>OX421488.1:5499060-6983371 GCA_949126895.1 Eilema caniola | reverse complement strand
ACGATCCTTAAAGGGTATCCTTAGGGAGCGAACATTGTGATTGGTCGAATAAATCCTTTTTAGTGCCTAAAACGGGCCATTCATGATCTTCTTCATGACCGAATCACCGAAGCGTTGTCTCTAGTTTCTTCAATTCCTTTCTTACTGAAGAGATCATTTTGTTAGAAAGAATATTTGTCTGTTTACGTTAATAAAACTTATGATGGAACTATTTTCATAAAATGTTCAGCGGTTGGGTGAGGTGTAAGGGTCAATTCAAATTAAGCGGCAAAATAGTTAATTTAAATACCAACCTTATGACATTTGGCATAAAGCGTTGGCGTTTAAGAAATGAGCGAGTCAAACGCCGATTGGCCAGGACCCGCGCTCGTGTGAACACTAAGTCCGAAGTATACCTTCGTAGTGCCATAGTAGAAATGGTAGTGGTACCTCTCTAAGAATAAAATTATATTTATTTTAGATTAGGTACTATCCGAAGTAGTGCCATGACACTTTCCTTAGTATATTAAGCTAATTGATTAAGTAATAAGTAAGGTTGATATTTAATTACCATTTAATGATTTATGATTTTTTTCGGTCTCACTTAATTGGGGAAGAGCATGATCAGCAAGGATTAGCTCTCAGAGGTAAGCACAAGTGATTTATTCACTTCTAAAATAATCCTAACAAGTAAGAGCAGAGGGATTGAAACCATCTGCTGTTTATCATACCTAATGTGAGAATGTGACTGTGTAATAATAACTCCCTTTATTATTACATCTTTACAAATAAATTAAATTGAAGTACCTAGATATTGTGCCTGTAGTCGTTGGATAAATCTTGAAAACGGTTAGGCCGATTTTAACAGAACTTTTTTTGGTAGGTAAATAGCTGATAGTACACACACCGGCAGAATTAGCGGAACACAAAAAGGAGAGTATAAAATAGTTAGCTTAATTTTTAAACAAATAATAATTAAACATGAAACAACAACATGTTTAATAACGAGTGTTTCCCCCTCGGGCCCTGATTAAGGTTTCCATCCATCTGGGCATGCTGCAAATGATGTTGTCAATAATTTCTTGGGGCAACCTCTGCCATTTTTCAACGAATGTGTTTCGCAGCTTGCCCAGATTGTTAGGAGGTGGCATTCTTAATTTGACACTCCTCTTTAGCCAGTCCTAAATGTGTTCAATTGGATTTATATCTAGGGACCGTGCTGGCTACTCCATTACCGTAACACCAATATGGTTTAGGTATGCCTCACAGGAGCCCGAGCATTATCCTGCATTAAAATCAAGTCGTTACCAATAAATGGGGCAAATGGCACAACATGTCCCTCTAAAATCTCCCTGATATACCGATCAGCAGTCAGATTTCCGCCATCGACTACCACTAATTCCGTGCGAGCTCCTGAACTTATCCCTCCCCAGACCATAATTTTGTGTTCCGCTAATTCTGCCGATGTGTATATATAACGTGTCACTTTAATTTAAAAAAAGAGAATTAGAGTTCCGCATACAAACAATAAAACACAGATGTCATAATCAGTTCAAGTTGGTTACAAATGTTGCTAAAAGTTACGAAAATGTAAATTTGATCTCGAAATGTTTTACAGAGCTCTGTTACTATTAACATTTCCTGAAACTAGACAACATTTCGTAATTAACGATACTTGTTGTAGTTGAGACGGTAAAGTTGGTTAAATTACAAAAGTAAAACAACTACCGATCTTGTATTTCGCGTTTTTCTTTCAAAATTAAGCAGCGTTGAAATGTCTAAAAAATGCTAGATATGGAGAGAATACTTGGGGTCTATTATGGTGTTGGTGGACAAAACATTAAGCTTGCCGAAAATAGAAAAGAAATTCGTTGTCTTCTTCTTTCCTTTTGTTCATGTGGGTCAGTGGGTAGTTGCTTACCTGTGACATTCGTTTCGTTTTAATTCATTTTCACATATTGAATCATCGAAGAAACATGGAGTTACGGTTTCCATGTTGCATAAATTTGCTACATATAAAGGTCTGCGATCATTGCTACATAAAGGATTGTGGTTTTCATGTTGCATAAATTTGCTACATAAGATCTTTGGATTGATTTTTTACAGCTTCAAGGCGTTGCAGACCTAAGTATTAGCTTATAGATTGTAATACTGTGGTATTTCGTAGGAAATTCCCCCTATTCTCAGTAGTTCAAGGAACAGTTCAATTGATTGAACTAGTGATAGGTACTTTTTCGTATCAGTAGTTCAATTTGTTTACATCATTGAACTACTGGTAGGTACTAAAAAGTCTCAGTAGTACAATCAACTGAATTTCGTCAAAAAGATTGAAGTAATGAGACTTTTTCGTATCAGTCGTTCAATCGATTTGTATCATTGAATTAACAATACTCAAAAGTCTCTCTAGTACAATCAAAACTATTTCTTCAACAACCTGATGCCTACACGCTTTCCTAAGAAAAAGAACAGATGTAGATACCTACAGATGGACATATAAGTCTTCCGTATTCTTCCTCTTGAGGTACGTAACCCTAAAAAGTCACCGTAGTCTTTAAAGACATTACTGTTGATGTCGTATGATTTATCGTTCCCCCGTCGTACCACATGCTCACTGAACCGTGTTTAACTAACCCAACGGTGTCCCACAACTGTTACGTAAACCACGTCACTTTGTTTTATCTAGGATAAGCGGTTTGTACGTAAACACTGATAAAACTTACGTACTGTGACCTTAATAAGTATCTATGCTGTTTCGTAAAACTTTTGTTTGACGTGGTTGTGTGGGATCTTGCACTTCTTGAGATAATAAGTACTTTATATGCAGACTGGGGAGTTTGTTTACAGTATACATATAAGTAGCTGCCTGTGAAAATATTAACTCGTGTCTGTTTAAACTCGGAAATATGTTACGGTGATCGCACGGTTGAAGTCGCGGGCAATAGTTAATAGTTCGATTAAATAATGTTACGTAACACGTAATATGTATGTATAAATTTACACAAATGATAATCTTCTTCCCACTTAAACTATTAACATAATCACAACAGTCATAATACAAACGTAACTAATTCATAATTCAAAAAAAGCAAACCGTTTACAATCGTATTATATGGCCTTTCGCCACTGAGCAGGATACATAACAAGGCTTGTAAAAAAATAAACTGCAAGACAACGAAAAAATAAATCAGTCACAGTTAATAAATCACGCTTTCGCTCAACGTCATTGTTTTCACTAACCACTATAATTACACGGCAATTTACTAAATTCTTACATGAATAGAAGTTCTGATTGTACCGACAACAAACAATTGAATGACCTGTTGTGACGCAACACTAACAATCATCACTGCACCATAGTTATTGTCACAACCACCACTTAAAAAGACCCCTAACAACTGAAACCAAAAGAATTAAATCACCAGCATGCAGCGGTCTCACTAAACTAGCCGCATCACACACCTGCTCCATTTCAATTTGAGCTGCGATACCCCCCACGTGTACTTCAGAATAGCAACAGCATCGATGTCTCCCAGGGTTCACATTGCGGTGGTTGATGTGCACCGTTTATCGCCGCACTTGGCCTCTTTCGCAGAAACAGAAAACAGAGGTTATATTATCAAGATTGTGCCGATTCTATTCCATTGTTACCAAGATGACGAATTCACACAAGTTTTGCAGTTACGACTTTAAACGTAAGAAAAACATATTCGGATATTACAGTGTTTTATGTCATGATAACATCAAAACTTTTAAGTCTTTAATTAAATTTTAAAGATGGAGATAGATAAGATATATACCGTAGCCCTATGAAAAGGAACCGCATTATATAACCGCAAGCATCTCTAAAGCTGCGGAATGAATGAACTCCTTGCTGTGATTTTTCAAGCGACCACAATATGGGATTAACAAGAAGGGTCGGCAGCACGAATTTTACGCCCCTGGTATTGCACACGTCCATAGGACACGGGAACCACTTTCCATGACGTGGGCCGTGTTCTTGTCTACCACTTATATACCTAGTATTAAGAAAACAGAAGTATTATATATATTCTGCTCCCTTTCACGCATATCTGTGCATGTAATGTAATTTAAATATTTCGATGATAATTGTCAGTGTATATTTTTCCAAAGAAGGAAAAACAAGTTCTATCTAGGAGCTATAGTGAGGCCGAAAATAGGATTTATAGAATTTATATCTGTTTGGCTACTATTTATTTTGAAGTTCGAGCATCACTTGAAAAGCTGAATAGATTCAGCTGAAATTTGGCACGACCATTTTTGTAGGGCATGGTTATAAGCGTTGGTATTGAATCATGTTATTGTACGTGCAAGAGGAGTAGTCGCAACATCGAGCTTAACGTATTGAACATAACATCAATATTACAAAGTTGATTTTTACGAATTTCTGCAATTTGGAGAGGGGTCCATTCTGGTTTGGGATAGCGGCTGCATCATACTTTCACACATTTTAAAATTTAGCTAGTTGACATAATATAAACCCCAATGCCGCATCTACCTCTGATGTATATGAACAGTGTAAAACGCGCATATTTGTCGTACGCGTGACTAAATCGCGCTATAAACGTACATAGTTATGTAAAGATATACAATGTGAAACTCAAATTCTCAGATGATAAATAATTTGTGGCTCTAATAATGGTGATAGAAAAATATTGTTCCCGTAAGTTTATTGAAGACTTTAATTGCAGTTGGTGCTATCCTCTTATTTATCAAGCATTGACAGCCATAATAGGTATATACAATGATGCAAACGTACTATACAGTTAGAACTTTAGAAGGAAAGTGTTTGGTTCTCCAAACTATAAACCTTCCTTATTTCATACGCTTGTACCGAAGGCCTTAATTCTTTTCCTGTCTCGTTGCCAATTCTCCTATTATCCTCAAACTTTTTCTGTTGTCAATGCGCAAGTGACATTTGTGTTTATCGGTCACGGTAACATCTAACCATATACAGGATAATACTCAAATCTCCCTGGCACGTCTGATATTGGCAGAATTGTCGATATCTACATTGCTCGCGATAGGGAACAGCTAACGATGCAGTGGGCCTGAATAACATAATGCATGGTTGCCAAATTGCCGCTGAAATAAACAAGACCAATTATATTTGTTAATTTAGTTGTTCGTGAGGTTTTCGAGATACAGGAATAATTCCCTAGTGTGAAGGTTTATAAGACAAAGAGAATCTCGGTAACTTTTGACATTAATATAAATGAATGTTGTCGCTTGTAGATTGCTGTTTGTTTTATTTCGTGGTCACTGCACTCACTGCCCTCACGACTACACAAGTTTATCAGAATTGTGGGAGCACTATTCTCCATTACAACTAATGGATCTGATAGGCGTTGTTCTGCCCGAGCAGTTTCGAATTTAAACTATTAAAGGATTTACTCTAAGAATTTTTACCGAAATCAGTTTAGTGCTGTACAGAAGTTTCCTACATTATAAAGAATACAATTCCGATTTAATAGTTTTGAATTAGTCAATGCGTGTAAGCTTCCATGATTTCAACGGTAAAGTGGCTAAGGTGGACTCTAACTGATTAATAATATAACCAAACAGTGTGTCGTTCGTAACCGAGAGCCTATTGCTTGAATTCCCTAGGTGAAATCTAATAGAATTTAATGACTTCCAACGATTCACATTAAATAAAACACAAACAAACAATACAACATATTCATTTAGGCAGCCTCATCCCATTTTTTCACACAGTTCACTGACTCGTTAACCGTTCAATTTCCACATGAATGGTTTATTTGTCCCTGTGAATATGGCTCATTTCCAGTTAAATACGAGACCTATTTAGACTACGGCAAAATAGGACGCAAAAGAATACACAAACAATGGGCGGGCCTATGAATCTTTAATGTTTAGACAAAACATTAGGCTGAGGAAACTTCTCACTCCACCACTGCACTTAGCTAAAAATATGGGTAGTATATTTCACGGGAAAAATAGAGACTAACTAGAGATAATACTCAGAGACACTGCACAAGATGATTTTTGGGTGATATTTTCCTTAGAATGATGTTCTCACCAGGAAGTAACAAGTGAGCAAGAAGTCAGCAAGTTGGCTTCACTCAAACGATATACTCATCAGGACCTGTTTGATTGTTACCAAAGTGAAGATTTTTTTAGATAGGGACACTGACAATGCGTCAAGCAGTTCAAGATGGGCTCAGTTCACCACACGCCGAAATACCGAAAAGCATACATTGTCAGAAGATAGTCAGTGCCAGCACTTGATCGAGATAGTTCAGTTTGTGCCGTACACTGCGCATTACTTATGTATCGTAGTTTTTTGCGTACACAATTTTAGTACATTATGTCTTTGCGTAGTGTATATCAGTGAAAGTGTTACTAAAATATGTTTGTAAGTAGGAAGTTGTGTTAGTAGGTAGGAAAGTTATCATAGAATTCCGACTCCTACATCGTATGAGGCGGCATTAGGATAGGTCCTGGTAGCTCAGTGTAACGTTGTGGATTCTTTTTCCGTTCTGGATGTTGACTTTTTCAATTAAAATTAACAATTTGAAACTATATTCTTTACTCACTAACATTAGGGCCTTCTAAGACATAGTTACCAAGGCCAGCGTTAAGTTTATTGACATTCCCTTCCTCAACACTACACACCATAAAATTATACGTTCCTAAATGGAAGAACAACATAATTATTTGGCCAAACAATCTTCACCTAAGCTGTCACTCCATGTATGGCACGCCGGCGTGATGACGGCGACGGTAAAAGCGGTACCATGACCCGCACTGAATGACAATGACCGAGATTTCAATCCTTTTCTCCTTCAAGATCATGAGTTGAAACAAATACGAGTGTTGAATATGGAACCAAGTAAGTATAACAAAATGAAATAAAAGCAAAAACAGCGCTTTAATACACTCGTATAGAGAATGGAGTACAGTCGGCAAAGGAGATACGGTTGCACTTATTCATACAGTTATATGTTAAGGTGCTACCGTAGCAACGTTGTCGACTGTACATGCGGCTCGTGATCTGTAAGGACATAATCAAATGGTGGGCCAGGGGGAGAGAAGCAATTTACGTCTACGAATATTATAAGCACTGGCCTTGTAGGTAAATATACAACACCAAAAATACCACTTCTCGAAAACAAGGATGGCCCTGGATCCGGGCTGGACACCTGAGACAGCGTGCGGTTTTATTCCGATATAAGCGCCTCCGCAGCCAGCGAGGAAATATTTGTGGAAATTGCCGCATGATAAAAGAAAAAAGTTACAGGAGGACGAAAAAAGAACATAAAAAGAAAAAGCTCAGATAAAGTCTCGGGTAGCAGTAAAATAGCAAGCCATCAATAAAAATAAACTTCAGTCTAAGTAAACAAGCAAGCATTAATGACTTGTGCCGTAATTGAATTTCTAGTGATTGATTTCTTAGGTAACTTAAACCATTACTTTCTATTACGTAAGTAAGTTCTGACGGTTGGATGGTAACAATAAACCCTGAAATTATGTTGTTTTTCTCGCAGAAACCTCTGTCTTCATTGGATTTGGCTTTGGATGTGTTTTCAAAACATAAATTCCTTCAGATAGTTCTGATTAGTCATCAACACTTGCCATAAAGTTTTGTTTAGTCGAGTGATGTGTCATACTTCCTGTTAAGGCCATTTAATATGCTGAAAATATTAGGAAAAACCTATTTTTAGACGGATTGGAAGATTTAAGATGCAGAAGAATAAGGTAAGATGTTTTTTTAACCTAAGGACTCTCAATAACAAACACATTTTTATTTTGGAAGCAGTTTCGTACCCTGAATAGATTCTGCTTTCGAATTATTAAGGATTTAGATTCCCCGCACAAATTGTAGACATGGATTTATCAGCTGTAATCTACTGCAGATTTACAGCAAGGAGAAGAAATAAGTTTTCCCATTTGTATTTAAAGCTGCCTAACTAAAGCAGTACCCCTTCAGAAAACTGCAAAATAACACTATTCCTTATGGAGAAGGTAGGCCGAGCAGAGCAGTAGAGATCAGACGTATATTGTTCCAAGTGACTATATTATAGGAACCTGAAAGTGCTTTAAATTTAAGCATGGTTTTCCGATGTGCCCAATTTCTGCACAAACTTTCTTCAAAGCTAAATATTTTTGCAATAAATAGTTATTTTAGACGATGATATCATAAGAACGGAAATTATTTGCTTAGAGGACAGGTCAATCATTGCGCACCGTGAAGTGAGTGAAGTAGCCACAATTTTTGGTAATAATAGCTTTCATTCCTATCGAGAAATTTAGGCACGTAACATAATTAAGCTAAGGGCAGTAAAATTTCTTGAAGTGCCAGTTTACACACGCATATCTGTGCTTTTACAGATACGCACAACACTAATCCTTTTCATTACTCCTGCTTATAGCATAATCATAACGAATTACCCCACTTACCTGAATACTATCAATTTCATCGAACAATGTGAATCACGGGAGAGATGAAAGGAAATGATGGAGATGAAACCTTATAATCTAATGCCCAGATTGCACAGGTTTTAGGAGCCTGGCTTTAGGCATCGGTCACCCGCGAATTAATCATAAAATTAGTACAATAACTGTATGTATTTTGTAGAAACTATATATAACTGTATGTTTTTTGTAAAATTGCCGGTGACACGTCATGTGATGTGGTGAGAATTAAATAATTTTTTCGTTCGTATTTACAGCAGCAACATGGCAAGTCGGAAACAGATTAGTAATAGATAAAATATCACTAAAAAATGTATGTATTCTATTCTAGAATAGTATTCTAATCAGAATCAGAAATGTTATTTTCATATGTATAATACAAAGATCACATTTACTTAGCTTGAGCCCTTTATACCCTAATTACTTTAATGAAAATATTTAATAACCAGTTGAAAACTTAATCCTCTTTACCCACACGCGGGTCTTCCACGAATATGAGCAGATAGGCCCTTATACATCACAATATTACGTCACAAGCCTGAGTCAAACTCCAGATGTGTAGATAGCATTGTTTGGGTGTATTTACGACATGGTACAGACGCATGTGTGTCCTAAAGAACGGCTCGGAGAAAAATCATGGACGGGTTAGGGGCGTTGCCCTGCACATGTTAGGAATAGTAAATATTGAGCGAATGTTTCTTTTTTATGATATTACGCGTGGATAGTGTGCGAGTAAACATTTAATAGTAAATTTGGGTCAGATTTGTGATGGTTTTCGAACGAAGTTCGGGAGAGGCAGTTTGTTTTTCGAGCTTCGGTTGAAGAAGAATTGTGTTTGTACTAAAATCTACAACAGTTAGTGGAAGTGTTTTCAGTTTACTTACAACTAAATATGAACTCAATTTCACATAGTATTTCATATTTATTTTTTTATTAGTAAAAGTAGCTTTAGAAGTTGGTTTGAGTATTTGAGTCCTTTCGCCAAATCTATAGCCTTGGATGTCTTTCAATCAAAATTTAGAGCATTATTATTTTATATTCGCTATTTAACCAAATTTCAGAACAAATTAAGAATTACATTGGTCTGAATACTGAATGAACAGTGAATTTTGTGCTTGAGTTCTTTCTGCCGAACTCTTAAATTATTTAACACGACAATAACACATTTCTTGAACTGAACTACGTTTAATTCTGGTTCCTCTGGTTCGTCGAATCATGATAAAGCAATGGAGACAATAAAATAATGACTACCAAGAAATGGGCACTTCCATTAGATTTTATGATTCGGGACTTAATCGGGGTAGTGTTAGGTAGTACTTGCCTAATACATAAATGGCGCCCGTCACCGCAATCGATATAAATCCCGAGTTATATCTAAAGATAAGCCGAGTTTAGGAATTCTACTGAAACTATTCTACAGATGTTTAGATTATTATGATTTTGATAAACATGTTCGAAGAAAGATGTACGAATGGATGTATGGATGGACGGACGGACGGACGGACGGACGGACGGACGGATGGATGGATGGATGGATGGATGGATGGATGTATGGATGAATAGATGTATGGATGTATGTCACTCTTTTTTATTCAGATTTTCAAGCAAACGAACTAGTAAATAATGTTAAGTTGCATGTTTGATTAGTCTATATGAAAATTCATTTGTGGAAATTGTATATTTTATACTGTTACTATTTTGACAGCTAACGAATTGATGATACAAGGTATAATGTTAGTTCTGATGAATAATTTCCATAATATACTTACATATGTTATAGAAGTTCAGTTCTACGTTATGATTAAATTAATTGCCGTCAACGGGGCGCTTTTTCATGGGTGTTTTGTTTACTCTCTGTTGAAGAACAGTATAGCGGTATGCCTTAACCGATTTGAACAACCAATGCATTTTGATTGATGTAAGTGCCGGCTTGACGACCAATAGGCTCGTCCGCGTCCCTTATCATAAGAAAAGCATGGTTGTTAATACACCTGAGCACACCCCTTCGGTGCCTTTTAACAGGCGTGAATATAGGCATGTGTGTAATGTTCCCGGCAGAGTAAAATTTGGGCCACCCCTTCTCTTCCCATGTGGTGTCGTACAAGGCGACTAAGGGATAGGGCTGATTAACTTTAACATCAGACAGATATAGACAGCCTAGACTCAGCCCAGGTGCATGGCAATAGGCTCACCCAATTACGTTGGACCGAATACAGATTGGTGAAATGTGGGTGTTAATTCACCTCTACCTAACCCTCCGGGGATAAAGGCGTGATTATATGTATGTATGTGTGTAATGTGTATGAAGAAAATATCGAAGTATGAACATTTGTACAAATATATTTGCAGTAGCATATTTGCAACCAGTGTCCAAGGCTTTCTTGTAAAACAGAGGTAATTTATTATAACTACGTCCAACATAAAAGGCAAGGTTTTCATACTCAGTACGAGAAAAGTAATGTAACCGGTACAACGATATAGACAAGAACATGCAGTTTTTCAAACCACAACCATTTATGGACTCCACACGAACAATTAAAACCGTCACGGAGAACCGAAGCGGCAACAGAGTGTTGAATCTAATGAATAAGAAACAAAAAATGTTACATTCTTCGTATTCTATACAGTTAGTCATACTCGTAAAAAACTTTTTTTCAGTTATTTACTAGTGGGTCTGTTTCATTCACGGCTATAATAATTCTGTTTCGAGAAACCGCTCCGTATAATACCTCGTAACAGCCATCGGAGTTAAACGCTGCAGACCTTCGTGGTCATGGTTAGCAACGAGAGAGCATGGAATGCCATCTCCTTGTTAGTAGCAGTGATGCGCACCAAAGAGGCAGGGAACGAGGATTCTTTCTTCGTCCGCCGCACTCGCAGAGGGTCGCGTGCAGAAGGCGCATTGCAAGTGGAAATCTCAGAACGATTTCTATATTCCATGACAGAGTGGCTAACAGTGACTGTTTGGTATTGCTCGGGACATTATTATCTTGGACCTAACATGTTCTCAAATGAACAGCCAAAAAACGTACACTGCACGTTTACTGTATACATTTCTTGGGTGTCTTTTGATGATAGTGCGGGGTGCTAAGGCGGTAAGAGCTCAAATTTATCAAGCATAAATTATTACACAACAATCAAAGCGTGCCAGGGCCTCGTTTGACTCGCGATATAGGTCCAAGACACGTGACCTGAGGTATAGTAGAAGTAAGGTCAGCATGGCAATGCATTGTGGTGCCGTAGTCGTCTCTTAAGATAGGGACATTTGATCAACATCATCATCATCAAATTCAGTCGGGCTTTCAGGGATATCTTACCTAGAGCGTACTTGGTACATCTCACGATAGTACACACAAAAACCGTAACTAAATGCCATGGGACCAACGGCGCGTCTAATATGCAAATTACAATAAATAAGCATAATAAGTAAATCATACTCGGCAACGGTCAAACAAGTCATTGTTCCAAATTTTGAATCATTGTTGACTACATACGCTAGAAAATTCCCAAGACTATCATAAAATAAGTCATTACTTTTAAAATGAGTCATTTTATTACTTTACGTTGAGCCTGCACGCCTAGATAGGTTCGCTTAAAACTAGATCGTCTACGGTAACAGAGTGACGTCATGCTCGGTGTTCAAAGGCTATTTTTATTATCACGTGTGATCTAATGCCGAAAAGGTATTGTTATATTCGCTTCCATTCAGAGGTGGATGTTTATGATAGCGCTAAGATTTCGCTAGCTTTTATGTTCGTGTACAGATACCTATCCAGAAATCTGAAAAATGCTGATAATTTTACTTTTGATTACTGGGTATATGCAATAGTGAGCACTGAGCATGACAGATAGTTGATGAGCATGACACTTTAGGAATATCATTCGTTGAAAAAATGGGATTCTAGTTCTAATTCGTGTAAAATCATTCTTATTAGACTTTGGTATATCAGTTTTCACGTCAATATTCTATTTATTTTACTGCATCATAATGTGTTTCTGTCTTCCTAGAATCTCGGGCCCTTAAAGCATCTATCGAGGCCGACAAACTGAGGACCAGCTGAGGTCAAGGCTAACATTGACCTTTGTTGGCAACCATAATGGTCTTTATTCCTTAGTCTTTACTAGGAACTTCTAAGGAGTATCTGAAGGATAGCTTTAAACTGTTATTAAGTCATAAATAATTTTGCAATATTACTGAATCACTATTGAGATTGAAATAGAAAAAATAGATTTAATATAATCAATTCAGGTTTATTCTTCTTCAACCTAGTGTTTAGTACCAGTTACCTTCAAAGATACCACTTAGTTGCCTGGAATTTGCTCACAAGTCTAGGGCATAGTCTTGTTCATTGTTGCCCTGGAAGATCTTGGCAAAGCCTGGTTACATCCATTATTGAACGACTAGTGATAAATTTTCCATTTGAATATATTGTGATTTAAATTCTTAACTATTTTACATTTTAAAGAACAAAGAATTTACCTAGTGAAAAATTAGAGAATTTATTTTAAATAAAGATTACAGTTATCTACAATCTCAATATTAAAACAGTAGGTACTGTTGTTTAGTTCAGATTTAACTGTGAAGTGAAATGAAATCTTATATTATAATCTCACTTGCAACATGAATTCAAACAATAAAATACAATCAAGTTATTGTTTACGTAATTGTTGGGTAAATTACA
Source organism: Eilema caniola (assembly GCA_949126895.1). Lineage (NCBI taxonomy): Eukaryota > Metazoa > Arthropoda > Insecta > Lepidoptera > Erebidae > Eilema > Eilema caniola. Next base: position 6,970,256 of record OX421488.1, on the reverse strand, counting down.
TTAGATTATGTACATTTGTAATTGCATCGGTCAACACTACACTCCAGACAGAGATCGGCATTTTATATTCATCATTATTTTTGACGACTCCATATAATATGCAGCAGACAGAACAAACTTCTGAACTATTATTTAAACAGAGTTTAGTATGTTTCTTTAACCCTGGCAGCAGTGTATTCGTGAAACTTAATTAAATTAGTGTAATAAAAATTAATTTTTCATGCAATTCTGTTTTTAATATTCAGAGTAACTTTAAAAAGTAAATTTAAGATATCTCAAGAAATTCAAATAGCACCAGAAGTAAGGCTTTTTGTGATGAGTTGTATTGTAGGTACCTACCTAATTATTTTAATATTCATGCTGTGATTTTTTCTTTTCCCCCTATTAAGGAGTGTTCTGTAAATTGTAAATCTATCTCCTTCATATGGTGTTGTTGTAGCTAAGTACTTGTGAAGATACTACTTAGCAAGACATTAAAATTAAATTCTATCTAAATAAATAAACACTTGAGTGTTCATTTTATCCATTATGTGAATAAAAATATACGACTTTGTGTAAACTTCCATAAAAACAAAGAAATTGAATGCACCTAGGTACTTAGTAAAAGGTTAAAAATAGACAGTGCAACATAATACAACTTGTCAATTCAAATATTCCCCACCATTATAGAGGTTAATAAGTATCATGTCAGGTAAATAAAGAGAATACCTACATTGTTTTATCAAAAATTTTAAAGAAATGTAGGTAGGTACCCACTTAAATGTCTAATACTACAACTTTCAGGCATTTTTATTAATAAGCCACTATATACTATAAAAGATAGAAGAATAACATCAACACAATGCCTTGAAAACTAACTGTGTATGGGAATTGCTATTACACTACGTAAACAATCTATCTAGTAGTTTGTAACGTGGAGATTTTATTAAATTTGAATCCAGTATGCATCCAATTGGTTGGAACCATGCTAATAATAAATGTAGCTAAACATAAACAAAGCCGAGTCCTGTAAGGACCCAAATAAAGGATGCATAGTACAAATAACAATCGTGCCCACTAACTTTGAAAAATTAAAGAATCTTCAAATTCTAAACGTCTGAAATGAAGATGCATGTGTAAGAAACGATTTTAATAACAATAAGAAGCCAAAATGAAAGATAAAAGGGGTAAATATCGATCATACACTCACCACAACAAGATAAGCCGGCAAACTTGAAATAATCGTACTGATCTACAGCTTTACGTCATGATTTAACACATAAACGTTCACTAAAATTCACAAATAATCACTTCACTTTGTTTCGTCGCTCATAAACTTACAATTCCTTTGAATTTTCAGTCACAATTTCGTATAAAACACTTCACATCATTTTAACGCCGAATTTACTTCAACAACTGACACAACACCTACCTTTCGTAGAAACGCGGGCAAAAGACTGCCAGACGGTTTCGTTTATGCCATAGACACGAGCTATGTCTGTTATTGACTCCATTACTTTTACTACAAAGCAACTAAATTAAAAATGACCTATTCGCGCAGTGCCATAAAAATATACGATACATACTAAATATGGTCGGATTATAAATGCTGCCATCTGTTGACTTAAACTGGTAGTAGTATAGTTAGTGGCGCCATCTATCGATTTTGCTAACACGAGCCATCTAGCGTACATTGTCTACACTCTTATTCTATTGCAATACTCTAGTGACGTTCATACGACGTTAGTTCATAAGGATTTCATAGATGTCACGTGTCACAAAACTTATTTTTAATAAAATTAATGCAGTTTGAATCTGATTCTAATAAATGGGCGAAATCAACTCGTAGTTCTTGGATTTTGTCAATTTAGGATTCTAAATTCTAAGAGTGAAAGAATCCCAAGTCTGCTTCAAGCCTATCGAGTCTGAATCTGAAGCCGGAAGCCTTCATTTCCAGATGAATTCGGATTCAGACTCGGATCTGATAGGGACTAACGTAAAGATGATAATGATTATATTTATATATTTTATAGACTCACCCTCACGATTCAGTCTTCAATAATGACGTGAGATATCAGATACTAACGGTAAAATAACTATGTAGTGCACGTGTAAATACAACTTTTGTTTTTTTTTTGCAATGTATTTTTTGGAAATGAAAGCTCCTTTACTTACGAGTCCTACGACGTACATAACTTGTGTGCAGTTTTCCGAGAAAATTCTTTTAATAGAAAATTTTACCGATTTTGATTTTCGGTTCCACGTAATAAGGGGAGAACCTATTGCTGTCAAGTAGGCAATTTGTTTTGAGCTGTTGACCAGGCCCCCGATTCTGCTAATTTTAAAACATAACAACACCACTATCATACCGCTGACATTGCATAATATGTCATAAAACTTTGGACTTTATTTCTATATCGTTAAAGTTCAAAATGAAAAGAGAAAGAGTTTGTAACATTTTTCATTCACTCTACACGATTGCCATTTAATTTAAGACTTTAACTGTATAACTGTAAAGTCTAAAGTTTAATAGCAGTGGTTACAGTGTCTGCGGTACCGCAGTGGTTTTGTCATGAGAAAAATAATAGCAGAATCAGGGCCCAGCTCGTCCCCTACTCGTCTTCAAAGGGACGAAATGCGTATGCGGTGGCCTTCATAGTATAAGTCAATGGTGGCCCTATCGGACTCCGCCGGGAACCAATACGCTTTATGATTTATTACCACAGATACTACTTATCTATTTTATGGCAATAGTCCTAGCAACTGTCTAGTCTCTCAAGTAAACAAATTAGGTAAGCCAAATTTTGTTACTGTCCCATAAATACCTAGAGACCGCTTTAAACGATTAAACCTAATCTCTACCTTGAGGTTGGTAGAATCATCGGCAACCAATTAGCTGATGCAAGGAGCCATTTGAATAAAATAAGAAGACGAAGAAACACAAAATGAATCTTTATAAAGGTCTTCCTTCACTACACCATTAAGAGTATCTTAATGTATGTTAGTTAGGGTATCGATCATTCTTACGTGTGTGTAATTGTGTGTTTAATAAACATATTTTCTTTTTTTTTTCTTTGTATTTTTAAATAATAGGTGCTAGATATTACCTATATTTACACAACATGATTAAACTAAACAAATTCACACTGAATAACTCAAAGTAGCCAACGTTCCCATAGAAGGAAGGCATTGAGATCAGTTTTTGTGTTGTTTTTTAAAGGCCATAAACTTTCTGGGAAGATGAGTGTAAAAACGTCTGGGAGTTGGTTCGGAGCTTGGAGCCCGAAATGAACTGTATTGGTACACTTCCGCCCGATGACCGCTGGCGACGAGGGCATTAAGTTTGGGACAGCTACAGATGTGGAGTCGATACTTTTTTTATACCACTTTGGTGACAGACAATCACACGGCCCACCTGATAGAAAGTGGTTACCGTGGCCTATGGACGTGTGCAACACTGCCGACCTGTAAGCATATAGAGTTTCTGTGCCGATAGTGCAGAAGATAAAGCAGGACAAGTCTTTGGTTTTCCCACTGACAGCACAAAAACTCTCTAGTGAGCTCTGGTTACCCTTTTCACTTAGTGATATTTAAAAGCCGTCTCTGAAAATCAGCCCTGTGTGCCAGCACATCCACGCGGACAATATTACACTGGAGGCGGCCATTGTTTAATGTGGATGAGTAGTGCGAAAAGTCTCATACCTAGCTATGATTGTAGTTTTCTTTTATTTAAGTTGTTTATTTAGTGGGTCTAGAATAAAAAAATATATTTTTTCTTCCTTTTTTCCTGTATGTAAATATATTAAGGTGGATGCGATGGATTGGATGCGGATGGTGAAGAAATGGGAGCAATCAGGGACACTGCCTACACTGTATAGCGAAGGCGTATTATATGTGAAAATATTTCATTAATAATTTAGAATGCGAGAGTGAGCTTTGGTTGTGGTGGTTTTTATCCTTTTTATTTGGAGTTTTTGATCAACAATATACATCAATGTTTTAAGGACATCTAAAAAAAAACTGAAAATTACAACACCTGACACATAATAAACTGTTTTACCATGTAGGTTTTCCTATTTACATAAGGTACATAAAACTGATACAACTTGTCCTATTCTTAAACAACACGTCGACTCCACAGCTTTATAGTCGGCAGCGTGAAGAATGTTATTAAGTGGATAAGCTGTAAAAAAACACAAAAATATCTCTATCGGCTGGACGTGATAATTAGTGGATACAGCGTCCTGATACATCGTCACGGACAAACACGTTTTTCTAATACTATTTATAGAAAGCTGTTGGTTTTATACTCATTTATGCTTTATATGGGACATTGTGGGGGTGTTTTTTGCTATATTATTTTGGAAAACGAGCTTCAGTAACGAGCAATGGAAAACTGAGCGATACATGGACATCGAGTGGGTACCTAAATGTACCGTACAACATAAGTTCTTTTTAATCTCTGGCGGGATATACAGGGAGATCCCGGGATTCCCGGGTTGAACAAAGCAGAAAGAATATCCATAATAGTTATGTAAAAACACATGTTATGAAAACGTCACGTCATCCTCTATGCGTCCCATAACGCCGCACTGGTCAGTACCTACCTTTACATTTATATTTTATAGCTGACCCGGCGAACTTCGTACCGCCAATATTTTTCCGCCCGTGTGGCGTAAGATCCCGTTCCCGCTGCACCCTCTACTATATTAAACATGTATTATACATATAAACCTACCTCTTGAATCACTCTATATATTAAAAAATCCGCATCAAAATTTGTTTCGTAGTTATAAAGATTTAAGCATATAAAGGGATATAGGGACAAAGAAAGCGACTTTGTTTTATACTATATAGTGATTACAATGTCTGACACGCTTAATGACGCTCTATTAATTTATCAAGTATATGCACTAAAATGTGTCCATAATGATACGTGGGCTGACTCACGACCTAATCAACACCATTCATTACATGAAAGGCCTTTAAATATCAAAGAACTAACCTTTCTACTTTCTAGAGACGGATGGCTACTTACTTAGATGGTGACTTCATCGTCATATCTACTGTATGCTATTGTTAAGGTCAAGATTCTAACCTGTAGAAGATAAGATATAAATGTACAAGCTCAAGGGTCTATCATGGTATTTATGTTTATATCAAGGTATCAAAACTGGAATTAATGATAGTAGAAATGAAACGATTTAATTTAGTTGTGTAGTTCACATATGTAAAAGTTAATGGAAAGGATCGTGCATTTGTCATTTGTTTTATTTATTTATTTATTCGGCACACAAAACAGAAAGAAATTGTGAGTCTGAAAAAGGAGCGACATGAGCAGCATATTTGTATTGAGGTTTTGGAGAAAAAAATTCAAGATCTGCAATTTAAATCACGTTCATCAACGATTGAAATACGGAACATCCCACAGACTGATAATGAAACCAGCTATAGTTTGGCTAAAACAGTATGCAAGATTGGTGAGACAATTGGTATTCATCTGCCGACCTCAGATATTCGCGATACATATCGGCTCCCGGGGAAGCCAACTGGCTCAACAGCCTCCCGTCCGCTCATTGTTGAACTCACAGCCGTGCACTTGAAGCAGGAAGTTATCTCTGCGGTCCGGTCATATAATAAAAATAAACAAACTTTAGACGATAAACTAAACACAGAAGACATTGGGATAGCGGGTCAACGTTACCCGATTTATATTGCTGAACATTTGCCTCCAAGCCTTCGAAAATTGTTTTTTCAAACAAGGGAGTTCGCGAGGAATAACGGATTCAAGTTCTGTTGGATCTCAAATGGAAACATATACATTCGCAAGAAGGAGGGTGACACCCATGTATTAATTAACTCTGAAAAACGTCTACAGGAACAAGCCAATAAACTCTGACAATCAACCTATTTTATTTTAATATCTGTTAATTTTAGTTTTATTTTTTATTTAAATATGTTCTCTGAACGTTCTGTAAACTGTATAAAATGTATATTATTTACAATTTTATCTCACTCAATAAACACAACCAACAACAATATGTACACAAAACAATATAAAGTAGTGTATTATAACATAATATATCTAACATCTAGTTATTGTTCTACACTGTATCATGGTTCAGACTTACAGACTATATCACTCACACAATTACAGAAACACTACCAATACATAATACATAATTTTTTCGACACCTGGTTTAGACATAAATTCGATTACAAATGGCAGTCGTAAACAGTATTAATAGCGAACTTGATAATCTTAATGTAATCAGCTGTTTTTCTTGCTTACCAGAAAACTGTCACAAACATATAAATACCTCAAACAGTAATCTAAATATATTTCATGCAAACATATGTAGCATCAAAAAAATTTCAATAAACTACTAGCTCTATTTAGCTTAACAAAAACTACTTTCGACATACTCGTTCTGACGGAGTGTTGGTTATCCAAAGTGACTAATCTCCCTATCATGCAAGGATATCAGTCATTCTATACTAATAATCCCACGAATCAAAACGGAGGTGTAGTAATGTACGTAAAACAAGGCCTAAGCTTCACTTTAAGGGAACCTGTGATCAGATACGCGGATTGTCTTGTATGCGAAATCGACCACAAATTGGCGATTGTAGGTATCTACCGATCGCCATCCTACAACCAAAAACAACACCATAAAGAATTCTTCTCCAGCCTAAATGACGTGTACAACGAACTATCTTCATATCCAAACATCATGGTCATAGGAGACTTGAATATTGACATTAAAAAAGATAATAAAAATAATTATAGTCTCGAGTACTTAATCTTGAATGCTTCACACGGCCTGTTGCCAACTCATTTGCTACCCACTAGAATCGAAAACTGCCTTGATCATATTTTCTTAAAAACTTATTTACCAGCTACCACCGTGCTTCTGGAATCTCATATAACCGATCATAAACCACTAATATTAAGTATTAAAAATAGTAATCCGGTTCGAAAGAGTGATTACTATAGAACCCAATTCCTAAAAAGCAGAGATCAATTAAACCTTGGATCACTCCTGGTCTGTTAAAATGTAACGCCAACCGTGACAGGATGCATATCAAATCGAAAGAGGCACCAGAAAACTTAATTCTTAAAATTACATATACTCGTTATCGGAACTTTTGTAATGATTTACTTAAAAGACTAAAAGCAGTTTATGAAACTAGTGAGTTAGAAAAAGCAAAGAAGAATCCTAAGGCCCTCTGGAATGTTATCAAGGATATAACCCATATGCAGAAAACACAGACCAGTTCAAGTGAATTATTAAATATTTGTGCTAGCCCCCAGTCGTCCATAAATGAAGTCTGTAATTATTTTACAAATATAGGAAAATCCTTAGCGTCAAATATAACAGCATTAAACACTTCAGATCCCCCCCTCAGAGTCAATTAAAAATTATCCCACGCCAGTTAATTCGCTGTGCTTCCTCCCAATTGACGAAGCTGAAATTGAATCCCACATTCTGCAACTACGTAATGATTGTGCCGTTGGCTGGGATGGAATACCATCCTCAATTCTGAAGCAGTGTCGAACCACTATATATTTTAACAAATGTCTGCAAAGTGGAATCTTTCCAGACGGCCTGAAGAAGGCAATTGTACACCCAATCCACAAAAACGGGGACAGAAAATGTGTTAATAATTATAGGCCAATCTCTATATTACCCTCAATATCCAAAATTCTAGAAAGGATCCTGAATAAGCAGCTGAGAGCTTTCCTGGATAGGTATCAGATTATAGCCAATAATCAATATGGTTTTAGACAGGGTATCTCCACTGAGGATGCAGTGCTGGATTTGTCCAATTATGTAGCGAGGAGTTTGGACAAGGGAGACAAATGTCTGGGTATTTTCCTAGATCTGTCAAAAGCTTTTGACACAGTTTCTGTTCCCAAGCTCATTGGCAAGATGGAACGTATTGGTATACAGGGCATAACATTAGATTTATTCCGGGACTATTTGACTAACCGTACCCAACGCGTAAAAATTGAGAGGTACCTCAGTGACGAGCAATGCATGACATACGGCGTACCACAGGGTAGTATCCTGGGGCCTACATTATTTCAAATTTACGTAAATGATCTCTGCAAATTGCCCCTCCAAGATGGTAAGATCTATGCCTATGCTGACGATACTGCTATTCTTATCAGCGGACCTACCTGGCAGGATATTAAAAAAAAAGCAGAGTCAGCTCTAAGATTAGTCATGACTTGGCTTAATTGCAACTTGCTGACCCTAAACCTAACCAAAACAGTCTATATTCCTTTCGCTCTACGCAGTATAACAAAACCACAAAGCACTTTCACTCTAACGGCTCACTCGTGTTCAAATCCATCTGAACCATGCTCATGTTTCCCACTAACCAGAGTAGAATTGGTAAAGTATCTGAGAGTGCGACTGGATGATGGCCTGAGATGGGATGAACAAAGTCACGCTGTAACTAAAAGAGTCATGCGACTTATACGCACTTTCAAGGCGCTACGCCAGTCGGCTAATCTTGCTACTCTGAAGATGGTATAGTATACCCTATGTCAATCAATAATAGGATACTGTATTGTAGCCTGGGGGGGTGCACAAAAGACACTGCTCCTTAAAGCCGAGAGAGCCCAAAGAGCGATACTCAAGATTATAATGAGGAAGCCATATAGGTACCCCACAGCTCAGCTTTATGCAGATTTCAAGGTACTTACGGTTCGACAGCTCTTTGTGCTCCAATGTAGTCTCAAGGAGCATAGCAGCCGCCCTCCACCAAATAAAGCAAAGAGAAGAAATGCACCATCAGCTATTGGACATAGAACTACTTTTGCAAAACATCAATTCTACGTACTGGGTCCGTATATATATAAACAAATACACGAAGAACTCAAAATACTTCCACTAAACAGACACGCAGTAAAGATTAAAGTGACAGAATGGCTATTAAATTTAGACTACTTCAAAACAGTCCTTACTTACCTACACTGCGTAAGATCACATATATTATAAATATTATAATATATTTTATTTACCTATTTCACTACCATTGTCCTCTTGCCCTTAAACATACACACGCACGCACGCACGCACGCACGCACGCACGCACGCACGCACGCACGCACGCACGCACGCACGCACACACACACACACACACACACACACACACACACACACACACACACACACACACACACACACACACACACACACACACACACACACACACACACACACACACACCACACACCCTTGTGAGCACCTATTAGCATTATATCTGTAATCGTCTTCTAAGTAAATGTCGATTAACTGTCTTTTAGTTTTGTCTGTTTCTTCTCGCAAAATGTGTCGATTAATTGTCTCCAAAGTCAATATCGAAAACTGTCTCTAAAGATACAGGGTTTTCCCTAGTTTAAGAGACAAAGTTTCAAATTTCCTGAACATAGCTCACAATGTATACTAAAGCCCTAAACTCGTTACTTAAGAGGAATTGTATGTTGATGATTTTGTCAGCCGTGTAAACTTTTTACAAATAAAGAAATTATTTATTTAAATTATTTATTTATAAAGCAATCAAAATCTTACAAAATATCAGTTTAAGATTTGGTTCCAGATTGAGTTCCAAAACATGTGTACTCAGCATGACACAATTAAAAAGCGTGCATAAAGTGATACAATAAGTTTTAAAAACAAAAGGATAGAAAGTTATATTTAACAAAACTTAAAGGAGAAAAACCAAGTTTATGGACCAATAAATGTGATGCCTAGACTTAATCCACCAAATAGCCCATTTTGCCCCGAAAGGATCCATCGCAACCAGAAATGCTGACATTTCAATCAAAATCTGGCTCCAAATGGCATGCTTTTGACGTGAATAGGGAATCGCTGATGGGAATGATAGTATGTTTCACTTTTACTGAAGCGATCACCATCTAAGCTCCGAGAGTGAGAAGCCTGCGCCAAAGCCGATTGCCATACAGTTCTACGAATTCACTACTTAGGTACTCACAAGACAAACCACCGGTTTCCCTTTAGAAAATTTTACATTAATCATCGCGACTGCTACACATAATGTTTTATACAACTAAACTACTTGCTTGCTATAAATCTTATAATAGACTTAATCCTATGTCTGAAACGCTGTCTTTCTATTCTCAGTTATTAGCTAGATTATATTACAGAACTAAAAGCTCAACGCGCGATTTCACATTAATGTTTAATGAGTTTAAGACGCTGGAGTCAATTAAAATGATCCCTTCAGTACATTATTAAGCAGACTTCATCCTAGCGTTATTTACATTCGAAGCTATCAACTTGGAGATGCATTACAAGTATCCTTTAATTAAGTTAAATGTTTGGATTACAATAATCCGAAATAATTAATCTCGTGATTTCACGTAGGTGCTCGATATCCGCTAACTTCTTTTGGTTGGGCTTAAACTGCTTTTAAGAGCAACTTCTGTTTGACCTCCTATAACAACACACTGCTCGCCATAGTCAGGCAGTCCAGCCCCACACATTACGACTGAAAACAGTGCACACTGTGCTGTATGAATGGAATGTAGCGTCGGTAGCTTAGTGGTTAAGGAGTCGGCCTCACGATCGGGAGGTCCCGAGTTCGAATCCTAGCCATTACAGTACTGAAGTTAACCACTCCTAGCACAAGCAATTTAACTTAGTTGGAATGGTTAGAGGGAATATTAGTAATTTCGATAATATTCGTTGCTAATATGCTTTAAAAAATAAAATCTGCTTTTCACACATGCTCTAAGCTGTGGGTTGAACTCTTTGCTGTGGATTTTCCAAGTGACTGCAAATGGGACTCGTCAAGAACTGCATTTAAAATTTTCTATAGAGTACGCAGAACAAGTGTGTCCCCTTAAGGTGTTGCACACGTCTATAGGCCACGATAAAAAAAACCATCAGGTGGGATGTGTGCATGTGCACCACGAAAAAGCGTACACGAGGGCTGCCCAACCAATCAACAGGTGTTCCTGCCTTGGGCTTTGAGGAGTCTTGATGGAGTCTCAAATATCCAAATACACACTCGTTAGTATGGAATCTTTTGATTTTACATTCAGGTTTTTTTATACCACTGAGGTGGCATACAAGCACATGGCCCACCTGATGGAAAGTGGTTACCGTGGCCTATGGAAGTGTGCTACATTAGTAGTCACACTCGTGCTGCCGTCCCTGTAAACACAGAGATTTTCAGTGCCGTCAGTGTAGAAGACAAAGCAGGAATAGCTTTTGGTCTTCCCACTGATAGCACAAAAACTCTCCAGTGGGCTCTGGCTACCCTACTCACCGCCGGGAGCACAACACGAGGTTATTATGGCCGCGGTATTCTGTAGAGCAGAGGTACTTCGCCAGTCGGACTGCTCAATTGGATGGAAAAGAAAGTTTTCACTTCAAAAATCTTTCACCATTGGAAAGCTACATTCACCTTGAATAACATAGGCTATATTGGATTTCCACAGGAACGTTTTTACCACCCGTGCGAAGCCGGGGCTGATAGCTAGTGTTTTATATAGTGAGTTATGTACATATATCCTTATAATAACTATTATCTATATAATAATATATTTCAAAATCAAATAATGATTATTAGGAAATTGCCGTTTTCATTTGTCTCTAGTCTGATTCGATACATAGTGGTTATCTTTGATTCACTCCATCCCATGAATGCCTGGAAGAGATTGCCTTGCGCGATAAGGCCGCCAATTGTATGTATGTTACGAAACTGTACCTACCATATATTGTAATGTGTTCTTTCTTTGTGTACCATACAATAAAGACATTTTTATTCATTTATTCATTCTATGTCTATAGTCTAACCCTAAGGTATAAGCAATATTATTTACCTAATAGCTGTTGCCGTCGGCTACGACCGCGTGGATGTCGCTTATCGCGTAGTGATCCCAAGCTCTAATTCACCTCTGTATCAAATTTCCTCAGGATATCTTCAAAAAGTACAGATATTCATCCCCTATTCTCCCCACCCTCTTTAACCCCTTCTATCGCGATAAAAGGGAGCGTATGTCCATTCCTAAGCTTTATCCATACCTATACCAAGTATCAACCCTTTAAGCGCGTACATTTGTATTCAAATAATTTGTAGCAACCTGCTTAACCGCTAACCGCTTAAGTCCGCACAGCGTCGTGGCTTAGCAACAGAAATAACTAAACTGTCACTTTCTCTGTATATGCAGGCCGGACTTGTTGCCATTAATGATCACTGCTCCGCTCCCTTGAGTAGTAGAGTAGCGTGATGATCTATAGCCTATGTGTTATTCTGATGCGGTAGCCTAGTGGTATGGGTAATGGACTGCTGAGACGAGGTCTCAGGTTCGATCCCAGGTTTTCCATGGCACACACCAATGACTTTTCGATGCTTTTCGAAGTTATGTGTGTATTTATCGCAGGTTTATAAGTGCCCAGTTAATGGCAATAGGCTCGCCACCTATTACATTGGGACCTAAACATAAACCGGCGAAATGTGGGTGCTAGCACCTCTGCCTACCCCTTCGGGGATAAAGGCGTGAGTTTATGTTATGTTATTGTAAAGTTTTTACGTGAAAGAGTTACAGACATCCATCCATATTCACAAACATTTTCATTTACAATATTAGTAGGATATAGTTACTTAGTAAGCTTGAAAGACAGATGCTCTTTACGATATATTCTGCAATAAAAGACCATATAAAGTAACAGAATTGACTTTACTGTATTAAAAATATTCTCTAGCATTAGCAGCGGGCCAGATGTATATTGCAGCCAGCTAGTCAGTACACCTGCTAAACATCGAACGAGGCTTTGACATAGGCTCGGGTCAGGAGGCCAGATGGCAGTAGCTCGCATAAAAGTCAACAAACCAATCCAAAACAATAAATGGACCTCAGGATTCATAGTGTAGTTCGGAGGATGGTGATGATGGGAATGTCTTACTCTTACGACGGGTTCTTCAGTAATTGTATAAGAGAGTGGACACGCGCGTGTCCAGTTGGTCTCTCTCTCTCTAACTTAGATCTGTTCGATGGAGTAATCGCCATTATTCTCTTTCCTCCTCCTATCCTCTCTTTCCGTCTACCTTTCCTTTTGATCATTTATCCTATCAGGTGAAGGTGACCAATCATCTTTCCCCTCCGGTTCTCTATTATTTCCTTTCTTGTAATGTAATTAGTACTCATTTGTTCGTCATCTCCTCTATCCTTATCCAGTTGGTGTAACTCAAAATTAATTCATTTATTATTTTGTCAACTGGACATACTTCTGGAGTCCTGTCCTTAACCCCGTTTATTGTCCTTAGCCCTTGTATTCTCCATACCACAAGGTATCCTAATCAACATTATTTACCTATTTAATATTGAAAAAATAAAGAAACTCGTGCTATTCTTAAACTCCACAAAGCAGTTCAATTAAGTATACCCGGCACCTGTTCAGGATTCATAAATACTCGTCTAATAGACTTGTAAATGTGCTACACACATTGAAGAATTAAAATATTCAATTGACACTGTCCTGTTAATCTCCTGGCATAAGTAAGTATAAGCTTAGAGAAGAAACCTGGGTCCCATAAAAACACGAGGTTGAAGATGACATTATGTCATTATGTCTAATTAATATACATTACTAGCCGGCTCGCCCTGGCTTCACCCGTGGCATACTTCAAAACCCCTTTAAACCATAATATTTTTTACCTTTTTTTTTGTAAATGGAGCCGGGTCCCGATAAGAGGGGTAGACTCAAGAAGTGCTGTTGTGGCGTCGTAATAGGTGACATGTGAGCCAATGGTTTCAAAAGGAACCGGAGTGTAGAAGAAATAGACGGAAGGCGAAACCGGATGTGCGACTAACGTAAGGTTGATGATAAATCGAATATAACTATATGAAAATGACGGAGGTTAAACCTCCAAATAACCCTGCTACGACCATGCTACTAAGTCGTATGGTTGTAGCAGGAGAGCATGTACTCTGCAAAGCCAATGTGTAGATATTTCTCTCAAGATAAATAAATAAATAAATGTTTATTTCACAAATAAGGAGTACATAGTAACATTACAGAGCAGTGAATGAGATATCAACTGGAAACAAGAATATCAAACAGTGTGATGTAAGCAAATTACAACAAAGGTAGTACTTAGTTACTATTATTGTTAACCCTACCTCTTAAACTAGGGTTACCCCTGTATCTTAAGAGGCAGTAAGATATTTATCTAGTCTGAATACAATATTTATAATCATCATAAATGTATTAATGTTTGTAAACAAGATGATACTATTTTACATGCGTTTAATGAACGAATTAACCCTTATTAACCCGTGAACTGTATATTGATTAGACGCGTCGGATATAAATAGCGTATCACGACTTGGGGGGTTCTCGTAAATAAATGACTTTATAAGTTCATAATGAAGTACCAAAGAAGTACCATAAACTCCGTATAACGAATATACCTGTCTCCATCCACTATATTTGATTTTTTACGCGAGATATACCTACACTGAAAAAAATGATAGGTTGGATTTAACAGATTTTGCGTAAACTTTACCAAAGTTTTAGGTTGATTTCGGTCCTATCACGAATTTTTATTGATTTTACCAAACTTATTAAGTTGGTGTTGTACCAAATTTATTTGGTAGATTACACCTATGTTTTGTTCATTTTTTACCTATGTAGTTTAGTAACATTTCTCACCAAAGTACTTTAGTATAATTTTTTACCAAAGTAACTTGGTAACATTTCTCACCAAAGTACTTTAGTATAATTTTTTACCAAAGTAACTTGGTAACATTTCTCAACCAAAGTACTTTAGTATAATTTTTTACCAAAATAACTTGGTAACATTTCTTACCAAAGTAATTTAGTATAATTTTTTACCAAAGAAACTTGGTAAAATTTCTCACCAAATTACTTTGGTATAATTTTTACAAAAATACTTTAGTATCCTTTTTATCAAAGTACCTTAGTCAAAAATTACAATGTTGTTTGCTGCAATCTACCAAAGTGATATTGTATATTATACCCAACATACTTGTCTTTGTTACCAAATACATTTTGCATGTTCTACTGTTACTTTTTGTTGGTACAAATTACCGCATGTAGTTTAATAGAAAATGCAAAGGTATTTGGTAAAATATACAACAAAAATTTGGTAGATAGCACTTATTATATGGTAGAATGTATTAAATCAGTTTGATAGAAAACACTAAACTTAACTCGTAAGTATAATCTATTTTATTTGGTAAACTCTAACAATCAACATTTTGTAGTATTTACTTATCAGTCTTATCACGTTTGGTCTATTTTATCATCGTTAATTTGGTAATAATTACCAGATTTAATTTTAGTTACAACCAAAGGTTGTTTGGTAATATCTACCAGATGTGTAATGCAGTTCTTATCAAGGTTAGCTTAGTATAATCTATCAGATATGAATCATACTTTTTATCAGAGATAATATTGTATTAACTACCAGAAGTGTATCGTAGATTTTATCAAATACAATTTAGTATTGTTTATCATGTTTGTTTTGTATTTTTCCTAAGATTTGTTTGGTAATATCTAACAGATTTGTACTCTAGTTATTACCAAACTTTAACTGGTAATATCTACCAATATTTTATCAGTGCTTGTCTGATTGTACCTTCTTAGTTTAGTAAAACATACCAAATAAATAGTGTAAATTTTACTGATATTAGTTTGGTTAATTTATCAAACTAACACTAGTAAAATGTACAGGACCTTTTGGTATATGTTACCAAATAGAAACTTAGTAGCTAATCTGCAATATTGCTGACAGGGTATGGGAGTAAAATCGTATTGCAGTTTAGATTTTCAAACTACGTACTACTTTCGTGGCCAGCAGTGGCCACCAAAGTACGTGTGTACCATGTCAGCAATATTGCAGATTAGCTACTAAGTTTTTAATTTTCAATGATACCACACCCTAAAAATAAAGTAGAAGAAAAAACCATACAATACAAGATCTGAAAAATATAAAAAGTTTAGAGACCGTCTGACAAACACTTCAAAAATATACAGGCTTATTGGTAATTCAACATTTTATTATTAGGGATATATACAGTAAAGTTCACATTTTGCAGTTAAAAAGGTCATGAAGGCTAGCCGAAAATCAGAAGTTTCTAGAATAGGTACGTCGAATTACCAATAACTTTACGGGCTTAATAAAAACGGTGGTTTATAGTAAAATAAACTCATTTTTAGTATAATCATAAAATTTATTTAACCAATTAAAAATACAATTAAATAATCAATAGATCTTAAAATTATATCACTTGGAAATGGACATAAGCTACCTCATATCGCGAAAAAGGGGGTAGAGGGGGGGGGGGGGACCGCGTTCGGAGATCTAAGTTTGTCAATTTAGAAGATATTCTGATGAAATTGGTATAAAGATGGATTACAGTTAGAAACGGACCTAGGCTACCTTTTAACGCGAATGAAGGGATAGAAGATGGGGGAGGGGGAATAGGACTATTGGATGATAGTTTGACATTTTTGACGATATACAAATGAAATTTGGCACAGAGACAGACTAAAACTTGGAAATGGCTATGGCTAATCATAGCGAAATAAAGGGTTAAAGGGGAGGAGGGGTAATGGGAGATAAAAGTTTGTATGAAAATTTGTTATTTTTAAATATCCTTATGAAATTTGGTACAGAGATGGATTAGAGCTAGGGGAGGGTTAGGGGAATAAAGTTTGTCATTTTTCAATCGCGTAAAAAAGGGGGTGAATAGGGTACGACAAATAGTAAGAATTTAAAAATTTAGAGGACAAAGTTTAGTAGAGAGGTGTATTTAATGCTCAATAGCGTCGGCTCAACACTAATCGATAACCGACATCCACGGAGGCGGAGCCGCGGGCAAAAGCTAGTTTATTAATAAATTATTGAAAATTGATCTAATTTAGGAGATATAAGAACATTTCCGAAGTGGCGCTAGTTTCACGGCTATATACTTGCCTTAAAACGTTATCACCGTAATGTCGCCACCATAAGTCTACTTTATCTGTCAACGCCACGCCATCCAATGGGGGTGTTCCTGTTTGGAAAAGCACATTTCATATTAGTTGGCGTTGAGAGCTGAAGTGGACATATGGTAGTGATATCGCATCGATCGGCTCATATGAAGAATAAAGGGCCTAGGCATAAGTGAAATCAAAACGGAACAAAATTGAATTACTCCAAATTTAACAGGGATGGAGAAACACATGATGTAGCTGTTTGAATTTTAATGTTTTTGATTCGACGTCAGACGGACGTCGTTGGCGTCTGTCTTTGGTGGTCAAAGGGTTAATATAACAATAGTAATTAGGTACCCCGCGGGAAGTGGTTCAAATATTGCTCACAAGATTTGAAACAAACAAATATACCTAGGGGGTCAAGCTAATAAAATGATCGTAAAATGGGCCACAACTTACCAACTTATATCCGAAACTCAATTTATAAGCGGGCCAATCGTTCACGATGTCATGTATGTTTGCATATTTTTCGGATTGTAGTTCCTTAAGGCGCAATTTGGACGTTTTCGTCCAATTCTCGATTACTACGGGCATTGGCTCCTTGTTGTATTTCAGCCAAACTTTTAACTCTTCATATTCTTCAATTGATACTGGTAAACAATAGATCAAATTTAGTCTAGCCTTTATTTATAACGTGATTTCCATACAATTATCTTTCATGTACACTTAATCTTATGTTTTAAATGTGCTATTAATGTGCAAGTGTTGTGTAGTTTAAGTTGACTTTGGGCAAAGAAACAAGTAGATAGAGCTTTATGCAAAACTAATGAATAAAGAAAAATAGGTACGGCCACGGGCAAATGTATGCCAACCAAACTAATCTGGTAAAATTTACTGAAGTTCGTTTTGTAAATCTATCAAGGAAAAATAGCTAATTAGGTAGGTACCTAACCGCTATTTCTAGGTAAATATCTAGGCATCCTAAATACTTATCGCTCCCTTCTATACTCTGACCCTTTAGTAGTGATGGCGATTTACAAAAAAACACGTAGGATATCGGGCCTTGACAAAAGAAGGGCTATCTCCGTTTCAAGTTGAATTCTTCATTAGCCATTCACTCAATTGTTAGTTCACTGTACAATACTACACATTGAACCACCAAAATTAATTTATTATACAACACAACTTACAGGTATGGCGCCATCTTGAGACACACATTATTAAAAATATAGGTATATAATATCGATCAAAATAGGCACTCACCTTCAAAGTTTGATATTGTCTCGTCAGATAATCCCCATTCCTTCAGATATTCGGCGACACCTTCTTCTTCAAGGTCACTATCCATTTTAATAATATTACAATGTACCTACGTGAGGTGAACTTCAACTTCTTCGAAATGGCCTCTGCAGCAAATCGCCGCAACTCACCAATGCCAAGTAAAATGTATTATAAAATTATTAATGGCGACACACCAATGTCGAGTGTACCAGAGCCACGTTAGCCGTGCCAGTAAATTTGTTTTCGTTTACGTGTGGTGAAGCACTGCGAGAAAACTTGAGCGACAGCGAAGCAACTAGCTGGCGAGAGAGTTCGCACGAAAAGAACGAACGGCACGCGGCGCGGGCGACGCGCTGGCGAGTGTGGAAGTGGGGGCAGGGGCAGGCAGCGCCAACTCTACGATGTCTAGGGTTGCCAACCGTACTTTATTATAAAGTGAAAATAATTTTAAAATAGATGACGATATGTATAATGGTTCCTACATAGGTATGTTTCTTCGGGTGAAATCCTGCAACTCAATTTTGAAGCAGATATCGTCAACCGATTGAGCTGAAATTTGGCATACCTACCTATCTACTTGACTTCGAAGACAATACAATAATAAGTATGGTAAGTACCATGGGACTGGTCTGATGATGGAGCCGGAATGTGGCCCTAGGAACCTTGCAATAAATAAAGCAATCGTACCGAGTTTGGGCTCTTTAAAGTAAAGACAAAACGATTCATTGATCACTAGGTACACACGGTGGCACATCAAGCTTTACATTTGCAGTATAACGTGCCCTCGCTTTGTTTATATTTTCTGTACAATGAGATTCACATAAACTGGTTTTGTATAGCTTGATCACCCGTCGTGCGTACATAGTATAAAACTAAGTCACTTCCCCCATTAGTCTTTGTAAATAGGATACTGGTGGCGACACACAACACTTACCTACTACCTAATAATCGATATCAAAACCAATTTTTAGATGTCAGCAATTATTACATACCTACCTATAATATTAATAAAACAAATCACACATCAAACACTCTAAACGCGTTAAACGATATCCCATTTGTCATCTTATCCAGTTCTTGATAATATAAATACTTGCCTTGATTCGTTTTCCCGTAATAATTGGCTAACGGCCTAGTAATGGTAACTATGAAAGCCATATTTGTGTAAGTTAGATGCATTCAGTTCACGCACACAAATAAAATGAAGTGGACACACGATATCGCTCGTGTTTTGTTCCAGACGCGGCTTTTACGCTACACGTTATTATTGTAAAGGTTAGATCATTAAAACTACGGATTTTGATGCGGTTTTTTAAATAGATAGGTAGAGTGATTCAAGAGTAAGGTTTATATGTATAATACATTATTATTTACATTACACCTCCCTAGTTAGTAGTTAAATACCAACCTACCTAAGTTAGTAACTATAGGTATTTTTATTGCAAGCCGTACGTATCAAAGTCGGTTACCTTACGCAAATTTACGTAGGTAGGTACGTAGGTACGTTTTACTGCTATATAATCTGAAATAAAATCACTGATCTCTTTAAGTACATGAAAATATGAAAGAAATAGGTTTGTATTTTGTTGAATATGTAAACGTATATTCTGTGAACGGCTAATCCGCAGTCTACCTATAACAATAAAGACTATGGGTTATTCAGGTGGCTCTCAACCCTTTGTCTAGAAAGAATTCGCAAATTCTTTGGGCACATTATCGATCCATGCCTCAAAAGAAAAATCTACTACTGCTATAATATCTGAGGTAATCTTCCTTCCACTAATTGCATTTGATTGCTTAGAATCACTTCGTACTTTTGATTCCCAACTTCTAATGACTCAATATTTTTTTAATAAAACTCTTATAAACTTGTTATGATAATTAACACAAACTAGCACGTAAACGGCGCTTAGTTAATTTTTAAACGGGTGGGTCCAATTTCGCCATCCTCCTTTTGTTGTTATGTTCAGTTTTGGCAGCTTTTGCTATGTGACTCATTAAATGAGGGTCTCATAATGATCAGCTACTTGTGTCAGGGGTGTTTTTAAATTTTAAATTTATAGTAATTTATTTGCTAATTTACACCATGAACTCTGGTAAGGGCTATATTTTGACCTGAACCGTTTTAGTCTTCAAAAATTCAAAATTCAAAATTAGTTTATTATCATTTTCTTACATGCTAGTATTTAAACAGTGTTTGAGGCACTCCTTTTAAGTAAACAATACCTGTGTTAGGAGGCCTCGCTCTCCACATTACATAAAAAGAAGCTAGTCAGGTAAGTACCTTTTTGATTTTATAAAATAACAATTTGTGTGTGTGTGTGTGTGTGTGTGTGTGTGTGTGCGCGCGTGCGTGCGTGCGTGCGTGCGTGTGTGTGTGTGTGTGTGTGTGTGTGTGTATGTTTTGTGATGAACTTAGATATATATATATATATATACACTTTATTTAAAATAATAAATAATTGTTAGGTCCATTGAAAAAGTGTTAAAGGGATAGATAGAATATTAAATTATGGATGATGTTAAGAGACTATATGCAAGAGCTCTTCGGTATTTGCATAATTCATAGATTTTAACCATGATAATAATGTTATTTTACAGTCGTGGAGGACCATAGGGTAAATACTCAATATTTTGTTGATTTTATTATATAAATAGGCTGACTGTCTTTTAAATTGATTACTTGCAAATGTTGTAGCAACTGTGCATGCCGGAGCAACATTGTGGTAGACTCTTTTCTTAAGAAGTTTAGGGTCAAAGTTTAGTTTAACATGCACTTTTAGAACAGTAAGAAAAATATACAGTTGCCTTACTGTTAAAAGGTTACTAAGTTGATACAGATCAGAGGTCGGATATTTGTACGGTTTAGAATACATGACTTTTATAACGGATCTTTGGGCCCTTTCTAGTTCTATAAATTTAGTTTTATTAGCACCCCCCCACACTGTTATGCAATAAGAAAGTACCGATTGCACCAGTGCAATATAAATTTTGGTTAATGTTTCAGGTGTTGTAACATGGCGCAAAGTTTTGAAGACCCATTTAAATTTTCTAACGCGATTTGCAAGTAGTTCTAGATGAGAGTGCCAAGAAAGTCTCTGGTCAAACATGATACCAAGATACTTTAAGTTTTGTACTTTCACAAGTGGAAGACAGTTACAATCAGTAGTATGGGTATTATTACACTTGTGAATTCGGAGTTTAAAGTCTGCTGGAGGCTGAAACGAATCATAAATCGAAAAACACATGTAGTTAGTTTTAGCAGTATTTAAAGTAAGTGTATTTTTATCCAGCCAAGCGGCGACCCTGGACAAACCAGCCTCCGCATAGCGCTGTACTTCTGTCCAAGATCTTCCAGTAAACACAATCGCTGTATCATCGGCATAGGAAAATATACGCCCAGATATTACATTTAAATTGCATAAATCATTGATATAAATCAAGAATAGGGTGGGTCCGATGACACTGCCTTGGGGCACACCGTAAGCAACATTTTCACACCCACTGGTGTGCGTCCCTATTCTTACTTGCTGTTGTCGTTCCAATAGGTAGCTTGTGAAAAGACAGAGAGATTTACCACGAATGCCGATACATTCAAGCTTCTTTATGAGGGTGGGTACAGAGACGGTATCAAAAGCTTTTTTTAAGTCCAGGAAGACAGCTAAGCATTTCTTACTCATATCTAGGTTGGTCACAATATGGGAGCTAATTGAACAAATAGCATCTTCAGTCGATAACCCTTTACGAAAACCGTATTGTGAGGGTGATAAGATGTTGAAGTTATTGAGGTAGCTAATTAACCTTTTGTTAAGCAACCTTTCCAATATCTTGGAGATTACCGGCAGTACTGAAATAGGACGGTAATTATTGACGTCGTCTCTGGCTCCACTCTTATACACAGGAGTTACCAGTGACCTTTTCAGAGCTTTAGGGAAAACACCAGTTCTAAAACAAATATTGGCCAGATGGCTGATTATAGGGATCACTATAGAACCAGCTAGTTTTAAGAATTGGGTGGGAATATTGTCCCATCCTGGGGAGCTATTAGAGTCCAGGCTCATCAGTACACATTCCACTTCAGTAGGGTCTGTCTCAAGGAGAACAAACGATGTCAACATAGTGCTAGTTACTGTAGAAGCGTCATCACGACTGTGTCCACTATCATTTATTATACCTTCCGCCAGATGTTGACCGATATTTACAAAGAATTTGTTAACGGAGTTAACCGACTCAGTAGGGGGAGTGTGGTTATTTAATAAATTAATATTTGATACTTTAAGGGGTCTGTAGTGCACAATATCATTAATAGTTTTCCATAAGATTTTATTATTACGAGTAGATTCAGATAGCTTTTTTGTATCATATTGACGTTTTAGCTTCTTTATAAGATTGTTACAAAAATTTCTGTAACGTCGATAGGTAATCCTAAGTAGCTCATTATTTTTATCATTTTTCAGAGTTCTTTGCATACAGTTTCTGTTTCTTATACACCGTAGAACACCTTCCGTAATCCAAGGCTTAACAATACGCTTAGAACTCGGAATGGTTATATTTTTTGAATGCATTTTTAAAGAATCTGTGATTACCCTAATAAGCGCATCAGTACATACATTGGGATCTTCATAAAGATAAAATGCCTGAAGATTAAACTCTTGTAGGGTAATAACTGCCTTTTCATAGTCTATAGTATTTTTATATTTAGAGTGTAACGGTGGGTGCGGTTTAGTTACGTGCGACAGACTTAGTACGATAGAATGATGGTCTGTGATGGTAGTATCAAGCACAGCAACAGATGCGGTGGTGTTACATTTATTTATTTTCAATATAAAGTGGTCTAGGCATCTAAAATCTCTTGTAGGGAAACAATGTGCTGGGAGTAAACCATGATGAGAGATCATGTTAAGGTAATATGCCCTATTACTTTTATCGTAGATGCTACAGTTAGAACTCTCAATCAAATTAATGTTTATATCCCCAGTAATAATAATACGACTATGTGCTTTAATATTTTCAAGGTGAGAATCAATCGATTTTATAAAACTATCCGCAATATGATGAGAGGGAGAACGATAAATACCTAATATAGTACAGTCCGGGGTTGTAATTTGGAGACATGAAGCATGTTGTAAGATAATCTCTTGTACGTTTGATCTTAGACTATTTTTTAGATAGGCCACCACACCATCATTTTGGTTAATTAAGTTTGTTGTATAGTATGAGCTATAATTAGGTAAATTAGGAATTTGTTTATCTGGATTTAGTCGGCATTCAGTAAAAATCATTATATCTATGTCAAGCTGTAATTCGGATAAAGTGATTAAGAAATCATTTAGGTTACTGTAAATACTTCTTATATTTTGCGTTATTATGTTAAGGTTAGAGTTTAGGAAATAGGGGTAATGGTCTTTTGTCAAATTTCCAGCCGAGCATTCTACAGCGTTTGCTATTTCCATATTATCCAACTCTTCAAAGGTTCTAGATGGGCAGGCCATATCTAGTGAGAGTTATATTTATAAGATGAAGCCAAGAGGGGATATTTGCCTTATTGACATGAATCATATGGCACCATACAAAAGGAGGCTGGTAATCAAATAGGACAGATACTAGTTGTATAGTCAAAAATATAGATGCATCACAGTACTTTACACGGTACATACAATAGTCATATTTTTGTGAATCTGAGTGGTTAAGTAACGTCCGATGAATATAAGTGTCATGTAAAAAGTATACTATAATATTTTTTCTAAACAGTCTAGTGATATATATTCTTGTTATATAATATTCGTATATAAATGTATATGTCTTGTAAGTTCAACCGCGAGGTCTGGGAATATTTATCATATTTTTATGATTACATCAACCAGACTTAATTTGTGGACATTTGTTTGGTAAAATGTACAGTATTCTTTGGTAATTTACACCATGAACTCTGGTAGGGACTATATTTTGACCTGAACCGTTTTAGTCTTGTAAGTTCGACCGCGAGGTCTGGTAATATTTATCACATTTTTATGATTACATCAACCAGACTTAATTTGTGGACATTTGTTTGGTAAAATGTACAATATTCTTTGGTAATCTACACCATGAACCCTAGTAGGGACTATATTTTGACCTGAACCGTTTTTGTCTTGTAATTTCAACCGCGAGGTTTGGTAATGTCTATCATATTTTTATGATTACATCAACCAGACTAATTTGTCGACATTTGTTTGGTAAAATGTACAATATTCTTTGGTATTTTACACCATGAACTCTGTTAGGGACTATATTTTTACCTGAATCGTTTTAGTCTTGTAAGTTCAACCGCGAGGTTTATCATATTTTTATGATTACATCAACCAGACTTAATTTGTGGACATTTGTTTGGTAAAATGTACAATATTCTTTGGTAATTTACACCATGAACTCTGTTAGGGACTATATTTTTACCTGAATCGTTTTAGTCTTGTAAGTTCAACCGCGAGGTTTATCATATTTTTATGATTACATCAACCAGACTTAATTTGTGGACATTTGTTTGGTAAAATGTACAATATTCTTTGGTATTTTACACCATGAACTCTGTTAGGGACTATATTTTTACCTGAATCGTTTTAGTCTTGTAAGTTCAACCGCGAGGTTTATCATATTTTTATGATTACATCAACCAGACTTAATTTGTGGACATTTGTTTGGTAAAATGTACAATATTCTTTGGTAATTTACACCATGAACTCTGGTAGGGACTATATTTTGACCTGAACCGTTTTAGTCTTGTAAGTTCAACCGCGAGGTCTGGTAATATTTATCACATTTTTATGATTACATCAACCAGACTTAATTTGTGGACATTGGTTTGGTAAAATGTATAATATTCTTTGGTAATTTACACCATGAACTCTGGTACGGACTATATTTTGACCTGAACCGTTTTAGTCTTGTAAGTTCAACCGCGAGGTCTGGTAATATTTATCATATTTTTATGATTACATCAACTAGACTTAATTTGTGGACATTGGTTTGGTAAAACGTACAATATTCTTTGGTAATTTACACCATGAACTCTGGTAGGGACTATATTTTGACCTGAACCGTTTTAGTCTTGTAAGTTCAACCGCGAGGTCTGGTAATATTTATCATATTTTTATGATTACATCAACCAGACTTAATTTGTAGACATTTGTTTGGTAAAATGTACAATATTCTTTGGTAATGTACACCATGAACTCTGTTAGGGACTATATTTTGACCAGAACCGTTTTAGTCTTGTAAGTTCAACCGCGAGGTCTGGTAATATTTATCATATTTTTATGATAACATCAACCAGACTAATAGGTTGATATTTGTTTGGTAGAATGTACAATATTCTTTGTTAATTTACATCGAAACTCTGGTACCAAATTCAACCTTTTTTGTTTTGTAAGTTCAATAGCGAAATTTAGCGAGTTTTTGTTATATTTATCATAGTTTTCATGTAATTCAGCCAACCTTTACTAATTTGGTAACCATTTTTTTCAGTGTAGATATCTCATTTGAAGATTCACAACAACTTCAGGAAATAATTGACATGGATGTAAGTTGCAATAACTTTTTTGAACCATATAGAAATACAAAGTGGCAGCATTTTTGAATGAAAAACAGATAATTGTAACTTCACTCCGTCTGCTGGTAAGCTGTAAGTGAGATCTATAGAACGAAAGCCACGTTAAAAAAAACAAACAATCGCTCAAATGCTGATCCCACCACAGTACAGACATCATCAGATTGACCTTTTTTTAACGTGCGGGAAATCCCCACGGATGCCACCCCCCGTCGGAGCCGGAGGGGGAGATCATGTCGGACTCGAACCGATTAAACTGCACGCCGTCTGTGGGTAGCAGTGCAAGTGCCTCTACTCGCACCCCGGCTGACCCAGAGCCATCTCTCTCGATCTGACCCTCTTCGGTTGGGGGACTACGGGGTTCCCAACTCGTCCCTGGTATGGAGGGATCAAATTGACCTTGACCGGCAAAGTATCAAAAAGATCTTAATATCATGGTATTAAGATATTTTTGATCAACTGAGTGTACTGAATGCCTGGATTGTCGGAAGATGAAAACTCGTATGTTGGTTAAAAATTCCAAGTCCGTACAGTACCGTATATTGTAAAGAATCTTCTATTTTAGTCAGGACACATAACATTGAATAGCATTGTCCACTAAATGGACAAAGTTAATTCACTTAACTGCCCAGACTGTAATAAACTTCACTATGTAAACCACGTTCTCGAGGAATGTGCTGGAATGACACTGAATGCTGCAGACGTTGACCAATGCAACGTATGTAAAGAATTTAATGTTATGATAGGCATTGCGTTGTTATAAGAGTTTGTTGGGAGTAATTTAAAATGTAATTATGTCTTTATACATTCCCATCTCGGCTCAATGTTAGGTCTGGCATTAAGCGGCAACTGCGGAGATCCTTGATCAGTGCATACGGCAAATAATTGTTTACCATGGTATGTTCTCATCATCAGCATCAGCTTATCGTTGTTTCCGATAAGGTTCTCGCAGCAGAGCAATCAGAGCCCGGGGCTTTTTACATTCCCCACGGAAATCCTCACAAAAACCCCCCTCTGGAGCCGGAGGAGGGGGAGTTTGTTGGACTCGAACCGACTAAACCACACGCCGTCTGTGGGTCGTTGTGCTAGGCTGAAGGTAAGGTTACGCACCCCGACTGATCCAGGGCAATCCCTCTCGGTCTGGCCCTCCTCAGGAGAGGGGATCACGCGCCGCCTCCGTGGCCTGCTTCTGCTAGAGTGTTGGGCGGCTCTCCCCGTCACCCTCAGGCCCGCGCTCATGGGGGTGAGGTCGTCCTGCGCCCTCCGACGCCCGAGCCGCCTACGAACGCGGGCAGCGATGTCCGCGAGTCTGTCTTGCTCATCGCGGCGCGGCCGAGAGCCCGGGGCTCACTTACTCGGGTGAACACTTATAAGTTCTATATTTTATGTCGACTAGAGGATAATTTTATCCCATTATCATTTTATACAACACATTCACATTCATGCGTTAGAGTCCTGAAAGCAACCGAGACCTTCAAGTCAGAGACCGGTTCACTCCATTTTATACGTTACCCTAAGAGTTGAGGTGGTCGGAGAAAAGAGTTGAGAGTTGTTCTTTTATACTACTACACTTTCCCAATAGACTAGGCAGACCTAAGTGTGTCCACTTATTACGATTCTGACATGCATCTTTTATTTCTCTAACTTTCATAAGTATTTTCAAATATGCTCACCGCTTGTAGGCTCTTGAAATAATATAAATGGTTGGTACTTATATATTCTTTCGTAGCCAATATTCTAGATAATCAATTCTAGATAATTAATAAAAAATCTAGAATATTGGCTTATATAAATAAAAGCCAACCTTACAATATCTTTGCGTAACGAAGTGCAACACAGTTCCACTATAAATATGACTTCCCCAGAAGAACTCATTAAAACTCCATTAGCAATTTTGTATCGCAGTTTGTTTTCATTTCGATCTATTTATACGAGTACACATGCATATAATAATCATGTACTTTCTCTGTAGGTAGGCGTACACATTTAGTAATAACTTTTAAATTAGGTACTATTTATGTTAAAGAATATTAGGGTGTAATTTTACCCTGAAGGGAGTCCTCCAGGGAAGGTAGATGTATTAATTTATTATTTAGTATGTAGTAGGTATATACATATATGTATTAGTTATGGGTCAACTCGAAAAAATACAACTCGAGTTAACTCGAGTTCAAATTCACGTAACTCGATTTAAATTCTAGTTACACAACTGGAGCTAGTAAGAAGAAACTGAGTGTTCAACTTGTCACAAATTACTTTTATCCGACTGCGCCATCGAAAGATATGTTTAATTTACGCGCGTATGAATGTGTCTGTAAGGTATGTAGTTTTCTTTGTTCTTCTCCATAAGGATAACGGCTGAAAGGATTTTGAATAATTATGATCAATGAGGTCTCAATCTTAAATGCAAGGTATTAGTTTATCGACTGTTATTAGGGTATATAAATGTGAATAGAATAAATGTTTACAAAAACCAAAGACCGACTGCCGCTGAAAAGATTGAGTCATATAATTTATTTACAATATTTTTACTTCAGTAGACTTATCATTGCTAATTTTCGTCGGTAGGATTTAAATAAAAAAAGTATACCTTTCTCATTAATTCCAAATCTGCAATATTGTGAACGGAAAATGTTGTGTCTACGTCGATGTCATTTACCGATGCAATGGCAGAAATATTAAATTGAAGCGGCAGGCAATTGAGTAGGCAAGTAACCAATGAACGAATCGCATTCCCGGTCCTTCGCGTGATTTTTTACATAATCTACCTATAACCTAACTCGATTGAGGAAAATCCAGATCGAGTTAATTTGAGTTAAGTGCAACTCGAGTTAACTTGAATTCGCAAATTGATACATCTGTAATAACTACCACGCACCAGCGAGCTCCTTTAGTTCAGTGATAATTATAAACATGTACGTTATGAAGTATATGAACATAACTGCTGACCCAGGTGCTCGAGCCGGCTCTGCTCGGGGGAGTGGTCGAAACCCTGTTCCCGGCGCGAGCGGAACATGTTCCGCCGCAGATGGCTCCGCCGCCTCGGTCGCCTATGGCGCCCGGCGCGATGATTGACGGCGATGTGCCCGAGGTCACTCGGGTAGAACTAGAGCTGGCGGTGCGAAGGCTTGGAGCCAAAAAGAACACTGCCCCGGGACCCGACGGCATTCCAGGCCGCGCGTGGGTCCTAGCTCTAGGGGAGGACGGCCTCGAACCCTGACTGAGAGGGTTCCTCAGCGCATGTTTGGAGCGGGGCCAGTTTCCGAGGATGTGGAGGACGGGGAAACTGGTCCTCATCCGCAAGTTGGGGCGCCCGGCGGACGAGCCGTCCGGGTACCGGCCCATAGTGCTGCTCGACGAGGTGGGCAAGCTCTTCGTGAGAGTCATTGCCAAGCGCCTCGTCGAGCATCTCTCTAGAGTGGGGCCGGACCTGGCGAATACCCAGTTCGGGTTCCGCCGGTGGCGTTCCACTGTGGATGCCATCATGCGTGTGAGGACTCTGGCGGAGGATGCGGTCGCTCGGGGCGAGGTGATGTTGGCGGTGTCCTTGGACATCTCCAACGCGTTCAACACCTTGCCCTGGAGTTGCATCAGAGAGGCGCTCGTGTATCACGATGTGCCTCTCTACCTCCGCCGCATAGTCGGGGCATACCTGACGGGGAGAGCCGTCGTCTACCCGAGTTCGACCGGAGTCGGTAGGCGCGAGATGTTGTGCGGTGTTCCACAGGGATCGGTCCTGGTGCCGCTGCTGTGGAACATCGGTTACGACTGGGTGCTTCGCGGTGACTTCGCGTACGGTGCCACCGTCACGTGTTACGCGGACGACACGCCGGTGACGGTGGGCGGGGCTACACACCGCGAGGCGACCCTGAGGGCCACGACCGCGGTTGCTCAAGTCGTGGAACGGATCCGGCGGCTGGGTCTCGAGGTGGCTCTGCACAAGTCCGAGGCCATGTTCTTTCATGGCCCTCGGCGCAGGCCAGACCCGGGAGCCAGCCTTACAGTGGGAGGCACTCGCATCGACATCAAGCCCCGGTTGAAATACCTGGGGCTGATGCTTGACGGTCGATGGGACTTCGGAGAACATTTCCGAAGTCTGCGCCCCAAGTTGGTGGCAACGGCGAATGCCTTGGGCAGGCTGTTGCCCAACTTGAGGGGCCCAGAGGACTCCTGCAGGAGACTCTACGCGGGTGTCGTGCGGTCCATGGCCCTATATGGGTGCCCCGTATGGGCGGACACCCTGGGGGCCAGATTCCTGCCTCTGCTCCACGCGGCGCAGAGGACGAAGGCCTCCAAGACCATCAGGGGGTACCGCACGATATCCTTTGAAGCGGCGAGTCTCCTGGCCGGATCGCCACCGTGGATCCTAGAAGCGAGGACCCTTTCGGCACTCTATCGGTTCCGAAAGGAGGCGCGGGGGCGGGGACTCGATCCCGAGCCCGAAGAAATTCGGGCCGAGAAGTCCCGGCTCCACAGGGCCATGGTGACTGAGTGGGAGCTGCGACTTGAGCAACCACGCGCAGGGCACGCCGTGATTGCGGCGGTAAGACCCATCATGGGGGAGTGGCTAGAGAGGCCACACGGTGGCCTCTCGTACCGTCAGACGCAGGTCATTACCGGACACGGTAACTTCGGGCGGTACCTGCATCTGATGGGCATAGAGCCAACGCCCGAGTGCCATCACTGCGACGCGAGCGTGGACTCGGGGCTGCACACGCTCACCGAGTGTCCGGCGTTTGAAGCGCCGAGGCGGGAGCTTGTGACGGCCCTGGGGATGAGAGTGCTCACGCTCTCCACCCTGCTCGCGGCGATGGTCCGCTGCGTAGAAAGACTCGCGGACATCGCTGGCCGCGTTCGAAGGCGGCTCGGGCGTCGGAGGGCGCAAACCGACCTCCGCCCCCCATGAGCGCGGGCCTGAGGGTGACGGGTGGAGCCGCTCGTCACCCTAGCAGAAGCAGGCCACGGCGGCGGCGCGCATCGTAGGACGATGCGCGCCCCCCCCCCCCCCCATACCGGGGGCGAGTCTGGGACCGCGTGGTCCCCCCTCCCGAGGAGGGCCAGACCGAGAGGAATGGCCCTGGGTCAGCCGGGGTGCGAGGGATATGTTAAAAGACAACCTCACCTCCGGCCTAGCACATCGACCCACAGACGGCGTGCGGTTTAGTCGGTTCGAGTCCGACATAACCTACCCCTTCGGCTCCGGAGGGGTGGGTATCCGTGGGGATTTCCCGCACGTAAAAAAAAAAATAGTATATGGACATAACTTTTTAATTAGATAATTTATTTACATGAAACAAATAAATGAAAGCTTATTTTCACTACTATTTTTATACCACTATAATAAGGAGGGAGACAAGCTCACAGCCTACCTGATGGCATGTGGTTACTGTGACCTATGGACGTGTGCAACACCAGGTGAGTCTCAATCGTGCTGCCGACTTCTGTACCGTCAGTGCAGAAGACAAAGCAGGAAAAGCCTTTAACACTGACAGCACAAAACTAGCTAATTAAAATAATAAACCATTATTCCGGTGGTATCCGAGGCTATCACCTCGAACTCCCCTTGCCGGTTTTTACTTCTCCACTTCGCACGGTTTTGGGCATACATGGTATGGAGACCATTGGCACGCATCTTAACCTTGACGACACCAATCCAACAATTTTTGGGTCTACACCTGCTACCGGGGCCCGGCTGAGAAATTATTGCGACCTGGACTTACGCTAAGATGATGACGAGAAAAGAAGGTGACACGCATATGTTGTGCATGTACTTCTTAAGAGGGAGGAGGAGCGTCACAGTCAATGCCTTCGTGACGTAAGTAGTGAAGTCATATTTTTATTTTCCACCGTTTGGGAACCTCAATAAATGTTTCTTGATATTTGAGACGATTTTAGCTCCGTAACACGTTGATAGCTTTCTGGAAAGTACAACTCCAGATATCTTTATTGAATCATCTTTAAATTTGAAATATCCATTACCTACCATACCAATACTCACGCACGAACACGGAACGCAATCGTAGATAACAGCGGGCGGATTGATAGATAGAAACAAAAATATATCATAAACATGAGTATGAAAGAGAGGAGACGATATAAAGTCATAAATATCGCGCAGCTGGATTCTTACCCGAAGCTTTTTTCTCCAAAAACAAAGTTCTTTGAGTTTACGAGTGACTACAGTCGCGAACACAAGTGCGGTTCTCGGAAGCGACATTTATTTTTATGAAAGTCATTGGCATGAGCGAACGGTCCCGCATGTCGGTGACATATTTTAATGATTGGCCAATTCGCAAGCGCAGATCAAAAGAAAGTATGATTAATTTATTTTAATGAATACTGTCCCGTTTTCAGGGCGTTTCGCTGACATATCTGTCTAAAATATTCGCTAAATATAACATCAGGTAGGTAGAAGGTATGTACGAATAATATTGTACGAATATTTTACTGATGACATCAATGTATTCTACTAGATTAATTGTATGGATTTAAACATTTAGTTTCGTGAAAACCTCATACCAACCATCAATCACGAGCAATTACTTGCAGCTGTCAAACAGATAATATAAACATAACATAACATAAACTCACGCCTTTATCCCCGAAGGGGTAGGCAGAGGTGCTAGCACCCACATTACGCCGGTTTATGTTTAGGTCCCAATGTAATAGGTGGCGAGCCTATTGCCATTAACTGGGCACTTATAAACCTGCGATAAATACACACAACTTCGAAAAGCATCGAAAAGTCATTGGTGGGTGCCATGGAAAACCTGGGATCGAACCCGAGACCTCGTCTCAGCAGTCCATTACCCATACCACTAGCCTAGCGCGGTTACAAGATATAATTATAATATACTGAAAGTTTTATATGTACAAATAGGGGCCAATTGTTCCCTTAAACGTCAAAAGCAAATCTTGATCTTGAAGAGTTGAAAAGCGGATTTCGGGCTCTAAATTGTAAGATTTGTACGCAGCCTTTTCGGTTCGACATCATCTAAGAGTTGTACCGTTTGAGAATATAAACCCAATAAATATTCCTTAGCGTCATTAGAGCTTTTATCAAGAAACCGCTTATTATTAGAAAATGGATACCACTAGTTGACCCAGCGATTTTGCTTGATTTTGGCAGATTTTGCTTTTGTCTGTATCTATGTCGGTTTGTCAGTTCCGGTCTAGAAGGCATAATTCTTAACCGATTTTCAATTAACTTGGCACATTTATGTTCTTTGATTTAAAACTCAACTTTAGTTGAGAGCTTATTTATAGGAGGAGAGCTTTTTATATAGGAGCTAAAATGGGGAAGGAAAGGCGGAAAATTTGCTATCGCATTTTTTTATGAACGGATCTTTTTGATTTTTGGCTGAATCATTAAGGGTGTGATTCCTTACAGCTTATTGTAAAAAAGGTGTACTTCTTTACAAAAAAGAAATGCGAAAAAAGGGGGAAAAGTTTGCGTTTTGCAGAACAGATCGTCATAATTTTTTGGTGAAACATCCAGGACTGTTCATAAACGATAAGCATATTAGCTTATCGTTTTTTAAGATCGATTATGGGTTATTTATTTATTTTAACTAAAAATTATGTCAATTGGAAGCATTATCATTATCTTAACTAAATTTACATTAAAAATGTGGCACAGGGTGCTCGCGGGGTCTACTGTTCACAGAACTACTAGTTTAAACCACTAACCACTACAACGTATATTGCTATTTCGGCATTGTAACAGACACCATATTTGTGACAATCGATTTAATAGTAGGCGTCTGTTTATGCGCCGATTAAACGAACAATCCTGCCCCGTAATCGATCTCGTCTCGTCACTAAAGTCATTCACAACTCGATTTGATTCCCGACAATCATCTTCCGTATTCGATTTTGCCCGTAAAGTGTTACTACAACACTGTCACTTTAAGTCAGAATTCAATTCAGTCTCCCGAACATGACATTAACTGTGCCCATTTATAGTTTCTCTACTATAGCCCTCCAACTTTAGGCTTCTATAGTATCTGCCCATCACTGAACGGTTAAAGTGAATAAATTGTAAAGAAAACAATCACTGAGTTAAATTTTATACAGCTGTTTAGTTTCATTTGTTCAGATTTTGCCATTGATCCTTTAAAAAGTGACCCTAGTGTCACCATAGGTGAATAATCTGTGCCAGAGCTCCGATTACAATCAGGTGGGCTGTAGGCTAGTTCACCTTCATAGTAGTACTAGTAATTAAAAACCCCGCCCATTACAGGTTATTTCCTTAACTATGTAGGTCTTCTCATAAATGTAAGGAATACGAAAGGTCATGTGCTTCAACAAGATACTGAAGGCAAACCCGCGTTATATTTTGGCACGCCCCGATGCCAATGTGCCTCGTTTAATAAAACGTAGTAGCTCACTGGAGAGTTGTGCTGTTAGTGGAAAGACCAAAGGCTTGTCCTGCTTTGTCCTCTACACTGACGGCATAGAAACTCTCTATTTTACCAGAGTCGGCAGCGCGAGTGTGACGCCCCTGGTGTAGCACACGTCCGGGCCGTGTGCTTGTCTGCCAGCTAAGTGGTTTAAAAAAATAAAAGAAAAGTCTTACTCGTATCATACATTATTCAGCATCGAAAATAAGATCAAGAGACATAGGCCTTGGTAACTACACAGCCCATCAGGCAGGCTGTATTTGTCTGCCACCTGAGTGGCATAAAACAATGCAGTGACTATCGCGTATTATATCACAAGTCTGTAAATATCGTTTGATAATCTTAGCGTTGTGTTTCTTCCAAAGCTTTCACCACAGAGCTTATAGAGTCCGCTAGTTTCTCCAGCTTCTAATATTGCTTGTACGGTCGTTAATGGGAACTGCTGTCTGGGAGATAGGCCTGCGCCAGAGCCCCGTTCGTTCATCAGCCGGTGTAGCAGCTTGCCTCAGGCTCCGAAGATGATAATGGATTCCAAACACACCCAACATTACGCTCTTTGCATACGTCCTATAACCAAAGACAGAACGACAGTTGTATAAATACCCTACATAGTTAATACTTTTCTACTAAGAATCTGTCGTTTAAATATTACAAACGGATAATTATATTTATTAGTGTAGATGTGACTGTCACCGTCAGTACTCGTAGAGCTCACCAATAAATTCAAATAGTCTTTATTTGGAACCCTACGGAGGCATCCGACACCGGTGTATCAATATAGTATGTTTTATTAATTGTATCTGTGGCCTCATCGATTAGTCAGGCATTATCGGGTTAAGAAGATATTTGTCATCTGTGGGCTAGTGTGGCGGGATATTAAACTGTGTGATTGTCTTTATCGGGGTTTTGGTTTTCTAAATATGATGGTGTAACGTCGTATGTTAAGGCTTTTAGTTTTTATGGTGGAGATTCAGTTTGATTAATAAAGAGATTAAAATATTGGATAGTTAGCGTGATCTTTGTAGAAAACGTAAACTTGAAGGTTGTTGTAGTTTTTTTGTTGATGGGTAGTTTGTTATACTTTTTTTATACCGCTGAAGTGGTTGACCTTACATTCTGGCTGATAGTGAGAGGCTGGCATAAGATATAAACAATTATCACCCAGGGGTTCAACAATCTTTTTTGTTTAATGCGTGGAGGTATTTTTACCAGCGGGCTAGCGATGACTTCGCTATGCCGAAGTCGGACTGACTAAAACCATACCACGTTCCACGATTTAGGCAAAAGGCTCGGAGGATGAATTTTCAATTACTATGTAAAACAAACAAACGCTTTAGTTTTTTTTTATTGTAGATACTAGCGCTACCAGCCATTATGATAAAAAGAAACACCGAAATCTATTAACTCAATTATCTGACATCGCATATTGAACCCACGAATATTCGAGATGTCCCAAAATCCTTACCGAAAAAAAGATATCTAATGTCAAACAGGGGAGACAGCACAGAGTATATCGAGTACCACGTTCCTTATTAAGCACATAAAAAGGTAGAAAGTGCGTCGGCCACACTTTGTCCCATAGAATTAACATAAATTCCGTGGCCAAGCGTAACTCTTATCAATATATTTTTTTTCTCATGAACTTTTGTAGTCATTCTTTATATAATTGATAGCTTACTTTTGGAACCGGTTTACGGGGAATATTGGTTTTTGGAAGTATTTGAAATAACTTGTTCTTACATAGAATATAACATCGAGAAGAAGTGTCCCGCAGCTCTGCCACAATAAAGTGAATATGTGTAACACAATTCATCACGCGATTGACTACCCACTCATCAAAAGCATCACAGCTTTAGTCCTGATTGCATTAAAAGCTGATATTTTGGAGCCCTCTTGCTGACTTACTTAGGCTTTTGTTGGAGTTACTGCCGTTTGACCCTCTGTTTTATGTGGAAATGCCCACGTCTACCTTCCCAGTCGACCATTGAGATCTGATATTTTGATATATCGGACTCGGGCCGCCTTAAGCCGCATGCACGCTGTCTTTGGTGTCAATGATCGATACGTAAGGTTATTTCATATTACTCGGATGTGAGAACCACATTGTCTTCACCAAACCCCTAAGGTCAGCGAGGATTAAGGGGTGATAGATGACTGCACATGTCACATATAGCCGCTCGGAGAGCCACCCCGGCCCTTGTCTTCTCTTCACTGTGAACTCTGCTAGGCAGAGGGATACGTGGAAAGCCTCCAAACACCATCACCCCCACGAGAGAGCTACATCTGGTAGCCACATCCCTAAGCGTAATTTAGGCGTCGCTCAATCATTTAGCCCACTGCAGTCCACTGCTGGACATAGGCCTCTCCCAATGTGCGCCATTCCGTACGATCCTCCGCCTTCCGCATCCAGTCCCAGTCCAGTCACAGCCACCTTTTTCAGGTCATCGATCCAGGAAGGAATAAAATGCTATTAAGTATACCAATTAGTAGTAACAAGACCTAAGTATCAGTACCGCTCGTTTCGTAAGCTCGCTAGGAAAACTATTCAAGCACTAAAACATACTTTATTTTTTATGTATAAGGTGTTAGTGTTATGTAAATAGTAAGGCGATACATGGAGACCGCTTGAGACATATATCTAAACAATCCCACGATTCTCATGGTGCTGCTGTTGTCAGCAGTACTGCAGGTGTCGATGTTTATAGCAAAAAATTCTCGTTTATGCAATTTGTACAGGATAAGGAGTAAGGGCGTACTTCATTTCATTCATACAGTCCTCGTATTGGTAAGTAGTCCGTTTGGACAAGGTGGCCAAATTTCCTTTTTTCCGTATGTCTATTTGTAAGTTTCGATTTACAGGGCGCATTTCTTAACCGATTTTCACCAAACTTGGCACATAATGTTCTTTGATTTAAAGCTCAACTTTTGTCGAGAGCTTTTTTTGTCGAGAGGGGAGAAAAGGGGAGAAGTTTTTGACGCGTTTTTTATAAACGGACCTTGATGATTTTCGGCTGAAACATCATGGACAGGAGTCCTCATAGGCTATTGTGAAAAAAATCATGTTGTAAAGGTGAATGTCGTTATAAAAAAAAACAGATGAGAAAAGGGGGAAGTCCGCTGTAGCGTTTATAAGAACAGGCCGTCATTTTTTTGGTGAAACAAAGTGTGGCAAAGGGTAGGTACTCGCGAGGTCTATTTTTCAAGGAGTACTACTAGGTAAAGTGGAAAACGAATGCGTAAAAGGAAACGTCCTCAGATAATCTCAAAAGTAGATCCGTGATCTTAATTACGTTGTAAAAGCATACTGGGTAGTTAAGAGTTAAGTGACAACCCTAGCATAAGCAGGCCACGGCGGCGGCGGCAACCGCTATACCCTATACAGAGGACTAGTTGGGGACCACCTGGTCCCCTCACCCGAAGAGGGCCAGATCGAGAGGGATATATATGCACTATAGCTACCTCACCTTCGGCCTTGTACTACGACTCACAGACGCCATGTGGTTTAGTCGTTGTAGGTAGAGATCAGATGCGTACGATACAACAATAAATGCAAGCATCATAGGCATTGCGCGTTGCCATGATATTGACACTGGTGATGCCAATGCGTGCTCTTTCACCATTACATTCAATTAGTATCATTACGACAATAAATCAGTTCGGGTTTACTCACTATTTCATCATTATCAATCATAGCTAGTTTTTTTTAATCATTCGGTATGTTTCTCTGAATAGGTTTTTAGTTGTAAATTTCGTATAAGCATGGCGAGTATCTGTACTCATCAGGTTGTGTATGCTATATTTGGAATACTGTCTAGATTTAATTTGTAACTGTATCTGTCTCCAAGTGCTTAGCCATGTCTGTGGCCATGTATTGGCAAATAATAAACAAATAAATTTCAGATTAAGTTGAATAAAAATACAGTTGATCTTAGCTTAATTTTTTCTCATCACCTAGGTACGAGTAGCAGAGCGAGTACAAGATGCTAGTCGCTTCACATAAAAAACTCGATGATTGGCCATTTCATAGTTAGCCTAGAGCTAACCTCAACTGACTTCGAAAAAGGAGAATGATGCCTTCCTACTAATATTCTTAAATCTTTTTGAATGAAATTTTTGGGCATTTTGGATGCAAAATATTCAAATTGATTGAAATAGAAAAAAAATTAATCCGTCTAGGCAGGGTTTGAACCCGCGATCTTTGCCTTACAGGAGCAATGCTTTGACCACTAAGCTACCAGACCTCGCTCGAACCAATTCAAATTTCTCCTTGTATATTTGTCTTTGAGGCGAGTGGAGTGTCTACCAATATTCTTACAAACTATCGGAAACAATTAATTATTTTTTAATCATTTTTAAACATTGTTTTTTTACTACTATATATATATGTGTGTGTTCTATTAAAACTAATTGGCTACCCTATAGTTCGTTTACCTACATTAAATTGAATAGATGAAGCTTTTTAGTCAGGTCTATATTATGAACCAATGACTCAGGTTCGCAGGAAAATTTATTTCTTAATGCGAGGGGCGTTCAACAATTCTCAGTAAGGGCATGGAAATAAACGTATGCTGTAATATTTTTATACTATACATTCACACCTGTAAATCCTTGAAGAGATAGGCAGAGGTATATTAACATATTTATACTTTTCGCCAATCTGCAGTGGGCACTTTGTGTTAGGCAGTATGTTTACTATTGATTGGAGAATAGTCCTATTTTTGTCGTGAAAACTTCTTTAGCGGCGTTGGATGGGTTAAAAGTGTTAAACTTGCGTCAGGATCACTTGACCTTTGAGCCGTAACCGACGACTGACGTTATACAACATTAGCTAAAGATTGTTTATTTTGTTAGGTACGCTAAGAAGCTTTCTAGCTTAGTTGTAAGCGCTTCGACTGTAAGTCCTTATGGTTTCAGATAGTACCGGGTTCGAACCCGGGCTTCTGACACTTTTTGTGTTTATTTTTCTTTTTGTAATTTATTACTTTTTGTGATTATTTTTTCTTTTTGTTTTTCATTAATTTCTTCTGACAGAAAATTAGTGATAGGTTCTATGATTGGCGCTATATTATAGGTATGGTATGGTATATTCTTTTATCTTTTTCTCTGTATATAACGAAGAAAGAAAGAAAGAAGAAGTTTTCACTTCTGCCGGCACTCCCGGAGTGCAACCCGTCTTTTTTTATAATATTATTATTTATACTAGTAAATGCACTAGTATAAATAATAAAGACCT
Source organism: Eilema caniola (assembly GCA_949126895.1). NCBI lineage: Eukaryota > Metazoa > Arthropoda > Insecta > Lepidoptera > Erebidae > Eilema > Eilema caniola. Next base: position 6,930,794 of record OX421488.1, on the reverse strand, counting down.
GTCAATTATCTTATACACAATACATATTTTATACCTTATTACTTTTGTTCCATAAGTAGGTAGTATTCTAGGTATGTCAACTCTACCATCTGAACATTGAGATGGGCGGTGTCGAATTAATTAATAAATAACGATTCAATTATTATGCTGCTATGAGCGAATAGCAGTTTAGTGTCTAATTAAATTAATATACTGAATAGAAAAAAATATACATAATTTAATAGCCTTTAAAAAGTATTAAGGATGTAGGACTCCGACTGGGGAAGTACCTCCGCCCTACAGAATACCGCGGCCATAATAACCTCGTGTTGTGTTTCCGACGGCGAGTAGGGTAGCCATCGCTCACCGGAGAGTTTTTGTGCTGTCAGTGGGAACACGAGAGGCTACACCTGCTTTGTCTTCTACACTGACGATACAGAAACTCTCGGTGTTTACAGGGTCAGCAGCACGAGTGTGACTCCCCTGGTGTTGCACACGTTCGACCATAGGCCACGGTAACTACTTTTCAGTGGGTCGTGTGTTTGTCTGTATTAAAAAAGTACAGTCATGCACATGTGTTTTTATGATCATTAAACCTTTGACAGCACAATAACTGTATATCATATCCGACCACAACTGTCACCAGCTAAGGGCTACAGTACATTAAGGTGAAGTTTTTGCGGCTGAACAAGTGCAAGGTAGTTCTGACGAGCTATTGTTCACTCGTCACAATATACCTACGTATAGTTCAGAAAATGTCATGTTTACATCAGTTTATTGTAATCAGTATGTATGGTGGCTAACAGGTGAGTGGGATTAGAGCCCTAAATATCTTGGTGGAGTCCTAAAAACCGGAGGGGCGGGTATCCGTGGGGATTTCCCGCACGTCAAAAAAAAAAAAAAAAGTCCTATAGGTTAAATTAACTCCTCCAGTTAAAATAAGTTATTATCTTAGGGTAGCCACAGCTCACTGGAGAGTTTTGTACTGTCAGTGGGAAGACCAAAGGCTATTCCCGCTTTGTCTTCTACACTGACGGCACATAAACTCTCTGTGTTTATAGGGTCGGTAGCACAAGTGTGACTCCCAAGGTGTTGCACACGTCTATATACCACAGTAACCACTTTCCATTAGATGGGCCGTGTGCTTGTCTGCCACCTCAGTAGTATAAATAAATATAGAGGGTTTACGTCAGTAGTGACAAGATACTCGAACCTACGATTTTACAGTCATAAGCCAGATGCTTTAATCACGGAACTGGGCTGAAATTTCACCCGTTAAACGAGACATTAACTTCTCCGATTCGATATCAATAGTTTTTTTTTTCATAGCACAGTTTAATATCGAAGTTTGAAGAAATTGCCTATATTTCGAGTGGGTTGACTTCGGTACCATAACGACCCGCATTCTGACCCGGGAGCTCTCTACCGAACGACGCTCTTACTATAATTTATTTATGGGCGTATGCGCAGGTTGTACTCACTCATCTGAATATGGCGCCGCTATGCTTTTCCCGCTCCCCGGGACGCTACCACCTATCATACCATTTGTCTTGATCTATCTCAGCTTAACGTAAAAGATCAAAGAATTCGCTACGAGGAGCTGGAGAAGCAAACAGAGAAAGAAGAAAGGAGCATTTTTGAGGCCCCATCGACATCTTCAGGGCTCAAGTTAACCTTACTGTAAGTGTAAGGTGCTACCCCTGCTGATTGAGGTTTGAGGTTCCGACGCAACTCTTCATTTCGAAGTATTATGGAGCTAGATGGCTACCGCATAAAAACTTTAACTATAAGCCAAAACCCCCGGGCTCCGAGGTGAAAGCCTCGATTGTAACTTGTAAAACAACGCTGTTTCTTTTTATACAACCGAGGTAGCAGACAAGCGCGCGTTCCACCTGATGGAAAGTGGTTACCGTTGCCTACGAACGTGTGCAACGCCAGGGGAGTCACAGTCGTGCTACCGACCCAACAGAGAGTTTCTGTGCCGTCAGCGTAGAAGACAAAGCAGAAATAGCCTTTGGTCTTCCTACTGACAGCACAGAGACTCTCCAGTGAGCTCTGGCTACGCTACTCACCGCCGGGAACACAACACGAGGTTATTACGGCCGCGGTATTCTGTAGGGCGGAGGTACTTTCCCAGTTGGACTGTTCATTTGCACGGAAATACCGTCGTGTCCAACCTCCTCTTCCTGATGATAAAGATAGGGGCAAGGGTTATTGATACCAGCACCGGCTGTTACGTCACAAACACCCGTAACGTAAAACATACGGCCAACATCGACTAAATAAGTCATTTTTTACTTTGTAGAAGACTGCCAAAGCTCGGCAAAGTCACACCCTGACTTTTTTTCTCAACGGAAATATAATTTAAAAATTAAAGCTACCTAACCGTTTAAATAATTGAACGTTGGGTCAACTTCTCTTCGCCTCGGAGGTGGTGGTAATGTTGACTCATATTGTTATTTCATTATAAATGCACAAAATGTCTTAATTAAATGATCGGAACCGGCATAATAACTCAGAAAAAAATACACAGCCTCCAACTCCGGTTGTCTTCCGTCCTTTTCACTCGTACGCACAATAATACTCCATCTCATTTTGTGCCAGACGAACTTGTAAATTGTTCTTTTTACGCACGATCCGTAACGAAACGTCGTATATGTTATGATTTATTACGAATATGAACTTTATTTCTTTTGAAATAAAAACGGTATTTATGACACAATTTTTCTGTTGAAACTTTTGGTTGTTCACGACGATGATCAAGTTATCTCTCTCAGACAAAACAAAATACATCACAATTCCTTTGAGCTTTCGAGTTTAGTTTCTTAACCGCGATTGCTTTTTATATCCCTGTCCTTTTTCTCTGGCCATTTCATTCGTAACCAAACGGGTTTGATTCTGAAATCCTTAAACGGAACCTTTTCACATAAAAATGAACTTAAGCTACACATTTTTAAAACAGATTTTTCACTGTTAAATTTTTATCGATGCCAAGTTTAATATGTTTTCGTGAAGATGTTACTGTCACATTCTACGATGCGATACGTGTTGTTTTTATTGCGAGTGCATTAAGACATGCATTGCACTCTGTTTGGTTAAGGGACGAGTTCAACTAATGCATGATTCATACAGATCCTATGGGATTGATGAGGTTTAACGCTATCACTTGACAGAAACATTCTTTTGTTATGTTTAACAGTACGTACGCATTATTTCAGGTTGTTTGTCAACAGATCTCGGTACTGTAGGTATGGGTGCGCAAGCGGTTGTTCCTTGTGTGCGACTCAATTTGTAAGGTACAATAAAACCGTTTTACTACTTGAGGTGTGGGAGAGCTTTGAATTGGATGCAGGATACTGACGGAACTACAAAATGTATGCGTATAGCTCAGAATACAGAACATATTCTGAGACGTATGGATAGAACATCATCTACTAACATAGGAATATAAAATTGGCAACGCAATACAATAACTTACCTACCAATAGTAACTACAGATAATAGTTGTGATATGGGGTTCTTCAAGAAGGGCATTTGAAGGTTTCTTCAGGGTAGGCAGCGCGAGTGTAATGCCCCTAATGTTGTATACAACCATAGTATACATCCGTGTGCATGTCTGCCAACTAAGAGGTATAAAAAAATACTCGGGCACTGAAAGGGCACCTGGGTCAGAAAATTATCCGTGGACTAGCAGAACTAGAGTCTTAGATTTAAGTGGAGCCCCTTTAACAGCCCAAGAGATAAACCAGGATCAGAGCCCTGTCATTAAGATGTTATAGGGGCTCGTTGTTTGAACTCACACTTAAAAAAAAAGACGGGTTGCACTCTGGGAGTGCCGACAGAAGTGAAAACATTTTCTTTTTTTCTTTCTTCGCTATCTACATAGAAAAAGATAAAAAAACAACATACCTACCATACCCTACCTATAATATAGCGCTAATCATAGAACCTATCACTTATTTGTTGCTAATTTTCTGTCAGATGAAATTAATAAATTATGAAAAGAAAAAATAATAACAGAAAGTAATAAATTACAGAAAGAAAAATTAATCATAAAAAGTAATAAATTACAAAAAGAAAAATTAATCACAAAATGCTTCAGAAGGCCAGGTGGTTTGAACCCGATACTATCTGAAACTATAAGGACTCACAGTCGAAGTGCTTACCGTTTAAGCTACGGCGCTATCTATCGTAACTTGCAAAATAGATAGTCTGTACCTAATCTTGTATGACGTCAGTCGTCGGTTACGGTTCAAAGGTCAACTAATCCTGACGCTTCCTTAACATTTTACACCCATCCAACGCCGAAGTTTTCACTTCAAAAACCTTGGCACCTACAAATGAAACATTAAAATGAGATCACATATTTATTTCTTTTACAAAAAACTACGATAACTTCTTCGTCACACTCAATTAAGTCTCCAAATCCTCGAATCCATTAGCGTCTTCAAATTATATTTAAACTTCGACTTCCAGAAGTAGTCCAGACTATGTGTGATTAAGGAATATCTCAATAGGTTCCCAGAATAAGTGAATTGCTTGAGTCGTCAGTCTGTCAGCGGTGGACAAATATTTGGCCAGTAGTCACCGAGGCAAACGTTGGACGGTGAAGTGTTGACCAACCTCTAGACAAACAGATAATTATTTAGTTCGTTGCTGGATTTGTATTATTTCGATTTATTGAGGTACGTTTCAGCCATTACATGAATTTATAAATGTGTGTTGCAACAAAGGATTTGAAATTAACTAAATAACTATATTAGTACTTACCTGGGTGATAGATCTTTTTTTTGGTATTTCAACTACAGAGCTACTAAGATATTTTTCAGTAAATACTTAGGTTGTGTTGTATATAGCAATCAGTATTCATACCAACAATGTTATTTGCACTATCCAAAAGTCGACGCGCAATCCTTACCGTTGCATGCGAACACACCCATAACTGCATTAATATTATTATGAAATAGCTTTTGCCCGTGGCTCCGCCCGCGTGGATGTCGGTTACCGCTATAATATCGGTTATCATTATAAATGGTAGCCTATGTATTATTCTGATGTATAAGCTATATTATTGCAAAGTTTCATAAATCCATTTAGTGTTCGTTATTCAATCGGCCTGAAATTTGGTGCAGGGAAAAATTATATCAGGACAACACATAGGCTTCTATCAGCAACCAGTGCCTCTAGACAAGTGGCAATTCGCTAGCCGGCGTTTGGTGGAATAGAATGACGAATATATGGGATTTGACGTATTTGACATGCGTCAACGACTATCATATACGTCAAATCCAGGACGGACTGACGAAGCCCAGGCATCAGTTAATCATTTTATAGATATGTTAGAATGAGACACTACAAATCTATTCATCTCTATGATTGTTATTCCTTTACGTTTTTAACGACCCATTGACCCTAATAAGGCTTCAGCCATGACTCCTTTGCCGTATAGAACCTATTGTTTCTTCTAATACTCCTCTTAAATATTCATAATACCGTTGTACTTACATAATAGGGTATTTTCCACTTTTTTTAAAACTATTTTATTTTGAAGACTGTGAAGGAATATTTAACAGAAAAATAAAATTTCTGTGATTAATGTCCATTTTCCGCGTTAAAAGTAAAAAAAATCTAATTTATTTTTAATGGTTTTGAATTTACCGCCAAAACGCGCCGTGCGCTGACGTTTAACGTGTGACGTCATCTTTGTGTAAACAAGTTGTAAATCCCCAAATACACCGATATCACAGTCCACAGATCACTCACGTCACAATTCTTTGTTTACTCAAAGATGACGTCATACGGTAAACGTCAGCGCAGGGCGCGTTTTGGCGGTAAATTCAAAACCATTAAAAATAAATTAGATTTTTTTCACTTTTAACGCGGAAAATGGACGTTAATTAGAGAAATTTTATTTTTCTGTTGAATATTTCTTCTCGGTCTTTAAAATGAAGCAGTTTTTAAAAAAACGGAAAATACCCTATTATGCATAAATGAAGGCTACTCTCGTCATCATAATTCATTATGGAAGAAGACAAGTGAATTGAAACAGGGTATAGTTATTTTATAGTTATACTACTAACTGCTTCGCCCGTCGCATACTTCAACCCCGTAGTACCCCTAAGTCATTATGCGTCACTCATTTGTTTTGCCTTCCCGGTACCTCTCCTCTAACACTTGAGCTTTATGTTATAGTATTTAAGTTCAAATTGACTTTTAAGTATTATAACGACTTGTTTGTATGAGAGTATAGAAAAGTGTTGTTTTTTGGACGTTTTCAGGCATTTTTTAATAATTTTCTCTACGTTAGAACGATCCTCGTATTGCAAGGAATATTCTAAAAAAAGAATAAGCAAAATCGGTTCAGCTGTTCTCGAGATATATTCTGCGATTCATTTTTATTTTATAGATAGGTCCTACTAACCAGCAACGAGGGGCTCCTATAGCCGTATTCCTGTCGGCTTCTCAATGTGTCGCATGTTGCAATAAGCATGACAAACTAGATCGAGGTAAGGCTTTTTTTCACCGTCTTCCCTTTTGAGAACTTTCATCCCTCGTCACTGGTACTAAAACATTTGGACCTCACGTCAACCACACCTGGAAGTGCTAAACAAAATGGACATGGTTCTGGCGCAGGCTACCTCTCGAGGCAGTCAGGCGCCAGACTCTCTCGAATCGAAAAACGAAAACAATAGGTACGTGAAAACTTTGGTCGCTACTGGATAATCGAAATGAATGAATGCTTGTTTAATTGGCTACATGGGTACTTGTATGACCTCAAGCATTGGACCCTATCACAAAACCACCCGACTGCAAAGAAGAGTTATGATATTCGCGCGTATCTGGTATGTGTGTATGTATGTATGTATGTTTGTAATATTCTTTATTACCTTCTGTCCTCTGAACCACTTTATGGATTTTAATTATTCATGTCTCAAATAAAAGGTATTCATTGCCCAAGTGTTTGTGGGTACTTAAAATATGAACAAAAGCTATATGTTGGTTTGTTGGCGCCAAAATGTGTGGTAAAAAAATTTGTTTTACTCAAATTTATCAAGTGGGGTATTAAAATGAAGGAAATTAGAAGATGATTACAGGAATATATTAATTAATTAATATTATATTATTTCTTTATTCAGCCACAGGTCCCATTACAATTACAATTAAAATAAAATAATATATAAAATTTACAATTAAAAAAGCAAATTTTACAAGGCACTTTTAAATAATCCACATTCATTTACGATTCGCTTCCCGATGCACTGTCAGCCAATATCTAGCAATTGGGCACGTATAGTCGTCACATATAGCTTACAATATAGTGTTTCTAGAGCAACGCAGCCTCTCCCAGAAGGATGCTATTTGTGCTCTAACGACAGCGAAGAAATTGGATACCCGACGCACTACAGTAACGCGGATGCTTCATGAGAATACGGAACGCGTCATTATACTGCACCCTCATGGTGCTTAAAGTAGCCCTGCGAAACTTCACCCATAACTGGCAGGTATAGAAATTTTGACAATAAGCCATGAACAAGGTTGTTTTAACATCTGTGCTGCACTTACCGAATCTTCGAGCAAGCATGTTACACCGAACCGCGAGCGCCCGTGTCTCCCTCTCAATATCTTTATCATCATTCAGATCACAGGAAAGAACATGTCCTAAGTATTTGAACTGCTCCACCAATCCAACAGGAGCTCCTGCCAAAGTCACATTAAATGCATTCTCCAGACCCCTGCCAGCCGCAAATACTATCATCTCTGTTTTCGCCACATTGTATTTCAATCCATGAGCGCTTGCATAACGCTCACAAATGGAAACAAGCTTCCGGAGACCATCAATCGATGGACTGAGAAGCACCATATCGTCTACATAACTGATATTGTTAACACAAGTACTCCCCAGATCTGGCTCCGATCCTGGTGTCACTCAGTTCACCGATCAAACCATTTACATACATATTGAAGAGATCCGGAGTCCGCCCTGGCGAACACCGCAATTTAGTTTATAGTCCCTAGAAGTCGCGTGACCCCATCTAACATTGTTGATTTGATTTCCGTACCAGTACTCCAACAGCCGGACCAGCTGCATGTAGCAAGCAAGCTTTATAGCAGGAGGTACCCATCAATTTTCATCTGGTTTGAGATTTGCAAATGGGTACCGCCTGCTATAAAGTTTGATTTTTAATAATTTATTTTATTTTTGTACCCGTTTATAGATTAAGTCTTTCAGTATGGAGGCCAAAAGGCTAAGTCAATCCTTTGTCTTCTACACTGCCGGCATAGAAACTCTCTGTATTTACAGGGTCGGCAGCACGAATGTGACTTCCCCGGTGTTGCACAAGTCCATAGGCCACGGTAACCACTTTCCATCAGGTGTGCCGTGTGATTGTCTGCAAAATTAATGGTTTAAAAAACAATGAGGTTTTATATAGCAATTTATTTATTTAGATATTTGGTGGACTGTGTAGTTTTAATTATTAAAAAATCCCACCATAATAGTTATCATCTTATAATAAAAAAGAAATCTTGTAATAACTGCGTAAGAATATACCTTTTAAAACAAGAATAACTCAAGTCCTGTCCTAACACCACTCCGATGCGTTTATTTATTATTTGTTGAATATTTATACCCTTGTTCCTGAAAGAGAATTAATTACTAGCAGCCAGACACATGGGACACGTTATATAGTTATTACTATTTAGTTATATAGAGCAATTACTTTTTTTGCAAACAATGCTAATTTATTCCAAATAGTCAAGCAAGTTTAGATGATTACAAAACGGTACAGTAGTTTTATCGCTATATGTTTATGAACATTCATTAATGGCGATATAACTACATTTTTATGGCTAACTTATGGTTACCCATAGAAACTGGTATCTTTATAATTTTGGAATTTCTTTATCTTACTACGAAGTGATGGCGGAAGTGGACAATATATTTTTGTCACTGGCTCGGATACTGGCACCTTAAACATTAAAAAAAAAGAATTCTACCTTGATGGTTATTTCCAATTCAATGATAGTAATTAATATAGGCACTTAATATAATGTTTAGGTTTCATTGATTCGTAGGTTTGGACTGCTGGCGAGTCAGACGCAAAAAATACGGTCACTTTTCGTAAATAGTACTTCGTAGGTGACAAGTGAAATATTAGGTACAAAATAGTATTTTTAAGTACTATTTACAATATGTACATTAGAATTATTTGAATAAATATATAAAACAATCGTAATATATACAAACTTGCAGGTTTAGGAGTCAAAGAATTCCTCCCCATCGACGTCAACTGGGATGGTGGCCAGAAGGCTGGCGGCATTGCCACGTTGAATGGCAATACTGATCCTTTGCGCAAGGAATAAACCAGCCCTCTTGTCACGGGTAGCGTCTACTATTTTGTACTAACCAGTGGATAATGCCTAGGTACTATAATCAGAATGGAACCAAAATACTGTATAGTTTCTTTTTGCACACGTACAAAATGGTAGTGGACAGGTATCTATATTTATCACTACGTTGAAAAAGGAAGAAGTACTTACCTATCTTTATAGTCTTTGCGAATAGCCTTTGTCTAACTAATACAGTTGCAAGTTATGGCACTAAACCTGAGGCGTTGGCACTACTTACTTCGGCTTATGTTACGAAGGACCATAAACGATAGTACTATTGTTACTGAAATGTGATTGTGCTACTGTTAAAATATTCAAGATGTTGCCAAGTGTGTTATACAATGTCCTGTTAGACAATATATAAATATTTTCGACCGTAATCACCTTTGGGGCACACGTAATAAGGGGGGACGCGAGGGGTGGTTGTGGTGAGGTTTTAGGGAGTTGCTATCTGGGATACATCTGATTCCCTAAGAATCCTGGGCTGGTGGGCCGTGTGTTTGTCTGCCACTTAAGGTGGCATAAAGAAAAAAAAAAAAGGTTAATTTTTATATCTTAGGCATCTGTTTTTAAAGCCTCCGTGGCGTAGCGGTAGTGAACGCGGCCGCTGCATGTGAAGCGCGGGTTCGATCCCCGCTCGGTGCAAATATTATATGCATGAATATGGGTATGGTCGTGCCTCGGAGAGCACGTTAAGCCGTCGGTCCCGGCTGCTATATTAACATCTATGGCAGTCGTTACGAGTGGTTGGAGCCCTCATAAGTCCAACAACTGGTCTAACTGCAATGCTTCGATATCGCCTTCGGGTTGTGGAGGTCAGATGGCAGTCGCTTCACGGAAAATGTTGAAGTTTAGCCAAAATCCGCAGTTGGACTGGTATAAGCGGATGCCAGACTCCAAATTGATAGGGTTCTGCCGTTGAACTAGAAATATAATTATGAAAGACTCCCCGAACCACAGGACTCTCCGAATGCCAACACACTATCTTTCGCCTTCCACATTTAGTCAAGCCCAAATTTTGTTGTTTTACCACATAGATGTCAGACCCACCTGATGGAAAGTGGTTACCGTGGCCTATGGATGTATGCAACACCAAAGCCGTTACACTCGTGTTGCCGATACTGAAGAAACCTTCTAATACTCTTCTTTAAGAACCCCATGGCTACCTTATACGCATCCTAAGTCCATTTGGCTGGGGGGCTTTTTATTTACTAATTTGCGGTCCGCACTTTACAAGTCCTAGAGGCCTGTATTCTATAGTTTTAAATAAATTAATAGATGCATTATGACAGTTTTAGTCTAGGGTTAGAGTGTTTTAAATCGGTTGTGATAATAATCGATTCAACTTACATAAGAGTAATCGCATCGTTGCCAGAATGTAACTTTTGTTAGATTTTACGTTACTTTCGACTCGTATTGCATTTGGTGACTATTATCCAAATCACCAGTTGTATAACCGGTGATAACAACTGCATTGTATAAGAAATTGTTTGAACGATAGAGGTATCGCCGGGGATACCAGCGACCACGACTTATCCTTTTCATTACGACACTAAAGTTTATTTTTGTTTAAACAACTATCAATCAAAGCGCAATATTATAATATTTTTAGTTCAGTAGTGTATTTTCATAAAATGTAACGAAAAGTTACAACCTAGACAATATAGCCACAACACTAAAATTAAAAGACAAAACCATAAAACTTAGCTACCTTACAAGGTCTCGCAAAAATAAAGAATCACGCCATAGTTTTAATTATTTTACTCTAAATTTAAACTAAAACATAAAAAATTTAACTGAAATATTTCACACTATATTTTTAAACGTACTATCTACTATATATATATACTCTACTATATAAGTTATTACGTATTTACAAATTTTTAAATTAAATTATAATGGTTTTATGTTTTGTTCCAGTCGTGCCAAATTACCTTCTATCTTCTTCATCCTACCTTCTATGACTTAGAGCATCTGCATAATGCACCTATTATATTATTTGAACAATAGAATGCTACTTTTTTTTTGGTACTTAGTTCTGAAAATCCGACAGACTGTATAGACAATCATATCAAATCTGTCCTCTGATAAAACGAGATTCAGTACTGAGTGTCATTTTAGAATATAGACCTAGGACTAGTTTGCTCCAAAGTCCATCAGTCCTTCGACAGTTGTGGTCAGCCCATTACAACTTCAACTTACACATTCCGCGAACTACATCAGTAACTTTAAAACTATATCTTTTATTTTCTTTTCACCTTTCAACTTCAATCCAAGTCTGTTCAATGGTGCAATATACTAGCGCTGGATCGCGCTTCTCGAAACCAAACATACTTGGTTCATATCATCGGGCCTGGGGGTGACAGGTAGAGGCCCTGTCACCCTAACAGAAGCAGGCCTGACCCCCCCCCCTCCCCTGTACCGGGCACGAGTTGGAGACCCAGTGGTCCTCCCCACCCGAAAAGGGCCAAATCGAGAGAGATGGCCGTGGGTCAGCCGGGGTGCGAGGGATATGCACTATAGCTACCTCAGCCCCGACCTTGCACTGCGACCCACAGACGGCGTGCGGTTTAGTAGGTTCGAGCTCGCCATAACCTCCCCCTCTGGCTCCGGCGGGGGAGGTTATCCGTTGTGACTTCCCGCAGGTTCAAAAAAAGAAGTTATTTTGAAAATTGATGAACTTTCATACAAACTTTTTATATCGATAATATAAAACTCATCCCAAGTCACAAGATAGCCTATGGTCCTTTCCCAAATTATAATGCCTGGCTTTACCAAATTTCATTTAAGTTTAGGCGTGAAAGCGTAACAAACAGAGTTATTTTCGCATTTAATATTAATACTAGCTTTTGCCCGCGGCTCCGCCCGCGTGAATGTCGGTTATCGCTACAATATCGGTTATCGTTATAAATTGTAGCCTGTATTATTCTGATGTATAAGCTATATTATTGTAAAGTTTCACTGAAATTCATTCTGTCGTTTTTACGTGAAAGAGTTACAAACATCCATAAATACTTACAAACTTTCGCGTTAATAATATAAGTAGGAAATAATAAAATTATCTCCCCGGTAACTTGTCAGGGAAATCTTTATTAAATAAAGTTACCTGTAGTTTTTTATATGACCCAATTGAGGTAATGTTTGCTGCTGGTTATTTAATTTATTAACTTTTAAACTCTCGCGTTCCATGATATATAATTTACAAAACGGGAATTAACGCGATCATGGTATAGGTACTTACATACCTACCCGAATCGGATTCGAAGACGGCGGGCGTTCACCGCTGAGCCAGTCAGCCTGTGACCACGGCCGGTGTAACCTAGTCGAAACGTCAGGCAATCAAAGGTATGTAAGTACCTATACCATGATCGCGTTAATTCCCGTTTTGTAAATTATATATTTAATTTATTATAGCGATAATACAGGATTAGCAGAAGATTTCGGTTTTATTTTCGCCAATAAAATTTTTAATATATTAAATAGGTAGTTATATTAATAATGTTATAAATTTAACTTGACTTATTTTTTCTGGGTAATGCTACTAGCAATAAATAAAACAGGGCAATTAAAATTATGTCATATTTCATATTTTTAATCTGCTTTTTATAGTGCTACAAGCGTCTTAATAAATGAATAGCGGTGGAAATAATGAAACCTTACGTTTCATATGCTCCTGGTTGTCTATCTGTCTGAAAATTCAGCTTTTCTTATATTGTCAAACTTTTGGCATAAGGGTGTCGGAGCTCAAAATAACCTCACTTGTAAGCCTGATACACCTGCCCCTCTAGACAAGTGGCAATTCGTTGGCCGTAGTTTGATGGAATAGAATGACGAATGTATGGGATTTGACACATTTGACATGCGTTAACGACTGTCATAAACGTCAAATCCCATACATTCGTCATTCTATTCTATCAAACACCGGCTAACGAATTGCCACTTGTCTAGAGGCTGATTTTTAACGGATTAGGCCCTAGCTTTCCTATTTAACCTGGTGGATCAGACAGTTGTCGTTCCCATGAACATGGCGATAAACCACTATGTTATATCTTATACTCATTTTGCACCGGATTGTGGAGAACGGACTCCTAAATGGTAGCTTTGGATATTACTGGTATTGGCTTTCGGAAATTGTTTCTTATTTTGTATTACAACTTGAAAATTATGTTATTTTATTATGCAATATCATTTGTCAAGTACCTAGGTGCAATTATACTCCATGTAGTTAGCTTGGCTAACTTGATTTAAGGTCCTGTGACCCCTAGATGGGGCTGAGGGCGTCCAGAGTGCGTTGCCATCCCTGTCGTTTTGTTTCGCTCCATGCAGGTCTTCCCTATGCCTTCTGCCTTCGAACTTCATGCTACTTATTAATTTATAAATATCTAATAAATTAATTGACCGCAATATTTTTAGTTTAAAAAATAGTTTTATCATTATTATGCTTATTTTTACTAGTAACGTAAATGTAGCATGCTAATCTGAGGCTAAATGTCATAGCCGTTTGCGATAATGGTACAGAATGTACTCGCAATAAGGCTTCTGTATTGAAAGATCATAATTACATGATAACATGCCGGCCTCCCACCTACCCTATTTACTTCACCATCAATACAGACCCTATAAAACCCCTTTATCGCTCATGCAAATTCATGAATTATCATTGTTTATGTTAGTGCATCAGTCAGCATAGCGCTAAGAAAATGCGATTAAGACATTATCTGGTTAGCACTATCCGTGCCAGAGTAGGACAGAGCACAAATACGCCCGCATATAATTTGTACGGAAATAACTTTCTGAGCGAGCGAGACGGCGCGATTGAAATGTCAGCCTCGACGGGTGCATAATGAGAAAAACGCTGTCTCTTTCACTCTAGACGTTTTACAATCGTTTATTGTCATGTTACTGTCTCGTTTCGACGGGCAAGATTGAGATGAAATTGCCGTCGGCGCGTTTCGTCCATGTCCACCCGCTATTAATATGCTATATCGGTTTGTACCGCAGCCGCGGCGGACGCTCGTTGCGTTATTTTAAATTTGTGAATTACTTTGAGCATCGTTATCATTTTTCTCAATTAAAAACTTTGACAATATTGTGGGGATTCGTGTTACAGTGATTGATTTGTATTTTCTGTTGTGTCATGTTAAATAAACACACGGTTGACAAGTGAGCATGTGTTGTGTCCGTATTTATTATTATGCGAATGGATTGCTTTTGCTACCGGCGATATAGTTTGACACGAGATGACCTGACAAATTAAGATAACAATTGTAAGTAAACATAATTTATTTCTTAATCATTAAAAAAAATAGGATTTTAGACTTTAAATATAAAGTCTTAATTGTCAGTTGCGCGGCGACATTTTTGAAATTGTTTTAATCCCTATTTTTAACTTTGCAAGTTTAGTTTCGGCTTGGGATTGAAACATGTGGCCTGAGAAGTATTTTGTACCTGACTCGTTCAGAATGAGAAGGGGCTGACTTTTTGTATGTTTAAAAACAAAGAAGTGGCCGGGACGACGGGGAGTCGTCCGGTGTTGCAGTGCAGTCACGTTTAAGTATTTCCCGGGAATTGCCGGGATTTTATTTATCACCTCGAGACTGTCGCCCTTCGCGTTTTTTATTATAATATTAGAAAATTTGTATTCTACTTATTACAAGTGTACGGCTTTCTCTGAAGTAGGTATAACTTAAGGATATATGAATTACTAGATTTGCATATTCATGTTCAAGTTGCACTTACTTTGTTTCTTGTAAATATAACGATCAATAACAAAGTACCTGCATTAATATGACAATTGTTGCAAATTTATACAAATGTGGGTACCTAGTCAAAACAGTTTACAAAAAATTCAAAACATCTCACAGATAGCGATACCTAGTCCGTTTTTTAATTTCATATAGTAAATTGACAACTGCAAATGTCAAATTGTGAAATAATTATACCAGCTTTTAGTGCTTAGTGACGTGCTCGAAACTATCGACAATGTTTGTGGCCTAGATACAAGTGCTGTACCTTTGTAATATATTAAGAAAAATAATAATTAATAAGTCTTTTAGTTTCATACACTATCCATATAAGCTAACTATAAAATAAATAACCTACAAAAATCTGTACTAAATTTAATAGATATATTGTTATCGACAACTTTCGATACTGATGGCACATGACTATTTTTAATTGCAATAAACCGGCAACACAGGTCATATCATTTTACAATCTGAAATTAAAAAAAACAGACTATAATTTAAAAACTGAAGCAAGCCCCTTGAATTAGACTAGTTGTCTTATAAAGATTAAAAAGTTCAAAAACATAATTAACATAAATTGTTCATTATTCCAATTACTTACATGTGATACTACTATTTCTTGCACTAAATTATACTGTTATAATGATAAAGACTATTAACTACATAATCTTTATTGGCCTCATAGAGCCAGACACACTGCCTTATAATAATTATATTATCAAAGCCTCATAAAATATAAATATATAGTAGAATGAACTAGGTATATTATTCTGTTTCAAAAACTAAACTTTTATTGTGTTTTGAATTAAAAAATTAGTTATGTATAATTTTATCAGATTTTGTTCTTAACATATAAGTTAGCTGCGTGGTTCCCGGCAGAGTAGAATTTGGGCCACCCCATCTCTTCTCATGTGGTGTCGTACAAGGCTACTAAGGAATAGGGCTGATTAACTTAAACATCAGACAGATATGTGCAGCCCAGACTCAGCCTCAGATGCATGGCTCGAGTCAACAATAGTGACCGGAATACGGCAATAGGCTCAGCCTATTACGTCGGACCGAATACAGATTGGTAAAATGTGGGTGTTAAATTCACCTCTACCTATCCCTCCGGGGATAAAGGCGTGATTATATTTATGTATGTATGTTGTTCTTAACTTCAACTTGAAAAGAGAAACTTTACCTTGGTATTTAGTTTAGTTAACCGATTTAGTTAGTTTTTCTATTTGAGAAAACTTAACAAAATAGGTAAACTGAACTGAACTGTTTATTTAAAAATATGAGCAAGGCTGAGACGTAAAACAAAATATGAACTACGACTAAACTTGGCTTGTCCTTTACTTAGCTTTGAAATATATACTCAGCCACGTTTTTTGCAACGTCAGCGGATTGTGTAGGACGAATTGCAAGTGTTCATGGGCTAGAAAAACGCTGCATAATACTTGTATGTATAAAAAAAAATGTTTTTTGATTGTCACTTCAGTAGTATGAAATGTCAGATATTTCTAGCAAGTATTAAATTACACTCTAGTATAAGATTAGTTTACTATGTTTTATTGTCAGTATTTGAGAAATACCTACCTATCTACTATAACAAGATTCTAGTTACTAGGTAGGAAATAAAATCATTAAAATTGAATATCAATTTATATTATAAGATCATCCATATAAAAAAGTTTATTTCAGGGATAATTGGGTGATACCTTGACCCGTTATCCAATCCATGTAATTATGGTTCATAATATATTATGGTCTACATATATCTCAATTAAAATTATTATTTACCAATATTAAAAGGTTATTAGCAAATAATATAAAAAGAAAACCTTACAGCCTCTACGCGCATTATACTTACACACACCGGCAGAATTAGCAGAACACAAAAAAGGAAAGTATAAAATAGTTAGCTTTATTTCTAAACAAATAATAATTAAACATGAAAGAAAAAAAATTTGAAAGACATTAATTTGCAACACCATACCTAATTAAAGTTAAAAAAAAACCTTAACTTAACAAAATGCATGTATACCTGTACTGAGCAAGCACTGTGAGCCTGAGCATTATCCTGCATTAAAATAAAGTCGTTACCAATAAATGGGGCAAATGGCACAAAATTTTCCTCTAAAACCTCCCTGATATACCGATCAGCAGTCAGATTTCCGCTGTCGACTACCACTAACTCCGTGCAAACTCCTAAACATATCCCACCCCAGACCATAATTGAGACGCCGCAATATGCCACTGTATTTTTAAAATTAGACTGTAAATAACGCTCTCATATACTATACTATATTCGCTGCCCTACATCCATCTGATGAAACAGAATTCTGCATTCACCAGTAAAAAGAACCTGTCCCGACTCGTCAAAGTCCCAATAACGATGTTATTATTTGTGTTCCGCTAATTCTGCCGGTGTGTGAATCATCAATCACATCTAACTGATAAAATGCCTATTTAGCGTACACATAGGTCTGGGTCTAAAACTAATAATCTTCATGAAGTGTAGATAATAATTATTATGGAGTGGAAGGCTAGTGAGAGTCATATTTCTAGAGATCATCGGGCATCCTAGAAAGCCAATTTGATGTTGTATTGTACATATACTTTGCAATAAACGAGGTAACTTGATGCACTTAGATGAAGTACATAATATCTCGCAGAGTCAGTCTAATTTTAGTAATATATAAGCACAACATTGATTAAATTGAAGTCACTCTTCACAAAAAACAACAAATAAAGACAAGTTAAATACAACGTAGTCCCGGGTACTTTAAGCGGAGCGTGAAAAAGCATCTGATGAGGCCGTCAAGCTGAGTGTCACCATTGTTAACATGGTACCTGTATGTAATAATGACCCCCTTTCCTAAGACTTTGCCTTCAGCTTACCATCAGGCGAGGTGAAGTCAAATTGACATGTCCTATAAAAAAAGAATATCTACGAATTTGCGAATGATGATGATATCAGTTTATTTGAAAGTGTTAGTGACTCAAAAGGCAGTACAGGCAGACAAAAGTCGCAAAAGCAGTCCGCCTGGGGAAGGCCCTCAGCTCTACAGAATACCGCAGCCATAATAAGCTCGTGTTGTGTTCCCGGGGGTAAGTAGGGTAGCCAGAGCTCACTTGAGAGTTTTTGCGCTGTTACTGGTCTTCTACACTGACGGCATAGAAACTCTTTGCGTTTACAGGGTCTTCAGCACGAGTGTGACTCCCCTGGTGCTGCACACGTCCATAGGCCACGGTAACCCCTTACCATTAGGTAAGCCGTGTGCTTGTTTGCCACCTCAGTTGTATAAAAAAGGCAATATAGTCGAATAAAAAAACAGCGAATTATAATCTTGCTATGTGCACACTTAGGAATGGTCATAAAATAAGAATTCTGATTGCGATATTACAATGTTAAAAATAATCAAGTAATCATGGAAGAAGTAAAAAAATGCGGTCAGGTACCTACATCCGTAGTTCATTTTAGTTATGGATGATAATGTGTAGATTCGAAATATAACAATGAAATTTAGCAAAAAAAATACACCTCAATTTCAGCTAGTAAATGTTGCCAAATGTACTAGGCAATTTAGCAAAAAAAATACACCTCAATTTCAGCTAGTAAATGTTGCCAAATGGACTAGGCAATTGACGATCTGAAGACGTACATTATTTTTTTTAAATTAGATATGATATAAAGTACACGGCATACTTAGTGAAAAGTACATAGTGGTTCGAAAACGTGTCGTCAACTTTACCGCTTAACTCCACACAAGAAATTCTGGTGACTTACTTGTAGGTGTAGATTGACATAGCAGACAAGTCATGGTCTTCAACTGTAAGCAATACACTAGCTCTCAAAACATACACTGTCCAAATTTGTTAAATATAGAAATAAGATTAGACCAGAAGGGCTCAAAGCCAGTGCGGTTATGACAGACAGAAAGTTTTATGACAGTAGAACTTTGTCAAAGATGTAATGATAGGTGAAGATGTCGAACTTTTGCATCTCACTACCCCTGAAGGAGAAGAAGACAATAAATTAGTAGCACATAGAAAAGGAAAAATTATATCCGAATCTTGATTTTGATGGGAAGTAAATTTTCGCTCAGGTAATAAACTTGTTGTTGCTATTCTATTATGCCGTTGAACCTGTTGATTACTCTGTTACAGTCGAGGAATAAGTAACTAGTAAAATTCAACAAAATTTAATCTACGTTTTAATTACTAGAACCTCATTAATTATTCATAGTCGTAACGCAAAACACCTCTATTGTTATCTAAATGAAAATTAACTTGATTATACAAAACGTACACTCGACCATATTAAAATGTACAGCAGTAAAATTTTACCATTAATAACTTCATAATGCTCACATTTCACGAACATCGGCGGAGGTGCACGAACGATCCCGAACCGCCCCGAACGGCTTCGACCCAAGTCTCGATCACGACTATGCGAGATAGAGTAATGATTTGTTTGCTTTCAATCGCTTTTAAAGATGGACCATCTAGTGTACAGTACCATGATGATTACTGAGTAATCATGAGTATATCGAATTAATGTCTTGACCCAACTGCTTACCAACAATCTATGTAATAAAAATCGCCATCCAATTGTAACTTTGAAAACACTTGTGAAAATCGAAAGAAAAGTTTGAAACTAGAAAATACTATGTATTATATGGAACACAATTAATACAAACATAAATAGTTATTATATTATTAAAAATTAATATTCACATGTTTGCCTAAGGGGTTTATTAATCAATTACCTATATGCAAACGAAGAGCAACTAAACAAGTCTTTTTTTTTTTTTTTTTTTTTTTTTTACGTGCGGGAAATCCCCACGGATACCCGCCCCTCCGGAGCCGGAGGGGAAGGTTATGTCGGACTCGAACCGACTAAACCGCACGCCGTCTGTGGGTCGTGGTGCTAGGCCGAAGGTGAGGTTGCCTTGCGGCATATCCCTCGCACCCCGGCTGACCCAGGGCCATCCCTTTCGGTCTGGCCCTCCTCGGGAGGTGGGGACCACGCCGTCCCCGACTCAACCCCGGTGTGGGGAGGCGCGCATCGTCCTACGATGCGCGCCGCCGCCGTGGCCTGCTTCTGCTAGGGTGACGGGTGGCTCCACCCGTCACCCTCAGGCCCGCGCTCATGGGGGGCGGAGGTCTGTAAGCGCCCTCCGACGCCCGAGCCGCCTTCGGGCGCGAGCAGCGATGTCAGCGAGTCTTTCTCGCTCACCGCGCCGCGCCCGCTCTGCTGTCTCCTTCGCGAGCATGACCTGCTCGCAGAAAGAGGCGCTGGCCGCCCACGCATCCGCGCAGCGGACCATCGCCGCGAGCAGGGTGGAGAGCGTGAGCACTCTCACCCCCAGGGCCTGCACAAGCTCCCGCCTCGGCGTCTCAAACGCCGGACACTCGGTGAGCGTGTGCAGCCCCGAGTCCACGCTCGCGTCGCAGTGATGGCACTCGGGCGTTGGCTCAATACCCATCAGATGCAGATACCGCCCGAAGTAACCGTGCCCGGTTATCATCTGCGTCTGACGGTACGAGAGGCTCCCATGTGGCCTCTCTAGCCACTCCCCCATGATGGGCCTTACCGCCGCAATGACGGCGTGCCCTGCGCGTGGTTGCCCAAGTCGTCGCTCCCACTCGGCCACCATGACCTGGTGGAGCCGGGATTTCTCGGCCCGAATGTCCTCGGGCTCGGGATCGAATCCCCGCTCCCGCGCCTCCTTTCGGAACTGGTATAGTGCCGAAAGGGCCCTCGCTTCCAGGATCCACGGTGGCGATCCGGCCAGGAGACTCGCCGCTTCGAAGGATATCGTGCGGTATCCCCTGATGGCCCTGGAGGCCATCGTCCTCTGCGCCGTACGGAGCAGAGGCAGGAATCTGGCCCCCAGGGTGTCCGCCCACACGGGGCACCCATATAGGGCCATGGACCGCACGACACCCGCGTAGAGTCTCCTGCAGGAGGTCCCTGGGCCCTTCAAGTTGGGCAACAGCCGACTCAGGGCATTCGCCGTGGTGACCAACTTGGGGCGCAGGCTTCGGAGATGTTGTCCGAAGTCCCATCGACCGTCAAGCACGAGCCCCAGGTATTTCAGCTGGGGCTTGATGTCGATGGGAGTCCCTCCAGGACCATGAAAGAACATGGCCTCGGACTTGTGCAGAGCCACCTCGAGACCCAGCCGCCGGATCCGTTCGACGACTTGACCAACCGCGGTCGTGGCCCTCAGGGTCGCCTCGCGGTGCGTAGCCCCGCTCACCGTCACCAGCGTGTCGTCCGCATAACACGTGACGGTGGCACCGTACGCGAAGTCACCGCGAAGCACCCAGTCGTAACCGATGTTCCACAGTAACGGCCCCAGGACCGATCCCTGTGGGACACCGCACGACATCTCACGCCTACCGACTCCGGTCGAACTCGGGTAGACGACGGCTCTCTCCGTTAGGTAAGCCCCGACTATGCGGCGGAGGTAGAGAGGCACACCGTGGTACACGAGTGCCTCCCTGATGCAACTCCAGGGCAAGGTGTTAAAGGCGTTGGAGATGTCCAAGGACACCGCCAACATCACCTCGCCCCGGGCGACCGCATCCTCCGCCAGAGTCCTCACACGCATGATGGCATCCACAGTGGAACGCCACCGGCGGAACCCAAACTGGGTATTCGCCAGGTCCGGCCCCACTCTAGAGAGATGCTCGACGAGGCGCTTGGCAATTACTCTTTCAAAGAGTTTGCCCACCTCGTCGAGCAGCACTATGGGCCGGTACCCGGACGGCTCGTCCGCCGGGCGTCCCTTCTTGCGGATGAGGACCAGCTTCCCCGTCTTCCACATCTTCGGAAACTGGCCCCGCTCCATGCATGCGCTGAGGAACCCTCTCAGTCGGGGTTCGAGACCGTCTTCCCCTAGAGCTAGGACCCACGCGCGGCCTGGAATGCCGTCGGGTCCCGGGGCGGTGTTCTTCTTGGCCCTCAGCCTTCGCACCGCCAGCTCTAGTTCTACCCAAGTGACCTCGGGCACGTCGTCGTCAATCACCGCACTGGGCGCCGTAGGCGACCGTGGCGGCGGAGCCATCTGCGGCGGAACATGTTCCGCTCGCGCCGGGAACAGGGAGTCGACCACTCCTCCGAGCAGAGCCGGTTCGAGCACCTGGGTCAGCGGAGGGGCCCGGGGGCGCAGCTTTTCTCTTACCATAAGGTAAGGCCGCCCCCATGGGTCCCGCTCCAGCGTCTCCAGGAGCTCCCGGTAACAAGCGGCCTTAGACCGCTTGATCTCCGCTCGGAGGGCATTCCGGGCCTCCCTGTATCCCTCGTGAAGCTCCGCCAGTCGGGGCTCCGAATCTGCGGTACGGCTACGCCTCCTACGGAGTCGAGCCCACCGGCGGTGCGTGATCACGCAGGCTTGACGCAGCCTCGCGATCTCCGCATTCCACCAGTAGACCCGACGCCTCGGATTATAGGCTGGAGCCCTAGGCATACCCGCATCGCAGACCCGTGTCATGGCCTCCCGGAACCAGGCCGCTTCATCGTCTATGTCGACAGGCCTGTCCGGCGCAATGGCCCAGGCCTGTACGATGGCGGCCTCCAGGAGGTCCTCCCGATTCAGTCGCCCCAACACCCAGCGCGGCTCGCGTTGGGCCGATATGACCGGCGCATCACCCGCAGGAGGGGAGACATCGAACCGAACGTATCGGTGATCCGATAGTGTCTCCACCTCCACGGCGACACGCCAGTCCCGCACGCGGAGTGACAGGGAAGCGCTCGCGAACGAAAGGTCTATGATCGACCTGCGCTCCCCCGCCACAAAGGTGCCCACATACGTGGCTTCGGCCCCGCGATTCTGGAGAACTAAGCCGAGAGAATCGGCCCAGCTCTCCAGAGCCCTGCCCCGCGCGTTCGTGCGCCGGGAACCCCAAGCCTGAGACCAGGCGTTGAAGTCCCCGAGCACAAGAACCTGACGAGGCGTACAGGCATTGACGACGTCGGTCAGCCGCTCCAGCGACCGCCGATACTGCCCAATGAGTCGGTGTGACCCCGGCGTGAGATAAACGGCCACGACCGCAATCTCCCCTACACGCGCCGCTACGATGCCATGCTCCCTTGCGATCACTACAAGGGGAGGGGCACCCGCAGCGGCGTTATGCACCAGTGCCGCCGATCCATCCAGGTCGACCACCCAGGCGGGCCCGAGGGGCCGGTGAGTGTATGGATCGGCGACAGCGGCGACGTGTATGGACCACTGTGCCATGCTCTGGAGCAGAAGGGCCTGAGCATCGACACCGTGGCCCACGTTCGCCTGCAGGATGCGGAGCTGGGGATCCATTATGGAACCATCTCCGCATCCCGCCTCGAACCGGTTGCGGAACGCCCGCCTCGCGGCAGCGGCTCCCCGCGGGTGCAGGCCTTACTGCCAACCCTATGGTCGGCCGGCTTGCCCTCCGCCGCACACCTGAAACAGTGCGGCGGAGCTTCGCAATTGCCGGCTCTGTGACCGGGTTGGCTGCAGCGGAAGCAACGGTCTCCGACCGTCACCTCCGCCGTGCACTGCACTCCCACGTGGCCGACCGACAGGCACCTAAAGCACCTGGCCGGTCGGTCCTGTAGGAGGCGTACCCGCACCCCTACAACTCCGCCCACCGCGAGGGTCCGCATGTCGGCAGCCTTTTGGGCTGCTGCGATGGGGCAGCCGACAACTGTTGCCCCCTGTCCGCGACGGCCGTAGCGGATCGCTCCGACCTTTACCGCCTCCAGGGGGCAACCCCCGGCCTCCGCCACGGTGACCCGAATCTCTTCGGCCGTGATGGAGTCGTCCAGGTCCGAAATGCGCAGTTCTGCGCACTTGGTGGGCCTGGACACCCGGACGTCGGCCGCATCCAACGTGTCCCTCAGCCTAGCCGCAATGGCATCGGCCTTGGGACCACTGGAGGCGCCAGGGACGTGGATGAGACGGGCACCCGTCCGAGTGTGTGTCACTCGGAGAGTCCCCGCCACATCGAGGGCCCTCATATCAATGAGGCCCCTCGCCTGTTTCACCAGGTCCACGTACTGCACGCCCCTCGCCGTCGCCTCCGGTGTCATCGTTAAGACGACAGCGGTGGTACGGGGGACGCGCAGCTTTCCTGGCGCACCCTTCGCAGCAGCCTGGGCCTTCTTGGCCCTTTTGGCTGCCTTTTTACGGGCGTTCCGGCTTTTTCTGGCCTCGCCGACCACCTCCCAGCCCCCTGCCGGTGCGGAGCTCGTGGAGGCAGTCGGGACCGAAGCCGGGGCCGGGGCCGGGGCTGGGACTTGGGACGTCTTCCCCTTGCCCTTCCCCTTCCCCTTGCCCTTGGCTTGGGCGCTCCCGGCTGAGGCGGCGGTAGCGGCCGGAGCAGCAGGCGCAGTGGGCACACTGCGGGCCGACTCCTGCGAGGGCCCCGCCGTCACCGTACGGCTGGGGCCCCGCTTTACTGCTCCGGCGTAACCCCCGCTCGGCGGCGCCAGGGGCGGACGACGGATGGAGTCCATGATGGCCTCCAGACAACTCCGCGTCCACTCCTCGTGCGCCGCCTGCCGCTTTTCCATGGCGGCCATAGTCGCCATGCAGGCCTCCACCGGATTGGTGGGCCTCGGCTGCGCCGGCGGCGGTGGGGCCGGTAGGCGCGGCGGGGCCGGCAGACGCGGCGGCAACGGCGGCGGGGCCGGTAAACGCGCCGGTACAGGCGGCGGCGGTGGCGCCAGCGACACCGGCCGCGCCCGAGGCGGCAGTCTCGGCCGCACCGGCGACCTCGACCGCACCGGCGGCGACGGCGGCGACGGCGGCGACCGCGGCGCCAGAGATGGCGGCGGCGTCACGCGCTCGTCAGGCAGCTGAGTTTTCGCAGCGATGGCCTTCTGGAGCGCTGCGATTTCAGCCGCCATGTTGGCCATCTCCTTGCGGTACTCAGCCGCCTGCCGCCCAGTCTCCTCGAGCACCGCTGCCTGCTGCCTGCTGAGCTCAGCGCGCTCGCGCTGCGCGCTGGCCAGCTCCGCCCTGAGCAGGTTATGGCGCTCGACGAGGCGTAACGTCACCCGCATGAGCCGGTCCTCCTCCGGCTTCATAGCCCCGGTCTGGGCCTTGGCCAGGCCTTTAAGGGCCTCCATTACCTCTATGGAGGTGCTGTCGCCGGTGCAGGCCAAGGGCGCCGCCGAGGTGGAGGAACTCGGCGGCGCCACCACATCCTCCGGGGCAGAGGCCCGTGATGGACGGGCCTGAGGGGCACCTTTCTCCCCACCCCGCGCCTTTTGGCGGCTAACCGCCACCAGTTTGGGCGGGGGTGGGCGCAGCATCTCGTTGCTGCTGTGAGTGCTGCTGGTGGAGGACGAGTCGGAGAGCGTGGGCTCACGATCCGACACCGTCCTCCTTTGGGTGAGGACTTTTTTTTTCCTGACGGTCCTCGGCCGCCATTTAGACCTACGGGTCCGTAGACCCACCGGGCTTCGGTCTCGACTGTCCCGGCTGTCAGTGGCGGTGTCGAAGTTCTCCGACACCGCCTGGGACGCGACTTCCGCGTCATGGTGCTGCGCGACCTCCGCGCAGACTGTTTCGCTTGGTGATGGTGTTTTTGTTTTAATAAGATTCTCCATAATTAAACCCACGAGTTGAACCGTTCGGATTACACTTCCTGGGTGACGGCCATTCCAGGAAGCGGGGTATATACTGTGGAGGTCCCCCGGTATCCACAGGTTTTAAACGACTTCGCTGTCGGGTTTTCAGACTTTTCCTTGTCGTGGGCCGGCCAATTAAGGCAAGCCCCGCGGCCTCCGGGATATCGGCGTTCCCGAGTGTGGCTAGCACTCAGGTCGTTGTCGATATCTCGGAGGTTACGCGATGCGGGGGAGTAGCCAACTCTCCCAACGCCGACGGTGGCACGAATGCCCGTCAGCCCCTGCGCGAGCAGTGGGCCGACCCGTCCCCGGATCCTACGGATCCCGTCGCCTCTCCCATGTCTCCTCTGCTAAAGCAGAGGGGTACCGGGAGCGACGGCTAGCCCTGAAAAGGGCTGTTGAGGTGGGAGGAACCCTACGGATCCCTCCCCGCGGGCCTTGCAGGCCCGCCATACCACGACCCCCTCGTGCAATGGGGTCAGCTAGCCCTTAAAAGGGCTGTTGGAATGGAAGGGTATCCTACGGACCCCTTCCCGCGGGCCTTGAAGGCCCGCCATCCCACGACCTCCTCGTGAGGTCAGCCGTCGGGTTATTTGTCAACGGCCAACAGAACTCCCAAGGTAGGAGTCTGTTAGCCGTTGTCCAGGGTGCACCAGCCCCCCCGCTTCCGCTCCCCAGGACCGCGGTCCAAAGGGGGAAGAAACGGAGAAGCCGACGCGGAGGTTACCCAACCAGCACCCCACTAAACAAGTCTAACACTTCCCTGTAAATGTCGCACCAATATCTAGCCCGTTCAATTTAATTTGAATCAATATAATGTGGTGATGAACATTTTACAAGTATGTAATAAAATATAAATTTAGTTAACTACTCGTTCCTCTTTCATTAATTTCTTATAATATTTGACCAATTAGCTGAAACATTACGAGCCATTTTGAATTCCTGAGCCCGCGTCTGTAACAATTATTGGTCCATTGGTCGACTCATCGACTCACGCGCATCGGTCGTCGACATGCTCGATCTCTCTATCGATCTCGGATCTTCTTGATTAAGCTATTACCAAAACTACACGTTTCCTCATCTAGTCATGCCCTCCGGCGCCGCTTGCGGTTTTTTTTTACATAAATCATCTCAGTTACTCGAATCTTCTATCATTTTGTGTAGTTATATTTTTTTTTGTAACGGTTTGATTCTCCTTCTATGATTGGTGTTTACGTAAATTGGATTCGCTGTTATGTTGATTGATTTCACATTATTCATTACGATCAGGAATTCAATGATTGAAAAATGATTATATATTGTGTTTTAGTGTAAATCATTTTTGCTTAAACTAAAATGAAAATCAAAAAGTAAACATTTCGGTTTTTATCAAGTAAATAAATAAATATATAAATGCGTCATACATTAGATCTGATCATAATTAGTGCATAAATAGTTTTAATGAATGTAAGAGAAAGGACAGATGAAGTTATAACCATCATAACAAATTCATACAAAGAGATCTAAGCTAGAACATAAACTTAACAGAAATTAATTGTTGAATTCATGTCCAATCGAAAAATTTGAATTTAAAAATTATGAAATACAAAAAGGTATTTAATACAATATGGTAGCTGGCTTCAGTTATATCTGTAAAAGCGTCTATCTGTACTATTTCCAATAACTTATCTGGTAGATATAATCTTATTCTGCCAATGTTAAAATTTATTTGATTCAGGGACAATAAAGTGGAATGAGAGCAAGGACTCCCGGGGTTACTTGAACTAACTTTATGATTTTTATTGGGGTTGGAATTATCTTTAACTATATGCGTTCCACGTCTTGCACTTTAAGTTTTGTGGCATAAGCTGTTATTTTTGTAATATCAATTTGTATTTGCATTTTTAATGTTGTAATAATATTTTTGGTTTACAAAAGCTTTATAAATAGGGTGTATTCTTGGACAAAGGAGCAACATTATCGGAAATGTTATTTAAAATATGATATAGAAATCGCAGTTTGATTTACGCCTGTTTCTGTAAATGTTTTACTTGTTCTTATTTTGGTATCATACTTTTTACAAAATTAATTCTGCCATTATAATTATTAATTAAATTAATACCGTAGGAAGGGGAAGACCTAGGCGCACATACCTGGACCAAATCAAGGAAGTTTTAGAAAAGGGGCAGGTCAGGATTACCCTAAACCGACGAGCATGCATGAAGAATGTAATGAGAGTGAATGAAGCTAGAGTAGTATGTCAGGATCGTAGCAAATGGAGATCCGTGATCTCTGCATACCCCTATGGGAAACAGGTGTGAATTTATGTATGTATGTATGTATGTAATTCTGCAAAAGAAATATTGCAACTATCGTCCGCTACGGTGTTCTAATACTAACTTAAATAATGTGTAAAAAAGTGTACCATTTATATACGTTGTAAAACGGTAACATTACGTGGACTAAGACACTAATTATCATATACATTATATAGCATAAGTGACTGAACATCCTAGTACATAACGAGGCTTAACAGCCTAATTAAGTAGCAGAACAAAGTCATAGAATTATCAAAAAAATTATGATAATATCAGAACTTCATTATACTCATGTAAAGAATATTAATATGATTGTTATCATAAAACTCCAATAAAAGACAAGTGCAATAAACTCCCATGGTGCTGGGTCAAATAAAAAGGTACCCCTCGTGGTGTAATTTCGCTGATATCGTTAAGTCGTTTAGTTATTTGGCCCGGGCTATCTCGGGAACTGGTTGAGCCAAGCCGGGTCAACCGCGGTCACGGCCTTAGATGAAGACATTCGGGTTCCAATACAATAGTGGTGTGGAGAGGTTCATTAAGTGTATTTTTTTTTGGTTCTGTGATTTTTTGATTTGCTTCCGTTGAATAAATTGAAGGAGAATTTCGGATAATCTATTCTGAGCTTCCTAATTTGAAAAAAAAGTTGTTACAGTACGTACTTAATGTATGTATATTGAAGAGTCGTTTTGACTTGAAGTGGACGTGATGATGTTAAAGTTTTAGCTTTGTTTCTTTAAATATAGGTAAATACAACTTTAAATCATGATTAAAGAGTATCAATTTCTATCTTAAATTCATTTTAAAATAACTAAAAAAGTTGTTGCTTATTTATAAGTAGCGTTAAGCTTGTCATCGTATACCGTTATGTAAACATTAAATTATAGAAAATCAATGGAGAATCTTCTAATTTTTTTAACCAGTTAACGTGTCGGTGAGAAATTCTTATTTAAGTCTACTAATTTTATAGGAAGTGTAAACAGAGAGTATGTTTATTTAGATAAATCAACTACCACAGTGGTAAGAATTATATGTAATGGGTACCATACAAATATTTGAATTGGTGAGTTTTGTGACATGTTTGAGTATTTGTGAGTGATTTTTGAGTTATAAAGATTTGTGCGTTTCTAACTTTAACGTATAATTAATATGTTTGTTTCGGTGATTGAATTATACCTAAATTTTGGTATCTCGATTAGTTTTATACAAGTTATTCTTTGGCTCAAATATTATATATTGTGTTTAATATATTTTATAAATCTTATTGATTAAGTTATTTAGACACTATCGCATTTGTAAATACAAAAATAACCGAAAAAATAAATTAACCCATTAATGGAATACAACAAAAATTAGCAAGCTCCACAGTTTTCGAAATGCACGAAGCGCAAGCATAAAGTATCTCAACCATGATGACTCTACAATGTGTATTCCAGCAAACACAGTATTCAATCAACAAAAATAGCGAATAATCGCAACATTTCATTCATTTTAGTCGCCGAGTTATTTACAATCAATCGGGTGCGCGAGCGTGACACGACCAGAAAATACGACCACAAAATATTTGAACAGTCAGCGTTGTAATAAACATACAGAAGCGAGACGAATCATCGCGTTCACTAAATAAAAATTTTTCGAACGGTCCCACAAAAAACATGAGTAAAACGAGCGTCGAAAGAGCCATCTCTCTTGGGTAGAACTAATTGGTCTGCGTTGGTTTATACTTAAAAAAGTTATTTGTTAAACCTGCAACACTATTTTGAGGTTCGAACCACGGACGTGAGGTTGTGGGACAAAAAACGACGGTACTGACCGCTATAGATTTGGTCTATGTAAGATTCGAACCAATTTTTCCGTATAATGAATGGTGATCTTGTAGTTCTGTAAATAGATTTTGCTTAATATTAAATATTTTTTGTTTATTTGTGTTTAATGCTTTAGTTGTTTAGTCAGGTAGATTAATTAGTCAATGCGATCGATTGAAAGTAACAATAATGTTACAAAATACGACTTTTCGACGAGCTATATTAGCTGTATTAAGTTGTGTGTGAGATTTTTCTGTGGAGGAAAACTTGGGCTATGTATTTCTCTTCTGAACTACTTATATTAAAGAATAATACATACAATATTTGTAATAAAAATCTAGTCAGATAGACAAGAACTTAATGAAAAGCTGTGAAATATTTAGTTCCTTTTTTAAAAATTAATATAGAATTTACAATAATTATATTTCTTCGGCGAATATCTCGGTAGCAACTGAAACCTAACGCTGACATGAAGACGATGATAACAATCCCTTTAAAAAATTGTAGCTCTTTAAAATGTAATTCAATCATTATCAAGTAATTTGATTTTAAATTAATAAATTATACCTATTATATTATGATGTAACTTGAAATGAAATACTAAATCAAGTATCCAATAATTTAATTATAGTGTGCCTATACAGGATGTTAATTTTTTCTTTCATATTTTGTTAGCTATGCATAATAGCAACCTACATTTAATTGACTGCCAGTAACGAGAAGCCGCATTTTGACAAAGGAAACATAAGAACAAGCGTGTCAGCAATCAGATGAGTGATCTGTGGCGTGTGTCGATTGTGAAATAAAGTTATTACTACCCGATGTTAGATATACTCGATATGGAGCGGCGCAGTTAGACAAAACACCTGTATCTCCGCCTACCTACCCACTTATAAATATGTAACCCCCCATTGTCCTCACAAAAGAGATCTATCCGAGGACTTGCTAACAAGGGATCTTTTGAAATAAAAAAAAAAATCGAATGCGCACCAGATTTGTTGGCGAACAATGGAACGAGCAGACGGCCAGGTAGAATAAATTCCTTTTGTTGACTTCCAGTAGGATTGTAATGTTTGAGATTTTTAGGAGTTATAAAATTCGGTGAACGCTATTTTTTTTGGAGACTTTATGTCCCAGACTGTAAATACATACGTGATTTCCGTTAACAAAAAAAGTACTTTTGTAATTTGATATCAGTATCGTTGCCATTACAACGGAATACAAATTGAAAAATAAAAATGGAATCAATATAATCAACGAAAATAAAATTCACTTCTTCATCAAGTTCCAAATAATCAGTTATCAAAGTTATAAAGTATTCTCCGCATCGCGTTGCCGGACGGCCGACCGTTAAAATTAATGACATTTCTTTCACTATTGCCGAGAACAGTGTCGGTTACCCTCCGTCTACCTGACCGGTGATGTGTCTATTTAGACATCAAAATACACTTTTTTTGTTCGTATATATCTGTGAAACTAGTTCCAGAAATACAAAATAGTGATTGTTGAGATCCATTTAATGATTTTCGGCACATTTGAGAGGTTCGAAATTCGAAATTCTACGAAACCACGTGGTGTTTTTAAAAAAAAGTAAGGTGCGTATTCGTGTGTCAAAGTGGGGGTTATTTACGATTTTTGCGGGCGGGAAACGTGACGGCGTCAATGAAATTGATAGTGTTGTGCAATGTGCAGGTTTTATGGTACACTACATTTCTAAATCAATCACCCTGTATGTGATTGTAATGTTTCCGTGTTTCAATAGTAAGGGTACATTGAGGCTGAATTCTTTATACTCTCGTCTTTATCCTTCCGGGCTAGGCAGGGACAACAGCTTGCCAAAAGCTTTTCCAGTCACTATATAATTTTAGGTATACCAGTAGCACATAGGATAGTAGGTTTAAAGCTCCACCCCCCCCCCCCCCCCCCCTTACAAATGTTAGTGAATTCATCACGGTAGTATAGGTAGGTAGGGTTTGAATCCTGAACCTCTAAATTACAAAATTATGATATAGCTTTTAAATCATCTCTTCAGAACCGTTGAATTCCAATATTAAACACCTTCTTAACAAGCTATATCACCATTCTTTGCTTAACAAGCACTCAGACTTAATTTTATCTCCAAGTTAGGAGCACCGGAAACCATATAGCTCTCGTATTAAACAATCAAGCAATGCAGTGTGTATAAGTATTATCTTATCAGGACGGACAGACAGACAGGATGCCCTGAGCTTCGCCCCAACTGACACACGAATCTCGGGGGCAAACACTCTTATTAAAAAACAAACGAATTTGTTTACTTAACTTTATGAAGGCATTTGATATGGGTCGACAATTGAATCTTACGCGTGACAAAAAATTATGAAACAACATTTATTGTTTGATAAAACGGATTAATATCCAACTATTAGGGTATTAATGGTGGTAGAAATTTGATGGCACAAATTTGTCACAAATTTCAGCTGAGTGGGTTGCCCTGCTCGATTGCGAAAAACCCTGCATAGTAATCCAATCTCGGTTGGATTTCGTTTAGGGGTTAGTAAGTGCATAGCCGGGATATACGCCTAAATCGGTGCCTGCCCAAGATTACCTGTCTGTATATACCCGTACATAAATGTTTTGTGTGGAAATGTATAGTGGTACCCAAGATATCTCTATAATGTCAAAAATATTTAAGAAATTATCTTTGTTAATGTTGTTGATGAGAATATAAGGAGGTATTGCTAGACGACGTCAGGTGGCACTTATGGGTTTACAATGAAAATCAGTTCTGTGGTGGTTAATACCCACCTCAGTATATGCTGAGTGTCTAGCCCTTATTGCTGAAACAGTGTATAGGAGAGATTGTAGGAGGGAATAAAGGGCGTAAATCGACAAACGGCAAGGTGGGACAGCCTCAGTCCTGGGGGAGACCGACTAGATCTGAAAAATATTCTTTGGATGAAATGAATGCCGGATGCGTAGGACCAGGTACTGTTGTGTATAAAAGTGAGAATTATATCCAGCAGTAGACTTTAATAGGCGGATTGCTTTGATTTACCTATTTCGGATTAATACCTCTGGAGTGAGGAGATTTTGATTATGCGTGCGATGGAGTACGTTCATCTAAAGTGTGTAAGTACAGAAATAGTAGCTTTTTTTATACAACTGAGGTGGCAGACAGGCACACGACCCACCTGATGGTAAGTGGTTACCGTGGCCTATGGACGTGTGCAACACCAGGGGAGTCACACTCGTGTTACCGACCCTGTAAACGCAGAGAGTTTCTGTGCCGTCAGTGTAGAAGACAAAGCAGGAAAAGCGTTTGGTCTTCCCACTGACAGCACAAAACTCTCCAGTGAGCTTTGGCTGCTCTAGTCACAGCCGGGAATACAACACGAGGTTATTAAGGCCGCGGTACTCTGTAGGGCGGAGGTACTTCCCCAGTCGGACTGCTCAATTGGACGGGAATACCGTCGAGTCCTACCGCCTACAGCTAGCTACTTTGTTTCTAGATATTATGCCCTTTTCTATATTAAGTATCTCTGTAGTTATCTATCTGCAGTATTATACTGCTAATATTTATCTTATCGATAAGAGCATTCTCTTACATACAACCATAGAGAGGAAAAAAGAGTTGTTGTAACTACTGAGAAATACCTATAGCAAAATTAAAAAGTGTACGACCAAATGGTTACGAAAGGAAACCAATAACCAATTCCTAGCTATCACTGCGTACGTTGTAATCAAAAATAAAAATAAAAACATAGCAATGAGATTAAAATAAATTAAAAGTAGTACTTGCCAATAAATTATCCATCGCCTAATCCATTGATTATTACTTTTTAAAATGTCTGTGATTACCATACATTAATCCCATTACAGGAGACTGCGCGCGCGCTGATTTTAAGATAACACAGATTACATCTCAGATAACGGGTACCTAATGACATATAGCTTTTATTTTATGTTTTACTTGCATATTATTATATTGCTTAGTAGTTTGTTAACAGTTAATATAAATTTTTAGTTGACATTTTGAATGATGGAGTTGTTTAAAATTGACGCCCACTTTTATCAATGTGTGGGTTGTTATATTTATACACGACTAATTTAATGGTTTTATATTTATTTACATTACTGGTTTTGTCTGTTGATTGAAGATTATTGGATACTTTTATTATAGTATAATAATATTAATAATATAATGATTCATAGTAAATGGTTTCTTGTTAAGTTGTCTGTCATCATTTGGTTGTTATGCCTGGGTTT
Organism: Eilema caniola; assembly: GCA_949126895.1. Classification (NCBI taxonomy): domain Eukaryota; kingdom Metazoa; phylum Arthropoda; class Insecta; order Lepidoptera; family Erebidae; genus Eilema; species Eilema caniola. Next base: position 6,896,716 of record OX421488.1, on the reverse strand, counting down.
TGGCCTGGGAGCAGTGCCAGGCAATAACGCCTAGTCAGAGAAAAACTTAGATAAAACTTTTATGGAATATTTTACTTTATAAGGCAATAAATATTTGCCTATTTGATAATATTTATCGCCTTGGTATAAACATCATACATAATCCATAAAAGATTGATGACTTAAATATAGAAAAAGACCGTATAAATAGCATTTTATATGATATTTTTGTGCATTTTTACCTGCGGTAATCTCTATGGATGTGAACCGACTTAAACCGCACGCCGTCTCAAGTCTCGAATACCAAAGTGTGCTAAAGATCACAGTGAGCACAATTTAATTCGGTTAAGTTTGAAATAAACTCACCCTTTTAAAGGATGGAAATCCCCCACGGATTACACTCCTCCCCCCCGATACCCACCCCTTTTTTTTGACGTGCGCGAAATCTCCACGGATCCGTATGTCGGACTCGAACCGATTAAACCGCACGCCGTCTGTGGGTTGTTGTGCTAGGCCGAAGGTCAGGTTGTCTTTGCCATATCCCTCGCACCCCGGCTGACCCAGGGCCAGACCGAGAGGGATACTATCTATCTTACTCCTACCCCCTTGGTTATGTTGGAATCGAACCAACTAAAACTGCACACCATCTTGGATCATTATTATTCCAGGGTGAGATTGCCAATCTTCCTCTTACAGGAAGCTAGATACATTTAAGAAACGTTTTATTTGCCTATAAGTTCATTTAAAATCTCAAACAAACATATTTCTTTCAAATGGAAAACAATTTCCTAACGTTTCAAAAATCCAGTAGTCCAAACACATTACTAGCTTGCAGGTGATAATGTCAGTTTGCGCTGTCAGTTAGCGAGGCGGTGTTAGCTACTGCGCCTGCGCAACCCGCCCCAATATTGTTCCTCTCTGTTTGGACATTATTATCTAGGTACCAGTTCTAAGTTGGTTTAGGCGCGAGTTTTAGATTATGATAACTGTATGGAAATGTAAACGTTTTTAGAATTACATTTTTGAGTTTCTGTTTTATTTAAAAAAAAATTTCTACATTGCTGAAAGTTTGGTATGAGTTTAAAATTTTTATATATTAGGAATACGGTATCTTGGACTCAATTTCCGACATTTTTGAAATTTGGGACGATTTAAATTTTTTTCAATTATCTTTATTAATAAATTATAAGACATAATAATAAATCTTAAACTCGTCCTTCTTCTTTTTTTTATGCAACTTAGGTGGCAGACTAGCACACGGCCCACCTGATGGGAAGTGGTTACCGTGGCCTATGGACGTTTGCAACACCAGGGGCATCACAATCGTGCTACCGACCCTGTAGATACCTTCTTCATCCCATCGTTAATCCCAGTCGCATCCGAAGCTATCAACTTGGAGTCTGGGGTCCACTTTTACTAGTCCAACAGTTTTAAACAAGTCTAATGTCCCGAAATCTATCAATTAAAATCTAAACTATTTACATGTAACTTATAAGTGCTAGAAATAATTGTAAAATATATATCATTGCGTTGTACGTGCAAAAGCCACTAAATGTTATTTTTGTAGTTTTCCAGTGTTCATTACAATACGCACATACAATGAATGCATGAATATCAAGTAGTTGTATTAACTGTGTAAAATATTGCTATTTACACAGTTTTGCTGTATAAATAAAGGAATATAACAGAAAATTCATAGCGACTTTGAACTTCAATATAAAGTCCCAACTTGGCTAAAAATGAACTCATTTACAACAGAATGTTAAACTTTGCTTCATATAAACATTCCCTAAAATTAATTATTTATCGAACCAAGATTTTGTTTTTAACGAATTTTAAAGCGATATATTTGTATTTTTTATTATATTCGTTATTATCGTGACAATGGCTGCCAACAGGCTCGTCATTACTTCTCAATCTTTAGTATTCCAAGTACCCATGCCGACAATATCATACGATATCCCGTAATCACTAAATAAGATCACAGCACCAATATAACATCTAGTAACGCCGTAAAATCCACAATGCACTAATAAGTGGCCACGGAACCAGTTCCACAAGAATGTGAGTGGGCGTGCAGTTCGATTCTCGGGCCGGACACTATTGTGACGTAACGCTATAGATTGTTTTGTTTACGGTAAAGTGGTTCAGCGTCAGATATGTATAGTTTATTGATGTTGAGTGCAGAGAGAGCAATATTTGTACAATAAATGTTTTAGATTACTTTATGTGTAGATTTACGGCAGTACAGTTACTTAGCCTGAATGGATATCCGATTGATATAGTCAGTTATACCCTATATCACAGAAAGTATATACAAACCTATATAGCAGGCGGTACTCATTAAATTTCATCTGGTTTGATATTTGCAAATGGGTATGTAATGGTGGCCCTCTTTACTGAGTCTTAAAAGGCGAGGTAAAGTCAAATTAACGTGTCCTATAAAAAAAATGGGTACCGCGTGCTATAAAGTTTGTTTCGATCTTTTCAGCATCAGTTGGTTTTTTTAAATTTATTTTATACATTTTATATATATATATATATTTGTAATCGTCTTCTAATTTCATTCATTCACTCACACTCGATGAATAATGACGAAAAACATAACCCTTCTTGGCCGTCGTCGGGTAAAAGTGAACATTGTAACATTGTGAACGGGATTCAAACCTGCAGAGATTCATGATATCTAAATAAAGGTTCTGAGATATAATAACATTCTACCCAGCGCTATATAGCCCTATAGAACTTAACTAACTTGTGTTATGAGTTCCAGAATGCAGATAAACATCCTTACTTAAATACATTTATTTTTTTCTAAATAGACACTTTACATGGAAACACTCAGACTAATGCAAGGATATGTTAGTAATCATGCATACCGATATTTGTATTAAGTGAAAATCGGATGCAATCTTCCGCTGCGAAAGTCTCCAAACCAATTTTATACCATCACTGAAGATATCCACATACACATATTCTAGATGCAATACTGTAACTCCCATCCTCAAGGAATTTTAAATCAAGACGCACATAAAAATAGCCCAGATAGTTTTATGTGGTACAAGCAAGCTCTGTACAGTGCCTGGCTCGTTACTAAGCCCAAAGGCAGGTAGTTAATTATGCCTTTTGTGTTTATAGTTTTTAAATTAAATCGTAAATACAGGCTTCGTACACCTTATTTATGTTAGTTTTTGATTGCAAGCTCTTAATTGCTCGTCGAGATTCGCATGGGGCTTTCTTATTTTTATTAAAGTTAACACTATTATAAGAAAAGTAAGTAGGTAAGTAAATGGGGTTCCAGAAAGCTTATTTGTAGCCCAAGCTAATCTTAGTCGGTATTGACGGGTCAGGTTCTAGCGTAGGTTTCTCTCTTAGGGTTGGTAGGTCAAACGGCTGTTACGTAAAACTTAAGACGAGTAAAATTTAAAAATTATAGTAGGGGAGTGAACCTCCTACCCCAAAGTGTATGGATGTAATTAGAACTAAAGCTGTGATGATCATGAAACAAGATAAAAAAAAATTGGTATGTAATTTGAGAGAATATTCTCAGTTTCCTATATCCATATTAGAAATTTGCAACGGGACTTCCCGTCTGGCAAAATGCATGTTTATATAAAAATTAACAAACTATATTCACACTACAAATACTTTCTGTATTATATTTATTATTATTTTTCAATTAGCCCACTGCAGTCCACTGCTGGACATAGGCCTCCCCCAATGTGCGCCATTTCGTACGATCCTCCGCCTTCCGCATCCAGTCCGTCCCAGCCACCTTTTTCAGGTCATCGGTCCATCTGGCTAGGGGGCGTCCTACCCTTCGTTTGCCTTCTCGCGGTCTCCACTCTAGGACTCGTCTGCTCCAACGGCCATCGGTCCTTCGACAGACGTGGCCAGCCCATTGCCACTTCAGCTTGCTTATTCTGCGAGCTATGTCGGTAACTTTGGTTCTTTGTCGGATCACCTCGTTTCGCATTCTATCCTTCAGAGAAAATCCAAGCAAGCTTAACTAAATGCTAAAACAGGAAACTAAACCGTTTGCTATCAGGTATATCACATGGTTTACCTGATGGTAAACGGCTACCTGCCCAACGCACAGAAATATCACAGAATAAACTTTGAACAAAAATAATCAGGATGAATATTACCAATGAAATTATTTTATACATTACAATGTAATTTAACTTGGTTTCAAATTGGTGAAATACGCAATTATTTTTGTGGAGGAACAAGGTGTGATGTTCCTCCAACATAAAGGGAGGATCCTCCGATCAGGCAAGGTGATCACGCCTGGTGGGCCGCGGTCCAACGATTATCGATGGGCTGTTGTACATATATGCATTGTACCAGCGCGAGAACTTCACTTTCGCGATGCAGGATTTGCAGTGTCATAGTAGTTCCGCTTGATGTCGCTAGATGGCTCTGGATACATGTGGTGACGCCACAGTATAATTAATTTGGACTAAATGTAGGCGCAAATTACAATGCCTAGAACCTCTAAGGACTTACAGTAATAGAATAGAACTGGACTTAGACCCATGGACAGCTGCTTGTAAAGAAACTCCCGTTATTGCAGGCACATAGGCCACGGTTATCGCTACCATTTGGTAGCACTTAATAAGCTTAGTAATTGTACTGATATTCTTTGATGTTATTTACTTTTACTTACTTATACGAGGCGGTTTGAATATACAAAGAGCTATTTTTTTAAGTACTTACCGTAACATCTCTTAAGTACATAATTGCCTTAATACCTGAGCTTTACCAAAAATATACTAAACATCTAAAGATACCAGTTGAAAACAGTCAAATACCTGCCGACATTATACTTTACTTTGTGTCTACTTCATTTACATAAGCTACTGCAAAACAAATTGCATATTTTAACAATGATAGCCCAAATTACTATTCTAAGACATGTTTTGTTCGGAACGCTAAAAAAAGTGCCACTTCAAAAATTGTCGCTACTCTAAAAATTGACGCCGACTATTTGCGGTAGTACAGAGCAATTCAAACACAGATTAAACATATTTAATCCCAAATAGAGGAATTATTTGAACAAGTGGTTCTACACATCATTCGAGTATGGTAAATGCACCCCATTGTCGCTTCTATACCATGAAAGGTGCATGACAGGTTAAATGGACAAGATAACAATGGGTGTTGAGGATTTGTGAAAATTATAAGTTTTAATATTTGAATAGAAAGGTACTTAGAAATTGACGAAAGGATCTTTTTTTTAGGGTTACCCCACGGTTCATTGTTTATTTTTTTGTCTTTATATTCTTGCTCAAAGATGTGTTGAAATTTATTATAATTGTGTTGTAAAAGCATGTGTTTGTTTTAAGGATATAGATAAGCATTAATTTCTTTAATTATGTATTTAGGGTACTCGTTCGAAATATTTCACATTCTGACGAGAACTTATATAACTGCCATAAAATACCGCAGTTTTCATTAACGTCAGTTAAAGTTCCATGGTTCATACAATCAATCAATTAACCTATTGCAATTAATTGCTGGAAAAGGCTTCTATCAATATGCTTCATTCTCCACCTTATGCATCCAGTCTATCCGTACTACCGTTTTAAGGTCGTCCACCAAACTTACTGAGGATAGAAGGACTTTCAGTTTGCCCATCCATGGTTTCAAAGAATATATTACCTAGATATAAAAGACGGATTTCGTCATGTTCTCTATATACACATATAAATGAATCCCTATTTCTCTTGGTCACGCCGTCACGTCTAAACCACTGAACTGATTTTGATGAAATTTGATATTGTAGTAGATTAGACCTTGAGAAATGACCTAGGCTACGTTTGGTCGCGATACCCGACATCCACGCGGACGGAGACACGGGCAAAAGCTAGTTCAAAATAATTGAATGAAATTTTGAAGCATTTACTATGCTAACTTTTTCAAATCGATTAAGAATAGGAAAAAGTGAATGCCCAGGTGGGACTCGAACCCACGATCTTTCCCTTACAGGGGGAATGCTCTGACCACTGAGCCACCGGGCCACACCTGAAGCTATCCAAATTCTCCTATATTACCGTCTTAGGGCGACGGTGGGAGGCATCTACCGACATTTATATGAAATATCGGATTCATTGTTTGGATCGGATGTATTGTTCGAGTCCCACCTGGGCATTCACTTTTTCCTATTCTTAATCGATTAGTTCAAAATATTCTCAAGTTTTAGGCGGACCTAGATAATTGACAGAAATAAATAATTATGTAGTGCTTATATAACAAAAAAAACTACTAACTCTATCAGTTACTATAAATAACTGGCACTAGTGAAGGGAAACAATGAACCAATTTCGCCAGTAACCGTAAATATTGCTAAAATTAGCGTAAAATACAGGCCTTATTCGTTGAACATTCGTTTTGAAATATACTGTTACAAATCGATCAGTCACAACAGACTATTCTCAGCCCTTCAACTTCCTGCACGTAAATAGGCATAAGTCAAACTATGTAACACCTACCTATCAATTAGTATAGAGCGTACGGGGACTAATATAACCACTACACACGGAGCTACACTTATGACTGTTATCTTCAGAACTAAGGTTCTAAATAAACTGGGTTTGCTCACAATATCTCAGTGTAATACTAAATCTGATTCTTGGAAGATGTTTTAAGTATATCCAATATTGACCAAGCGAGGCTGGAGGGCGTACAGTAGCTTATTGATATTTTGGATTCTGGTTCTAGTCAATATTAGCTCAAACCAGTTATGACCCAATAGGGGTGATGTTTTGAAGGAATGGGCTTAGAAATTTAACACTTTAGTTGTCGAATGTATTTTACATAATTATCTAATGGGGTCAGGTAGGACCATTTACGAGGAAAAATAATAAAATGTTAGGAAAGATTTTAATAATTTGTTTTATGTATAAAACTTAACGTTTTTGTAATCTACATTCAACAGGTAAGTAAATATTTTCTTTTGACTATAGGAAAAAAATGATCATCAGCGATGAGAAGATAGAATAAATATTGTTTTTAACCAAACTTACCCGCACCTACTCAAATAGAGCTCCTTCAAAATTAATGTCAACATACAGACTACATAAAGTAAATATAGTGTATCATAATATCGCTATGTTTTAATCCATTGGACCGTACACAAATAAGTAAGGAAATGATTTGGATTCCAGAGTAGCAATGTAATGTGAATTTATGATATTTCCATCATCATAAAGTTTGCTCTACAAAAGCTTCAAGTCATAGCACTTGACATAGGGTTGGCACCTGACGGCAATAAATATGGTTTCTAGATTATTACTGTCGACATAAAGATAATTATGCATACTAATCATCTGAAGGTTAGCGGTTACAGGTATAATAAAAGTGGAACCACCAGCGTATTACTGGCACATAGCTATTTGCTACGCAATAAATGAAGAAGGATGGAAAGGAATTGTTTTTGGCTTAGTGTTAGAGCTACGTTCAACTGCTAAAATCGTCGTGGGTTTGATTCCCATTTAGTGTAAATAGTTATATGCGAAAATATTTATAATGGGTGTTTCTATGTATCTTGATAACGCAAGCTAGTTAAACCATGCTTAGTTCAGGTCTAGGTAGTGCTACTTAGAATGTCATAGAATATTTTATACTAAAAATACAGTAAATTTCAAACTATCGCGGTGTAAACTCATAGTTTTTATAATCCAATCAAGTGGTGACCATGGGTGCTGAAACGCAACTGAAACGTCAGCAAAAGTAATTTCCATAATTTAATTGCGTAAGTCCCGAATAATTATAAAAACTAAAAATACAGTATGTGTTTATTCCATAATCTTTAACACTCTTATGTAAAGTGTGACAACCCTGTGACGACGCGCGCGCGCATGCAGCAAGGTAAATATTGACGCTGGCAGTAAGCTGCGACGACGCGTCACGGACCGCGTGTGTCAACATTTGCGCCCCGTACGCCCAATCATGGGATGATACTAGCTTTTTATGGAAACTGAATTATCCATGGGAATATGTAGGAAGAATACTCCTTGAACGTTGACCGAGTTAGTGGGTGATATGAAGAGGTAGTGGTGTTGCTACGAGATAAAATGGATTCTGTAAGTAGTGAACAATGCTCCAGTAAGCAACATTGGTAGATTGGTACTCAACTCTGTTTTTTTTTAAGTATTCACGTCGCTATATCTCTAAAAAGGGATAGTAGAGTCGGTATTAGACAGTCGTTGCACACAATGCAGAAAACGTCGATATATTGTGTCTACTTCGACAAGGTTGTTCTTCTGCTGGCTGGGTATTAGGGTCCACCAGAGGCCCCTCAATTGATGCAACACATGAGTGACATTTCTCGTCTTACGTTACCTGGGTAATCGCTATGTAATCGCTTCCAATCAGGCGGGCATTGTACTTGTTTGTCAACTTAGTGGGATTAAAAAACATATCTGGCACTGCCTTGCAACATCAGTGTCATCTTTAAATATAATTTGTGTGAGTGTGTTCGTATTCCTTGCCCTCCTAAACTTATAACTTAATTTAAAAAAAAAGAAATAATGTGTTTTCCTGGTGAAATTCAGACTTAATAAATGGAAAAATAAAGTATCCTTGTCGTTAAATTATAGAATCAAATTAAAAGGAACAATCTTAGTAGTACCACCTGCCTAATTACGCCAGCAACCATCACGAATTTGTCGTTAAAATTATATTACCATTTAAATGCAAAATGAATATCGAACGTAATATTATTAAATTAAACGTTAATAACGATTATAATATTGATATTTTATTATATACTCAGATATAAGGATACAGCTTTATTTGTGTATATCGGTATAGTCGATAAAGTCACCGCATGTGTCCAATCGATGGTCGAGCGCATCTTTCCGTTTTGGGCACTAGTGATGTTCATGACCATATCGATAAAAAGTTGTCTTTTGTTGTCCATCTGATATGTGACCGCTGACTGAGTCTGAGGTATACAGGCTTTTTATATATTAAGTTGGTAGTTTATATCACTTGTGTAAATCTTATGAAGAGAGTTTTAGATGATTTGATGACATGACTATATGTAGAGGTTATAGGCTACAGCTGATTGATGAATGTGAAAATAAAACTGAATGAAAAATATGAAACTGAAGATCTTAACAAGTTATTACTTTGATGACTTTATAAGGGATTTTATTGCATAGACGCTGAGGTAAAGATGTATCATATTCAATACCATCAATTTCCGCAGCGACTACAATGTGATGTTCTTCAAAAGGTTCATTATATGTATGTATGCTACGCTTGCACAAGTATTTTTGAAGTCGGTAATCGCAACCAAATATACTTATGTACTTTCCCAAGCTTTAATCTAGTCTATCTCTGTACCAAATATCATCAAAATCAGTTCAGGTGTTCAGGCGTGAAAGCATAATAGACCGATTGCGCATTTATAATTATCATGGACTCTTATAAATAGGAACAAGGACTAAAATTGTGTGACAATTTTATACATTTACATTCTGACATGCAATTGTTAATCTTGAAGTTAACCGTTGCCAAACTTCTGACCAACAAAAACCATGTACCTATATGACGCCGCCATTACCTTAATCAGCCGTTGAATGATTAATGATGTTTAGCCAGTTGATTATATGGCTAGGCAAATGGCTTGGATCGATGACGTTTAATTACTTGCCTAGCCATTTAATCAAACAGTTAAGAAAATGATTTATTTTTCAGCAAGGTTTAAAAAAAATCACCACAAAGCCTTTATGCGAGCGCTACGCTTAGCTTTCTAACCTAACCTATCCAAATCGGCTTGCGCAGTTATCTCAATAAACCTATTACTGATTTTCTGTGAATGCACCTTTATATACCTCTCCGGGAATTTACAGGCCTGAGTATATTTATGTATGTAGGTAAATTTTTATATTGATTCAGGGTAGTGCCCCATCTTACGATTGGCCTAAACATTAGCCAGCCAGGTTATTTAATGTTGTAATAAACGTTACGGCTGAATATTATTCAGGCCGTTCATTAAATGGTGCCATTTATTTAACAGCCTAGGCAGTTAATCGAAAGGCTGGTTAAGCTAGTTGGCGGTGACATAATATATACCTACACAAAGCGGACACAGGGTACGTTGTAGTATGGTTCATCGTTTTTATCGATAACTAGTCAGTTCTCAGAGCGGTTTCACACTCATCCGATCGGATATATCCGATATCGGTGTCGGACGCCGATAGCCGACATCCGATAGCCGACACCTTGTGCTGTTTTCACAATTATCCGATAAAATTGGCCCGATACGGGATGAAAAAAAAAAAGAAAAAATAATTTTCATTTTTTCATCAATTTTCGACCTTATTGACATGACATCATGCTATCGAGTTTTTTTCTTATATTCGTGATCAACGTCATCAATTAACGTAAAAAAGACACGTAACTAAGAAAATGTCATTAAGGTCGAAAATTACTTGCAGTCGCTGTTTCAGTCTTATTGTGATCCGATATCGGGGCAACACAGTGCTGTTGGCTCCGATACCCGATATCGGGCCGGACAATGTGAAAGACAGACACATATCTCATTCATATGACTTCCTCCGATATCGGATGTCGGATATCGGATGAGTGTGAAAACGCTCTCACAATAACCGGCGGGGCTTGGTGCACTATCAAGCAACTATACTAACTATACAACTATTATACACCTACGTTGTTATTGTTAGGAGACCAATAAGATGCGCGATTTTTAATAGTGTAACGTTTTTATATTTTATAGCCATGTTAATTGTTTATCTTTCTACAAAGCGCAAGTTTTTAAGAATTACCTAAGGATGCTCGCTAAATATTTGAAAGGTTTAATGACAGTAGAGGAAGTTTATGAAGCGTGTAAGGACATAAGCAGATAGCGGGTCGTTGTCTCTACCGACCCCGTGGTAGGGAAAAATGTGAGAAAAATATGTATGTTCTCCAAAAAAAAAAAAAAAAACATAATACATATTACAAAGTTAAACCAAACAGTAGGTACAATATTATTTTCATATAAATCACTGATACACAATTGACGCTCTCTCATATATCAAAAAAGCTTTAAATTGACTTATAAACATTAATATTTGATGATGGTTTATATCATTATTTTTATGAAAATTATAATAATAGAATTCATATTTCGAATTTATTATACGAATTTATTCATTCGCTTGATAAAATGTCTGTTTCAATCTATTTCAATCAATCAATTGATCCAATCTTTTAAACTTACTATAATTATTATTTATTAATTTATTAGTACGAAAGTGCAGAAATATGAAAGTACAATCGATGGATGGATGGACTTTTGTTTGTTGGTCTAGGGTTTCTTACTCCCGTAAGGTTCAGTATTCACGAGAACGGAGCCACAGGCATCTGCTAGTATTGTGTATTTTCGTTACAAAATCGGAAACTGCATCGTCTGCTTGATAAAAAGATAAAATAAACACATAATTTAATTCCCAGAACATGTGTCTCACGGACATTCCCATCAAACCTGTTGAGCATCAAGAAGTTGAAATATCGTGATGCTTTTAACATATTTAATTAGAGAGTCAGTTTATAATTTTACCATTTGAATAATTTGTCACTGTTACAATCTAGTCACGAATACATTACAATCTGTATATTTTGTTTTATGCATTAAATTATCAAGTTCTCGTTAGGAAGATTGAGCTTAAGTCACAGTCACAAAATATAAAAAAAACATCACGTTTAGTCTCACTCCTTCCTCAAAACAGATAAACGACTCGTAATATGCAGCATATGAAGCAAAAATAGTGTACAACATATAATAAAATTAATAAGCTTTAAAGTTTTCAAGTTTCAAGAAATATCTCCTATCACATAGTTAAACTGCATCTCCTTCCTTCTAATTAGAGAGACGCCACGTACGCAATAAACAAGATAAGTTAGAAAGAAAATTCTGTCTGACTTGCTCAAACAAGTTTGAAATCAATTTGTGAACGACCGATCATAAAACCTAAATGCTTCCTGTAAAGTGAAATGAAGTTATTAAGATAACTTGACGCTTATAAAATCAAATTTCCGATTTTAAAATGTGAAATTGAGCTTGTTGATCACACGGTTTCGATCTAGAATATTTGATATCATATAAATTGTTGAGCGACTGACTAAATTGACTATTTAATAATATTTCGCGCTTGTTGTTGTTATTAATATGAATATCTATCGTTTGTAAATTGTAAAATTTTATTTTACTAATAATATGTTTTTTGTTAAAGTCTTTACTTATTTCCTTGGCCGTGTGTGTACGTACACTTTTCAATTTCTTTACTATTTGTATACTTTCTACTTTCCAACTTCGATTCTTCTTTTCAAATTTGATATGGCAGTAATTTTATAAGAATTAAAGTGTAGCTTATTTATTATTTAAAAATATTTCTTACATTTTTATCAGTGAAATCTCTACCTCACAGACGTAAAAAAGGAAAATAACTATATAAAAACATATTTTGTTTTAGTCTGCCTTGCAGTTTCTAAACCAATCAGCTATTGGCAATAACCTGACTACAAAAGCCATACAAACAAATTTTCCTACAGTACACGATAATAATTATCATATATAATAATAAAAAACACTATCAAAAGCTTACATCACCATTTGGGGTTATTCGTGCCTCAATAGGTGCACCGTATCACATCGCGCGCGTCGTAATAATAGTGATGTGCCTCTCTCGGCTGTATATAATTTACTAGGGATTGAGTTATTAGTAGTGCCGTCCGGAGAGATACCAGAAACCAGCTCGCTTAATGTGGTCGACTTTTTCGACGTCTTAATGTGATTTTGATACGGTTAGGCGGAAATTCGAGTACCACGTTAGATTTGAACTCAATTAAGATGTATTTTTTATGTTTTCTGTGACGAAATTAACGGATAGTGAGCCGTGTTATAACGAGGTTTGAGCGTGGGTATTAGCATTAAATATAGGAAATGAAGATTGTTCTGTTTTAACTGTGTTTCGTAAGTCTTGTAAGTCTGTGAAAACTTTTGTTAATGAGAAGTTTTATTGGTTGATTGACCCACCTAACCTTAGCTATGAGCTTAACTTATCTTGTTAAGGTAAAAAGGTTGTCCATATTTGAATTTAGTGAGTTTTTTATATTCAATACAAGAATCTCTAATATCTCTAACTTAGAAGACTTTGCTCGTTTAACACAGTAATAGATTTATCCGACCCTAATGGAGGAAGAGTGGAAAATTAGTCAAATGTATTTATGAGAGCTAAATAGACAGGTATAATAAGAGTTAATCTTTGTTTATTCGAATTTTATGCACTTTTATACCTATCGTTCATCCGATTACCACATCAAAGCCGGATATGTAACAAATACTTGTCAAATACGGGTACCCACGTAAATGCGAACATAAAGTAAGTGTACCAGCGAAAAGATAAAGTATTTGATAACCACCTATTATACATTTATAAGACGGTAAGAAAGCCTGTTCTATCCCATAAAGTATCTTATTTATACTACAATTATCAACATATCAGATACCCGTAACTGGAGGCCCATAAATGACGAACCTCGAAATCCCTATTAATTAAGGCCTACAGCCGTTTCTTTAATACAGGCCTTATTATGGTTCTGTCCTAACGTGGGCGTGACTTTGTCGCTCTCCCCAACGAATTGATAATGTCTTATTTTCTTGTTTTTTTTTGTCTTCTAAAGCATTGTAAGGTAATCACCTTGTATTTTATCGGGGCTAATGATCGCTGGGTAATATGTGATGGAGTCGGGATGACGTCGACAATTTTGTATTGTTTTCGGGTACAATTGCATTTTGATGGGATAAAGTTGTTATGGTGCTGGCTTGAGTGTTAGGATTATAATGTTGTGTTTGATACTTGTGTGTTGATTTGCTACTAAGGACGCGCGTACACATTTGTTATTTAAGTTTTGAATATAGTATCGGCAGATCAAACTAATATTATAAAAAATGTTAAGTAAAAAATGTAAAGGCGTTTGAATGTTTGTTTTTAAATCACGCTATAACCGTTGAACGCATCTACCTGAAATTTAGTACAAAGATAATATGGAACACCTAACACATTCTTTAATTTTTATGTCAGGCATGGGTAGCGGAAATGGGATCCAAATTTCATGCAAATGGAGCCCCGGCATCAGCTAGCTGATTATAATTTATTAACAAACTAGCTTTTGCCCGCGGCTCCGCCCGCGTGGATGTTGGTTATCGTGACCAAACATAGCCTATGTCCTTTCTCAAGGTCTAATCTACACCTTTACCAAATTTCATCAAAATCGGTTCAGTGGTTATCAGTGAAAGACGGACAAACAGGCACACAATAACACTTTCCTATTTATAATATCTATTAGTATGGATTACCCAATAATTAAGTAATTTGTAAACATAAAACCCAATCAGCATCAGATGCGCACGAGTCCTTTAATTAAAAACCCTTTTAATTGCTTATGTTCAGGTTAACCAACTGATACTCTTTAATTAATTGATAGATTTTAACAAGTTATTAATTACCAAAAATAATTTCAAAAACATTAAAAATAATGATACAAGCAAGCCAATAAAAATAGCAACGACTTCTCTACAATATAACGACTTGCTTACACTGGGTACAGTCAACGACAAACGTTGCTTAGTACTAAAAGATATCATAACCTTTTTTGAATTGGAATAATAGTATAGAAATTTCGATTTGGTTATATCTAGTTTTATAACACCCAAACGAGAAAGTTAGTACCTATATTTCATGTTTTTTTTATTGTTTTAAAAACTTTAAGAACTGAGGTGATTACTAAATTAGAATGTGTGAGATTATTTTTATTGGTAGATTTAATATAGTATATCTTTATTGTGCACATCAAGGAGAAAAAATATGTTATTAAGTCGTCCATCGTGGGTATTAACAATATCACCTAGTGACAACATCTTACAGGCAACCTTATTCTTCTTCTCTCTCTCTCTCTCTCTCTCTTATCAACATATTACCAATCGCATCCGATATTTACGTTTCGAAGTCCGGTTTTTGCTCTTACACTTTACGCGTTATTGTTGACTGTACTTAAGGGAACTTACAGTAATTAGAAATACGCAGTTCTTAAACTTACTTACAAGGTCATATAATTACAAAATAATTTAACAGTACCTTGTGATATTTAACTATATTTGTAAATAGCTAAAATACGTTATTATTTACAATAACTGTACTTACGAAGTTCCCTTATCTATACTAATATTATAAAGATGAAGAGTTTGTTTGTTTGTTTGAACGCGCTAATCTCTTGAACTACTGGTCCGATTTGAATGATTCTTTCAGTGTTGGGTAGTCCATTTATCATAGAAGGCTATAGGCTATGTTTTTTTTTCTTCAAAATTAGGAATCCGTACGATAAAAATGCAGGTGAAACCGCGGGGCACAGCTAGTTGAATATATTTACTTCGAACGGATGCAGCATGATTAAGAAATGAATTATTGTATACTGAAACATGCTTTGTCATGTTATGTTTATTAACTTAGAAGGCATCACTAATGACTGCATGAGTTGCTTTTTCATTGGAAAGTAATTAATTAATATTTTAGTATACATCCAATTGTATGGATACGTCATTAAAATTCCTAAATTTGAGATCTCACTCGAAGGATTTCTTAGTATTTACTTATCGTTCAATCATTCTTCCTAATGGCGATGTAAATATGGTGTTTCAATTCTCCTTTGAGCATGGCAGTGAACTTTTTGGTTAAGCCTGTCATTGGCTCCTTAAGATGTGCTGTGACGTTACCTCCTTAAATTGATTTAGTTCCATTTTCAGTTACAATATTTAAAAATGGTTTCGGATGAGCTTACAACATCTAAAGTTCGCTTTTGTAATTTTTTTTTGTATGGAGTAGCTAGGTAGCGAGCTTTAGTTCGTAGTTTATTTTACATGTATCTGATGGTTTGCTTAGTATTATTAATTTGGTTAGTAGTAATTTATTTAGTATAATTAATAAAGTTAGTATTATTAATTTTCATCACAAAGTTTATTTTTTGTACCACAATTGGTCAAACTATCACAGCAATACTTCGTGCCTTTGAACCTTCATACCTTTGAAATAAATATCTCTGGATCACCCTAAGGTTGACGCCCATGGCATTAAGTTCGCCTTTGTACAATCATTTTGTATTTGTGCAAAAAGTTAAGATAAATAAATAAAAAGAAATAGTTACAACCGTATTCTCAGCTACATTATTAAGGCGTGCACTTAAACAGAAGACTGAACTTAAAAAGAAACCTATTCCATATAGAATTTTAAAAGAACAGGTAATTTTGCTAGTGGTCTTCCACATATATGCCATCTTACAGATGTTGAGATTCTACAATACTTCGAGTAATGTCCCTCACTCGGGCATAAAGTTAATGAGTTCCTAGTTTACTTATTTAGGAATGAAGGATTATATTGTGAGCTCGGTTGTGTACTTTCATCCGCAGTCGTAAACGTCTCCAGTAAAATTGGTAACTCGTTAAACACAGGCTATTCCTATCTTTGACCAGACGTTCACACGTAGCTATAAAATTGAGTCTTCTAACACTTTAGTTAGACTAGAAAAATGTAATGTTATACCACTGCAAGGAAATTGTTGCTAGCGACTTTCAGCAATATTAACAATCTCCACAGTTGTTAAGGTAACAGGGAAGCCTTTGAAGTTATAGTTACGGTTGAATAAGTATTGTTTTTGCTTAGCGATCACGATAAAGTTTAAAAATAAATTAAAGAAAAGAGTACTTTAGATATTAAAACTTAGAAGTGTTTTTGCATTATACCATAACACTGAAGCATATGAATAAGTGGTTAACAAAAGGGCTATATCTTTTTGAAGTGAAAACTTCTTTAGCGGCGTTGGATGGGTGTAAAATGTTAAGGAAGCGTCAGGATTAGGTGACCTTTGAACCGTAACCGACGACTGACGTCATACAAGATTAGGTACAGACTATCTATTTTGCAAGTTACGATAGATAGCGTCGTAGCTTAAACGGTAAGCACTTCGACTGTAAGTCCTTATAGTTTCAGATAGTATAGGGTTCAAACCACCTGACCTTCAGGGACTTTTTGTGATTGTTTTTTCTTATTATAATTTATTACTTTTGGTGATAGATTTTTTCTTTTTGTAATTTATTACTTTTTATGATTATTTTTTCTTTCTGTAATTTATTATTTTTTGTGATTATTTTTTCTTTTCATAATTTATTAATTTCTTCTGACAGATCTTCTTCTATGTATATAACGAAGAAGGAAAAAAAGAAAATGTTTTCACTTCTGCCGGCACTCCCAGAGTGCAACCCGTCTTTTTTTACTTACATGTAATTTATTGTAAGTTGACCAGCTGTCTGTCCATTACAGACTCATATCCAACGTGTTAAGTTTCTCGCGAAATTTGAGGCACAGACAGATACAGAATACTGTGCCACCATAAAAAGCGAGACGTATCAAAAATCAGGACCGTGAAACAAGTCCTAACGAACTTAAATAATACGTTTTTTGATTCTTTTTCTATACTGGCAAGACAGCTTGTCGGCGCACGAGAGTGCCTGAGGGCGATTTCGGGCATTATTTTTTTATCTCTTTTCATACAAGTTGCGTTCGTCCAAGCTTGTTCTTGCGGGTAATGGCTTCATTATACCTCTCGGGAATACTAAGGATTGAGGAAAGAAACTCGAGGCTATGCAGAAACATGTGTTGGTAACATTCGGAAAGTAGAAATGGTTGAAAATTCGTGAGGCTAGTGAGGCTGTTTTATGGAATTATGAAATTCTTGGACGTCAGACGTTTACTGTAATCATTCTATTTGAAATTGTTTATGGAATGCACTCCTTATGATAGTCAATGTTTTTTTAAACACTTTTGGCGAAAATAACAGTGTTTAGGAATTTAAAATTGTACCCGCCCTAAGTTATTCCGCAATTAGGCGTCCAGTTTCATGTATTTTTAAGCAGCTTTGTGGTAAATATTCTGGTTGAGATGATTGGCTGATCTCGACACGATCACATATTTCAGTGGTTTCTTAACTGGTGCGATTAAATTTTGATTGATATATTCCGTGTGAGGCAGCTGGTGTTTGAGGTTTGAGAAACAGCAGTTTTTTTACCATAGTCATTTAAAATAAACTTTAATATCATATAGAGATAATATTGATTGAAAAAGTTTTTTAAATAATAAATTGGCTTTTTGGTCTTCATGGTTGACGAACTAAACAATTAGTATTAGTTGTTATATTTTGCTTCCTATGGTGATTAATTGATTTTTAATGCCAGTTTTTTTCTAAGGCTTTGCCTTACCTTGCAATCAATGTAATATCATTATTAATTTATTATTTCACTTCTCATGCTCTTAAAATGTTACTTTAGTCCCTGCATATCGGGACTAAAGTTCCTTATTAATCCCTAGGGACTAAAGTAATTTTTTTTTAATTTACTTTGATAACTCCTAAACAGCCAATCACGGGTGTTTGTGAATGGGAGGATTATCACCTTTTTAGTGATTGTGTATAGAAATAACCTCAAAATGACATTTGAAAAAATCAAATATCCCATTTAATTTCATGAACCACGATTAATAATTTAATTAATTATTATGTAAGTATTAAGGATAAGTCCATTTTATTATCCATTTCCAATTAGTTTTAAATTATTTTTCAAGTTTGAATCTGCTGGCTAAATATTATATATGCAAGCATATAAACCGTACGTCACTTAACAACAAAAAAAAACCACGGGACAAATTTCTTTGCAATTTGAATTTTGTATAGATTATTCGTAATAAGCTTGCGTTGTAATCACCAATTACTTACACCAATTAATTGTGCAACTTAGAAACTTTGTTATTATAAATAAATAAAAATAAATAAATGTTCCACAACATTTCACACAACGCTATCTAGATCCATGGTAAGCATAGCTTTACTACCTTGTATTATGGAATCTAGAATACGGATAAACATACTTAGATAATTTTTTTTGTAAATGCATACATATTATAACTACATAGAAACACCCAAACCAATGCAAATACCCATATCCATGCATACAAATATTTGCACTGAGCGGGGATCGAACCCGCGCCTCCTGCGTAGCGACCGCGTTCACTACCGCCACGCCACGGAGGCTTTACCCCGTTATCGATATGATGAAATTAATATTTTTGGTTGAAAAAGATATTTGCATATTTCTTAATTTTGTTATAAATATTATAATTTTTTATAAAAAGTCGCTTTTTTTCCTCGCATTCAAAGTGAAAAGTAGAGTGTTTAACGTGGGACTAAACAACCATAATGACACTCGAACTATTAGCCACCCTCGCTTCGCTCGGGTGGCTAAAACATCTCGTGTCATTATGGCTTGTTTTAGTCCCTTGTTGAACAATCTACTATTATATTTATCTATTCATCTATTCATTACTGTTTATAACTGTTAATAGCACCTACCTAAGATAATGAATAAAGATATTCGTTTTTCATTTTAAAACTCAACCCTAACAATATATTTTCTTATGACTGACGGTGCTAGACGTCAACATAAATCATACAACAAATGCTTCTTTGCCACCGGCACTAGTTGAGTACTGCAGTATTCCGATATTATGCCCATTCTGCAGCGAAGTTTGTAATTTTCGTACGTTTGTGGTATGAAAATTGCAAACTTCATTGCACGTTCCTCGGTGAACGTTTGACGCCGTTTACCTACCGTAACTCTTAGGCATATAAATGGTGTAAAAAATAAGAGATTTTAGTATTGGTATAAAAATAATATTTAGATTGATAACGGTAACAATAGAAATTATAATATGTTAATTTTTTACTATACCCAATAACTAGTTCATAGGTTATTCAGTATAGGTATCTAGAGGCGTATACTCACTTACAACAATTAAAAAAAAAATGTTCAAAAAATTGTTCAACAATTTTAATTTTCAAAAAATCTTCTATCAATTTTTTGTACAATTAACTACATACGTATAAGGATTCCATAATTTGAATGTTAAATATCGATACAGACTTAATTAGTCGATGATTTTACTTATAAGCACCTACGCGGGGGTCCCCAATTCGGCCCTGTGTAATGACAGGTTCCGTAAATTCGTTGAAGGATTGCCCTCGAAATTCGTATTTTAGTATCTGGTTTGATACTTTAAGTTTTTATTTTGCGCCTCGTAATTAGGCGTGCTGTTCACGTCGCACTTTTTCGCAGAATCGATGATTTGTTATCACTTAAGTGTAGATTGGACGTGCGTCCAAAACGGTGGTCCATTATAGGGAATGTGAAATGTTTGTTTAGATGTATGCCAACTCGAACTTATTCGGTGGACTTCGTCTTAAAGTTTATTAGAGTAAATTGGTTTAGTAGTTTTCTATCTATGAGGTACGTTATATTCTTTCTTTCTTTAATTTGAGTCGTGTATTTTGTTGTTCTTTGCGATTAACATGAAGGTTACTTAGAAAATGATAACCATTTACCTATTGCTTATTTTTAGCTTATTTGTAGCAAAGAATAGTAGATACAAGTGTGTAATGTTGGTGATTACCGCTGAGGCGATATTACGAAGTTGCATGAAATGAGTCGAGTAGTTTTATTATTCCTTCTACGGAGCTACTAAGTTACCTAATCACCCAAAACAGCTCTGGCTTCTGATAGCACTACTATTGTCCAAGTTCAAATATTTACTAAACAAAACTGTTCACTCTTTAGCAACTAAAGACAGATTTTTATTGCAGATTACTAAGTAACTAACGACTATTCGCAGCCCTTTATTCTTGGCGAACAAAAACAACATTAATCTGCGCACAACGTGGTGTTTATCTCTATTCAACCATTGAAAAGGTGCAATAAATATAGTAAGCATACGTCCTGCAATTGAAATGTACACTACTTAATAATCGCAGGCATGCAACTAACACACGATCGCTCCGTGTGGCCGCCTCGATACCCAATGATATTATCGATACCCGAGCACTTTTATTTCCCATCACTATCTCTGCACGTAATATCAATAATAGTTCTTTTTTTGTTAATAAAATCGATGATCGATTGTAGTGACGATGCCGCGACGGTTTCCCAACACTATTTTCGTTTGACGGCTTTGAGTTGTGGTTTTTGAAACCCAATGGGTTGATTAGGCATGATTGTTAGTCTTTCTTTTAATCATGTTGCTATTATATAGATTTCTTGTTAACTCGTTTCTATTATGTTTATGAGGCGTATTGAGAAAAAAAATTAACAATGACGTTCTAATAATGCAGATTAAAGAATGTTACGGGATTATCTTCCGTGTATCAATCCTATTCGTTTTGTTAGCTGTAATATTGTTACACAACTTGCTAGAGGAAGATATTATGATATTCTTTGGTATGAGCTACATACTTATAAAAAAAAATTCATTTGGGAAAACCTGAACGACGTAACGTACCTACTTCTCATTTTGTATAATATTTTATAATTAACTTTTCTGAACATAATTAGGTATTTAATATATTTATTCATCAGGGATAATTCATTTCATAATTCCGTTTAACAAAGGAAACATACAATATTAAATGGTGTACTTGCACGGTCTTTCTTAACTTTAAAATATAGTTTCTTTTTATAAGCGAGTTTTAAACAAAATCAATTCGGTTACTTATAATGATTCCTGTGTTGATAACACCTAGTAGAAGCCTTAAACTTACTTCTTACTTTGTAATTGAAAAGAATCAATGCTACCTTGTTGACTAGATTGCGTTCAAGCTATAAAAAAAACTATCGGACAGAATGTCAATTTTAAAATTAGAATTCTACAACAGTGTCACTTCCGATGCAATCGATTCATTTGATAATCGAATAGCGTCACGTGTGGTCGCCAGATCGATGTATCGATATCTCGCGCGAATACGTTCGCTGGCAACGCCAAAGCTAGTTGGTTCCCGCCATATTTGCTTGTCGAACGTTAAGATTTATAATATATAGAATGTTCGTGTACTAACCCATTTTGCGGTTTTATTAGTGTTGCCACTTGATTTATTGTTTCGTAATTTTAGTAGTTGTGAGATTTAATTATGCGATTAATTATGAAGTATTATATAGCAGCACGTGTTGAGAGGTTGAAATTTTATGTTTTCAATTTAAATAGACACAGTAAGAATTATAAAATAAAATGCCTAAACACAAACTTAATAGCCTATATAACTAATTAAATTCAGTAAGTAGAAGTACAAATAGCTACCATGTCATTTAAATTCATAAAGATTACACGGGGACCATTAGTGCTGCGACAGCAGTGTTAAACCTGTAAGAGAAACGACCTGCCTAAATTATGCTGCAAATTTGATGTGCACATCAAGTTAACAATCGCAAAGTAACCAACAAAAATCTCTATTAATTAAAAAACCAGTTACATCGTGACACTGTATTCTACGACTGGCATTCATACATTGTTAGTACTAGCTAGTAAAGGCTATGCATTTTTTTCTCTGCCAGCCCCTTGTCGCCCAGGCGCGATGTTACCGCTAGATGCTGCTTGATAACGCGAGTATCGAGTTCCTACTAAGATCTTAATCACTAGATGTATTAGCGCAGTACTTGGAGTGTGGTCCAATGTGTATACGAAAAATTTTATGAAAACGTACTTAATACAGGAAATTAGCTTACAGGTAGCCTTTGGCAATTGCTGTTGGTATTTAAAAAAATATTTATGAAAAAAAAAAGTATTGCTCAACAAGAGTGATTTTAGATTTTTTTTGCTTTTTATGGGGTATTATCAAATATCAACCAAGGTACAACTTGAACCTGTTTTAGGTAGGCTAAATTCTCATTAACGCACCGTTTTCCCTTTACAATTTAGCATTGTTTACTACCCTAGGTACCAGAAATTCTTCCAAAACTCGGGACTCTGACTCAAAGATTTCAATACTGTAGTTTTTTATATTAATTTTATTGTAACTTACATGAAAAGAAAATTAAAAAGAGTGGTCAGACTAGAATCCCCGCTCTAACTCAATCCTTAGACTGCTTTGATCGCCATACATGCATCCTTAAACACTTATAAAGCATTGTGTTGGCAGTTAATTAACCCTCACAAGATTTATCGCAGTCACTCGATACTGTGTCATTGGTGATATAGTGCCAGCGAATCACCTGCACCGGCTATCTGAAAATCGATTTCATATTGGGGTTAATTGAAATATAGAATGATTTAAAAAAAATCGTTTTAATTGCATGGTTAGTTGTAACACTGCTCGTAATTAACAATATCGATTAAAAATGTATCGATTCTCGTTTATCGATTTGATCGATTGGTTTTATGTTTGTCTAAAGTTTGTTTTTATGAGGTTTGTGTCTCTTTTTATTAAATACATATATTTAGAGGTAGTTTTATTCTGCGTACTACGCTCTTTGAATTATTTTCTCCCCGCAAATAGCGCGTACCACCGACCATCCTTTGCATATAATATCAGAATGATTAAGTAATTTCTGCACCGAGGACCCTCATTTCCAGTAGCTATGATTAATGTGTGTGGTACTTGCACAGCTAGCTATTTGCCATGCATGCTAGGTACGCTTCTGTGAAAGAAAATACAAGACCGGTACGCACAATACATAGGCGAGTTTATAATTATTCATTTTTGGAATTTTGTATCATAAATAATGTTTGTGATTGTGCATGCTTATTCAAAATAGATAACACAATCATTGTAGAACAAATGTTTTTTCTACTATAAACTCAAATCTTTTTTACCCTCTTTACAAAATAACTGATATTATTTATATTAACGGTAAAGACACATACATACTAAACGTGATCATGTGCTTTATTTGAAAATACCATAGCATACACATACCTATGTGAACATGGCTAATGCAATCTGATTAAAAAAAATATTCAGGTACGTACGACGCTATGTAGTTACGTCAATTCTCGTAACTGTAATTGTATACTATAATTTATGTAAACATAGAGTACTAATTATCCAGAGGTATGTGGTTAGCGTATTTTAATTAGGACTTGTAGATACGACTAAACATAAACACTGAGAAATGAACGAATTAGACTTTGAAATAGTCTACACGAAACGATTAGTATCGACAGTTGCTTAACGGTATCGATATAAATTATACGATTAATGAAGTCGATATCACTATTAATGAAATTCAATTAGCCCATCTCTATTACGATTTCGATAAATTGTACCGATGAAAATAACTGTCAGTTTATTAGACGTTATCAATTATTATTTCATTATTATTGGCCTACGAGTAATAAAATGTCATAAATAACTTACAAGTATAACATAAAGTTCCTTATAGACTTGAAAAAATGTCGTAAGTAAAAGAACTGACTTAATGCATTTTTAAGCGATATGGCCACGAATGTGCCTTAATTTCCACCTGATGCTATAATATTTAAATTTCACAAAATAATGAAGCAATACATTCGTACTCTCGATTAAGACCTCACATTACAAAAATAATGAAAACAAAAATGACTATTACTATGACATCATTCTGTACATTGACATAATCAACTACTAAAATGTACATCAGTAAGAACTATAATCATTTGTTCCACACCATAATAATCAGAAGGAGAAAATTTAAAAAAAGAACAAATTGGAACTGTCAAAAAATCAACCCCTCATAAGGTGAGACGACTTCATAAGGTCGGTGGTACACCGCACGTTAAGGCGGGCGCACACTGAGCGATCGTTGGATAATTAAAGAGGCCAGTAGATGATAAATAACCAAGTGTCCGCGTTTTTACCGCAGATGTCATTATCTCAGCCGACTCTATCAGCCATCACTCGATTACACTGCCGTGGTAAGTATAGAGATGATAATCCCCGGAGCGTTTAAGACATGTTTAAGATAAGTGTAATTTATGTGACGCTAGCTCTACATTTATCTGTTTTATGCTTTGGATTACTGAAATACCATGAGTCATAAATTTTAGTTTAAGTTGTTAGTATAATTAATTAGAACATTGGTAGAAAACTGGAGCCGGAGGATCGTACGAAATGGCGCACATTGGGAGAGGCTTATGTCCAGCAGTGGACTACAGTGGGCTAATTGATTGATTGATAGGAAATTGTACTTTGTAGTATAGTTAAAATTATATAATTAGGAATAAAGCATAAAATAAAAGACACCTTAATGTTATATTTGAAGTAATGCAAATTTTTCTTGCATAAACCGGGTATATATCAATTATGCTTTGTATATTATTATGCTTTGTATATTATTAACAAGAAAAAGAAATTACTTATGCCTCTTTTTTGTTTCACATCAGGTTTCAACAACTCTATATTACATGACGGTATCTCGCGACAGCGTAGCGCATGAATAATCGAAAGGTCCGAGTTGATGAGTGCGCGTGAGAGCTTTTTTATCTCACGACCGGTGCGCCTGCACGGCCTGGAAAAAAACCTTTGGGCCACAAAATAATTATTATTAAACGGAAAAAAATGTCTCTTAATTGTGACCGTTGTATGCTTGTTAATTTTTGACACGGATAACTGACGGCTTCGTATTTGATGACTTGACGGGCTTCATTCAAACCATGTTGAGATAGTTTTGTGTCAACGTATTATGAACCAACTTGTAACTGTAATTGATCATAAATTTATGGATACGTATTATTCTTATGCGTATATTTGAATAAATAATATTAGAAAATAATATTTTTTCTTTTATTATTTTATTTATTTTATGTACATAAACAATTACGAAAGTATAACGATGAAATTAGTAAAGATAGAATAAGAAAAGCGCTATATATTTTTTTAATGAAATCTCTTTTTTTAGACGTGATAAACAGAATTTGGGGGTAGGACGAAAAAAGTATACAATATATAAATAATGTTATGAAAACTACATATGTACATATACATAAACTTACATACAAATACCCGAACATATTATAGCAGGGGAAAGACTCAATCTTCTCGTTTCGAAAGTAAATTCTGTTGAATATTACAAGATTCAATACCGAGATAAATATAGTAATCAACGGACATTGTAAAAACAATAAATTACGAACCAAAAATGCAATTTGTACCACACGTACGTACGGACAATCAGAAATGACTCAAATATTAAAAAATACTATTTTTGGTGATACAACTCTTACGCGCTTAATCGACACTGATGGGAATGCATAGAGTTTTTACACTGTTCTTGGATTGGGCTGCGTATTTTACTTACTTGCTTCATTCAAAACATATAACGTAGATATATTTGAGGTATTTGGATCCCAATAAAACTTTCGAGGCAGAGAGAACTCACCTGCACGTCGGTGCTTCCACGTCCCAGGATTGGGAGGTCAAACACAGCCACAAAAGCTGTAGCAAAAGTAATATTTGTCATTAAAATTTCTTATAATAATTTCTCATAATAATGATGCTATCTACATATTTACCGATTCAAAAAAATACAAACAATTATAAGTGAATTATTTTTGTTTGCAGATGTCAACTGCCAGCAATTCTCAGGAGGGCTGGAGCTAAGAGTGGTAAGTTTTTAGCTGAAGTATTTACATCATTTTCATTATAATTAACACTTTTGTATAATAAAAGCAAAGTTAGGCTATTTAACAACAATTCACATTATAAGGACTAATAAACTTTTTTTATACAACTAAGGTGGCAGACAAACACATGGCCTACCTGATGGAAAGTGGTTGCCGTGGCCTATGGACGTGTGCACCACTAGAAGAGTTACACTCGTGCTGCTGGCCCTGTAAACACAGAGATTCTGTGCCGTTAGTGTAGAAGACAAAGCAAGAATAGCCTTTGGTCTTCCCACTGACAAAAACTCTCCAGTGAGCTCTGGCTACCCTACTCCCGTCAGAACACAACACGAGGTTATTATGGCCGCGGTATTCTTTTCTAATTCTGCAGTAGGGCTGCCCAATTGGATGGAAATACCGTCGTGTCCTACCTCCTTTTAAAACTAAACTAAATTCATCATAAACTTAGAGTTATTCCTGGTTGTATTCGAAGCTTTCAAATCATATCCCGGGGTCTGATCTTTATGGGATTTGAATTGCTCGAACACCCCCCCTTTTTTGCCAGACCTGGCTCCTAGTGACTTTTACCTCTTTCCTCGCCTCTAGCAATACCTCCGAGGAAAAAAATTGACGGCGATAGCGAGGTTGTGACTGCTGTAGAGGCGGTTTTGCATAGTCAAGACAAAAAAAGTTTTTCATAGGTTTAGAAATAAATTATTACAAATAAAAGACCCAACTGATTCTGAAAATATCGAAACAAGCTTTATAGCAAGAGGTATCCATTAATTTTCATCTGGTTTGAGATTTGCAAATGAGTACCATCTGCTATAAACCTTGTTTCAATCTTTTCAAAATCAGTCGGGTTTTATTTATGCTTTTTAGTTATGACATATTTATTTTTTGTAATCGTCTTCAAATTTCCTTCATTTGATACCCCACTTGATTAATTAGAGGAAAATTTGTTTTTGGCCACATACATTTTGGTGCCTTAAAACAAATATATAGCTTTTGTTCATATTTTATGTACCTACCTCAGAACACTTGGCCAATAAATACCTTCCATTTGAGATATGAATCACTGAAATCCGTACGGTGGTTCACAAGATATGAGGTAATAAAGGATCTTACAAACATACAAGATACGTGCGAAAAACCTTCTTGACATTCGGGTAATAAAAAGTTGGACTAAATGTATTGATTTACTACGAGACTACGTAGAATTTTTTTTTGTTTATATATCCTTCCTTTTTTATATTGATGATCATTACTTTTGGATCACCTCTCCTAAAGTTGTCTGGCTAAAACCTAGTCAAATCAACATACAGGGGTAGATTAGACCTTGAGAAAGAACATAGGCTATGTTTGGTCTCGATAACCGACATCCGCACGGGCGGAGCCGCGGGCAAAAGCTAGTAATTTATACTTCATAATAAAGTAAACGATCATAATTATTATAAGCCTAACATAAATGTCACTTTTAAGTACAATTTTATAGTCTGTGAATCGTTAACAAATATGAGTGATTTTATGTTTAAGTATTCATCTTGTCAATTTCAAAAGTTTACAATATACCTTATCAATCAATAAGCCTGTGGGAGTCCACTGCTGGACATAGGCCTCTCGTAATGTTGGGAGTCTTATCTAACATACAATATACCTAATCATACTATATTTTATGTTAATTTTTATTAATTTTTGCATGCTAAAAGATCAATATTTGCAAAGATAGGGTTAAATGCAAATTGCATTTTGATAATAGAACCCGGGAGTCAGATGGTAGTCGCTCCTTTAAAAGTCAAGATAAAATAAATATGGAATCTCAAAAAATCTGTTCTTTTTTTAAGATTAAATAACACTAATATTCGCTCTAATCCCTACGGCTAAGCTAAATTGCTTGTCTTAGGATGGGGTCATGTCGGTAGTACAATGGCTAGGATTCGAACTCGGGACCTTTCGATCGTAAGGCCGAGTCCTTAACCACTAAGCTACCGCTAGCGATCTGTTGTAATTAAATACTTATCTATCATACAGAAGGTTAATTGGCTAAGATACTCATAAATTAAATAATAACATATTGAGAATTTCTGATAGTTCATAATATAAAATTAAGAAATTATGTCTATTAGTCGTCATAAATTTCCAGAATTCTTCAAATTTACGATGAATACAAATTCAAAATCAACAAAATAAAATCTATATTTAAATAATCTTTTTGGGTAACGTGAACGCTTAACAAATGAGGAAATGATGGGCAATTCCACTTTCTTCATCCAGGTGGCAGCACCTGATGAAATTTCACATTCTTGAGTCCGAAAATCACCTGGAGGACCGAAATACCTACATAAGATTGAAATTTATTTATATATTACGTTTTTTCAAATCACCTGGGCATTGAAATTCCACAGCTTTAATTTATTTGCAATGTTTCATTAAATTAAATGATTTATTTAAACTTCATGCACACATGTATACAGGTGCACGAATGATCTGTGTCAAGTGTAAAATATAATAATTTTTATGATATATCAATATTTAAAATGAGTGCATTATAATTAGTGACCATTTGTAATAATTTATTGAACAAAAAAGTGAAAATAAAAATAAATAACTAACTAATGATAAGAACAAAAACGTTGGATAAAGGTTAGGAAAATAGTGACGAAATACAATCATCTACTTTTACTAAGACCCGAACCGTACCGCCTTCAAGCTAGCCAGTAATTAAAATTTTATAATTCATACAATCCCATTTTGTGTTATCATGATTAAAAATATTAAACAAATCATAAATCAGTTATTTGTACTGTTGCACATTTGCTTGCACCTATAAATTATAAAGAAAGTGCTGGATCCGAGACCTGTTTAGTTCAGCAAAAAGTATTTAAAGCCAAGTTTAATTTAGTAAACACGCCTATAAAATCGTTTCGTGCGTGACTTACAATGCTTGAAGCGGTCATACATTGTATGGTAGGTAAAAATACGTATTGGACCTCATTGGGCTGCCTTTTGCGAAAACAATGACAAAATAAAGGCTTATGGTAGCATATGAAAGTCATGTGCAGGGTTGAATGCTCGCGAATGTTGCTTACTCGGGTTTAAATTAATGGGGCTATGGAAGCAGGCTGCCTGGTGTAATACTGGCGGTTGTGTACTTGAATAAACTATATTTTTCCATTTGTGATATTGTTTACCTTTCGTTAATTAAAGTGTAAAAGTTTTAGACGTTCTAGCACGACACTCAGTTCTAAATTTTGATCTATCTGATGATAGAAGAGATTTGACAGATTTTCTATACATCTTCAGATAAATTGGAATCCAGAACTGAGTTCCATTCTAGAATTCCATTAGGTTCCTAATAATTTCATTTCATAGTCGAATTAGTCAATAATTATATTATCATGTATTACAATGAATTTAAAACTTTAATAAAAATTAATTATTCCATTCGATTTAAATAGAAAAAATTTAATCGGTCTAGGCAGGGTTTGGACCCGCCTCTTTGCCTTACAGGTGCAATGCTTTGACCACTAAGCTAAAAATTAAATAAATAAATAAATAATTATTTTCGAGGATCAATATTTTCTTTCATTATATTGTGGAGATTTAAAACTCAATGCCTTCTGTTACCTCTGTAAAAACTGCTCTAAAGTCACGATATACTTGGTCTATGAGAGAATGAATGACGTCATTCGAATTAATCGCGTATGTATTAGTCATAACGTCTTACTTATGCCCGATATCAATAACCACTTAATTGGTTATTTCATTCTAGCCAAAGCGATTGTTTTAAATACCTTCCTCATCGATCGGTGAATGATCTGAGAGCTGTAACTGCAGGCAGTCACGTTCAACTCCATGCTGTTACTTCTTAGAATAATGATGCTAATGTTGATTAATATAAAGCATCACCTTCGGGGTAAAGGAAAAATATCTGAAATACATGCATTTGGAGGTTTTTGTCTACTTTTCATAGGTTTAAAACTGATGGAATATCCGATTTCATATTCTTAATTGACTTTTCCTGTGCAATGAACAAAGGCAGTTCACAATCATTTAAAAGTTCAAAAGACTCATCAAAATAAAATGCTTTGGTCAAATCTCTATTTTAACTTGATTTTTTCTCATCTTCAATGAAAACACTTGTATAGTGTATTGTATTAAAAAAAACATGTATCAACCTTTGATAATGCCGTAAGGCGAAACCGGTCAGGAATTTGATAAATAATGTGGAATAGTACAAGTGTTTTCATTGAAGATGTGTAGCAAGTTCCAGCAAGTGCCATCAATCAACAGTATAAGCAGATTTTTTAGTTTCAGTAATGAAGTACATATAAGTATTATCAAAAGAAACTATTTTGCTGTCTATGAGATGTGATGATGATGAGAGAAGATGAGGTATGTAGTTATGAATCTATCAACATCCTGAAGATCATTTTCTTAAACGTCAGTCAAGTAAAAGGTTAATAGTTTTTGGTCATGTCTAATAGGTTTCGTAAGCTAAATAACTTGTTAGTATTAGAGACTACACAAAAATGATTAATCTGTTCACAAAATTTTGCATTTGATATATGAACTTATATAAAGAGACTACACTGGATAGATGGGGTATTGGAGACCCAACAATATCTTTGGGGCCTAAACGCATCTGCAAATGGACACCTTAGTTATAAGTGTGAATATGGGTGATGGAGCATTGGGGACGCAACAATTGGAAGCGTCGGTAGCTTAGTGGTTAAGGAGTCGGCCTCACGATCGAGAGGTCCCGAGTTCGAATCCTGGCTATTACACTACCGACGTGAACCGACTCCTAGCACAAGCAATTTAGCTTAGTTGGAGGGGTTAGAGGTAATATTAGTAATTTCGATAATTTCGGTTGCTAATATTCTTTTAAAAAAAAAATCTTTGGGTACCAAGCCAACCTCGCCTGCAAAAAGTACACCAGTTGATTAACAAACATGGCTCTGGTGCAGGTTTGGGATAATACAGCAGTTTGTTCCGTAAACACCAAGATAAACCAATACAGAAACAATGAGTCAGAGAGCCAGAGCCTATGCTCCTAAGTACAAGCTTTAGATTCTACGGGAATTAGCATTGGGATCTTTTTCATCGTAGCGGTAATCCCAGTCGCATCCGAAGCTTTTCATCTTGGAGCCTGGGGTCCGCTTTTTACCAGTCTAACTGCGGATTTGGCTAAACTTCGATATTTTCCGTGAAGCGACTGCCTAATGACTGCTATAGATGTTTGTATGACAACTGGGACCGACGACTTAACGTGCTCTCCGAGGTACGACCAGACCAATGCAAATACCTATATTCATGCATACAAATATTTGCACTGAGCGGGGATCGAACCCGCGCCTCCTCCATAGCGGCCGCGTTCACTACCGCTACGCCACGGAGGCTGTCATTGAATTAGACATGGAATTAGCACTGGGATGAAAATGAGTAATTTCATTGTACATCAACCTCTGTAAATGTAAGAGAAACTAATAACAGAACGGACATGCTTGTCTAATAGTCTGTTTGTTTACATGTTCAGGCGAAGCCAACTTGTCTAAATGTTTGTAACATAATACATGTCGCGGATACATTGAGATCATGTGGATAAAATACACCGAATTAATTATTTATTTTGAATAATGCAACTGCATCTAAAACACAATATTTCATACTTTTTATGTTTTGAAAAACATATTTATAACTGAAATACTAACATATTAGTAACCAAAATTACTAACATTCCTTTTTATACCTCTAGCTAAGCTAAATTGCTTGTGCGTGGGGTTCAAGTTTTATGACCGTTACAACGTGAGGCTGACTCCTTAACCAATAAGCTACTGACACTTTTTCACTTCTTATCCATACAATTCCAATGTATATGAACTGCGAAACTATAATTATTCCTCATAATATTGGCCACATGGAGCTTCATCAATAAAAAATAGTAAAAGCGGCCAAGTGCGAGTGGGACTCGCCCATGAAAGGTTCCGTAGCAGCAAGTAATATAATATAAAAGTTCTTGTTCTTCGTTGTTATACTTTGATCGATGTTTTAAAAATAGTGTACGGTTTACGATTTATGACGTATTAAAAAAAAGTACTTCCTAGATCATGTTCAAACCAATTTTCGGTGGAAGTTTGCATGGTAATGTACATCATATTTTTTTTTTAGTTTTATCATTCTCTTACTTTGGAAGTTACAGGGGAGGAGGGACACTCATTTTACCACTTTGGAAGTAGAAAAAATGATATTAGAAACCTCAATATCATTTTTGAAGACCTATCCATAGATAACCCACACGTAAGTCGATGGCCGCTTACATTGTATGTTTTTTTAAAATAGCATTATACTTACGTCTTTAACAAATTGATCTAAGATTATTAATTGACTGCAGTTTTATTATTATCTATAACTGATTACGTTACAGTTACTTGCTTGGGCATTAACATACTTAGTAATACTGTCTACTATCGTTCTAAAGACGCTAAGATGTCTTTCAAGATAGTTCGTAATTGAAATGGCATTTAGCGTAAATTCATTTACTTAAGCTTACAATGTTGCTTTATTAGCATACCACCAGATCTCTTCGAATTACTCCACTTATTTAAACTATAATTTTGTAAGTTTTTTAAAAGATTTTTTACGTAAGCTCACTCAATATCTTAAGTGGATTAATGGAATAGGTGAGTCCTATGCGAAGTGACTAGTTTCGTAACGATATTGGTAGATAGAGAGACCCGAGGAGGGCCAGACCCCCGAGGAGGGCCAGACCGAGCGGGATGGCCCGGGTGGTCAGACAGGGTGCGACGGATTTGTCGTCGACAACCCCACCTTGAGCCTAGCACAACGACCCGCAGACACCGTGCGGCTTAGTCGGTTCGAGTCCGACATAGCCTCGAGAGCCAGAGAGAGGGAGGACGGGCGTTATCCATGGGGATTTCCCGCATGTAAAGCAGATAGATAGATAAGTCTCTGTTAGTTGTAAACCATAAAATAAAAATAACAGTATGGATAAACAGTAGAATGTACAATCGGCGGCCTTATCGCCAACGCCAACGGTGATCACTTCCAGGCAAACTTTGGATAGGCAGGAAAGTATAGTCGATGCTGACTGTACTTTTTGATTCTGATGTCAATACATATCAATACAAAATTATAATGTTCTGTCATATAGTAATCAATGGTTAAAAACTGAATAAAATCATATGCCCGAGAACCTTAAAGCTGTGTTTTTCAAAATAAGCCACGGTACGAAACGTGTTGTGTGTACCTATGCGTGAATGTATTCACAGTCTATTATAAAAACATTAATTCAAATATAATTTGTCATAATGAACAATAATGTTAGCTTCATTTTAACTCCATTTTGGAGAGTTTTGAACTATGCTATCATTGCTATAATCCCCATCCCCAAAGGGGTCTTTTTGGACAACCATCAATAAAGTTTAATTTAAAGAAGAATTATTTATCTAAACAAAAATTTCCATTTCCAACCAACTCACCAGCTTACTGATTATCTATAAGTCGCAGTTACATTTAAATGTATTTTAGTCAATACTTACATACATACATGCCTTTCGTTAATCTGACAAAATATTTTCTAAGTCAAACAACTTCGTAACTGAAAGTCATGCAGCTCACATCGAACACTGCTACAAAAGCGACATCTAGCGGAATAGTTGACTTAACCGCAGTGTTATTATAATCCAATAACAAATGATTCGAACACACTATAGTGTGAAGAAAGATATAACCTGCGTTAAGGCTCAGCTATCTCTAACAATAAAAAAGTATAATAAAATTGAAGACATGAGTGGCGGAAGAGCCTTTTTTTTTTTTCGTGCGGGAAATCTCCCCGGATTATCCCCCCCCCCCCCTCTGTGGGCCGATGTGCTAGGCCGAAGGTGAGGTTGTCTCGAGACATATCCCTCGCACCCCGGCTGACCCATGGCAGAAGAGGCTATGTGACAGATGTAAATATTGAGATAATGAACTTAAAAGCCTTAATACTTAATTTGCAGATAACTATGACGGTTTCCTATGGTTTATACAGACAAATTATTGTTTAAACAATCTGAAATCTAAATATTAAGTGCTAAATCATTGAAGTCTGCAACTTCAGAATGAAATTGTCACGTTGCCTTGAAGAAGTGGGTGAATGAAGGGGCTACGTCGATGCTAACTGTATATTTTGATTCTGATGTCAATACATATCAATACAAAATTATAGTGTTTATTATGAATGTTAAACTGAAATAAATCATGTTCCGTTAAACTAAGTGTTAAAACTTTGAAGTCTAGTATTTCAGTATGAAATTGTCACGTAGCCCCTTCATCCACTCACTTCTTCAATTGTGATAATCATCACTGTCATTATCATCTGCTCTGCTTTAGAACCAGAGTTCTAGTTATATGGGATTGGCAAAATATTTAATATCTGACATTAGCCACTCGGTTATATCTAAAAGGGGGTATAACTCATATAGACAATTCATTCATCTTTTCTTGAGCTCACCCCAGCCCCTAAAAACAATGCGTATCATGTTACAAGCCCATGATGTAAACAGGGGTTGAAGCAATCAAGGTATAAATCCTGTTTTCATTATTTATTTTAAAAATATCATACAACGCAAAAGTTATGATAAATTAGAATTTTTATGAATAATTTTTGAGTGAAATTTACAATATTTAATTATGTCAATAAATATTTTCTTCTATAACAACACAGTACGATAAATTTTATTGTAATAGTTACAAGACATTGCATGTTTCCAATTGCAACCTTCGCCTTAATCAGGTAGGTCCGCACTTCGGTATGCATCAGGGCAATCGCTAGGACGTTTTCTAAGAAACCAGATAAAACCAGCGACACACTCAATTTATTGTACTATTTCAACGATTTACATTTTACATATTTACTTTTGTAAACGCCACTATACTATAATATAGTTAAGGCTATATTTCATAGGATTACCGATGAAGTTTTTATATTTTTATGACCGATAGACAGGTGGTTATTTACAATTTAGGCATTCGATTTTTCGTGTGTGTTGTAAATATATTCATCTTGTAAATGTAAATTTGTCTTGTTATTGTATAATTGATAACATACAGCTGTGCCTTAAACGTTTATGTGTAGTTATAATATATTAATATTGTTGTTATATTATACAGTATGCTAATATCGTTTTGTTGATATGTTTGTTAAACTGCTGCTTCTGAGGTTACGGGTTCGCTTCCTATTCAGTGTAAATATTAATATGAATGAAAATATTTACATTGGTCTATCTAGGTGTTTCTATTTTATTTTATCTCACAACTGTTACACAAGAAAAATTTAACTAACTAATTTCGTTTTAATATCTTGCCACAACAGAATCTATCCACATTAGAAGCTATATTATTGTCAATGGCTCTCTACATTGCGCCAGAAGGAGGGTTATGTTTTTCGAGAGTATGTATGCATGTATGTATAATTGTTTGGCACGCTCTGCAGCCTGAACGGCTCGACAGATTTTAGCTTGAGAGGTGTCGTTAGATTCGTATTTACTGTGAGAGTGACACTGGGTACAGCAAAATAAAAAGAAAATCACTCACATTTATCGAGTGGGGTATCAAAATAAAGGAAATTAAAAGAAGATTACAAAAATATGTACCTATTTTGTAACTAGAAAGTATAAAATAAAAAAATAAAAAAATAATAACCAAACTGATGCTGAAAAGATCGAAACAAGCTTTATAATAGGCAGTACCTATTCGCAAATCTCAAACCTGATGAAAATTAATGGATACATAAAGCTTGTTTCAATCTTTTCAGCATCAGTCGGGTTTTTATATTTATTTCAAGATATTTTCCTAGCTCTTAATCGTGACATTACTAATATCTATAAATAACATAAAATGTAGTCAAAACATAAAATATTTTATCATTATCATCCAACGGGTAGGTGCGCTGTAGGTAACCGTGCGTGACTCGATCGAGATATGAACACGGGACCTTTGACATAAGGCCACCGCCTCATACGGTCGCCACTACTGTTTACTGTCTTCCTTATCGATGTCCTCATATGGCTTTTTATTTATTAAATGTTTTTAAATGTAATAAAGAGTTCTGTGTCTCAGGTAGCGCTGGCCTCTTTCATTTAAACTTCCTAGTGATAAACTAACGTGCAAAATGATAAGAATAAATTATTTTATTATTAAACCAGGAAAATACCTCTCAAAATGTCATAAATTCAAGGTATGAATCTTCGACCCCATCTGGCGCTAATGGAGAAAATGAATCAGCTCACTCTTTCTCTACTCTTATCAAATTTCAAAGCACGGTACTGTAAATATGGTACCATGACGGGGAAGATTCGGGACTCTCGAGGATCTTTGGCTAATTTAATAAATAGTATCCGATATTTTTGTTATTTTCATGGGTCAAAAAGAGAAAAGAATCAGAAAGAAGAGTCAGAAAGAGACCGTCATCCTTTGGCTTTCGGCAAGTTTTTGAAGTGAAAACTTCTTTAGCGGCGTTGGATGGGTGTAAAATGTTAAGGAAGCGTCAGGATTAGTTGACCTTTGAACCGTAACCGACGACTGACGTCATACAAGATTGGTACAGACTATCTATTTTGCAATTTACAACAGATAGCGTCGTAGCTTAAACGGTAAGCACTTCGACTGTAAGTCCTTATAGTTTCAGATAGTATCGGGTTCAAACCACCTGGCCTTCAGGGATTTTTTGTGATTGTTTTTTCTTATTATAATTTATTACTTTTGGTGATTATTTTATCTTTTTGTAATTTATTACTTTTTATGATTATTTTTTCTTACTGTATTATTACTTTTTGTGATTATTTTTTCTTTTCATAATTAATTAATTTCTTCTGACAGAAAATTAGCAGAAAATAAGTGATAGGTTCTATGATTAGCGCTATATTATAGGTATGGTATGGTATGTTCTTTTTTTATCTTTTTCTATGTATATAACGAAGAAAGAAAAAAAGTAAATGTTTGCACTTCTGCCGGCACTCCCAGAGTGCAACCCGTCTTTTTTTTTAATGTGAGCTTGCCTTATGTTTTCTGTAGAACTCATAGCTTTATCATTTACTGTCAAATTTCCATGAAATTACTCATTTTGTATTTCATAATTAAGAATTTCTGTATCTACTCTCAATATTTACGGCTAATAGCATTAGAACGACATATTATATGATAAATTTCATATTTGAGAATGTCATTAGATCTAAAGCCTTTGACAACTTCATAAAAAGAAAGAATGTTATTCTTACTGTGAAAAAAAGTACCAAACAAATCAGAACTTTGTGGTTAAACTGTTCACGCTTAGTTAGAGGCTAATAGTAAAAAAAAGCTAAACCACAGCCTAGGATGCGCATGCGCAGAGAGTAATTTGTATTGTGTGGTTTAGCCACGAGCTTGGGCTGATCGATAAGGCAATATAGATCAAATAGTGTTAGCATGGTGGTGGTTCAATAAATGGAGGGTGGGAAAATATACATGATGTCAGGATAGCTTGGCCTCAAAAGGTGCTTTGGAGATTTTTTTATGCGTTTATGGGGTTGTATTTTCGTAAAGTCATTTAGATTTTATCGCTGGGTTATCTCAGCTTGTAATTATATCATCTTATACCTTGTTATACCTAATGATGTACTTAGTTTACTCGTTCTCCACAGGAAAATTTCTGGGGATGTGAAGTACCTATCCTAAAATCATAATACGTAAAGATAAAGATAAAGATAAAGATAATTTTATTTGCGGAAACATGTGTAGGTACAGGTGGCATTTTATGATTGTTTATTTAGAATTTCTTTGATTCAGACAACAAAGAATCAATCGTGATGTTGGGATTATTTTATGATCCACTTCAACATTTACATTTAGCAATGCAAGAATATTAAAAAAAAAATACAAGCCAAAATTCATTTACAAAAACAATAATTGCAACACGTATCACAAATTACTGACGAACGCAATACACATAACAATTAATTGTTTCGCATACACGATTCGCATCCACAAGCGATTTCTGACTTTACGAATTGAGCAACCGATTCGACGCTTAGAATCTAAAGGGCCATTTAGACGGGCATAGTTTCTCGCACGAGTCGGTTCGAGAAATCTTAAGCTACTATCACAAGAAATAATTGTTGTACCATTATCGTACCAAAATGCTTACATACAGGCAAGTATAAAATTTGTCACTACGGTTTAATCATCCGAGATTCGCCAGGTGATAAAACACTCTCGCACAATGCATTCATGACAGCAACTGGCACAAAATCTCGAAATACGCTAACAGGTTTAAAATCCTATTTTTAAGGACACTATCAATATTCAATTGCGAGGTAATTGTTGCCAAAGTGGAAAAGCGAGCGGGTACTTGATTGAAAAAGCAATTTTTTAGGTCTTCAATGAAAACACTTGTACTATTCCACTTTACATATTTATTAAATTCCTGACCGGTTTCGCCTTACGGCATCAAAGGTTGATAATCAAGGTCATTACTGTGTACCCAAAAAACATATATCAACCTTTGATAATGCCGTAAGGCGAAACCAGTCAGGAATTTAATAAATAATGTGGAATAATACAAGTGTTTTCATTGAAGATGTGTAGCAAGTTCGACCAAGTGCCATCAATCAACAGTATAAGCAATTTTTAGGTATTCTTTCGATATTGTCGTATCTTGTAGGCGAGAAACTCTATCCGTCTAACTGGGCCTTAAAATCTGTGACGACCGACGACTGCGACATACCCAGACGACAGACGAAGACGGTAGTAAATACAATTTTTCATTGTCGTGTCCGTAAAACACGTTTTGGTTAACAATTTGATTCGTGAGTGATGGGACCGTTTGGCTGTATTTTATTTCTGTGACAGGTTGTCGTCATCATCCTCATAGGTATGTCCCAGTCGCGTCCAAACTTTGCACTTTGGAGACTGAGGTCATTGTTTTTTTTATTGATATATTGGCTTTTCTAGGAACATCTGCTATTTGACCTTCCAACTCCGACAAAAAACCAGACCTCATCTGTTGTTTAGTTGCTGTATAGACTTGCAATTGAGGTTGTCTTGTGCCTCAAGTTTGTTGGTAGGGTACACGTATGATACGAAAACAACAGTATAGTACCTATGTGCTATTGCTGATTATAATTATGTGCCAATTTATTCTCGTACAGCCGTTTTATCGTGAAAACTAACTAACATCTAACGTCACATAACACATAAATGAAATATTAGTAGAATTACAATATTAGTATGATAGCACACTATGACGTCATACATTATTTTCTTTTAACCCATTCCGACACAAGCAATTTAGCGCAGCTGAAGATTTGTTGAAATACTATATGTAATTTTGGTCACTATGTTGCTTTTTACAAAGCAATTATCGTATTCTATTAAACACTATGTACCACATTTAACACATAGTGCAAGTACATATACAATTATTTAAGCTAACAACTGTCATGGCATGTTCACTCTGTTTCTTCATTCGTCATGCTGTCCATTCTAACAGGCTTTGTCGCCACTAATTAAAATTACAGTCACAACCGCGACACATCTACTTGTATTGTAACTAAAATATTTTGAAATATCGCATTAAGTTAACTTTGTCAATACTGTTATAGACTAGCTCTGCATTCTAGAATGGTACTCAGATTGACAGATTTGACAAATTGTCAATGTACCCCTCTAGACAAGTGGCAATTCGCTAGCCGGCGTTTGGTGGAATAGAATGACGAATATATGGGATTTCACGTATATGACAGTCGTTAACGCTTGTCAAATACGTAAAATCCTATACATTTGTCATTCTATTCCATCAAACGCCCGTTAGCGAATTGCCACTTGTCTAGAGGGGCAGATAAGTCGAAATTCAGGACCGAGTGTCGTTTTAGAATATGGGCCTTAGTGTTTAATTGGACTGCATCAGTGTCGATGGATACGTTTAACTCAATTCCTATAGGCTTCCTAATAGATGCAGGACAAAATAAATCGAGGTAAGATTTATTTCCACTGGTTGCTTACTATTTGAAAATGTCCACCTCTCGCTACAAGCGTGCTTCAAATTTGCTTCTATGGTGGGAGAGGCTCGTGGTTCAGTTGGAACCAATTAGGTTAAACATTGTAAGGTTAAGGAATACTATATAGCCAGGTCAGTCTTAGCATAGGTGACCGTTTTTAACATATTGAGACCCCTCCGCACCTTGGAGAGAACGTTGAAGCCAGTAATACGAATATCTGTAGCATTCTTTAAAAGTAGTTGGACCCTTACTAGGTTAGGTTGATATCATCTACTGTATACTGGATACAAAGGATCGCATAAAATGGCATGCCGTGTAGTGTATTAGATTACCTTTATTGAAATATGGCGTGACGGCATTATACGAATAGTCCCTAAAAATAAACTCCAGAAATAATCAAATACATGATAATAATCATGGTGGATCCCAGCCAAATCGGAGTCCGTGGTTTTTATTGATTCTCGTCTATATAGCGGCGATAAAATATTTATATCTGTTATTTATTTGTTCCACAAATAGGTCACTTTTCGCTTACGTTTTGTATTGCACTTTACCCTGAAGGACGTTTTGATTCTAAATATATACACAATAAAAGCTGGTACGATTTATTCAATGAAATAATATGAAGAGCTTTTGTCATCTTATTGAGGACAAATAAGTTTATAATTGG
Organism: Eilema caniola; assembly: GCA_949126895.1. Classification (NCBI taxonomy): domain Eukaryota; kingdom Metazoa; phylum Arthropoda; class Insecta; order Lepidoptera; family Erebidae; genus Eilema; species Eilema caniola. The sequence goes on along the minus strand of OX421488.1, from coordinate 6,855,515 downwards.
TCAAACCTGCGTAGCAATCTAAAAGTAAAAAAAAAGTTAATGTTCGTGATAGATATATATATATTTTTAAACCAATCCTTTTATGACAAACAAACACATAACACAATGGTTTCAAATTTACAAAAAACGTGTCAAATATCTCAATAAAAACAAACTTTCACATCGTGAATACATCAACAGATGTGGCTATTCCCTAGTCGTCCACCAAACGACAATCAAACACGTATAAAACCATCAAATCCCGCTCTACATGTCTGTATCATTTCCTAAAGTTCGCTTTAAACGGATAGGAATTCGTTCCCCGTTTAGAATTTTAGAGCATCCAAAAAAAAAAACAAATTTATAGTTCCTAAAAACGGGCCGTTAAAAAAGTAATAAAGTGGCTGGTTCCACCGCCAATAAATCCAGAAAATGACTACCAATCAAAGTGTAAAAATAAATTTATAATGTAAATAAATAAGTTTCACCTACAAACTTTATTGTCTAGCTTTATATTTGGTAGTTTTATTCTTCACTTCCTTCACCGTGGCGTGAATACGCTAACTAGACTTAACAAACATAAAATACATTCCAAATGGCCTTAATTTAGATCTTATAACCCACCAATTGTAGTTGTCGAGTTATTTTTCCGAGCGCATAACTTAACTTGGTATTTCAAAGCGTCAAGTCATTAAGTAGTCGACGCCAATGAGTAATAAAAATTAGAAAACATAAATAAAGTTTTACTGTGAATGAATATACACTACACAGTACCGAAATACGCGGGTGAAATAACATTACGCTATGGATGTAGGGGACTGATTTGAATGCGACCTGCGCGCACGCAGATATATGCGCTAAAGTGATACACGCAACGGTTTAGGGTTCCTCAAAGTGGTACGGAGTTGCGGATGGATTTAGGCTACCTAGAAAATAGATACATAAACATACATACATAATAGTGACATCTATAAATTCTCTGAAACGGGGTAGAGGTGTATTAAGACCTTTTTGGTCCCACGTAACAGCCTATTGCGGGCTGCTAAACATAGAGACTCTTGATTGAATTTATTTTAATATTACAGGTACTTAACAACACAATTGAACTTATGAATAGCGTAAATTATGACCGTATGTATCTATTCATGAGCTTTATAAGATTGTGTTCCACTACTAGGTACGCTTTGTAATTATTTTATTCATTATTGTATGATTTATCAAAATGAAATGCTAATAAGTTGCAAAGTTAACTTTTTTTTCTTTTTCCGTGTACGTATCTAAATGAGGCTTCTAAAATCCTCGTCAATATGTCCGAGAACCACGTAAAAACCTCTATCGGAATTGTTAACAATTAAATTGAAAAAAATAAATTGATAATATCTTTTTAGTTGTCAGATTGTGATAACCGGATGTAACGTCCTACTTATATTTTTTAATGAGCTCTTTCAAATTTAGCTAATAGATAATATTAACACCAAACGCTTACGTCCAAAAATATTCTGAAACGTATCATTAAAATCTATAGGAAACAATTTGATCTGGGTGTTGAATAGCATCTTGCACGCTAACAGGCGCTTCTTAACTATAATAGCTTCTTTCGTTGCTGGTTATGACACTTGGTTATGAAAACGAAAATTTAATACTTCTTTCCCTTGCTTTTTATAAAAGCAGGACGAAAATTCCTTGTTCGTAGCTGATTATCAAAAATTAGTTACGAAAGTGGACAAAGCCATGTTATTGAAGTGTAGTACAGACCTAAAGGAGCCGGACGCGCACGTCCAAAGGGCCTTATATGAGCGGCTGGTGTTGAAACTCATTGTAATTGATGGATGTCTCTCCGCACTGTAGTGCGAATGCTAAATCCGCCATGAAAGGATTAGCCGCGTAGTATTTGAAGAAGTACGAAGATTTTTGTTTCGTAAGTCGATATAGGAAAGTAATTTGTTAACTGGTTTCTTCCATTGTGTTATCAACATTGACAGGAACTTCAGAATCATGCTTTAAATCCCAAATGTTCCCGTACAATAATCAGTAGATCAATTACAGTTCACTGCTGGACATTGATCTCTATTCGCTCCTAATTTGCGTCAACTTGTCCCAGCTACCTGTTTCAAGTACTCCATCTATCTGGTTGGAGCGTCCCACCCAAAATTTTATTAAAGGAAACTGAAGAAATTTTCTTCGGTGGATTGTACAAATCTGGAATGCATAGTAGTTACTGAATAGTGAGTTGATCAAGCTGACTGGTATTAGTCAACTGAACCCACGGGTTGAGTTAACCATAAAGCTTAACGCCGTTGACGGTGGTCAACTAAGTTTGCAGGTTAAGCGGACTATGGGGTTAAACTTTAACCTAAAATTATCATGGTCTACTAAAATTTCTCGCCATAAAATTTAAATTAAACAACAGCAATCTAATCTCACTTACTTTTGTCATGAGTCAGATACCACAAACATAATTGTATCAATAAACTGCCCGATCACTTCTTGCTCAATAGAACATTAATACGGTTGTAAATTATGAGATGTTGTAGAATCTAGAGCCAAGATTAGTTTCAATACTAGACCATAAAGTTATGTTCTACAAGAGAAATGAATTAACTTATATTATACAAGCCTAGTTCTCTTTAGATGCCTGCTTTGCTGTGTTGCTTTAATTAATTGATATAAACGAAAATACTATTGACAATGTGGGGCAAAACAGGAATAAAATTTTAAGAATTTAAAACCAAACCCATTTAATGTATTGGTAAAATACACCCTCAATACAAAAAAAAACAAATAAACAAATTACGTTTCCAATAGATCCAAATTCGTAAGGTTTTGCCTGAAAATTTGCATACATATGGAGTACAGTCAAAAATAGGTTACTCGTTCTCTTCGAGTTCAACACGAGACCAGAATACCACAAGCCGGAACCAACGCATAAATCGGGTACGCAATAAGATTAAATCGCAACCAAAGTCACGGTCAAACTAACAAATCACAAGCCTTCAACATCACGGCCAACAAATTGCAATTATACAAGCGGCTTAAACGTCTCTAATAAGACAATTCGCGTTCAACACACACGACCGATGCCAGAGGCCATATCTAATGATGAGTCGGCTATTGTGTCCAAGACTTATAGGCAATGTCGTATCAATGAGTCCGTGATACGGGGCACTAATGGCGTATTATGACAAAGTTTGGCGCGAACACTAAGCATAATTGGATATCCTCGTGGGTGAATATTAATTGATAGTGTTTGGTTTGTCTTAGTGAAAATCAAGGACTGTATAAGGATGGTTTTCACGAGTGTGGTAATGTAGTGTTTAAGTGCTATACGGCTTTCTATTAGATAATGTGAAAGTATTTTTGTTAAGGGATAAACAAGGGTATGTTAATAGAGAAGTCATTATGGTCGAAAGTCGTAGACACTAAATAAAATAACCTTAACTTTGTATGTATCTCGGCTATTAGCTTAGATTTATCATAACTTCTGTATTAAGCTGGTGAAAGATGGTTGAGTCTTCTCTGTGTTTAGTTTGCGTCAGAAGAGTGGGGAGGGTTATAAGTTCGATCTGGTAACTATCTGCCAGGTCGAACTCTTATAATCTGATAAGCTTCAAGCAATATTTTGTGCGAAATAGTAATAAAACTACCCTCAGCCCCTGTCAAGGTATTATACCCAGAGGACTACTTGCGTGTGGTTCATTCATTCAAAAGACATTAAATAATAATAAAGAATATATAAATATTCCACAACATTTCACACAACGCTATCTAGATCCATGGTAAGCATATATTGTGTTATGGAATCTAGAATACGGATAAATATACTTAGATACCTTTTTTTTTTGTAAATGTATACATATTATATACATACAAACACCCAGACCAATGCAAATACCCATATTCATGATGCATATAAATATTTGCACAGAGCGGGGATCGAACCCGCGCCTCCTGCGTAGCGGCCGCGTTCACTACCGCTACGCCACGGAGGCTGTCAAAACATTCTACTATAGGATAAATTAAAAATCAATTAAGTACGACTCAAGCTTGTGCACTGAGTATTCTGTACAAAACTGGATTTAATTATAATTATATAAGTATAATAAAAAATAATATTAACGACCGAAATCACTAATATTCCCTCTAACCCCTCCCTCTAAAAACTAAGCTAAATTGCTTGTGCTAGGAGTGGGTTCACGTCGGTAGTGTAATGGCCAGGATTCGAACCAGGGACCTCTTGATCGTAAGGCTGACTCCTTACCCACTAAGCTAGCGCCGGGACTAACGTTGTTGGATCGGTCTGTTAATTCAATTTTCAATCCAAAAATCATTTGCAAATTTGGAACTGCTCAGCAGCTTTCGTCTTTGACTGTACAATTTTAAGATACAACGTAATTTTTTTTTTACATACAATACCAATTGACACACTGTGCGTATGTTTAATGCATATGAGCTGCCATACTGACATACAAACTGCTTATAGTAGGTGATTTAACACACAGAGTTGAGACAGGGGAATCCCAAACGTAAATATTTTATGTTTGTATATAGCATCGTACTTTTTGTACATACTTACTCTTATAAAAAAACTGATAAAATAATTTGAATGAAATGCAAAATGCTATGAAATTTCATTCAAATTGTTTGGGCGGAGTATAAATATATAAATAATTCAATGTTTAAAAACGATTGAAAAATCATTAATTGGACCCAATAGTTTGTATAAATATCGGTAGACGCCTCCACCGTCGCCTCAAAGACATAAAGGAGAAAATTGGATTGGTTCGGACGAGGTCTGGTAGTTTAGTGGTCAAGACCGCGCCCAAACAGATTCAATATTTTTCCTATCTTAATCAAACTGATAAAATAATTGTGTGTGGATTAATGGGATCTCCAAGACCTTTAAGGCTCAAGCAAACTTCAATTGCAACACAACATTACACCTGGTGATTGACGAGACGAGACTCTAGCGCCGGCTTTCCTCTCGGTATTGAGGGGTCAGATGGCAGTACCTCCCATTAAAACCAAAATAAACTAAATCATAGAACGAAAGAGTGGTTATGAAAAGAGATGACTTAAGTGTGGCTCGGCCCAGCTAAGCTCAATATGAGAGTCATCCATAAAACTATGAAGTCATCAAAGCACGGCGTAATATATCAAGTACTAACGCTATTGTACTCTGTATAAATATTTATGACTTCTCTGGGTAGTAGATATGTATATTCAATATTACAAATATAAAATTAGTATTGACTAATAGATGCCATTTGATAGAGGCGCGCTTTATCGTGATTTACTAAGTGGCATAAAATTTAAACAGGAATAAGGTTGTAATTATTTTCGGGTCGAAAAAGGAATAAGAATGGGGCGAATAATGTTTTCAATCCGAAGTGGAACCTGCGATAGGAAAAATATTGTATCTTATGAGACTTAGTTCCTAATGGGGAATCCGCCTAGCCGGCAAACACTACTAAGTTCAGTGTTAAAAGTGTAAAGATTGGCTCATTAATTTAGTGACGGAAATAATATATTGAATGTACCAATAAGTTCAAAAAACTTCGTAATTTCACTGTTTTTATTGAATGAGCAGCATATTAGAGAGGAGAAGATTATATTTATTTCTTTTACTACACATAGTAAGAGTAATTGAGCTGCGAAACACCAGTACACTAGGTATCGATATCGATAGAACTCTTTCTTCGCGTTAAAACTACATGAGTGTGTCATGCATGAAGCATATGATTATTTTAAACGAATACTTATTACTGCATGAGTATATTACTTTATTAACTTAATGATATACTTCATAATATTGCAGAGAACTGCATGCCGGTTATGTGAATTTAGCAAGTACTTAAATATATTATTTTATGTCACTCCCGAGGCAAAATTTGTTGTAAGAAGGGTAGTTACTAATTTGCCTTGGCGTATTTTTCATTTATATAAGATTTATTAAAATGACTGTACCCGTCTAGGAACTGAAACAAATGAAATAACTGTAGTTTCCAAACCTAAGCATATAGCTCTGAAGGACTATCGAACTGAAAACTATTATATAAATGGTCTTCTTCATAATGGACGATAGGACGCATTAACGATCCATAGATATATCGATCGGTCTATGACGCAAACCAGCCGATTTATAACTAAAATATTTAAATTATATCACTTTGTCGCTAACAGTAAATCAGTCACCAAAGAATACTTTAAAATATTTTTTAATCACACCTTTCTACTCTATGAGCTAATTAGCACCAATCACTTTGTAAGTCTATATATCGATAAAAACTGGTAACTCAGCACAAAAATCACGTAATTCCAAGATCTTAAACGCGTTAATTCTTTAAATATATTCTTCTGATTAAGGTCTAGAATGATTTCAATGCAACTAAAAACACCATCGATCCGGTCCGGATTCATTTCTGAGAAGGCTCAGAACAATTCCAGCACTAAAAACAATTAAATCGTAATTAAGGACCGCATTAAAAGACGCGGCATGCGTCCGTGCATTGCCACACTCATTTTAGGGATAGGGATGTGAAAGTGTTATCGATAAAAAGTCAATTGCTAAAGAAAAAAGAAATTTTCTTTAGCAAATTGTGAATACAGTGTTCTATTGTACTAAATAGAGTGGATATTTTGATTTATGATGCTTATCGTTAAGTCTGAGACCTGACACAAGGATATTGCATTGTACTTGTTAGAAAGTATCGAGAACAATATACCAGTATAAAGCGTAGGTGTTAAAAAATCACTTTCACTAAACATTTATATTTTATCGAGGAAGTTCATATAAAACCTATAAAATCACTCGATACTTATGAAAAAAAAAACACTATTAATCCGTTGCATTAAAAATTCACAATTCGATTTTTGAATAGCCGATAAAAGTCGACACTCGAAACGCCCGCCAATTTTGCATGCATAAACATCGTAAATCTCATTGAACGAAAATGAGTATCGATATATCGATATCGGGTTTTACGATCGATTCATTACTCGTGTGTAGTTGGCTTTATTGAGGACAATGCTCCAGTCACGTCCCAAACAATCACATCTTCATTAATTACGGAAGGAATTTTTCCAATTATTTGTGTCCAAGTCATTAACAGAAGCGTTGTTTTTAACATTCAAGGTGATAAAGTATTAAACTAGAGTAAAAAAAAACTATGTTTTTAAAAGGTACATACGAAAAAGATTAGGAACATGTGTTAATTCATACTTAAAGGGAAAAGGATTTCTTCAGGGTCGGCAGCACGAATGAAAACGCCCTTGGTGTTGCATACGTCCCTAGGCCACGGTAAACACTTTCCATCAGGTGGGGGTGTGCTTGTGTGCTACCTAAGTGGCATAAAAAGCCTTCCATTTCCCTTTTAGTCACTATGTATGAGCTACCTATATATAGGCAGAAATAGAAAATGCCACCACGATGGCCAGCTACTTCTGTTTGGAAGTCAATTTTAATCGCAATAAGTAGTTCGTGGATTTCAACTGGTTAACATAGAAGATAGAACTGGCGCAAAATGAGACCAACATAAATGGTTCGACTACGCACGCGAGAATTCACGTTATTCTTCTTCATCCTGGCGTTAATCCCAGTTGCATCCAAAGCTTTCAAATTGGAGGAATTTCTAACTGCGGATTTGGTCAAAGTCAAAGTCAAAGTCAAAATCTTTATTGCATTCATGTGTTCGTACAGATCTTACACCATATTTCGTTTCAACATGAAGCCCTGTTGGGGCACAGCAAAATTATATAATATTAGATTGGGTCATTATATTAAAATTATATTTAAATTGTATTAACATTGTATTAAATTGTATTAAAATTGTATTAAAATTGTATTAAAATTGTATTAAGATTGTTAGTAAGTAAGTAAGTAAATCATTTATTGCTCGAAACACGGTATTTTACAGTGGTGTTACAAAATCAAATAATGTCCGACATGTTTCGCAGATTCTCTGCATGCAAAGTTACATTAATTTATTTATTAGAATTCAAAATGTCACGTATTTAATTTTTGGCCGAGCGAACCTCGATATTTTCTGTAAAGCAACCTTCTGTAGGCCAGCTGATTATTACATATTTAATTAAATTCATTTACCCTTCAATTCAATACCCGCTAATAAACACACCACACCCAATTTCCAAGTAAGTGATAACGACTTGCAAGTTGTACAACTCTCTCAATTTGTTGCGCGACTTTTTGTCACAGCAACTTGTCGGCATACAGTTGCCATTAAGCTCATTTCCCAGTTCTAGATGTTTAATTAAGGCCTTTTAAAATACACTTAATGACGACTTCATTACGTAATAATTGTTTGATCAAAAACTTGGAAGGGCCTTATTTGGAAAGGATAACGTACAATGTTAAAACTTAATATGTTTAAAAACATTATAAGGTCATTTAACTTCTGTTTATTAATGCTCAATTACAGTGCACTCAACGGTTCTTATTTTTGGTAGGTACCTACCATAATTAAAGGTAGTAAATCAGGTACTCTTGAATTTTATAAAATCAGCAAAATTAAAAATTATCTTGGCGCCTGGACAACTTCTCTAATGGCCAACTTGGAACTCACTAAACTGCCTGCGGATGTCGGTTGTCCGCTACAAGGATTTTTTTTCATAATGAGGCTATACAGATCGGTCGCAAGTGCTGCGCGATTGCAGGGTCCCATCCCAGTCCATGCCGCATTGGGTGTGCGTTGTTTTATAGACAATAGTTTAATATAATTTCGTATTACAGAAAATGTTTCGCATAATTTCGTTTCATAGAATAATCAATATACAGAATACTTACTTTAAAGAATTTTAAATCATCGAATTTAGTTTCATATAAAGTTAAACATTAGAATAATCATTTCATAGAATAATCAAAAAATCAAATATTCTTAATCATTATATTGTTTATTTAATAGAAAACTTATTACAAAGAATAACATATTATCAAAGTGACAGTTTCTAAACGTTTCAATGCATAAAATGCATACCCTCATTTAAATGGGACAATTTTTTTATAAACTAAACAATTGATGCGTCTACAAGGTCGACGGAGCCCCGCTACGCGGAGCTCCTACTTCTGGGTGGTTTATAAAAAAATAACCACGAAGGCCTAATGCGGGAGCGGAGCGTAGCGAAGCTCCCGCATTAGGCCTTCTAACCTAACCTATCCGAGTCGGGGTAATCTGAGTCGGGGTGTTAACTATATTTTAAATGTTACAGTTAAAAATAAATGTGATTTGGAACATTATAAAGGTGGTTTAATATTCTTTAAAAAATAATTCTACAGTTTGATAAGTTTGTTAAACAAAAAAATGTGATTAAAAATTCGTTCAATTGTGTTTCTGTGAAATATTTTTCATTGTAATAAATTGTTTTTGAAACAATAATATTCGAAATAAAAATATAAGAACCAAATATTATATGAAACATTTTCTGTGAAACGAAATTCTATGAAATTTCTTTCTACGAAATAAGGGGCTCCCATGCCGCATTTGCCCTCCAGCCCACTGTCCTTCCTGTGCTGTCGAGGTGATGACAGATGTGTAGGATAACTGGCAATACTGTGTGTATCCAAGTATTGTAACGACAAAATCTAGAGAATTTTATGAGCCATTGACTTCAAAAAACAAGACGCAAATTTTGATGCAAAACCACAGTCCGACATTTTGAAATAAGGAACTAAGTAAGAAATATTTTTCCTCACGGGTTCTAGTTTTATAACATCAGTATTTTCAAGTATGTCAAGTAAGACATCTATATTATGACAGCAAAAACAATGTATAACGACGCGTGAAATACTATAATGTCGGATGACGACTTCACGACAATATTTTACGATCTTTATGCTTAAAATCCACTCTTTACATTTATATGTCACTGAACTCATAAGCCGATTTGATTATTTCATGTGTGTTTGAGTTGATATGTATATATATATATTCCAACTATCATTTCTTTCTATATGGCTCCGACACTTTCTGGTTTCCTATGACATCAGGCAGACAAGGCGTAGGAGCGTGGACTAGGGATGCAACTGTCAACCGCTAGGATGATGATGTGATTGATCTTTGACAGGGTTAGTCACTATTGGACCGGATGGTGTTACAATCGGGTTCAAGTATTATAATGTAGCGGTCATTTCGACTTAGATATAACCGATCACAGTTTAACGTAAGCGAGAAGGTAGTGTTTGCGTATGCCTTAAGTAACATAACTGGTTTATCACTTTATTAGTCAATATATTACTTGGAGCATAACTAACTATAGATATTTTGCTTTGGTTTCAATGGATTGTGATAAAATTAGGTCAATATAGCTTGGGAAATAGATGTAGGTACTTTATAAGTGTTTTTGCATTCGCCAGTTCTTAGTCATCGTCAGCGTCGTTCCTAGTTGCATTTGATGGCTGAAGCTAACCTCCCTACCCTGAGTGGAAAGGCAGCAAGTAACTCCTTGTCAATCAGCAGGTGTATTGTTTACGGATTGGATTGGCTTAGTCCCAAAGGTCTTGGCATTTTTAGGCAACTGCCGAGGCTTCTACCACGGAGTCTAAGGTTCATTTTCGAAAAAGATAAAAAGTAACTTATACGTACGATATAACGAAGTAGTTTACACTGTCTGCATTATTGTGAAAGAGACAAATCCTAGGTTATTTACTAAATTAATATTGCCAGTCATAATTTAAAACACTCCTGAATTTAAATCTTATTTTAAAAATCCTCCTATCCTAAATTGTGATGTAAATATGAGCTACAAACTATCGGAGTACAACTGCGTACGGTAATAACACGTCACGCAGTAACATATTGATTTGTAACGAGTAACAATGATACTCACCTAAAGTTATCTAAACAAATGGCACTTAGAATATTGGTACTAACACTTAAGCTTATCACTTAAGTTTAACTAAACAACAGGAATATGCACGATTATTAAAATTGAAACTGATTATTTTTAATGATTTTAAAATAAGACATTAAATTATGACCATTTATGACAATCTAACAAGTGAATAACCAAGCAATAAACACCGAATAGATAATAGAATAAATATACTGGAAATTAGTGTCAAAGTAACACCAAAGAGAAGTACATGTGATTGTTTTCAAATAGCACAAAATACGCATTATAACAAACAACTTAATAGTGCTAATTATATAATAATTCGTCTCGCTTACTCGTAAAATGAAGACATAATAGAGGCAAGCAATTGAAGTAACTCTATACAGACACGCAATCTTAACGCGGTGCTACTCACACTTTTTGTTTAACACTACGAAATCATTCTAATTTAGTAATTTCTTTGCAGCTACCGAATTTGAAGGAGGAAATACAATTAACGGTAATCATATCTTTGTTTCAGATGCAAAAAGTGGCAGAATGAGAGGGGTTTCCGATAAAACAGAACATATCATAACCAGCGATGCAGAAAAATATAACTTTTAAGAAAACAATGACGTCAATGATCAGAATGGATGTGATTAGGTTAGAGCTGACCTGACAAAAGATTTATCAGTTAATTTTATATACAGACAAAATTTATGATTGGACTTAGTGAAAGTGATGAAGTGTTGATTACTGAGGTGACGAATTATGACGAAGTGTTAGGACTGTAAATAATGCCTGATCGGGAGTCGGTGGGAGGTCCTGGGAGTGCAGGCAGCGGAGGTTTCCTTCCACTACAGTTCCCGTCGGCGTTTGCTGCATTCCATGCTTCAACTCCACCTGGAGGGGCAGCTACAGCTATGCACCACGCTACACATTATCATCATCATGCCCAGTAAGTAGTTTACTTTTAGTCTTCATAAAAACATAAAAATATATAAACTAAGAATTTACAAAGTTCACTTAGTTCTAGTAGTATTTTAGTGTTGTGTTTAACATAATCGCATCAATTTCATATGGAAGAAATCCACCTTAGGTATATAATTTTATTATAATTCTCTTAGTGGACAACTGTCCTTTAATATAACCATCGCTTCACGTTCCTGTTCTTGGATGTCCACCACGTTTATTGGCCAACTCCATAAAATAGAGTGGATCATTAAACAGTTTATTCGCTGCAAAACCTTATTATTACATAATTGCACGTGTTACCTTTTTAACTAAACTTCAAAACTTAATACGTTCATTACAATTGAATACAACATTGCAGTATGGCATAAAAGTGCAATTAAAGCCTTCCTCCTTTATATCTACCTTAAAATTCGTTATAATCTTTTTGTACATCTTTATGCATATCGACCTCCATTAGCAATATTACTTTTATTCTCACTTATCCAACTTTTTTAACATCCTATAAAGGAATTTATATCGGGAGCAGGTAGAAAACTTTTAGATTAGATTAGAGCCGGCGTATTAACTGTGTTTTACGGCCGGCCGACCATAAAACCCTGTCCAGGTGGGACAACGTGTTACTTAATGATAATTTATTGCAAAACATCGGACACCGAGTGGCCAGATTTGATGACAACATTAATCTTCCGTAACTGGACGATATAAAAATGGAGTCGTAAAGTCCGAAAAAGGTTTGATCGACACCTGAACGTCACCCAAAGATGAGCAGGAAGTCGTCAAAGAAATTGAGACATTTACAATGTTAGGACGGACGTTAATAAAAGCAGTACGGTGCATTTCAACAAATGAGTTACTCGCTGTGCTCAAAGGGTGTGTGATGTATGGCAGCAACCCGAGCCGCCTGACTGAGATGATTAATGCCTCCGTGCTCAGCCTCGAGGTACGCCTCGTGTCTACCCTTGAACAGTCCGAAACTTTTAAAATGTTAATTTTCAGCACTTTGAATTCAACTGATAAATGTGAATGTACATACTACTAGTACTACCTTACTTGTTGTATTTAAAACACCTTGTAGCACATTAATTGGTTTTGCATGATGTACAGTGTGGATGATCTTTAAATCTTCTGGCGGGGAGTAAGTCCCAACATTTAAGATTGAACGTGTAATAAACTCGTTATCATATGTCTTATTTATATCGGTTGTGTAACTTGTTATGGCGAATGGAAAATCGGGTATGAAATTGGTTGTATAAAGACATCCGCTTTCTCGGAAGTCCAGTAATCCTTTATCCACGGTCCGTGGCGAAGGATTTCGTCGCCGGATGGGTGTACCCATTAACGGCCGTTTCTCGGTGCCTCATTTAACCCGTTGCTGCGATAATTGCCACCACGTGTTTATTTCCAAGCGTTCTAATTATAGCACGCACAATGGGTTGGACACGATCGGTAAATTTGGCTTCGTCCGCTTCGTCAAAGTCAATATTGTCCAGCGGCAAAAGAGGTGTTGCGAGTCGTCTGTCGTTTGATTCATTAACTGGAACCCTTTGAAGTGATGTATAGGCATGGTACTTTGCCTATTAATTCTGTTTCATGCCTTTTAGTTTCGGTTGAACGGTGCGTTGTTGCATTTGTCTGTTCGGTTGCATCATTGACATCGTTATCACTATTTTTAACTGAAGCTCTTTTTGTCATCACATATATCTTATGCCTTTCATTGCTTAAAACATAATTCAGTATTATGATTCTGTGAACAACTAGATCCGGTTATCGGCCACTTGCTCCAAGATTGTATAGGAGCGCTTATGCACATGTGTTGCGAGTCACCACAAAAGCTCATGCCACAATAAACGCACAATTCAGCCGCCCGCATCCCACTCCGTCCTCATTGTGGCGCGTCCTGGCTTCACAAATCATATGAGAAAAAAACCATTATTATTGACGTAGAGACAAAGGCGTTATCAGCTTGTGATTGGTCGTCGTGTGTGGCTGACTATTGTTTCAACATGTTACACGAAATCCCTCGCCAATTAGATGCAATAACTATATCATTTATACCAACACGTATAAATGTCTGTCACTCGATACTTATTTGATCATTAAGATTTCTTCTTGTTTTATCGATAGCTGTTCTCTCAATGTAAACATAGAAATGCGTGTGTGAAATCAATCCGATATGTTTGGATACAGATAGATTAAGTTCTTTTTCCTATTCTATATTTGACGAGTGAGAAGGATAGGAAATGTTTAATGTGAGTTTAGATTTCATATTATCTGATTATATTTCTGAGTTTCTAATTCAAGTATTATGTATTAATAACGAAGAAGACATTACAAGTAAATTTACTGTCCGTCTCAGTTAAAGGTTAAGCGGAAGATTAAGTGATGAGGTGACTAAAAATATATTTAAAACATTAAACCATCATGAACAAAGCTTATTTGGCAAAAACGAAGAGCAAAATTCCGCTCATGTCAATGACAACGACTATTGTGTTACTTGCAAATATTATGCTTTATTAACTTTCAAATATATCATTCTCAATACGTGAAACTTATTAAATACCCTCCAGTTCTTTGAAACCGAGTAAAATATTGTGTAAAGAACTACAAAAACTGTCAAAAGTTCACATTCGCTTTTTACATCGATTGATTTGTTTCTTGGTTACTAAAGAACATTGTTTAGGTTAACTGAAGTGATTACAAATGTCACGAGAGCTGTTATTATTTTTTAAAAGAAAAAGTGATTTATAGCGACGTCTGAAGTAATGAAACTGGCCCTTTTCATAAGTTACAGCGTTAAAAGTCTGGCAAAGAATGGGTTTGTTATTAAAGACCTTCTAAATGACCTCTTCATTCTTAAGTTTACGTTTCTAGTCCAAGTAATTTTTAAATTTGCAGTAGATGTGTCGTATTGTGGGGTTACAACATTACCTACGTATCATAAATATATACCTCCTAAGATCTAAGGCATTAAGTGCTGGCAGTTTATTATAGACTCACTGTTGTTGCTTGTCGAACACACTTACAGATCCCGAGTACTCTGTAAAGTATAGAGGCAATACGAATTTTATGGTACGAGGGAAAAAGTATATTGCTGTTTTCTATTAGGATTGCTTTGAAACGAAGCCTGAAGTTAAGTGGTCTACATTTTATTTATCGCTTAGGTGTATTTTACGGTCTTCTAAATTTCCACATTTAATCTATTTCATAATTAGTAACTAATACTTAACTTTATTTACATTAATTCATTAAATACTATTATATAGATGTATTTTATTTACTTGCGATAGCTAATATAGCTAATTGAAATGGTTCCACTTTCAGTTCAACGAGTATCTATTCATTCTTTTTTATGGTTTATGCTATACCTACTGCCAATCCTCATAATTTCCCAGACTAAAGTGATTTTAGGAAAGATAAAAAAAATTAAGATCTTGGGCCATGAGCCTGCCAATTGCTTCTGTCACATCTCTCAGCTTCCTCCACTGTCAGTAATCCTTGCATTCAAGCATGCCAGTATCGGGGATTTTTTTATATTTAATCCGTCAATTGACTGTTCTCAACTACAGCCACCATTACTGTCGATCTTAAGCATTGTAGTCCCTACCTTGTCAATGTGAAACACGTGTGCAGGTCTTCCATTTCAGTTTTTAAGGGCTGCTGCTTGTTAATGTATTTTATTACGATAAAGTCAAACTAACATGCTTCTAAAAGTTCTAAAATATGTCAAAAACTAGCAATTAGACTATATCTATCCTGTCGTATATATTATAGTATCTAATGTGTTGAACGGAAGTGGTAAATCTTACCTAAAAAAAAGTACAAGATTAGTCGGCAGGTTAAATTGTGTTTCTAAAACTTGCTAAAAGCAAATCCATTGTCAGTCCCATTTTTTTTTACCGCGATAAAAAATGGTTTGTCCCATAATTGACCAAAAATGGTTCCTTGATCGGTCAATCTCCATAAGGCAGTTCCGGTCGTAAATTGTCCCTCCACATCCCGTTTGTCGTTATGTCCTGACCACGCCCTGATATAAATAGTACCGGATGGTCCTGAGAATACGCTTAATAGTTTCAGCTTAAAATAGGGCTTATTTGTGGATTAGGATTGGTTTGTAGTACCTCTGGAGCGAATTGAGAGGATGTTAGCTTCTAGACTTGGTGAATGTCATGTGTATAATTTAATTCAAGATTTTAATTGCTGTCAGTGATAGTTAGTTGTGTAATTGTGATAATATTTAGTTGATTTTTATATTGAGTTTTATATTCCTCATCTAGATGTTAACTCAGTTATAGTCGAACGCGGTTTTGATACTGTTGTGAAGATCCAAAAATTATTATTTCCAAATCGTCCATTACAAAACATGTAATTATTAAAAATCTAGGTTTAGATTATTTAGTTTCATGTCCACTAGGCAACATTTGATGCGCAACACGGTTTGCTCAATAAGTTTAGCTACGTTGTGCAACATGAGCGCTGCTTGTTGTTTGTTCGACGATTGATGCGTGGACAGACAAGATTATTCCCGCGTTGTTGCGCAACATGGCGCGGAACAATGTTACTCAGTTAATACTAGGCTTGAGCGGGACTAAAAGCCACGTACTTTGGCGTAGCAATCAGCACCAAGCCACACTTCAACTATTTCAAAACTCAGTTTTTCTAACCCCTTTTTTAATAGGCTAAACGTCCACTAGTTGAATATGACTGAATAAAATGAAGATATTACACGTCTCAATAACACGATTACAATTTTTTCTTGCACAAACTTGACAGGAACAGACGCTCTATTTTTATCCATCTATTTCCAGCGACCATTCCCATGCCAATAGTTCATTTAAATGCTGGACAATTCAGGCTAATCACTTATAACTCATCGCGGCCATCGCTGGCGTGTGACCTCCCACTGACAGCTAAAAATATTCTACACTAATCTGTCCTTGCTTATTGTAGGCAAATGGCACTGTCTTTATGGTGAAGCGCAGAGGTGGCCGTGTGACGACAACAGGCATACCAATGGCAATATAGAACTAAAAAGATCTCTATTACCAACTTTCTATGCATACCCGTTGGTTTGAAATAAATATTCAAGGATTGGGTACTCTTCCTGATTCTTAAGTCGTTGAATATTTATATCCAACTTACTTTGGGTCTACTAACTATCTTGACCCAAACCAAGTATATATGGTATCCAATATACAGATAAACATACTTAATACACTTTTTTATCTACACTGCTATGTAAAAAGATATATTCAAGCATTTCAAGCATAAAAGAAAGAAAGAAAGAAAGAAAGAAAGAAAGAAAAATGCGTTTATTCGAGCTAACTGCAGCACACAAAACAAACCACATAACAAAATACCTATTGATGACAAAAAAACATATTAAATATTGTTACTTCTAATACATTTTTAAAAATATAAAATGATGTTTGAACTACCAACAAGTAATTACTCAAGTAACTATAAAAATAGTTTATAAGTACAGTCATTACAAAAAAACCATCCCTACATTAATTATTTGCTTTTGCAATTGGCAACATTGACCATTAAATAAGTAAAAGTAAATCACAGTCGGAATCATTCTCATTGTCCATACTAATATCTATACTAACATTATAAAATTTAATCCGAAAGTAACTCTGTCTATTTGTTACGCCTTCATACATAAACCACTGAAGCTATTTTGATGAAATTTAGTACAGATATAGACTAGAACTTGGGAAAGATCATAGGCTGCCTATGTTTGGTGGCAATTACTGATACCCACGCGTAACGAACCGCGGTCATGTTAGTTAACATACAGTAGAACGAATCCCATGAAAGCGTTCTTTAAACTGTAGTTATATTATAAGAAATAGAGATACAACAAGATCACAGTGTCGGTAAAATTAGAATAGACGCCATTGTCATATTACGGGGTGCGATATGAATATAACATTAGTTTATATTATGACTGCATTATCCTGTTCAAAAACGGTATAGCAATTAATTATGCAGGCAGAGCGTCCCGTGGGTGAGATACGGGTTAAGGATTGTCGGTTCATTCAGTAATAAAATAATGTGTGATTCAACAATGAGTAATGGTGCTTGGAGTGACTTTACTAGCTGTTACCCGCGGTTATGTCTGCTAGTTCGGTTCTAGCGACTTACAAGAAGCTATAGACGGGATATATTATTGTCGATTTTGCTGATAGTATATTATTTTCTGAATTTATTTGCTGCTGAGCGTCCCTGAGATTATATATATTGTACAGTCGCCGTCAGAAGTTACCAAATAATAACTTTATAAAAGATATTTACATTAATATAAATTAAAACGATGAATTTTTGTACGCTTCATAGGACAAATATTTTTGAGTTATTTTGATCGGATACCTGTGAATGTGTCATACTAATACAGATGGTGACTGCACTCATCTAATTTGTATGTACCGCAGATATTGGCATTGCATGTCTTTCTTAAAACTAATTTAATTCCTCACCAGCCTTCCCAAGGTCACACAGGACCCATTACGTCATTAATTAAGGTGCGACAATAAGCTGAACGGATTTGCGCGTGATTGTCGCTCGTCATGCTCCGTAACGCGTTTGCGCGCTACAACGATATATAACAATGACAAAATGCACGTTTATTGTTACGAATATAGAGTTTGTTATTTATTATAATGTATTAGTTATGATAATGTTTGATTGATACCTTCTTAATACCTATGTTGCACAGAATTCAATATACCTACAAGTTTTATTCTAATTTTTTTAAATTAAAATGTTCCGTATTTTGTATTTACACTGTTCCTTACGTTTCATTTTACTTTTCAGCAGCTATGACGTCACAAACAGACTTATTTCAATGACTTCCTACTGTTTGTGTAAACTCTAAACATTTTTTTTTTTATTGTTCAGTAAATTTTGTCGCCCCCTGTACATTTATACTCTGGGCCAGAAGAAATCTTGTATAGTATGAACTAATACTGTTAAATTCTTGTAGCAATTACGTTAACACATTAAACGATGAGTTTATGTACTTGTTATCAAAGTTGTAATACGTGTAATGTGTTTTAACGATTACATTTAATTGTGTACTATCATCTTCCAATCATTAATAGGCAGTATACAAGCCACTTAAATACAGACTAGTTTGTACTAAATCCACAACTACCTACATAATTCTCTGTCTGAAGGTGCTTTTCCACCAGAGGGGCGAGACGAGACGAGGCGAGAAGAGAATTGAAATCGCACTGACCCTTTTCCACTGAAAATTGCCATCGCGAGCTCGCGCGTGACCGCCGCGCCCCGCCGCCGCCCGTATGCTTCATATATAAATGTATTTTAGACAGCTCACACACAATGCTCGATATAACTTTATTCTAGCGTCAATGCCGAAAACTCCGAACAAAATTAGGCGTCAATATTCTCGTCAATCCACCAAAGATGCTCTGGGAGAGGAGGGAAAATTGTTATACAAATTTCAATTCTCTCCTCGCCTCGCCCCGCCTAGCCACTCTGGTGGAAAATCACCTTGAAGGTGATTTATACTCTATATCGGAACCAATACGGTTCATTTTTGCACAAACAAATATTTCGATTCACGCCTCGCATATTCTCGTCAATCCACACTGTTTCCACCAAAGATACGCTGGGAGCGAATTGAAAATTTGCCATACAAATTTGAATTCTCTCCTCGCCTCGTCTCGTCTCGCCCCTCTGGTGGAAAATCACCTTTAGAATGGTATTTTTTTTTTGACAAGAACAAATACACCTTTTTGATGAAATACTCAAAAATGGGGATCAGACCCTTTCTAAATCTTAAGATAATTCATTATTGAATATTCAGGTTGAATAATTTTGAGTATTGTTGAATTTATATGCAAAAAATTGTTAGCTCTATGATTTTATAACTTAATTTTTTTAATATTAATATCAAATTAAAAATCACATATTGACTCCTTCCTAATTAAATGCAAATGTATCTCAATATGCGTATGTTCAAGATTTTAATGAGCAACCAAAGCGATTGTGTTCAGTAGCTACTGTGCACGGCACGCATGCACGCATGCACGCGACGTTGCATGACTCGATGTTTTCTTTCTTTTACTTATTAATGTTTTTAAGGCGCTCGTACTGACTATTAAGATTTAAAAATGAGCTAACGTTGACGCCCAAATCTGCTGAGCTTGACCAATTATGTTATTAACTTTGATTTATTTATGTTTAGCCTGATTTTATTATCGATTTCTTTTGAAAGCATCACGCCTTTTTACCTCCGGGGCAGGCACAGACAAGGGCCCACCATCTATTTTTATACTACACGTACTTCTTATACTGCAGTGGCGAGGCATCCCTATTACCCGATTCTAACCGGCTTCCCGATGGGTCGTATGATAAAATAGATCGAGGTTATTTTTTGTAGTGGACTTAATATTACATTCGATAATCTCTTTTCCTTGCCCTAATCTCGTGTTACAGGTCCCCTTACGTTGTAAGCTATCATAGGTCAAACTACTAAACGCGGTGTACTTTTGCTACCTTAGTAGTATAAAAAAGGTTGAAAGAAATACGATTATCGACTTACAAAGCCACAGCTTTGAACATTATAAGCGAATGTTTATTTAAAGGAAATTTTCTAAAAGCGTATTACAATTTGTAATGTAATAGAATACTATATCAAAGCGCGTTCGTTCGGAAACGTGGCACCTGTGGCCGTGTTTACTGAAACAACAATTCGCTGTGGCGAGGGTTGTTTAGCAAGTCATAGGAGTAAGCGGGAGCGGGACTACTTCACCTGAAATATTCTATACAAACAAGAAGGCTGGCCTCTTTTTAGGTCAGAGATTAAGCATTGCCATACAACGTGGCAATGCTGCCAGTCTTCTGGGAACGCTACCACAAGAGGCATGCGATGCGGATGAATTCCACGACGCATTTAAACTTTAGTTTCTGTTTTTATTTTATTTTATTTAGTATTGTGTAGATATATATAGTAACTTTATTAATTTAATTTAATTTTTGCATTTACATCTGTTTAATAGTATTTAATAAATTAATGTATTCAGTCTACAAACAGATAATATTGAAATAATAGTTTTGGCAATCAATTAGACCATTGCAGTACACTGTTGTACATATGCTTCTCCCAATATTAGGAGCCTAGTAGTAGTTTCCTCTTACGACACCCTTCGGATGAGATGGTGTGATACACAATACCTGTAAACAAATTGCATCTTTAAACTTTTTGTCTATCTGTCTGTTTATAACGAGAATTTTTCAAAGTGGCTGGACGGATTTTGACTGGATTTTTAATAAAGGTAGCTGATATTATGAGGCGTAACTTGGACTAGTTTTACTTTCGAGAAAGTATTAGAGATCCGCGAAAAAAAATGCAATCTTAGTTCACGTAGGCGAAGAAAGTATTAGGGTCCCGCACAACTAATCTATTATAATTGACAATGGGTTTGACTTCAGATTAAAAGGGTGTTTGGTTTGATTCCTAGTAAGCGTATACCCTCAGACGTATGTGTTACAAAAATAGCAATCGCCTATGTATAATCGCTTCCGCTTATACATTACAGTCTTTTTTAAGTGAATCCGGTTACAAAAGGGGTAAAATTATAGAAAAAATAGTTAAATGTTAAAGAAACCACTGGAAGACATGTGAAAAATAAATTAAATAGACCAGTGTCTTCAAATAAATAGATCAGCATTTAATTATTAAAATCAGTCAAAATCAATATTAACTAATGATTATGATAATCAATCAATCAATTAGCCCACTGCAGTCCACTGCTGGACATAGGCCTTTCCCGATGGGCGCCATTTCGTACGATCCTCCGCCTACCGCATCCAGGCCGTCCCAGCCACCTTTTTCAGGTCATCGGTCCATTATGATTATGATAACTGCTAAATATGTTAAGTTATAATTACTTTTGCATGATGATGTCACTTAAAAGTGTTTGTTTTTGGTAAAAAGATTGGGGTGTATGGGGTTCCACCAACATTTTGAGGCCTGTGTCAACTTCCCTGGTAAAAAGTAGAAATTTACCCCAAAAGGTAAGAGTATTTTTCATAAAAACTAAAGCAGATTATGATGACATATTTTCGTAACTATACCTGCCTTATTTTGGACGACAAACAGACATACAAGTTTTTATTGAAACATTTTATTTTGCGAAATGGAATCAACAAATGTCAAAAAGATATAATAAAAATAAAATGCGTTTTATAATGGTACGCACCACTTTAGCAAGTGATACACACGTCTATATTTTTATCGCAAAAATAAAAATGATTACAGTTAGGTTTTGTGTGACATCGTAAAAAAATACCCTCACACTTGGGTCCAATTTATAAGCAGAAGGCGTAATGAATATATATATATAGAAAGGTCTTTTTCCACTGAAAAATACTCCAGTAGTAATAAATACAATAATTTAAACAACTTTCCGTCTAATAAATTTGTATGAGTCAATAAAATGAACTTATATAAAATTATCAGGGTTTTTTTTTTATATGGAATACAGACCTTATTGCATTTCATATTGGATCGAATATCCATTCCTTTTGGACTGTGTCCGTTCATTCGCGAATCGGGAGTGAATTTTAATAAAACATAATCATACTCGTAAAATTGTATTTTACAATTTCATTACGACATCAAAAGTGGCGTGTTTGTTGTATATTATGAATTAATAATACAGCTGTCGGTGTGTGGGTTTCAATCTTAATATTTTATGAAGCTGGCAACATTAAATGTTCACATCGTTTAATGTTGCCAGTCTATTTTATATATTACAAGTCGTATATGACAAAATTACTAGCGATATATTATGGTATCATTCGAAAACTGACCATAAGTACAGGCACTTAAGTGAAACTGGAAATTGAAGAAACTTTTCTCACAAAGACAGATATTGACTGCTATAATAATGTTAGGATTTATTATGTCACTGAATTATTTTATAAGTACCTAAAGTATTTATTAACTGTAGTTATTACAGTAAATATGCTCGAGAAGACGGACATTAGGGGGAATGACAATCGAAAACGGGGGAATCACGACTAACACTTTTTTAAATTAATTTATTTTATATGCAATTCAGAGACAATCTACTTATTTCTACATACTCGTGCCTACCTACTAACGTCCTAATAGTATCATAAACGGGAAAGTTTGTAAGTATGGATTAATGGGTGAATGTTTGTTACCCTTTCATGCAAAAACTACTGAATGGATTTAAATGAAACTCAATAATATAGCTTATACATCAGAATAACACATAGGCAACCATTTATATGGCCATATCTCACGAAGAACCGACAACCGTTGGGGTAAACGTGTTCTTGAGTGGAGACCGCGACTCGGCAAGCGTAGTGTAGGACGCCCTCCGACCAGGTGGGATGACGATCTAAGAAAGACTGCAGGCAGATGCTGGATGCGGCAAGCTGAAGACAGGGCGCTATGGCGCTCATTGGGGGAGGGCTATGTCCAGCAGTGGACTAATATAGCCTGATGATGATGATGATGATGAACCATTTATAACGATAACCGATATTAAAGCGATAACCGACATTCACGCGGGCGGAGCTGTGGGTAAAAGCTAGTAACCGAAATTTTCGTTACGAAATTTTGACCATAATACCTTTTATAGTCTTCGCATTTACAGGCTTTCAAGTCATGCGACGAGACCCTTTGACTATTTAAATTTTTATGATGTTTATTATATTTAAAAGTAGTTAATATTACTTAACAGCTCACCATTTTGCCCAGGAAGGATAGATATACTATCCCCTTCATCTTAGCGTTAATTCCAGTTGCATCCGTAGCTCTCACCTCAGCGTCATAACTGTGGATTCGGCTGAACTTCGATATTTTTCGTAAAGCGTCTGCCATCTGACCTCCAAAACCCAAAGGCGAAAGAAATACTATCTATCCACCTTCTACTAAATAGCTTAAATTTTGACATTTATAATGGTCTAACTGTGTGACCTAAATCTAACCTAATAAATAATAATAATAATAATTCGAATCTAATCTTAGGTCTAGTAAAAGCCACAATGCCGTTAACTGAAGAAGACCAATTTGCCCGTCAATAAAATTGGCTTTGATTTGTCATAACAGTAGGCATTGGACAGTGACTACCTTAGCTCCGATTTTGTGCCATTTCACTGAATCGTTGGTTCATCTATACGTCTTATTTACTCTCACTGTTAATTATGATCAATTTGAGAGCAAGAAAACACTTAAAAAATGTAAGTACTATAATCTACATCAATAGGCCAATACTGTTCCAATCTATTCACCCTTTATTTGTCCCAAAGGGCATGCCCTGCAGTCGTGTCAGGCGCTCGTAAAACTTGCCCTAATAAAAATGAAGCCAGGCCAGAACTGACTTTACGAGTTGTGGCATACACATGATAATAACGTGTGTGTGTGCGTCTACTTGTATGTAATAAAGTTAAGTTAGTATGCATGCTGTTTGAGACTTACTAGGTTACTTTTTTATTTCTTTAATGACAATCGTTGGTTTATACTTCGGTATTACAGAATTCTCCATAGAATGAGACTGGTTGCAGGTTCGAGTGCTATCCTGGATCTTTCGACTTAAATCCTACTTCCTAATATGATAAATGTTAAAGTTTTTTTTTTAATAAAGAATTTTAGCAACCGAAATTATCGAAATTACTAATATTCCCCCTAACCCCTCCAACTAAGCTAAAAAAAAAAAAAAAAAAAGTTTGTGGAGATGTTGGAATTTTTAGGAATAGGTTACGGTCTGGTATACATCTAGGCTTCTTTTTATTCTGGGGATAGATTCCTATGATTATAGAAACGGAATCAAAGTTCCAAGATAGTGCAGCCGCATTATTAAAAATTGAAATTATGTGTTCTCTTGTAAGTGAAGTAAAACAATGAAAACTAATGAAAACCAAAACATTGTCCAAAATGAGTTAGATACTTGTATCTGTATCGTATTAATATACCGTTTCCAAGGTATTACTTTAATTCTACATGTGAGGGATTAGACAGTTATCTGCATGGCCCTAATCTTTTACCTAGCCACATAATACCATTTTGAACCTAGATGATTTGAAAACAAGACTTCTAATGCCATAAATGACATGAAATGTTAATAGGTAGGGTTCAGTTTAACATTCAAAGAGGTCAGGATTAAGCTCACGAATACTTGATTGGCTATTCAAGACGTTAGCCTGTTTAAGTATCCAATTTATCCATTTTATCCATTAATTTCCAGTGATTGAAATTTTATTATTTGATACTTATCGAGGAGAGTTGTATGATATGAGCTTAAAGTTAAGTACTTTTTCGTGATATTTTACAGCATTTATTTGAGAAACATCTGAATAGTATTTTTTATTTATCAATCAAGGAATATTTCTATAATATTTGAAACTAACGATCCGCCCCGGCTTCGCACGGGTGGTAAAAATGTTCCCTTGGAAATCCAATATAGCCTATGTTACTCAGGGTGAATGTAGCTTTCCAATGGTGAAAGAATTTTTTAAATCGGCACAGTACTTTTTGAGTTTATTCATTAGATACATACATACAAAAATACAAATCTTTCCTCTTTATAATAGTAGTGTAGATTGACTTGAAAAGTGTAAACAAAGTATATTGATCTTGAAAAACCTGAGTCTTTGTTTCCAAAAGCTATAACCTGGGCCTGGGCCTTCTAAAAAGCTTGCTTCACTATCGACCACATATTCACTTACCAACAGGTGAGATCGAGTGAGCTTGTGGACAAACCTTCATTTAATAAAAAACCAACAAAACTAATGGGAGGCCCCCTGTTACGATGATCGGATGATTTGAAATAGGTAACTGGAATGAACTGAAGGCACAAGGCAGAGGATCAGATTCTATGGCGCACATTAGGAGAGGCTTGTATCGAGGTATGGAGTGCAATAGGCTAATTGATTGATTAGTACACAAAGTCATTGTCTCTTGAACTAAGTTATTAACCTGTATCTCATAACAGTCATAACTCATTTCAAGACCCTTTATTTCTAATACATAATTGACCTAAAGGACCTTTCAATGAACAAGTGCAAAATTCACATTACTAACAAGTAACGTCACGATCTAGAAAGTGGCTCATGAAATCTAAATTTACCGTACAGAGAGCAGTCTGTCTGAGGTCAATAGAAGCATTGACAGGAACACTAGTGAGCTTGTGTATAATATTACTTATTATTATAAAACTGTAGCAATTGATAATGGTCCCTCTTTAAGTGGGGGTCAAAGGCCGCAAGCTATAATGTGCGCAAGTTATGTAGCTTTTTCAATTGTTGCAAGACCTGTTGAATGTATAGGCATTTATTCTTGAAAGGATGATAAAGACTTTATTCTTGAAAATGATTTAGTGAAGATAGATACAAATTGTTTTATATCTGAGTGTTAACCTACTACTTTTAAAATGAAAGTTGAGATAAATGAAACAAAGAAATCAACGCTGATGGAAATAGAATAGATAGAGTTGACTGAAATTTGGATAAAATACAGATATAACAGCCTCCAAATAGACTAGGTACTTTTCATCCCAGTAATCGGTTTCTGTGGCTTTAGTGAACGCGATCAAAACATTAATAATCTTGGTTAAATACTAATAATTTTATCGTTATTAAAAATTACCTTATTATTATTTTTCAAACCTTGTTGCGAATGAAATAATCTCAAGATTACAATCCTTTTTCAGTTTAATATAAAGAAATATTTCCCAACTATTCTATCATAGCACAATAGAAAGCTCAGTTAGTATTACTAATAATAAACTAAGCGAAACTAAGTATTTCACATTACAATTCTGCAACGACAGAATCGGCACATTTATCGGAGAGGTCGTGCCTGATAGCCCTCGTCATATTGGTTGCTGGATAAGTAATTACGACAGATGCACGGTGTTCTCGTGTAATTATAGTGATAAATTTACTGCAAAATTTTGTTGTTTATGTACCTATTTATATTACGCCTTCTTCTATATCACGCGAAAATGACTGAGCGTATTTAAATCAAATTGGATACAGTTTGATTACAATCTGGAATACCATATAGGTCTAAGTCAAATTAAAATAGCATTTATTGTGTATATACCTTCAAATCGGCACTTAAAAAACGTCAAAAATTGAAATATTAAAGACTGTTTTAGCAAATGAACCATCAGTTCGAAACGCACGCCCAACTTAAGAAGGCTCCGGTAAGAAAAAAATTATGAGCTGGTCAAAGGAACATGTATTCACGGAGGTGAAGCCGTGATCAACAGTTAGTATATAATTAATTTGAGTTATATATCCGGTGCTATAACATCAGCTATCTTTACCGGCAATTAGAGGCTTACAATTTATTGGAAGTCGTTAAATATTGAGACTATTATCTTAGTCGGCTATTTACTGGTTTGACTTTAAAGAATTCTGTCATACCTATACATGAAGTCAAGCTATCTTTTCACGGGTACCTGTTGGTCCACTAAAACATGTATCCTGCGTCTACTCGTCCCCTGGTCTGTTATTTCTTTTAAAATCATTTTCGGGAACCACGGTAGTATCTCAGTCATAACGTCGGTTCTGCGCTTCCCCTGTTTCGTTTTACAATATAATTATATCGACGGTAAAAAGGAAAAACACTTTAAGCGACACTTTTGTCGAAAATGAGTTATATACATATTTAGAATCGGAAAAATTCGCTGATTCTAAATATGTATATAACTCATTTTCGACAAAAGTGTCGCTTAAAGTGTTTTTCCTTTTTACCGTCGATATTGTTTTCAGCTATGTAATTTGATCTTTATATTACGATTTTTAAACTGAGTTTTTAAACTAGGTAATGTATTATATTGCTTTAAGAGATTAATGGTATGTAGTCCGTCTACAGTGGAAACTCAACAACTTTCGAAGAAACGCTAAGATTCTATTAGTCACTTGCAACTTAAAATGCAAATAAACCATTAGTACGACAGCAAAATAAAAGAACAGGAAACAATATAAAGTCAGTCGTCCAAAGTTCAAAAGATATGCAAATTACGGAATGTTATTTGTAATAGTAAGAGCTATAAATACGGACATTTATGTTACTACGTGACAAGGCATTTATAATTTTAGGAATAACTAACATTAAAGTACTAAATGGACACATCAAATTTGCCATAAAATGTGCATACGATTCATAAAATGCAATACGAATGGATATTTGGGTCGACAGGTCAAATCACCGCGAGGAATTAAATTTAGCTACTTAGTGTTTAAATCTATGAATATAATGTTTAATTTATGAAATTCATAAAATTGTTGAATATGTAGATGTTAATGTTATAACTGTAATGAATTTCATGATTTGCATGTTGCATCCGATGCTTGCAACCCTGCCCTACCCTATTCCGACGATGACGATCTGCAATCTGACTCCCCAATCCTGGGAAAAACAAACTGCACCAGAACCTCGGCCCTAATTTATAGGTAAGTTTGGTTGGGCACCCAAGATTAATGATAATATCCATTTATTATAATAATTTGCTTTGTAGGTACTCACTGGCATGGGGGAATTTACTGTTCAAAACCAATACATACATTGTTATACTGTCAATAAGCTCGTTTTGGAATATCCAAGATACATTACTATACATCATTACTTGCAAGATTATTTCATATCTAATCTACGATCATAATCATCGTAATGTTTTAACTAAATATATTTAGAAACAGGAAGGAACTACCAAACGTTTTTTCCAACATAACGTTCTAAACATTCTTCGAGTATTATCCGGGAACTTCCCGTGCCTTAAACGTTTTAGAATATAGGGTTACCAAGCGTTTAAATGCAGGTTATTTTATATTAGGCCTATTAATTAGTATTAATTTCCACTATCCCTAATATCTATACTAATACTCGTATTATAAATGAGAAAGTGTGTATGTTTGTGTCTGTTTGTCCATCTTTCACGCCTAAACCACTGAACAGATTTTGATGAAATTTAGTATAGGGGTAGATTATACTTTGAGAAAGGACATAGTCTATGTTTGGTCTCGATAGCCGTCATCCACGCGGGCTGAGCTGCGGGTAAAAACTAGTACATAGTATTATAACGGTATATTTGAATTAAATTTTGAATGGTTCCGATAATTCGTAACAATATCGGAAACACACTCCACTGTCGCCTCAAAGATAGATATAGAAGGAGAAATTTGATTTGGTTAGGGCGAGGTCTGGTAGCTTAGTGGTTAAAGCATTGCCCTTGTAAGGCAACGATCGTGGGCTCAAGCCCCGCCTAGACCGATTAATTGTTTTCTATTTAAATCGATAATGGTGTATGTTTGATAATGGTAATGGATGGAAAAAGGTTTA
Organism: Eilema caniola; assembly: GCA_949126895.1. Taxonomy (NCBI): domain Eukaryota; kingdom Metazoa; phylum Arthropoda; class Insecta; order Lepidoptera; family Erebidae; genus Eilema; species Eilema caniola. The sequence goes on along the minus strand of OX421488.1, from coordinate 6,826,387 downwards.
TTGGCCTTTCACGTAAAAAAAAAATGAATATATCTAGATAAAATTTGGCACAGGGATAGATTAAAAGCTCTAGGCTTATCGTGAGACCAGGCAGGAGCCGGGTGGAAGTCACACAGGAGTGGGTAATGTGGTAATTCTATCAATATATTAATGGTAGGAGACATATGCAACAGCTGGTTGCAGATCACTAGAAGGATGAAAAAAGAACTGGCATTAAATAGTTCAGTGTGTGAATCTACGAGTATGTCAATCTCCAGTATGGAGCATTGACTTGATTGAACGATAATTTATTTTAAATGGATGATTATCCTAATCCCGGACGGATACTAATTTCATTAATTTGAGATGACAATGCAATTGGATTAAATTTCCTTCATGTTGCGCCTGTTATGCGATGGACGAGTCTGACGCACTGTTTCCTCTTGGGGTTGAGGCGTTCCGATAAAAGATGTATAAACCAAACCAAGATCCAGGAGAGTATGCAGACATTAGAGCCTTTTCAATAGTCTATACAAAATAAATAACTATTGTCTTTGACTTGATGCAATCCAGAGCAACGCTAAAACGCTTACAGGGGACGAAAGAAAAATAAATGGAAAATAATCTCTAATAAGAGACTAATATGAGAACCCAGTTAAGTTGAATTTGAACGCCATTATTTAAAATCCAACCTGAATGGTGCAGAGTTTATCTCAGAAGAAAGGGATGAAATATATCTTATTATAACTCAGTAGTCGACCTGTCAGATGTCGTCAACTCATGAAGAGTGGCTACCCTAGCGCCATAACTCACGTGTACCGTCCGATGACCCGCCGCCGCGCCGGGCGGAAGTGTACACCGCGCGGCGGAGCTGGCGCGGCGCAATAAAATAATGATGATTTATTTGTAAACACGCGCGATGCGTGCCCGTCAACGGGCGATCGTAATATTGTGTACACATACAGGACATAGTGGATCCTGATACTAATCGGATGGAAAGTGAACGGTTTCGTTACTGGAAATATAAATTGAGGAATGCTATGAACATAATGAGTAAATTTTATGCCGTACAACATTAAAACATCAGTTATCTGCAGTAAAAATCTCGCCAATATTGATAATTTTCTTTGCAGGTAAGACAGGCAAGATATTCTTCTTTCAAAATCACAATGAATGTAATGATTTTCAATGAATAATCTGAGCTAAAATTATAAATTGTGTGTATTTTGTTTGTTTGTATTGTGTGTTTATACCGCGAATATGCAAGTAACATGGCAATGGAAAAATCAGATAATTATGGATCAGTAACTACACTACAAACTGTCCAAATATTGCTGTCTCTTCATCTCTATTACACCTATCATCGGTTACCTTAAAAAGATTTTCAAATAACGATAAGACCATCAAATGTACGATATCCTCACATTTAACACTATAAATATTGTTGCTATTTTTATTATAATACATACTTTATCTAGAAAGTCTAAAGCTAATATAAACGCCCTCATTTGTTAACATTTTAGAATTAATTAAGCGACTCCTCGGAATACTTTTTTTATTTTATACCGACCAAAATACTTATTGATTTTATTATAATATTTAACTTTCGCAGGTTTTTTTCATTTACGTTCGCTTCTATAAACGCAGTGTTAACGGCAAAGATAAATCAATGTCTGTGTATCACACACATACATATCATAAACTTGTTTGTAAAAAATAAGGCTCCCTGTAAATGCTGAATAAATATACATATACTCACGCCATTAAATCCCCGAATAGGTAGGCAGAGGTATACTAACAACCACCACTAACTGATGATTTTCGGTCCTATTTAATAGTGGCGAACCTATTGCCGTTAAGTGAGCACTTAGTCATGGGCTATATGTTTACTGTCGGATGAAAAACATCTCTATTCCTGAGTCGCCTTCCACGGCATCCTCAGGAAGAAATAGGGTGGCTATTTTACTCCACCAGGTACTAATAAGTATGTATGCATAAAATATAATCTATGATAATGACTTAATGAGTTAAAACCCACTATGCATTTATTCATCATCTATATTCACATCCGCTTGCTACTGTACCATGCGCCCGCGCACCCGGCAATTGTTTACAATAGCTGATCTTGTTTATTTTCGCTGCATATGGATTAAAAAGCTTCGAAAACTCCATACTGTGTTTATCGTGTTTTTTTACATAACATATTATTTTGTAACGTGCTAATGTGTCTGTTTTTATGAATATTATTATGTTATAGGTATATTAGTATGTAAGGTTTAATAACCTACACTTAATAAAGATATTTGGACGAAGTTATTAGGTTTTGTTAAATAAATTTGTTGCTCTGTCTGAAAACACGTTATCACAGATTTTTATTCGACTTTAAAACGAAGATTATGAATTTGACATCTATGTTATGTTATACTGCGACTAATATATTCTATTTGTATATTTTAGATGATATTGGATATATATTTTACATATATTCACGTTTGTAGCTAGCGCTTTATGCAGAGGTAGATTAAGACGTTATATATATGTCGGCGAGATTCAATTAACGGCCTGAATGATATTCAGCCGTCTCGTTTATTACATCGTTTAATAACATAGCTGGCTAATGCTTAGGCCAATCGTAAGATGGGGCACTACCTCAAAATAAGAGAGAAAATTTCATACATATACATACACACTGTAGATCCAGAAATAAGTTATAACCATGCAGAAATAAGTAATTTTTCTAACTGTTTAATTATATGGATAGGCAAGTAGTTAAACGTCATCGGTCCAAGCTATTTGCCTAGCCGTTTAATTAAATGGCTGAACACCATTCAGGCCTTTAGTGCCGTTTAGTTAAATGCCTAGGTAGTTAATTGAACTGCTGATTAAGCTAGTTTGCGTAGACAAAACGATTTTTTTTTAAATATAGATAGACGCCATTATAACGGGCGAGCCCATTGCCATCAAGTAAGCACATTGCCATGGGCGAATGGACATGAAGACGAAATCGTAACATCATTTTAGTCTCCAGTATTTAAGGAACCTAATATTCGACGCGTATCAACTTTTGCTTGAATACTTACCAGTGGCACATCTGTTTTATTTTTTTCTTACAAGCAGACAATTAGTTATACATACTACCTCCAAACCCCAGGTTACAAGGGTCAATCAAAACCACAATTATCGAGGGATCAGTTAACAATCTGGGTATTATAAAAACCGGCCAAAACAATAAAAACCGATATCGTAAACTCAACATAAGTTATAAATCAATGGCTAAATATAAAGACCCGAATTCGACATTTTGTCCTAACTGAAGTTATAATCACCACTTTTCGACACATGTTTGGGCAGTAAAGCTATTATTTTTACTGCTACCCGCGGTTTTTATACGCGGGATGATGACCTGTTTGTACAATAACATGGTCATAAAATTGTGCAAGAAATCACTAATAATAGACACGATGCATAAAAAGGTTGTATTAGGCAGGTTTAAGCATGACTTACGACTGTGGATATACATTCCTAATATAAATCACTAAAAGCTTTAGGAAACGTACTTTTTTGCAATGGTTATTTAAACGAATAAGTGTACTGGATGGCCTTTGAGGATAATTTTACGTGTGTGTGTTTGAAAATCTCCGACCTCGTCGTCGCCCGGAACTGCGACACTGAAGATGTCGACCGCAGTGATCGACGAAACGTCTGGAACGCAAGTTTCAAATGGACCACAGCCAAACAGCCCGGAAGCAGTATATTCATTTGTAATATCATTTGTACTAATAGCATTTGTACTAGTGCTTATTCAGTAGGCATTCGTTATGACTACGTTACTGTAGGAATTTTTAGGCTTTCTTACACTCAGAACGATAGTGGTATGATCAAAAAAGTTGACAGACTGCAGATTTTTCCCATTTTCGAGCAATCGATGTGGCCTCCCTAACACCATTTGTTCGTTTGTTTATCGTCAAAGAGTTCAAACATAATAATTAATTCTAGACGTGCGTTTTCTATGAATAGCAATAGTATCTAGGTTGTGTGTGTGTGACCTTGCATAATGAAGATGTTTCATGTACTAACAAACTTATATGTGGCAATACTGGTAATGTTACTGAAATGTTTTTTTTTTCTAGTGCTTATATTCTAGTCGACAAAGTTTTTGAGGAAAAGAAATTGAAGTATCGATCCCTTTATTTTATTATTTTTGGCATTTGGTAGTTCGTTGAATATTTCTTTTTGGCATAAAAACGAGAACTGTGACCAGCATTAGATGAAAATTCATGGTCTGTACGGGAGTGAAAAAAGTACCTTCTTACTCACAAAGTGCCAAAAACGAGATTGTTCAAATACAAATGAAATTTTTTGGCAAGCAACTGAAATAGTCTTGGTATCTAAAACCTATGGTCTACTTTTGTTCAGAATCTAATAAAACAATACGAACAAAATCACGATATACCTACCTAAATTTCAACATACGAACATAAATCCAATCCCGTAAAGTGTAATAATCCAAAAACAAAATCTTTACTGACGCCTTAAGTGCCGAAAGTAGTAAAAAACATATGACCAGTATCAAATGTAGGTGTCAAACTTATAAGTATGATGATAAGAGCAGTAAAGTTTATATATATGGCCGAATTGAGACATCAGTGGGAGTATTGTTTCAGTACTTATTGTAGTTTACGACATGACAGAGTTACGATTATAAGGGTGACTGGTAAGGAGTAAAAACTGTGTTGAAATTCAACCTTTGACCTATGAACTGTAAGTAATTTATGAATGAAGGAAATTTCTGAATATTTGTCGATTTCTTTCAACACTATTATATATATATGTCGCCGCCAACTAGCTTAATTAGTTAACTGCCCAAGCAGTAAAAAACTAAACGGCGCCATTCAATTAACGGCCTAAACGGTGTTCAGCCATTTAATTAAACGGCTAGGCAATTAGCTTGCATCGATGCCGTTTAACTACTTGCCTAGCCATTTAATTAAACAGTCAGAAAAAAATACTTATTTCTGCATGGTTATAAAAAAAAACCTATCACAAATTTTCTGTGAATAGACCTTTGTCTACCCCCGCGGGGATTCACTGGTGTAAGTATATGTATGTATGTATGTAATTTTCTATCTTATTTCGAGGAAGTGCCCCATCTTACGATAAGCCTAAGCATTAGCCAGCCAGGTTATTAAATGATGTAATAAACGAGACTGCTGAACATCATTCAGGCCGTTAATTGAATAGCTCCGTTTAGTTAACTGCCTAGGCAGTTAATGGGACGACTGATTAAGCTAGTTGGTGGCGTAAGTCCGTAAGTCACGAAAGTTCGATAAAAATGATATTTGATTTGCAAAAATTACCCACAACTTGTATTATACAATAAGTACTGCTAGCAAACAAACACAGGATAACCTATGTTTATATATAACAAGTTTCTGTAACATTTATGACATTTTCCATTCATAATCACAACTATACAATCTACGGTTCATTCAATAAATTAACTGAACTTTAACCACTTTCAAACATTTGGAGCATTTGATAAACATTGTATTGTTAGGAAATGATGTGTTTATTATGCAAGTTAACGTGTTATAACCTCAATTTAATAGATAACAGTGGACCTACCACGACGTGTTATTTGTGCCTCTATTCAGAGAGAGAGAGATGAAGCTATACCCTATATATGGAGGTCTTCCAAATATTAGTACCACCCTCTCCTTTCCTATACAAGACAACACGAGCAGGGCTTAGATGTCACCCGCAAAAACCAAGTGGTTCGGTGACTATTTTCTTTGCCGCACTATTAAGTCCTGAGATTCCTTAACAGCTCACGTGTTTCCTTCTTCCTACAGTTCTGGGTCCTTTCCATCTGATGAGACTGTCAAGCTAAGTGCCACCATTGTTAACACGGTACGTGTTTGTAATGGTGACCCTCTTTCCTGAGACTTTGCCTTCAGTTTAACATCAGGCGAGGTGAAGTCAAATTGACAAAAAAACCCTTTTCCGGTCTCGAAACACGATCGCTTACAAGCCCTTCATGGTAGCGGTGCAGCTGTCCAATTACGTTTAGTGTTATAAAATGTTATAATGAAGCGGTTCACTAACACATCGTTTATTATTTCTGTTATCATGATGTTTCTGTTGTTTACGTCTGAATTAATCTTCTAATAGACGCTAACATGCTTTTTAATTAGGTACGAGATAGTTTAAGAATAGATAAATTATATTATGTTTATCTAACTGAATGATTTTGGCTGAAATGTTGCAAAAATTTATATGACTGGGCACAAAAATATTTTAGGTACTTTTTATTTCTGGAACAAGTCCCTGTGAGTACAGGTAGGATATGAGTATTACACATAAGTGCATGCAGGTGTTGGTATACGCTAAATGAAAATAAAAATGTTGATACTATTGCAAAGAATCCTAACTTACATTACAAAAAAAAAGACGGGTTGCACTCCGGGAGTGCCGACAGAAGTGAAAACTTTTTCTTTCTTTCTTTCTTCGTTATATACATAGAAAAAGATAAAAAAAAAAACATACCATACCATACCATACCATACCTATAATACAGCGCCAATCATAACCACTAATTTTCTGCTAATTTTCTATCAGAAGAAATTAATAAATTACAAAAAGATAAAATAATCACAAAAAGTTATAAATTACAAAAAGAAAAAATAATCACAAAAAGTGTCATAAGGCCAGGTTTGAACCAGGTACTACGTGAAACCATAAGGACTTACAGTCGATGCGTTTACCGCTATGCTGCGAAGCTATTTACAGTATATAGCAAAATGGACAGTCTATAGCTAATATTGTATGACGTCAGTCGTCGGTTACGGTCCAAAGGTCAAGCGATCCTGACGCGCGAGTTTAACAATTTTTACCCATCCAACGCCGCTAAAGAAGTTTTCACTTCAAAAATTAAGTACATTTAAATGTTGAGTTCAAGAAAGGCCTCGAAATTACTTGCCTACATTCCTAGTAGGATCAGAATAGCTCTGCATACGACTAAGTCGAACTAACAGCTGTAAGTTTTATTCTTCTTCAAATGATTTGGGTATGATCAATCTTCATAACTTTGTAAATAAGAACAAAAGTTAACTTATTTATGATCTTGTTTGTGATCCAACTTCACTGAAGTCTGTGCCAAAAGAGGTGTGTATTGGGTAGTCAAAATACTTTACACTTGCGTTCAATACTTCACAAGATCTCTCTTACTGAAAAACAAGGTTATTTAAAGTGGCCCAAAATTTTGTACTACATTATATTGGTCGATATACATCATAATAACCATGAAGAAAATACTTACTATTTTCGCAATTTCAAACAAATGTCTTACAATAATATGTTGAACTTTTACTAAATGTGTAATATGTAATTTTTCATATTCGTCTTTAGTACGATACGAAATACGCAATGTTATCATTTGGAACATTTTAACAAATATAATTCACACTTGTAACTCTTTTTTGGATTCCGTACCTCAAAAGGAGAAAACGGGAACCTTATGGGATCACTTCGTTCGTCTGTCTATCATGACCTTTTTCTTAGGAATGCGTGGAGTTATCAAGTTGAAATTAATACTACTTAATTAATTAGTACTTATATCTGCGACGCCTTATATCTGTGAAAAAACAAAATTTCTAAATCAATGCGATCAAAAGATACAGTCATTTCTGCAACAAAATGCATCTGTCCATCCAGTTTTGTACGGAGGTACGCGAGTCCGACTCGCACTTGACCGGCATTTTAAAGATCTGCTATCTTTAGAAAGAACAAACAGAGTCAATTCATTAACTGCTAAATTCCACTGAGCCCTACTGATCCAGTTAAGGACAATAAATATTATCATCAATTAGACACATTTCAATTATAGCAACACATGTTCATCGCAAGGCCACTAATTGTGTTTGTTGAAAGCAACCAATTACTCTGGTAACACTGTCGACACCTTATTTAGTTAATAATGGGATGCATTTTTTACACTGGCAACTTTAGCGGTAAGCAATTAGTAGAAGTTTAACGCTAATTTAAGATGTAGTTAAGTATATTAGGTTCTTTTTTATGGATAGATACTTTAAGTTAGAGACAGCAAACGTCCATATTTCATTATGAAGAACCTCTTACTAATAAATAGGTACTTTGGGACTAAAAAGGAACATCTGGAGTAAATCTTCAAGAAAAAGTCTTCAAGAAGGGTATTTAGGTCTTCTTTATTTTTTGAGAACGTTCCTACAGGGTCGGTAGCATGAGTGCGACGCCTCTGGTAATGGCACATATCCATAGGCCTAGGTTACTAAACACCATCAGATGGGCCGTGTACTTATCTACTACCTAAGTGGTATAAACAAAAATTGCAAGGAAAGGTAAGAAAAGTAGGGATTGAAAGATTCTACAGGGGATACCTTTCATGGAAGGTTTCTAGGGAAAGCGGAAATGATATGGGCGAAGTAACACTGAGAATTGACAACGTTCTCTTTACTGTATAACTATTAATATTCCTCATACCATTAGGTACTACTGTGAATAATACCGCCAGAAAGATCAATAGCGCCACGCATTTACCATACCTCGTAAATTTATTGTATAATGGCAACACCGTGTGTTACAATTCTGCGCGTGCGCGGCGGCCATGTCTACTTTCAAAGAGCGGGAATGCACACCGTGAGAGGTACATTATTGTCTTGAATATAAAACATACCTTTTGTAAGGAATAGAACATGTTGTGTGAATTGATTACTTAAATATTTGACGAGAATTAATACCGGTAAACTACTTACCATTATCATTGGCATTTTTTATCAATATTTCTAATGATGACAACTTTAAAATCATCTATCGTGTTTTGCGAATGTGTTGTTGTACGAATGTGGTCTTTCGAGAATATAATATTCCCTATTGGAGTCATAATATTATATGTCAATGACAGTTTAGCTTACCCTAAATTGTAATAATAAGGGACCCTCCGTTAGGCTTTGAATCAAGTTTACTGGTCAAGGAGTCGGGCTTATGATGAAGAGGTCCCTGGATCGAATTCTGGCCGTTAGATTAACGACTTGAACCCACTCCTAGCACAAGCAATTTAGCTTAGTTTGAGGGGTTAGAGGGAATATTAGTGATTTTGGTCGCTAATATTCTGTATTAAAAAAAACATTTAAGCGTTATCGCAACGAGGCTATTATCTCGGAGTTTCTTCTTTCCGCTTTCTTCTCTTCTTTTAAGTTCGGCTGCCGTTTAACCTCACAACCTTGGTCGGAAAGCCTACACCAGTACCTAGTCCATCAATCAGCAGATCTACTTCACTAACTCTTGTTTTTAAATTACAGACGATATGTTAAGTTGGATTAAGTTACAAATTTGAATATGCAACCTTATTATTTTTTGTTGTTGCATATGTATCTATTTCTCCAACAATTCTTGGTCGTAAGAGCCAGCTGAGCAACTTCACCTGTTTACCATATACGAACAAAAGTCATAATATAGCCGTTTTATAATAATTAATATCTGTCATCGTTTCTCACAGCATGCTAAGGCAATCTTCATAATATAATAAGAATGCTCCCAACCGTGAATTCGTTTTCGTTATAAAGTATCCAAATTTATGGCCCTCGAACAGCTTACCACGATTTTTTTATTATTAGACGGTAAGCGGTTACCGTGACCCTTGAACTGGGGGATTGGGATAGGAGAAGAGGACTTTCAGAGGAGGTGGGTCTCCAAGCGAAAAAAATAAACCAAAATCATACTTTAAATAGACTTCGAGGCAAAGACATCGAATGTGACCTTATTGATAAAAGCAAATAAGTATATCAGTTCTTACAAATGACAACACTTAGCACTCACGATATAACAAACTTAGGTATAAATTTACTAGAAATAATTTATACTTAACTAGCTGACCCGGCAAACCTCGTACTGCCTCAGAATCAATAAAAAAAGTTGCAATTTCCCATATATTCTCACCGTTTAAACCTTCCCTGGACATCCACAAATATTTCAAGACTAAAATTAGCCAAATCGGTTCAGCCGTTCTCGAGTTTTAGCGAGACTAACAGAATTGCAATTCTTTTTTATATATAAGAAGAAGACTAACATATTACATTATTACCACGACAATGTTATACTCTGTAGCAATATAACATTATCATTACACGATATATCAATAAACATTCATCGCAATAATTTAGTGGTTAGAAACAAACGCCGAGCTTTATCGCCGAACAATCGCACTTGTCGTCAACACAATGCGTTGTAGACAGGCTCATGGTGGAATCTATACTCTGTAGTCTCTACAACTATAGGGGGAGACTGTAACAGATAGCGATGTGTTTGGTTTTATGCTGCGATTGTTAGTAGGGTTCACACTGTCTACTAAGTCTTTAAGTTGACGTCTCTTGAAAATTAGCAACATATTTTCTTTGCACATTTTATAATAATAGAATTCGAATAATCAGTTTACATTAAAATTTCATTTCAAGTTTGAATTTTCAGTCAAGGTCATCTATTAAAAATAACAAATGTTTAATAATTCAGCAAAATTAAAAAATGAAAGAATCACCTGCATAAGAAATGTCGATTTATTCTTGCTGAAGAATAATATTGATCTATCGTATATAACCTTTCAAATAATTAAATAACAGTTTATTCTCTACCCACTTTTAATAAAGTATGTACCAGCATAGAAATAGATAACCCTAACAAATAATTAAATATGTTGTGTATATACAGCATGTTGCAACTTGCTACTGCATTATTCAGAGCTGCGATTGACATGTCAGCGTGAGCCGTGTAGAGATCGGAGACGATTGAACAACAGGCTTAAAGTTCTGCGTTGGTATTTTGTTTAAATTTCGATACAAATACGAATATATTATTTAATCATCGAATTAATGTAATTGACATATAATAATAGAGGTAAAATACTAGTTTTGTTGAGCAATTCATTCAGTAATTCAGTACTGAATTCTTGTAAACATAGATATCAGTTACTTATGATTCAGTAGAATAGCTAGGTACCTTCATATTTTATATGTATATCACATTTACAAAGGTGTTTTAAAAACTTTATTCAAGAAATTTTTGAGAACCTGCTTTTAAACCTTTTTTATTAGAACATATCTTCATCCGGCACCTTTTTAAAAGGTGTGTGGCAGAAAGTTGACAAAAAAAGGTGGCAGTCCTAGTGTGACGATAAAATACGAGGTTTAAACAAAACTCCTACCGTGGGCCCCCGCGGTGACTACTTCAAACCTTCTCGGAAAGACCTTACGTCCAATGAAGTGACTCATTTATAGTTTGCTTATTTAAATTATATACAAAGGACAATGGCACTGAAATATTACGACGAGTTCGCAGGTAGTAATGTAAAACTAGTTCATAAAATAAAGTGTTAAATAATATAAAAGATCATCATTAAAAATATCAAGAAAAATTGTACTTAACTGATATATTTCAGTTAGGTAGTCACTAACTAAATATGATATAATACCGTATGTTAACGGAATTAGTCGATGTTTATAAATCAACCTGTATATAAGGCTGTTATTCAGAATTCGTCGGTTCCATTCGTACAATCGTAAGAAAAGAAGCTTAGGGATTCCTCTTTTTGTCCCAGACACTTCTTGAGACCTTAATAAATCTGTCGTTTTAACATTTTAGTATTTAAGAATTAAGGATTTCGTATTATTCGCTCGTGAAAATCTTGATAAAGTGTATATTTCTTGACGATAGGTGGAATAAAGAAACGGGTCGTTTGAATATGAAATTTTGTGTTGGTATAACTTTTTTACGGTGTATTGTTGTATGAAATATTATGTGTTTAAAGTATTTCGAAAACGAGGAAAAGGGATATTCAAAAAGAAATATTTTTTTACTACAGCCTTAGTTTTAGAGGCTACATGAACATTGCCAGATCACCGGATCCACATCAGATTTCTACTGCCTGTTATCAAGAATCAAACATTTATAATAGTTATGCATATTCATAAGGATGACTTGTATCCTAATAAATATAAGCAACACTTATGAATTTGCTAATCGCCTATTTAGTGGGTAATATACTTTCTCAGAAACATAACGCGATAAGACAAACGCAGCCGTAACGAGAGAAGAAGGTGGATTACAATTGATTAAAATAGAAGACCAACTTAAAAGTAACGAATTTTGGGAACGAGCTTGGTTACTAAATGGTTTGTCACTCAGAATAAGAGACCAGGGGCCCGTTTCATAAAATTACAATTTCCTAATTACAAGTACAATTCGATGTACACTGCGTAGTTAATCGGCCATATATTATAAAACCTATTTAAATGTCCAATTACCTACGCAATGTACATCGAATTGTAATTTATAAAATGTTGTAGTTTTATGGAACGGGCCCCAGATGGCATTAAAAATCAATAAAACGATCACTTTCAACACTGCCGGTCGCAAAATTCCATGTCTCTGCCACTCCGGGAAGCGTCGAAGTGTAAACACAAACTGATATGTCCACATGAGTGAGGTGTCTTTATCATCAACGAATATTGATGATTGTTTTGCAATGGATTTTTATCATAAGACAATGTATCATCAGCTTTTCTTGTGTATGTATTTTTTTCTTTAATGCTAAATCAGAGGTCATGAAGTTGCGCCGCTCTGTGCAAATATTTGTATACAATTGTATTTCATATATATTCAAGCCTGTTAATCCCCAAAGTGGTAGGTAGAGGTGTACCAACACTCCAACTTTGATCTTAGGTCCCATGTGTTAGACACAATTAGGTAATGCGTATAATATATAGTATATATAATAGGTAAGCTATGCTTCGAATCTGAATAACGCTGTTTAGCGTGTCTTAGAGTTTTATTTTATTAAAATTATGGATTGGTCTGAATACCACCTGCCCAGAAAATGCATCAAGTGAACAATATACGGCCTTGAATTTTTATATTTACAGTTTCTGACGTTGGATTGAAATTGAATATAAAAAAAATCAATAAAGTAGGAATTTAATTGCGCGGCCATTTGCACGTGACATTTAACTACTCGCTGTTTTATTATAAAATCATAATATTTTATTATATCTTACTACTTCTTGCCATTATTATTTTAAAGCTTAATTCAATATGAGTTCACAACCCACAAACCTTAGGAAGAGTTGCAATTTATAAGACAACCATTACTGGAGACCTTAGTTCTCTTTCTACTTCAACTTTTTTGTAATCTCTTCGTTCTCTCCTATCCAGTCATTCTCTTCTACATATTGCAACTAGTGAGTGACACATCTAATAGCAAGAGTCCACTTCACAATCACCATTTACTTTACAAAATATAGCTCGTAAGTGTGGTACCTAGGCATGGTACTAAACCTGCTATTCATTAAACTTAATTAGTCCATAATACCTTGTTTGATTGCCATTTCACATTTCACATTTCTTTCATTAGTCTAGGTTGGAATTGAACGCGTTAAATGTAATTAAATGTGCATCTCACCGATGATATAATGTTGTAGGACAATCTGCACAGCAAGAATCCAGAATGATGTTAGTTAGCCTTTGACTCGATGATGAAGAAGACCCTTAGCATGACTAACTTTTCTCCTTAATTATATTTTATACCTAACTACAATCGTCACGAAACACGTACAGTTTTATTCCCACCCTATAGATATACTTAAACATTCTACATGGCATGGTTGTGTAGCAGCCAGTTACAACTAATTGGTGTTTCGACGAAAAAACTAAATAACTTCTTTAAAATGTGCATGAACCGGGTGTAATTGCTAACGGGTTTTCATGAAACATTCATGACGCCATGATTGAGTCGCTACTCGAGGCGTAATTACACTTTTAAAATGCTCAACTGACAGTCTACCTCGCTGATTACTCGTGAAATAAAGAAAAAGTGAGCGCGAATGTCACGTAAATGATAAATGTCTTCAAACACTATTAAATATTTAGTGAGATTTTGGAGCAATTAGCGTGCGAACTCTTACTAAAGATATAAAATTAGAAAAAGAAGAGCGTCGAATTTCGAATATATATTCAACTGAGCAAGCAGGATCTGTAAAGGTAGCTCAAGTGATCAGAATATTACGCCTAGAAAAGAATTGGTTAAAGGTTAGAGACCCGTTCTGGATGTAGAATGACAGGATTTCGGCTTCTCTTTTCCATGAAACCTCTTATTATAAAAAATGTGATGATTCCAAGTTTATTAATTAAACAATTATATTTACTCATTTCATTTCCAGTTTGTATAATGGCCTTTATTTAAAAAAAATAACTATAATACATGCAGCTCGTATAATGCAGAAGCTACCGTCTTTACGGGCGCTGTGCTACGCTCCTAATCATTGGAATCCGTGCAAAGAAAATGGTTTTAAAAATGTAAATAAAACGTCAAATCAAAAAGCCCGTCTGCGCGAAATCTGTAAAACTTGTTTCACATCCAGCAACAGTTTCAAAACTTTCTTCGTATTCTGAGGACAATCTGTGCTTATTACTGTCCTTGTCGCTCTCGTGTGAGGTAACAGACAGATGGCATGGGCGAGAGGGACAGAGTACATGAAGACGTCACGCGGGGCGAAGGCGCGCGAGTGTTCTTGCACTTGTTTTATTTATTTTGTTCTCGGCCAGTTTTTGTTGTTCGTTTTCTCGAGGTACGTCTTTGTTCAGGCTCGGCCGGGGCGCGCAATCGTCCGTGGCCGGTAAGTTGGATAATTTCTTTATCCTACTCAGCCCACCCGACAATTTTCTGGGGCCGCATTATTATGAGGTTGATTTGTTTAATAATTTTATTACTGGGCGCATTGCGCATGCGCGCGAGCTATTGTGCTTGTACTCTTATTTTTGTTTAGCTTTGCGCTTTTAGTGGTCGCTTTAGTTTTGTTTTTCATTGTAAACGTGGGAATGAATTGTTTTCTCATTGTTTATCTGATTTATCCATTGTTTTGCTGTTTATTGTAAACGTTTGGTTTAATAGACAGTCGACAAATTGAGTGTTGGACGTATATATTGTGCATGACCAGTAATTTATACCAATAAGTAGTTTTGACTTTATACCAAAAATTTATACGTAATATTTTAAAATATGTATTGAATGAAAACAATACTTCCAAGCTAAAATAATTTAAGAAATTAACTGAAAAGATTGGGCATCCAGCTGTTTATAAATCGTTTTTTGCTCAAAAGCGTCCAGACGTATTACGTCACGGATGCCTCTGGGTTGCAAGCGGTCGACCTCTTTTTATTGCCCACGGAACCCCACTGTTAGGCCTTGAGTTCGCACCGAGATGTCCCCACCGATACTTCGAATACTTGAATAGGGTTCGAAAAAGTTTCAAATGTGTCATTGTGTGCAAACCTTTTGGCAAAGCATTCAAATATTGTCTTTGCCAAACGAGGTTTTGTGATTAAAAGACTCCCTGCTAAGAAGAAAATGATCTCGTGAGGGCTTATTTAGAAATGTAAAACTAGAGAGTTTGTTATACGAATGTGATATATTCGATACCTGGGTCGGGCATTTATGTTTTCTATCACGATACATTCTCTGCAGTCGCTGTACGGGCTCTGGGATATGTGTCCAGTTTACGGTAGTAGGCTTGTAGGTCTGAAACAAAGTTGGCGAAAAGTAGACAACATGCGAGCAAACATTCTTATTACCACCTTTTAGTACAAAACCAATTAAAAAGCAAACTGTTGCTTCAAAGACAGATATGGAAGAAGAGAAATTTGAATAGGTTCGGGCGAGTTCTGGTAGCTTAGGGGTCAAAGCATTGCCCCTGTAAGGCAAAGATCGCGGGTTCAGACCCCGCCTAGACCGATTCAAACTTTTCCTATTTTAATCAAAGCAAAGGAGTGTTCACTAGTTTTCTATATTTAATATATTATCCAAAATCGCGGTCAAGTAGTAAAACTCGAAAATAATTCAAAACACATGGTGAGGGATAAAGGCGGTTAAGTAATGTTAGTCCATACCGACTACTACGTGTTGCTAAATATTCAAATATTCAAATTTACCAGGTTCCCTAACCTGGTAAATTTGAATATTTGAATATTGTCGATCTCGCAGTCTATTATTATCAATAATCAAATGAACGCAGCTATAAAACAAGCGAACTGACGCTCAAGATTCCGATCGAAGTCTCAAATGCAACCCAATTGTCGCCAGTTTTTCTGATCCGCTGTTAATGTATCCCACTATATGGGTAACAGATAAATTCAGCAATACCTGGGGTGGTAATATCAGCCTGTCCTGGGAATTCAACTCAAATTTTTCATAAGAATATGTAAACAAAACTTATACGTCTAGGTAAGAGTGGAACCTTCCCTGAGAACAGAGCTATCAAAGAATTATTCAAATCTCACTGGTACTTCTAAAAAAAGTAAATTCTTTAGCTTTATTATTAGTAAACTTACATGAAAATGTTCTAATCTGAAGTGTATTTGTTCACAGACTGGCAGCAGCTGCGGCGGCTGCGGCTGGCGCCACCAGCGAGCTGAGCTACCTGGCCGCTCTCCATCCAGCGTACCGCCCAGTGCCTTACGACCATGCGCTGTACGGAGCTAACACGCTACGAGGTATGTATCAGTATTTTATTCACTTCGGTGCACGTTCTCCTGCTTGGAAGCTAGGTTTCGGTTCTTCGTACCCGTACGACCTAAATTGCGCACTGTGCGTTATGAAGGTAACCTTCTTAGTCAACTCAAGCTGTGGAATGAACTCCCAGCTGTGGCTTTTCCAAGCGACTACATTATGTGTTCCTTCAAAAAGGGGATTACAAGGTTTCTACAGGGTTGGTAGCACGAGTGTGACGCCCCTGGTGTTGCACACGTGTGTAGGTCACGGTAACTACTTCCCATCAGGTGGGCCGTATGCTTTTCTGGCACTTAAGTGGTATAAAAAGGGACGTACATGTCGCTAAAATTTGAACATGTAGAATTGTAGAAGAGTAGATCTCAACTGTGTTTGCCTGCTTAGAACCACCGTTTGTTAAAGCGTAAACTATAATGTTCGGTTTATTGAATGAAAGTTAAATAATGTTCACATGAGTTTAACTTTCATTCAATAAACCAAAAAACATTGTTCATAATTTTGTAATGTCATAGAAAAAGTAAAAGAACTCGCCAACTTTCCCTACCAACAACTTATCACTCTTAGTGCCATATTGTACCATTTAGTGCTAAGCCGTAACTATAAAAGTGTCGTGCCAATAAACGACCTTAAGAACAATGAAAAACAATACGATAAGTCGTAATTAAACCTGAGACGCGATATCGCCTGCATATATAACAACCAGTATACAAATAATGCATAGCAAGGATATAGGGTTGTCTCTGAATTGTAAATCAATGACCACGGGAATCGACTGAGACGTCAGACTAGTAAGATATTCGTAATGCCCTGATACAAGTTCGGTTCTTCAAGAAGAGCTTTAGAAGGTTTGTACAGGGTCAGCAGTACGTGTATGACACCCCTGTAGTTGTACACGTCCATAGGCCACAGTAACCACGTTCCATCAGGTGGGCTGTGTAAAAAAATATACGTCTTGAGGCGACGTTGGAGACATCTGCCATTTTTTACCATCTAACAAAAATAATGAATGGTATCATTTTTTAACATTGTTTTTAACGTTAATTGGCGACGCCTCAAGACGTATCTATAGTACAAATACGATTATGCAGGACATTTCCAGGTAGCCCAGTTGATCAAAATATTCCGTTAGAAAAGGACTGGTTTGCGGTTCAAGTCCCAACCTAGATTTGAAATATTAGCATACCAATCGATCCAAAATTTCATTTCAAAGAAATAGCACTACTCTATACGTGCTAGGATAGCTTTAACAGAGAGGAGGTACCGGCAAATCATAAAAAAAATCTGAAAGCTGCGACAGTATTTTGAGGTAGCCCTAGGACGTGTGAAGACGGTAACGTTACACTGCACTTGTAATGATAAATGTGCAACACTAGTCTGCTATAGCAGATTATATGCGCGCCCAGACACTGACATGGCCGTTTTATGGCGAGATGCGTTATTTGTAAGTGGAAACGAAGTAAACAAATCAGTTTTGAAACTCTAGTGTACGTCGTTTAGATAAACGGTAAATTAATTATAGCATTAACTGGAAGTATGGCAGAAAATAAGCTTATTAATAATATTGTTAGTGAAGAAGTGAGCTCTACCAAGATCTTCAGACTGGCAGACGAGGTTCGGTTGCAGGCTTTCGTCTCGAGGTTGGAAGATCAGTCGGTAGTACCAGTACCTGTAAAGAAAACATAAGTTATGGAAACAAGGCGTAGGAAAATGGACCCCGGGCTCCAAGTTGGAGGCTATAGATTGGCGTGAATATTATTCAACTTAGGCCTATATTATTTAAATTGTTAATAAGTGAATATTGTTTAAATCATGTCTAATAATGAGTATCATCAATCATCATCTAAATAATTATGATTAAACAAGTTACTTATTCAGACTAAAACAGCGACCATTCTTTCTGCAGCAAAACTTCAGAATTTCCAATAGTATTAAACTAAATACAAAGTTCATGTGATTTCATTTCCCTGCTTTCGAATCTCAATAAGCATATAACGTTGCATATCTTACAGGCACCAATGCAATGCCACAGCAAACCACTATCGTCACAATTTATCTACCCAGGGAGGTGTTAATTAGGATTTGAACTCACGACTGCTACCATTCGTTCGCTAACTTCTTTCAAAGCAAAATAATCCGTATTCTTTATTGTTTAAAGTTTAAACTATGTGGTGAAAGTTCAAGATGACAGATACGTAAAAGTGGCTATTAAAGGACCGACCGTGGTAAGTCATGGGTTAAAATTGGCATGCATTGGAGTAACGAAGGGTTGGTTTTCCGACCATTCCAAATTAAGACGTTTTAGATTACGTGAGTGATTGTATACGATGCAGTTAGAAGCGAAAAGATTGTATGATATATATTTATAAAAAGGCATACGTGCCTTTTTACCCGACTGCCAAGAAGGGTTATGTTTTTCGCGCCCATTTTGTATGTTTGTATGTATGTTTGTAATATTCTTTATTAGCTCATATCTTCTGAACCACCGTAGGGATTTCAATGATTCTTGTCTCAAATGAAAGGTATTTATTGCCCAAGTGTTCTTGGGTACATTAAATATGAAGAAAAGCTATATGTTGGGTTTTTGACGCAAAAATATAATGTGGTAACAAAAAAAAATCACTAAAATTTATCGAGTGGGGTATCAACATGAAGGTAATTAGAAGACGATTACAAATATATATATAAGTCATAACTAAAAAGTATAAAATAAAATAAATTATTAAAAACAAAATACCCAACTGGTGCTAAAAAGACCGAAACAAGCTTTATAGCAGGCGGTACCCATTTGCAAATATCAAACCAGATGAAAATTGATGGGTACTGCCTTCTGCAAAGCTTGTTTCGGTCTTTTTAGCATCAGTTGGGTTTAGTTTTTATTATAAACATCTAATAACGGTTCTAATAACGTTTCAGAACATTTGTAACTGAGCTTAGACAATATAGGAGTAGTATTATAGGTGAATCGTTTCAGTTCTAGTTCGGTCGTCTTCTATAGCATCTGCTTACTAACTTCCCGACTATTTCTTGGTGAACCGTTGATGATGTGGGGCGCAAATAAAGTAAGGCATACAGCAGGTTGTTTTAATGTAGAGAAAGTCTAAAATATTATAATAACGACTTCTCCAGGTGAATGAGGAAGTCTTCCTGCCAGGTCAAAAAAGAAATAGAATCTTAATCAAATCTAAGAACATAGAGTTAAATCATACTTTCCATAAAATACAATTTTCACAGTAAAATTCTTTCAGATATATAAGAATTAAAAATATGTTCCAAAACGCCATTCGAAATAAAGTTATGAATAATCTCTGGTTGTTCCAAACAATAAAATGATGTTATTAAAAATTTACACGCCATTCAAAACAGATTGATTCCTCTCCATAACATAATCATCGGTGATTCAATGTCATGGGTATTTTTGACCCATTCTAATTTTATGACCGTAAAAATCAATGTAACAGCCCTTTTGTGATAGGATTAAAAGAACAAATAGTCATCTTCATTTATTATTCTTAGTGTTCATCAGGCTTTTCTATTTTTGGCCTCAGACCGTAGCCGTTGGCAGAAGGTGAAAATTTAGATGGCGATTTGTGTTAAGTGATAGAAGGTATTAAGTATAGGTACTTTTAAGCACTAATAGGTATATATAAGCACAAAATAGGAATTATGTGTTCGTACCACACGTAAGCGTAATTTACCATCTACCATTTATTAAAAAATATCCTTCGCATTGCATGACTTAGTCGACTGATGATGACTTTTAGTCATGGATTCTTAAGTTATTTTATTCAGAAAACTAATCTATGATATAAACATAACAATTAAGATATTTTACAGCAATTAAATTTTTATTCATTCATAAATTTTATTCGCATAGAGTTTAGTGTTCTTTTAAGCATGATGTTAACCAGTTGATAAGTATCGCAATCTTCGCGATCATGTCAAAAATATTGATATGCAATCACATTTCGTACTTATATTGATACCGTAATCGCGAGATTGCACTGCAATATTCATTGACTATCTAATTCCTGCTGTAGTTTTCATCTTGGGCCAAGCACCCTACCTTGCGGTACCGTCAGTTGGTCGTAAGGCCCTACAGTGCACATTAGCGATTAGCTGTGGACATATTTAGTTTCCTCCTACATACAGCCTTTTATTCAAAACTTTGGCCGGCTTGGATATGCGTATATATCCTTATGACCGATTATTATAAGCTGCATTAGAGGTCAAGAGATTGTGAGGTTCAATTTTAATGTTGTAGTCTTAGTCAAACGGCTCACACAAATCTAGGTAATGCGTATTCGTTCCTGTGAATCAAGAAATTGGTTCTATGGAAATATTACGTGTAAATCGTTAAATAATAATAAGGCATCACTGGGATCGATTTGGGAATGTAAGCAATGACTGCTTTAAAGCCTTTAGGCACCAATGTCTCCTTGTATGTTCCCTAGAGTATTTTCTACTAGGTTTGTGTTTTGACGACTAATATTGTACCACTACGTTGTTAGTCGTTATACTAATTATCATCAGAAATACAATGTACCTTTACAATTCAGGTTGAGAAAAATATACACGTTTTAAAAAATATATCTGAGGCTTGCTTTTTAAATGCCAAGTTTTGTAATAATTTTGCATAATTAAGTACTAAAGCGGAGCGTAAAATTCATGATGCATAGTATAATTTCAGTTTGTAACATTATAACTCACATTTGCTGCCCATAATTCTTTTCGAGATAATATTCAAATGATTAAGGCTTATTAGTTAATGGTGTGGTAGATAAAATCATTAGACTCATGCAATATAATCATCCTTTGAGTAATAACAGTAACTACGTAGAATGAGCTATTAATATGGATGAAAAATATGAAGTCTTTTTTGGTCAGTATAATGTCTCTTCTTCACCTGAGCACCAATCCGGTTATATCCAAAGCACTTTGGAACCCTAAATCGGTTCTCGAAACACTATTTTTTAGTTAGTTCTCGCTTTAGTGATAGCGACAGCCGTCTCATCTTATAACCTACCATCCTTTACCCCAAATGCCCAGAGTGCATAGAGGAAAAGGAGACCAGTCTCTACCTGCTGGCCGAATGCTCCATTTACTCAATAATAAGATGGGAAAACACAGGGGACGGACATCCTAGAAGCACAACACCTCGAGGATCTGAAGGTGGAACAGATCGTAAGATTCTGCAAAGAAACAGGTAGGTTCGACGGAACGCTGTCATCGCCGGACGCCTCTCGGCCTTCAAATGGGAGGAATAGGGGAATTGGGTGAAGTGGCCCCCGCAAAAAGGTAGATTACCCGTCCGGTCTACGGCGTCCCCCGCTGGAAGTAAGTAAGTACAACCTAGAGAGGAAAGCATGTCCCTTGTCCGTCACCTATCCTTTAAAATCAACATATACAAGCATCTATCAACATACTTAAAGCCACTATTTAAAAAATAAACAGCGCCTACCTACTTAAACTGTTCCTATATAAAAAACCTAACCTATTTTAATTCACATTCATTTACTGTCTACCCATAAAAGTCAGCATACAGTAGTAGTAATAATAACTTATTCATATTAATTAATATAACCATAATAATCAGTTGCTAATAGCCATATTAACACTAAATTCTTCGAAAAATCCATCTGCCACTAGGCGGTCTCTTAATCTCCATAATTATAACACATCTGAAACTCGAGCCGTCGCGTCGCTGTCATTTTAGGTTCGAAATGAAACTGTTTACTATAAAAAAAATCGCCAACGGTGTCTGTTTACTTAGCAGCTAAGGCTCAGCTTACACGAAGTAAACTCATCTTTAGATAACGCTCAATTAAGCTCTTTCATATTTTTGAGATGGTGTTTAACCATATGTTTGCAGCACATATATAATTTTTTTAAAGTTTTTGGTTAATTTTTGAATGAATCAAATAGAAAAAAATGTTAAAACTTAATTTAAATCGCATAACAGTTATAAAAAGGTATAAAAATATCATGACTAGAGATTTATTTGGAATTGTATTAACAACCTTAAGTTACACAATTTTTACATATTATTACAGATGTATTGGCAAAAATTAAATTAAATTAAAAAAGTTACCTACTTTATATACACAATACTAATTGTATTTGAATAGAATTAACAATGCATAACCTGGGTACAAAAAGAATAACTACAATGCATTTAAATTTTGAAGAATTTCTATCTATTTAGTTAATTGTCTTGAGAAGCCGCAGGCGGGTTAAAAACTTACAAAGAATGTCAATCAATACCAAAATACTGATGATCCAGTTTATTTATGCGAGAATCGGCATTTAATCTTTAATTTTATGCGAGGATCGAATAACTCATCGCTAATGACGTTATTGTAAGCCAACTCTGTCTTTTTTATTGAAAGCAATTTAGCAGTTTGTATAATTGCCTACTTGACCTATTTTATGTTGATGATCTAGTTATAATTCCTCGCAAAATATTTTTTTTAAACATAATGTTTATTTATAGATATTAGTTTTTTTAGTAAAGTCGAATTAAGCCAATTACTTATGAATTACAAAATGTATATAATATTAATATTCATGTTGCCGAACACTTACATATATATACAATATAGGAAAAAATGCATTAATCAAAACTCAAATGTAAAAATCTAATTCCGAAAAATTGTTCACTTGTAAATCACTAGGTTACAACGGCCTAAATTACTCACTAAACATTTTTTTCTTGAACCACAATTAAACCACATTTTTTTCTTCATACTTCTTTGATAACACCATCCAGACAGGTTAACTGGAAGCGGCACGTATCAGACGGATCGTGTTGCGTCTACTGCACCGGACGGACCCAGTTCCACAGATCCATTTGAACACGACCTTCGCCAAGTCTACTCGTATCGTTTCGTTATCAACAAAATTTTATGGCCTGTAGACAGCATCTCAGATTGTACATTTGTAATATTAATTTGATGATGAATGATGATTGTGATGAGGTTTTATTAGATCTAGTTACATTTATAAAGATTGATTTGTCTTAATTATCATCTTTAAATCTACCAATTTTAAAAACGTTAGGTCAATAACAAGACGAGAATTGTAACTTGAACAAAAAGAGTCAGCTAGAAAAACCATCCATGGTTTGGATTGCCAAGTGGAGCTTGATAATCCAAACCATGGATGGTTTGGATAAAGAAGAAACTTAAGACGGTTAACTTAAACAATTGAAAAAATAATAAGGAAGATTAACATCGTTATATAAAGTTCAATTGTATTCGTGAGTAAAAGTTTAAAAAATATTTTTTTTTTATACAGGGTGTAATCGTTAAGTGTGTCCAGGCGATTATTCCGTAACTATTACAGATATCAAAAAACTTTAAACTGATATCGAAAGTACGTTACCTAATGAATAAAATGACATCAATAACTTTTTAAAAATCAAACGAGAGGTATCTAATATTTTAACATTAAACACTCCCATACATTTAGTATGAGATTAGTAGAAAGGTTTTAGGTACGTACACCAGAAGGGACTTCTCTGTCTGGGTACTCTCTTCTGTAGGCGATAATGGCCGCTCTTTTGTTACAATCATATTTGTTGTAAATTTTTAGCATATCTTTCTTTTCTCTTTTGGAATATGCCATTTTGCAATCAATAAATGAAACAATCACGATTATTAACGCAAATTAAAAAAAAACAACGATAAATTGGTGGGATCAACAACCCGAGATAAAAGTTTTGAATTTAGAACGAACACCAAAGAGTATCTTTTTTTTGTAGTGCTTTTCAGTTGGCTCAAATTACTTAATGCGATATTAAAACACGGTTTATTACTAATTTCAAGTGGTACCTAAGATAATTATTTTACACATGTATCTATTTGAAAATCATCATTGTCATATTATACGTAATCATAAAATATGATTAAGGTAAAATGGGTACTAGATCCCTTGAAATAAGGAAACTAAAACCTTTCTACTAACCTCATACTAAATGTATGGGAGTGTTTAATGTCAAAATTTTAGATACCTATCGTTTGATTTTTTAAAAGTTATTGATGTCATTTTACTCGTTAGGTAACGTACTTTCGATATCAGTTTAAAGTTTTTTGATATCTGTAATAGTTACGGAATAATCGCCTGGACACACTTAACGATTACACCCTGTATATAGGCCACGTCAATTTCACTTCGCCTCACCTGATGGAAAGCTGAAGGCAAAGTCCCAGGAAAGAGCGTCACCATTATATACACGTACCATGTTAACAAATGTAGCACTCAGTTTGATGGCCTCATCAAAAAAGGATTGTCGTCGCAGCACCGTGTGACACCCACCGGCCCTACTAGTGCTGCGACCGCAATCCCCGGCTATGCACTTGCTGACTCCTGAACGCAATCCAAATGAGATTGAATGACTATGGAAAGTTTTTCACAATCGGGACACGGTGTTACCCACCCGGCCGAAATTTGTGACAAATTTGTGCCATCAAAATATCTAACATCTCAAACGCATATGCACAATACCATTGCACAAACGTGTAAGTAACTTTATTAGCAGGTGTGACTTTGAATATAATGCAGAAATTCAACATAAATGTTGATTACACCAGACTATTATAAGAACATAAGGTTAGCTAATGAAGATTTTAGTGTTTAAATTTTAACATTTTTGTGAAAACCAGTCATAAACCAGCTAAATTGAGATGAAACAGAATACAAATGAGACATTTTCAAAATTAGTCGAAATTACTGATGCTAATTGTTACTTAAACTGTCTCGATTGAGCGATAGCATGTCATTTGAATATAAACAACTATAGATATTATCAGGGGTCTCATTTAATTGTTTGAAAGCGTATATTAAATGCCGCTGACCTCACGACATCGAAATAGTGTCGACGAATAATCAGTTTTTGAAATAAGTCCTTAATGTCCACATAAATTATACTATTAAATGACAACATCATCCATCATACTGGTGCAAAAACGGTCAAAAAGACCCTAGATACACTCCATTGACTTTATTAAAACAAAATACCAACGTGTACCGTCATCAGCCGACTGCAAAATTTCGCAACCAAAGTGACAAGCCGAAACTTAATAACTTACTCAGAAATGCACCAGCAAATTGGGAGCCGAGTCGTCCAACCGGCTCCGTAACCCTATACTGCCTTACCGAACTCTCCGACACATATAAATTGTATTTTTATTCAAATCGAGCCTACGTGCCGCGATAAAACCCCCTTAAAACAAATAACCACTCATTCAAGAAGAGAAAAACACGCTAATCTCGACTTTAATACGAGTGTACAAAATCTAAGATGACCTTAACAACTATCGGTTATCAAGATACAGAGAACAGAAAGCTTTACAGTCGCAGTAACAGAGTTGTAGTTCCAGAAAGAAGTAGTTTTGTTACACTGCTTTAAGAAGGAACACAATGATACAACAAGAAACTACGTGTCACATATAAACAAGGTAAAATATATTCTTACTTTGAACGTATAAGAATCAGAGTCAGACAATGTTTGGTCATCAGATATAACAACGAGTGATGACTTAAACGGAGATCGTGTTCCCGAGACATATACAGAGGACAATTTAAAAGTTCATTGGGACAGTTTTTCACTCAATTTGTATCCTTTTCATTCTTGTTGGCACTGTAATATCAACTATAGTGCGTGCGGTATTTATGGAAAAATGAAATAGTAATGGAAATGATTTGGTGTCACCGAGTAGTGTAGAGTTCACTCAAGGGTAACGAGACAGACGAGCGATTGGCTTCTCGTGTTTGCCTTTTTAATAAAGTTGTTCGCACCGATACCCTTCATTATGCCGTAGTTTTTTCTGTCCAAAATGTTAATCACCACATTTACTGGTACCAAGTTTTTGCCGTAAAGAATTTTATAAAACATTTTAATAAAGTTGCTAATGGTGCAGCTGCCAATCACATACAAGTTGATATTAAAACTTAAAGTTTCTTTAATAAAAATATAATTATAATCTTATTCGTGGAAGGGTTATTTTGCAAATATTTCCATATCGTAAAAGCGTACTGATCGCAATCAAAACCACTATCGTAAATGTCACAGTAACTAACTAAAATGTTATCACTATAAGTACTATAACTACACTGGTTAAAATCGATATGTGTGTATGTCTTCATCCGCCGATAATCGTAAATTAAAAGCCGACTCTGGTTTAACTGAGCGTAAAAACTGTGAGCCAGAGATTGAGAGTTCATGTTACTCCAAAAATGAAAAAGGTAAAAGAATAAAGAAGTTCGGCCGTGTAAGAGAGACAGAAACACACACCCATGTCAAGGAACTGTTAGAGCTAGATATTTTACAGGTACAGCAGGAGTGTTTAGTAAGGAAGTAATTCAAATGAGATTAATGATAGTCCCGTTCTCGATAAACATGGATCGGGTTTAATCACTCTGGATGAAGATTGATCACTTTTGATCACAAATTTTTGCAGCAGGTTCCAATTTACAAAATGTCATGAATAAAGTTGACACGTTCAATCTTGTTTTTTTAATTACCTTTGTCAAATACTGTGTCCTGAACCATAATCTTTGTCAACGGGACGCATTGGGTGAACCGGAACGGGTTTTAGAGCGGGACGGAACGATTGCATTCACGCATGACAAGTGACCGGATTAATGCATTTTAAACGAAGAAGGCTTAATTTTGATCTCGGATCCCTTAATTGAACGTTTTATTTTCTTTGCTGGAATTTTTAGAAGTTACTTTCGAATTACTAATGTGTTATAGAACCTCTCGTATAGTGGAGAGCGCCTGCCTTATCGGCTTTATATGCTTAAGTAGCGATTACACATTCCATGTTCATGGGATGTGGGGCTTTAATTATGTAATAATTATGCTTCAAAAAGTAAACAACATGAAACAAAGCATTTGATAGCGAATCAAATGTCCCAAGCAGTGTTTGTTTAAATAAAGCCGAATTATAAGAGTTACTTAGAATATATCTAATAATGTTGGCTGTAATTGACGCGATCATGGTAATAAGTGTTATACGTATGTACTATAGACACCTTTGCATTGCCTGACCTTCCGCAAGTTACACTAGCCGTTAGTAGTCAGCCAGTTTAGAGGTAGTCCTCTTGTCTTTCTACGCCGAATGCATGCCTAAGACTACGACATAACATAGCCAAGGCAGGTAACTGAAACGTCAACAAACATAAATACCATTTTTTTATAGAATTTTATGGTTCAGTGATGCCCGTGAAAAAAGGTTTTGTGAATGCAATCAAATTCAATCTTAGAATCTAACTCTTGACTATTTATCATTTGAACACAGTACAAATAAGCAAACAATATTTTCATATCGACTTGATTCGGTTTCGCAGTACATTTTCTGCACCTACAGCTTGATATCTTGTCAATATAATTAAAACCTACCATATAGAAACACCCAGACGAATGCAAATACCTACTAAACATTTGCACGGAGTAGAAATCGAACGACAACCTAAGAGGCATAGAGGTAAATGCACTATCCCTACCCCGGAAAGACCTTCAAATGTCAGACAATAAAAAATACCTTAGTATGTTTAGCCGAATTCTAAAACTTATATTACAAGCTATACTTAGTTTGGACCTAGATAGTACAATGGTACTAATGATATTGTATAGTCTAAGTTATTAACTAACCAAGCCAAATTTAACATGCTTGATCACTATATTATCTATCAAACTAACTAAATCTTTCAACATCGTCTTTATAAAATCAAAGTTACATTTATATCTACAGATAGCGGTGTTCATAGCTTGTTTGACCCAAATGATTGACGAGCACACTTCGGACCCTGGTCCTACCCGCTGAGTGTGGACTGTAGAATATCGCCAACGTTATAAATAGCCTTTAAGCCCACGCTAATGGTGATAATTTCTTCACTGCAGGCCTTCGATATAAATGGAGCGATTTATTTACTTTCTTGATCACGTTCATTTGGAATTTTTATTTTGATTTAATCGATAATGGATAGGTGAATTTCAAGTTAATTATTGACCTTTAAGAGAAGCTTGTTTTTATTAATCACGCTTCTTTTCCATTGGGGTGGTTCGTGATGATATCTTTACTTC
Organism: Eilema caniola; assembly: GCA_949126895.1. Classification (NCBI taxonomy): domain Eukaryota; kingdom Metazoa; phylum Arthropoda; class Insecta; order Lepidoptera; family Erebidae; genus Eilema; species Eilema caniola. The sequence goes on along the minus strand of OX421488.1, from coordinate 6,797,738 downwards.
TAACAAATATTTTCTACTTTCATAATAGTTTCCATACATGTATGTTGCTTTGACCTAACTTTTCCTAAAAATGTCTTCGATCTGATTAAAATACTAAAGTAACATATTTACTTATTAATTTTATAGTTAATTTCGTACTGTATAATTTATTTTATAACAAATTGATTGGGCCGAGCTTCAAGCCCTGTGGCATTCCTACAATATCTTTTTGTGTAAAGATTTTTTCCTTTCGCCTCTTTCATCATTCGGCTCCCAGCTACAAAATATTTTCTTTCTACCAAATCATCGTTATTAAACTATCCATCTATCAATTTTGACGGAACGATTTCGGAGAGCAACCGGCGAAGGTGTATCGAACGACAAACCTCTATAATTTTTTCCGATTGAAAACCAGTTCAATCGATGATCGATGAAAAAACTGTAGGTCGGTATCGATTGATCCGGTCTCTATCGAGATTGAGACATTTCGGAACGAGTTCCGCCCGCCGCCGCGGTGTAGGCGCCGGCGCAAGTAACAAGAGGTTGTTTATTACATAATTTGAACATCAAACAGTGTTACATTGTTAAGCTAACAATTTAAAATTTTTATTACGAATCAAAATAACTAATTAGGTAAGTAACAATCGTGCTTTCGTTTGATGACTTTATCCTTGTAGGCAGTGATGGGTAATTGTCCGAAAAATTTCAAATACCGGAAATTTTTCAATTTATTTTTCTGAAAAATTGAAAAATTGGAAAAATAATGGAAATATATCTTTTTATCGAAATTATTAGTTTAAATGAAATAGTTTATAAAATATAGTTCATAATAAGTTGAAATTCAAATGATTTAATGGCTTTACATGTTGTTTAAAAAAAAAAACAAATGATCAAAGTTATATTTTAATACAGATTCATGGTCAATGGTTTATTTTACACATTGTCGTGCGGTGTTCCACAGGGTTCGGTCCTGGGGCCGCTCCTGTGGAACATCGGTTACGACTGGGTGCTTCGCGTACGGTGCCACCGTCCCGTGTTATGCGGACGACACGCTGGTGACGGTGAGCGGGGCTACGCACCGCGAAGCGACCCTGAGGGCCACGACCGCGGTTGCTCAGGTCGTCGACAGGATCCGGCGGCTGGGTCTCGAGGTACACACTCGAGGTGCACAAGTCCGAGGCCATGTTCTTTCATGGCCCTCGGCGCAGGCCAGGCCCGGGAGCCAGCCTTACAGTGGGAGGCACTCCCATCGACATCAAGCCCCGGTTGAAATACCTGGGGCTCGTGCTTGACGGTCGATGGGACTTCGGACAGCATTTCCGAAGTCTGCGCCCCAAGTTGGTGCTCACGGCGAATGCCTTGGGCCGGTTGTTGCCTTACTTGAAGGGCCCAGAGGCCTCCTGCAGGAGAATCTACGCGGGTGTCGTGCGGTCCATGGCCCTATACGGGTGCCCCGTGTGGGCGGACACCCTGGAGGCCAGATTCCTGCCTCTGCTCCGTACGGCGCAGAGCACGATGGCCTCCAGGGCCATCAGGGGATACTGCACGATATCCTTCGAAGCGGCGAGTCTCCTGGCCGGATCGCCACCGTGGATCCTGGAAGCGAGGGCCCTTTCGGCACTATATCAGTTCCGAAAGGAGGCGCGGGAGCGGGGATTCTATCCCGAGCCCGAGGATATTCGGGCCGAGAAATCCCGGCTCCACCAGGTCATGGTGGCCGAGTGGGAGCGACGACTTGGGCAACCACGCGCAGGGCACGCCGTGATTGCGGCGGTAAGGCCCATCATGGGGGAGTGGCTAGAGAGGCCACACGGTAGCCTCTCGTACCGTCAGACGCAGATTATCACCGGGCACGGTAGCTTCGGGCGGTATCTGCATCTGATGGGTATAGAGCCAACGCCCGAGTGCCATCACTGCGACGCGAGCGTGGACTCGGGGCTGCACACGCTCACCGAGTGCCCGGCGTTTGAGACGCCGAGGCGGGAGCTTGTGGCGGCCCTGGGGGTGAGAGTGCTCACGCTCTCCACCCTGCTCGCGGCGATGGGCCGCTGCGCGGATGCGTGGGCGGCCAGCGCCTCCTTCTGCGAGCAGGTCATGCTCGCGAAGGAGACAGCAGAGCGAGCGCAGCGCGATGAGCGAGAAAGGCTCGCTGACATCGCTGCACGCGCTCGAAGGCAGCTCGGGCGTCGGAGGGCGCAAACTGACCTCCGCCCCCCATGAGCGCGGGCCTGAGGGTGACGGGTGGAGCCGCCCGTCACCCTAGCAGAAGCAGGCCACGGCGGCGGCGCGCATCGTAGGACGATGCGCGCCTCCCCACACCGGGTTTGAGTCGGGGACCGCGTGGTCCCCCCCTTCCCGAGGAAGGCCAGACCGAGAGGGATGGCCCTGGGTCAGCCGGGGTGCGAGGGATATGTCGCATGACAACCTCACCTTCGGCCTAGCACTACGACCCAGAGACGGCGTGCGGTTTAGTCGGTTCGAGTCCGACATAACCTCCCTCCTTTTATGAGTGTTTTTGACTGATCTGACCCACAAAACTGCCATTGTTAGTAGACAGCGATGTCCAAAGGTAAGCACCTAAAACTAATATTTTACTATTAAACAGAAATACCAACAAACTAGTAGGTATCTATCTACTTAATATTGCACGTTCATATAACTACTCGTACACGTAGCATTATAATATATTTTAGACTCAGTGGCTTTGCCTTCGTGTGAGTTTATGTAGGTATGTTTATTTGTTTTTCAGAAAAGATTATACTAGCTTCAGATAGTGAATCAGATACTGAAATGAACTGTAATTTTGACAATATGCGTAATGAATCAGAAAATTTATTCACTGAAAATGCTGATTACATTCCAAGAAAAAAAAAAAGCTTTCAGAAGTCGCCGGAAAAGACAATACTCCAAATTGCAGCTTACCTAGAAGTGATACGTACATATCAGAACCAGATGAGTACAGTCAGTACGCTCAACGTTGGTCTAGTCCAGATTATACAGTTAAAGAATCCCAAAAACAAATCCCAAATTCAGAAAATCAGTTTTGTGATGCGGCAGTGATGACAGAACCAGAGTACAAAGCGGAAGAAAATGAGAACATTAGAATTTCAAACTTAATGATTTGTAAATTTATCTCGCATGAACTTCACCGGTATACCGGTGATGAACGGTATAATCTTATGCAAGAAATCATAAAAGTCTTTAAGAAAAATAATAAATAACAGTCTTAGTAATAGGGTACGGAATCCTAAATATGAGAAATTTTAGTATTTTGATAAAAAGTAACAAATAAAAATTTGTTATCTTGTTTTATTTTCTGATCTTGGTCGACTCCCCATTTTTTCCAATATTTGAAAAATATTTGAAAAATTGAAAAAATTTTGGAAATTTTTCATTTTTTCTTTTCTTTTCATTCCGAAAATTTTCCATTATCCATCACTACTTGTAGGTAATATGTAATTTTCACTACTTACGTGGCAGATAATCTCCCGGCCCACCAGAATTTATACTAACAAAAGTACTCTTGGTCAAAAATATTATAACCCAGAATATAAAATATGTAGGCTAGATGAGATTTGCTGCTATGGTATTTTATTTTCATTAATATATCAAAACAATCTTAATACTTTTCTATTTTCGTCATTATATTACTGAAACTGGTTTAGCGTTCAACTTACTTGAAAACTTCGACCTAACAAGATAATAAGAAAAGAAAAACAGAAAAAAGATTATTGACTTAAAGAAATTGCAGCGTTAAACTAATGAGACTTTTCAAACTGATACATAATTTCGTCTGTTATATTTTTTTTACTAAGGAACGTTAAGTTATTAGGATTAATGTCAAAAGCACTTTAAACTTGTTGCAGTTTGGATCATTAAGAACCAGAGAAATTTTGTTATATCGTAAACACAAACATTTTTTAGAAATATGCATTGCTTATCAGTGGTCATTTTTTAATAGTATAGATGTAAAATACTCATAATTCATGAACAACAGAGCGTGTTTAACGCCCGCTCTTGCGTCCTCTTATGCCAGGAACCACCTACCAATATCCACATCGAGCATGTTATTGTTCTCAGAAAGCTCGCTGTGTTTTTAATATCTCGATACAATAATGGTCCGCGTTGATTTGATCTAATGCTAAACTGATTGGCGATTACGATTGCTAAATGCGATCGTTATTGATAAATCGTGATCGGAAAACTTAATAATACTGTTATAATAGTGTTCACTGAAGGTGTTATTTTGAAATGTGTACGTAGTTTGTCAGATAGAACTCGAATGACCCTAAAATATATATTCTATAGACCATTATGCTGTATCCTATCCATAATGAATAGTATTTCATTTGTTTATTACGAATATTGATGTAATATTGTCCTGAATATATTTTCCATGTTCAAATACAATTTCCTGCGTTTTTTTTTAAATTTTTTTGACTAGGTAATTAGCAGAACTGTGGCCTTTTAGACACACACTCCAATTCTAAAACAGTAATCAGAAGTCTACCTTCTTTTCTTTATTTAAAATTAATAATTGCCAGGTTTACTTGTAGCTCTGTTTGCTTTGTTATTCTTTAAAAAGTGTGTGTTTAATAAACAAATTTTCTTTCTTTCTTAAATTAATATTAGGGTTTAAAGTATGAAACTGCTGATTTGTAAATCATTTTTCGACCAATCAAAATGTCTAATTGTCACTCTCGTGTTTCCTTATAGACTCGATAAGATAAGCTTGGGTCGTGTACTGATATCTCGGTGCAGTATGAAGTCGTTTCTCGGCACAACAATCCACTACTATAATTACTTACTATGCTATAATTATTAAGAAACAGAGGTGTATAATATTTCGCACTACTCAAGTTTCACTAGATTTAATTACAGGACATGTTCCTTTTGTTTTGTTCCGTAAATTGCAAAATGACTACCCTGGGTGGCGAGACTGGTAAATGTGCCTTTAGAAGTAAAATTAAAATAAAGGAAAATTAGACTACAAAGTTTATCCCATCTCTTCTCGTAGATACAATGCAAAGTGACAAGGAACTAGGACTAGTCTAAGTCTAGTTCCTCTGATAATAACATAAGATTTAAAATTCACTTTCGATCTAGTCCCAAACTCCCAAATGTCAAAAATTATCACGGTTTCTATGAAATAAGGGCTTACTTCTCATACTATTTTCTCAAAATTAAGCCTCAATGTGATGTTAAAAACGATCACCATGTTAGTATTCTGACAAGCTGTTTTAACCGACGCCTAAAAAGGAGGAGGTTCTCAATTCTGATGTTTTTTTTATTGGTTTGGCTTGGCACTGACTGTCATAAAAGTCTTACTTACGAGTATTTTTGTCTTTGGAGTTATATCTGTAATGATTTTATTTTGTACTTTTCTGTGCATAAAGTCGGTTTAATTTTTATGCGAAAAATCATTTTTGATTTAATAGATCCAGTCTGAAGTTCGAGTAGTTTTTTCATTACGAGAATTGACCTTCACTATAATATTGTTACGAGCGTGGGGATCGGTTTAAATAGAAAATGCGAGGACAACCGTTGAAGGCAGGCTTTATTCAGCTTCACTTCAATTACAGCAAAGCGCGTACAAATTCGATAACTCTTCCTTACACAACACACAGTCACTTGTATATTCGCACTGTATCGCTTCACACACTTTATCGCTTTGATCGCTTCGAATACTAGTCTTAGACTAACTGGAGCGGAGGCTGTTAGCTCGCCTTTTATATCGGGCGCGGCCGAGTAGCGAAAGATCGAGATAAGACAGGTACGTTCTGAAAAAGACAGGAACCTTCTGGGAGGTTCTATTAGGTCTTGTGTCTCTTTCTATTCATTCCATTCGTTCTAGAACAGTGACGTCAAGGCATGCTGTCTCTTTCTAGCCTGACGTCTCGTTCTATTCATTCCATTCCTTCTAGAACAGTGACGTCAAGGCATGCAGTCTCTTTCTATAGTGCCGTCTCGCTCACTCCTATGGAAATCTGGCCATTTATTGAAGTGGCCAAGCGCCGGGCGTAGCACTACCCCCTTCTTAGACATGCTCGTCCCGAGCATTATTAGATCCGTAGTATCTCGCCAGTCGGTCAACATGTACAACCTTCAAGGGGCTTCGCTGGTTGCGTTGTATCCGGTATGTAACGTCATTGATCCTGGTGACAACTTTATACGGCCCTTCCCAGGTTGGAGACAACTTCGGAGATTTGCCTTTGCGACGCATCGGATTGTGTAGCCATACCAACGAGCCTTCGTCGAACCCGGCTTGATGAGAGTTGCGGTCGTATCGGGTTTTCATTCTGTCGCTTGCCTGGAGCCCAGATTCACGGACGTGGGTGTGAACGTCATTTAGTCTATCGCGCAATGCACTAGCATATTCCGTGATTTCTTGCGGTGAATCTGGAGGACGTCCAGTCAGTAGATCAGCCGGTAGTCTCAGTTCTCTGCCAAAGTTTGCACACGCAGGCGTCACCGTTGTGTTTTCATGTATCGCTGTTCTATAAGACAACAAGAACAAAGGAATATGACTATCCCAGTCCTTCTGGTGGCTCTCAACAACCTTAGCCAAATGCCTTTCCAAGGTTTGGTTAAATCTTTCAACCATTCCGTCAGACTGCGGATGATATGGGGTGGTCCTGGTTTTATGAATACCCATTATCCTACAGGTTTCTTGAAATACCTGTGATTCAAAATTCCTTCCCTGGTCACTGTGTATTTCCAGAGGAACTCCATATCGGCAAAACACTTCCGTGACTAGTCTTTCCGCGACTGTAGTTGCTTCCTGGTTAGGTATGGCAAAGGCCTCCGGCCATTTAGTAAAGTAGTCCATTACTACTAGGATGTATTTGTTTCCAGACTCCGATGCAGGAAATGGCCCTGCAACATCTAATGCAATCCTTTCCCAAGGCGCTCCAACATTGTATAGCTTCAATGCTCCCCTGCTCCTTGTATGCGGCCCTTTTACCGATGCGCAGCATGTACATTTCCTACACCAATCTTCAACATCCTCACGGCAATGGATCCAATAGAATCGTTGACGAATCTTCATCAACGTCTTCTTCACACCAAGATGGCCGCCTGAAGTTCCGTCATGAAATGATCTCAAAACCTCATTAATTTTAATCTTTGGGACAACCAACTGCAAATGTGAGTCTTTCCCGTTTGCAGACTCCCATTTTCTACACAGGACTCCATTGTGTATCACGAGGCTTTCCCACTGTGCCCAGTAGCTCTTCGTAGCTGCACTCATTTGGGAGACATCACTCCATTTCGGCTTAGGTGTTCCTGCCCTTATCCATTCGAGAATAGGCTTGATGTCTCGATCCTCTTGCTGTGCTTGCTGCATGGCTTCGCTACTCCACTCATCGCTGACAGTATCAGTCCTTATTATTCTAATCGCTACACTGTCTTTAGCTTCTTGCCTAACACAATGGTTACATTCCACCGGACAAGGTCTTCGAGAGAGCGCATCTGCATTTCCATGCGCTTTCCCACTCCGATGTTCGATGACGAAGTCGTATTCCTGGAGCTGTTCAATCCATCTTGCCACTTGTCCTTCTGGATTTTTAAATTGTAGCAACCATTTTAAAGCAGCATGATCAGTCCTCAGATGAAACTTGCGGCCCAGCAGAAACTTACTGAAATGCTGCAATGTCTTAACCACGGCCAGTAATTCTCTCCGTGTAACACAGTAATTTCTCTCTGGTTTAGACAAAGACTTACTAAAGTAAGCAATCACGACCTCCTTGTCTCCTTTTCTCTGGGACAGGACTCCTCCTATCCCAGTATTGCTGGCATCTGTGTCGACGACGAACTCATTTTCTGCATCTGGATAACCCAAGATTGGTGTTTCACAGAGTCTTCGCTTAAGGTCTTTGAAAGCGGCTTCACATTGTTCATCCCAGCTAAATTTCCGTTTTTCTTCCGTTAACCGATGCAAAGGCTTCGCAATATCGGAAAAGCTTTTCACGAACCGCCGGTAGTATGAACACAGACCTAAAAAGGCACGAACGTCCGTCTTATCTTTTGGTGTCGGCCAATCTTTCACGGCACTTATCTTCTCAGGGTCTGTTTGTATCCCATCCTTCGAAATAACATGCCCCAAATAATTCACTTGTCGTTTAAAAAGTGAACACTTCTTTGGACTGAGTTTTAAGTTGGCACCCCGTAGTTTAGTCAAAACTTGCTCTAGTTTGCTGAGGTGATCGTCGAAGTCTTTTCCAATGATGATTATGTCATCCAAATATACCAGACAGGCTCCTCCCAGCAGTCCAGCAAGTATTTGTTCCATCAATCTCTCAAAAGTGGCCGGAGCATTACATAATCCAAATGGCATGACGTCGAACTGCCAGAGACCTTTTCCAGTAGAAAATGCAGTTTTCTCCTTATCTTGTTGACTGATTTCAACTTGCCAATACCCACTCTTGAGGTCCAATGTTGAGAACCACTGCATGCCACTTAAGGTGTCCAAAGTGTCATCTATCCTTGGCAACGGATAACTATCCTTTTTCGTAACATCATTCAGTCGGCGATAATCGACGCAGAATCTGGTGGTTCCATCCTTTTTCTTTACAAGGACTACCGGAGAACACCATGGACTGACCGAGGGTTCAATGATACGGTCCTTCTTCATCTCTTCAATCATTTCCTCCACCTCTTTTTCTCGAGCAATCGGTACACGTCGTGGTCGTTGACGGATTGGCGTTACCTCACCAGTCTCGATTTTATGCTGTACTACTCCAGTTCTGCCAATGTCACCACCATGCATAGAAAAGACGTTTTTATAACGTAGCAGCATGTTCCGCGCCTTCAGCATCTCTACCTTACTGAGGTCATTGCGACAATCTTCCAGTAGTTTCAGCACTGTTGATTCTCTGTCACTTGTGGCATCGCTTTTGGTCGAACCCTGGCAACTACGTATCCACGAGATCTCCTCACAAGTGCCAAGCAGTGTCCCTTTGTTTAAGACGCACTCGTTGTCGCTCATATTTAAAATTCTTATAACGGCTGTGGTTGGTGTTGTTACCACAGTACGAGCTGGTATCCAGGGACTGCTGCCGTCTACTTTTTCCACCAATGCACAGCGATGAGAATTGATGCCGTATTGAGGTAGTCTTATTGGCACTAGGGTCTGTGATTTAGGCTGGAGTACAGTTCGTTTTGCACAGTACACTTTTCCACATGCGCCACCTTCCATGGGAATTTCGTCGAACCCAAGTTTCAGAACGCCACAATCCACGTCGATTTTACAGCGATATTTTCTCATAAAATCCAATCCAATGATGCAGTCATCTAAGATATCAGCGACGATGACTTTATGCCAATAGGTCTTATCACCGACTTCCAACGCCACTTCTTGCTCTCCTCGGACGGAAATGCGCTGGCCGGTAGCTGTCTGCAGATGGAGATGCTTAAGTTGATGTAGATGATCTCTAGGTACATTTTTCACCAGCCGAGAGCTAATCACGGTCCGACTTGCTCCAGTATCAATGGTGAGGTGGCACGGTGATCCATCAATACCTCCTTCGATGACCAGACTATTTCCATCATTAGCTTGAGAGATCAGAATTGGGACTTTTACACTACCAGCCAGCACCCGTCCCGCAGTCCTGGCGTTTACTCGTTTCCCTGTTGCTCCGGCGCATCTGGATGTCGCGCCGTTTGTTCTTGGCCATTACCTTGTTGAGTCCGTTTCGGGCAGCTAGACCGAATATGTCCTTGCTCTTTGCAGAAATAACACCTGGGTGTGAATTCCCGACGGTACACACGTTGCTCATTTGTTGAGATCTCACGCAATCTATGTGCTCGAGGGTCATGTCGTACAGCTTCCACTTCAAGGGCGTGAGCAACAGCATCTTTAAGGGTTGCATGGTGACCCAGACGAACGGCAGCTCTCACCTCCAAGTCTCTGATCCCGTCAATAAAAGCTTGCACCAAAATGCTGTCAAGAAATGACGAAGAAGCTCCTTGGTAAGCTTTTCTCACGAGCTTTTCTATTTCCAAAGCCCACTGCTGCAGAGACTCATTAAGACGCTGGTTTCTGTCCTTCAATTGGGCACGGTAGACATGTTCCAAGTGACTATCACCGTAACGTGATTCCAACGCTTCAAGAAGGCGGTCGTAAGTCACTTCACCTCCAAGCGCCTCTAAAACACTGAGTGCTTGGTCTCGTAACCCCAATGTTAATGCTGTTTTGGCTTGCTCCTTATCCCAACCGTTCGCCTTTGCCACAGACTCGAACTGCAGTTTGTATGCAGTCCATGAGGAGGTCCCGTCAAATGGCGGTACCTTGAACTTTCCGACAGTCTGTGCAGATGGAATGGTTACAGAGCCAGCTGTTCCGCAAGCTATTTTCGTCTCTAATTTTTTTACGTTTTGAGCCACAGACTGCAGCCGTTCCTCATAACTCTCAAATTTCTCGTCGATGCTTCCTAATTTCTCCTCGTGGCTTTCTATTTTGTCTTGCACTGAATGAATTTCTCTTTGCCATTCTGCTTTAGACTCTTTCAAGAAGGCAAATAGATCTTCTTGTTGTTCCCGGAGCTGCACCTTTAGTTGTAAGGCCTGCTCCTCCTGTTGACGCTGGAGCTGTGCCTTCAATTGCAGAGTCTGCTCCTTCAATAAGGTCATAATCGCGTTCAGGTTAATTTCCGATGATGATCCTGAAGCTACCGTCGACGTACTCGGAGTACTCGCAGCCTCTTCCGCAGCCTGGCTTCGGGTTTTCACTCCCTCCCTGTCGTCTCTCGGCGTTATCGGCATTTTCTATCCCACTTCTGACACCAGTTGTTACGAGCGTGGGGATCGGTTTAAATAGAAAATGCGAGGACAACCGTTGAAGGCAGGCTTTATTCAGCTTCACTTCAATTACAGCAAAGCGCGTACAAATTCGATAACTCTTCCTTACACAACACACAGTCACTTGTATATTCGCACTGTATCGCTTCACACACTTTATCGCTTTGATCGCTTCGAATACTAGTCTTAGACTAACTGGAGCGGAGGCTGTTAGCTCGCCTTTTATATCGGGCGCGGCCGAGTAGCGAAAGATCGAGATAAGACAGGTACGTTCTGAAAAAGACAGGAACCTTCTGGGAGGTTCTATTAGGTCTTGTGTCTCTTTCTATTCATTCCATTCGTTCTAGAACAGTGACGTCAAGGCATGCTGTCTCTTTCTAGCCTGACGTCTCGTTCTATTCATTCCATTCCTTCTAGAACAGTGACGTCAAGGCATGCAGTCTCTTTCTATAGTGCCGTCTCGCTCACTCCTATGGAAATCTGGCCATTTATTGAAGTGGCCAAGCGCCGGGCGTAGCAATATAATGTACTTACTGATTTTATAATCATGACGATTGAAATAAGTCATAAATGCTATTTTAGTATCGATATAATTAATAGTTTCTCGTGATTGTCGTTCAGACATATATTTGTCAATAAATTATTATAGATTATACTAATGACGGGTCGTGTTAACTTCACACAGGTCAATAACCTTAAACTTGGTCATAGTTGATTATTATCTGTGGTCATAGAATCGTTTAAAAAAGTGCCAAGAAGTAACTTAACACCTTGACTCTAAAACATTTCATATAGTTAAAGACAAAACAGGAAATATAATATTAAACTTGATGAGATTAAACATATTTAAGTATATCTACACACGTACATCTATTTATTTACTGATATATATTAATGTCAGGATTGTAATGGACTTTTGAGGACGGATATACCTTAAAAGTAATAAAAATGCTTAAAAAAATATTAATTATATGAATTATATATATAATTTATTCAAAAAATTGTTGGTTTTCGAAATTTTCAGGTCGTATTATTTCCAGGTAATCTAGGTCCTTATAACGGTGCTTGGACATAGATAGATAAAAACAAAAAAAATCATGCGTGGCAGTCTTTGGAGATTGCCGGTAACAGTAAAAAGTCTGTATAAAAAGGATTTACTTCACATAAAAGTGCCGAACGCGCTTCAATTCATTTAATTTTTTTTTCGTGAACACAGGTGTAGATGTTTACAGGATGCTTATCTAAGGTATATATATATATTATTTTCCGCCGATAGGCATATAAAATAACATGCATAAATTGTATTCAATACTAATTGCTAATTTCTATGTAAGACAGTTCTTATGACCTACTATCTAAGTTTAGGGAAGTCAATCAATTAATGTCATAATTTAGAGAATGTTATTAAATATCAATTTCAAACGTAAAATTTCTTCAAAATAGGACAGACATATGATAATGTTTTAATGTCAAATTTAGATAGTTTTTGATTATATTCTTAGATGTCAATTAATTAGTAATAATGTCAGGCATGCATTAAAATAATAAATAAATTATGTCAATATGCACAAAGTTACGAGTGATATAGATATAGGTACAATGTCAATTCTTTACAAATTTAAAATTGATTTAACCTATTTACTTATTTTATAGAGATTATTAGATACTCAATAACAGATTGAAGAGCTCTCCCTTGAAGTCCCTATTTTGGCTGACTCATTATGTCCTATGGAAGTTTGTTAAATAATTTAGGAGCCACTGCATTGCATTTCCACTTTTTCAAATGAGGTAATGTTACTCTTAACAAAATTTATAACATCATAGAAATACTGCGAAACTTTCAAGTTTCAGAAATATCGTCAATTTTGTCAAATTTAACTAAAACAATCAGATACCGGCTTATCTGATTGTTTTATTTAATTTTAACCTAAAGAAGTTTAAACAATTAATAGGTTCTTTGAGTAATGTTATGTAATTACGATTGGAATAATTGAAATGCTTAGACGATACTTGAATCCATGACCGGTGTCTTACAATAATAAATACATTCTGTGAAGTTTCAAGAAAAGCATTCAGTTAATTAAGACTAATAATGTTAATACATTTAACTAATCGTAACTTATTACTACTATAACTCAATTTTCAAACGACAGCCATAGAAAGATTAAATTGCATACAATACAGAATTGAATATTTAAAATGTATTAGCCCATAACTTGTCAAATTATTGATTAATCTGCTTAATAAAACTGTCTTAGTTGAAATTAATAGTTGAAATGTTCCGTTTTGGTGTCAACATGCACACTGGGCAAGGAAGCATAAATCATAAGACACCGTGTTTCGAACCGTGTCGGTTGTTCCGAGAAAGTTAATTAACAAGTTAACACGTGTTTTTTTGTCGACAAACGCGAATTTTTCAACACGTGGTGTTGGTGACAGTTGAATGTTTGTGAAATGTGAGATTACTGCAGATTTTGTGTAAACGAACATCTGCTGTTTATTCTGCGGAATTTTCCAAAAGAATTCTCTGGAACATATCAAATTCACTTTTGACTGTGATGTTTAAAATTACAAGTACCTACCTATCTAGAGTCTTTTGTGATATAATTCCCATAATAAGAAACATGGTTGTTTTATTTTAAGGTATAAAATGTAACTTAATGTTTTTTTAATGTATTAATATTATAATGAAGATATTCTTGGAATAAAACCAAGTTATGATGGGTAAATATATCAAAATTCCTTCCGAGTGTATAAAGTATATAAATACATTAACATTGGGTATCATCAGACCACATAAATAACATCGCAAAGTGTCATCGACGATTTATTTTCTGTTTGTTAATGAGAGAAAAGGATAACGTTCAAGTCTCGATTCGTTGCATTTGTTTTTTTTTTAATTAAGTGCTGTTTTGCATGTTCTTTGTGCAAAAAGGAAACATTGTTGAGTAAATCGATTTATGAAACGTTGGAAAACCGTTCATTAGAAGTCAGGTGAGGTTTTACTACATACTGACTATAGTAAATGTTAACATTGATTATAAGTGGCTATCGAAAGTTGATAATCTAAGTATCTCATTTTTCAAGAAGTTTAAGTACCACCCACCCCTTCTCATGTACAGAAGCACAACGGTGCAAGTATTTCTTAACTGTTGATATCTGTGACTCGAAGATACTCCTGTTAAGTTTTACTCATTACTTATTTTATTAGGAGATTATCACCTCGTATATAGGAAAATAGTACATACATAAAATTAAATTACTACTGTTTGTTTACTGTTCTAAAAAAAATTCTAAGTACTGTAGTGTCGGGGGCGACTATCACCACAGTTTTTTGAATTATAATACATACAAGGTTTGGTAATATCAAAATATTTATTCATGAATATATGATTGCTAATCAAACTTTATGGGGATTACGCGAGGTTTCTTTAATTTTATTGTAGCGGAAGAGAGAGGGTCTCGGTATCTGATACACTTTATAATATCTTCAATCTTCCTCTTCAAGAACTTCCGCAGATTCCACCATCAGTCACTGACGCCAACTGTCTTTCATCGCTTGTTTATTTTCTATTGTAGTTCTAATTCAAATTATGTGTTTTATTTCTATATCGATGATGCGTGATGTCCAGGTCTACAAGTAAGTTTGTCATGGAGGACGGACACTACAGTACTTGCTGAAACTTTTGAAAACTTTATATATAAACTGAACTCATTTCGTGCAAGTCATTTTTCAAGGATAGAAACAATTGAAATCTAAAAATACATAATAGCCCTATTCTACTTCTAATTAACAAGCAGTAATTAAAGTACACGACTCTAAACAATAATTAAGTGCAACCGGAAGTACCTACCCACATGTGTGTACAGCTTGACGGTTTTAAGTTTCGTGTTCCATCTTCCGCAACCTCCAATATACTTAGACCCTATTCTTTAACACACCCTGTTTTAACTAAGTATCAAGAAATATTGGATACTGAGATACAACCATTTTAACTTACACTTTCAGCTTCCCTAATAACTTCTTGTCAATATTGTGACGCCCAATTATGGTTTTGATTTTAATGAGGGAGCTTGTTCATTAGAGCTCAATTATCAGAATGTCGAAATAAAAACATTTTATAATGGTCTGCGAAAATAGTTTATAGCTTAAATGTACAAAAATAGGTAAAAGTGTTTCATTAAATCACCTTTAGCCAAAACCTTTAGCCAAACATTCTTTTTTATCGAAAATGCAAAATAAAATGCTAAAATTTATTTGCATAACAATAAATATAATAGAGCATTCAATCTGTAAAAATAAGAAACAAAAGTCTACTGTTAGTTTTAACATTATCTAATTTAAATATGAACTAAAATCCAGTAGTGCTTCAAATCACAGTTCTTAACCACTTTCAAAATAAAAAAATGAATGAGAACCGTTTATGAATAAATCATCAGCGATCATCTCGCGAAACGCAATCAACAAGGCCCATTAGAAAGAGAGAGCGTATCGATTGTCCCTAAGAATAAATAAGATAGCAATAACTAGATCCTCGAAGGTGTAATTATGCTGTTAAGGATATAATTTTGTGTTGTTAAAGCGATGCATGCGTCACATATTTCTTATTTTATTTTTGATATTATTAAGTTGTTTAAATATTCACCGGATGAAAATAGAGTTACCGTGAGATAAATTTATTTAGATAAAGTGTAACCTAGTACTCAACATTAATACATATTACACAGTAGTTTAAGTGGTTAATACCATAGCAATATGTCATACTTCGTTATTATACACGAGTACTGTTACTAAGAGCGGTCTAAGAAATAAATAAGTCTTGTGAAGTGATTTTCTTTCTGTATCATGTATTTTTGTCTCACATTTTAGGTATATTTACTGAAACATCTAATTAAACATTTTTTGAAATCAGTATTCGTATAAATTAATTTTCTTTAGCAGTTAGAATTCTCATTACAGAGGGCTTAAAGATAAACACGTTTCGGTTTAAAATGATTATCAAACACACTGCGTTAATAACAGAGATTAACCTTAGCTTTTTACATCCACTTAATGCATTCGATTTTTTAACAATTTTAGATCTTTCAATCAACCCGAACTCCATCAAAAATTAAATGACGGGTGTATCTTTACCATAATATTTTTTGTTTCTTTTTATTCTGTGAACTAGTCGACTACCTGGGATCACACTCCCATATCACCTCTGATTACGATATAAAAACTTAGTTAGCTGTAGATATACGTTTTTTTGCAGTGTCCTAAGTAATGATTTTACTAATCGTTTTATGACATTGATGATTTAATGAGAACGTTTTTATATCTGTGAGTTTTGACGCAAAGCCCACTGGGCGGGACCGGCTTTGTCTAGTTTATTAGAAAAATAGACCACTGGGCGCTAAATACGGTTTATGTTATCTTTAAGCATTTATTATAATTTTATTGCACAGACGTTTTATCAGTCACAGTCTGCTGAAACATATAATTTTATAAGTACAAAATATTGTTTTGTTTATTTTTATTGAGCAGTCAATATTCAAAATGGTGCGGCAGTAAAAAAATACCTACGCCGACATTACAAATTCACGTCGTAACGCCTTCATCTCGCCGCACATTCGAATAACAACCAAACTCATAATTTACAACGAGGCTCATTAGTATACGCTGTTACAAAGTCACTACGCGCACGGCCAAAGACGCCGCCCAACAAAGACATTGACATTCATATATTAACGCTAAACGTGACCACGAAACCACTAGATATCGTACATCGAGATACAAATTTTACGCCCAATCGACTCGAATAAAAATTAATACATCAGTATCAAATCAACTCGAATCCTTTCGATATAAAAACAACGTCGCCCCAATGCACCAATTATTCGATATTCGTTTATAAGAAAAAAGAACATAAAGTTAGTTTTCCGATGAAGTTTTTGCTCGTGGCTGCGGCAATATCGTTAGGGTGACCATAGTATAGTATAGTAATGGAATTTGCGGCCGAATCGATTGGCCCCAAATTCGATCGATGATAAATTTTGTGGTTCGTATCAAAGGGTAAGAATGACGTTTTCCGCCAGTTCTCACAAAGATGAAGACATAAAAATTTTGGAAGTCGAGCGGCTCGTCAAAAGGAGACCACATACGTTATATTCGTGGGATCTTAGGTATTATTTTCTTGTTGGGTCGGTTGTACGTCCGCAAAATTGTTGGGCGCTGACGCCTTCTGCATTAGGCTATTATTTTTGGGTAAATCGCCCGCCTTGGAGCAGGCTAAGCGTGATCAACAAATCACATCGTTTCGGTCGATGCTTTTTTTTTTCTTCCGACCCGCGGCGTGTTTGTTTTCGTACGTTTGAGACGTGATTATTATGGAAATTTGTTACCTTAACGACGCCTCGGTCGTGATGAAGGATAGATTTTAATTAAGATGACTAATACCTTATAAGTGTTCGCGAACGTAGTGCTTAAACGATTTACAAGGTTTTTAATTTAATATGAACAAGATGTCATTTCTCTTAATATTTTTGAAGTTATTATTTAAATATTTAAATTATTAAATATCCAAAAATATTATTTCTCTTAATATTTTTGGAGTTATTATTTAAATATTTAAAGTTTAAGTTAAACCTAGTTATTTAATGTTAGATATGAATGAAAATTAAGGTAACGATAATTTTAATAGGCAGAGATGATAGATTAATTTAATAAATTATTATTTATACAATATTTAAATTATCAAGAAATTATATTGATCAATAGAATACTCATACTGTTTTAGTAAATAGCTTGTATTGAATTCCACTATACCCTGTCCCACGTATACATAATATATTATGCTACAATTTAGTAACGAAATATCCATTCCGGATCACGGCCTAAGTTATGTAGGATGCCCAATTAGCACAGACATATTAGGACAGTCTCGATTTAGTCAGCATGAAATCAGTTCCCGCGAAATAGCTCGTAAAAGATATCCGGTACTACATTAATCACATACAGCGTTAAGTGACCACTTTATATGCAGAATGGAACCAAGATGTTGACAACTCAATCTTGGCTTATTACGGCTAGGGTGACTAAGCGGCAGAGATTTGTGGTCTTTAAAAATAAATCTATGAAGGCATTACGTTACAATGTTTATTGATATTATAATGTGCCTAATGTTATGCTCAAATTTATGTTCAAATAATTCAATAAAGAATACTATCGATTTTTGTATTCGTTACAAAATTGGGTAGGTATTCCAAAATTGGACGCAGTATTCAATTTCATTCAATTTAAGACCCAAATATTATTAGAATAAAGTTTGAATTCGTGTGGAACCACCATCCAAATGTTTTTTTTTTTCTTTTCAGGTTTAGATTACTTAAGTGCAGCAAGAAGCCTACATCCGGAGCTGCATGCTGGAAGCACGCTTGCCAGTCAAGACTTCCAACTTAGTTTAGAAGGTAGGTATTCAAATGAGTCGTTGAAAGACGGATAAAGATTGTCCCTTTTATATGAGCTTAATCACGTATTCAGCCTTTTATCGTAATTATATCGTTTCTCAGATGAATTGCTTCAACATGTTCAATGAAATCACTTGTACTGTTCCACATTATTTATTGATTTCCTGACCGGTTTCGCCTTACGGCATTATCAAAGGTTGATACATGTTTTTTGGGTATCAGATTTTGACATCTGATACCCAAAAAAAAAAAAAAAAAAAAACATGTATCAACCTTTGATAATGCCGTAAGGCGAAACCGGTCAGGAAATCAATAAATAATGTGGAACAGTACAAGTGATTTCATTGAAGATGTTTAGCAAGTTCCACCAAGTGCCATCAATCAACAGTATAAGAATTGCTTCAAAATATAACCATCAAAATGAAATCGCAGCTTGACTGGAAGTAATATTTCGTAAAAAATACTTATAAAATATATTAACATGTGCATATTCTCTGTCTGGTATCAATCAGCGTGATTGAAACCATCAAAATTCTCTTGACACACTATTGCTTAGTTGTAGTCTAAATTGGGTATTTTGATTTAAAATTCTCCGTAATCAGCATAGAGTCTCAAACATATGCCTGGTGGTTGTAATAGGGTCGTCTATTATTGGCACCAGGACGATTATTTATAAGGAAACCCATACGTATATAAAGAAAAAGAGGTTATTCACCATTTCAGTTCTTAACTTGATATTGTTTAATACAATCATATGAACTGTATTGAAATTTTACGTACGAACTTTATTGCATATTTTACGGTCCTTTTATATTCTAATATAACGAAGAACAATGGATTTGTAAGAGTTTATGAAAGCGTTCTCAATAATAAAGTTATAAACAGTTTGACAATAAATAAAGACTCGCAGATCGGTCGAATGAATGTTTCTGGGAGCACTCATAAACCTTCGACACTGACTAATAATTCGTTCATTCATTCGTTTATGGTTAATAAATCGAATAGAAAGTGATAGTGTCGATATTAACAATCGATTTATTATGCTTGATGCGAAATAATTATTCTAATGAAATCACACATAAATTATAATACTGAATGAAGAATAACTACTTATTAAAAATTGAATTGTATTAAATGAACGTTCAGGATGGGACTATAGGTTTAGTATTCGAAGTAGTCCTGTGTTAAAGAGTTTCCTAAGAAATATAAAGGCCTACATGTTCACTTGATCTAATCTAAATCTAAAGTTTCTTTTGTAATACTATGTTTATTTAAGTGTCGTTAGAGGAGATACGGTTGCAGCTTTACATACAACTATATATAAAAAGTGTAACCGTGTCTCTTTTTTCGACAGTTTTTAACTTATCTATAGTTTGAGAAATTACTAGTATTTTCCCAAACCCCTCCAGCTAAACTTATTACTTATGTTACGAGTACGTTCATGTCAGTAGTGTAATGGCAACAATTCGAACCCGGGACCTCTGGATCCTAAGAGCGACTCTTAAACCACAAAACTATCGACGCTTCCTCAGTCGTCGGCCATTATTTAGCAGTACAAAGTACACTTTAAATTGTTTTATTATTTTCAGGATCAAGAATAGCCTCTCCAACCAGGTTAAGGCTATCGGGCGGTGCTATTGGGGCTTCAGCTAACCGTAAGAGGGCAGTGTCCTGGAGCCCTTACTCCGCAGAGTCCTTGGACCTGGCTGCAGTGATCAGGGCGTCGCCTGCCAGTTTAGCTGTCAGAGCACCTTCGGCGGCTTCTACGGGCAGTTATGGGCACCTTAGTGCTGGTGAGTGTCATTTGCAGATGTAGAGAAAAGATGGAAGTTAGGAAGCTGAAAAAGTTAGAAGGGTGTGTTTAGAAGTAAGCAAAAAAATTAGATAACTTAACACATGTATTAAACATATCCCGCCGACCCCCCGTCAGTCCCAGTTGCCATAATAACATCTATGGCAGTCGTTACGGGTAGTTGGAGACCTCAAAAATCAAAAAATTGGTCTAACTGTTATGCTTCGATAGTGCATTTGGGTTGGAGGTCACTGGCAGTCGCTTCACAGAAAATATCGAAGTTAATTCTGAGTTAGACTGGAAGCGGAACCCAGACTCCAAGTTGAAAGCTTCAGATGCGACTGGGAATAACGTTAAGAGTAAGAAGAATGTATCAAACATATGACCTGTCTGGCAGACGGATCCAGTAGCTTATGGAATCAATCAAAGGTAGTTTCAAAAAGGTCCTATACCCGATTCGGTAAAAGTAAACAATCTTGTAGCATTTTTTTTATAAAAACATACGTTAAACCAATAAACTAGGCTAACTGACTGACTATTTGATTAAGATAGGAAAATATTGAATTGGTCTAGGCGGGGTTTTTATATTGAGCATCCAAAATGCTTAAAAATGTCATTCAAAATGACTGACTAGTTGTTCAATTTCGGTTTCTAAGAAGAAATTATTAATAAACTGAGTTTTTACACATCAAGATTGTTGACGTTTAGTTAAGTATAGGTTCTGTGGAATGGAGTATAGGTTAATGAGTGGTGGACAATCACCTATTAAAAACTATAAGGTCCCCTGCAAGCACGGACTTAATTATTCTATCTTGGTGGTGCCCTTTACCAGAATGACTGACCAAGTATCCATTATTTCAAGAAATGCTTCCATCTGATGATGAAATCTCACGATTACTTTTTCAGGAGCGATATCCCCAGCGCTCTCCCTCTCACACGCCTCACTGGCGCAGCAGTTGCTGGCGCGCGGTGGAGTAGTCGGTGGCAGCGGGGTTTTAGCGGGAGGGGTTCTAATGGACCCCGCCCATCAACAAGCGGCCGCCGCAGCGGCACATCACGCAGCACATGCACATCTCGTTGCTGGGATTCATAGGTATGTTGATGTCTTTAAATTGATAGACCTAGAGGCTATGTATTTGTAGACAGTGTGCAGACGAGGGACAGTTTCACCGCGAACGATAGAACAAGGAATAATATTCTGCCAACGCATTCTGCGGTTAAAAAGACCGTGCTGTCAGTACTTATGGAGTACGTATGACCCGGCGATCGTCGCCTGTGAAAAGCTTCAAAGTCTTAACTTAAAATAAAATAGACTGCAGGGCTTATAATCAAGACTATGCGGACTGAGGATATCATACAAACACCCAACGTTTGGAAGTTATTCTCAGTGCGCTTATAGTTGATGTAATCGACGATCATTTTGTTTATTAACTAATAATAAAGCTATCTATATACATTCCTTAAAAAAACGAGTGGTGTACATTAATGTATTTTACGACGACGCATAACGAAGATATTTTTTCTAGGATATTACAAGGTATATCACAAAAATCTAAAATTTAAATATTTCCCTGTTCGGCAGTTTCGCAGTAAAATGACTATAGTAGGATACCTTAAGGATACATGAGAAGCTTGGGACGTTAAAACACTGGAATTCATCGAACTACCTTTCGGTTGATTAATGATTGCTTTTGAAATATTGACAGACTGATGCAAACATTCGATAACATTCTTCGACAGTACCTCTACTTCGTATAAAAAAGTTGTACCTATTTAATTCGAGAAAAGATTTTAAACCGCGATAAAGCTATCGTCATAACTTGTAAAAGATACAAATGAATGTATTAGTATTTAGCAGGTAGGTATAGGAGTTGGGCACGCCGTGATTGCGGCGGTAAGACCCATCATGGGGGAGTGGCTAGAGAGGCCACACGGGAGCCTCTCGTACCGTCAGACGCAGATGATAACCGGGCACGGTTACTTCGGGCGGTATCTGCATCTGATGGGTATTGAGCCAACGCCCGAGTGCCATCACTGCGACGCGAGCGTGGACTCGGGGCTGCACACGCTCACCGAGTGTCCGGCGTTTGAGACGCCGAGGCGGGAGCTTGTGCAGGCCCTGGGGGTGAGAGTGCTCACGCTCTCCACCCTGCTCGCGGCGATGGTCCGCTGCGCGGTTGCGTGGGCGGCCAGCGACTCTTTCTGCGAGCAGGTCATGCTCGCGAAGGAGACAGCAGAGCGGGCGCGGCGCGGTGAGCGAGAAAGACTCGCTGACATCGCTGCTCGCGCCCGAAGGCGGCTCGGGCGTCGGAGGGCGCTTACAGACCTCCGCCCCCCATGAGCGCGGGCCTGAGGGTGACGGGTGGAGCCACCCGTCACCCTAGCAGAAGCAGGCCACGGCGGCGGCGCGCATCGTAGGACGATGCGCGCCTCCCCACACCGGGGTTGAGTCGGGGACGGCGTGGTCCCCACCTCCCGAGGAGGGCCCGACCGAAAGGGATGGCCCTGGGTCAGCCGGGGTGCGAGGGATATGTCGCAAGACAACCTCACCTTCGGCCTAGCACCACGACCCACAGACGGCGTGCGATTTAGTCGGTTCGAGTCCGACATAACCTACCCCTCCGGCTCCGGAGGGGCGGGTATCCGTGGGGATTTCCCGCACGTAAAAAAAAAAAAAAAAAGTATAGGAGTTACAAGGTTGACTACCTCATATTAGTTATTGGCTGAATTGCCATCAACGAAATGTCCAATGTTGGATCAAATATTTCAAAATAAGCATAACTTCTTCAATGGTGGGGGATATGGAAATTGTTTTGTTTGTCAATAAAGTTAGTTTATCTTATCTATCATATTATGTGACCGGTGAATTCTTGGATCCAGTAATTCTCGAAACCCGATGTTTGGACTTAATTATCACCATTAACGTTTATCATTACCTCTCAAAACGCTTTCCAGTGGTATTATATTTACCATTATCTTATTAATTTTACCGTCAGATCTCACATTTCATCTCCCACGCAACTTCTGATGGGTGCTCCGGTTGATGTGCGACCAGGTCTGACACTAGATGGAACACCACCACAGCATATGCAGCAACCACCTCAACAGCAAGAAGTCACTAGTGTTATGGAAGCCGATAGGTAAAACTTGAAACTCAGATATTACTGTAATGATACGATTATAATGCAGTAGTTCAATCTGCATACATCATCATCATCATCATTTCAGCCGAAAGACGTCCACTGCTGGACAAAGGCCTCCCCCAAGGATTTCCACAGTGACCGGTCCTGCGCCTTCCGCATCCATGCCCTTCCCGCGACCTTCACCAGGTCGTCGGTCCACCGTGTGGGAGGCCTGCCTACACTGCGTCTTCCGGCGCGTGGTCGCCACTCGAGAACTCTCTTGCCCCAACGGCCATCTGTTCTACGAGCTATGTGCCCCGCCCACTGCCACTTAAGTTTGGCGATTCTGTGTGCTATGTCGGTTACTTTAGTTCTCCTGCGGATCTCCTCATTTCTGATTCGATCACGCAGGGAAACTCCGAGCATAGCACGCTCCATCGCCCTTTGGGTGACCTTGAGCCTTCTTATGAGGCCCATAGTAAGGGACCAAGTCTCAGTTCCGTAGGTCATCGCTGGCAACACACACTGATCGTAGACTTTAGTCTTGAGACACTGCGGTATTTTGGACGAGAAGATATTACGAAGCTTCCCGAACGCTGCCCAGCCGAGTTGGATTCGACGATTGACCTCTTTCTCAAAGTTGGACCTGCCTAACTGGACTGTCTGTCCCAGGTAAACATATTCGTCGACAACTTCGAGTGTAGAGTCTCCAACCTTTAAAGAAGAAGAAGTGGGTGCGACATGGACATTTGACATAATTTTCGTCTTGTCCATGTTCATTTTGAGGCCCACTTCTTGGGAGGCTCTACTGAGGTCTTCGAGCATTGTGCCTAGGTCTTCCAAGGTCTCAGCCATGACTACGATATCGTCAGCGAATCGAAGGTGAGTGATGTACTCGCCGTTGATATTGATGCCGAGTCTTCTCCAGTCCAGGAGCTTGAAAACATCTTCCAGGCCGGCGGTGAACAGTTTCGGAGATATAACGTCTCCCTGTCTCACCCCTCGCTGCAACTGGATAGGTTTTGAGCTTTGATCCTGGAGGCGGACTGACATGGTGGCGTTTTCGTACAAACACTTCAGCGCTTCGATATATCGATAGTCAATTTGGCACCGTTGGAGAGACTGTAGCACAGCCCAGGTCTCGATCGAATCGAAGGCTTTCTCATAGTCCACAAACGCCAAGCAGAGTGGCTGATTATACTCCTCAGTCTTCTGTATAATCTGTCGCAACGTATGTATGTGGTCTATGGTGCTAAAGCCTTTTCGGAAACCGGCTTGTTCGGGAGGCTGGAAGTCGTCGAACCTGCGAGCGAGACGATTCGTAATGACTCTCGAAAACAACTTGTAGACATGGCTCAGAAGCGAGATGGGTCTATAATTCTTCAACAAGGTTTTATCACCTTTTTTGAAGAAGAGTACCACCACACTTCTGTGCCATGCCTTAGGCGTTCGTCCCTCGAGTATGACGGAATCAAATAGCTTCTGAAGAGCTTTAAGTATCGGTGTTCCACCAGCTTTTAGAAGCTCAGCCGTGATCCCATCATCACCCGGTGCCTTATTGTTCTTTAGCTGTTTGAGAGCCATTCTAATCTCGTACAGGCTGACGTCCGGGATATCCTCGGTATAGTGTCGGGTCAATCTGGCTCTTGGGTCTTTGGCCAGATTATTAACAGATTGCCGTACACTCGTGTATAATTGTCCGTAGAACTTCTCGACCTCTTCCAACAGCTCCGGCTTCGACGAAATAATTCTGCCATCCTCCGCCTTCAGCTTATTCAGTTGGCTTTGACCAACAGACAGATCCCTTGCGAAAACCTTTGAGCCTTTGTTGCTCTCAATCGCCTCCTTAATATGAGTCGTATTAAATTGGCGTAGGTCGCGAGTCAAGGACTTGGAGATCTGTCTGTTTAAACGCCGATACTGAGTAGCATCTTCAGAAGACTGCAGAACCAAATTTCGTCTTTGTTCCATGAGTTTGTTGGTGAGGTCCGAAATCTTTTTGGTTCCTTTTGAACGACGGGCTTTGAAGATCTTAGACCCAGTCGTTTGGACAATTTCCACAAATCTGTCATTGTAATCATCCACATTTTCGCAATCTCCCAGGCATTCGAAGCGATTCTGCAACTCGAGCTGAAAGTGCTCAGGGTTCTGGAACTGGATAGGTGCTGGTCGGAGCGTAGACTTCATCAGGCGACATCTTTCGAGCTTTGTTCTAAGATTCAATGTGCCTCTTACCATCCGGTGATCGCTTCCTGTTTTTACTGAATTGATCACGGAGACATCATTGAATATGTGCCTCTTCGTCGACAAGATGAAATCAATCTCATTTTTTGTGACACCGTTAGGGTGCAGCCATGTCCACTTACGCTGTTCCGGCTTTCTGAAGAAGGAGTTCATCATAAAAAGGCCCTCCTTCTCCATGAAGCCGGCCAGCAGATGGCCACGTGCATTCCTCTTTCCATATCCAAATTGCCCCACTCTCAGCTCGTTGTCGCTTCGTTTGCCCAGTTTCGCGTTAAAGTCCCCCATCACAACGGTATAGTGTGTTCGGGAGCTATGCATGGCTTTAGAGATATCCTCATACATAGTCTCCACCTCGTCGTCGGGGTGTTTCGAGGTCGGTGCGTGTACCTGTATGACCTTCAGCGAATACCGTTTGGTGATTCTGAGTATAAGGTACGCTACCCTCGTCGAAACACTCTCGATCTGGACCACGTTGTTGACAAGGGACCTGTGGACGATAAACCCGACACCACCCTGGGACAGTATGTCGCCCTCCCGGAAATAGAGCAGGTTACCGGATTTGAGGATCATGGTGTCCTGCCCCTCTCTCCGGACTTCACACAATCCTACGATATCCCACCGTAGCCTGCTCAATTCTTCCTCGAGTTCAGCGAGCTTCTCGTCGGTTCGCAGTGTGAGCGTGTTGTACGTTGCCAGGGCCAAAGGTCGTCGGGGTTGGTAGCCTGGCATCTGCCGGGGATTCTTCGCACCCCTTGCCCCGCCGTTACCATGGCCGCTACCATAGCCAGGAATAGCGGGGCCGCCGGGGACTAGGGGCCGTTTGTTAGGTTCGTTCATCATGGGGGGTTATGCCGTAATCGCCACGCTTGGCAGGCGGGTTGGCGATCGCAGTTTGGTGGCTAGTACGCGGAAAGATGCTGCTGCCCATCCTCCGGTATTTGAATCCCTTAGTCGCCTCTTACGACACCCACGGGAGGAGATGGGGTGGTGCTATTCTATCAATCTGCATACATTACCAATAAATGAGATTGCGATAGAGAGAGAATATCAGAGAGGGAGAGAGAGAGAATTTGACGATCTAATTATATTAAAAGAAATCAAACCTCTGGATCCAAATCTGGTCGAAGTTCTACATTTTATGAGAGTCACGGATTTTAAAACTAAACTATATCATCTTGCTTCCCACAGTGCTTCTGGTATGACACAGCGAAAATCTCCCCACGTTGTGATGGGCCACCGAGACCATCACAGCAATAAGCCGTTGTCAGCAGCGGCTGAGAGTACGGTCCACGATGGACTGGACTCTAAAGACGAACCTGGGGACTTCATCGAGACTAATTGCCATTGGGTACGTATTTGATGTTTGTTTTCTAAAGCTTTTGCATCATCATTTCCTAACACTTTCGTAGATAAGTTCCTTAACCATTTAAAAAGAGAACCGAAAATAGAACCAGTGACATTAGTACCATACTAGCCGTACCATAACAAAACGTACTAATTATGTTTCCTGAAATTTTGTAGTAGTTGGAATAGTTAGTCTCGTTCTCAAACTTTTGTCGAATCGACGGCACTTCTTTAAAATTCTGCTCTCCTAGTGCTGCTAAATAGCAAATGGCCAGTTGTGAGTGTTGATTCTGCAGAAACTTCGCATCGAAGTGGTATTGTGCATATTCTTGAAAATCAATTAATAGAAGGTAAAAGTATTTCTGGCATAGCTGATGCGGTAATTACTAAGAGGTGACCTACGGCCCGGCCAGCATGTATTTCAGAGGCACTTGAATTTTGTAGGTATGGTTCTAATTTCTCCAAAATACAGAGCGAAACTAAGTAGGAGTTTCTACTCTAGCATCTCCTCATTCTTTACCATATAGCATTATTCCTTCCAGGTGGACTGCAAGCTAGAGTTCCCAACACAAGACGATCTGGTGAAGCACATCAACACGGACCACATCCACGCCAGCAAGAAGGCGTTTGTGTGCCGCTGGGTCGGCTGCTCCAGGGACGAGAAACCGTTCAAAGCGCAGTACATGCTCGTTGTACATATGAGGAGGCATACGGGAGAGAAGCCACATAAGTGTACCGTAAGTTTGATTTTTTCTGATCTGAAAAAAATATTTTGAAATGATATTACTTCCACGTTTCACATATTCATACGCTTACGAATTGTTACGTGCAGTTATTTATTTTGAGACATTAGAAATTAATTTACTTTAATGTACAGTCAGCTTCAGAGAAAGCCTCTCCCCCCCCCCACACCCTTGTAACGTTTAAGTTCATAAGTACTCAACTGTAGCACAGATAATATAATATAATTCTTATACACAGGAATAACACTTATATATATATATAACACTTATACATTTGTTCAGGAACAAATAATGGTTACACTCGTAACTACGAAAAGCAGCCATGCATGGCGACATTATTTTGGAAATTTTTCAAATTTTTTGTATTAAAATTAACTTATCAAAAATAAAACATACACTTAACACATGAGTCTACTAGTGCCATCTATTAATTTTTAATATTACTAAAGATATTTTCTTAGAATCGGTACCCCATGACTGTAGTATGTACAATGGTGAACCCTGCTAGACAGATAGCGAAATTCCTAGTTGTTTGAGGTAAGAGATTACCATAAATCTGGATAAATACATAACGTATCATATACTGCTTACAGTTTGAAGGCTGCTGTAAGGCGTACTCTCGGCTTGAAAATCTGAAGACCCACCTTCGGAGTCATACTGGTGAGAAGCCATACACCTGCGAGTACCCTGGTTGCGCCAAGGCTTTCTCCAACGCAAGTGATAGGGCCAAGCACCAGAACAGAACGCATAGCAATGAGGTAAGTAACATTTATTCAAGTTTTTAGAATTCTGGAAAGATGAATACTTTGGGAGAAGTAGCCATTTCAGGACGGAATATATTTAAAAAAAAAATCCTAGATATAGGATTACTAAAGAAAGATAGTTCTTTACATTAGAACTTGTAGGTAGCATGTAACATGATATTTTGATTGAAAAGTTGAGTTCCTCGTCAGAGTTTTAGGTCGAACATTTTTTCGTTTGTTTTTCTGTCCACAGCTTCTATCTACATCATAGTATTTCTCGTTTGTACCGTTTTCAGTTTAGTTATAAGTAGTAATCTATATTAACTAAAATACGTCTCTTTTCCACAGAAACCGTACGTATGCAAAGCGCCCGGTTGCACTAAGCGATACACCGATCCTTCATCATTACGAAAACACGTGAAAACTGTCCATGGCGCTGAATTCTACGCCAGTAAGAAACACAAAGGTATATTATTATTCATAACGTTCGTCGGAGCATTCAAAGCTTGTACTTTAGAGCTTGGAGCCCAAGGTCCGCTCTGTAAGTAGTTTGTACTTTTGCGGGAGCGGCTATCATTTGACCTCCCAACCTCGAGTCTCCACCAGTACATCGTCTGTCAAATAGCAGATTTACCACTTTGCAGGTGAGGTTAGCTTGAGTTCCGAAGAAAAACACATCTGCATTGGTAGAAATATCTATATCATGTCTATTATGGGATATCCCTTACTGAATATAGGAATCTCCTTGAGATATCTAAGTAGTAATGCCTCATTGCCAAGTAGAAAACTACTTTACGCTTTTAAATATTCTTGTACTCATTCCCATCAATTCATTTCATTCATTGTCATCAATTTCCCATCCAGGTTGCAGTCGCGGAGACGACTCCGCAGAATCTGGTGGTGGTGGAGCGGGCTCCTCACCGCGATCTGAAGAGGGGGGAGTCCCTCTTGGAGTCAGAGGACATACGTCGTCTGCATCAGTCAAGAGCGAGAGCCCGGCGTCACCTATACCTCATGGGTTGCATACACCTGCTCATCAGGTAATGATGATGGTATGATACAAACATTTTTTTTTAATAGTTACTTTAAGGTCCATTACGCATTGTCGACTAGTTGCCAGCGACTTGGTCGACAGCGATGTTACTTTTATTGCTTCAAATAGGTGTCTACACAGTTAGTCGCCGGGCACTTGAGCGACTTTACCTATGTTTCAGTCGCCGAGAGACTGAGTCACCTGTCACTAGTAGACAATGCGTAATGGCTCTAAGAATCTTTCAAGTAGTAAGTAGTAAAATCGTAGATTTGAATTTCATGTATTGTTATTATATCCACAGCTGTCAGCTCAATGTGGTGGAGAATTGGACTTTGGAGGCTCTGGTATTGGAGGGTTTGGTGATGAACATGGCGCTCCGTACTTCAGATTGGATGGAGAGGTAAGCTTGAATGTTAAAGCACCTATATTATCACGGTAGACCACTAATGAACCTTCTGTGTCCTGAGACCTTCTGTGTCCATTATCCTTTTTTTTTACCTTCCCCTACTTCGTACGGTCTTAGAATTTCTCTCTACTTCTGCTTTTGTATGTGTTCATAGGCTACGGTAACCGCGTATTACCCCGATCGCACGCATTGTCCACCACTGACATTGTAAAAAATGCCATTAAATTTTATTCTTTATCACGCATAGATTTAAAGTCGAAAATTACATGAAAAAGTGTTCATTACATTTATTAAGTAACTCTATAAGATGCCATTTCATTTTAAACTTTAACAGCATAAAAGCAAAGTCTAAAATTAGATCTCTGGTGATGACTGTAGTTGACAAATAGTGGAATCGGGGTTCAGGTTTACTACTTTAGTAGTTCCAAAAAAACTTTTCATTCTCAAGTATTATTTTCTGTATCAAACTTTAAGGAAAGTTTGTTTCGTCCCCAGGTGGAACAAGAAGTGGTGGGTGAAGTGGGCCAGCTGCCATTAATGCTCCGCGCAATGGTGGCGATAGGCTCCCCACGAGCGCACCACCACGCACCGCGCGTAGGCAGCAAGATGTGTGTCGCCAGGCTGTTGCCTCCTCACCCTGATATTGCTCCAGGTCAGTATTTTAACCTAGAATTATTTCAAAAGCTTAACAGCTTACCAGTAGCAACACGCCCAACACGTGTTGCCCAACAAGTTCAGCAATGTTGCGGAGCATGGCGCGCAGGAATATTTAAGGGTTAATTTTTTTTTCACGTCTTGTCAGACAATAGTATTCTAAAAAGGTAAAAATCCACTGACACAGCTATGTTTTATTCAGTCGGAGGTATTGGAAGTATAGAATTAAAGTTTTATAGATCTCTCTGTAACCTGTAGCATGTACAAATCGATAATGGATAGCGATGTGGCTAAAAGGGAGGTCCTGAGGACAAGGAACTCGAATAATGGACAATGTCTCATTAGACGCTCCAGAACCCAAGCAAGACAGAATACTTCAAAAACAGTCACCTGCCATCTGTTTTTTTTTTCATTGTTTCAAAGGTGTTCTCTGTTAATAACTTCTTTAATTGTGAAATAATGTTACCTTGCATTACCTTTAGGTGGTATACCAGGACGAACTGAACTAAGCAACACTAGCGTCGCTGTGGAACTGAAGACAGGAGCTCCTAATACGAGGCGAGATTCTGGGATATCTTCAGGCAGCAGCCTTTATAGTGCAAGGTACGTACTTACCTATTCAATTACGTGTAGTATTGAGTGTATGTCAATATTAAAATGTATTAAAATTGTTGTGGCTACCTAATAGTTTGACCGTGAGAGACGACGCATGAAAAAGAACTTGCCTACTACGCTATAACGTTATAACGATAAGGCCACAGTAAAATTATCAAATTAACTTTCTTTACCTCTTTAACTTTGAAGGTTGTCCGGTTAAAGGATAGCCTCGCCAGGTATTTCGTGGGGTTGAAAATCGCGTTATATCTACTAGCCCCACCAATAGTAGGATGTAGGACACGACGGCATTTCCGTCCAATTGAGCAGTCCGACTGAAGCCTACAGAATGCCGCGACCATAATAACCTCGTTTTGTGTTCCCGTCGGTGTGTAGGGTAGCCAGAGCTCACTGGAGAGTTTTTGTGCTGTCAGTGGGAAGACCAAAGGTTATTCCTGCTTTTGTCTTCTACACTGACGGCACAGAAACTCTCTGTATTTACATGGTCGGCAGCACGAGTGTGACTACCCTGGTGTTGCACACGTCTATAGGCCACGGTAATCACTTTCCATCAGGTGTGCTTGTCTGCCACTTCAGTGGTATAAAAAAAGGCTATTCTCACCGGGATAAATTGGAAATCATGTCATCATGTTTAAATGTCTCTAAATAGGAATATACCGACATTCCATATCTATGCATGTAATCAAAAACTTGTGTGAAACCTCTGGTAACTAAATGTGTAACTTCCCAGAGTACTAATCGAATTAATTTATTCGCTAGGTCATCAGACATATCCCGAAAAAGCAGTCAAGCATCGGTAGTATCTGGGGCCGTGGCTACGACGACAGGCGTCGCCGGGCGGCAGTTAGTATCGCAGCATACTGCGGTGTACGACCAGCTCTCGCCTGATAGCAGCAGAAGGTCAGTCAATAAGCTAGTGTCCTGAGTCAACAGATCAGCATCCATATTGCTTTATGTTGTAGTTTTTTCTCAACAAATATGCATATTATATATATATATATATTATTTTTAATGCCCAAAATATGTTAAAATATAAACAATCGAAATGAAGTAAAATTTATAACTTTTTAGATACTTGTTTGATTTTAAATCAACTTATTAAACATTGTGCATGTGTAAACGCAACGTGGACTAAAGTAAATGCGATTTTCTCTTGCACACCATACATTTGCACCATGCGCCAGCACGCGGTGACGTCACAATATGCTTCGATTTTGAATGGAGCGTTTTCGGGCGATTCGAGAAATTGAATTTTTAAAATCAAATATCTTTAAAACTATTTGTCATTAGAATATTTCACTTTAACAGTTCGTTATATTATTGTTAATGTATAGTTCGAGATAAAAATAAATAGGGCACAGGCCTATTTGTAGTATCTACTTTATAATAATTGACTCAAATTAGTCTTTGTAAAGATGAAGAAAATGTAACGAAATTATTTCTAAAGAATATTACCGCGATTATTATTTCCATTTTTTCTGTTTTGATTACTTTTAGCAGCGGTGATGGCTGTTAAAAATAGAGAAAAATCCGCTACTAATAGTTTTATTTCAATTAAAAAAAAAACTAAGCCTAGAGCCAGTCCTAGCAGAAGCGGGCTGAGGTGCATCCCCATATCCGAGGGCTAGGTGGTGACTCCGCAGTCCCCACACCCGAAGAGGGGATTTTGCGCACGTTACAAAAACCTAGAACCAGTACCCCTAGCACGAACAACTATCGTAATCGTATCGTGAACGTATTGAGAGAACGGATTATGATTGGCCGGCTTCACATACACACAGGTTCGCAGTAGGCAGACGACCAATCGCAATGCTCTATTCTCTCAATACGTTTACCATACGATTACTATTAGTTGTTCGTGCTAGGAGTACAGTAGTACTTATTTGAAAATACGAAGTTTCATAGTTACTATAGCCCATTACTGTTTATTTTATAGTGCTGTATCTTTAATCCTCAGATCTAGTCAAGTATCGTGTGTGGGTTATGCGCCAGCGCCGTCGTCGGCTCTCGCTGCCGTGCAAGCCGTCAGAACATCGCAAGGCAATCAGGTCTGTTTGCGTCCTCTAAAAAAATATAAATGTATTAGTAATCCCAATAATCAATATCCCCCCTAACTTCTCCAGCAAAGTTAATTTTTCAATAAGAAACAACCATGTTGTTTTAGATTGAATAAATTTTTTTGACTTTGACTTTGCTTGTTTGTAGGAAGTCACGTCAGTTGTGTAATGGTCAGAATTAGAAGAACCTTCACCGTAAGGCCTCCTTAACCACTAAGCTCCGGCTTACTCGTGTATCTTAATTATATATTTAAGATACACAATCGAAAACGACAAAAGTACCGAACATTTTGTTGTCTATAATAAGGTTGGGAGACAAGCCTATGGTCCACCTTATGGAAATTGGTTAACGTGGCTAATGGACATGTGCAACACCAGGGGAAAATTTGGTTTAGTATTTTGATGATCTATGATAGAGCTGATAAGTGTAATAAACTTTACTTTTGGAAATCCAACCCATGACTTTACCATTACAAAAGTCAAACTTTATGTCATTAGAAGAAAGATCTATTGTTACTCCATCTACTTATATGTACTAATCTAACTTTGTTCAGGCCGTACTACTCCGCGGTGTGACGTGTTCCGAAGTGCGAGCTGAAGAACTGGCGTTGGAACTGGACCCCAACGTGCAGGTGAAGGAGGAAGCCAGGCGCCTGTCGGAGCAGTCCAACCTGAGCGACCAGCAGTACCAACAATACCCTTGTGCTACTGATGATGTGGTACGTCGTTTTAAAAGGCTTTAATTTTACTAGATGTTGCCGTGGGTTGTACAATTTTGATCCCTTTTCCGCAAACCCTGGGAAACTATACCCGGGATAAAAGTAGCATATGTGCTATACGAGACTATAATCCATCCCTGTATCAAATTGAAGCCAGATTCGTAAAGCGTGATCTACCCAATCACGCCAACGACGAAAGATCTTAACAAACATACTTATAAAAATGTTAGTAGTACTCTTGAGATCCTGAACCAACAGTCGTTATATATTAAATCTTTTTAGAAACCCACCTGTATAGGCATATATTTTTATTCAGGATATCGGTTTGTTCAGCAACAATACCATGTTTTGGTATTCATAATACTTAATCACTCTTAAAATGCTGTTCAAAAACTTGCCATTTTCTTCAATTCAAATGTTAATAATTTATGTGTCCACAGGGTGACGCACCTTACCCATTCAAGACGGAGGATGACCAGGATACGGTGACGTTTAAGGAATCGCGCTCCAACTCCACTAACACCGTGGTCATCACCACCGCACAAGTCCACCACCCCAACCAAGAGGTCAATCTGGAACAGGTAAGATATCATATACAATTTTCGGAAAAACTACTGACAAAAAATATGTCTTTTCAAATGTTATCTAACAAACGTGCTTGGAGATTTTTTTCTTTATCTCCTAATATTAATAATGTCATACATATTAAACATAACATTGTTTAATAGCTATTTTCGTTAGACATTTTAAGAAGTTATAGAATGCCAGACTAAATTACCTTTGTATTTCAGGTTGCCGAAGGCGAAATGGTGGAGAATAAGCTGGTAATACCAGATGAAATGATGCAATATCTTAACCAATCAATATTGGCAACGGAATCGGCAACACCAGCTAAAACTGACTCCAACAACCAACCCGAACCAGAGACCAACACAGATAAGGACAGTGCTACCAAAGAGAATACCAGTAGTGATTTACCCAACACGAATAATTCCGGTGACAAAATCAGTGACGTAACAACCAGTGATGATTCCCTACTTAAAAACCTAGGTGCCATAGGAAGTGATCTCAACATAAGTGATATTCCAGTCGATTTAAGATCCTTAGACGTTAGTATGTCGGGTAATAGTGGATCGTTATTGAACTCCAAGTCTCCCGATGATAAGACTCCATTGCAAGAGCAAGTTATTCCTGAAGTCCCAATAGAAAAATGCGAGAAAGACTTTACGAAGCAAGTATCAAATAATGGAAGTTCAAATCCATTGCAATCTCTGCAGACGATGACAGCAAATCAAACCGAGCAAACAAATAGGATTCGAACAAATCAAATACCTCAAAAACAAACCACAATAAATATGAAAACAGTAGTTGTGAATCAAAATGTACTAAGTCCACAGAATTTGACACACAGCATGCTCAGTCCGCAAAGTCTTCCGCACAGTGCGATGAGTCCTCAAAGCGTAATGAGTCCTCATAATATACCGCATAACGTGATGAGTCCACCGAGCATTTACAATGTGATGAGCCCACAAAGCGTCATGAGTGTCATGTCTCCCCAACACAATGTCATGAGCCCGCAAAGTATGCAAAGTTTGATGAGCCCACAAATGCCTAACCAGATCATGATGAGTCCGAGACACAACAACATTGGAAGCCCAATGTCTCAAAATTTGCCTAGTCCAATGATGAATATGGCTAGTCCAATGCCTCAGAACATAGCCAGTCCGTTAAGTCATGGAATGCCTAGTCCAATGCACGCTGGCCTCCAAAGCCCTATGGGCCAGGGTATGACGAATCCTATGGTACAGAACATGCCAAATATGTCTGTGAATGGACAGGTACAAAACCAAAATCAGATGATGAATATGAATATGAATCAAGGTCCTCAAATGAATGTTAATCAAAATTATATGAACCAACGACATAACTGTAACACGAAGTTGCCTGTTCCTAATAGGACTAATATGAATCAATATCACAATCAGAATTACAACCAAGCGCCTCCGTACCCAGTTCAAAACCAAAACGTGATGAGAAGTCAAAACATGCAGCAGTACCAGATGATGCAGCAATATAATCAAAACCAAATGCCGATGCATCCTATGGGAAACCAAGCAATGGTTTACAATAACCAAATGAATTATCAACCCGTGAACTATGCCAACCAAAGCAATCAGATGCATCCGCTACAAATGTCACGATCCTCAGTCATGAGTGTCGATAACAGCGGTAATATGAGTCGAGGTACGATGAATAACTACTGCGAGCAGCAGAATCAATGCCCACCACCACAAAATGTGCAGTATAACCAAAATATGCAGTCCTACAATCAACCTCCTCCATACAATTCTGTTGTGAACGCTGCAAACGTCATGGGGCCGCCTCCTCCTAAGAATAATCATCAGTACAACCAAACAATGATGAACAACAACCAGTATTACAACCACCAGAGGCCATACAATCAGTGGGACTATCCTGGGAACCAGTTTAACAAACACAATATGCAGAAATCTGTGCAGAACTCCGTCAACATGTCGACTGGAAGTCAGAAACCTATGAACGGAACAAGAGTTTCTGTAAATCAGATGAAAACTGAGCAACAAACTGACTGCAGTATGAACAGCTTAAGGGGTCAGAACAACCAGACCAGTGAGGTTCAGGTATGGGATATATCCCAGTCTCAAATAGAAGCAACTAATGGCAGGAAAAAGAACCAAAATAGCACAATGCGCCAGGACACGTATCAAAGGACGTTGGAATACGTAGAAAGTTGCGAAAACTGGAAGAGTTCTGAAATGGTATCCAGTAGTACACACCCGTTGCAAGGTGGTGACAATATGGTTGTGAACGACTTGCAAACATCCCTATCTTCGTTTTATGAAGAGAATCAGTACCTCCAGATGATACAATAGTTTAATTATGGTGTATAAGCCTTACGAACAAATGTAGATACCTACTGTTAGGTAGCCAGCAAATGGTAAGTTTAATCCATTAAGTTTTATAAATAATTATATGGGCAACGATTTTTAAGTAGTTCTAAGATCTGCTAAATGGTGCACGCGAAACTAAAGGTTGTAAATGAACTTTTCTCTATTTGAGACTGATTAATTTTATATTTATATATTTAGGGCCTTTCGCTTCTACACGAATAATCGGTAAGATATTAATTTATCTTGTTCATAGTCATGATTCAGGAACTAATTGCCATCTTAAAATAGGAGCCAAGTTGTGAAAGAAATGTGTTTTTCTTAGAGACTCAACAGTTATTTTAAATATTGAAGCAGTTTATAAAGTACACTAGTTTATAAATAGATTTATTGAAAAGACATGTTTTGTATGCAAAATTGTACATATCTCGTAGACGTCTTCCAAGTAGTTACGTACTAATTTTTAATTGTAATGGATTTACATTTAATTCTTTACGTGTAAGTTAAGTGCCTAAATGTACATAACATACAATGTACATAACATAGCAAAAGTAACAAGTGCCTTAAATGAGGATTTATTTCTACTATTGTTGATATTAATCGAAAAATATAGTTATGAGATCTATACATCTGGCCTGGTGTGTAAATTCTATTTTAAAATAATTATATAAACTTTATTCTTCTTTTATTCTCGAATATTAATTGAAAAGACCCCTAATTATTCTAAGACAACTGTGACATGAAAACGTAGTAGATTTAAAAAATGTATTCGTAATCACTAATTTTATCTAAATTGAAAAAAAACTTGGCGGTGTACACTACCGTGCACTATATTAATTCATACCAGGCCAGACCAAAATGATCTCTGTACAATAGATTGATCTTTGAGATTATTAGATAGAAATAAAATTGTACAAAATAGAAAAACCTTTTCTAGAATTTTTACAGCGTTGTTGAATTTTATTCTTATCACTTAAAATGTAATTAGTTTGTAATTTTAAAGCAATACGAATCTTTGTTTTGATAACATCGAATCTCTTACTTTATTCAATGAGATTACTAGAATGTAAGTTTTTTTGTTAATGTTTATTTAAATCAACGCACAACAATTGTAATAGAACTGTGTATTGTCTAATAAATTATTTGTTTTTAATGTTTGTAAATGAACAAACTAGACATCTGTGACGATATTTTAATGAAACTATTAATAAAATTTTCTCATTATGAAAGAATAAGGTGATTTTATTTTTACAATCCACATCCTTTTGCAATCATATATCAAGTACTCAAAAAGACGTAGATAATGGTGAAACCAGAGGGAGGATAAAAATTACGTATGTAATGCTTATTCAAAAACTAATGAAATTAATTTATTCGCACGAAATACGGTACATTATAGTTACAATTGTATAAATACTGACTTAGCAGTTTATTTACAAAATCAATAAACTAATTAATTATGACTTGCCGGGACTTGCTACACCTCTCCCATTCGTACTCTTTAATGTGCTTCACTACCTCGCAAACTTGTGTGTATAGTGATGAA
Organism: Eilema caniola; assembly: GCA_949126895.1. NCBI lineage: Eukaryota > Metazoa > Arthropoda > Insecta > Lepidoptera > Erebidae > Eilema > Eilema caniola. Next base: position 6,759,568 of record OX421488.1, on the reverse strand, counting down.
TAAAGAATACAAGTATCATTATCACCCCATTTCATCTAAAGTGTGTCGTAAGTGGCGACTAACAGAATCACTACGAGATAAGAAAAACTCGAAATAAAACTCTATATCAACCACGGAGCACAATATTATTGTGCTCCGTGATATCAACCCATCTGTTCATAGTGGGGACAGTAGGCCAAAGCCTCCCAACATTGGGAGAGGCCTTTGTCCAGCAGTGGACTGTGATAGGCTAGTTGATTGATTGACTACCTCGCAAAAGAGGGTGGTGACATTCTACGAACTCTCTCTACCTACTATGACCATCATCAAGGTCTGCATTGCGAGGTTTGCCACTGCGGTGCAAGTGTAACATGATTCGGGGTCAGCTGGGGTGCGAGGGATATGCACTATAGCTCCTCACCTTCGGCCTTGCACTGCGACCCACAGACTGCGTGCGGTTTAGTCGGTTCGTGCCCGACGTAATCTCCCCTCCGGCACTGGCGGGGGGTGGTATCCGTGGGGATTTCCCGCCCGTTAAATGATTGATTACTTATTGACAAATAATACATAAGTCCATACATACATATACTCACGCCTATTTCCATCCGGGATAGACAGAGAAAACAGCAACATCTACTTAAATAATATATCTGTATTTGCGTTTATAAACTACATATTAAAAAGCATTCGAAAGTCAACCACCTAAGAAAAATGAGCTATGAATTTTTATGTAGTCGAGAAGTGCGTAATATTGGCAGCGTTCTCTTCAAGAAAGTTGAGACGAATGATCCAATACCGAGCGCGTCAACAACATGTGGGATGCTTTTAGCGTGTCATGAACACTCCATTTAGAAGTTCAAAGTTCGGCTAGTGATTATTATAACACAACATATGACTCAAATAACATTCAGAAATATACCTTTCATAAATCTCTGTGTAGTAAAGAGTTAAGAAATTAGTAATGACATGCAATATACGTTGTACCTATGCTCGGGGACCGCGTGTTCCCCTCTCCCGAGGAGAGTCAGACCGAGAGGAATGGCCCTGGGTCAGCCGGGGTGCGAGGGATATGTCGCGAGACAACCTCACCTTCGGCCTAGCACATCGACCTACAAACGGCGTGCGGTTTAGTCGATTCGAGTCCGATCCGGCTCCGGAGGAGGGGGTATCCGTGGGGATTTCCCGCACGTAAAAAAACAACAAAAAAATACCTATGCTATTAGGCTGGTTGCTGTTCGGAACAAAATATTTAATATCAAATTAAGACTGTTACCTTCTTTTTTGTGCAGGAATACTCTCAGTGGCCTCGGTGATAAATGCATACCTTCTCGGTCTTCTGATGCCGGGGTAGAAAGGCGCTTTCACTATCAGTTTACTGCACGACGAAGGCCAGATGATAGAAATCTGTCAGTTAATCGCAATAACCCACACACTCACAGTTTCTTTAAAGATTTTTAATACGAACCGATAGTGCGTGGTCGCCGAACGATTCCGGACAGTCCTAGGCCGTCAGGGCGAACGAGCACACACCGGCAGGCGATCGTACGTCGGGAAACTGTCGACTCACAATTGTTAGTGTTATGTCGCAAAACTGAGAACAGGTAATTGCCGGCAGGCCAAAATCAGATTAGGACTGCAGGCCGCCGCACAGATGAGAAACTGCAGGTGGACTGTTAGTGAGTGGGGGCTTAAAATTGCCCAAGACATTTCCCTTGCAGCCCGGCTAACCCAAAGCCATCTTTGGTTTCGAGATCCCTATCTTGCCCTCGGAAAGAAAATGGTTAAGACCGTGACATTACCACAAATCTCTGGGAAGCAATATCAATAGCATTCACTGTTTTATCGATTTAGTTTTTCTTGGCAGTGGACTTCCGAACGAATACTTTACCAAAAATACATCCTCGCTAATGAAAAGGTAATAAATGATTATAAGAAAAACAGATACTAATTAAGATCTAAGGACGGTTTCATGTTCAACCACTCCGTACCCAGCTTGAAGCCAGTTTCTTTGAGTAACGGAATCGATTAAAGGCGGGTATTATTAAAACCAATGATTCTGGGAAATGACTAAAATAGCATCTACGGTTGTCACTTGTCACTGATCCTGTTTTGTTACTAATCAAAGAAAATTTAGGATGATTTGACATTATTGAAGGGATAGTGGCAGTCTCCTTCAGTTCATTAAATTATTAGTTTTACTATGAGCTGTGTATTTTTGTTGTTATTTCAGAATTTATAGCGTCGATACATCATAAGTACTTAGTAAGATAATTTCGAAGGGAAAATCCAGGAAGCGTTTATACCGACTCTGTGGTAAATAAATATATAATATAATTTTAATAAACTACCCATATAAAACTCATAACGAGTGATTTTATATCGCATAATCGTTATTTTGCCCAGCAATGAAATTTCATGTTAACATATTAAATTAATATGCATGTAAACTCACTTTTACGTACGCCGTCTCACGCGTTCAATATGAAAAATGGTTATATCTTTGGTTTCCGGTATTTTCAGGTAAGTATATCGTTGTGAAAAAATATACAACTATTATTTATTTCTCATTCTCATCATTCGTAAGTTTTTGAATGTAAAATGGTTTATTTAAATTAGATCTCATTCATCAAAAAGTGTTGTTCTGCTCTGGTACAGGTTTTCATCAGATAGCAGTCGCTCCCGAAGTCAAAAGTCCTGGGTTCTAAAGTACAAGATTTGGATGCAACCAGGATTCACACCGTGATAGTAATGGAAGTTAGTGTCGTATTCTTTGTATAATGTAGGGCAAAACAGACAACATCTATATAGTAATTAAGAATGGTAGTAGCCCAAATTAAAAATATTATTTAATAATAATGACAGGAGAAAACTATTTATCTCTCATGATCACCCGTCCTGTGTGAAATATAGTGCAGTCTCGTTGTATCTGTCTGTAATGTATTCGATAACTCTGAAATCAAGCAACATAATTATCAACAAGTCAATATTTCATTCCTCGGTACCGTTTCTTAAAAGCCTGTAAACCACTGGGTCATGTTTCTGTGAGTGCTGATTGAAATTTAGCATATACTCTAATGACCCTGGAAATCTAGAATTCGAAATAATTTAGAGTTCTATAATTTTCAGGATCGAGGGTATTGAACGAAATTAAACCGCTACTAGTTTTAATACCACTGAGGTGGCTGATAAGCACACGGTTCACCCGATGGAAAGTGGTTACCGTAGCCTATGAACGTGTGCAACACCAAGGGTGTCACGCTTGTGCTACCGACCCTGAAAGCACAGAGAGTTTCTGTAGGAGGTAGGGCACGACGTTATTTCCTTCCAATTGAGCAGTCCGACTGGCGAAGTACCTCTACAGAATACTGCGGCCATAATAACCTCGTGTTCTGTTCCCGGCAGTGAGCAGAGAAACCAGAGTCAACAACTCACTGGAGTACCTAAGCAACTCTCTGTTTTTACAGGTTCGGCAGCACGCCTTATTAGAAGTCAAGAATATACCAAGAATAGGGGAAATGTTATAGTAAAGAAGGATGTTGAATGGATGTTGATGGTCGGTCAAATCCAATAACTTACTACTGTAGTTGACCAAACACTAACATCCTTCTTTACTGAATCTATAAAGCAATTAGTATTCAAGTCCTGTTTTGAGCATTCAGTGTTTCCCATCTAAATCGATCCTTGTGTACATTAATGCCTACATATATTAAGAGAAATTTCACGTACAGTCCGCATTAGAAATTATACAGCAATGTATGTTATTACTGTACTCTGGAATTCACCAAGATCTTTGCACCCAAGCTAACCGCATCTACTAACCAGTATACTTGTTGAATACCGGATAAAACTCAGGCGTATACTTTCCTCTTGGGGTTGCCAAATCAGTAGCCAAAGTTAGAAGACCCTAGGCTGCAAAGTAAAAGCTTTAAATCCAACAGGAATTAAAGCTTTGCCATTATAATGATCATTGCGTGAATATCCATCGCATCCGAGGCCCTCAGAGATCGAGGTTTTCTTTCCGTCTTTTACATACATACATCACTTTTTCACTGTGATAATTATGATGTGATGATGGATGGTAGATTTTGACCAAGTTTTCATCAATATTATCATCATCTGCCTGCTTTACTCCCAATTATTTAGGGATAGCCACTGACCAGTAATAGTACTTGCTGGACTGGTGATCGGTACCCATATATTGTGTCTAATTGAAAATCACCATATTGGCGCTGATAGCTGCGACATGCACTAGTGAGTGCACTTGGAACTAATACTAATGATGGACAATAATTGTCTTGGTATCGATAATTTAATATAAATGATGGGTCTTATGTATCAAATTAACAATATGGCCATTTTAGACATTTTTTATGGTAAACGCTTAAATAAAAACAACAAACAACGTCCATTTGCAAACTAATTAGTTCTCAGTACACTCACGGTGGCGCTTCAAATCGACAGCCAGTCCAGCTAGTAGAGGTCAGTGGGGATAGCATAACATAACATGCTTTTCCAAAATCTCTAGTCAAATATCAACTCCTCACTCACTCCTTTCGATCGATTGTATTCTAAATTTCGTAGTTAATAAAAAAAAAATAAAAAAAAGTCTCCACATCCACAAGTCAAGCGCGAGCGGGCTATCCATCCGGCTCAGCCAGTACATTTACATAGACCCATTTTATTGATACGTCTGCTGGCAACGGATTCCAAAATAATACGGTCTATTTTCGCTCGCGGCCAATGACGTAATCGCGAGGAATGTAAACGAGCACATAACTATTTTTGTTACTCTATTCTAGACTTTCAGAATGGCGGACGTGTTCTTAGATTTTTTAATGTCTATTGTTTGTGATTAAATACTGATTTTGAGGTAAAGTTTATAATGGATATGCAGTATTGTTTAGGCGTTTGGTTTTTGTAGGAATTGCTTTCAAACAAGCTTTTACGTAAATGCTGTAGAATTTGCGTAAACGTTTGTTTGGGTTTAGAATTGAAGAAATTCATAGAATAGTCATTTTCAATTTGAACTTTTAAAACTACCTAGTTATTACTATCGTTAAAAGTTTACACCAATAATAAATACAAGCCGATGGGATTCAGGTACAAGTCTCATAACAGTCCTAACTGATGGGATTATTCCAAAAATAAAAAGTAGTCTAATTTCAGTCAGTTTCAGTTTAGCGTGATTGGGAACGTTCACAAACGTTCTCATTTTTTGTTATTACAACCTATTATTTTCATGGGATTTAATACACCCCAATTATACCCGCATCATATTAAATGACATTCACATTTCGACGAATAAACGATCACTAGTAAACACCAAACTCAATAGTCAAACTTTTACTAAAATCTACAATGAAAAAATACGTTAACACTACATAGTATAAAACAAAATCGCTTTCTCTGTCCCTATATCCTTTTGTATGCTTAAATCTTTAAAACTACGGAACGGATTTTGATGCGGTTTTTTTTTAATAGATAGAGTGATTCAAGAGAAAGGTTTATATAATATCATACATGTTTAATATAGTTGAGGTTGCAGCGGGAACGGGATCTGACGCCACGCGGGCGTAAAAATATTGGCGGTACGAAGTTCGCCGGGTCAGCTAGTTTACACATAAAACGTAATAATTGAGCCGAGGCCAACCATGAAACATATATCACGAATGACGGACCGAAATATTGAATAATTGGTAGCTACCAAGAGTCTAATTTGTCTCGCAGGGCCAAAGACGGCAACTTTTGTTTATATTTCATGCAGGTCCAAAGTTTCGTATGTACGTTCTGTGGTAGCCCCCTAGTTTTACGACTACAAAAGCAATTTATGTAGAATCAGAATGTTAAAGACAATTATTGGACATCATTTTAGAAGTCTGTCTAGCTGCACCGTTATGTTGATGGGTGCTCGTAAATAAATCTAAAACAGGCCGCCCGTGCTCTAGCTATAATGTGGTTTAGATTTGGCAAAATGTGATATGTAGTCTTAATAACAATGGCCAGCCGTCTGCCTAAGAATATTTACAGAATGACATGAGAATTAACGTGGTTAGATGCGTTAGATGTTTCTCAGCTTTATTTTTTTATATATAGGTCACGTCAATTCGACTTCACCTCACCTGATGGTAAGTTGAAGGCAAAGTCTCAAGAAAGAGGTTTCACCATTACATACACGTACCATGTTAACAATGGTGGCACTCAACTTGACGGCCTCATCAAAAGAGGATTGTCATCGCAACAACGCGTGACATCCTCCGGTCCCACTATTTCTGCGACCATGCACACTCCCCCCTGTCTGGCTATGCACTTGCTGACCCATGAACGCAATCCAACCAAAATTCGATTATTATGGACGGTTTTTCCAACGGTGGTACCCACCCGACCGGTGCCATCAAATTTCTATTCATATATTCATATTCATTTATTCGTTTGCGTGTAATGTGGTACAATGAGAGATGGTAACATAAAATATAGTAACTATATCTAGTCCAAGCACATTTCGCCAACAAATTTCTATTTTATTTGTTTGTAATTTTTAAAATTTTAAAACGTGGTAGGAATCACGAATCACAATCAATTGTAAGTAAATTATGTTAAAGTAAAATTAATGGGAAACTTGGTACCTAGCTGTTGTCCATGTGGAATTCTGATCCAATTCCCACAAACCAAAGGGCAAAAAGTTGCAGAAAGCCTTTTGTACCATGCAGGAATGTGTTAGACGACTTACCGTTTTTAATTTCACTGTCTGTCTAGGTAAAGCCATTCCATTTCGTGCTTTCCACTCCTTCTCTCCTTTCAAACATGTACTGTAGGTATACTCGACTTTCACATTTTAGTAACTTTGTGGTTGACTCAAGATTCGAACCTAGAACTGAATGTGAACTGATTGCAAATATGAATTGCTAGCTTTTGCCCGCGGCTCCGCCCGCGTGGATGCCGGTTACCGCTTTATGTTGAGCCGACGCTATTCACCATTAAATTCAACTCTCTTCTCAACGTTTTCGACTATTGACTCGCCTCTATTCTCTATATTCGACTCTCTACTCGATTTTCAACTCGCCTCTATACTTCAATTTATACTAGACTTCTCTGCTCCCTTCTCTACTCGAATCTGTACCCTCCTCTATAATCACCTTTCCATTGGCCTTCTCTTTTTGCCTCTCCACTTTACTCTCCTCACTCGCCTATCTACTTGCCTGTCTACTCGCCTCTCTACTCAAATCTCTACTTAACTCACTATTCGATTGCTACTCGCCTCCACATACGTCTCTCCACTCGCCTCACTATTCGCCTCTCTACTCGACTCTCTACTACATTCTATTTGATTCTAAACTCGCCTCTTCACTGGCTTCTCTAGTCGCATATCTACTCGCCCCTGTAGTCGACTCTACTCGACTTTCTATTTTACCTCCACACGCCTATCCACTTGCCCCTGTAACAATCTCTACTCGCCTCTCTACTCGCTTCTATATTTGGTTCGTTAGTCAACTATGTCCGTTCGTAAGCTCTAATCTACCTTTGTTCCAAATTTCATGAGGCTATCTTTTAAAAATCTTGCTATTTATCCCCTATTCACTCCCTTTTTTGCACCATTGAAAAATTACAACCTTTAATCCCCTAACCCTACCCCTGCTAACACTGTACCAAATTTCATAAGGATATAAAATAAAAAACTTTCATATACTCTTTCATCCCCTTTTACCCCTTATTTCACTATAAAAGGTAGCCATATCCGTTTCCAAGTTCTAATGTATCTATCTCTTTGCCAAATGTCATCAGGATATCGTCGAAAATTTTAAACTTTCAGCCCCTAGCCCTATTCCCCCCCCCCTCTACCCCCCTTTTTCGTGATTAAAGGTAGCCTATGTCCATTTCTAAGCTCTAATCTATCACTATGCCAATTTCATCAGTATATCTTCAAAATTGACAAACCTACATCCCCTAGCCCTATTCCCCCCCCCCCTCTACCCCATTTTCACGATAAAAGGTAGCCTATGTCCGTTCCCAAGCTCTAAACTACCTCTGTACCAAATTCCATCAGAATATCTTCAAAAATGACAAACTTTCATATAAACTTTTATCCCATGGTCCTCCTGCCCCCTTCTATCCTCCATTTCGTGATAAAAGGTAGCCTATGTCCGTTTCCAAGCCCTTATCTACCTCTGTACCTAATTTTATTAAGATATCTTTAAAAATGATAAACTTTCATACAAACTTTCATCCCCTATTTACATACATACACACATACACTCTGTACCAAATTTCATCAAGATTGGTTCAGTGGTTTAGGCGTGAAAGCGTAACATACAGACAGACAGACATAGTTACTTTCGCATTTATAATATTAGTTAGGATAAACTTATGTTACACGTGAAAAAGAAATCCCACACAAGTTAATCTGTCAAAAAAACTACTGGTAACTTGGTTAATTCCTACATCAAAGCTTGTGTTGGTCATTAGGTCATTCCTGTAGTACACTGGCTAGAACTGCCTCTGTGGCGTAGCAGTAGTGAACGCGGCCGCTATGCAGGAAGTGTGCGTTCGATCCCTGCTCAATGCAAAAATTTGTAGGTATACATGAATATTAACATTTGCATTGGTCTGGTCACGCCTCAGAGAGCTCAGAGAGCACTTTAAGCCGTTGGTCCCGGTTGCCATGCGATTATGCGAACTATTGCAGTCGTTACCGGTAGTTGGAGACCTAAAAAATCCAACAACTGGTCTAGCTAAAATGGTTCGATATCTCCTTTGGATTGTGGAGGTCATATGGCAGTCGTTTCATGGAAAATATCGAATTTCAAAACAAACACGCAGTTAGTCTTTAAGTTGAAGTCTTTGAATGCGACTAGGATTAACGCTAGAATGAGGAGGAAGACCGGCCAGGGCTCGAATTCATGATCCTTCGATGCGTCATATACATATTATTCACGCTCTCAATAAAAGGTGACCCTATTGTCGTCAACTTTCTTTAGCTACTTTCAACTTGCTGATATAAACCCCTTCTTGTTCATCAAGTCAATCCATACTAATATTATAAATGCGAAAGTAACTCTGTCTGTATGTTACGCTTTCACTTCTAAACCACTGAACCGTTTTTGATGGCATGGGGTAGATTAGACCTTGAGAAAGGACATAGCCTATGTTTAGCCGTGATAACCGACATTCAAGCGGGTGGAGCCGTGGGCAAAAGCTAGTGGCTTGTAACACTTTCAAAATTTTGTCGGCCCAATACTTGATCACAGCCACAGCATTATTCGTTACCCTAAACAAGCCCTCGATAGTCCAAGCCCCTAGGCTAACCACTTGCCCTTTCTTGACAAGGTCATCTTCAACTTGTCCTTAATATTAAAATAGTATAGAATATAGTACAATATATTGGAGATATAGTGATGTGAGAACACCTGCACGTAACCTCTGCATTATATTTAGCTGGACCGAAATACTCACCAATTAATAGATAGACAGAACGGACAACAGACGCATGGAGGCGATGCCATATGCCAATACCGATTTAATTTACTCATTAATTTTATGCCTTCCTTTGTAAAATGGTGTGGTATACTTGTAAAAACCAAATGCTAAACTAAAAAATATAATATTTATATTTACAGCAACTTTTATTTTATATACAACTGAGGTGGCTGTCAAGCACACGGCCCGCCTGATGGTAAGTGGTTTTCCGTGGCCTGTGGACGTGTACAACACTAGGTCAGTCACACTCGTGCTGCCGACCCTGTAAACGCAGAGTTTCTGTGCCGTCAGTACAAAACAGGAACAGCCTGTGGTCTTCCCACTGACAGCATAAAACCTCTCCAGTGAACTCTGGCTACCCTACTCACCGCCAGGAACACAACACGAGGATATTATGGCCGCGGTATTGCGGAGCATTAGTAGTGAAAAGAAAATGAGAGACAGAACATTCTTTTTTAGTTCTTTCTTAGACCGAATACATTCTATGGAATACTCTAAGAATGCTCGCTCACTTCATGTTTTGCTTATTTTGTTGTAAACGCTAAAAACGAGGTTTCCTTTACACTAAACGATTGAAAGATTAAAAGAAATAATGCTCTTGTTCTAGCTCCAGCTCTATGTTCGTTTAGTCTAAATCCACCTTTACAATTCAACTTTTTGTAAGCGAATCTAACCGTAAAATACCGTCTGTGGGAAACATTATTCCAGGTTAGATAGAATTTTGAAATCTAGGGTTGCGGTTTTCACCCTGGCTTGATACCAATAATGCACTGAATATTTAAAATGAACTATATTCACATAACGACACTTCCACAAACGCTACAAGTTGTACATATCGCCGTCACATTGAATAATCCTAGGAGTTATCAAAAACAGGGCCGTTTTGAAATGCGGCGGTTCAACGAGTAGCTGGATTCTTATTGCAATACGTTAAAAATGACCTATTTCTGCATGGTTATAAAAAAAGTATCCACGATCCCGCATTAGACCTTCTAACCTAACCTATCCAAGTCCAAGTCGGATATATTGGTTGATATTGAGCATGAAAGCGATACTTGACTTAACATTATGATGCGTTTCGACCAAGCGCACTAAGAGCTAGAGCTAGAACAAGAGCATTCTTTCTTAATATGTTAGAGGAAAAAGTACTGTGTTTTTAAAGAAAGAACAATGAATTAATGTTGTCACTGATTACATTAAAAGAAGTTGACGTAGAGCGGATAGAATGATCATTTACTCACTTGGTCTAAACGCACCATTACATGCATACTATCCAGTTACGCCATTTTCTTATTGGGGTAGGCAAAGACAGTGATAATATCAAAAAGAACATTTGTCTACTTGCTACGATCCTAGCAAACCACTATCTATGCTGGTTCTTTTATAAATCTTTTTTTTACATACTCACCGAATGCTCTTGACATTTTTATTTAAGGAAATGGAATTTTTGAACTACCTCATTCAAAAAATAGGAATTCACTTCCATTTTTAATGTTTATATATAATCAATCACATTGAGTATATTAAAGGAAATGTGGCTAGAAATGGTCTAGCCAAAATGGAAGTGAATTCCTATTTTTTTTAATGAGGTAGTCTTAATTAAGACAACCGACTAACCATCACACTTCGCATAGCAGTGTGACGGTTACTAATTTTTTTCCTAACTGTCACACCAGTGTTACAAAGCGGTGTAGACGACCGACTAACTGGCGCACTACGCATCTCAGTGTGATGGTTCCTCTTTTCTCTCCTAAGGGCACAGGAAATGCGTGAGTAATATGCGCAGTGTTGCAACAGGCTATAGACCAGAGTAATTGCTTACCATTGCTTACCAGGTTGCGGAAAATCTTCTACGTACGAGTATGTTTTAAAGTGCTTGTAATCGGTAGCAATTTATGAATTGGTCTTAAATATTAAACCGTAGAACGCTTTTTCTTTTTAGTTTTAGCTTTAGATCCAATAACTTTTCATAAATATAATAACACTAAAAATATATTCAAATTGAAATGTTTCAATTCAAAATATATAAAAATCTGTTACTTATAAATCAGTGACATTTTGAAAATTTTTCGCTAATTTTTAGCTTCTTCAACACTTTATACATTAATCATAATATAGAACTACTATCTTCATTACAAAGTACACTAAAAACTACAAGTAGCGGGGGTGCTAGTGCACAATAAATACATGTCAAATGATCGAGGCGCGCCACACACTTGGCACAAGGTATTAACCAAACAAAAATTATTGTATCTGCCACGCCAAACTTTGTAAAATGATACTTACGAGTACGAGAAAGCTGAAATTCATAAACGATTACGTAATCATCTAACGCAGAATTAATAAAATATTTCGCAATAGAAGCAGATTTTAATCGTTTAGGTTCAGTTTTATTTATTACCAGCTAAAACTTACTCAGTATTCACAACAATAACTTTTTTATCAAATCTTCACCGCGTCCTACTTGCTCAATTTAAAATGCTTTATAAAAGAATTTAAATTTAATGAGAGAAGTCCTGGTAGACGCCTTGTCTGAAATATCAGCGAGGTACTGAAAGCAGCGCCCCCTACCGGGTTGAATTGAGTTTTAAACCATCCAGAAATGATAAAATATACTCACAAAATTTCATTCAAATCGTTTCGGCATAGATAAAGATACGTTATTAGAAGATGTATATACCTATTTTACATAATTTAATAGGTGTTTTAAGTTGATAAATTAGTGAATTATTAATGCACTTCCTGAGCGTTGTGTGGTGCGCGTGAGTCGACGTAACGCACGTGATTTCGCTAATTTATGGTTAGTATGTTTAGTAACAGATGAAACCAAAAATAATTTCAAGACTACATGACATTGAAAGAATTATCTATTCCGCAAAGCTAAAACATGTTTATTTCATATTCTTATGCTACTGTAAGATTTGTGAATGTACCTATTAGTGTTTTATATTTTGGCTACCCGATAGCCACAATTCAAAAAACGCGGTCAAGCGTTCAATTCATTCAAGTTCTAAGGAAGTATTTTCAAAAAAGCATTATACAAAATGTTATATTTTAAGCAACTAGCTGCTATTCCTAAACATTTTAATAAAACTTATAACTATGATTGTTAAACTCACGATAAGTTTGAAGTTATAGTCAATTTAAATATAAAAACTTATGAAATGAAAAGAATACGTCATCAAATGAATAATTTTATCTAATGAAACATAACTTGCACTTGATTTGTACTGTAACGGAGAAGGTGAATCAACCCACCAGGACAGCAAGGGGCACGAGGATCCCGACGACCACCGCAGCAAGAGACGCAATCTTATACTTGTGCTTCCTTGCATTCACGTTCATGTACGCTTCGAACCGATAGAACCCATTCACGTCGTAATTCAGCCGCTGGTACTCTCGGAGTTGATTCACAAACCCAGGGTTAGGGTTGATGAACCGCCGTCGCTGCCTCACATACACAAATGCCTGCTCAAACGTCAGTTTATATTTGTCCATTATATATGCAATGACAATCGTGGCGGACCTGGATACTCCGAAATGGCAGTGGACGAGTACATTGCCTTTCTGCATACCTTCATCGATGAATGCGTTGGCCATTGGGAAGTAGGGCAGGAGATGGGTTTGAGGAGTGTCGTAGGCCCTAATGAAGAGCGTGCTAATATTGGTGTCAGTAAAAGTAGATTTTGGCAGCCGATGTGCTTCGATCGTGAGCACATGGGTGATGTTAAGCCGCTGTAGGACGTCGGGGTCTGCTGCTGCCCGGGCATTGCTGAGGTATAGTCCAGGGATAATCTGACTGTAACAGGATTGATTACATAAATCAATCTTATTGTAGATAGCTTTGCGGGACCAGTTCTTGAGTCCGGTGAAGGCAACAACAGGGTTTGGAATGCTGAGAAAAGCGACAATGAAAGCGCTTCTCAACATCACCAATAACAACCCTTTAACAATTATCATACTACGAATACTTCTTCATGTCACATGGTTCCATTTTTTTGGGTTTTCTTCATTTTTCTTGATTTTTATAGATTCACTTAATTTTGACGCTACATTTAGAAAGATTGCTTTGACAGAAGATTTAGACTTTTCTGTCAAATACGAGTTTCGGCCAGTCATCTTTTATTGTGAATCCTTTTTATTATTGTGATAGTTATACGTGGTTATATAATTTTATAGACAGAGGAAGTGGTCTTCATCGCCGTTTTTTAATAAATTGTAGTTTTGTATTCTACTGATGACCAATTTTGATTTTTTTTTATTATTTTATGTAAAGTTTTCGAACTAAGACGATCGGCAACTTTTTATATTATACTGAGGAAATACCGATGACGACTGTTCCTTGAATAAAAAATAGTGCATTTCTATTTGCTTTTTTGTTGGTGGTACGTTAGTCGTATGCATATCCAAGAGGGTGTTTGGGATCCTACCAAGATCTTCGGGGCCCATATCAACCTCCAAGGTCTTCGGGACCCATATCAACCTCACCTGGAAGCTAGTCCACCTGCTGATGGACGCACGGACCCAGTCCGTCAAAAGTTGGTATTGGGCCACCCTTGTGCTCATTTCCCACTTTAGTTGCATTTCAAATTAAAGACCTGCTCGATGTTAAACAGTAATTTAGAATAACAAATATGGGTGACTATGTGAAGTGTAGATACTAATGAGCCTATAAATACTAGGAGCGTCATAAATCAACAGATCGATCAAAAATAAGATGAATGAGTTAATAGTTCAAGTTCTCAGAAATATTCTGCACCAAATGTTTCTGTGAATATACAATGTTTTGCAAATATTTCGTTGAAATAAAATTGTTTGAAGAGATTTACGTATAGATAAATATATTCTCTATTTCACTTTAGACTGCTTTATGAGTGAGTTATAAAAAATAAAGCAAACCCCAGGCCTGTTCGCTGTCTAATATCCTATCTGTATGATTCATGCTTTAATTACCTACATTTTTATTTTGGAACTGAATATTAAATTAGTTATGACTAATTATTTTTTAATTTCTTTCAATAAAAATAGAGATAGATATTTCGTAGCCAACTTGCCTAATCAGCCTTTTAATTAACTGCCTAGGCTCTTTACTGAACGGCGCCATTCAATTAGCGGCCTGAATGGTGTTCATCCAGTTCATTAAACGGCTAGGTATTTAATCAAACAGGTATAAAAACGACTTATTTCTGCATTGTGATATATCTGCATTTTTTATAACCTAACCTATCCAAGTCGGATTGCGTAACTTTCTCAATGAACCTATCGCTAATTTTCTGTGAATACGTCTCTGCCTACCAGCTTGGGGATTTTCAGGTGTAAGTATATGTATGTATGTATGTGTATGTAATTGTCTGTCTTTTTTCGGGATGGTGCCTAAGCATTAGTCAGCAAGGCTTTTATTGAATGGCGCCGTTTAGTTACCAGCCTAGGCAGTTAATTGGACGGCTGATTAACAGACAGATATTTGTGTGTGAGTTTGGGTGTTGAGTTTTCGATATTACGGCTTGCAGCGCTATGATCACCTACCACCCCACCAGTACCTAATGGACCCAATAGCTGAATGATCATGATGGTTCAACTACTTATATCACGTCCCAAATTTCACTCTCTGAAGAAATTCTCCAATATTCTGGATAAATTCAACGCTTAGTTATGCAGTATATGTATAACTGTTTTCATTCTCTCAGCAATAACTGCGACCCACTTCACGAGTATATTTAGGTTGGACGACATTGGTTAAAACATCAACACGCTGTTTCTCAAATACAATTTAATCACCAGCTTGTGATTATGCGAACAATCATTCTCATTAGGCGTTTGGAGCAATACCAAGACTGTAATTGACAGGTTGTAATTTCGCATTAATCGATTGGGATGTATTGTATTGTTATTTATGTTATGATAGTTGTCAAATACGATTTCATCTGAATAAAATGACTCTATTTATATGTGGTAATATGTTACACGGTTAGACATTACTAACCGAGATCCGTCCTAAGATGACGTTACCAACCGAGGTCCGTCCTAAGATGGGTGTCCATTCTTAACACATTGAGACTCCATGCCTTTGGAGCACGTACAACCGTTGGTCCTGTTCCCATACAAAAGTCGCGAATCCTGAAAAGTTCAACAACTGTTTTATTTTGTTTCAATAAGGGAAACATCTTACAGCAAATTGTGTGACGCAGGAAATTTGCAGGATCCCTTAATTTGTTACTGTGTGATCTAGTTTAGTCTTTAGTCTGACAGAAAATATACCAGGTACCACCAAGCGCATACGATATCTACTTAATCTTCAAACCTATGATAGTACTATTAACTATTCCGCGCCTCCGACTGATTTCATCAGAGAAAATTACGATATTTCTCTCAAAATTATATTATTTCTGAATATTTTAGGTTGATAAACCGATAAATTTTTGTTTCTCTCATTCCCAGTCTCAAGCTAATTTCGCTAATATGAGATGGAATAATCTTAAGAAACAGCGGATATGATTCAATGTAGGAAAATTAACGGATGCTTTATTTTCATTGTTGTTTGTGGATTTCTTTGAAAAGTGCTTGATTAAGTCGCCAGAAAAAAATTCGTTTTATATAGAATTTGGCAGGTGTACCTATTATTTAAAAGTAATATTATCCGGGTGAAGATGCACAAACTTAGGTGTTTAGTAATAGTCCAGTTTGGTACAATCAATCAAGGTAACTGCGAGAGACAGTATTTTTCCTTATGACTGTTCGAACTGTGCCTGAAATATTAATGTTAGCGAATCTTTAACTCACCACCAATTCTTACTGGATATCTGTCTGTAATCAAAGTCAAAACTAGCTACCTAAGATCCCTTGTGGAATTCTTACATACATATCCCCAATCATCACAACCGTGATATTAAAAACTGCACGAGAATCGTCTTTCGATCAAGTTTTATCTTTGATCTTCTTCGTCCTGGCGTTAATCCCAGTCGCATCCGAAGCTTTTCAACTTGGGGCTTCAAGTTTTATCTTTGATCAAATATGTATAAAACTGGGCGAGTTATATCGTTGAAAAGCAAGTAGAAGTCAAGAGGACACTAGTATTCAATTAAAGTGTTTTGAACGAAGCCACACATACCTGTACGTAATAATAAGAGGACGAAAGAATGTTTTTTAAAAATAAGGTACGAGTGCCAAAACTAACACTTAAGTGTTGTTTTAGTGTGTCATTGTCAGAGAACAGGTGAAAACCGTGAAAAATGAAATGAGTCGCTTCAACTAATTATAGACAGGTTTAAATGAACTGACTGTTGATGTATGAATGTCTAGTGTAAGTTCCAGTACAAGCAAACTGTAAAACTGTAACGATGTTTTAAGAATTTATAGAGATCGTGACTGTATATATCCGATTATACTGATGACGTCACATTTGTTTTTCGGAAAGCCCTACTAGTTATGAACATTAAAGGACTTTTATTAAAGCGTGCTGTCTCGTTAATACATGATTCCTTGAGGACACCACAGAATTACCGGCTGGTGGGTTTGGATTGGGCTCTAAAGATCCTGGTGTGGTCGAATATAATCGTACGCTATTATTACAACAGGATATTTCTTAATTTGATTTTTTAGCAAATATTTATTTCATGTTCATCTAGGCATTCTAGGCCAATCTCTGAACTGCGATCGTAGAGAGTGCCTTTGACATTACTAATACCTATAGCTAAAGGTCCACCTCTCCCAGACTTAATTCATAGAACAGTAAAAATAGTGGGTAATATTTCTTTGCTTTATAATATTATAAATCTCTATAACACTACAAATACTAAAAATTATTATTCTAATGTAAACTTTATATCTGCTGTATATCAAAAGTATTTACAGTTTTGTGTTTATTTTTCCTTAAAAATATATGATTTAAGGTTGGCTCAAAAGCATTCAATGGCTGGCTCAAAAGCATACAAAGCTAGCCATCCGTGGAAGTTTAATGGCAGTAGAGCAAGCTCGTGAAGTGTATATACAGATTGGAATATATTTTCTGCCTACCCCAGAAGGAGAAAGGTTTAAGTAATCTATGTGTATAATTTGTGACTCAGGAAAAAAATACGAAGATAATAGATATTTAGTCTCCAAACCTCAAAAGATATTTTTCACTATTATGACAAGACAAATATCTTGTCATAACTGAAAAATCTCTTTATTTACTTGTAGGTTTCTTTCTGGTTTCTCTAATAGTTGGCTTCAGAATTTCTTCTACGGGTTGACGTACATATCTATCTCTCACGAAGTCTTCAAATACACTCAAGACAATTATTCGTATTTGTGTTCTTAACTAAATATTGTGTGACTGAAAGACACCTAGTGGCGCTTGATAATTTTATTTATTACTAGCAGTTGAAGTCGGTTATCGTGTAGTTTTTGAAAATCCAAAACAGCCTATGTTACTCATGAAGAATGCAGCTCTCTAATGGTGAAAGAATTTTCAAAACAGGCCCAGAAGTTTCAGAGCTTACAAACCAACTTACAAATCTTTCATCTCTATAATATTAGTATAGATTGTTTATGTAGCAAGTAACTAATTAAAAACAAAAAGATTTAGCATAATTATGTATTTATTAGCACCATCCAATGTTCTTTTTCATACAATAAATAAGAAAAATACAAATAATGATTTAAATTTAGTCTCTCTCGGTTCAATCAGAACAATGTTAATCCAATGATAACCAAATATTCATAATTGAAAGAGTAGATAACAATACTATACCAATAATGTGAAGGTTACGATATTGCATCTTTATGTAAAAAGAAAAAAAAAATAAACCGAGAAATCGACAGGATTTAAGTTTTCGTATTTCTCTGTAATCCCTTAGCGAAAATTACCAGAAAAGACTCATACGAGAGACATTCACCTGCTGATAATTTTGTTATTATTAAGAACTACTACATATTTAAATAAAAAAATCATTGTTATCACCTGCCCTTGTCCCATCTATTAGGGATCGGCGGAACATGTCATTCTTATCAATACATTCCTTAAACACAAGAGTCATCATCACAGGAATAGTAGACCCATCAAATCTGACAAGAATCAAGTATTTAAGACCTTTTCCCTTCTAACACACGCAGGTATACTAATTCTTAAGCTCGTATTGCACAAGAGTCGGCAATCTTGCCGCGACTAATTTTGCGTATCAAGGCAAATGACACGAGCGATGACAATTTAGTCTGAACAACGATAAATTTTGTAAGAAAATTCTTACCGATCGTCACTTTTATGAACTCTTTCAGCGTTTTCACAATATAATTGTTTGTTAGTTTGAATTTTATTACTTATATTAATAAAGTCCCTGGTTAGTTCGTTAGAATGAAAAGTAAATAAAATTTTACTCGTGGACTGGTGCAAAAATATAATTTTATTTTCGCTTTGTAACTAGTTTTATGAGGTGGCGATATTGTAACAGCTCCACGGTTGTACGTTATGTAAACCTTTGGAATGAATCACAAAAAAAGAGAAGAGTGTTACTTACGACACTAACGTAGATTTATGATATAGTGAATGTAAACCTTTGTTAATATTATAAATAAATAAAATAAATATTCCACAACATTTCACACTACGCTATCTAGACCCATGGTAAGCATAGCTTAACTAGCTTGTGTTATGGAATCTAGAATGCGGATAAACATACTTAGATACGTTGTTTTTTGTAAATACATACATATTATACATAGAAACACTCAGACCAATGCAAATATACATATTCATGCATACAAATATTTGCACTGAGCGGGGATCGAACCCGCGCCTCTTGCGTGGCGGCCGCGTTCACTACCGCCACGCCACGGAGGCTGAATTGAAAACTTTGGAAGAATAATAAAAAAGTACTTATAAGTACTGCCGAGACTGTGGTTACTCTACCAAATACGTTGTTGAAAAACTTTTTTACTTCCTAACTGAGAAATACTGGTATTATCCTATATTCTGTAGTTATTTAAAATATTTTCAGTTTTCACTTTTAAATTAAATTTTTAAGCATTTTTCATGCTCAATATTCAAATCGAATCTAAGATACCAGACCTCGCCCTAATCAATTCAAATTTCTGCTTCGATATCTGTCTCTGAGGTGGCAGTGGAATGTGTCAACGGTATTCGTACGAACAATTATACGAGGCCTAGATCGGTTCATTTTTTTCTATTTAATTCGATTTACACTTTTGGTTCTTTTGTAGGGATGAAATGTCAGGTTCAAATCAATCTCACTTGTTGATTGACGGACAAGGCTCTGATTTTTAGGTTAGACTTTCAAACGGCAGTCACTTCCGTAACAATTAAAATAAACCAAATCGCGCTCGCGTAATGTTCAAAAATACTCTCAGCTGTTTCTATACCTACACGGTTCAGCGCAAAGCCTAAGCATTTTAGTTTAATATCTTAATCCAAACCTGCCTCTTTTTTTAATTTTACGTTCGGGAAATCCCCACAGATACTTCCCATGCCCCCCCCCCCTCCGAAACTGGAGGGGAAGGTTATGTCGGACACCGCACGCCGTCTGTGGGTCGTTCTGCTAGGCCGAAGGTGAGGTTGTCAACAACATATCCCTCGCACCCCGGCTGACCCAGGGAGATCCCTCTCGGTCTGACCCCCCTCGGGCTGTATACATTTTAACATCTTGCTTTCTACAGTATTACTATACTATTATGATAACAAAATACGAATCGAAAATTCTGGAACAAATCCCAAGGCGCACCAGTTATTCACTTAACCTTATTATAGCTATAATGTATGGGATGCACATGCGACAATTATTTCATCGAGTGCGCTCCTTAATAGTGACTTCAGTGCCAAAGGTCTTTGTGTTCGGTATGTTATTTTATTCGTCAACAATATAAACACTAATGTGAAGTTCGTGATAAATTAAATTGCCTAAGGTGAGAAACGTTGGTAGTGGACGATTGAACTTTTGTCAGTGATGCCTACTCCGGGTTTTCCCCAAAATGTAGTAGGAATACCGCCTACAGAATACTGCGGCCATAATAACCTCGTGTTGTGTTCTCAACGGTCAGTACGGTAGCCAGAGCTCACTGGAGAGTTTTTGTGCTGTCAGTGAGGCTACTCCTGCTTTATCTTCTACACTGACGGCACAGAAACCATCTGTGTTTACAGGGTCGGCAGCACGATTGTGACTCCCCTGGTGTTGCACACGTCGATAGTCCACGGTAACCACTTTCCATCAGGTGGGCCGTGTGCTTTTTTGCCACCTCAGTAGTATAAAAAAGGAATAAATGTGTATGATCAATTTTGAAGGGTAAAATTATTGTTATGTAAGGATTTTTAGGGATGAAATGGTATTTATATTTGATAAAAAATAAACAGTACTTCTCATTTATGTTACTGTATTAACGGAAATTAAAAAAGCATGGCTACAAACTATGGTGCTGTACCCAAGTTTAAGGTAAAGTTAAGTATTATTTAATACTAGCTTTTGCCCGCGGCTCCGCCCGCGTGGATGTCGGTTATCGCGACCAAATATAGCCTATGTCCTTTCTCAAGGTCTAATCTACACCTATACCAAATTTCATCAAAATCGGTCCAGTGGTTTAGGCGTGAAAGCGTAACATACAGACAGACAGACAGAGTTACTTTCGCATTTATAATATTAGTATGGACTAGCTGTTGCCCGTAGCACCACTCTCTTGGAATGCTGCTTCCATTTCTATTACCTATAAGAAGCTATTCCAGGATTAAAAAGTAACCCATGCGTTATTATGCTTAGTTAAAGTAAACTTTGCTTGACAATCTATAATACAAGCTTGTTAAGTTAATGTCAGGTTCTAGAATGCGGCTAAACATTTTTTTAACATTCTAAACGTAGGATTGAACATACTTACATACTTTTTTGTAAATACATTATTTTATATTATCAACCAGACCAATGTAAATGACCAAACATTATAATCATCATCATTATCATCATCATATCAGCCACACAGTCCACTGCTGAACATAGGCCTCTCTTTGGAGCAAGAAAGTTCTGGAATTGCGACCGCGTAAGGGCAAACATAGTGTAGGACGCCCAACGCCCAGATGGAAGGACTTCCTAATCAAGGCCGCCGGGAAGCGCTGGATATGCTTTAGATCAGTTGTTCTGGAAGTCTATAGTAGAGGCTTAAACACCTACTACGTAATATCTACTCAAAAATCGTGACCAAAATTGAAACAAATCATCATGATATCTGGCACCCTACATTTCCCGGTCCATGATAGATAGGTAGCTTATAGTCTAATCGAGTACTACACAGATCGTAGACCGATTCTTAGTATTGGCTTGGAGCATTAACCATTTGATCCTTTCAGTCTGCACGCCAACTTTCAACGATTGCTCGTGTTGTCATATTATTTGCATTGTGGAGTTTGTCTTGATACAATTCTTACTTCTATCTCCGAGAAAGATTGTTGAAGAAATACATCACCAATCTGGGAAGAAATATTCGGTTCTACATTTAAATAAACCTTATTAGATAGATGGATAATTCTTTATTACGTCCTCCGTGATTATAACAGATAATTGTACATAGTTACAGTTGCATTTAAATGCACAATGGGCGGCCTTAACACTAAAAGTGATTTCTTCCAGGTAACCTTAGGATGGATAGGAATGAAAAGTATGTAATAAGAGTGAGTGCTGGTGTAATTTTTTAACATAATATATAAAAGATTGCGTTACATTAATATTTACATATTATACAAATATGATATTTAGATAAATAAATCATATACTAACTCCTATGCAGATTTACCAAACGTGACGTGAATGTGGTTGAATTAACCCTTATACTGCAGATTAAACAGCACGCTCTTGTACATTCTTATTTCGTCTGGAAAGGAAAGGAAATAAAGTGCAAACAGACCAATTTGCTGGTGGCTAGGAATAGCCGAGGGCTCTAAGGTACTCTGCTTTACATATGAAACCAGCAGGTCGATGTAATATAATTATTGTGTATCATCTCGGTGATAATAATAATGATGGAATTATTTAAGTCGGTGTAACTCCGGGTGTATGGGTTCCCACCATCCCACCAAGGTCTGGAGAATCCGAGGTAAATCTACAAGCTAGATACACACACCGGATCAGGCGAGGCTAGGGCGCAAGCTATCCACTTCAGGGTTTGTGGGTCAGACAACAATCTCGTCATAGCTAACATGCCACGCCAAATGGTTGGAAGCTGGAAAATTATCCCAGGTTCCTAGGTAAAAGATTAGAATGTAAAAGCGATCTATGCTAAAGAGAGACAAAAAGTCGGTTTAATCGCTTTATTATGCCTTCAGTACACTAATAAGTTATTGATTTTTAGGAGGAGCCGTATAGTATGATATCGAAAAACGGTGTATGAGAGCAGCGTATGGCTAACCGTTGTTTTTAAACGTTAAATTACCACCCGTCATGTTATACGTAATGATCCACAATCCAAAACTAAACAAACTTTCATTTGTGAACAGTTATTTTGCAAAAATAATTGTTTTCAACTGCCAACCTAAC
Organism: Eilema caniola; assembly: GCA_949126895.1. NCBI lineage: Eukaryota > Metazoa > Arthropoda > Insecta > Lepidoptera > Erebidae > Eilema > Eilema caniola. The sequence goes on along the minus strand of OX421488.1, from coordinate 6,736,613 downwards.
TTACTTCTAATTTCATTAACCCTTTCATATAAGTATGTACATCACGGTATTAAGTGCTTCTGACCACTACTAACACATAACCAACTTGAGCACCATATGATCTGTAACCGTCCCGCTTACACGTCCCTACATACTTGATGTATCGTTACTCATAGCATACTCTTTTCAATTTTCGTTACAACAAAAACACTGACTGTATTTAGAAATAAAAAAAGAAGAGGCTCTTTTCTTATTGTGATAGTACTGGTTTATCTGTGTTAAAGTACCATCTAATAGCTTGACACCGGAATTAAGAACTACGGAATATGAAATGAAATGGAAGTATCGCAAGAAGTGAACAAATTAACAACAACCTAGTCGACCAGTAAAAAAAGTGCTTCTCTATAACGAAATTCTTAACGGTTAAACGCTACTATTAACCCTAGAAAAAGTGTCCAGTAGGTGTCACTTCGCTCGCCCGCTTATTGAATAGAACAGAAAGCATAATCTGTTGGTTACCATTGCATTCCCTATCGATAGTTGATAAGCCACCTTTAGCCCGTAAGAATGATTAAGCCAATACATTTACGATAATGTTTTATATGTACGCAAGAACCTAGATTTTTTCAAAAAAAACTCTGACGTACACAATTATAATACGAGGAATAAAAATAAACTTGTAGTTCCAAAACTCAGACTTCAAAAGGTTGGTAATTCTTTTGTAGGTAACAATATTAAAATGTTTAATAAAATTCCTCAAGAGTTGGTTGACATGCCTCTAAATAAGTTTAAAATCGAAGTAAAAAAGACTTTAATGAAAAAAGGATATTACAAAGTAAACGAATACCTTAATGATAAAAATGCATGGTCATCCTAATCTCTTTGCTTACTCGCACAATATAAACCTATGAAAAATAAAATAAAAACAAATTGTTTAAAAAAAAGAAACTATAATATTGTTCACTGAGTTTCTTGCTGGTCTCTTCTCAGTAGAACCAACTTACCGAACCAGCGAAAGAATCATTTTCAAATGATTTATTTACTTAATTTAATATTATATTAGTAATTTCCTGACATTATTGTAAAATTTTGACGTTCATATGTGCTCTTTATGTGCCTAAACTGAATAAACGAAATTGATTCTTTGATTCTTGATTCTTTGAACTGTCCAGTTCGCCAGTCGCCAGCCATTAGTTGTTTCTAACTAAATACACCGAATTTTTATTCATGTTATTGCAGGCGGTATATCTCTCCACTGGAATGACTGCTTATGCAAGTTTACTTCGCAAGTCCGGGAGTCACCGTTCCTATTCATTGACTGGTCATTGGTCAGGATCATAGGTTGACACGGCAAAACCTTATCCATCGCTCTGAAAGAAACTTGAATATTCCTAGATTCTGTTGATTTATTGGTGATCTGTTAATGGAATGAATACTACCCCCAGCATGTAATTGTAGTGTTTTATAATCAGTTTAAACAATCACAACATTACGTTTTATTAAATGCACGAGTAACCACAAGCACTGGTTAGTTTTTAAATGAGACTTCTGGAATAATCCGTATTATAGATTTAATGACACGTTTAACTAAACATGGATTCCACCCAGAAGGTATAATCTTTCATAGCTATTTTTTCTCAAATTGTTTAACTGTTAAATAGGCCGATAGATTTGGTTTAACAGTGAACCATTCGTATCTCTATACCTTACGTATTGAAACACTATTTATAAAGACGACTGAGATTTATACTAAAGCCTAGGTGTTATAAGTGTTGTGTACACAATGATGGATATTTTTGGAACATCGGAGCGCGCGGAGGGTCCGTTCGCACCAGTTCAGTGGTGGCAGGCGCCGGACGCGAGCGCTACCGTGCTACTCGGCTCGCGATCGGTCATATACATAGTGAGCAGTGTTTAGTGTCAACTACTGTGTAAGTGAAGAGTGCTATAACTAATTAATGCTTCGGGTATCGCTCAGTGCTTCTGTGTCGCCGGATCGGATTAAGTGAAGTTGATAACTCGTCTAACACCGCAGGCCTGTGCTAACATACTAACGCATGCGAGGGTTTGTCGGGGTGGATGCGTGGGCGCCGGTGTGGGTAGAGAAATTTGATAAGGCGAGGTGTTGGCCGAGCGGCTCGCCACTTTTGTATGCAGCGGAGAGGCGCGCGGGCGCGACTCTGTACTATTTTTGACTCACCGCCGAGCGAGATATTTCGGCAACTGGGCGGCTTGCGCGCTCGCACTCGCCCGCGTCTGGTGTAGCTCGCACTATCGTGCAGGATCATGAGCCCGATGTACGCAGCCCAGGACACGTAGGCTTTGCATGACGCTTTACACTGACGACATCGAATGTAATTCATGTTATATTATTTAAATTAAATCACAGGTCTATAAATACAATTGTCATAGGCACGCATGTGTCGAGATTATTACGTTCCATTTGCACAAAAAAACGAATGTGTGACGTCACGCGATCGACCCACACACGTTCCGGAGTCACGCCATTCTGAAAATTAATATTGGTTACATTAAATGGGAGCAAAATTATTTTATTATCAAAATATCATGATGGTGTCTGTCTGAAGAGATAGGTAGAGCAATATTAGAAAATGTATTTCATTATGTTTAGTCCTCACCTAATCGAATATTTATAAATTATACATCTCCTTTCACCTTTCTCCTTCGGGGTAGGCAGAGTTAACAAACCGCCATTTACTTCTGACTTAACAAATTTCATGAGCTTTCCTACCATCATTATTTTTTTCATGCAAAATAGCTAGTTTCAGTTAGTTAAGGTCTACCGTTTTTTACAACAAAACTTATATATACTCACACCTGTATATTCTCGAGAGGGTCAAGACAGAGATGTTATAACACCCTCATTTTACCAATTATGTTTTTGATGCCATAGCATCTTGCCCTATCTCCTAGTCACTTTAAATAACATCTACCATAAGAGATTGAATGACTTTGTAAACTTCCTTCCACGCCGATGATGAGTGAATCGCGTAATTTATTAAAAATCATTTTTTAATAAAAAGTGTGTAATTAATAATGTGTGTGTGTAAATTTAAAAGCGCCTGTTTTATCCGTCCAAATATGTCAGTCATATTATTATTTTACACATTATTGTGCAATAATTCGTGAATGAGTAAAGTGAACCCGCTCCTATCACAAAAATTTAGTTTTCTACTGAAAACATTCAACACTCGTCTAGAATACGGAACGCGAACTCACGAGAAGTTTCTAAAATTATAAATCTATTAAAAATTGGATTTTTAGCAATTATTGGTATGGTATCACGGGCTGGTATCCGCAATTCTACGACAAGGCGCGGTTATTGCGTGAGGGTGGGCGTTTTACTAGATCCACAACAACTATTACAATAACATATGAAATGTAGATATTATTATGTCTTTCATGTAAATAATAAACTATACAAATGAATTTCACTCCCACACTTTTATTAATGTTTTCTTTTTCACGTAAAAGGTTACTAAAATTTATCAAATACCTAATGATGGAAATTGGGTATTTGATGAATATCAGTCACCTGATAGAGGTGAACTTTTTGCTTACGTGCTCGTAAGCAAAAAGCAGAATTCAACCTTTCATTCACTATGTAAACTAAGACCTATGGTCAATTTACTATTATCATACCTCTTTATTTATTTTCAAACAACTTACAAATTACATTTTTAAATACATATTAAAAAAACATCAACTTAAAAATATAAAAAAGTGTTACACCGGTATAGGGTACAGGGACTAAGCTACAGGTGGCTAGGGCTCCGGGGAAAGGAACCTCCTCACGATGCATGCCGTATCGAGGAGTACCGCCTTCTGCATCAGGCCCTTGACCCAATTATCATTATTATTTAAGGAAATTATTAAATACGGTAAAAACGTCCAATTGAGGAAGTACCTTCGCCCTACAGAATGCCGCAGCCATAATAACCTCGTATTTTGTTCCCGGCGGTGAATAGGGTAGTCAGAGCTCACTGGAGAGTTTTTGTTCTGTCAGTGGGAAGATCAAAGGCTTTTCCTGCTTTATCTTCTACGCGGACGGCACAGAAACTCTCTGTTCTAACAGAGCCGGCAGCGCGAGTGTGACGCCCCTGGTGTTGCACACGTCCATAGGCCACGGTAACCACTTTCCATCAGGTGGGCCGTGTGCTTGTCTGCCACCTAAGTAGTATAAAAAACCCTAATACAAAATACTATTTATAGTCAAGTCCATAAATTAAAAATTAATCAAATAACCCGCCCCTGACCGTTCCCAATTGGTTTTATTACGTTTTTTATAAGGCTGACTTCAATACTTGCATTTCACGTCTATAATTATTTGTCAATGTTCGTAAAATAATATATTCGAAATTAGCCGTTGCTCTCAGCTCCACCTACTTAATATATCTACTGAAATAATCGTTAAGTTTTATAAATCTGTAATCTAGTAATAGTCAATATTAGTACAAACACATATACATTTTATTAAAATATAATATTCTAGGACACTATTATACAGTACTATCTAGATTTAAAGGAAGCACGGCTTGTACTATGGGTTCTAGTATGACTATTAACAGAATATATGATACTATAGCAAAAGCAAAAATGTATATAAAATAACACATACACACATATTATGAAACTAAAGATTGGGATGCAAGAATATAATATGGGTCAAAAAGATCACGTTAAATGTATGCTGAAAAGATTTTTTTTAGATATAGGACACGTGAATTTGATTTCACTTCACCTGATGTTAAGCTGAAAGAGGATCACCGTAAACATACACGTACCATGTTAACTAAGTTAGACGGCCTCATCAAAAGATGATTGTCGTTGCAGTACCGCGTGACACCCACCGGTCCCACTAGTGCTGCGACCACAATCTCCCCTGCCCGGCTACGCACTTGCTGACCCCTGAACGCAATACAACCGAGACTGAATTACTATGGAGGGTTTTTCGCAACCGTGCACGGTGATATCCACCCGGCCGAAATTTGTGACAAATTTGTGCCATCAAATTTCTACCATCAGTAAAGGAGTACCACCAGTAAAAAAGTCAAGAGGGTGTTAAATAAATGATACACGATATACGTGGTGTACATCTTTGGAACCCAGGTTTTTCTCATCTACAAGTCTGTAGCAGTAATTACATCATCAACAGCATCTTTTAATATGCCACCTTTATTAGTAAATGCCTTAAATAGCTAAGTGTTTAACTTCAATATGTGAAAAGAAAAAAAAGACAACGTTATTATTATGTAAATAAATATTGTCGTAGCATGTGGCCTCTACGAAGTTACGTAGCACATTCGTAGATATTTGTGTTGATTAGAATTTGATATCGATTTTATTTATTTTTCTAAAATAATTTCTTAGTTTCAAAATAGTTTAAATGTTGTGTCAAAAATAGATTAAAAATAAATAATAATAAAAAAATAAAATAAAACTTTTAATAGGTAGGTTTTTTGTATACCGTAATTGTTGTATATTTTCAAAAAACATGGCAAAAATTTAATATGTATTTAAAATAAGACCTTGATGTGGTCGTCCTTCCACCTGCCCGTTGGGCGTTCTACACCACGTTTGCCCGTACGCGGTCGACATTCCAGAACTTTTTTGCTCAATGTCGGGAAGCGCTGGATGCGGACTGCTTTAGATCGATCGTTCTGGAAGTCCATAGGCGAGGCCTAAGTTCAACAGTGGACTGTTGAACTTGTGCGGCTGATATGATGATGATGATCAAACAATACGATTATGCTTATTATAGTAAATAAATAATGAATATATATTTCCTTTAAAGTAACCTAATAACAGTAAACCAACAAATGTACAGTAAGCGAAAGACCGATCATGATAAACAATAAATAAATATTTTTTTTTTTTATAGTTATTCCACAACATTTAAAAAAATAAAAATATAAATGTACAGTAAGCGAAAGACCGATCATGATAAACAAAGCACTCAAAATGATCTTATTGCCTTAGTTTCCCCCCTTCCAGTAGACTGACTGTTCTGATATTTAGTACACACTTTTAGTTCAGACAATAATACAATTTAAATGAATAAAACAGTTATATTTGCTCTTAATGCCTTGGTACTAGTATTATTTTGAGACTTTTTAGTCAAGGTCGTTCTGAAGCTGGCTGTACTTAATACATAAGCATACAGACGTAAGCAAATAAACTGCCATGCATACAAAATTTGCACTGAATGGTAATTGAACCTGCAAATGAATATAGATATGCTTGTAATTCTTTATTGATAGACCACCCAGCACAAACTTATTCATCTGGAAATATTATAAATGTGAATATTTGGATGTTTGTATGTTAGTCTTTTTTTATACCATTAAGGTGGCAGACAAGCACACAGCCCACCTGACGGAAAGTAGTTACAACGTGTGCGTGCAACACCAGGGGAGTAACACTTGTGCTGCCGACCCTGTAATCACAGAGAGTTTATGTGCCGTCAGTGTAGAAGTCAAAGCAGGAATAGCCTTTGGTCTGCCCACTGACAGCACTAAAACTCTCTAGTAAGCTCTGGCTGCTCTACTTACCGTCGGGAACACAATACGAGGTCATCATGGCCGCGGTATTCTGTAGGGCGGAGGTACTTCCCCAGTCACACTAATCAATTGGACGGAAACATTTGGCTGAAGTTACAGTTGTAAACTATAGTTGGAAATAACGCATAGGCTGCTTTTTATAGCGGGAATGGGTTCCCATGGGTTACCGGAACGGGAATAAAGTCTCACGCGGGTAAAGCAGCGGGCCACAGCTAGTTCACCTATATATCATGTCCCGAGTCTTCTAACTATATCTATAGTTTACTCCGAACGTCGCGACAAGCGGACAGTATGTTGGCCTACATTCGTGAAGGGTTCTGTACATCGCCATCCGTCTGTCTGTCAACTTGTCAGTCGCTCAACCGGTCTGTTTTGTTCGTGTCACTCCTAGAAATAACACGGTTTTATAATAGAGATTTATAACGCAGTGAAGCATGATATATATACTATGGTAATTATAGTTGAATGTCGTTCGTTTTTACTTGTTCTAACAAAAATGTCACCTACGGTACAATCGATACATAACTCTCTAAAAATACACAAATATTATTGAACATTTTACACAGTATTTTCCATACAAAAAGTACTTTGAATTAAGTATACAAATTATTTGTATTTTACATTGCAAATCAATTTTTTTTTATTTAGGACACGTCAATTTTACTTCACCTCGCCTGATGGTAAGCTGAACGCAAAGTCTTAGGAAAGGGGGTCGCCATAACATATACTTACCATGTTAACAATGGTGGCACTCAGTTTGACGGCCTCATCAAAGGAGGATTGTCGTCTGTGCACCGCGAGACACCCACCGGTCCCGCTAGTGCTGCGACCACAATCCCCCCTGCCCGGCTATGTACTTGCTGACCCCTGAACGCAATCCAAACGAGATTGGATTACTGTGGAGGGTTTTTCGCATAGTGCACGGTGGTACTCACCCGGCCGAAATTTGAGACAAATTTGTGCCATCAAATTTCTACCACCAGTATGTTTGGATATTTGTGGATGAATGAATGGATTTCATTGCATTTGGCACAGAGATAGATTATAGTCTAGAATAACATATAACATATTCAGAAATTCACAATGAGTCCAATAAAGTCTAATCTTGCTATGATTATAAATGTGTGGTGTGCGTTCTAATCTCTTATTGGAATGCTCTGAAACAATTCCCCTTCTTTTTTATCCTAACGCTAATCCCGGTTTATCCAAAGCTTTCACCTCGGGGTACGGGATCCATTTTTTCCAGTCTATCTTCTTTCAGTTCTATCTTTTTATCATCTTTATAGGAGGACTAGCTGTTGCCCGCGGCTCCGCCCGCGTAAATGTCGGTTATCGCTTAGTGTTGATCCGACGCTATTGAGCATTAAATTCGCCTCCCTACTCAACTTTGTCCTCGACTATGTACTCACCTCTGTTCTCGACTTTCTACTCGCTTCTATATTTGAGTCTCTACTCGACTTTCTACTCGCCTCTATACTTGAATTTATACTCGACTCTCTACTGACTTCTCTGTTCCCCTCTCTACTCGACTTTGTACTCTTCTCTATACTCGCCTTTCCACTGGCCTCTCTACTAGCCCATCCATTCGATTCTCTTTTCGCCTCTCTGCTTGACTCTTCCCACTCGGCTATCTACTCGCACTTATACTAAACTCAATACTCGCCACTACATTCATCTTTCCACTCGCCTCCCTATTCGCCTCTTTACTCAACCCTTTACTGCTTTCTATTTGATTCTATACTCGCCTCTCCACTGGCTCTCTAGACGCATATCTACTCTCTAGACGCATATCTACTCGCCCCTGTAGTCGACTCTACTCGACTTTCGTTCTTTACACGCCTATTCACTCGTCTCTATCACAATCTCTACTCACCTCTCCACTCGCTTCTATATTTGGTTCGCTACTCAACTTTGTCCGTTCCGAAGCTCTAATTCACCTTTGTACATAATTTCATGAGGACATCTTAAAAGAAATTCTAACTATTTATGCCATATTCACCCCTTTTTTGTGCCATTGAAAAATGAGAAACTTTATTCCCATAGCCCTATTCCCCTTCCCCCTCCCCCTTCTACCCCTTTTTTCGCGATAAAAGGTAGCTTATGTCCGTTCCCAAGCTCTAAACTATCTCTGTACCAAATTTCATCAGGAAATCTTCAAAAATGACAAACTTTCATCCCAAGGCCCTAGTCCCCCCTCCTTCTACCCCCCTTTCGCGATAATAGGTAGCTTATGTCCGTTCCCAAGATCTTATCTACGTCTGTACCAAATTTCATCAAGATCGGTTCAGTGATTTAGGCGTGAAAGCGTAACATACAGACAGACAGACAGACAGACAGAGTTACTTTCGCATTTATAATATTAGTATGGATGCTTTATGCATATAATTGAGCAAGCCGACTGGGGAAGTACCTCCGCCCTACAAAATACCGCGGCCTACAAAATACCCTACAAAATAGCGTAACATACAGACAGACAGACAGACAGAGTTACTTTCGCATTTATAATATTAGTATGGATTCTTTATGCATATAATTGAGCAAACCGACTGGGGAAGTACCTCCGCCCTACAAAATACCGCGGCCATAATAACCTCGTGTTGTGTTCCCGGTGGTGAGTAGGGTTGCCAGAGCTCACTGGAGAGTTTTTGTGCTGTCATTGGGAAGACCAAAGGCTATACCTGCACTGTCTCCTATACTAACGGCACAAAATCTCTTTGTGTTTACAGGGTTGGCAGTATGAGTGTGACTCCCTTGGTGTTGCACACTGCCATAGGCCACGGTAACCACTTTCCATCATGCGGACCTGTGCTTGTCTGCCACCTCAGTGGTATTGAACTTCGATATTTTCCGTGAAGCGACTGCCATCTAATCTTCAAAATCCATTGGTGATATCGAAACATTGCAGTTAGACTAGTAGCTGAACTTTTAGGGCTTCAACTACCCTTAACGAAAGCTATAGATGTTCGTATGGCAATCGGAACCAACAGCTTAACTTGCTCTCTGAGACACGACCAGATCAATACTACAAATACCCAAACTCATGCACTTATTATACAAATACTTGCTCTGAGCGGGGATTGAAACCACACTCCCTGCATATCAGTCGCGATCACTACCGCTACGTCACAGAGGCTGTCACCTCTAAAACAATTCACTATTCTCATTAAATTATCGACATGCTGTTGGAGAGGTGACGATTATGTCTTTCAATGCAGCATGCGAGCTATTTAAATCGTCGAGAGGAGCCGAATGATCTTTCATCGGCGAGTCTAAAAGTGCATAGGATGCTTTGCACTTTTCAATTGACACACATTCGGTTTGAACTTAAACTAGAACGTTGCCCTTCCTAGTCTGTGGCGCCATCTGTGGGACGCGAGTATGAATGACACGTTAAATAGCGAATGACGTAGGACACTTTTTAAATTAAATAAACATCAGACAGATATGTTCATATTCAAGAATTATTTATTAGCGTACGTTGGAGAATATTTTCTTTTTAAATTTAAATGTCCGAATAAATTTTAATTTCACGTTTGGGGGTGTGCTCTCTACTGAAATATTACAAGAGTCAACCAGCTATACTTCAGAATCATTGTACCTTTTCATAAAATAATGAACAAAACATGAAATATTACCTTGACCTCCGTGCGTGTGCCTTAGACTATTTTTAAATTGTCTAAGAGTACAGCTGTATTAAAAAATAAAATTAAAAAAAAATAAAAGTAAAATATATTCGCGCCTGTAAATCTCCGAAGTGGTAGGCAGAAGAAGTGTATTACCACCAACATTTCGCTATGATTTTCGGTCCCGCGTAATAGGGGGCATTTTGCTATTTTTAAAGCAAATACTATATTTTCCGATCTAAATCTGGTTCTAAGTTTACTATCGAAAGCCCCCCCCCCCCCCCCAACACCTGTTACGACACCCGCGGGGAGAAACAGGGTGGTCCTATTTTACTCTACCAGGAACTAACACTGTTTAATAAAACATTAGATCAAAAACAAATGAATTTTATAATTTATCCTTAATTATAACTAGATGCTAAAAACTAGTAAGTGACATACTAGTTCATCCAAACCCGCAGTTCGATCGGAAAGAGCGGACCCCGGACTCTGAGGTCAAAGCTTCACATGCGACCGAGATTAACGTTAGAGCGTTTTCACATTCATCCGATATCCGATATCGTCGTCGGACGCACCGATAGCCGACATTCTATAGCCAACAGCGTGTGCTGTTTTCACATTTATCCGATAAAATCGGCCATTTGCTCGAAAGCACAGACTAGTTAGGGTGCAAGCAATTTTCGACCTTACTGACATGACATGACATGTTATCGAGTTTTTTTTTTTCTTAAATTTGTGATCAGCGTCATCAATTATCGCGAACAGACACGTAACTAGGAAAATATCATTAAGGTTGAAAATTGCTTGCAGTCGCTTTTTTGGTGGAGATACATATGCCATATATTTGACTTCCTCCGATATCGGATGTCGAATATCGGATATCGGACAATGTGAAAAGTGATGAATAAGAAGTCTAAAATACTAGTGAGCTAATCAAGGAAACAGCAAGTCCATACGGCATCTCTTGCATCCGCTCACTTTACACTCACGTGCCTGCAACTTTATCACACCAGTTTTTTTTTCTTTTTTACCAGTTAATCAGTAATGCAGTCGCTGGTGGCTTGCCAATCTGATAACAACAGGGTACATGACACAGAGCTTTAAAAATATTCTTTACTGAGTTAGAAGCTGCATTTGCCAACTTGTCAAGCGTTACTACTAATTAGAGGAGGTCTTGAAAATTACACGGGTTTCAACTATAAGGGCTTTGGCTCAGTTAGGTGATTTTCACGGTGATTAGCACGTTAAACGTTCTATTTCGACTTAAATAACAACTAATTCTTTTTTTAAGACTATTAGTAACCCTATATTAGTAATATTCCCGCTTCTCCCTCTCAGTTAAGCTGAAACATTAGTACAGCGAAATTAACACAAGCAATAAAGCTTAGCTGAAAGAGTTTGGGGAAATGCAAGTCAGTTCAGTTACAAGTATGAAAAAAAAACCGTTACCCCGATATGGCAATATCAACTACTGTAATATCCACGGAACAGAAAAAAACGAGTCATACCACTGACCCTGCAAAAAATTCAAATTCAATTTATTGATATAGACATAAAGTTCAAAATTAAACGAAATGGAGTTCATAAAATTTTTACATTCAGTCTTCAAGAGTTTGTCTCCACCGATTCCGGTATCTGATTGAATTATCCACGGATCACTTCGAGTTGTATCGACTGATACCGGGATCCGTTTCACTCAAAAAATATATTAATATTATTAGCCACCGATCGCGGTATCCGTGGCTACAAGAAATAGTATATATTATGATTTGAAACAGATCACGACATGGAGTAGTTTCTGTCTAGACTCTAGAAACGCTCACTCTCAACCATTTGCTTATTCAATACTGAAAGTTTGAATGTGAACGTGTGACTCATCTGTATATGAATTTAAGCAACCCTGACATATATAAACAAACAAAGCTTCGAGACGATCTAGAAGCTTCGTTACATATTGGTAGAGTATAGATATAACATGTTATACAAACATACTGCTTGAGGTCATATTCACACAGTGTTCGTTTCATCATACCTATGAAAGTGCATTACATGACTATGAATAACCAAAGTACGGATGGAACTGTGCTGTACCAGCTGTATGCCTAAGTACCTACATAATATTTAGGAATTCATCTTGACCATTTCATTAGAGATGAGGTTAAAATTACTTTGCTCAAAATTCTCAGCTCCCTGTTCGTATTATCTAATCCAGGTTCAGGGACCTCTTTCCTACTTTAATTTTACGCTTTGGATGCATGGCTATGAACATTGGTACGCATGCCATCTTTAGCTAGCCGTCGTAGAAAACGGCTTACATGCCTATGGTACTTTTTGAATCTACGAATCTACCTTCCTGGCAAAGGCGCAATGGCCAGGCATTTCTAACCCAGCTAGTCAGGCAGTCGCCACAGATTCTGCCCACACTTGCGAAGACGCCGCGAACCTTGAACGTCACCATCACCCATCAACTGCCTAAGGAACTCCAAATAAAACATCTCTCATGCGAGAGAGATCACGCCCTCTGTGATAATAAAGGTAAAATTGATGATTTTTGAAAAAAAAAACCGGCGGAATATCTTTCTGATTTCAGTTCTTCCGGTAGACACTTTTCGGGAGATAGAAGAGGACATTGACAACAGGACATAGTCAATTGACGTACTTATATAAAAATCATATTTCTATCCAATATACATTAAGGTGACAGGTTGTATATTTTAGTGATATTGATTTAGTAACTCTTAATCGGAAGACCTTGCACGCAATCAGGCATTCATTTTCACTTATGAAAGTTTAGTTAGTGATTTCTGAAAAAATGGTCTTAGTGCATATATCCTTGAATTACAAATAGCAAATAGTTCTAGAGAATGGTATGCTACTCGTAAAACAGTAGGTCAATAAAATAAATAACTCAGTTAAACAAATAGATTCGCCTATGCATCATCAAGTTTATGTCGAAATTAGTCTAATAGAGATTTCCATAATGTAAACAATATCGAATCTGCCTTGTGTAACATAACGGTGGTTTAGTAGTGAATAGCATATTTTGCAGGATCATCATCATCTTAGCATTGTTCCCGGATGCATCAGGGTTCGTTTATTCATTCTTGGCTTTTATGGAAGCGACTGCCCAATGTAAGGAAAACCTACGCCATATCCTCAGAATCAGCAGTTGTACGGGCTTCTGTATTCCGTCTCTTGTATCTCTTCAGATACATTGATTTTACTAGTGCGAGCTAACTAATTTGATCATCTCACGTCTTCCCTCATTGTCCAACCACCAGGTCATCGTAATGTACTAAATGTTCTGACAAGAAGTTCATGATCAAAGTCAATTAGTCATCGATGTCAAATTCACTCCTTATATTGTTGCCACGATCACATGATAACATTTTATTTTTACGTGCGGGAGATCCCCACGTATACCTACTGGAGCCGGAGGGGGAGGTTATGTCGGATTCGAACCGACTAAACCGCACGCCGTCTCTGGGTCGTAGTGCTAGGCCGAAGGTGAGGTTGTCATGCGACATATCCCTCGCACCCCGGCTGAGCCAGGGCCATCCTTATGATAACATTAACGCCAATTCAACGCAGCCACAGGGATTTATAAATAAATCATATAACAACAAGATCATTTGAATTCGTGAACTATTGAAAAAAGTTGTACTTTAGTATCCAAATGATAAATTAAATCCCTACCAAGATCCATAGGGTCAAGCCAACCTCACCCGCAAATCGGTACACTTGCTGATTGACGAAGGAGACCTTGGCACAGGCTTGGGAGATAGTAATTTACATAAAAAGTCGTGTATCTGTATTCCTAGCATGAAAAAAAGACGGGTTGCACTCTGGGAGTGCCGACAGAAGTGAAAACTTTTTCTTTCTTTCTTTCTTCGTTATATACATAGAAAAAGATAAAAAAAACACACCATGCCATACCTATAATACAGCGCCAATCATAGACCCCATCACTAATTTTCTGCTAATTTTCTATCAGAAGAAATTAATAAATTACAAAAAGATAAAATAATCACAAAAAGTAATACATTACAAAAATAAAAAATAATCACAAAAAGTGTCATAAGGCCAGGTTCGAACCCGATACTACCTGAAACCATAAGGACTTACAGTCGAAGCGTTTACCGCTATGCTGCGAAGCTATTTATCGTATATTGCAAAATGGACAATCTATAGCTAATATTGTATGACGTCAGTCGTCGGTTACGGTCCAAAGGTCAAGCGATCCTGACGCGCGAGTTTAACAATTTTTAACCATCCAACGCCGCTAAAGAAGTTTTCACTTCAAAAACTATCGTAATCGTATCGTAATTGAGGGAACGGAGCAATGCGATTGGCCGCCTGCCTGCTGCGGACCTATGTGTGTGTGTGTGTGTGTGTGTGTGTGAAGCGGCCAATCGCAATGCTCCATTCTCTCAATACGTTTACGAAACGATTACGAAAGGTTTTCGTACTAGGGGTACTGAACTTAAAAGGAGATAAATAAGTAAGCCAATCTTGGAGTCCGTGATGACAGTCTTGAATGCAACTAGGAACAACGCTTAGATGATAAATATGACGACATCCAAATTATAAAATACTAAATGACCCGGCGAACTACGCCAATATTTTTTCGCCCCCGTGACGTCAGAGCCCGTTCCCGCTGCACCCTGTACTATATTAAACATGTAGAGCCTTTCTCTTGAATCACTCTATCTATTAAAAAAATCGCATCAAAATCCGTTGCGTAGTTTAAAAGATTTAAGCATACAAAGAGATATAGGGACAGAGAAAGCGACTTTGTTTTATACTATGTAGTGATGAAGATAATAAGGTTTGTACTAAACTGGACGTTTTCTGTGATAGCTTCTGTACTTTTCTAACACACCTTGAGTGTGTGCTTGTTGCTTATCTATTCCTGTTAAGGATTTATTTATAACAATGAACCTACCTATAATTTTCACAAGTACAATTAAATGTTGTGTGCAAATGTAATGGGATAGCACGTTCAAAAAGTGTATCTAGAAATTCTATATTGATATTATGTGATCTGTTATCTGTTTTTGTACCTAATAAAAAAAATAAAATAATAAATTAAAGAATTTTCTGGACAGTTTTCTATTTAAATTTGGGATCAATTATTTCTATGCTTTCATTATTGCGTTGTCAGTAAACCAAAATACACAATGTGTCCTAGATAAAGCTATTCTTCGAATTCGTGCAGAATTTCGTAAATTCAAAATAAGAACATGAATGTACGAATTATCAATCAATCAATCAAATAGCCCACCGTGGTCTAGTGCTGGATTTAGGCCTCTCCCAATGTGCGCCATTTAGAAATACCTAAATTTTCTGCTACGAGTACAACAGAGATATTTCGTACTCTTGATTCAGTAGAAGATGATAAAATCAATACGAAAAATAACCTCTATATAGACGTACCAATCCGTGTAATAACTAAAATCGGAACTAAGGTGGTCATTAATATTAGAGCTATCAGGATATTGACCATGTATTGATTGAAGTTCATCCGTGATCATGGTGCTTGCAACAGTGGCGAAATATCGGAAACTCCAAACGATACGTGGTAAATATCCCGATAGCTCTATTAGTAATAAGCACCCTCATGTTACCACGATAGTTTAATTATCTATATTATTGTGGCCACTGTCAGTTTTAAGTCTTATTGTACATCAAAGTTAATTTAGCATGATTTGACCACACCCATTAAAGAGACGGTGGCGCCATCCTTTTCAGTTCACAGAATTGTTGGTTGATTTAATATATCTGTCATGAGATTTCCAATAAAATATTTGAACAACGCTTCACAATCAATCGCTTATGATGTCAGGCGCATTGATGTCTGTCATTGTAAGTGATCGATTGCGAAGCTATACTACGTGAAAAGATGTACTGTACGATATACTGTGCGCAACTACAGTTTTTTTTCATAAGCTATACTATATAAAACAATATTCTTCAAACGTTTCAATTGCAATTCAATTGCCCCTCACTAGCACTGGATGAAATTTCTACAAACGTTTTTAGCAGCCATTAGAAAAGCCCCTTTCTATAATTTATAAGTGATAGTTACAGTTTGCTGGAAGGTAGTCTATGTCTTTGTCTTGTAGGTGTTAGCATATGGTGGGATGTAATTTCTACATGCACTGATTCCAATAAATACGTGTATAATAAAGTAGACAGTGGAAGGTCGACATCAAAGCATAAGTTTGATTGCATCCAAAACTTCCACTTTCGAGCCCTCTTGTCCGCTCTCCCACTCTTCCTCTTAATTTGACTAAAGTTTTGGAAGAACATTAGCAACGTTTTACCTATAGCAAAGTAAAAACGCATCGCAGTTTCCAACCTCTCCATCTTCAAGTGGTTTCTCGGTTTTTCAGGAAAAAATATTATATCTCCACACACAGTCATAATAATGAAATTAGATAAATTAAATATCAATTGAATAAATTCAGGTATTGATTAAACCAATAGTAAAATCATGGTCAAGTATCTTGAAGATTATCTGCATCTATGCGTCAAGAAGATCCTTATTAACACCCGGACTAATAGTCTCAGGTTGTAAATTTTACTTTTTGGTTTTATAAACTGTCACTGCGCTGTATCAATTTCTTCTACATTTTTATAAAGCTTTTACTGAATTGGAAACGTGTTGTGTTTTTATACAGTACGGTAACTGCTTGGCATCGATTTGAAAAAAGTATTCACAAAATATTTTAAAAAAAAAAGACGGGTTGCACTCTGGGAGTGCCGGCAGAAGTGAAAACATTTTCTTTTTTTCTTTCTTCGTTATATACATAGAAAAAGATAAAAAAGAACATACCATACCACACCTATAATATACCGCTAATCATAGAACCTATCACTTACTTTCTGCTAATTTTCTGTCAGAAGAAATTAATAAATTATTAAAAGAAAAAATAATCACAAAAAATAATAAATTACAAAAAGAAAAAATTATCATAAAAAGTAATAAATTACAAAAAGAAAAAATTATCACCAAAAGTAATAAATTATTATAAGAAAAAACAATCACAAAAAATCCCTGAAGGCCAGGTGGTTTGAACCCGATACTATATGGACTTACAGTCGACGTGCTTACCGTTCAAGCTACGACGATATCTATTGTAAGTTGCAAAATACATAGTCTGTACCTAATCTTGTATGACGTCAGTCGTCGGTTACGGTTCAAAGGTCAACTAATCCTGACGCTTCCTTAACATTTTACACCCATCCAACGCCGCTAAAGAAGTTTTCACTTCAAAAACGGTGAATCATAGCTAATAAAGTAGATGAGTAGAGTAAATCCGATCAAAAAAACCAAATCATTATTAATAATAAAAGTCTCTCGCAAACTGTAACCAGTAACAGTGGCTAACCTTCACAGAGTTAGACAAAAATATCTTGCGAGTGAACCGACCGGACTATTCATAGATAAATTCATAGCAACAGAAGGCCTTAACATAAATATTTTTCACACAAGATTATCACCTGTCCTGTTCGCACTCAAGCGGAAATACATCTGCTGTCTCTTTCATGATGGCCACAAGCCAACACCCCGTCAAAGTAGTTACGAAATATGAAATCTAATTATGAAAAGTTTTATAAATATAAATTGCACTTGTCAGTAAAAGTTGGGTCATTGTTAAACGAAAATGAGAGGGTAATGGGTACAATTGTATAATATTATAGTAACAATGATATTTCCATAGATTTACTTGTTTATATCTACGTGTATAGAGAATTGAATGATTAGTTTGATAAGAGCTATAAGTATTTTTTTAAGAATTTATTTTTTTGACAGAATTGTAAAACCTATTTAAACTTACGATAAAGGTGATTTCAGTTCTAACTCCACTTCCAAGAACAATGAAAACTAACACGCATTTAAACTGTATGATAATAATAATACGACTAACGATAATAACCGTAGTATGTAGATTACAATTATTTACAAAGTCTATTTATTATTAAATAATAGACTACTTGGCCAATATTAATTTATGATTATTTACGGCATCTGTTTGTCGATTGACACTGACACAAGTGATTTCATAAAATTTATCTTTAACGTAACCTCGTAAGAATTTAGTTTAGTCTAGCTAGATTATATGTAGGTCACAACTATGAAATTAAGACTGTGTAGGTATAATAAACCAAATGGAACAGAAGCATAAAAATAGGCAAAATTAGTGGTGATTTTGCCACTTCCCACAAATTGATCCTACATCACGCTACGAGAATTTTCACACTGGCCGGTATTATGCATAGTATACTACCAATATTGGATTGTACCATGCATAAATAAGACGGCACGTAAGGCATATTCATATTTCTCTATTCCTTCATGCAAAGGGAAAATCACTAGCGCTAGTCCGAGTGGTCTCTAAAGCCTCCACTTTCAGAGTCAAGGTCCGCTTGCATATTCCTTCTAGCCTTTTCGTTTGGTGTATTGGCAATTACAAAAGCTTGTGATCCCTCATCCCTGAAAAAATGTTTGCGCCAGTCTTCTACGTTGCACGGGCTTAGGCCGCGATCTTAGTAAAGGCCTGTACGCCCCATCATGAATGAGCTTCATATTTCAATCTTGATAAATCAATCTTATAGATAAATAAGTACATAAATACAAAATCTAGGGGCACGGCCGGCAGTGCCCCGCCAAGACGAGTGAAGCGAAGCGCAAGGGCACCACCTACCTTTTCTCGAAACGCTTTGTCGTTTTTTTGAACTCTCATAAATTTGCTTTGGATGATGCTAAATAGTTAAAATTTTCAAGATAGATGCCATCGGTACAATCATTAAATATACAAAGTTTGAATGTCGTAGCTTTCGATTTTATTAATGTCTCAAAACCTTTAATTTCGTCACTGACTCATCATTCACTGATCATCAAAATTGTTAGGGTACTTCCTGAAGTCCTAGAAAGCTGAAATTTGGTATGTAAGCTGATATTTCTACAAAGACAAAAAAAAATTAAAAATCCTAACCTAACCTATCCCCTGGGAATAGGAGGTGAAAGCACAGATTACCTACTACGGTGGAAGTTTGTATATGATATTTGCCATACAGTTTGTGCTACATAAGTCAAAATTAAAATATTTCTTATCAATCAATTAGCCCACTGCAGTCCACTGCTGGACATAGGCCCCAATGTGCGCCATAAAATATTTCTTATAACAAATGATTGATGTCAGATTGTCATAATTTTTAACAAATTACAAAGTAAATGAAATCCCGCCAAAAACATTTTCGTGTAAAAATGTTGCCAATACGAGTGTACGTAGCTTAACCCTGTGAAAAAGTTATCAGATCTCGTATTAAGCAAAGCTCTAAAGATTGCACGTTTTACACTACACCTTAGGTTTACACAACCGTACAATATATACGCTTAGGTAGGTATTTATTGTTCAAAATGGAAAATAAATCTTTAACAACTGCAGTTATAAACTAAAATTAAATGGCATCTGCAACTGCTTATTACCTTTTTTATTGCTGCGATTTATTTTAGCAAATCAAACTGGGCAAATGATCGCACAATAAATTAGCCACGTAGTAAAACTGATTTGATGTTTCAAAACAACAATTTCAGTTGCTTCGTGTTTTTCTTATGTAAACCTTAACACAGATAGTTGTTTCGTGTAGTTATATATTTGAAATCAGATTTGAGGCATGTAGAACTGAGGATTATATATTTGTAGTGACCTAATCTTAGGCGTATACAGTTTTGGCTTTTCTTTCTCCTTCTATATTTGTGTTTGAGGCGACAGTGGAGTCGTCGGCATTGCCACTGTAAGGCAAAAATCGCGGGTCAAAACCCCGCCTAGACTGATTAATGCTCAAAAAATTAATTCAAACACAATTACTTCTTAGTTACTGGGATAGAAAACTGCCTTACGCAACTAGCTTATAACATAATAAACATAGCAACGATAACGATGCACATAACGTGCGATAACGATGCGATAACGTGCTTCATGCAAAAACTCGACAATAAAAGCAGGTTAGGTTTATCAGCTTCTGTCAATTAATGTCGACATAGCATAGTTTATACAAATTTTCTGAAAAATATTTAAGATAAATGACCACTACAATATTAAATTCCCATTACAAAAATCGAATATGATACAAGGGCCGCACTTGAAATTTTCAACATCATACTGATACAAATTTTGTGATTGACAAAGCAATAAAACAAGCAGCTGTTGCTTCTTATTGCTTCGCCAGTCAGAAACGTATCTTCAATGCAGATATTATCAAAACTGAAAACAACAGTTTTTGACATTTATAAAACGTTTACACGCGTTGTAGCTCAATTAGTCACAATGTCACTATTTATTTTAAAATTCTAAATATTTTGGCACAAATGCAACGAGTGACTTAACACGTTCAAGAAATTACCGGCAGACGCATTCAAAATAATGTTTGTGTCTCAAAAAGTTTAAAAAAATAATTACTTAATATTGCATCTTTTTCAAAAATACTTTTTCTTCTATTTTTATAATCAGGCCACATTTGAGCTATTGGTAAGTGATAACGTAGACGATGATAGAGCACACTTGCCTTAAATCTTTATATTCTCTATGAGTCTTCCATTCGGTTACTTTGACAAATTTCTTATTTAAAATTATTAAGCACGTATCGTTAGTACGAATTCGTAACAAGATAGTCTATTATTTTTGTATAATTTTACTGTCACCGTTTCCTGTATTCTGAAACAAATTTATTTAAACAGTATTTGCCAATATTATTTGACACCATTAGTAGGCATTAATAACTAATATTATACATCTGAAAGTCTGTGGGGATGTATTAGATGTTTGCTATTCAATGACGCTCAAACAGGTGAATTAATTTGATTGAAAATTTGTACAGGTACGTGAAAGAAGAGATGGGCGTAGATTTAGGAAACTGGATCAAATTCATGACGATCAGACGCATACGAAGCCGCGGGCAACAGCTAGTTTGATATACATACAGAAATCACTGTTCCAATGTTTGAGATACTGGCTGGCTGCCCTTCGGAATGATCGCGAGCACAGTGCATCGTTTGGACGAGACGAAATGTACATAGATCATTGTCTATTTCTGACACTGACTCTTCACTTATACTTCTATTATTATCTTGTTGAACTAGTATGTTACTATTTTAGAATAGTTTATTAGGATTGTAATGAAATGTTTTCAATTGCTCATCAATTTTACTATTTAATGAGCCTTCTATATCAAGTTCTTCTGAATCTAGGAAACTTATTTTTAACTTTGCTGCTGTCTCGAGGATTATGGGTCTTAAAGAAATTCAATATTTATTACAGTTGTTGCGAGTCTGGGTAATAGAATTAAAATTTGTGGTCATTAATTTTGTGCCTGTAAGACAACCATGAAGTAATTAAAATTAAATTGTATGGTTTCTATTACCTCTCTAGGCAGTGATGGTAGATATATCAATATGTTTAAGTGATTTTGTTTTTTTTATACGATCTTACTTATCACCGACATTAAGGAGTACTATGCTACGTTGCATACAGCTGTTGTTAAGATTTATAGCGACATTTGAACCTTCTTGTACATCCTACCCTCTCACGTGAGAAATGAGTGTGATGGCCTGGCTTATTGATGAGAACTATGAGTGTGGTATCAAAGGAAAAATATTGCCTTGACCAGTTTGTAGTGCATGTGCTGTTTAAACCTTATATTAATCAAATTGTTATAGATATTTCACAAATTATTCTTTGTTAAGAGAAAGCAGACACGTTTCATTGCCTATAAATATCAAAATCATTAGCTTTCAAATGTAACGGAACCATGAAATTATTATGATCGAAGAATTCTTAAACAAGTACTCAAAACATTCTTCAGTCAATTTGTCTTTTGT
Organism: Eilema caniola; assembly: GCA_949126895.1. Lineage (NCBI taxonomy): Eukaryota > Metazoa > Arthropoda > Insecta > Lepidoptera > Erebidae > Eilema > Eilema caniola. The sequence continues at coordinate 6,714,543 of OX421488.1, read as the reverse complement.
TAAAAAATATCATTTTTATATATTTACCTAGAAATATTGAACAGCTGTTGACGGTCGTTTTAGAAATGTCAACGGGAGACAACATCCGCCTACGTTCCTGTGGCTAATTATTCTCGTCACCCACTATTTGGCTAATTGGATGACAGTTTGTATTGTTACCAATATGTTTCTAAATAACACTATCATGATTATAGTCAAAAGTATTCATTACTCACCAACTGCGTCATCATCATCACGCCCTTTGACTCCGGAGTCTAATTTCCTACTATTTCTACTCCAGTTCGCAGTCTTCTCATTAGGTACTTCAGAAATCATACACATCAAGATAGCACAAGGGTGCTAAGTCATGATTGAAATTGTCGAATCAAATCCCCAATTATAATACAAACCTATTTTTTATTTTTGTTTGTTTATTTTTATTTTTTCAGAAAACTTACAGCTAATATAAGTACTTAATAAACGAGTCAATACAATAGTATAAGAACCACTTAAAAGTTTTCACATGTTGCCAAGACAGTAAGTATTAAACTACTATTCCAGTACTAAATACACAGCTCATTTCAGAATAAATGCTAATCGGTACTTATACATACTTGAAATGAGGCACTTGCAACTTGTAAATGAAAACTAAACTGCTACTGGCAGTTTTTTACCGTCTCTACCATCGTGAATGTTCTGAAGAGCTATTCCAATTACACGTGCAATTACACGTGCAGGACTTAGATGTCACCCCTATACGGTGCAGAACATTCCTTCAAGAACCAAGCGGTTCGGTGACTCTTTCCTTTGTCGCACCATTAAGACCTGGAATTCCTTGCCAGCTCACGTGTTTCCCTCTTCCTACAGTCCCGGGTCCTTTAAGCGGGGCGTGAAAATGCATCTGATGAGGCCATCAAGCTGAGTGCCACCATTGTTAACATGGCACGTGTATATAATGGTGGCCCTCTTTCTTGAGACTTTGCCTTCAGCTTACCATCAGGCGAGGCAAAGTCAAATTGACGTGTCCTATTTATAAAAAAAAAAGTACGACAGTACTAAAATATATGTCGGAATCTTTATCTTGTCTTTGATGATAGAGGATAAGGGAAATACATTTTAGTCCTATGCAATTGGTTTAGGTTAGTTTTTTGTAACAAATGATTCGGTACCATTGTCGACATAATATGCATTCTGTAGCAAATTATTGTTTAAATTCGGTTTTCTGTAACGCGGTCGAACCGAAATGTGGAACCGCTCAGCCTTAGAAGGGACTTCGCCTCACTGTGTGTGTTCTACCGTCTATACAATGGTTTGTGCTCAGAAGATTGTTCGACATGATGCCTACTGCTACATTCCATTATCGCACCACTCGCCTTAGGCAGGGAGTTCATCCTCACATGCTGCGACCGGAAAAGGTGCTGAAAAACCGGAAGAGCTGTAGAATGAACTCCCTGCTGTGGTATTAGAAGGTTTCTTCAGGGTCGACAGCACGAGTGTAACCTACCTGGTGTTGCATATGTCCATAGGCCACGGTCACCACTTTCCATCAGATGGGCCGTGTGCTTGTTTGCCACTTATACATAAAAACATAAGCTCACGCCTTTATCCCCGAAGGGGTAGGCAGAGGTGCTAGCACCCACATTTCGCCAGTTTATGTTTAGGTCCCAATGTAATAGGTGACGAGCCTATTGCAATTAACCGAGCACTTATAAACCTGCGATAAATACACACATAACTTCGAAAAGCATCGAATAGTCATTTTTTTTTATGCCACTTAGGTGGTAGACAAGCACACGGCCCACCTGATGGGAAGTGGTTACCGTGGCCTATGGACGTTTGCAACACCAGGGGCATCACAATCGTGCTACCGACCCTGTAAATACCTTCTAATACCCTTCTTGAAGAACCCCATATTGTAGTCGCTTGGGAAAACCACGGCAGGAAGTTCATTCCACAACCTGAGCGTGCGTGGGATGAAGTTCCTTTCAAAACGCACGGTGCGCACCATTTCCGGTCGCAGTGTGTGAGGATGAATTCCCTGCCTATGGCGAGTGGTGCGATGATAGAATGCAGCGGTGGGCATCATGTCAACCAATTCATCTGAGCACAAACCATTGTATAGGCGGTAGAACACACACAGCGAGGCAAAGTCCCTTCTGAGGCTGAGAGGTTCCACATCGCCTGTGAGTATGGGATTGTCGACGAGCCTCAACGCCCGTCTTTGCAATGAGTCGAAGGGGCCAAGCTGGTATGCAGGCGCTCCGGCAAAAAGGTGACAGCAGTACTCCATGTGGGGCCCAATTTGTGCCTTATAAAGCAGAAGTCGTTGCCCCGCAGTGAAGTACTGCTTCGCCCTGTTGAGCACTCCAAGTTTCTTTGAGGCCAGTTGACCTTGTCCTCCAAATGGTGGCGGAACTGAACGTCGCTTGAGATGTCGACACCTAGGATCCCAATACTCGAAGAGATGAAAAGTGGTGTGTCCTGGAATTCCGGCGCATCATTGGTGTGTGCCATGGAAAACCTGGGATCGAACCCGAGACCTCGTCTCAGCATTCCATTACCCATACCACTAGGCTTTCCTGTTAAACTTGCCGATCCAGTCTTGTTGTTTCACCATCAAAGTCCTTAGATGGAGCTGTTAGTCTAAAAATTAAGTAATTTTACTGCAGCTACCTATAGCTATACTAAGAAGAAAATTTATTGCACAATTAATATCATTACAAGGTAACTTCACACAATTAGAAATTACGTCAAGCTTATTATTTGGCTGTCCTGCCTGCCTACTCAATCAGCCCTACTCACTCACGTGTCACATACTCAGGGAACTATTTATCACCGCCTATTTATATTTAATGTACACCTGTTATTATATTGTTGTAAACTATTTTGGTAATAGAAAGTTATTATTAACAAGGTCGACCATTCATGTGATTTCTGCCTGGCGCTTTACTTATATAACATTTGTTAGGCTATGATATCCTCTACGACGTGGCGATAGTGCATTCGACTGCTATGCAGGGGTGCAAATATTTATTTGCATGAATATGTCTATTTGCTTTGGTCTGGGACTTCCTGGATCTGGACTTTCTGCTTTGGAGAGTAAGCTAAGCCGTTGATCCCAGGAGAAAAAATGGATGAAATAGCTCAAATAAAAGGGTCAACGGCGTCCCTTCTGGAATAGTAGGCTGTAATATACTGATATTACAAATGTTTTTCTCGATATTTGGGCTTCACATCGATATGATTTGGGCCATCTGAACAGATTAGATTTTAGCTGATAAAACCATGGGGCACGGCTAGTCCGTTTTGAACAGTAATCTCAACAAGGTTCCATACTATTTTAGTACACGTGCTGATTACATGTAATTATTAATTATTTCGCATGTGATTTATATAAGAACTATTCATTAAATTATGACTGCAATCAACTTCTGTGAATAGCAGCTGGTAGGCCGTTAATATCACGAATACAGCTGTTGTATATTAAATTATATCAATCAGCTTTGTTCTGAGCTTTTATAATAGTGAACTTTGTATTATATTCATATTGATATATTATGTATGCAAATGAAAAACTGTAATCTAATATTTAGTTAGAAACTCAGTTCGTATATTACCCTCCCTATCAGTGTTACAATTGTTAATTTAGTACCCCCCAAATATAGGATACTGCCCAGATCTTCGATCCCCAAGCCAGCCTCGCCTGCAGATCGGTATACCATTGTTTGACGGACGCTGCACTGGTGCAGTCTTTTCTTTATTCTCGGTCCCAAATTGGTAGAAAAGTTTGTATATAGTAATAACATTAGTTGCTCCTAGAAAAGCCAAAATAAACCAAATTGTGGAAGGTAGGAATGAAACAGCGGACCCGAGGCTTCAAAGTGGAAGCTCTTGGCCAGGTGTGCTCACTGTTCTGTAAACGATCAGTGGTTTAAGTTACCTAGGCGAAGGTTACCATTGGGATGGGTGTCCGCTTAGTGGTGTTACATCTGAGCGCTTTCGTGCTTCGGAGGGCACGTTAAAAGTTGGTCCCGGCTATCAATAGACGTTAGGTCAAGACAGAGGCCTATGGACGACCCAAACAACTCTGTCAAATGGTTGGCCACTAACCATACGAGGAGAGAAAAGAAAATAGTGGAAGCATTAAATGTAACCGAGATGAAAAGAATGCTGTACCAGAATCGACTTCTATAAGAGATTTCTATATAAGTCTCGTTTATACTTACATAAATTTATGGCAAATTTTGAGGTAACCAAACCACACTTAGCATGTTACTCAAACTGAGTGCACGAGTCATGACTCACCGAACGCTTATTAACGGTGTATCACGCTCCGATACTGGCGCGTGCGCACCTTGCCAAATCACACAAACTGAGTAATTGATCAGTTGTTTGTATAAACATTCGTTAAAGATACAGAGTAGGTGATCTTTTAAATAAATTAAAATAGATTTGGCTTCTAAGGATTTAGATACACTGATTGCTATGTACAAAATAATTTGTACATAGCAATATTGCATCCAATATTCTATTTATATTACTAATTCTCAGTGAAACGATAATACATCCTTTTGCATAGTGGTTACTTCAAAAATACAATAAGTTCAGAGTTCATCCGCTAATATTAGAAAATGTTGAAATTTGTGAGTAGTGGCACTTTTTACATTGATTGACGGAATGAGACTCTGGCTCAAACTTTTCTCTCGGAGTTGTAGGATCGGCCCCTCTAGACAAGTACACACATGCATCAACGACTGTCATATACGTCAAATCCCACACATTTGTCATTCTATTCTACCAAGCGCCGGCCAACGAAATGCCGCTTGTCTAGAGTACCTGATGGCAATCATTGCACTAAAAGCTGTTTATGCCAAATCAATAGGAGAAGGCGTAAGTAAACCCCGGGTACCGGTAAAGGTAAAAGCCTCGAATCCAACAATCCTTAGCACAAAGGCAACTTAACCCATGGAGTAGGGTGTGTAAATATAAAACAAATTTTAAATATAACCCAGTACCAAGATGGCAGTTACCCAATCATCAATATAAAATTTAAAGAACTTCCGGCGAATGACTTTCTTGTTTATTCCTTGCAGTAACTTGGCAAGAGTTATAAGTTCTAATGTAGCCAAATATCAATCAGTTATCAATTCTTTATTGATTCATCACGATATAAATGTGAGAGAAACAATAACAGGAAGTTTTAACCTACCTTCAAAATTCGTCAATATGTGGGTAGCACATATGTCTGCAAACTTCCAAGTAATGTATGAATAGATTTCCTGTGATGTAATAATTCATTCATATTTGAGGGAAATAATAATAAACGAATCAATGATAACATGTTTGGTAGCCTTAACTTTGATAATATAATGATGATTGAGAATAAAAACAGCAAAACTGTTAGTTCGTATGTATTTTCTATTCAAAAGAGGAGTATTTTGGCTATCCAGGACAAGTTCAAGTTGCTGGTCAGAGTATACACAACAGGCAGGTACTGATCATGAAATCAATCGAAAAAAATCAAAGTCTGGTTAAACATTTCACTACTTCCAATTTAAATTCACTGGAAAAATTTGCAGACGAATTACTCCAAATTTCATTAATGGAAAAAAACATTCTACAATCTGAACAGAAATATTTAAATGATTATGAAGAGTTTTGAACGTCACTGAATTTAATGTGCCATAGTCATGCCGATTTCATCCGATGCACCGTCAGAAATCATGACGTGAAAATAAAAGTCAAGAAGTCGTAATTAGTCGTGTGGTCATGTGATGAGCAGACTAAGAAATACCTGGATTAGACCACATATTCGACTCATGAATTACTGGCTAGACTAAATAATAATAGAAACTCATGAGTTGAATCACAAACCAAAATTAAGCAAAGACGAAAAGCAATGAAAAGTTAAGAATTTCATTTCAGGCGCGTTTATATTTGAATTATAGCTGGTCACTAATTCGTTACTCTTCTTAAACCAATACTATACATTTAAGTATGTTAAAAGTTCTGCACTGCTAATTTGGATGACAATATCAGATCACACAGTAAACAGAAAGAGGCAAAATTTTCAATTATTAAATTGATCCACCAACAAGCAGGCCAAACTAAATAAAACCGTTTAACAGATAATTCATTACCACGCTTAACGAAATCAACAGCATCGATGCTCTCATGTTTTGAACTATCGAAACGTATTCTGCACCTGTAAACAAATACAATATAGTAATGAATTCGTACTTCATCATAGTCCAAGAATTTAGTTCGTTAATCATAAGGTGTAAAGCGTTTTCACGTCCACACAATTCACTTGTTGATTTATTGATCACCTGACTTCTCCAGTTGCCAAGGGGCATAGATCAGCGGACACTGAAGAAAATTTTACGACGTGTACTGATTTATCTACTATAAAACTGAAGCTACTTGTTTGTCAGAATCATGGACGGAGAAACAAATATATATTACTATATTATTTTAGATAATGTTTAATAAAATGTGTCCAAGTTTTAGGTTTGGAATGAATACGGATTGAATTACGCCTACTGTTTTCAATTTGTAATATGTAGCTGGAGATTATATCTTAAGTACATTTCATAATAGATACTACCTATTTCAATCTTGATAATTGGCATTGTTTTTAAAAATGTCTTCATATTTTATCTCATTAAAATAAAAGCAACCAAATTTCTGAAGTTTGTAACCACAATAATATGAGTAACATATGAATGAACTTAACAACCTTATTAAAACCAAAAATCAACGTCTTGAGAATTCATCACAATCCCCAATCCATACTATTATTGGGGATTTTCTTTATCATTGCGCCTAGAGTAACTGGAAAAAATGAACCTTCCGAATATCTTTGCTGCAACCCTTTTCATAAATGTGACGATAGCAGCAAAGCATGATTTTCTGATTTGGAAAACAAATATTATCTGGACTTAAAAAAGGTAGTGAAAATAATATGAGTATATCCGCACATCTATTCTGGTATTTATGATTACAATTACTCTTTTTTCCCAGAATTCCTTATCAATGTCTCTTGTAATCAAGATATAGAAGAATGTAATTTCTAACTTTGCCTGTAGGCTTCTTAGTCATAATATATCTAAAAGAATCTGTGTTGGTGTTTCCATTCATAATAATTTATAAGATTCAGAATACAAAACTACGATTTTTTATATTTAATGGCTTGATATAACATCAAAAGTTAATATAGATAATTTGTGTGAAGATAATATGTGCATTGCCAGAGTTTCCTGGAAGTATAACGTTAGAACACCCACACCTATTTAGCACGTCAATGTGGGCCTGAACCCTATCTCAATATTTGCAACACAGATACCATTAGATCAATTTCTATCTTCAGCGGAAAACACCTCTGCACCTGTGACGTCATATATGACGAGTTCGTTATCCAACCTATGGCGGTGCCTGCATTCGCCCACGCAAATTCCGCCCGCCCGCCTCGGCCAGCCGCCAAAATTTTCATAGTTTAGTTACGATTTCGAAAACGACCCGACGCGTCCCGCCGCCGGCGACCAAACTGCCCGATTTCTCTGACGAATTCAGTTTCTCATTATCTTCGTCTAGTTCTCTAACGTCTTACTTCATTACCTTATTAAATACTTTTGTGAATGTGTTTTGACTGTGTGTCGTGAAACTATTGGATTAGTTGCTGTTTTTTTGTTGGTATGTCATTTCATTATTTACCTATAAATTAAAAGTAGAATATAATACTAATAAGTTGAAGTAAAAATTATAAACGAACGGTATACTTCAGGTGCACCATAAGCCCCTGTGGAACTCCATAAGCTATAAAGAAAGATATGTATAGATTTAATACATCCATAAAATCACTAAACCACAAATGTAAAATTGAAGCATTCGAGTGGGTACTTCAAGATAAAATACATCGTTAAATATGAAATAAAACGCGAGCGGTTAGGTAATCAGAGGAAATTACAGTTGCAAGTTATAAAATTTCTTCTCGGTAGCGTTCGTTGCTAGTAGAGCTTCAGAGGCCTTCGGTAGTTACAGAAATAGATCGAGACTCTTTCGTTTCGTTCACTCTCGTGAAATTATGAACACTGGACACCCACTCGGTTACACTTCACCTTGCCAGTGGTGATGGCGCTGACCGCGTTTGGTGACTCATGCTGTGAAGTGGCTCTCGAATTCACTTCTTGCTGTTAATATTTGATGAATGGATTTCAGGCTGATAATATTAAGGATCTCGACAGGTGCACAGTATATAGGTACTGTATATATACTGTAGGTACAATATTTCATGCTAATTCCTATCGTATAGATATACGACTTGATCTACGTAAAGTGTTTTGAATGATTTTTTTTTTGTTAAAGGGAAACAAATTAAAGTACAATAAAATGATAATAAGCTTTCATAAATTTTCGATTTTCTTGTATAGATCTTCAATAATAAGTTTAAATCGTCAAACGTATTTTGCCTAGTCGACCGTAAGCCCCTGTGGAATTTATGTAGTAGATTGCTATGACAATTTGTTTTTATTAAGACGCAATCAAACTGTCAAGTTAGAGTTGAAAGCTGTCACTGAAAGCTACTTTAGTAATAGTAGAAGTGCTAGGCACTTCCCAAGGACTTCCTCTGGGAGATACCTGGTGGAGCTGCCGGGACGAAGTATAATACTATCCGACTATCCGGCAACCGGTAGTCCCGGTAGTATCCGTGAAAGCATCAAAACATTACAAATGGGGTGTCATGTACCCGTTGCTAATTTTTTACTATCCTTTTTGAGTAACACCATTTGAAAGTTCGTAGGTAAAATCTCGTGTTAGCTTAAGATGAGGAATACCGTTTGTCAATTTAGAAATCTTTACGCTTGTTCAGGGTTATTACGTATCTTTTCAGTTAATCAGAAGGCTTTTTTACTGCTAGTAGTAGCATTCGGGCCATGTGAGGCCAATCTTATGATTTACGAAGTTTTCCAATCGCCTACAGCGAAAATAAATCACTGTGGCATGACGGTTTTATACTATTGCAACTTTTGTACACCAGAATCAGTCGTCCGTAGGCCACGGTAACCAGTTTCCATCAGCTGGCCCAGCTGCTTGTCTGCCACCGCATGGTATAAAAAAAATTATCAATGAATACACTAGCGTACGCAGAGACTCATAAGTTACCGTCTTCTCACTCATCACGAGCTTCAAATTTGATATATAAATCTACTGCATTTGGAAGTTCTGATTTACCCTTTTTTTCTGAACTTCTTCAATTTGTTAGAAGTATATAATATACGAAAAATAACCTAAGAACACTTTGATCTCCTATTGATATTGAAACCCCTTTTGATTAGTGAATAAATCCCAAAATCCTTTTTAAAAGTGAATCACTATGAAACATAGCAATAATTGTCAAATTGTTTACTTATGATTACTATCAAATAGAATTTGATGCATCATTGGACTTTTTTGATCATGGTAGGACGTAAGCTAATAGGCTGTATTGTTGTTTACCAAATAGATCGTACACATTTCGTTTATACTCATATCTTCTATTGATACAACCATCTTTTCCTGTATTTCTTTTACATGGAGGTCCTTTTTGAAGGCATATCACTGCGACCCAGAATAGTGATTATGAATTTTCCATAGCATTGTTGGTGCTGTTGATGTAAATTAGTGCTTATCTTTGCGTAAAGTTTTGGCGCTGCCGGATCTAATTTATGAGACGAATAAAATGCTATTAGATTTTTCAGATATTTCGATGGAGCAAGGAATTTCTCTACAGAAAATGTAGTGAAATTCCTTGACAGTAACTTCTTACAAAGTTAGTTTTGACATCAACCTGTTTTCTGACCTGTAATGGTATTTCTTTGGACTTTATGTACCCCCTTATACTGTCATTAATTTAATCATTTATTCCTTTATTGACCGATAATAGATAAAAACTATGTTCAGTAGAATTAGGTAAACTATGATTGTCAAATGATTTAAAACCAAAAATATGTAATTAATAAAGGAACCATAATATGCCTGTCACGTCTTCATACAAAAGCTCGCGAATACCCACATTTCTACGTCTACATTGACAGAACATGTTGAAACTCAATGCACTATCATGTAACATCGTCTGTACACATGTTTCTACAAATAAATTTATCTTTATCTTGTATTACATAGCACTGATACTATAGCTAATGAATTAAACTATATTTATAATACATCTCTGCCTATATCTTCGAATATAAGTATACAGTGTATATCTAGAGTATATTTGCATGGTGAATTCGTAGATATACTACTGTATAGTATTTCTCTAACCCTCTTAGTTAAAAGTTATGCTAGTATAATGTAAATTGTAATCAGTGTTGTAGCACAGATAATATAATTCGTTATAGTCATTGGATTTAAAACTCAAAACCTCTCTTGGAATACAGTTATTAGTATGTGTCAGTATTATACAAAATATACTAAAAAATAAATTATTTTCATATAAAACATTATTGAGTGTACAGCACATCATAGTCAATATCCTGTTAATTCTAGAACTAATTAGTTAGTGGTCATGATAGTTTAACATATAGCGGTCTTTGTTTCGTTGTAACTTTCATATACCGAATTTAAGTGACTAAAAAGATTAATTTATAACTCCATAAACACTGTTTGATGGTTACACATAAATTTAGGATTATTGCTGTTTGAAATATAATTTAGAGAACAATACGTTACAGACAATATTTAGGTAAAACTAATAATTTACTGCGACTCAACGTAAATTCAGTTTTAAAATGTGACTGAAACACTACAAAAGAAATCAAAGTATATAAACAAACAGAGATTCATTGTAGACATATCTTTTGAACTCTATTTTAAATGTAGTACATTCAACAATGATATCAGAGTTAGAATGAGTATAACTAATAACTTGTTAAAGCTACTAATACAAATTATATCATATCGCGTTTACATAATAAAAAGCAGTTGTATTAACTTTACTTATAGACTGAGAACCCGAGAACAACAGAACTTCGTCATTTTATAAATGCTAAAAGTTTGTCAACGCATGCTCCCAATACAGGCAAGAACCCATTATGAAGTGGCTGTACTAAAGTTTTGAAAAGAGAAAATCTAAGCATTTTCGTTAAATTATAAAGTGTGATTTTTAGGCCTTCACAGTATTATTAGTAATCGCGTCATTTATATATATTCAGACAATTTAACATGGTGGTAACCCATTGCCAGACACCCTTAACGTTCATGAAAGTATATGTTATAATATAAAAGCAAATTTTCATACAACGTGCCCCAAAATTCAAGGGTGAGCCGGAACCAGGATGAGGGTGGACCCGCTTATGGTTATTCGAGAAAAAAAAAGAAAATTTCTCTACTTACTATTAATTTTTACGGATTACACGCTCGTTGTCACAAACGCTATTCGTCATATACGCAGTTGGTCATCAGCGATCTGATTTACTCAGTTAGTCACATTCGCTGTTAGTCTTATACGCTGTTCGTCACTATTGCCTTTCGTAATACACGCGGTTTGTCATATACGCAGTTCGTCTCAAACGCGATTTGTCACGATCTACCTAAATTTAACTCTGACTTTTCTATATTTTATGCAATTTGGTTACGCCAGTTATTAAGTTATTATTTTTCGATGTAGTGGACTGTAATACGGTAATCGCACGAGCAAAACAGATGGGAATAGGAGTAAAGGGAATGCACTGACCTGGCTGATATTAGACCGGTAGCTAGGTACACCAACTTCAGCTCCAATCCCGGCTTGATACTCTCACGCCGTGCACGGCGTAACCTTCCTTTTTTTTATCTGTGTTGTGTTGATATCGATAACTTAAATAATATCCACGAATGTTTTTTAACCGTTCATCTGTCAAAGCTAATTTGAATCAAACTTCATGATGAGCCATCGTTCTTACCTGTGTTGGGAGCATGTACTGGTAAACTTTCAGTTTTTATAAAATGACGAAGGTCTGGCGTTCACGGACTCTTAATCTATTAATTGTTAAGAAGGCAAGCACGCTTTTTGGCCCAATTTCATAAAACAAAAGAAGAAAATAATAGTAATATTACAACTATAGCAAAAACAAAGCTGATTTAATAATAAATCAAAGAATAAAATAAAATCCTTAAATAGATTAAGAGATTAATTGCAGTTAGTTTTTGTCAAAATCTATAAAATACTGAATTGCACGTTTTTCTTCCTCAGGTTGAAGTGTACCATCAGAGCGGCAGTGTTGGTCCGGCCGCAATCGTAATGTCCCAAAGCTAGCAATGGGGGTGACCGACGATTTAGCCCCTAGCTTCACGCAGAAGCCTCAGCTGCGACAAGAAGACGATGGCAACAAACTTGTCTTCGAGTGCCAGCTGATCGGATCGCCCAAACCAGAAATCTGCTGGTTTAGGAGCGATGAACTGCTCAAAGAAGATGGAAGGACCAAGTTCAAGTAAGTAACTAGATATTGATATCTACGTGAATATGAGTTATCAGGTCATCACCCTTGCAGACGAAGTACCTAACCGATATTATTAATATTTCCCTAACCTTTTTAGCTGAGGGGCAAAAGTAGACTACGTTCCTCCCTACGATCAGTTGAAATGTTTAGATTTTAAAAGCTACCAAAAAGCCAGACAAAGCCATGATTTATTATTGTAACCTTGGGGAAAGCCTATCCACATTCCGCGATCCTTATTCCTCTTTGGCATGAGTTTTGTTGGTTCGCAGTTGATCATTTTAGGCGTTAATTAACTATCGAATAATTTAATTTTAATTGTAAGACATCTTTTTGTACACCACATTGGTAGACTTGCACGTAAAAGTTTTTTGCACGTAAAATCCAAACATACAAAATTTTTATACCCACTCACCCATATTCTGACAAATAAACTGTCAACTTTAAAAATAATACAACATAATTAACACATCAATTATAAATACACGTGGTACTAGCGGCACTTATACCAATCGGTTTCAAAACTATTTAGATAAGCTATATTTAATCACCAAAGAATATAGATCTTAAAAAGTTTTCTTTTTGTAATGTTTTTTATTTTTACTAAATTTAATCCGTGGGGATTTTGCGCAAGTAAAAAAACAAAGTCCAAATCTATTAGGTCAACGTTCGATATCTAATAATTCATTATTTGTTTGTCCCAAGCCTCCCTTTGATGTGATCGGTCCGGCTCATCGGTCGACACACTTGGCACGTACACCGTGGTCTAATAATATTTCAATGAAGAATTGAGATTTGGTGGTGTTCGTTCATTAAATCATTATGGGTGTAGTGATCTGTGATAAGATTGTTATTGTTAAATGGTTGTGTGCCATGTCTCATAAGTTATATCAAACACAATATAGATACGCTTTGCTAAAGAGAAGCTTTGTTAAATCAACATCTGAACCAAAATTCTTGTCCAATTTTAATTATTCAGAACAGGTCCAGTTTTATTACTTTACAAAAGCAGTATTCGTTGTAAAAATTACTGTCATGGATTTAAATATTCTGGATTGAACTTTTTAAGTGACTAAAAAGCTACCATAATACACCATAATGAAAATATGCTTACAATCATTGTATTAAAATGAGTGAACTGATAAAAATATAATGTTTAAAATGATTAGAATATGACTGATACTTTTTTTTTAATGCGGGAAATCCCCACGGATACCTTCGGAGCCGAAGGGGGAGGTTATGTCGGACTCGAACCGACTAAATCGCACGCCGTCTGTGGGTCGATGTGCTAGGCCGAAGGTGAGGTCGTCTCGTGACATATCCCTCGCACCCCGGCTGACCCAGGGCCATTCCTCTCGGTCTGGCCCTCCTCGGGAGGGGGAACCACGGGGTCCCCGACTCGCCCCCGGTATGGGGGGGGGGCAATATGACTGATACTAGTAACTGGCCTGTGACCTTGAAACTTTTCTTTAACAAACACGAGTTCGTTGGAGTGTTTCGCTCTGTGTATGACGCGAGTGGGTCTTCCATACGCGTAATAGATTACTAATTTCCATGATATCTCGATTCTTATTACTCTGACCTATACACGAGATCTACTTATTACCAGTCACATCCTAAAACTATCTAAATTTACTGCTCTTTGAAGAGCACATTCTAAAATAAAATACTTCATAATTTCGTAATTTTACGGCTTTGAAAATATTATCTTTTCTCTCAATCGTTTAATGGTATGAGTTTTGAGAACTGTCCAAGCGGATGATACTTTAGAAAATAATTAAAGAAGCGAAGATAACGCAGAACATAAGAGTTTTACACGCCAATGTCAAACATGTGCAAGATGTACAAAAATAAAATTTATTGGTCACTTCAAACGTTAGAAGTAATGAGCCGCGAACGTCTGTTACACATAACGTTCATATAGTTGGGGATATTACTCATCTCTGTTATGCAATTTGCATGTTTGACTTCGCACAATGTAAACATAAAGATATCATGATGTTTAGTTATAGAAATATCTTTGATTTGATTATCAGATACTTAATTTGATTGGTCGTTTTATTCGGTCACCGTTTGTTCTGAAATACAGAAGCATATACTATCTACAACACAATTAGATAGAAGTAATGTATAATTAATAATTGTAAGAAAGTTCTAATGGAAATATTGAAAATGTTAGTGATGAAAATGTATGATTCACAAAATCTAGTGCAAATGAAAACTATAAACCAACTAACATATTGCAGTCCACTGCTAGAAATAGGCCTCCTCTTATGTGTATCAAAGCATACAAAGCATTGTGATCCCCCATCTTACTTCCTTCATTTTGCTATCGCACCACACCACTGATTGTCAACATAATATTACACTATAGCCCTAATAGTTGTCGCGTATTTGTAGGTCGCAACTATGAAACAGAGTCTACTTTATTTGCTTGTACAGTCAATATGGTAATCAGGGCGAGCAAAGCGAGCAACCTGAGCATTCTAGTATACTTTACTGAAATACTGTCACAGAAGATAGATTTGTGCTGCGGCAGAGGCCATCTTGAAGAAGTTGAAGTTGATAGATTTGTGCTTTAACATAGTAATTTCACTTCATTTGTAGATGTGTTGTGAGACAAACAACTTATAACCATGAAAAAAATGGACATTAAAAATGTCGTATTCATTAGACAGTGTTATTGTACCATAACGCCATCTATTAGGAAACCAAAAAAGCAAACATCGCTGCAATAGAACTAAACTCAAACTTTATCTACGCAAAGCTCAGTTTTTTGCTAGTTTTTAAATAAGTCAATTTACTGATATGAAAATGCCTCACCCAAGAAAGAGTTTATTTGGTGTGTGACTCTAGAAATGGAAATATTGAAAATAGATTCAAGAGAAGTACACCACTTGAAAACAGAACGTGCCAACATGTTAATGAAAATATTAGTTCGTTGAAGGAACGGTATTTACACGATTTCAAGCCATTTGGTATTTCACAATCCAATGATTGCAGAGTAATCACATATTGACCTTGAAGTTGTAAATTCCCTTTAGATAAATAAACATATTATATTTACGTTCTATGTTCGTGTTATAGTTCACGATATTAAACTAACTTTGGGTGTATTAACGGAAATTTAGATTGATATGGATGAATTTAACAGGCACAGAAATAATTACTAAAGTTTTAATCTGTTTTTTGTAAGAATAACCAGTAATGAGTCAATCTTAAAAGAATGTTACAGATGCTTATATACAATGTCGTAGTAATATTTTCTTGTCCTTATATTATATATATTTGTGGTCGGTGTAACATGCATGTTTTCCTCAATTCATCTATTTTTAATCTCAACATTAACTTCCTTTCTGTCCATATCATCTGCATTGATATTCTTTAAGAACTTTCTGTATTCTTGGATATTTCCTTGTCATTGCGTTCATCCCTTCGTTTTACAATACTGCTAATATTTTGTGAACTTTTGTCAAGGACCTTGAATTAAAATTGAATAGTACAATACACTTCGGCGTTTCTAATTATTCCCGAACTACCTACCTAAATACCGAGTATTTCCTTCATTTTAACGGTAATTACATAGAGAAGCAGGTTGGCTAGCGCGGGACCGCACGATCGTCGATTGTTTAAACTTAATAGGGTATGTGTAAATGAGTGTGCATGTTGGACAGTCTTTACCTTGTTGCAATCTATACTATGCATGTGTTCTATTTTACTGTGTAGGTATTATTCTTTATAGTACCGTAAAAACCGCAAGATAAAAATGGTAACTCTGAGTTATCCTAAGGAGATATACATTTGCAATCGCGGACGATTTGTTAACTTTTTTAGAATACACATTTCCGTACTACATTATTTTGACCTATCTCGTGGGGTTCAGCCAGCGTTTGCAAGGAGGGCCAGACCGAGAGGAATGGCCCTGGGTCAGCCGGGGTGCGAGGGATATGTCTCGAGACAACCTCACCTTCGGCCTAGCACATCGACCCACAGACGGCGTGCGGTATAGTCGGTTCGAGTCCGACATAACCTCCCCCCCCGGCTCCGGAGCAGGGGGATTTACCGCACGTAAAAAAAAAAGCCAGCGTTTGCACTGTAAGCGAAAATGTGTTACGTTATTACACTAGAAATCTCTAAAATTATCAGAGTTTCTCTACTATATTATCCATGGATTTATACATATAAACCTTCCTCTTCTATCTATTAAAATCCGCATCAAAATCCGTTGCGTAGTTTTAAAGATCTAAGTTAACATATAGGGACATAAAGCGGGATGCGACTTTGTTTTATACTATGTTGTAGTGAACAACGCACAGGAATCTACAGCTCCTTAAGCAGCAACGTAATGATATTTAGCCTATAACCTTCCTCGATAAGTGGATTATCTACATACAATAATTTCACTGAACCTACTGTCAAAAGAAACAAACAAATATGTAAATTCTCCAGTTTTATAATATTAATAAAATACATACTATATGTATATTAATGTATACATAGTAGGTATAGATTTCAAAAGAAATCAACAAGACTGTCCACCATGAGAGCTCCATATACACACTCTACTAATTTTAAACGAGAGCTGATTGCCGCCAGCGCATCGAATCGGACAAACTGCTTCTCTATGTAAACATCCTAAAGTAATAAATCTTTGCCTCCAGAAATCAAAAGAAACATTGCAACAAGTCAGTTTAGTTCATAAATACACTAAATGATCCACTTCATGTAATCCAGATCAACCTGATAAACCTATATAATGACCTATGTTAATCCAGTTCAAAGCTACAGTTGCTTTACCTGTTTCTAAATTTCACTAATCTTCCAAATGGAATCTGCAAGAAAATTGCAGCAATTTCGCCAATGTCGAGTAAATGTATAGAAAATGTATACATGGCGCGACGCCAATGTCAAGTATTTGACAAAGGTAACTTGATTAATTCTTTCAATGCGAAATTTTGGTCTGTATTCTGGAATATACAAATATAGTCATGAATGTTGATTTGATTAGAAAATGTAGAACGATCAGGTGATTTACGTTCATAAAATCTGCAGTCAAGTTTAGTTGAAATACAAACTATGCTTAAAGCTAGTTTCAAGTCAAAACTTTCAAGAATAGGAGCCTTAAGAGACTGACAATGTAACAAAGTTGCTAAAGACTGGACAAAGTGGAATATATAAAAAGAGATAGAATGCATATTAAAGGATAGTGTGCTGTCGGAGAAGAAAAGGAATTGATTATACGTTGCAGTAGCCATTTTACACACATTTTCAAATTTATCTCAAATTGTATTAATTTTATAATAGAAAATATTAATATCCTAGAAGAGTGTTTTTGCTGTTTTAAACGGTTAAATAGTACACGGTATTTTCGTTATTATGAAACATTCGCACCTTGACACCAATATACTCATACCAAAACAAAACGTTGGCTACTCTTTGAAATTGATTTGTTATGAAGATTCTATATGTTTAGAAAATTAAACTACTTTGATTCTTAGATAACGAATACGTTTCCGACTCTAAGTAAATAAATACAGATAGCCGACTTTGGTCATCCTTGATTTGAGTTACTGATGCTTCTTCTCTCTTGAATCTATATCTAAACAAATTAATAAAATTAAATTGTCTGATTGTAGCGTAAATTAAATAACTTTGTAATGCCTGTATAGGAATAAGTTCACGGTACCTACGTATAGCGAATACTATCTGCCTGTTTGTGATGAATTATCTCCATAGTGACTTAGCGGATTTTGACAGCATTTCAACTGTAGATAGCTGATGTTAAAAGGCTTAACTTATGCTTATTTTATTTTCAAAACAACAGTAAGGTACCGCGGCAAAAATAAAATCTAAATCCCAGTTCACACGGACTAAGTCTCGGGCACAGCTAGTCGCAAATAAATTTTGAATCACATTTCTGTGAAGAGGCCATTCGAGGCCATTGCTCCACTGGCCTTTGCCAAAATTAATCGCCATAATTACCTTTTTACATTGATTGATTTAAAATAATTTTATTCATTGCAGTTGTTTGTATTATTGACCAATTTAATTGGGGTATTTAATCAGTGCCACTGCACAATTAAGTATCAATAACAACGATTACACTCACTGTTCTCACGACATTAATCATATATATATAAACTAAATGACAACTCACGACATTTAACTCCATCGGGGAGAAGCCCAAAGAGGCACATAAAACGGCGACTTATTAGAAAAGGAAACATTTTATGCATGTGAGTTGTATTTCTGCCGAGGACTGATCGGTAAACATCTATCTGGTGTTGATATTGTTTACAAATATGGGACCTATGCTTGTCTCCTACTTCGCTGGTATTAACGACTTCACTTATCAGATTCTTACCTCTTTTTTATTATCAGTATGTCTCTGAAGTTATGTATATTTAGTTTGAATCTTTTCTATCACTTTTATAACTTGTTCTGTTCATCTAATCTGTTTTTAAAGATCTAGTATATAATCAGTCTAATACGCACCGATACTAAGTTTGCATTAAGTATATCATTATCCACAAACTGTTATTTTCTGCGTAAAAGAGTTTAAAAATTAGATCTGCGACTTAAATTACCTATTACTTATAGGTTATTGCAATGAGAGGACAAAGAGATTATCACATTATCTTCTAAGCCTTTTGCTCAACTCAGATGCGGTATCGGTTCTCAACCTTCACAAACCACCAGCGATATCGAAGTGGTTAGGGGTTAGACCCGTAACATAAAATAGCAAATTGTGCAGCAACTGCGATCGATGTGCTTAACAATCTCTTCAAAGCACGGGCATCGTAACGTGAAGAATTACTATTACAATTGTGTGTAAAATGTTATTTTTTATTGTTAACAGGATCCAGAGCATCGCCACCAACAAGTTCCTGGTGGTGCTCGAACTAGATGACGTGATCGAGAGCGATGCGGGGCTGTACAAAGTTAAGGCTAAGAATAAGATGGGCGAGGTGGCCGCTTCCATCAACCTTAACTTCAGCCGTAAGTATTTTGACATTTTCTTTACATTATAAATGTTGTGGAAATATAAGTGTATTGTGCAGAAAATAACGATTAATATACAAATCAATAATTTATTTTGGTGTTAGAGTCAATAATATTTAGGAGATATTTACCTAAAATGTTGTTTTGAGTGTCCTATATTGCATCATCTGTTTGATCAGTTTATTCGTGATTATGAGGCTTGCAACAGTGTTCATTTTGATGACCTACGTGGTTTGTGACTATAATATCATTTAAATTCCTAGTAGAAGCAATAATGAACATAGGTACATAAGCAAGAGGAAAATGGAAACTCCTCCTTTTTGAAGCCTGTCAAAGGACTCGCCTCATCCTCTTTTAGATTTAGCCAAATAGCAAAATCTGGAATAAAATATACTGTTTCTGTCAAACACATAAAGCGGATAATCGAAAATAAATTGACGCAACTGATTTATGAGACAAGAGTTAGTGGGTAATCAAGTAAAGGTTGACCTTGGCATAGATACCTGAAGCAAGTCAAGGACTTGTTTAGAGAAGAAGTGCTTCTAACGGCAAGCAAAAATGAAAACAGGTATGAGTGTAGTTTAGATGAAGCGAAAGACGTATGCCAGGATTGTAAATAAAGATGTTGCATTAGCTACCCCCAATTGGGAAGGGGCGTAAATTTGTACATTAAATTATCGATTTACTGTGAAGCACCCAATAAGTGTATAAACGGAACCAGTAAACTAAATGAAGTTATTCAAAGGAAGAAAAAAACTAACAAATAAGACAATTACGACCAATATGACAATGACATTTGTCACAATATCCGTAACTCAATACTAAGCCAATAAAAATACCTTTGCAAATAACAGCATTAGTCATAGACAGAAATAAAATGTCTGTAAAATCTGTAATGTTGAACGTTAACCCACGCTCCAGAGTGGTGAGCCAAGCTTGCAACGCGTTGGCAACTCGATTGTCAGTTAGTGCTGAAGGTGTGTGACGACAATCTGCTGACGAAATTCTGATTATTGTTAACATGAAAGAATTAAATACACACAACCGCATTATTCTAATACACACAACCGCGTTATTCTGGGAACATTGAATCATGCAAATCCGTTCTCAATTTTGAACTCTAAAATACATACCTATTTGCTACATAAAGTGAATATGAAAAGTAAATGGGCAAATGCCGTCGGTTAGGCTCTCTAAATATCAATCTAACCGGTGAGAAAAACCTAATAATTATGGTTAAATTATGCATAGTGAGATACTCTTGATTGAAAATCGAGATTAATGCCCGATTCACATTATTCCAGCGAATGAATCCAATAAATGCTGGAATGGATGTAATGTTCACGTTAAGCGCCCTGTAAACGATCAAATTTGTTGGACAAATTTGTTGATCAAACTTTACGTTTTCATCAAACAATGGCTTGAACGACCAAATAACACGTCAAACGAATTTGCCAACTTGCCCATAGATTCTGTTTCTTCCTTGTCGTGAAGTGACGTCGTGCCGAAAGATTACAACGAGTAATACAGACACATCTTCAGTAAATTTGTCATTTTTTAATTGCTGTGCTCTTATCATTTTTGTCCATGTAATCTATCGATTTTATTTTCCATAATATCGGCAGGTCACGTTAAATAGATATTAAATGCAATGTAAATACTAGTCTGCGTATTATTCTCCACGCTGGTGTCACTGGGCATAGCGTCCGCCATGATGCCAAAAAAACAAGTAAGATCTTGTTAGACAAACACCGCTGTTCACGTACAAACTTGTTTGTCAAGCACGACGTCAATCAAGATTTTCATCAAACATGACAAACACGTAGACTGTTTGATAACACGTAAAATTTTACAAATTATTTGATCGTTTACAGGGCGCTTTACTTCAGTGTTTTAAACGTGCTTGAACGCGCTTGAATCATTCACTAGAATAGGCACATTCCAGTGATGGTTTACATTATTGTAGTAGCATTTCAGTACTGATTCGCTCGTTAGACTGGAATGCTACTGGAATATTCCGAACAGGGCATAAGTATATAAGCAAAATCAATAGGAGGAGGCATAAGCGGACGGTAGGTCCGAGTGTCTCGGTTGCAACAAGGAACAACGCTACCTCAGCGACAACGCGTCATTACGACGAACACTATCTTCCTAAACTTTCTTCCCATTTGAAATAATTTTTTAGTATCTATATATACTTATATATTTTGCATATAACCGCTTGATTTCTTTCAATAGTTTTAATAAGATATGATTCGCAATGTTTATGTCTGGAGGATGTTTTACAAAGCACAAACACAAAACACAAACAAATCCATTTTTACATTTTAATGTATACCAATTCTTATGATGCAAATACAATTTTAAAACTAATCAAAATAATGAAAATAAATCATCTCATCATCTTTTTATCTCTGTACGTGTTAGATTTTAAAAATATTAAAGGGTTTAAGCAATAACAACAGTTTACAGCAAAACCACTGAAGATTTAGGTGGTCGTTGTGTCTTTAGGATCTTTTGTTTTGGAAAATTCAAGTCGGATGCACCCTTTTGCTTTCCAGTTTTCGTAATTAAATTGCAGTATCTAAATACTTCTATCTCTATATTATGCATAATCTTTAATATCGATTTTCATTGAAAACGACAGATCTAGAAAGACAATTTTTTTTTTTATACCATTAAGGTGGTTACCGTTGCGTGGCCTAGGGAAGGTGGCCTATAATCCTATCCTCAGGAGTAATGAAATCCCCGGACCTAAGTTCCCGCTCAGCGCAAATAGTCGTTAGCATAAATATATCTATTTGTATTGCTAGGGGCGTTTCTATGTATAATAAATCTATTTATATAAAAACTAAATACCACTCACTGATGAATCTCAAAATGTCAGAAACTGTAACATCTACAAACTTGAAATTTGGCGGATAGGTTCTTTAGGATGTAGACATCCACTAAGAATGAATTGTGCAAAACTCCACTCCTAACTTGATAAAACGGGGGTTGTAAGTTTGTATTAAAATCCCTTGAAATTTAAAATGCTCTATAGTGTGGTGGATGATAGTGTGGAGGTATACTTATGATGCATCCTTAGAAATCGGGACATTAATATTATTATTAATAAAACAGGGGATAGTGTTGTTTGTAGAAAAGTCTATCTCACTCTAAGCGTACGAAGTCCCGAGCGATCTAGAAACCCAAAGTAAGCTTAGCTAAACTAACTTATCTTCAGGCTTTCGCGGCCGGCGTTGCATGTAGAATATACTGCTTCCGGGCTGTTTGGCCGTGGTCTATGTGAAACTTGCGTTCCAGACGTTTCGTCGTCGCCCGGCCCTGCGCCACTGAAGATGTCGACCGCAGTGATCGACGAAACGTCTGGAACGCAAGTTTCACATAGACCACGGCCAAACAGCCCGGAAGCAGTATATTTTACATAAACTAACTTGTGTTATGCGATCTAGAATTTTATTACAAACACATTATACATATAAATACCTAGACCAATGCAAAATGCATACAATCCACCGCTACGCCACAGATGCATAGATTTTATAAAATAAAATAGCGAAGTATGACTTTTTTTTGAAAAAGAATATTAGCAACCGAAATTATCGAAATTACTAACATTCCATCTAACCCCTCCAACTAAGCTAAATTGCTTGTGCTAGGAGTGGGTTCACCTCGGTAGTGTAATGGCCAGCATTCGAACTCAGTGATTATTCAGAACTCGTATTTCACTACACTATAACTCGTACTCACAAGCTTTGTTTTATTTGGGTCTAGTTATCACTGTCCAATTGTTCTACAGTTAATATAATTAATATACTGATCGTTTTGACTTCTTTCAGCCGCTGACGAAGAAAAACAGAAGTAAGTATATTTAATTTTTTCAATTCCCGGCACTTTGACCTACATAATTAGTAATCACATATAACAGTCAAACCTTTCATTACACCAGTTATTGTAATTGTAAAATAAATATTTGACAATTTACAAAAAAAAAAACAAAAGTTAAGGAAGTACACTTCCAAAATACCAAAAGAAGAAAAACCTGTTTTTGTTACCTTGGTTTAATTTTTTTTTATTTTAGTTTCAACAGCTTACAGTAAGCGAGTTAAACAAAATTAATAAGCATAATAATAACTGACAATCAAGGCAGGTTCTAGATATATTTTGCATCTATAATATTTTTTAAAGTCTTGGACAAGTCGTGTTACAAGCCATTTTAAAAACCACGCATCTTACGCACAGAAAAGAAATCTTACAATCGTAACACTGTGAGTTTTACTCTAATAAACCCTTATTATAAAATGTCAAACCATTATTGTAAAATGTGTGTCTTAATTTTAAGTTTTTAACTCTATTTTCTTTAAACTGCTTATACTGTTGATTGCTGGCACTTGGTGGAACTTGCTACACATCTCCAATGAAATTACTTGTACAATTCCACATTATTTATTAAAATCCTGACCGGTTTCGCCTTACGGCATTATCAAAGGTTGATAGCTTCACTTTTGATAATGACGTAAGGCAAAACCGGTCAGGATTTTAATAAACAATGTGGAATTGTACAAGTAATTACATTGAAGATATCTATTTTCTTTAGTTAGGTCGTCTTCACAATGAAATAACCTCCCGTGACCTTACGATATTATTCTTTCAGACAAGTGGACGGTAAAGCGCCAACGTTCGCGCGCAAGCCGGCCATCCGCCAAGAAGATGATGGCAAGCGGCTAATATTCGAGTGCCGCATAGAAGCCGAACCCGTGCCCCAAGTAGCCTGGTTCCACAGTGGTGTGGAGGTTAAACCAGGAGCCAGGCATAAGGTGAATCGCAACAACTAAACTTATTTCGCATAGATAATCTCACCAAGACCTTTGGGGCCAAAACAACCTCAATCTTTTAAGGAAAGCCTACGTCAAAGCTCTGTATTTTTCACCGTAAATTACCGTTTCTCGCGATATTGTAAACTGTCGAGTAATTGCATACTGTAGCATACTGCTTACAATTTAAAGCATTATTACCTTCAAATTCTAAAATAATATGTCGACGAATGATAATGATGATGATGATGATGATGAAGCCCCGTAAAGCGCAACGGGGCTCCTATTTCTTCTTGTAAATCGCAAGTAAACTAACACGAAGGGCTATACGTGATTCACAACATCGTTACAGCTCAGAATCTTGCGAGATATGTAGATTATTATCTAATAGTTTTTAATTTAAGGTGATATACAACAATCCGCGTGAAAGCCAAGAGGCTTTGCTGGAAGAGGTTTCATTCTAGAATTCTATTTTAAAAATGTCACACGAGTTATATAATAATCAAAGAAATTAAAATAACATCAGCGTATAATGCAGATGCTTGTGTTGAAAGTGGAGATTATAGATGACCTAGTTTTAATAGTACTCAGAAATGACCTTGACCCCGTTCTAGTTGGCTGGTGACAATACCAGGTGTCGGCTTCCCGCGGGATGACCTTTCTTCGTTCTGAAACTATATTAGTAACAGCTGGTCAACAATCAATTGCTGCCCTTTTGTAATTAAACTTGAGATTTTCGGGAAATTTTGTTCATTATATTCTAGTAATGATTCCGGATATCCATTAGTAACCTCGGTCCCAGGCTATCCATTTCATATTTGACTTGTTTTAGCTATTAAGAGCTATTATGGGTACGACTGGGTCTGATCTCCGAACCTTGAGAAGTTGTACGGTTCGTTGATTGGTAGGTATACCAGTTACCCCGGATTTGACCCCGGGATAGGACAATAACAGCCATCCAATTTTTTTTATAATGAAATAAGATTAGAGTCCAATTAGAATTTATAGATAGAATTTCTTAAAGTTTTGCTTTCAATAGTTTTCTGGTTTCTGTTTTTTTGTTTTCTGGCTAAACAGGTATTCAACTATCCCGACAACTTTTGATACAATGCCTGAAACTTTTTATCATAGTTTTAACATTTTACGATTATCTTCTCAACAGCTCACAGTAAGCAAAGAAGCCAAGTCCTATTATGCGTCACTGGAGATCAACAATGTGACTGTTGAGGACGCTGGCAAGTATCGGGTGACGGCCAAGAACGAACTCGGCGAGAGTAACGCCACCATCAGCTTGAACTTCGACAGTAAGTATTTCTGAACGTTTTCCTACTTCAATAGAGTAATTTTAAGAAATTGTGGAGAATTATATAATTGATTTTGGAAAATTTAAAAGCTTTAGTAAAATTATACAACTATTATGTCATTACAATGGATTCTAGTATTTAGTTTTTTAAATATTATGCTTTTTATTGTTTTAACCAAAGCTGTTTTATTGTGTGTATCTAATCCTGTAAACGTACCTACCCGTAATAGATGTAATAATTATGTCTCACTACAAACGTAGATGTTGCAGCAAAGCTTGTATAATCATCAACTAATTTCTTCAGAGTTTCAGTTACTCCACATAATACACTTAAAAATATTATTATAATCAATTGGTAATTGTATACTTCAGAATTAAGATGTTTTCTTAATTTCATCCAAATTGGATTAAATTTTTATGCGCACATACTCGCACAAAATGCAACACTAATGTGACTAACAACTCATAATGATTCTACACTTCACATAATACACTTTAAAGCACTGTATCAAACTTATCACCTTATTCAAAAATATGTATCATCCATAAATTATCCTTTTCTTTTGCAAATATGCTTTAATTAACACCAAGACACCTTCGCAATTATTATTTTTGTAGTTAGTAATTATTTTGCAAATTCTTCGCTTTAGCAAATGCACAATTAACACAATAACTGAAGCAACTGTCATGCGTACTGTTTGTTCGAATGAGAGTAGAATGAAAAAATATTATATGCGTATAATCTACAATTTTATTTATATATATTCTATACGATTTTTCACTTATCTATTTTTCTTATACATCCCTCGATTAACTCGGAATGTACCTGGTTGCGTATTTTAATCTACTAGAAAAGAAAACATCTTAAATCTGATAACATAAGTGTAAGTGTATTTACAAATATTCGTGAAGAATAAACCTATGAACATATTATTAATGGCAACATTGATAAAATAGGCGACGAAGCGCCCGTGCCTGAAGATTTTATCAAACCGACATTTACGGAGAGACCAGTCATCAGGCAATCGGATGATGGTACCAAAATCACATTCGAATGTCGATGTGTTGGCAAACCGAAACCAACCATCACATGGTAAGATACAATATTACAACATATACTTCATGTTATTAAAGATATAACATTTATGATTTTAACACTACCTCATAACAATGCAGGTACCATGGCAAAAAGATGGTAAAGGAAAGTAGTAGATATAAAATAACGTTAGAAGAGGACCAAACTTTATATCATATGGCACGACTAGAAATTATGGGCGTTGAGAATTCGGACAGAGGTGAATACAGGGCTGTAGCAAAAAACAAACACGGTGAAGGCGTAGCGAAAATTAATTTAAACTTCGAAGGTGGAGGCAAACCTAAGTAAGACGACATTGAAATTAATGTAAATTTTTTTACAATAATAATATACGTAGATAGGGTTACTATTTAAACATTTTGTCTTTTGAACAGAATACCCGACGGTAAAGCACCAAGATTTCCTAAAAAGCCAACCATTAGACAGGAAGGCGAAATACTCATTATGGAATGTATATTAGAAGCATATCCAGTGCCCGACATCACGTGGTTCCACGGAGATAAGGAAATCAAGGATGGTGCTAAAATGAAGATGTCCAGAAAAGCTACTGGCAAAGACTTATTTAATTTGACGTTAGAAATTTTAGGCCCCACGCGGGAAGACGGTGGCAATTATAGGTGTAACGCCTTCAACTTGTTTGGTGAAAGCAATGCTAATATTGCTCTCAATTTCCAAGGTAAAACAACCAGAACTGAAAGTTAATATTCATAATGTACGCATACAGTAGCAGAGGCATGTGAAGCTTTAAGCTTTAGAGCAGCATGAACTTGCAATTGAAATTCATTGTCGGTACAAAACTTACTAATTTTACAGGTGGTGATGACGAAAATGGTTTCCCTCCATCTTTTGTGGAGAAACCCCGAATCATTCCCAACGAAGATGGCACACTCATTACTATGCGTTGTGTCTGCAAAGCAAAGCCGGTGGCAGAAGTCACGTGGTACAGAGGCACGACTGTCATCAAGGCTAGCAGTAAAATTGAAATTAGATCGTCTGAAATGGGCGAAGATGTTTATGAGTTATTGTTGCTTTTAACAAACCCTTCGGCAGCGGATGGTGGTTCTTACCGTTGCCACGTAAAGAATGAATTTGGTGAAAGCAACGCTAATCTCAACTTGAATATTGAGGCTGAACCGGAGCCAGAAGGCGAAGGGCCAACATTTGTTGAAAAGCCGACAATTCAATCAAAAGATAATGGTAAATTAGTTATTATGGGTTGTAAAGTGAAAGCTAGCCCTCGACCGACAATCGTGTGGTATCACGAGGGAAAAGAAATCAGGGACTCGTCGAAAATTAAGACTAGAGTCGAGGTGAAAGAGGACATCTACACAATCATATTAGAACTCATCGACCCTGGTATTGAAGACTCCGGATTGTATAAATGCAACATTAAAAATGAACTTGGAGAGCTCAATGCGAATCTAACGCTCAATATTGAAAGTGAGTGTTTCATGGCAAATGGTCAAAGGAAGACAAATAAATATTTCTATTCATAATCTAACTGGTATTTTGTTTATCCACAGTCATTCCAGTTATCAAAGAGAAACCGAAGGTCATTAAGATAGTTAAGAAGAAGACTGTTATTGTTGAATGTAAAGTATTAAGTAAATTTGCACCTTCATGTACCTGGTTCAAGGAATCCAGTGCCGTCAAAGAGGGCGCGAGGCATACTGTCCTTATAGAACCGCTTAGAGAAGTAAGTGACAATCGTTTAATTTTTTGGAGAAAATATGTTTAATATAAAATTCTCAGTTGAAAAAACATGTTGGAACAAACTATTAGGCTAGTTTATTATCTTCCCAATCTTCACATAAGCATATTGTAAAAAAGCCATTAAGTAATGTGTGATGACGCTCAAGAACAATTTCATGGACTGATTGATACAGGTATTAATGGAACTTAATATCTCTTTCAGGGCGAGTTCACAGTCAAGTTGGAAATCTCAAATGTTTCACAAACCGACAAAGGTTCGTATAAATTAGTTGCCAAAAACGAGAAGGGTGAAGCAACCTCACAACAAGTAGAAATCACAGACATACCTGAAGAAAAGGGTGATAAACCACAGATTATAAAACACCTTAGGAGCCTAGTAAGTACAAAGTTAAACTTATATTTTCTACTAGCGATTCGCGCCGGCTTCGCACGGGTGGTGAAAACGTTCCAGTGGTAATCCAATATAGCCTATGTTACTCAGGGTAAATGTAGCTTTACAATGGGGAAAGAATTTTTTTAATCCGCACAGTAGTTTTTGAGTTTATTCATTACAAACATACAAATCTTTTCTCTTTATAATAGTAGTGTAGATTAGGTTTAATATCAACTTTCCTTAGCGGATTCAATACTAAACAGACATCCCCCTTCGCGTGTAATTACATGGTGGGCGGAGGACTTACCTTGTCACCAGTCCCAGGTCCTTTGAAGATCTTCCCAAGATAGACGTAGCTAAATCGTACCCTGAGCCTTGACTGAAAATACTATGGTGATCTCAGTTACTTCGGCACAAATTTTAAACAGTTCTACCAATTAGCTATGATTTACTGATAGTCATTATGTTTCTTATCTGTTCATAAAATATTTAATTGGCATTAAATCTTTGTTAATTTATACAGGCTAAAAAAGAAAACGAGGAAGCAGAATTCGTGGCTGTCCTTAAAACTTCAGACCAATCATGTAGGTGTACATGGTACAAAAACACTACTGTCATCAGAGACTCCTCAGAGGTTAACACGTCATTTGATGGTACTAACGCCAGGTTAATCATCAGGAAAGTGTCCTCCAAATATACCGCTAACTACAGGGTCGTAATTAAGAATGAATTTGGTGAAGATGAGTCGAGTGCTGATTTGACCATTGTTGAAGAAAAGGTAAGTTAATATTCGAAATAAAACCTTGATGTCATCACGCACCTAATCTATGTTTTTAACTAAATATCTATATCATGGGCTCATTTGATATAGAAAAAGAAGAAGGAGGAAGAAGAAGAGGAGGAGGAGACTGTTATTGAAGAGTCAGAGGAAGAGATGTCAATTGTTGAAGAAAAATCTGTAATTGAGGAGAACCATGTTGATGAGAAAAAGGTAAGTAAACGTTGTATGCAATGCCATAGCAGGTGTGGAATTTTGAAAGAATTTTAATTATTAACACCAAAGTAACTTCAGAGCTTTAAGCTCTGAAATTTATATGAGAATATGACCATTTCAATTCAATAGTTTTAATGTAGATCCGTTTAGATTTCTAATGTCAGTTTGTTGCAACTGTCTAAGTTTTGACATGCGTACAGATCACGTGTATTTGACAGCATAACATAAATAGAGACAGCATAATTAAATGTGTAAATTTTTCTGTAAAACCAGAAAGAAGTAGTTAAAAAGGAAGAAGAACAAAAAGTTGTTGAAGAGAAGAAAGCCGTCAATAAAGTATCAAAGAAAGAAGAAACTAATGTTGAAAAGAAGGAAGAGGTCAATATTGAAGCCAAGAAAACTGAGTCTAAAGTTGAGACCAAAAAGGTTGAATCCAAAAGAGAGGAAGTCAAGAAAGCTGAAATTGAAGCTGAAGAGACCAAAAAAATACTGGAGAAGAGAGCTTCTAAGTCAGAAGAAGAAAAAAAGGCACTTCTTGAAAAATTAGAAAAGAAAAAACCAGAACCTGAACCTGAAAGTAAGATTGAAGGCATTCCAAAACTAAAATCTGTGAAACCCAAAGAAGAACCAGTTGAAGAAAAGAAAGAAGAGTCGAAAAAGAAAGTGGAAGCAAAGAAAAAGGTTGTTACAAAGAAGGTTGTAGCTAAGAAAGACGAGGTAAGTGTTTCTATCTTATTAAGCAATGTAAAAAGCTTATCAAAAGAAACATGTATAATAGTATGTTATCTGAAATAGAGATTAGTTTATGTCGTATTCAATGGTACTAAAGTCATTTGAAAGCTGAAAATCATAATAACGTATTTTATTATTTCAATAGTCTTGAATTTTGCAACTTGAATTCTATCGCGTTTAATTTGATGAGGTTTTATTTATTATAAATTACACTGGTCACGGGAGGACCAATATCACCTATTCTTCATTCTTTAGGTACTTGAGATAACTTGCACTTCAAACTATTAGACAACTGTTATCTTTAATCTTCACCCCAACTGCTGAGAAACAACCGAAAAGTCGGGAAAGGTGTAGAAAATAAAATAACAGAAACTTAGGTAACACATGCATAAATTACTAACCTAAATTGATACAGAATCCGTTGAAAATAGATTTACTCCAATTTGTAGTTGTTACAATTCCCGTAAACGGCCGACAGAATAGTTTTGAAACTCTGTTTATTTATAACATCAGTTTATAATTCACGCTAATATAAAGTACATAAAATTCGCGTTAAAAGAAATGATCTCCACTTGATGTGATGTGGGTATTATTATTTTTTCTGAAATTTCATAAAATGGTCTCAAACCACTTACTAAAAGCACTTTGTATATGCTAAATTCATTCAACTAGTCACATAAGACTATTGTTTCTTGATTACTGCTTTCAATTGATTGGCGTTAGTTCAAATTTCAATCATATATGTATAGATTTCTTAATATCTAGTTTGTGGTAACTCACATTTTTTGTCGTGTGTTGTTGTGTTAACTAGTTGTGCTAAACTTTATTTGATATAGGACGAAATCGAGTTCGTCGACGATTACGAGAGACCTGTATTGGAGAAATACGAAAAAATAACACCGACGCCACTTGATAAAAAAGTGAAAGAGGATAACACACCAAAGGTAAACAAACACTACCATATCATCACACACACAAATTTCACCATGATGAAGAAAATATTTTTAATATGAAAACATTAAAATATTGTTATAAATTAAATTTAGGCTAAACGTGCATCAATCGCTGAAAGTGTTAAAAGTGAAAAGGACAGCGAGGACGAATCCTCAGTAACTGCACCTACACCGGAGAAAAAATCGAAAGTTGAACCTGTTAAGGTATATAATTTAATTATATTCTATAACAATCTGAGAAATACATTGTAGAACTTAAAATACCTTTTTAATAGTCATATCCTCAATTATTTTGAGCTAATATAAAATTTTCGGGGATCGTTTAGGTCGAAGAAGAAAAGGCGGCACCGAAACGACCTAGTATCAAGAAAGGTATTGCTAAACCTGAAGAGCCAGTTGATGAATTATCTAAAGTTAAGCTAGGAAAGTCTCCACAGAAACCTGAAGAGACTAAACTTGAAGAACCACAAGCTGCTAAGGCTAAAAAATCTGTTAAAAAGGTAATTTTAAACCTACTTGTTAGTTCATTCGTCAATTGGCTAAGGTTTGCAACTTAATTAATAATATTCAATTTAAAGCCGGAAGAACAAGCGGAGTTTGTGGATGATTACGAAAGACCTGATCTTGAAAAATACGATAAAATGACGCCAACTCCCACTGATAGAACCAAAAAACAAAATGGAGTTGATGAGGTACAAAACATTACTTTTAAATATAAATACCTACAAAGTATAAATAATATACATACTCAATTAACAAATTTTTATAGGCGGATCATGAATTTGTTGATGATTATGAGAAACCTGAACTAGAACAATACGAAAAAATTACACCAACACCTAAGGACAAAAATCGTCCTCTTGAGAATCAGGTATAAATAATATACTCAAATTTTAAAATACCTAATTCATTTTTCTTGGTAAATAAATCTAAATCTTTTATACATTTTAATAGGATGACGTTGATATGATGAAGGGTAAAATTAAACCAAAAGAAAAAGATGCCGAGCCTGAAATGCCTACTCTTCGGAAGCGTTCTCTTGCTAAAGATAAGGTATCACACTTATTAAAAGCCTTATTTGTCATTTCTTTTATGGTATAATTGTGGGCTATATAAAAACGTAATTTTTATGTAGGAAGAGGAGAAAAAGACTGATGAGAAACCAAAGGCTAAGCCAAAGAAAACAGACGAGCCTGAAGCCAAAAAACGACCCTCTCTCAAAAAGAAAGAGGTACACTTTAACACTTACACTGCACTCAATAAATACTTCAAAAATAACAGTTTGATTGACCAATAATAAATCTTATATACCAGATGTTTGTAAGTTAAGTAACACCACAACTAAATTTCAATACAATGCAGTATTATTTTCAAATTCACGCTATAATCCTCTATCGCGACAAAATATTTTCAGCATTTTCAGCTCTTCAAGTAAGTACGCTTTGCTGCATGATTGGCAAATACTGTAAATGAATCGCTTCTCTCTGTCTTAGATTATATTTTTGGTATTTAGATTGTTCCTGACAATCGGCAAGTTGTATTATCCATAAGTTAGTGCAAACTGCAAAACTTTTATTTTCAATAGTCACTTCTATTATGGTTAAGACATTGTTAATATACAATTTTGTGCTTACACTTCTCATGCCTATTCAACAAATTAAAGGTTGCCGAAGAAGAATTTATCGACGATTATGAAAGGCCTGTCCTCGAGAAATATGAGAAAATCACGCCCACTCCACTTGAGAAAAAGAAAAAGGTACACTTTTACACACTCATAACTTAACATACTGACATTTTAAATTTTATGTTAACTACAATTTAAATAAATAAACAATTGTTTAGGATGACAAAAAGCCTGACAATGAAGAGGATATCTCTTCAGCTACAGCTACCGGTAGACGACGATCCGTTAAAGATAAAGATAAACCAGAGGTAGTAAGCATTCATATAAATATTAGCTAATATTTTATAATGAAATAAATGTCGCAAAATTATTCCTTTACTATTTCTTTAGCCTATGGATGTTGATGAAAGTGTCAGTGTATCTAAACCAAAGGCACCGGTTAAACCTGGACAGGAACCTGAAGAAGTTTCACTGACACACAAAACACCGGCTGATATTAAGCCCACGGTTCGTAGTTTTCTTATAAATTACAGCTTTAACAGTATTGCTAACTCATACAATATTAATGATAGAAGTAGTGTGAAACAAACAAAAATAATTAATATATAACAACACTATTTAGGAGGACCAAGCTGAAGCTAAGCTCAATGTTAAAAAACCAGAGGTTGTGGAAGAAAAAACAATAAAGAGACCTTCACCTAAAGACCAAGAAAAGAAGGTATGGTTCACGATAATGTTTAAAAAGTAATTAGTTAAAATAATAGTTGCAATTTGTCTTTACAAAAGATATAAAGTTTTTACGGTAAAATACGTGTTTTTGGACTAAACGCAATTCACATAACAGGTTAAAGCTACATATCCCTTACTTTATAGGACCAGTATGAACAATTATTATATAAAGTAATTTAAAAGAACTAAGACAAAAACTATATAGATATATAAATAGTTAAACATGTACTACATAACACTATACTCTTTTAGAAGGTTTTGTGCATTTTCATGAACCACTTCTTTATATTAACATTTTTAACAACTCTGAGACATTATTGGTTTTCTCATAAAATACCTAATCCTATCTTTCTCTTACCTTACTTTGTGCATAATAAGTATATGTTTGGGGCTAGGGTGAGGACACAGAAGAGGCTGTCAGCCTTAGCAAGCCTCGCACTAAAACAAGTACAACTGCCCCTGAAGAGGCCAAACTTACACAAAAGACACCAGCTAAGAAAAAGCCAACGGTACTGTTACTTTTTGTTATTTTTAAGTATCTCAGCTTTTACATTTTTTTTATATTTTAAAGTATTATTAACAGCTCATATGATGCTACTGTAACTATGCAGTAAGCCAGAAGTTAATTTTCATTTAGTATACTTAACTAATTGGCATAAAATTCTAAATTTTAAAATACCATTTAACAATAATTTATAGGAGGGCTCTGAAGCAGCACAACTCAAAGTCAAAAAACCAGCAGTCGTTAAAAAGGATAATGAAGATGAAGATGAGGTAGATGACAGAATTTTTAAATGCTGTCGTGTAGTTAGACTACTGAACTGTTGTTGTAGTATTATTGAAGTGGTAGTTAGATAATAAATGCTGAGATAATTAGAAACAACGTAATCTATGTGTTGTAGTTAGTCTAATACATTGAGCATACTTTTAACCTATCCATGTATCGTAAAAATGTGTGCAACTATTGTAGTTTTTTAAACTTCTCACAAAGAAATAATGTATCTCTCAGTTGCTCTAAATTTGAGACTATGAGATGATTTTAAGACGAATACTATCTAGTATATAAATTACTTCATGACTTACAATTGCGCGCTGACCTAAATGGATTCGTTAAGAAGTTGCTCTCTGTAGCATGTTAATAACCCACTCTTATCAACAGCATAAACACTAATACGATAGTAGTTACACCTGCACCTTAAACTGCAGTCCTGTTACAGCCTTTCCATTTATAACCTTGATTGATTCTTTAGGACCCAATCATACTAAAAGCTGGTAGATTCGAAAAACCTCAGCTCAAGAAAACTGTTAAGAAGACAACAGAACAGTCTAAAAAAGCTGGAGTTGAACACAAAGTGAAGTATTGTGGGGTAAAAACTGTTCCAACCGTTATTCTTAGTGTTGTCTATTTTCTATTCCTATCTCTTGATCTATTACACTTCATGTTTTGTCCAATTTCAAAGCACAGCCTTTGTTATAAGCAGTCCATGTTAAAACACGACTCTACAGATTGTTAGCACAAATTTCACTACACCTTGTATAGTACCACTGCAGATTTTCGATGTCCTGCGTCGCTCGTTTTACAGGTTATTTTTTTGC
Organism: Eilema caniola; assembly: GCA_949126895.1. Classification (NCBI taxonomy): domain Eukaryota; kingdom Metazoa; phylum Arthropoda; class Insecta; order Lepidoptera; family Erebidae; genus Eilema; species Eilema caniola. The sequence continues at coordinate 6,679,177 of OX421488.1, read as the reverse complement.
AAGTCGCATGCTGCTTTGTGACGCTTTATATGTGTAATTTCGTTTTCACAGGTTAACTTTATGAATATGTTTGTACATAGCACAGTCATATTATTATATTATTCTATTATAGGTATAAATTACTTTAACAAGCAGTACTTTGCAGTACTTTGCACTGAATATACTATTTTTATAAGAAAATATATAAGCAGAGTTGCTCTTGGTTTGTGCTTTTTACTTATTCTTTTTACTCCGCTAAATTACATGTACAAAATTCTAATAATTACAGATACAAACTTGACAGTAAGTTGCTTATCAAAAAATATGGTTCCTTCATTTAAATATCATACTCCTATAGGAAGAAAACTGCTGATATAGAAGAGGAGTATAGCATATCAATACCATACATAAAATAAAGCAAGGCTTTCGAAATTACAGGTGGAACTTGACTTCGTTGATGATTATGAACGGCCTGTACTTGAAAAGTATGAAAAGATCACTCCAACTCCCACTGTTCGGGAGAAGAAAGAAAAAGAAACTACAAAGGTAAAAATTCCATCAGTAAGATTAATATTTTGAAGTCAAATAAGATAAAATTATACCAACGTAATAGTGACGTAAATAGTACCTCAATATAAAGAAGTGTTACCTGACAATTTTGTTAAATCAAAGTAAAGGAAAATAGGTTCATGCAATTTATATCATTATGAAAGACAAAGGGCTTAGACTAAAAAGTTTTCAAAAGTATAAATAGTACCTATACTTTTAGTACAGTTAATATAAAAGTTATATTTTAACATAACAGGTGACGATGGTTGCGCAACAAAGCCAACATCTTGCAGTGAAGGTATCAAAGAAAATATAACCAGGGTGGAACCTTTCCTATTGTGTTAAAACATTATATGTACCACCAGATACCTACATTACACCAATTTTCTATAAAAAATAATTATATGCAAAAGCACTAAAACATTGAAAAAGAAAAAAAACAGTTGAAAACAAATATTATCTTAGATTAAATGAACAAATTACATACAAATCTTTTTTGACTTAGTTGATCTTAGAATTTTATAAAAACAAAGATGGAGAACACATCAATCAAATACAGTACAGCATCATCTGTATTAAACAACGCAATATCTGTTAGCATATTTCAAATAAGATATATTCGAAAAACCTTTTTAAAAACAATCTTTTTTTTTTTTTTCTTGCATTGTCATCCGAACTGAACGTGCATACCAAATTTCAGCTCAATCGGTTGAGGGCAAGTGCCTTAAAAATTGAGTTGTAAGATTCCACCCGAACAAACATACATTGCAAGTTAAATAAAAGCTTGTAAAAACAAATACATTTTATCCAGTACCGACTCCTTTGTGGTCTCAATATTAGGAACTAATCCTTCATATTGTGACCTCTCTGTAAATATTTTCTATCCAACGCCATCCATATTTTTATTTATCATTCCTTGTATATATGTCCTTACATTTAGAAAATTCTTATAAAATGCCCTATGTGCTAATATCACGTGTATTTTTGTTTCACTAGACCGAAAGCCGTAGGACATCGATTCAAAGCGAGGTTTGTATTAATTTCTTATTACTATATTTAGATTCTCAGCTCATGTAAAAGTTATCTAAACAGTATTTCAGGTATAACAGAGTACCGGTGTCAACCAATACTAATTATCTTCTTCATATTTCAGGTCACAGAAGAAACTAAGTCTGAAAGCCGAAGAAGCTCCATCATTGAAAACAAAGCTGTTAAGGTCAGTGTCAACGAAAAATATTAATCTTCTTGTAGCCCTGTCTTAGGATTCAGGATTGCATGCAACTTAACTTCTACCTTTCTCATTTTGTGATGATAGACAATGATGACCAATGAAGTTAAGAAATGAAGAGCAACTTTATTTAATATAAAAAAGTGTATGTACATTTCCCTTTTCATAGATGACCAAGGAAACTGCTGAAAGCAGGAAGTCTTCTGTTGCGTCAGTTGCTGAAAAACAAGATGTTACTGCTGTGAAAAAGACTGGTCTAAAGGTAAGTAGGTAATCTTTAAAATATAAGAACTGTGAAAATCAAAAATAAAACAATCACAGAAATAATTGATTAAAAACAAGTAAATTAACACCTCAATTAATTTAAAACATTTCACTGTTCAAATCGAATGAAAGAGAAAAAAATTAATCGGTCTAGGCGGGGTTTGAACTCGCAATCTTTGCCTTACTACTTTTCACTGTTTATAAAATGAATGTAGCTTATTATAATTATACGTAGTTAGGCGAAACCTTGCCGTTAGAGCAATTTTCCTGAAGAATTTTATTTTGAGTTCTATGTATCTACGACAACATAGACCTCGAGTGCCTTAGAATTTAAAGTTTTTAGGCTGGAAATTCGACGCTTTTAGGTATTCGACAGCAAATTGTACGAAGAATTGAAGCTTAAGTAGTTAGTAAATACGTGGGTGATACTGACAGTTTTTAGAATACCAGTATTTAAAATTGCCAAACAAAGTACATATTACAAAACTCGATGGCGATAGACATACGATACAGATTTTATAATAGGTGGAGGATTGGGTGCCTCTGTCCATCAGTAGACTACAATTACCTGACTGAGTTTAGACATTGCATTAATTTTTATTTAGTTTAAAAGTGGTTGGTTCTTAAAACTTTCAGTTTGACCCATCGTACGAATGTATTTAAAATCTAGAAATTTTAGTAGTAAATATTCCAAAAAGGCAGGAATACCAAATTCAACATTTTGGCAGTTGAATCAATAGCAGTTTCGTAGTATTAATAACAAGGATTAGCCTTTAAACCTCATTCCCAAATTATAGTAAAAGCTTCCCAATTCACGCTTATACATAATATTCCCATTAACTTGTTATTTTAGACGACACTAAAAGCAGAAGAAGCAAAGGGAGTGGAACAGGTTAAACTAAAGGTAAGCTAGTTGCGCAAAAGCTGCATGACCTCACAACATTTCTAAGTTACAAAGTCTATAAAAATATAAATGTAACTATCTTTACTTTTGTATATATAAATTCTATTTAAAAACAAATCAAACAACACAAAGACATTTGTTTGAATATTGTGTGCAAGTAAATAACTACCTATGTGTTAACATTACTGTAAAGGCTATGTATATTGTTAGCAAAGTTTAATGAAGAAAAAAAAATTTAAGCGATACAATGTAATTAACAGATTATGTTTGTAAATAGGATGAAAAAGAAAAGGTAGAAGATACGGTACTGACAGATAAGCCTTCAGATAAAACATATCGGCGACCAACAAAAACAGACACTAAGGTATATACACACATTCATACACACACACACACACACACAAACTTCATAATATATAATATGACTATTATTTTCATAGTTTTCATAAAAGTACATAAAGAAATTTGTTATATGTTAGGAAGCTACACAAAAAGTAGAAACAAAGGAAGATGTAAATCAACACAAGGAAACTCCAGTACCTAGGCGTCGTGAAAATGACAATGAGGTATTTGTCCATAACATTACAAAATATTTTAAACATAGGTTCATAGATTGTGATAATAGTTAGTACATTGTTACTCAGGATACAGAAGACGTGACAGAATCCGAAGAAAAGACGGAAATAAAACGTAAAATGTCTTCGGATAAGCCAAAAGAACCTCAACCTAGACGTCGCCCCAGCAAAGATAATGAGGTAGATTCTGTTAAATTAAAATCATTTCACAATTAAGCAAATAAACTATTCTAAATTGTCTTTTAAATAATAGAAATATAAATGACAGCAAGTTGTTATTTTAACAGGATCAAAAAGATGTTAAACAGTCAGTAAAATCTAAAGATAAACTATTACCTGATAAGCCCAAGGAACCTGACCAACAGCCATCACCGAGTAAGACTGAGGTAGTTATTGAAGTACAAGTTTTTTTCTTGTATACTTATACCTTTACCGCTAATATAATATTTATATTTGTTAGGAGCCTCAATTACCAAAGCCCACCCAAACACCATTCCATTTGAGAAAAAAGTCTTTTGCAGAGGTCGGTTTTTTGGTTTATTTATTTGGTTATTAAGAACCAGACAATTCATTTTGGAATACCGAACCTACTACAGAAGTTACAAAGGTAACTTTCTTAATATGTAATAAAAAAATAATTACGTCCATCTCATTACTATTTTTTTTATTAGGAACCAGAAATACCAAAGACGCCAATACAAACACCATTCCATTTAAGGAAAAAGTCATTCTCACAGGTAGGTAGTAGCCAGAAAAAAATGAAATTAATTAACTGAAGTAAAAATATTCAAGTCACCTTGATTTTTATCAGGAACCTGAGCCTTCATTTTGGGTGGACACTGATGAATCAACAAAGGTAGCTAGTGCTTTTGATTAGATTAATTTGAAGCAAATAAAGACATTTATATAATATTACATTCATTTGTTAGGTTAGGTTAGGTTAGTTACGTCTATATAATTACAATTTTTTTTATTAGGAACCAGAAATACCAAAGACCCCAATACAAACACCATACCATGTAAGGAAAAAGTCATTTTCACAGGTAGGTAGTAGCTAGAAAAAAATGAAATAAATTAAATGAAGTAAAAATATTCAAGTCACCTTGATTTTTATCAGGAACCTGAGCCTTCATTTTGGGTGGACACTGATGAATCAACCAAGGTAGCTAGTGCTTTTGATTAGATTAATTTGAAGCAAATATAGACATTTAAATAATATTAAATTCATTTGTTAGGAACCTGATGAGAATACAATGAAACCCAAACAAACACCATTCTTCATGAGGAAAAAGTCATTCACAGAGGTAGGTGTTTCCTGTGAAGTATTTGACTTTGACACACAAGTCACCTACTATACACATCATAAACACCACAATAATACATCGTATTTACAATAGACGGATACAAATAAGGATTTTCGGTAATTTGACTGACAATGTCGGGTAATAAGATTCACTACGTGGAAATTTCCAGTCAAATAGATAAATTTGTAAAATTACTAAATATTATTGAAATCTTCTGGTTCATTCACCACCTTTTAAAAACATTATAACTCCCAGTGGGCTTTAACTAACCAAAATTTGAAAAACAAGGTATCCTTATACTTTTTAGATATAATGATTTATTTGAATATAATACATAAAATTCATATTTATCTCAGGAGTCTGAAGCCTCAGAAAAGAAACCTGACTCAAACAAACAACAACCGGATCCTAAAAAGGAATCCAAACATGAGGTAGAGTTTATGGTACTCGTATTTTTTTCTTGTTTTATAAGAAAATCTGTTCTTCTAATAATAATATTAATGATGATATATGATATATTTTAGGAACTTAATTTACCTAAACAAGTTAAAGAAGTTACTCAAAAACAAAAGGTATACACTCTTAGTGTGAAATATTATTTATTATTTTATTTATCAATTTTATATTATCAATTTAATGTAAAACAAAATTATAAACGTATTAATTTTGATAGGAAACACCGCATGAGAATCTTATTGCCGAAAAACCTACTGCAGCAGCACCTAAAGTAGACAAACCTAATGCAGACAAAGATACTGCCGCCATACCTAATGCAGACAAAGTTACTACAGCCACACCTAAAGTAGACAAACCTAATGTTGACAAAGCTGCTGCAGCCACACCCAATGCAGACAAACCTAAGCTAGAAAAATCTACTGCAGACAAACCATTAGAACAACCCTTACAAACATTATACCCTTGGAGAAAGTCACACACACAGGTAACGTTACATGTACTCACTTTACTCACAAGCACCATTATGAACTACTGCACAAAACTGACACAACTTTAAATATTTCCCTTGTTAACGGCCAATTTAAAAAAAAAATTATAAACGTCACCAGGTACCAATGTTCGAAGAACCGACACCAGAAAAAAAAGGTGAACCACCGGTGGTTCCTTTCTCTTGGGATGTAATTCCTGAAATACCACAGGTATATAGATTTATTTTATTTAAAAAGAATAGTAAAATATATAATGGTTAAATAGATGGTAACACATAATTTTATGATCAGGCTGAACAAACACCAGAATTAGAAGATAAATACAAACCAACACTACTTGAGACACCTGAAACACTTGCACCCTGGCGAAGGGGAAAATCCCCTCAGGTAGACAAATACACATGATCACCGCTTTATCACAAACAAGCACACATTCATAAAATATTCATCCAAGATTTCGCACATTTTGGTTGGCCATTTTTTTAATGAATTCAATGCTTGCCAAATTTTTTACACAATGTATGGTCGCCAATAATGAAATTTAATCTATAGGCTGAAGTAACTGATAACAAAGATGATCATAAACCAGCTACATTAGAAATTCCACAGCCCGCTTTTAGCAGCAGACCTCAAACGCCTGAAGAGGTACGAGTATACATTGGCACTCACGACGTGATTACGAAGTGTAACGCACAAGGCACTAGTATAGTGGTCGCAGTAGTTTTAAGCACCGGAATTTTGCACTGGCACTTGTAGTTTCAAGATATGCACTAAATTTGCAATATTTTTTTGTAGTCGTAGCTCCTTCGTATCGAATCTGAAAATCTGTTCTATGCTCGACATCTATTTCATAACGCAATTGTAAATATTATGTAGATAGATGCAAATATTTTTTGTATTTTATGCCTATTTTGTCAATGTATGCTAAGACTAATAAACAAAACTCTACTTCACTATTATTGTAAGCATGTTCTTAATAGTTTTACATATTTCCTGCTTCAGCTTTTGCTTATTATATCTAATGTTCTTAAACAAATGTGTAATTGATTTTATTATTGTACAATTTTCAGTATTTTGGTAAGTATAGGTAATCGCAAGTATCGAGTATTGCATTTGATTATTGTAATATTTCTTGCAAGGAATTTTATATAAATTATGTATTTTTCCTTATATTATATCTATGACAATACAAGTACATCCATATTAAAAAGCATAATATGACAACAACAGTTCTCATTAAATAAAATAAAAAATCTAGCACAACGTCAGTAATAGTAAAAATTTGTAGTTAACTTTATTACTTTACTACGTAAATAAAATAGAAGACAATCATAATGGATATTATTACTGATTATTTTATAATTAAAGTAAAACAAACAAAAAAAGTATTTATTTATTATAGATCAGACATGTGGCTGGATTATTAAAAATATCGATTTACAGAAAACTGCAATCAAAGAAGAGGTCGTACAACAAGAAGAAGCAAAGAAGGCTAAGGTCACCTCAGTTAAGAAGAAGGCCGAGGAACTTCCCGAGATCCCGGATTATGAAAGACCTGAACTTGAAAAGTATGAAGCGAACGATTTCTCATATACACCTAAAGAAAAAGCAGCCAAGGTAGTTTTATTATTAATACAAACAAAAAGAAATTGCAAACGGATATATTAATTTAACTTATGATATTATGATATGCAGGCACCAGTTGTACCAGAAATCAAAGCTCCTGACGAAAAGATTGCTGCACCAAAGATTGAAGTTATTCGTGAGAAGTCTCCGAAACCAGAAATACCAAGGAAACCTTCCCTTGTACCTGGAGCTCCTGTTGGAAGACGTGGTTCCCTCATTCCTCCGCCAGAGGAGATGGGTAGACGTCCTTCCCTCATTATCAGCGACGAGGTATGTAGCCCTCTCCATTTTATCAGATCTTTTATGAAATTTTATAATATTTATTATCCTTGGCTATCATATTGTCTACAATTTCAGTAAAGGTATGACTAGTTTTTTTAGATTTTATATACAATTGTGCTATTCTAATATTAAATATTTTACAATAAACAAGCGCTGGCATCAGAATCACTCTTTGAAAACGCAAGCTTGTACAGCTGAAAGCAGTAGGTACAGCATTTAGAACACGGAAATGACGGTAGTGAACGCACTCATGGTTAACTTAATGGTATTCTGGTTACAATTCCAATGAAAACAATATTTTATCCATTTAATTATATCGTTCGTTTCTATGCACAGTACAACTTTAATATATTAAAGATAGATAAAATTTAAAACCAGATTACCAAGTTTAAATCTGACATGCAGTTTGCAATGTTTTTGTCACTTTTTTGCTGCATTTATTTAAATTTTACGCATGACTATTTCTAACTAATACTAGCGGAAATCTCAACGAGTGATTTACACGGATGTTGGCGTCTTCCCACGAAGTTTTAGCCCCTTAGTAGTTAGACCCTATTCTCTAAAGCCGAACCCTTAACACGAATGCATAGATTCCTTGAAAAAACATTTTCATAATCGTCTCTAGAAGGATGATGCTTATGAATTATCACTTTGACCGCTTTAGCAAAGCAGATGAGATTTGGTTTACAGTGGAGTTTAGCTTGGACCCTTAATTCCTTGCTTTTAGTTTGAATTGAACAGAGTTGAACAATGTCACAGCAGATACTTTTGAAAACACTGACATTGAATAGTGTATGTAGATATATTAAGACCGTGCAAAACGTAATCCACAGGAGAATAGAAAACTAAGACCCGGTGAGGTGATCGAAGAGAAGAAGGTAAAACATAAAATGCTAAAAATTCTAAATGAATGTTATTATTGCCGTGACAAATTTTTAACTGTATCTGTATACGGTATTATTAATGCATTTGCATCCGAGGCGGTTTAAAACACTGTTTTAAAAACGTAATACTGGATAATTACATAACCTTCAATAAATCTTTGTATTTTATAAGATATCTAAATTGGTAAATGTAATTATCCAGGTTATATCTGTCTAAGAAACGTTTTGTCGTCGAAAGCACAGAGTTAAATTGCACAAATTTGTGGAGTACGCACACACAGATAAACTGCACAGCTTGTAGCACGTTCCGCACACGAAATAATCAGGTCCAAGGATTGACATGTCCAGGCAAGACTTTGTTACAGGAATGGTATGCCTAAAGAGGCTTTCTGGCAAATGACGAAAGCGAAAATACGACTAACACAAACGATTAACATGAAGGTGACGCAATATGTAACGTAATAACTTTTGCACATGCTCGCTAGGACACTGCACCAAATAATGAACTAAGGTTAGGCCACGTAGCCCAGGTTCGGCAGCGGAGATTTAGGTAGGATGTCTTTTATAAATGGGATTATCAGTGTTTTTTAACAACAGGTCACGAAATTACGTCCCGGCGAAGTTTTAGACGAGAAAAAGGTGAGACCGATTTGATCTGGTCAGTTTTAGGTGGACGCTGCTCGCTTTGCAAAGCATTTTGTCTTTAATATTTATTATTTTTCTTCCATTGTTTCACACAAAACTACACGGACGACTGTTGAATAAGTTTTTAGTGATAAGTTTTAAATAGGAGATACAATTGTAATAATTAGTTTTTTACCACACTTTACAATAAGCTAACGTAGTTAATTTGCGCGATTCATTCAGAATATACGCTTGTGAGTAATATCTTATTTAAGCGAAAAAATACATATTCTGATAAGATGAATCGCTACCTTATTCATTCATTATTTTTCCTGTATTTACCTTTTAGATAGTTCTTTCCGCCCAATTCCTTTATTTAATGGCTAGATACAGCTAAGCTACTATTTTCTCCTGTAGTAAAATCAATACAATGTCCGAACTCTATTACATATCTTTTTTCTTTTTAGATGTTCTTTTTAGATTTAGTTACCGCTTTGCCGACCAGCGGGTTAACGATGTGACAGAGCATCGCTGGATTTTACATCTTACGTCTTTGAGTTAAACGAACTGAGTTTAAAAATATTTATAATACTAATAAGTAACAGATATGAATAATATCGGGTTGTTACTATGTTGAAAAGTTCGTTTTTCTCATTGACTTAGCTTATTAGATTGACTATTAGAACGCTTTCAGTTTTAGTTTTCCACTAAAAAAAATCTAAACGCACAAAACATTTTTGCTTAATTTTGATGAACTTCCCTACTCACATACAATAAATAAAATTAACGTGCAGATAATGTTAAACGCTTTCAAATTTTATTTCTCAATTAAGTGGGAAAAACTAATTATAATAAACGCCATTAATTGTAATGTATTTATTGAAGCACATATACATTTACACAGCACATTAACACTATTGATTACTGATATCATCACACTTACCAACATACAAAATACACTAATTTACTTATAAGCACTCAGTATTATGTATTTGTACAGATATTTATATATTTTATGAGCACATTATTTAACAGAGAATGGTTTACTAAAACTTATATTTCTTTCCAAAAAAGAAACGGGCCAGGCCGGGTGAACTCACCGACGAGGTATTATTATGTGTGAAAAACTATATGTTTAGATTATTTTTATACATGTCCTAGAAAAATAGAAACGTGGCTAACATAGATATTTCCAAGAAGATTAATTTCCAAAGTGAATAACTGTTTCGATTGGTGAATAATCACTATGCGGAATAAAATATAATCCGCATAGACGTAAAATTTTCCTTTTATTTTATAATTAAAAATTGGGCAACTTCTATATATGTGCTGTAAATAGATTAGTACTATTGCTACTAATACCTGTTCATTTTAACAAAGTAATAACAAATAAATATTGATAATACGTAGTAAATTACTACACATAAAACGTTTGCATGTCTCCTATTAAAATGCGAAACTAAATAAAAACGCGTATTCAATATCCGATAAAACACTTAGACTTATGGAGAATAACTGTCGTAACAATTAATGAACCAAATCGCTACTCAAAAGTAACTAATAAAAAATATTTTATTCATTCAAGGTAAAGCAATAATTATATGTTTCAAATACTAGAAATAAAATATTATTTCTTTATCGCGAATATTGCACTATTGCAGCATTCAATTTGTAGCTTTAGCACCTACTAATAACAACTGCTTCATAAAGGTCGCATATTTTATAAGTAATATCTATGATAGTCTCATAAAATTAGTTGACATTTTATACATAAAGTAATTTACCGTTATCCAAATAAAATTAGTCATAGATGTTGCTCATGATCATAAAAATGCCGCAGAATACCCGAAGATCATAACAACATTAAATGCATTAGCTATATCACAGAGTAAACAGAAATATGGTTGCATTAAATTTAATTATATAAATTTCGGAATTCCAATTATAAATGAATTTACCTAGAAACCAAGTGTTACTTTTAGTGTCTTAATTGAGATATACATAACTCGAATAAGGCTATTATATAATGATGTTAATATAAAATATTCGCTTAAATAAATTCGCACCAAATAAATCGGACGATTAAATGAAAGGAAAAGTAAATTTACGATAGGCAAAATAGGAATAATACAAATAAACGCACCTGCTAGAGAAGACAACTAACAGTCCAACGACGCGAGCACAAGTCGATGAAACAAAGTAACTAGAACATCTCGTGCGCCAGGAGAATCCTTGCCACCTTTATGATTAATAGCAGTTAGTATAAATATGAGTATAGTAATCAGGCCAAGATCGAGATCTTGAAACGTTCTCACCCCTTACTGTTTTAAGTTGCCAGCTCGCTGAGTTATATCCGTCGTCTATTGTTAAAGAGATAACGTCGATGTATTGATCACTTTGACGTTTTGTCACCTGAAATAGAAATACGATTAATCATTACGTGCCCCTCAACAATGTCTACTGAAATACAATCGGCAATCTATCTTCTATAGCAATAATTTATTCAAAGTTAAGCCACTGCGAATTTAGATAATGAATTTATTGATACAAAAAAGTGTCATATGAAAATAAGTAATCCATTTAAGAATAGGTTGTTAGGTTAGGAAATGAAGCAAGTTGATCAAAACATGCCAACATTCCAATATTATAGTTATAAATAGTATAAGAGAAAATACACCAGGCAAATTAATGCGATGTAAATAATGATGACACAATTAAATGAAAATACAAAGGAATCTTTGATTGACATGATGATCCAATGAATAGGATTCCTAAAATGCGCGTAGGTATTAAAAGGTGGGTTGAGAGAGTAGTTTATAAATCTTTTTATAAAGTATTTGGCAATAAGCTCCTAATATAGATTTAGCATATTGTTTTTTGTAAAATATTTTAATCAATATCGCAAAGCATAGTCTTGAGCAATACATACATTTTAGATTTTGAACCTGTAGTAAATATCAATATCTATTATTCCACTTGCCTTTCAAGAACTAGGACTATTAAATTTAAGTAACCAAACCGTTATAACCGACAGACATCAGGCATGCATCTAAAATTTGTCGGCTCGGTAGCAATGCAGGCACTCGCGACGAGAGCACCTGTGCCAACGATGGCAATCATCTGACTAGAATGCATTAATAATAGGGTGCCAATCAATCTTTCGATCTTCTTGCACAACCCCTCAATGTAATATTATTTATTAATCTAGACAAACACGCGCACACACTTCGTCTTCTTGGGACAACTGCCCCTTGGCTGCAATGCAAAATTGATAATTGTGAATATCAAACGTCATACGAAACGCATTACCAGCAAGGTAAAAGTTAAGTCACTCCCTGTAGATTCAATGTAGACTTGTTGACCTGAATAACTACTGTTGAATTAGTAAATAATTTGTTTTTAAATTGTATTTGAAAGCTTCCTATCTTCAAAGCCAATCTGCGATATCACATCGAATGCTTATCTACAGCAATTTCATGCATATATTAGCGGTAATGTTCAAGAACATGTTGCACGGATGCTTCACCTTAATCTGATAATTAATTATATTGGTCTGCTGATTTGTGCTATGTACAAATAGATGTTCATCGCCCCCGCTCCCCTCTATCACGAAGCGGCAATGCCCACACGACCTGTACTTCAGTCTTTTGACATTCGCGCCCATTTTTACATGGAACGATTCACGAACTACTTAATTCGAAAAATTAATAAACGATTTACTTAGCTGTAACAATTAGCAAGTACAAAATAATTAATTAGCATTTAATTTTAGCTTTTGAAAAGGAAATGGATGAAACGTGTGAAAATCGTAATTAAAGAACTATTATTAATTTTTTAGATACTATGAAGAATAATAGTGTTAAGTTAAAATGATACTGTGATATAGTGTGATGCAATTATAAACTTTTTATATTAGTCTATTATCGAATAGGGTTGTTTTGTGGCATCAAATCGATTATATGTGATTAACAATAACAATGGCAGCGGTTGCTCGAAAACCCGTTGCCTCCCTAGCCAACCCCAAACCTAAGGTTGATCCGGTAAGTATATAACTAAATATATTATGTTTATTTGTGTTGATCCAATATTATCAAAGATCATTAAAATATTTTGAACAAGTTATTTAACATAGGCGAGGTTTCCAAATGATTTGACCACAAACAATTTTAGCTACTAGTGTAAAATAAAATGAATTTATTTTCTATGTTCATGATTTTTTACGAAGTTACGTAAAAAAGCATCATTATTTAGAAATTTGTTTCCAACGCTCACTTTTACGATAAAAGAAAATTAAGACTGCGTATCAAATGTTATTTATATATATATATATATATATATACTGTTAATTTTGCAAATGGTTTCCTCCATATTGAAAGTCTTATAATAATAATATTTCCGTTTTGGTTACGCAATACATTTTCATTAATCGCACTGTTTCTGCTGCATAACTAGAGTCATTTATTCTTATTTCATGTGTCTTACATATTTAAAGTAACTTTATTCACAGCAAATTCTTCAGTACACAGTGAATTCATGAATCATCGTTGTCTGTATATTACCGAATTATTGTTACTGCTTAAAATTTCTGCTTTACCTATTGACGTCAATAGGTGTATATGTTTTCATATCATCTTTTTCGTTGAACCAAATTTTGATAGTTTCTTCCGTTTTCTAAGGTAAAGGTAACCTTGTACTTTTTCAATATTAATAATCTACCTGACTAGGTACATTTTCATTTGCTTCCTTACTATTTTCCATTACATTCTCATTATGCGAATGGCGCCTCTGGTTATTAAATGTTCATACCTAATGGTAAATCTTGGTATTGTTTTTATGGATTCTTATTGCATGCAAGAAGCTTCCTCTTTCTATCTATCTTTCCAATCGTGAAATGTGATCTTAATCATTTTTGCAATGAATATCAACGTAGGAGATATTTCTGGCACAGTAATGAAAACTAAACCGGCTGTAAAGTAGCAAATATATCATAACGTTTAATAACAGAACAGAATAATTATGTAGGTACCAAAATTGTCCCGCTACAAGACAGGAATACAGACGTACATTTGCACTTGTGTTACATCCATCAGGAAACCCTATTTTGTCAAGCCATTTGGCTAACGCTCTTGATACAACACAACTGTCATAACGTACTAATGTATTATCCTATTTCATAAATTGAGCTATTACTCAGACTATATTGAGTTTAGTAACACTTTGTCAACATTTTAATGATCTTTGAAGAAGATACTTTATATTTATCTTCTACTTCAAAATGGATGAGTTCCCTTTAAATTTTTCTATCATCACTTTTATTTAACTTCAGAACAAATTAATTTTATTTATTAATGAACTGGAAATAAATTTCTAAGATTTCCTCTTCTTCAATTATATAAGATATCGCCCAATTTTATTCATGTTTAACAGTTGATATGTATGTTCTTTTTTGTATAGTAACTGGACCGTTTAATTTTAAGATTTGCGTAAGTTTTGGACTTATCCATATCAAAATTAACATTGTGGTCTATTTACTCTACAACTTAGTGATTTAATCGTGATTAACCCATTTCCGTTGCACTTCTAAAGCCATCGTCGTCTTACATTATTTTTGTGATGTAGCGACGAAAGTCTGGTGATGCGAGAAGACCGTCCTTGCAAGATCTTGAGGATCTCATCAACAAACCATCAGTGCCTCTCAAACCTCTTGGAGATGGGGGTCCACCGGTCATCGTCGATGTACAAGAAAGCTATTCAGCAGTTGAAGGTAATATTATTCATTACTATTGTATTTTTTTTAATTAAGAGCGTTGCAAGTTCAATAGAGCGTAAGAATTCTTCAAATATAAATTTAAACATTCCACTATTTTTATCTGAAAATATTTTTGATATTTCATTACCTTTGATGCCTTTTATCCCTGTCACAGACTATGTTTAACTATTTTTCCTAAGAGATATAAGAAAGCTTTTGTTTTCAACCAGATCAAACCGGTTACCTCACCGTACAAGTGGAAGGTAACCCGGCGCCCACTTTCAAGTTCTACAAGGGTGTTGGTGAGATTATTGAAGGAGGCCGCTTCAAGTTTGTCACAGACGGCGAGACTGGTCTCATCACCCTCTGCATGAGAAAGGTCAAACCTAATGATGAAGGCAAATACAAAATCGTGGTTAGCAATATCCATGGTGAAGATTCTGCTGAAATGCAGCTTTACGTATCGGGTAAGTTTGATGAACATAACATTTAAGAATTGCATTACATTTGTTATTTTATCGATAGGTAGTTATATATTAAGTGTATGGTTTACTAGATTGGTATCGTAATATTTGTACTATATTACGCATTTAAAAAAGAATCTAAGGAATAAGTAAACGATAACTTGTAAATAATAACTCTAGATTCCAGTGGTATGGACTTCCGTGCCATGCTCAAGAAGAGAAAGTACGCCAAATGGGCCGAGAAGAAAGAAGAAATAAATGTAGATCTCAAGGAGGTCGAAAAGCCCATTCCACCACTCAAGAAAGTAGAAAAGGTAAGGTGTATCTTATATTTGAATTGTATTCAACACTAGATGAAAAGTCGCATATCAACGCATATCAATCAGACGTGATTGAACAACGAAGATGGTGATATAAATACTAAACATTCTATAAATTGACTGTGACACATCGCAGTATAAAAATAATGATACAAGACAATTTAGATCTCAAATCGCATCTCGATAATGATCTAAAAATAATAACTGCCAAGATGCTTGGTTACATTTAGCAGAAATAAAATGAGGCAATATGTTTTCTATATTGTTTTGTTGTCTATAAAAATAAAAAAAACATTAGCAGGACACCTCCATCGGGGTAAAAGTACAAACAAATATGAATTATAAGAAACAGTCACATTTGTTGCTTGCCCATAAAATTATGCTTTATTATTGTGTAGAATATAGCATGCAACTGTACATAACCATATAAACATTACTTAACTTTTACCAAAGAAAGTTAATTAAAGTTTCGGTTCATATTATTTATATCTATTATATTTAAATATCAAGTATCGCTACTATTAATCTGATTTTGTAATATATTTTATTTGTATCAAAAATAATCGTCGAAAATATTATCCTAACATCAATAACTCCATCTACCGATTACGTTGAGAGTTTTAATAGTAGATTTTACAACAAGTGCACAAAACGAACCATTTTTATCCGAGACTTTTAGCAGCCCGAGCCGGAGGCGAGGGCTGATAGTAATGTCGAGGATAAAAATGGTTTTGTGGACGAGTTATAAACTCTGCTTTTCACTTCGATTGCGAGGAAATAAAACAGTAGTATAACATTTCTTTAATTAAAATTCAAAGTAAAATTAGAACAGTTTTGGATACTGAAGGAAATTGTTTTTCCGGGCATATTAACGGTATTTAAGTCTTAAAAAACACATAAGGCAAAATAAATTAAAGTGAATGTTATAAAATAACAAATTCTATCTATGAACTTCTTATTGTGTTAGGCTGTATGGCTCATTTTCTTTGCCTTAATATAGATACATTTATGAGTAGATACGTTAATGCCCTTGTGCACAAAATTCGATTTTGTGCAGCCTATATCCTGCACAAATAAGCACTTTCAGAGCATGAGAAGTGAAAAGCTTATTATAATTATTTGTTATGTTACTTTAATTCTCTTAACATTATTAACTGAGCAGTTTGTATAAATTGTCTAAATTGTTTAATGTATTTTACTATGCATCATGCCATTTGGTTCTTAGGGCTTAGAAACTGGATATTTCGAAGAGGACGGTTTCGTAGTGGTCGTTTCTGAAGGTATGGAGATGGGTAGATTCCCGGCTGCAAGGAGACACTCCTTGAATTGGTCCTGGGTCAAGGTCATCAGTATTTTAAAATATAGCATCATTATTCATTCCATCTTACATTACCAGCATTTAAAGACTAACAGAATTATAGTAACGAAAAAATTCATACATTATTTATGTACTAACTTTTAAATTGATTATAATTAATCATAAACTATGGGCATACAATCCCACTAAAACTAAATTTAATGTGGTGTTCACATCAGCATAATATAACATAACCAAACCTCAAAGTTGATAATACTTTTTCATTTAAAAAGTAAATTTAAACGTCATTCTTACGTCAATCTTACTGAATGGTTTGTTTACATAAGTGCTACTGGATAATTGTTTAAATTTAAGAATCCCAAAAATAATAAGAGCGTACCTATTTAGGTAGAAATGGCAGCATATTTCGGAAAGCTATTTTCTTGGTTTCATGTTAGTACCAACCAAAAACATTATGTAAACAAAACAGAAATTATTACAAATATTAAAAATATATCTAACCGCATACACCCATTAATTTATTGCGCTTTGTAATACTTGGCTTATATTCACAATTTTAATAGGTAATTCTGTCAATAACATTGTAATTAAAATTCTAGGGTGTATATCAAATAAGGAGACGCATGTCTCTACCTGAAATAATACCCGATTGGCCCGAATTGATGGAGGCTGTCAAAATAAAGGTTCGATAAAACGAAAAGATAAAAGTTCAAATGTTAAAAAGCTTTCTGTTCATTTAAATCGATTATCTTGACTTACGGGTCTACTCAAATCGTAATCAACTTCAGAAATAACTTATTTATGTATACTTAAGTCTCTTTAAATGAACAGGACAGACTTCTAAATAACGAATGAGTTAAAATCATGAATGATAAAATAACTAAACTAAATTTAAAGTCCCCTGAATTTATTGCCTGCAATATACTTAGACCAATGCAAAATGCCAAACTGATAACTGTATTACATGCAATCACAATAATAATAATTAAATTACAGGCAGATGAGTTAGTTGTTGGCACTAGCTTCAGGGTGATATAAATAAACAAATGCATTTAAATGAATTTTTAAATTAACAAAGGTTTTTGTATCACCACTTCATGTTTCTAAAACTTGAACATGACTTTCAGGGAATGTAAGTGGAATGAATTTGATGACTATTGTTACATTTGGATTGGTGTCCACTTTGTTAAATTGCAGGTTTCTTTTGACGTCGGATTGAAGAGCTTCTATCACGTCATTATAATTAAAATATTTATATTTTTCATTTTTACTTCATTAATTTCAGCTGATGCATCCGGTGTTACGCAGATGTTGGAATTTTTTTTCTACCGTTATGATTGCAGTTATTTTAAAAATAATATTTTATTGTAATCATAACAACAGTCGCTCAGTGTATATACCTGTAATAAAATCAAAGTAGTTATAGTTCCCAAAATTAAGACCAAACAAAAATTGTCCAATGTCGCGAAGTAATCTAATCAGGAAGAATTAACTAAGAAATCATGGATATTTTGTAGAGATCCCAAATTAGAAGACCGTCACTGGCTGAACTGATCCCGGATTGGCCGGTGCTACACTCGTTCAAAAGAGACGAGGTTTGCCTGCAACGTCAATAGACACAATGCATCTTGAAGTGTAAATCACAAAATGCAAATTATTTGTCGCACGGCAATTTATCCCACGTATATCTGTATGGTCTTATAATCTGATAGAATTAATAATAAATATTTTGCATTAATATCTGCTGAGGTATAAGATAATTTCTATGTTCAATAACTCATTACAAAATGTACATACCGTTAATGACACGTTTCTAACAATTTAGAAAATAAGAAACAGGTTATATCTATTTTATTTACCACACTTTTCACACACTAAAAGCTCTAGAGACAGCCTCTCTCTAACTATTTTGGCGTTAGGAATAAGTTTGGCAGATAGTCGTGCAAGAATATTTGACTGATTTTTTCAGATTATTTGATCAGCAGCTACGTGGTCACCGACTAGTCAGTCCAGCACATCTTTGGTATTCTGTTCTACTATTCTCTTCTTCAGCAACTTTTTTTCTGTGCACATCTTCGTCAATATTTTGACTAGCAGCACTGCGCACAGGTTCAACGTTATATGCACAATGTTTCAGGAAATAATAAAAATCCTACCAAAAATGATGGATGTACTTTTCTTTGCTAAATTAGTTCTTCTTTTTTAATTTGACTCAAAAAGGTAGATAATATTCATCATTTTTGTTTGGTAATTTATATATAAGTGAAATGATATATTAAAGTCACGCCCACTTTTGCACCCATTCAAAGAAATATAGAAATTCCAATTTCTGTACATTAGCATGGAGTTGACAATAAAATTGTGTGGGGGTGGCAGCGATGAAAGAATGGCTGATGATCTAACGCCTCGGATACTATACGAGTTCTATGGTTTTCGTTGATTTTTGTGCACTTGTTACTGTTCGCTCGTGACGTTGACAGCGATGAAGAGTGAGGCAGGTTTCTTGATGGTCAGCACTCAAGGCTTTTGTATGAAGAGCACATGTTTGGTTCTGCACTTTTAGTATTATTCTAAAACAAATAAATTTATGTTCACTGAATGATATTTTCAGAAACAAGACTCGTTCTTGAAGCCCCTCGTAGATCAATTCGCGAAAGAAGGCAAGGATAAGAAGGTGACGTTCGAAGCCATCTTTACTAAGCCAAATGCGAAGCCAAAGTGGTATTTCCGCAAAGATGTAAGCATTATCAGTTTAATGATCTGCTATTCCTATGTGCTTCCATTTGTTAAGTTATTAAAATTAAATACTCACGTATATACTATTTATAAACCTTCAGGAACTTTTCCCCGGCTCTAAGTATAAAATGACAAACGAACAAGACTCTTACAAGCTGATCATCATGAATCCGAAGGTCGAGGATACGGGTAAAATTACCATTGAAATCGGTGGTACCACTTGCACTGCTTTCCTGCAAGTTGATGAACCTGATCCTACATATACATTCATAAAACCACTAAAGAAGGTTACAAGTGGCTATACAAAACACGAGTGCGTCTTGGAATGTACAGTTTCCAACAGCCTTGCTATTGTCTCTTGGTGGAAAGGAGATACGAAGATAGAAGATAATGAGGACTTCTCGATTTCCAAAGATCTGTCTGGCATATGCAAACTCGTCATTAATAAGTGTAAATTTGAAGATGCTGGAAAATATGCGTGTAAAATAGAGAAGCAACCTGATAAGACTGAAACTGAAGTTAAGATTGTTGGTGAGTTTCATATTCGTGCAATGATATAATTAAGTCTGAATGATAGGTATAATTGAAAAACTAACTAATTTTTATTTATAGAATACCCATACAAGTTTACAAAGGTGCTCAAATCACAACAAGCAATTGAGAAGGACACCATCACATTACTGTGTGAGCTTGACGATGCTGCTGGTGATGTGAAATGGTAAGATCAGACATCATCCCATGTCGTCTCAGCTTAATATTCAACACTTTGCTATCTGAAGTCAGTCAATCAAATAGTATTCCAACTTACTAATTTGATGTGTACTATTATAGGTTCAAAAACAATGAACCGCTGAAAACAGATAAGCGCATCACAGTCGTAAAAGAAGGTCGTAAACGAAAGGTGATCATTAAAGACGCCAAAGTCACGGATGCCGGTAACTTCAAATGTACTACCAACGCCGATGAGACAGAGTGCGAACTGATTGTCAATTGTAAGTGTTAGATGTTTACAACAATAAACATCTATTTAAAAAAGAATTCTAGAATTCTAGAATTCACGCTTATATATTCACCCCATTCACCCTACGATCAGACTGAAAACCAACGAGCATAATGACATCAGTAATTAAGAAAATAGAAGAAGCGATAAGTATACCCGAAGATCGTAACAAGTGAAAATAAGTAGTTTCTCTCTACGCGCCTCATGCCCATTGGGCGTGAGTGTATGTATGTACGATGAATTAAGAATACCGCAGCAAGTAGCTGATTTTATTGGAAAGGCCAAATAATAAAAATTACGAATTTATACTTAGCTTGTATGGAGATATTTTTCAACCATACGTGGGAATACGAGCCAATTTATAATAGCGCATTGATCGCGAATGAGAAATCAATTCATTAGTAGTAGATAATTATAGGTAGGTCCATAAAATAGGCATATTTAATGCACTATTGTTCGGGAGAACTAGACCTTAACTATGTAAATCTAGCCGCAACAAGTTCTCTGTATGTCGCATTCCCGAAATGGTGTTCGATCGAAATAGTCATGTGATTTAATTTGCTAAGATTTTTTACTTTTTTTAAAATGATTATGTTCATTCCAGACTCTAATCGTTTCAATAAAAAGTTGAAAGATACAGAAGCAATTGAGAGGGATAAGGTTGTCCTCGAGGTAGAATTGCAGGATCAAACAGCTGAAGCCGTATGGTCTTTCAATGGACAGCCTATTGTACCTAATGACAGGTGAGATAAAACTCTCGTTTAATATTATAAGTATTCATTAAATTTCTTCTTTCAGTGTTTCACTTTATTAACGACTGTGTAACTGTTCATCAGAATTGAAATCAAGAACTTGGGTGGTGGCAAGCATCAACTTATTTTCAATAAGTTGGAGATGGAAGATGACGGTGAGATTCTATGCGAATCTGGCAAACTGAGCTCATCCTGTAAGCTGACCGTCAAGAAGGGCGAGTCCAAGCCGACAATCGACTGTCCGGATGAGTTTTACGGACCAGCTGATCGACCCTTCGTCATTGAGGTGCCTTACAAAAGTAAGTAAAAGATTCATGAAAGTAAAACAAATATTACTCATAGTATTGAAATTGTGAAAAAATTAACTATGACTAGCCCTGGAAAACCTGACTTTGTGGTGAAGAAGTCGGCCTTACGATCAAGCGGTCCCAGGCTCGACTTCTGGCCATTACACTACCGACGTAAACCTACTCCTAGCACAAGGAACACCAAAGCAACCGAAATCACACATATTCACTCCAACTAAGCTAAGTTGGAGGAAATATGTGTAATTTCGGTCGCTTGTATTCATTATAAAAAAATAACAACTATTTACTAAAATATTTAGTTCGTCGTTTTTGTGTTGTAATCAGATGATATTGTTATATTTCTTACCATTTTAGTTACTGGTACCCGTCAAACACCGATCGAAGCCAAACTGTGGAAAGACGGAAAAGCTTTACCGGCAAAGGAGGTCGATGTTGTTGTTGAACAAGAGAAAATCCTATTTAAAATCAAAAAGCCCTCGAGAGAAGCTACTGGTAAATATCAAATTAAGCTGGCCAATGCACAGGGTGAAGATGCCAAAGATGTCAATATTACCATGCAGAGCGTACCAACTCCACCACAAAATGTCGAAGTTTCGGATGTCTTCCAGGACTCATGTGTGGTTACATGGAAGGCTCCTCAGGACGATGGTGGTGCACCAATGATTAAATACGTTATTGAAAGACAGGTAAGGTTCTTTTTTCTACTTCTAATATCTTGAAATAGTGAAAAAGGAGCGGTCAATGCTTATTTCGTCTTTACTTTTTATAGGATATGTCTCTGAAGGCAGGATGGGATAATGTGGCTGAAGTGCCAATTGGTCAACCACTGAAATATAAGGTTGAAGATCTTATTCCCAAGAAAACTTATAAGTTCAGGATTCGTGCCGTTAATAAGGTCGGCTCCAGTGAACCTGGTCTCTTTGGCAAGCCTGTTTTGGCTAAAAATCCATGGGGTAAGAACAATACCTTAAACACGTAAGCTTGTCAATCTAGTACTCCATAAAATTAACTAACTTGTTTTTATCTAGACGAACCATCTAAACCAAAGGGTGTAGAACTTACGGACTGGGACAAGGATCACGCAGATCTCAAATGGCAGAAACCGGACAGCGATGGCGGTGCACCAATTACAGGATACGTCATCGAATACAAGGTAAATAATTGCATTCATGCTCATTTCCATATTTGAAGAACCTATACAATACATAAAACACTCTGATGAATTTGCGATTTGCGCTTAAATGACCTTCAACCAAACTCATTTACGCTGAAACACATTTGAAAATGCTCAGATTATTATATTATGGATTATTATATTGGAAAACTAGATGCCTGTAACGAATATCAAATAATCAAATTGCAGATATCATTTTCTTATCATTTATTTAAAACGTTTTCAGGAGAAGTTTGGCAAGGACTGGGTGACAGGCAAAGAGGTTCCTGGCGATTGCCTCAAAGCTACCCAGGATGGCTTGAAGGAAGGCTGCACTTACGAATTTAGAGTCCGCGCCATCAACAAAGCTGGACCTGGTGAACCTAGCGACAGCACAAAGCCTATTGTTGCTAAGTGCAGATTTGGTAGGTGTTTTCGATTTTCGTTTTGATTGACTTTGAAAACTAAAGCTCTTCTTATTCTCATTTGTTCTTTATACACATTTTTCATTACTTCTGTAGAAAACCGTGTACTCAGTCGATAAAAATGTATGCTCTGCAGGACGACCGACGAGGATCATAGGTCCCATTTATGAACTTAGTGGCACTCTTTAATTTGGTCTGGAAGTCTATACTTTATTTGTGCTGAATAAAAGTCTAGGTCAATTCTACGTTCCTTCAGAGATCAAATTCGGTTTTTACGTGCCCACAACTCATTTCAATTAAATAATTTCATATCATTATGATAATGAAAGTAACTCATGAAAACCTAAAACGTCTGCAAAAAGTTTAAAAGAAACAGTACTGAAATCTATTTATTCTTATAGTTAAACCATACATCATCGGTGAGGGTCTCCAGAGCCTTATCATCAAGAAGGGACAAGTTATTACTTTCGATATCAAATACGGAGGTGAACCCGAACCAACGGTCATATGGATGAAGGGAGAAGAGGTAAATATTTACTGGTTTTCTATTTATTTCTAAAAGTTGAAATGAATTTCGTATACACTCCATTAAATACTGTGAAGAAATTGTGAAGCGAATGACGCTATAGGACAAGTTGTTCCAAATTTGATGAGCAAGAAGACTTCAGCATGCCATAAAAGAGAAGAATACCATGCATACCATGAAGATTGGTAGGAACGTGTTACTTACTTTCATCGTCAATTTCAATAGTCGTTTCGATGGTCTCGCTGCCATGGAGGCCTTAGACCGTACGAAGTAGAAGCCGGGAAGTAGACCCTGGAATCCGAGGCGCGGATACAACCGGGAATCAAACGTATTACTACTGATGATTATTTTCATGATTTCGTCAAAATTTTATAATGTGGTACAAATTTTAATTGGTATTTTATTTTCTTTCCTAAAAAAGAAACGTGGCAAGCAGTACACTGAAAAGGTCAGGATGGTTGGATCTAAATGTCGTATTGCATTTAAATGTTCTAAACATGTACACTCATACACTATTTAATACTACAAATATGTGCTAACACTATTATTATACAATAAACTTTTTTGTATGATGTCGAATTGAATGGAAAATCATATTTGGAATATTCTAGCTATAAGCTGAATTTTTCATCCTATTCGACAAGTTTTCACTATGCAAGCTACACACAAGCAAGCACTTTTAGCGTCTTGAAATATGACTGCAATATAATTGGCTTTAATATGTACGCTTTCGATGTTTTAATTGAATTTCACCATGTATTAATGTAATTATGGATACTTATCTTCTCTTTTTCGTTATAAAAGCACCAAAATTCTGCAAACTTTAACCAAGAAACCAAAAAAGACAAATACAATCTTTCCTGACACTATTTCTTATTTTTATTGTGGTAACACTTGACAGTCACGTATTATCGTGCTGGCAACACATAACATTCTAACCTTGGTTAAGTACCTGCCCCCGTAGACTGGCACTGTCTCTCAAGTGTGATTTCATTGATTGAAGACACTCGAGTGGCACAATCTACAGTGCCATGCTATGAATGTTACGTATTGGTACTTAATTGAGAGATTCTAACACTACTCTGTGATACTTACGATATAATTCAATATATATTAACACTATCACTGCATCACTCACCTACTTGAGATTGTGTCTGATATCACTCAAAACTTTTGTCCAATGTCCACTACATATTAATTCACCATCTCATTTTTCACTGAACAGTAGGCACGACAACTGAACCTACGAACATTAAGACTTACCACCACTGCAGTAAGAGATCCGTCAGCAAATGCACGTACCTAGTACAAATTAACCGTCATGGTTCCTTCGCATAAAATATCACTTCTGACAGAATATTATGAAACCTAATAAAGTTATAGACTTCGACCCTTACACCATCTCTTCCATTTGTTACACACCTAAAACTAAAACATTAATTTCTTTATTTGTTCATTGGAATGACTGTTCACTACTCTATTCGGTCATCAACGCACGATCAGACACGATCTCTTCTATTTCCTTCCCCACTCATATTCTGCTATACAACAGGAACTTCGCGACGATGGTGACCGTGTCACGATCGATAAATATGAGAGGAACACCGTGCTCACCGTGAGGAAGACCACGAGGATTGACAGCGGAAAGTACAAACTTGTGCTCACCAACTCGTCTGGTACTTGCGAGAGCATCGGTGACGTCGTTGTTCTAGGTATAAAAATATGTTAATTTGTAGATGTATGTACATTGTTCACAACGGTCACAAAAGTAACAACAGTACATTACCTATTTGACTTTGTTTTTCAGACAAACCAAACCGTCCAAATGGCCCAATCGAAGTCACAGACATTCGTGCCGAGAAAGCGACCGTCAAATGGAAGAAACCAGACGACTGGCAAGGCTCAGATATCACTGGATATACCCTTGAAAAAATGGATATGGTAAGATTGATTATGCACTTAAATATTTGAAAATGCACCTCCTTATGATTTAAACAAACGCAACTACCTATTTACCAAGCTTCCCTTACGGTTGAATAAGTAATAAATTGGATTCATTTGTGGTTTCCAGGATACTGGTAACTGGGTACCTTGCGGTGAGACAGGTCCAGAGCCTACAGAATTCACTGTCAAGGGACTCACACCGAATCGCAAATACAAGTTCAGGGTACGCGCCGTTAACAAAGAAGGCGAGTCAGAACCGTTGGAGACGGACAGCTTCATCGTTGCTAAGAATCCTTACGGTAAGTCCATGAATCACAATGTCTATTTAAAATCGGTAGCAGAAGCAAATCAAATCAATGTATAATTGAAAGTTATATAACTACTTACATACCTAACTTATCTGATGTTGAATGCAGTCATATACCACAGAAGTTACATAACATCAAGAGGAATCTTACCGTTTTGCTCGTTACCTACCTTAGTAAGCAGCATAACCAAATTAACAAACTATAATTTGAACTGTGAATGTAGGCACTTAATTACCGTTCGTTTGTTTTATAATAGTTACTTAGAAAAAAAATCGAAGAGAAAAGATGACGTGGTTCCTGAACAGTGAACCATGAAAGAGCTGACAGCAGTCATCTGTCATTTGTCATTTTAGGTTCCCGCCGCCATCGCTGTTTTGAATTTTGTTGATTTGTTGTTTACAATTTACAAAATAATAAACACAAGTTTATCAATGAATCGCCAAGAACTGCCTTTAACAATTAATACGAAAATGACCTTTATCTTAACAGCAAAATCTTTTCACCAGATCCACTTCGTTTATATCAAAAAATTAAGACTTTCTATCATATTACAATTATAATGTAAATGTTAAAATTGTATGATCTTAGACCCACCAAAGGCGCCAGGAAAGCCCACCATCATCGACTACGATAACATGTCGGTGACACTACAATGGGAGCCCCCATCAGACAACGGAGGCAGGCCTGTGCTGGGATATGTTGTGGAGATGAAAGACAAGTTCTCTCCCGACTGGATTGAGGTCATTATTCTCTTCTATATTCTTGTTTAGTACTTATTTTTCCTAATAATTGTAGTTTTCATAATTATTCTTTAGGTAGTACTATGTGTATTGTATGAACAATTTGTTGTAGAGAATGTTCAGTAGGTATAATATACCATAGCTACTCTGGTATAACATTTCAAATCAAGACTCTGTTCTCTTTGGCATACATTCACATTTTCTTATTAAAATTTAAATTAATTAAATTGCACAAGTCTTTTCAGTTTAAAACAGTACTCATATAATATGGGTAAGTTTGCTTGCTTTTTTTCCAATTTTTTATTGTATTTGAAATATCCTCAGGTCACCAAAACACAAGACACCAAGACAGAATACAAGGTTGAGGGTCTGAAGGAAAAAATGGTGTACCAGTTCCGTGTGAAGGCTCACAACAAGGCTGGCGTTGGTGATGCTTCCGAGCCCACTGACAACCATCTCTGCAAGCACAAAAACTGTAAGTTATAGTAATTTAATTAGTAGAGATGAATGGAACTTTTCCTATTTTATATGAAAGTATAGCATCCAGGATGGAACTTGAACCTGTGAATGGAAGGAAGACTAACCCATAAAAGTCCAGTAAACCAAATTATGGATGCGCTGGAGTCTGTATATGGGTTCCAAAGTGCTGCCAAGATGCTTCTGGTATGTGCGGATGCCGATGATGATGATAATATCGATATCAATTACTATTATTTAACTTTGAAAGCGTAACAAATATTTATTAAAACACAACATTTGAGCTAGATGAGTATTTCGGCTAAGGTGGTCATTATGTGCCCCCGAGATTAGGATTGGTCAATAGTTCAAATCCTTTCCAAAGTGTTTCATTTTTTACAATTTAAATTTATAAAATATTTGATTTTGATTACATTCATAGACTGTATATTATTCCCAGAGATTTTTGACATTGGCCATTTATTTTACAGTGAAGCCTCGCATCGAACGTAGCACATTCAAATCAGTGATCATCAAGGCTGGCCGCACCCATAAATGGTCGGTTGATGTCACTGGTGAACCTACACCGGAGACAACATGGTGAGTAATTCTCAACTGTATACACCTGCCATACGCTAATAAAGACACCTCAAATCTTCCCTTCACTTCTTTTATTAGTATGGTAAGTTTGCTCATAGTGTATTTTTGCTAAGGTTTTCTATAAATAAATTGATCATTACTAGAACTTAACCCAATTTTGTTGATTTTAATGGTTTGAAATTAATTTGAAATGTTTAGAAATTTAATCATATCTTTAACTTTTATTTAGATAGTGTTGACATACTAAAAGATGAAACAATAGAAATCAATTTCAATTTTATTTTGTCAAATGTTGTATTGTGAGTTAAGTATCACATTAATAAATACTACAGATTGACTCAAAGAAAGAAAGAATTCAAAGAATCCCCACTACTATTCAGTATTCGCTATGTCTTTCAAGGGGGACAGCGCGTACGCAGTCCCCACTACCAAAAATTACGCATCCGAGTTATCCACATTAGGGATAATCGCAGGGGTCAACCCGACCGCAGTGCAATGGAAGGGCCTCGCCCTGGGGGAACCGCCTTCTTGATCACGGTATCCCCTATGCCAGGTAAGTATGATTTCCCCCTTGCCGCCCGGGATTGTCATTCCGTTGCGGAGGGTCTTAACACCGACTTTTATTTTTACCCGTGCTGGCATCTCTGTTTGATGCTTGCATATTGGTGCGACGTCATTACTAACACTACCGCCATCTGTGGGTTTAAAGGTCATACTTTAGTGTGACGTCAGTCATCAAATTGCTACCACTAATAATAATAATAAAGTGGTGTTATATGGATGCATATCTTTTCACATTAAAAAAAATAAATGTCTCTTGAGCCTATAGAATAACCTGTGCTTGCAGTATATTCGTCAGATTAGGTCAAAATAAAAATAAAATTGTTTTATAGCCTATATGTGGATCACCATCACTTACCTAAAGGCTTAAAGGAGTTTAATTTTTATAATGTGTAAAGTTAATTATGGTAACAAATTAGTACCGCTCTACAATTTTGTGAAATGGCAGCAATTCGATGACTGACGTCACACTAATATGACCTTCAAATACACAGATGGCGGTAGTATTAGGAATGACGTCACAAAAACATGTGACCACCAAACAGAGATGTCAGCACGGGTAAAAATGGAAGTCGGTGTTAAGACTCTCCACAACGGAATGACTACCCCGAGCGGCGAGAGCTAAATCATACTTACCTGGCATAGGGGATACCGTGATCAAGAAGGCGGTTCCCCCAGGGCGAGGCCCTTCCATTGCACTGCGGTCGGGTTGACCCCTGCGATTATCCCTAATGTGGATAACTCGGATGCGTAATTTTTGGTAGTGGGGACTGCGTACGCGCTGTCCCCCTTGAAAGATATGTCCTTTAACCATTTCAATGGATACTCCACTCAAATGCTGAGACATTCGTCATTGTTTATCTTCTTTCTTTGAATCTACACTACATAAGTATTTACAATAACAACCCATTTACTTGAAGTTTGAACCTGTCTTTAATGTAACGTCATCGACGCCAAGGTGTATTATGAACCTAAACGAATTTTTAAATGATTATAGTGGATATAGGTAAATGGTGATGCTTAGGACATTTTATCTAATAAGATGATTAAAACAGTTAAATGCAATATCACTGACTCAATAATAGATTAAAGAACACAAAAAGAGAGAAAAAAAAGAACAGAAGAGAAAAATAGAGCAAAAAACATACGAAATTAATTTTTAATATAAATTCTACATACCAATACCATTCTCTCATCTCTCAATTTCGTCAACTTATTTTAATCAATATCCGATTTTTAAAAGGTTTTCTATTTCATCATCAGGCTATATTAGTCCACTGCTGGACATAGCCCTCCCCCAATGAGCGCCATAGCGCCCTGTCTTCAGCTTGCCGCATCCAGCATCTGCCTGCAGTCTATTTCTATTTATATCGCATAT
Source organism: Eilema caniola (assembly GCA_949126895.1). Classification (NCBI taxonomy): domain Eukaryota; kingdom Metazoa; phylum Arthropoda; class Insecta; order Lepidoptera; family Erebidae; genus Eilema; species Eilema caniola. Next base: position 6,649,276 of record OX421488.1, on the reverse strand, counting down.
ATTATCAAATTCGTCACATACTTGATACCTCAGTCTCTGCTGGACATAAAAATAATAATAATAATAATAAAAATCATTTATTGCCAAATAAAATGTTACAATGTTGGGTATTATACTGTGACCCCACACTAGGCAAAGCCTGTCCTGTGGGTGCCAAATACGTTTACACTTTCCGTGAAACATCGTTTGCTCGGGTGACAAAAGCGCTTTTCGGCTTAACACAATTTTTTTTTTTATTTTTTTTTTAAATTTACCGTTATATTAACAGTTCATTTACCAAAAATTAAAATTTATGATTATATACTTTAATGCAACAATGAAGAGATTATGTAGTTATATATCATTATTATAGTTATTCAATCTTTCACTTGACATTCACCAATGACCACAACATTTATGACACATGAGCAATTAAACTTTCGGTAAGATCGTACGATAGGGAATTGAGCCATTTTGTGACTTTCAACCTTGCCTCTTTTACCGAACATAGTTTTATGTCGCAAGCGCTATTTGTCTGATTATATATGTGGATGTCTTTAAATGGGCTAAAGCGTCTGGCAAAGCTTGTGTTGACTTGGGGTAGTGGTAATTTATAAACTCGTCGCTTAACTAAATCTTTGTAGTCTTCTGAGTTTATTATTTTTTTATGAACACTCAGAACTGTTTTAAGTATATGTAATTGACGCACATTCAACAATTTACTTTCACTGTACAAAGTTTTTGTAGGATATCGGAAGGGTTTCCTAAACATAGTTTTAATAACTGACCTCTGAGCTCTTTCAATTTGGATCATTGCTGTTTTCTGAGCACTTCCCCAACACGTTATGCAATATGTTATCAGCGATTGACACAAGGCATAATAGACAACTCTTAAAGTGTCTGGCGACGCCGATGAGCGGAGCAGTTTTGGTATATTCGCTGTTTTTCGGACTTTGTTGGAAAGGCCTCTTATGTGTGCATCAAAGTTAAGATGTTCATCAATGACCACACCAAGGTACCTTATAGTACCACTTCTTGATAACTCCTCGCAATCACAGGGCTGCAACCGATCCGAACACTCATGTATTTTAACACTTAGAGTCATGTTTGGCGCTGTTACCCGAGTTTTATGGAAACATATATACTTGGTTTTTCTGGCATTTAGGCTAAGCAGATTGTATTGGAGCCATTTAATTATCTGCTTCATTCCATTCTCTGCGTTTAGAAACGCCTCCTTCCAAGTAAGGCCGTAGTAAATGATCGCAGTGTCATCCGCATAGCATATAATGTCCGCATCAACACTATCGTGTATATCATTGATATATATTATGAATAAAGTTGGTCCCAAGATGCTTCCCTGTGGCACACCATAATGTGTAGCTCGTAGGTCACTTTTATGGCTGTCGACGCTTACACACTGCATTCTCCCAGTCAAATAACTTTTGAACCAATTAAGTGCAACACCCCTAACCCCGCAATGATTTTCTAGCTTTTTTGTTAATATTGGAATTGATATTGTATCGAACGCCTTTGCTAGGTCTAGGAAGGTACCAACACAAGTTTTCTTGCTGTCAAGATGAGCTGATACGGTCGATGTCAGAAGCGTGACAGCTTCTTCGGTTGACTTACCTTTTCTAAAACCAAATTGTCTTGGCGAAATAAGATTGTTGGTTTCTATGTACTTGACAAGTCTGTTATTAACAATCTTCTCTAAAAGTTTTGAAAACGTAGTCAGGAGTGAAATAGGTCGATAATTTTCCATAGAGTTCTTGGGTCCGTCCTTGTGAATAGGTAAAATGGATGCTATTTTCCATGAATCTGGAAATGCACCCACTTCCATACTGGCGTTAAATAGTGTTACTAGAGGTTTTGTAATGACATTCTTAATATCCTTCAAAAGCACATTGGTGATGCCATCAATACCTGGAGACTTATCGTTTTGTAGGGACATTATGAGCGAATCGATTTCACATACATCAGTAGGCTGCAGAAAGAAGGAGTTCAAAATTTGCTTACGATCGATTTTTGCAGCAAGTGCTTCCTGGTTTAACTGTAATTTATTGAGAGTGTTATCCGCCAACTTGGCTTTTCCGAATGTGCCATATTGTTATAATGGCAATTATTCTCCTAATTATAACAATTTTATTTGGTACATTAGAAAATATTTCTACTCCAGGTCTTGGCGTGAGAACATCAAGCTAGTGAACACAGAGCGCATTAAGATCGAGAATAAGGAATACCACACCGACTTTACTATTGTAAACGCCGTGAGGCGAGACACCGGCAAATACAAGCTTCGGGCTGAGAACTGCAATGGTTTTGATGAGGAGACAGTTGAGCTGACTGTCTTGAGCAAGCCTAGCGCACCTAAGGGTGAGTGTGACTTTGTTTTGTAGTTTTACATAAGAAAATTGACCTAAGTGGCCAGTAATATGTGTGTACATGATTAAGAAATAATAAGAAAGTAGTATTATACCAATGATACTTTAATACTTGTCGCACTGGCGCAGATTGACGGCCTGGCACGAAAAGAGTTTTGATTTCTTGATTATGAATAGGTCCTATTATCATTAAATAAAATTTAAATATCTATAAGATCTTTCTTACAAGGTAAATAAATATCCTTTGCCCTGCTATGTCGTCAGACTGCGCCACTCATATCAATGCATTTAAGCGAGCCTGAAAAATAATCTGACGAGGCTGTCGAGCTGAGGGCCACCATTGACCATTAATGTTGTCTGGAATGGTGACCCGTCTTTACTAAAGCCTTACCTATAGCTTACCGGCGAGCTTAGACTATATACAAACTCTATAGACAAAGTAAGTTCAACTTCAATGTGGCGTACAAAGATCAACTAATTTGCTACGAGTGACATATACATACATCTCACATCATGCGCACATTGACAGTTTAAAGAACAATATTGACATTAGCTGACTCACACATAACGCATATTTCAAGCCGTTATTTTAGCAATGAATTTTGTTAGCACTACTGTGTCTTTACAGTATATGGTCAAAGCCGGCGAGTTTAAGTCATTGACATTACCGGTATAAAAAATATCTTAATCAATCAATTTCTTCAGGACCATTGGAGGTATCGGACATCCACGCCCAGGGCTGCAAGGTGAAATGGGAGAAGCCGGAAGACGATGGTGGTTCTCCAGTCAAAGAGTACGAACTCGAGAAGATGGATCTGGCCACCGGCAAATGGGTCAGGGTTGGCAGGTTAGTAAAAAAAAAACAAAACAAGAAAAATTAGTGGCGAGGGTTCCCTTTAACTCGTTTCTGGCTGGCTTGTCATTGCAGAGATTAGAGACTAACTAGATTAGTTTAAAAAATATCCACCGATTTCCCTTTTGAAAAGTTTTACCCTTCGTCACTGATAAGAATATTCCTGAAATGAATTAATTGAAACATTTGGGAACCTTTATCTTCTCAATAGGTCAACCGTTTTTATTCGTTTAGTACATATACTGATAGATAACCTATAGGCTGGTTTATAAAAATTATTGGTAGCAATTATTCTTTCCCTCACTTTGACTCATGTTTTCTTAAAATTTTGGAATTTGTACTAATGGTTAAACAGTTTGAACATTACTGTTGAAAAATGATCGCATTATCAAAAATGTCGAGCAATCTATATAACAATAGAGGATCGATTTGCTAATCCTACTTGACTAGAAACTTTACAATAATCATCAGAATAACACAAAGGCTACAATTTATAACGATAACCGATATTCTAGCGACAACCAACATCCACAAGGGCGGAGCCGCGGGCAAAAGCTATTAATAATATTAAAAATTCTATGAAACTCTTTCTCAAATCGATTAATATGTTAATCTGGATTGGTTCGGGCGAGGTCTGGTAGCTTAGTGGTCAAAGCATTGCCCCTGTAAGGCAAAGATCGCTGGTTCAAAACCCGCCTATAATCGATTTGAATATAATATTTATACAATATTTCTAAAACATTGTGTGTAGTTGTACAATGTACAAATACGTCTATAAATAATGCACAAAAACTGTTTGTTTCTGTTCTGTTCTGTTCTGTCACAAAGCCGTGTTTACTTGCGTGTGACGTCAGCAGTGCTGTGATCGATCACAGAGCGTTTTCGTCACAGATAAAAATTCGAAAGATTATTAGATATTTTTAAGCGAAATTCTCAAAAAATATGCTTATTTTAATTTAATTTATAGTTTTAAATGTCTTTTTACGCTATTATCTGATAGGATGACCATTATTTGTAGTATTTTTTTAATGTTGTCAAATAGCGTATTAAACTATCGCAGCTTTCTGCTGGACATAGGCCTCTACCAAGGGAGGCTTGACCTACTGTTTCCAGACTGGAATTGCAGTTCATTGCTAGCAGACCATTGTAGGTATACTATCACAGATCAACTAAAATTCTAATATTCATGAACAGAGTTGCCGGCGACAAGAAGCCCTTGGAGATGGAGGTGACCGGCTTAGAGCCTGGTCACCAGTACAAGTTCAGAGTGACGGCCGTGAACGACGAGGGTGACTCGGAGCCGCTTGAAGCTGAGAAGGCCATCCTTGCTAAGAATCCGTTTGGTATGTATATTTTGGTTCTTTAGCTTGTGAAAACTGATACTTGTTACAATAAGTACCACTTTTTACACACTACAATACAAGTTGATAATACCGGGTGTAAGGGGAACGCCAAAGCCAAAAGGCCCGTGCTAGTACTCCGGGTATACTACATATTATATAGGCATAACCTTTTTTTTCGATTTGGTGACAAAAATATTTTTTTTTATTTGTTTCAATTTGTTTCGTTTTTTTAGCATTATTAATTCTCCATCATATAGGGAATGAAACGACAATTTCTTAAAAAAAATAACATCGCTACAAGAAAAGCACGCGCTTGGTGCCATTTGTTTTTTTTTCTTGAGTGATGTTTTTTATGAAATTGTCGTTTCATTTAACTTTCCTAATACGATGGACAATAAAGAATGCTAAGAAAACGAAAAAATATATTTCAAAATTTAAAAAAAAATTCACCAGATCGACAAATAAAAATGTATATTATGTTTATTATACATATATATATATATATATATATATACTTATATATATATTTGCATCGCGGAGTTGATATTACGTCCTACATGGCGGTTTTTACCGATGATGTTGCGTCCGACTGACTTGTAGCATCCTGTATACGGATGCAACATTGACCATCTCTCAAATTCAGCCAGAAGTAGTGTTAAGGTGAGTACAATGCCTGGGTGAAATATTGGCATGGACGTTGTTTTCTCACCAGAGTGCTTTTCAGCGTATTTCTTAGTTCCGCGGTTTGGCGCGCGAATTTTGGAGGTCGCTCCTGTGCGCCGTATATTAGTGGCGTTATATTCGATATTTTGTTTACGTATAACACTCCGATAATGTGGCTTCCTGTATATAATAAAAGTTTTTATCAATTCTAATGTGTGATTTAATTGCATCACACAAAACGACATCGTCCCAGAGGAGACGCGGGGGTGACAGAGGTGAGGGGGCGGAGTTCGCACGCGACTTGCAAGCGGCATGTTTTTGTTAATATTTTTGCCGGCCAGCGCGGACGTAATAACGCTTGTGGTATAAATATCGATACCGGAAATTTCAATTGTCGTAAAGGACCGTTGCAATTAAGAAAATAAACCAAACTTAATAATTGACGAATATGAGTGTCCGTAACGACCCATAAAATTTTAACTGAAGTACTTTATAGTCACGAAAAATTGGTTGTGATAAAATTAGATATGTAGTAAAGAACTAATCCTGATCATCAATGGGTCGTACGAGTTAATTAAATCGGAGACTAAGGGGGTACAAGAAACAAAAGAACCTAAAGATTTGGTTATAAAATGGCAAAACTGAGTGAAATAAAAGGGATTTTTACTATTTCGTATTTTTTTATAAAAAAATTATGGCATAAATTTTACAAAAAATGTTAGGAACTCAAAATTTATAATTCTTTTTATTTTTATATTTTTTTTCTTTTTTCATTCAAATGGCAAACTATTGTTGAAATGCTGAAAAACAACCGAATGTTTGGAATAATCGGCCAATAAACTATTCTAATAACAAGTTTTCTTAAATAATTATGTCAGTCATGAACTAAATAAAGGTAAAATATCCAACATTTACCAAACTTCGCCCACTAGAATTCAAAATTCAAACAAATGACACTATAAAGCAGTGTTTCCTAAACATTGTTCTGCCATGGCCCGGTAATTTCCACACTGCCCCTTCGTGCCCCACTGAATACTTTTAAGCCAAGCTGGTTCCATTAATAATACTACAAAATTGTATAGGTTACATACAATACTTTGGGATCACCTATTTAGTAACTAATTCCCATCTTTCCAAAATAAGGGTGACGTGTAACACCCCGACAACTATCGGGGAATAAAGCTCATTGCACACAGTATGGTAAGTTTGGGAGAAAGTGATAGAGAAGCGTGTACGAGAGACAAAAGCGTGGTTACCCATAACCAGTTCGGGCTTAAGCATGGCCACGGGACCACATATGCCATTTTTCCTCTTCGCCAACTGTGTGAAAACTCATGGTGTTTGTGAATTTCGAGAAAGCATATGACCGGGTACCCAGAACGGCTTTATGGTAGGCCTTGAAAGAGAAAGCGGAAGTACATAGAGTAGATCTGTGCGATGTACTGACGATCAAGAACCTATGCACGATCCGCTGCCGGCAACGCCGACGAGTCCAATGTGGCGAAAGGCTTGCGTCAGGGCTCGGCGCGGAGCTCCTATCTCTTCCTGTTGATAATGGATGCCTTGACATCGGAGATACAGGAGGAGAGCTCCTGATGTATGCTGTTTGCTGATGATCACCTCGCCCCGAGCGATCGCATCCTCCGCCAGGGCTCTTACGCGCAGTAGAACCAAGACTGAATGTTCTGTGATTTCGGCGATCTCTCCAGTTTTACACCCATGGTATTAGATAGTGCACCAATACCAGTCTGCTCCAATTTCCGCTACTTCGGCCCTCTTATCCAGACGGTTGAGGAAACTGATCGAGCAGTGAAGCACAGAATAGATGCAGGGTGGATGAAATGGCGGCAGGTCAAAGTCACAATATGTGATCCCCATTTTCCCCTCAAGTTTAAGGGGAAAATCTATAAGTTCATGTTCAGATCTGCCATAATGTATGGATCGACATGTTTTTCCTTGAAAGCGACGAATGAAAGACAACTGCATGTGGCGGAAATCCGAATGTTAAATTTGGATGTGTGGTTTGATAGTGGCACCAGTGAAAGAAAAATTGAGAACCAAGCGACTGTCGTGGTATGAAAATATTATGAGAAGGGAGTAAAGTCATGTTGTAAGGAAGGTTCAAAGTATGAAGAGTTATGTAAGGAGGGGTATGTAAGAAGTTATCATGGACGTCCTGCGGATAAGCAGTCGGATATCGCGGAAAAAGGCAGCTTCTTTTCACTGAGCTTGACCGGATTCTGAACCACGTTTCCCAATGGGGCTCTGAGAACTTGGTAGAGTTCAATGCTAAGAAGACGAAATGTGCGTTTACAGCAAAGATATCTCCTTTCCTTCCCCTTCCCACTCTTCAGAACACGCCACTGCCATTGCAGGACAACCTCAGTATCCTCGGTATGGATGTTCGCTGTAAAATAAATAACAAAAACTACATCGAGAGTATCATCAAAACAGCTTCGCGTAAACTCGGAGTCCTGAACAGAGTGAGACGGTTTTTCACGCCGGAGCAACGGTGTCTTCTATACAAGACACAAATTCGTTCCTGTGTGGAATACTGCTCGCATCTCTGGGATGGATCCGCAAAGTACTTATTAGATGCTCTCGACAGGTTGCAGCGACGTCCGGTCCGCATTATCGGATATCCTGAGGTCACGAGTACCCTCGAGCCTTTGCAGCTGCGTCCCTCCCGAACCAGGGACGCGTTCTGCGTACACCGGTGACATCAGTGTAGGGGATATAATATTCCATGCCCAGACTGATCTCAACGGCCACAGCAGTTGCGGCCTCAGATGGGTTCTTACCCTCAAAGCAGCGTTCAACCCACGGGACGGACGCAAAATAATCGCGCAGGCCATCCCAGTCCGCTGACGAGTAGTGCCAGAGACGCCGCTTCCTTTCGCTGCGCGGGTCGTGGGGGCGCTATAATGGGCACCTCGGAACGGACCAGACAATGGTCGAATTCACCTAAAGCGGCGCTCACCGAAACACTGTACTGGTCCGGGTGACTCGTCAGCAGGAGGTCTAGCAGAGAGGGCTCATGGTCCGACCTTTTTGGTATCCTAGTGACCTCGTGTACCAATTGGGTCAGGCCATGCGTCAGAGCAAATGCATGAGCGGCTCTTCCCGCGTGGGTTGTTTTGGCGGAGCCCAACCAGATCTCGTGGTGGGCGTTTAAATCCCCCAAAGACACCAGTTCAGCGTTCGGAAATCGCTCCTGCGCATCATCTGCCGCCTGACTCAGGTATTCAAAGAGTCGAGTTGTCTCGGTATCTCCTGTATGGGAGCGGTAAAGGCACACATAGATCTGACTCATAGAGCCATGGTCTATGTGCACCCAAAGGGTGGAAAAGGACGGATCCTCTAGGCAGCGCAAACGGCGATAACAAATATCCGCCCTGACATACACACACACCCCGGCTTTTGCGCGGAAATTCTCCTCAAGGACATAGCCGGGGTAGAGCAAGTAGGTCGTGTCATCAGGGCGGCGTATTTGTGTCTCCGTAAGAAACAGCATAGCTGGTTTCGCTGTCTCCAGGTGTTGGTGGACGGCGTTGAGGTTTGTATGGAGCCCACAGATGTTCGTGGACTCCACCTCAAATAGCGAGCCCGAGGGAGAGTTTCTTGCCGCTGTGTAGACCAATCTACTGTTGTTGTGCGCTGCCATGAGGATGAAGAGGGAAGGCGTGAAAAAAAGAGGCGATTGTTGCCGCAGCACCGCGTGACAAAGCGTGGGTTATTGGTTTTATCTATGAATGTGAGGTATGGCGAGAGCCGACGCGCCGAACGGAAGGGCCCCCGTACCCCCTCGAGTATGGTCGGCGGGCTCCCTCGTCCGGTCACCAACCGGCACGACGAGCCATATCGGGATTATGCGCGACCTGGTCGGGCAGCCTCCCAGGGTGGTTAGTCCCGGTTTGGCCCCTGTACTATGCCGCGGGCGGCCAGCGGCACCACCGTTTCTACAGGTCTCCCTGCTCGGCGCGTCGCCCCGCGCCATCCCCCACTAGACTACGCCAAGACCCACCGTTCCCACTTGTGCAGCGACCTCAATCCCCCCTGCCCGGCTATGAATTTGCTGACCCCTGAACGCAATCCAACCGAGATTGGATTACTATGGAGGGTTTTTCGCAAAAGTGCACGGTGGTACTCACCCGGTCGAAATTTGTGACAAATTTGTGCCATCAAATTATTATTATTATTATTATTTTTATTATTATTTATATTTATTATTATTTTATTTTAATCGACTTCATGAAAAGAGATGATTTTCTATTCATACATACATACATATCGTCACTCCTGTCCCCTATTGGGGTAGACAGAGACCACGTCCCTCAATAAATTTATTGGGATCTATTATATTAGGTACCTATGTATGTATAGATATAAGGTTTGGAGGAAGCAACAAACTTAATAGTTTATGGCGTACATTCAAAAATAATATACGGTACCGATATAATCTCAAATATAGTAAGGAGTCGTTAAATTAGTAGAATGCATGGAATTAATATAGTACAATATATGGTATCAATATATCCATACATTTAGATGGATGTAGGAAAAACGATTAAATGCATGGAACGAATACAAAAATATACAATGTGTCACATGATTTCCATCGACAACGGATGCAAAAAACCAGCGAGAATTATTTCAAAATGAATATCTAATTTTCGTACCTAAACAAAATTTCTCGTCGACAATAGAATTCACATGACAGCAATGTAGCTATATTCGCACGAATAACAATTAAAAAGTCATTGGAAATGGTAGACGCCGCTGGGTTCGACTTTGAAAAGACGCAACAAGTCTTCAGCGATTTAAATATATATATATACATATATATATATATATATATATATATATATATATATATATATATATATATATATATATATATACTTATATATATATATATACATATACATATATATATATAAATGTCGAATCAATCAATCAATCGAATTGAAATAAAGGCTAAATCTATGATGACGTCACCATGGTGTTCATTGTTTGTGATAAAATCCGTGATTTCACACATCAGTATAAATATGTACCGCCTTTCTAAAATACCGTTTGTAAATGACATAGGTACCAATACCTAGCCCACAGCGTACTTGCAGCTAAGCGCGTTGTGGACCTTGAAAATGCCGCTTTCCAATGAATTTCGTCAATACCTCCTCTTGTCTATTCTTTATCAATGCAATTAAATCTATAACCCTTTATCTTTTTTACAAAGGCAATACAAAAATGGCGATAGTCGGTAGGTACTTATTAATTTGAGAACTAAACTTCTGTCGTTTCTCCCCTAGACGTGTCCGACAAGCCTGGCAATGTCGAAGTCGCTGACCACGACAACCAGAGCGCGGAGATCAAGTGGGACCCGCCCAAGAACGATGGTGGAGCCCCAGTGCTGAAGTACATCATTCAGAAGAAACCTAAGGGTGGGGACTGGGAGAATGCTGCTGAGGTAAGTGTATATTGAAACTAAAGATACTATTGTAATCTTTGACTAATATACTGTATAGACTAACAAAACGCATTGCCAAAGACGGCTCGAAATACGCGTTATATATTTTTTTAAACGTTAAAGATTTTTCACATTGAGATGGTCACTATTAGATGTTGTTAGGTTAGATAATTACATATCAACTTAAGACAGAAGGTCCCTTAAGTAGGGATTGAGTAAATTAATTACCGACTTGGTATTACATGGATCTCACAACTTTTTACGGTAGAACAACGGAGGCGGGACTTGGTTTCTTTGACAAGTATTGTTATTTTTAATGGGATCTCATTTCTTTATGTTAATAGTCAGCGACAGATCAAGAATTCTGACCGCCCTAGGCTAATTATTAGGACGCGCCAGGTGCGTTACGGACGGCCTAAAAGTAGTGAGAGGGGTAGTAGTGTGAAAATGTTTAAAATTCGAATTTCCTATACAAAATGAAGTTAAAACGCCCGTTATTGCGAGGCGGATTAAACAAAACTCGCACTAGGTACTCTGTTGCCAGCTCACCCATCTCGCTCGACCACCGACCGTTTCGAGTAACAAGTCAGTGCTTGAAGTACGCGCGCTTTTGAAAATTTCTAAATATAGTGACTCTCAAGTGCATTTTAATTTTAGTGTTTTGTTTCGGTCTGGTTGAAATATGTAGGGTAGATGCAATGATGGTAGATTAGTGTATGCGAAGAAACTATTTCTTTGGGCGCCCCCTCCCGATCCTCGCGCCCTAGGCTGCAGCCTAATTAGCCTAAGGGTTAATCAGGCCCTGTTAATAGTCCTACTTTATTCCTCTCTTCTTGTATATACCAACACGAATTCTTAAAGTCCTCTCTCTGTCTTATGAGCTTTTCTTATTTTTGTAGGTAGGCTACCTACAAAAATAAGAAAAGCTCCTTGTTTTCTAGTGTCGGTTATTTACAACCTTAGTTATTAATTAGGAATATTTAATGTCTCTACTTTCTGTCTATTCTTGCATTTTTATCCCGTTGACCATTTTACAAGTTACCTTTGATACACCTTTTATTCCATTATATTATACATTATAATTAACTGCAAATGTGACTTTGTAATCCTATATGCGGCCGTGCCGCTTTTTTTGCTCGACTGGGCTTGCTCCCATATTAGATCTAAGATTGTTGCTGACTGTACCATTTTGTTCCAGGTACCTGGAACCCAGAACTCTGGCAAGGTAGACGGTTTGCCGGAGGGCAGCGAGTACCAGTTCCGCGTGATCGCAGTTAACAAGGCCGGACCCTCGGACCCGTCTGATCCTACCAAGATGACAACGATCAGGCACAAAGCACGTAAGTATACTGCTCTAGGTTTTTCATAAGGTATTTTTAATAGTAGGTACACCTCTAACTATACCTACCGAGATTGTAGGCGTATACAAAAGCTCTTCTGTATATACTTATTATGCTGCGTGGATTACGTCAAATTAGAATTCAAAAATCACACTATCTAGATAGGAATCTCTCCAGCTTTTGGGCTTTAGGTGCCTGAATTTTCGTTATAGCACAAGTAATTTTTAAAGGAGAGAGAAAAAAAATAAAAATCTGCGAGGCACTTCGTAAAACCAACAACTCCCCCATACCAGGAATTTATATGGGTATAATTTGCCCCACGAGTTTGAATTTAGTGGGACTAAGTGGATATACAATTATTTTTAACATTGCACTTTGCTCCACCATTGGGGAAGCTTAGTGGGGTAAAGCGAGAGCATCCATACACACAGAGTAAATTACAACACCTGCTCTTAGTCATTAAACATTTGACAACAAGCTTAACCAAACAAAGGCACTTTAGGATTATTTTTATTATGTCTTCCTATTAATAAGGCTGTATGAAATAAATAAAGCGATCACTCTGAAATACGGTTGTTTTACTACTGTACTGGCACAGGTCAATATTTTTTGACATAATCAACTCTGTCAAGACTACCGGCTCGAAATAAATCCTACAGAAGTTCAATGTTGTTACAGTGAAGCCACGCATCGACCGTACCAACCTCAAGGCGCTGGCCGTCCGCGCCGGCAAGCCTATCTTCTTTGACGTCAACGTCAAGGGTGAACCCGCTCCTAAAGTGCAATGGTTCCAGAAGTGGAAGAACGAGGAGAAGGAGGTATATAGACATTTGTTCCGACCTCGACCAACCAAGCAAGAACCGAACCCGCGATCGATGATGTAGACATACATTTATCGTTCTCTGAGCCTATTCCAAGCTTAGTTGGGGTTGGCTTTCCAATCTATAGTCCGTTTTTCTTTTTTAATTTCAGATAATAAATTGACAAAAAAAAAACAAATTGTGTAACAATGATACCAGCTTTTATTGCTTAGTGATGTGCTCGAAACTATCGAGAATGTTTGCCTAGATACAAGTGGTTTATCTGAAAAAAAAAATCAGTTTGGTACACTATCCATATAAGGCAACTATAAAATAACCTACAAAAATCTGTACTAAATTTAATTTATCGACAACTTTCGATACTGGTGGCACATGACTATTTTTTAATTGCAATAAACCGGCAACATAAGTAATGTCATTTTACTATCTGAAATTTAAAAAAAAGACTATAATTGTAATGCGGCTAAACTTCGATATTTTCCGTGAAGCGACTGCTACCTGACCCCCACAACTGATTGGCGATATCGACGTTCTGTGGTTAGACTAGTCAGACTTTTGAAGGCTCCAACTATTCGTAACGACAGTCATAGCTGTTCATATGGTAACCGGGACCGACGACTTAACGCGCCCTCCGAGGCACGGAAACACCCAGACCAATGCGAATAAACATATTCGTGCATACAAATATTTGCACTCATAGTTCGCAGTTCGAAGTCCAGTCAAACCTGTTAGACTAGTAAAGCGGAACCTAGACTCCGGAGTGAAAACTTCGGATTCATATGCGACTGGGATTAACACTATGATGAGGAAGGATTAATATTTGCACTGTGTGGAAATATAAAGCAATTATAAAAAAAAATAATTGTAGTAGTTGATATCGATTGTAACATTTTCAAGTTATTATAATAAAAACAGTCGATCGACTAACTCTATCCCTAAAATTGCTTTCCGGCTGACGTGGCCTTGTCAATAAATGGCGACTAATTTTTGTTCGGAGCTTTAGGTATTAACGCTAGAACAAAGTTATATCGACCATTGTGTTTGAGCTGTCAAAAAGAAAATAAACGAATGGACAGAGTATAACTTGTATTCCATCTACCAGGTCACAGCAAACGTAATCAACGTAGACTACAACACCAAGTTAGACGTCAAAGAGTCTGTGCGTGCCATGACGGGCACATACCGTATCCTGGCTACCAACGAACACGGCAAAGATGAGGCGGAAGTGGAGATCACCGTTCTATCCTCTCCCGGCAAGCCAGGTGGCCCGCTCAAGGTCACTGACGTCACTAAGAATGGCTGCAAACTGGCCTGGAAGAAACCGGAAGACGATGGTGGTAAGTTGATGGTTTTTTTTTCTTTCTTATATCTCTTTAGTTGCGGAAAAGTACCGTTGATGGAAAGTGGTTATCGGGACCTAAAGAAAGGAGTATCACACTCACTCTGCCGACCCTTTTCTGGTACTAATGATTATGATTACTTGTTTTTTTTGCACTGATGTGTATAGCATAGACTCTATGCTATAAACATCAGTGCTAAAAAATACTCTATGCTATAGAGTTTATCTGACAGTGATTGATCATACTGTTCAAAAATCATATTGCAAAGTATACCATATAAAAAAACGTTTGAACGGACCGTACCTTACTCACTACCTACTTAAATGATCTTTCTAGGCGGTATGAATAATACTTATCCCTCTTCTCCTAGGCAAACCAATTACCGGCTACGTAGTCGAAAAGCTCAACAAGGCGACCGGACGATGGGTGCCCGTCGGCAAGACTGACGACACTGAGATGGATATCAAGGGTCTGCAGGAAGGCGAAGAATACGAGTTCAGAGTCAAGGCGGTCAACGAAGAGGGAGAATCTGAGCCTCTGAAGACCGACCACTCGATCATTGCGAAGAATCCTTATGGTGAGTAATATTTTCTTTTATTACGTTAAGGTGAGCTGCTGATGGGAAGTCAACCAATCAGTCAATTGATACGCAGTGGAGTTTGTTGCGCCGTTTCTTCTTCACTGGTGCCTTAGAAGCGGTGGTCAAGTACGTTTTAAGCGCGTTACACAATTTTGAATAAATAATTTAAATAAGATTAATGCTGCGAAAATGAGAAGTCTGAGAAGTATAGCTGGAGTAACTTTGGTAGTTAAAGTGAGGAACAGTGTGATAAGGGAACGTTGTGGTGTGGTAGAAGATGTAGTGACAAAGATAGAGAAAGTGATGCTTAGATGGTTCGGACACGTAGAAAGGATGAGTGCAAGTAGATTGACGAAACAGATTTATGAGGCGAGAGTGAATGGGCGAGTCGGTAAGGGGCGACCTAGGCGAACGTTCTTCGATCAAATCGAAGACGTCTTAAGTAATGGCCAGGTCAAAAGTACCCAGAACCGACGCGCTTGTATGAAAACGCTTATGAAAGTAGGAGAAGCGAAAAAGGTGTGTCAGGACCGTAGCAAGTGGAAAGAAGTGATCTCTGCCTACCCCGATGGGAAAAAGGCGTGACCTTATGTATGTATGTATGTAATTTAAATAGCCTATCGACAGTCCACTGCTGGACATAGGCCTCTCCCAATGTTGGGAGGGGTTGGCCTATTGTTTCCAAGCTGACCAGACGGATTGGTACAAGGTTTTATTTCGAGGTTGCCTTCTCTCGCAGTGATATCGTCTGCGTATTTTTCCTTTAGTAGCCTTTCACGACCCCCTTCAGATGAGATGGGGTGGTAATACTTGTATTATTTCAGTATTGGGCTTATTCTCAAGGTGGTTTGGCTTTGGAGATCTATGCAGTGATGATATGAAGCGTCCCACTGTCTCATCACATATTGATTCATTATGTATGTGTTGCCGTTCCTACAATCCCCTTCGTATCTACATACCTACGTAGGCAATGCCAACTCACAAAGTTTAAGGGACCGGTCCCTTAAATGGATGTGAAACAGCATGTCAAACGAGACCATTAAGTACCCGAGGGGGGCATCTCGAGATGGCATTGGGTCAGCCGGGGTGTGACGGAAATGCCGATTGCAATTTCACCTTTGGAAACGAATGACATCGACACCAATGAAAGCCTTAAGACGGCGTGCGGTTTTACTCGGTTCGTCATCGGAGTTGAAGTCATATCGACGCAGTGTGAAATGAAAATACTTGCGAAGAAATAATAACAGTACGGTGTTTTTTTCTCAGATATCCCTGGCAAGCCCTCAGTGCCGACTATCGAGGACTGGGACGTGGACCGAGTGGACCTCGTTTGGGAGGCGCCTAAGAACAACGGTGGCGCCCCCATCACCGGCTACGTCATCGAGAAGAAAGAAAAGTATGGACAATGGACTGAGGCGCTTGTTACAACGGTAATAACTACAAAATGTTGAAAACTTTGTGGAAAAAGAGAAGGAAATTCTATCAATACCCTTTGATTAGGCTTAGCGTCGGTATATTAGTTGTTCAGTGTTGGACTTATGATCGTGTGGTGTCAGGTTGTAATCCTGGCTATATTACACTACTGATTTCAACTTATTTCTAACTTAGCTGGAAGGGTTAGGAAAATTATTTCGGGTACTAATAGCTTCGGTAGCCTAGTGTTTATGGAGTCGGCCTTACGATTGAGAGGTCCTGGGTTCGAATCCTGGCCATTACACAACCGACGTGAACCTGATTTTTAACTGAAGCTTATTTGGAGAGGATAGTGAAGATATTTTGGAAAGGAATAGCGTTGGTAGCTAAGTGGCTAAGGAGTCGGCCTTATGATCTAGAGGTCCTGGGTTCTATTCCTGGCCATAACACTACCGACGTAAACTCATTCCGCACTCAAGCAATTTAGCTTAGCTCGAAGGGCTAGGAAGAATATTCGTGATTACGTTTACTAATATTCTTAAAAAAAATATGACCTTCAGCAGACCTTGATCTGAGAACTCTGTTAGCGCGATGCAGTATGAACACTTTCGTTGTAGTGTCAATTGACAACCCTAGATGGCGTTGACTACAAATTTAAGCACACAGTACACACTCGACGTACTTTTCTTCCCAGACCCCAGAATGCAAGGCCCGCGTGCCAGATCTGAAGGAAGGCAACGTGTACCAGTTCCGTGTGCGCGCTGTCAACAAGGCGGGCCCGGGAGAACCGGGAGACGCCACACAGCCGCACACTGCTAAGGCCAGATTCTGTAAGTATTGTAATCACATCGGCAACAAGCCCGTCGTCTAATCGCTGAGTTTTCTGAGTTGGTCCAGGTGATTTATTTTTTTTTGCCTGTGCTCCAATTTATAAAACCACCACACAATCAACAAAAATTACAGCTTCTGTGGCGTGGCGGTAGTGAACGCGGCTGCTACGCAGGAGGCGCGGGTTCGGTCCCCGCTGAGTGCAAATATTTGTATGCATGAATATGTATATTTGCATTGGTCTGGGTGTTTCTATGTATATTATGTATGCATTTACAAAAAAAAATGTATTTACGTATGTTTATCCGCATTCTAGATTCCATAACACAAGCTAGTTAAGCTATGCTTGCCATGGGTCTAGTAAGCGTTGTGTGAAATGTTATGGAATATATTATTTTATTAATCGTTTAAAGAATTATTCTGTAGTTGTAAAATATATATTTTTTTCGTCTAGTCCAATAAAAAATATCTGGAATATATTATTTCGTAATATTGCCATCAAAACTAAGCATGTATTGTACCATTATAAAACAGGTACATCAATACATATTTGTAGGTACATGGCCTTGTATCGGCCACAGAGAAAGATTCTGGGTCAACAGTTTTCCCAAGTTTTTTTTTATATATACGACACGTCAATTTGACTTCACCTCTCCTGATGGTCAGCTAAATGCAAAGTTTTAGGAAAGAGAGCTAGCATTACATACACGTACCATGTTAACAATGGTGGCACTCGTCTTGACGGCCTCATAAGATGCTTTTTCACGCCTCGCTTAAAGGACGAAATAACCTCTTGCACAGAATTCACACACCTTTAGGATAACAGATTAAACTTTTTTTGTTATAATATCTGCTGTAACATGAAAGGCCCCACTGCTTCTCTCTTTAGACGTTCTAAATTGCTTAGGAGTAGGTTCCCAAGTATACTGATTGATGACTGAGTAGAGCATGAACTCCTCACGAACACAGTACCCCATTGTCTCAGCTGCCACTGATCACGTACAATGTTCGTTACAGTGAAGCCGCACATCAACCGCGACAAGATGACGGCCATTCGCGTCCGCGCCGGCACCACCATCAAACTGGACGTGGACATCAAGGGTGAACCGCCACCAACCAAGACCTGGACGTTCGCCAAGAAGGTATTGAGAACGCTGCATTTAAAAACGGATGGGATTAAGCTATTGCCGGAATATTAGAGTTTGGCCATGGGCGTACCCACGGTGGGGAGAGGTGGATTGCTCTCTGACCCGAAGTTAAATGTCAAAATGCTACTAATATTATAAACGCGAAATTTTGTATGTATGGATGGATGGATGGATGAATGAATGTTTGTTACTTTTCACGTTAAAACTACTGAATGGCTTTTAATGAAACATTACATCAGAAAAACACATAGGCTACAATTTATAACGATAACCGATATTACAGCGATAACCGACATCCATGCGGGCAGAGCCGCTGGAAAAAGCTAGTGGTCGATAGATCTACTATTAGCGGCCTTACGATCAAGTGGTCCCGGGTTCGAATCCTGGCCATTACACTACCTACGTGAACCTACTCCTAGCACAAGCAATTTAGCTTAGTTATAGAGGTTAGAGGAATTATTAGTAATTTCGGTCTCCAATATACTTTAAAAAAAAAAATTGAGGAAAGTTTATATTTTAATATAGACTTTGCTGACAAAAAGAATGGAGGACACCTCTCACTTAAAGCATTGCTTTCATATTCTGGTATTTTACAGTAACAAAATTTGCTTTCAATTTTGTTGTCAATGACACATCAAGTCTAAATCTAAAAATAAAACCAATTTTAACTGATTCTGCCGCGAATTATTTGTTACTATTTATTTTTAGACCAACGTTCTCGTATCATAACGGACGTATCACAAATCTAACAAACTTCTAAGTATCCCGAACATAACCTGCAGGTGCTGGAAACCGGCCCCGGCATCAAGATCGAGAACGAGGACTACAACACCAAGATGCAGATCTTCGACTCGACGTGGAACAACTCGGGCGTTTATACTCTCAAGGCCGAAAACGACTCCGGAGTTGATGAGGCTACTGTTGAAATCACTGTTCTAGGTAAGAGACATACGTCTGTGTGATAGAAAAAGAGTTATATCGGGAGGTGGTGTTATCAAATCTGGAGGGCAATTAGTGTTTGTATGTTATGTATTTCATTTTTATTTCTGAACATCATCATCATCCTATAATCCACTGAGGCCTCTCCTATAGACTTCTAGAACGACCGATCTAAAGCATCCCGCATCCAGCGCTTCCTGGCGACCTTGATGAGGTCGTCCTTCCACCTGGCCGTTGGGCGTCCTACACTACATTTGCCCGTACGCGGTCGCCATTCCAGAATTTTTTGTTCCATCGGCCATCTGTTCTGCGCGCTATGTGTCCCGCCCACTGCCACTTCATCGAGCTAATCCGCTGGGCTACGTCGGTTACTTTTGTTCTCCTACGGATATCATCATTTCTGTCGCGATCACGTAGGGAAATACCGAGCATAGCCCTCTCCATAGCTCGTTGAGCGACTTTGAGCTTATTTATATACATAGATCATAATAATTGTGATAATTATAGTGCTCAATCTATTTTTACAGAAACTACTAAACTAGTTTCAACAACAACTTAAATGTATTCCTATATATTTTTTATTCCAAGTAACAATAGGAATACAAAGAACTGATACCCACACCCACATTGCGCATTTTTTAAATCTCATATAACATAGACTATACTTTCCACCATCCATATATTGTAATAATTTTATCGTGTGTGCATACATTTTTAAATAAATAAACATATTACCGTCTAATGGGCGTATTTCCAAATTCCGTGTTGTTACTAATAATTTTTTTGGCTGAAAAACCCAACTATCCTTCTACTGGTCCTTAAAGTGAACCTAATGCAGCCATTCGTTTCATTAACAAGTTATTTTAAATTCCAGACAAACCCGGCAAGCCCGAAGGTCCTTTAGAAGTGTCAGACGTCCACGCGGACCATGTGAAGCTGAACTGGAACAAGCCCAAACACACGGGGGGCCTGCCCCTCAGCGCCTATGTGGTGGAGAAGATGGACACCCTCACTGGAAAGTGGGTCCCGGCTGGTACTGTGGATCCGAATAAGCTGGAGGCTACTGTTACTGGTAAATATATGAAATACTAAGGATTAGAAGGGTAAGGGGACTATGGTCTTATTGTTGGTAGCCTAGTGGTTAAGGATCGAGTGGTCCTGGGTTCGAATCCTGGCCACTACACCATCGTCGTGAACCCCGTATGTAAGGGGAACGCTCCCGAATGCACCTGGTAGTACTCCGGGTACACCACATGATGGCATAAAAAATAGTTGGTGAAACTTTTTGTTTATGTTGTTTAATTTGCATTATTCACTGTCCATCGTGTTAGTAAAGCGCAATGAAACCACAATTTCATAAAAGAACATCACTACAAAAAAAAAGCAAATAGTAAGTTGATATGAGAAGAAGAAGAACTAACACGCTGGCGAATGAATAATAATTTAAAAAAAAAAACACCAAATCGTATTTTTTTTATGCCAATAGGTATGTAGCGTACCAGGAGTACAGCCAGGTGCCTTCGGCTTCAGAAGCGTTACCCTTACACCCGCTATAAAGTCCTAGCTCAAAAGGCATTCTTCGAAAATTCCATTTAAAAAACATCCAGGACATAAACGAGATACATAAAATTTAGCTATCAAGTCAAGTTATTTCTTATCTAAGTTTTCGGTAGGGTTTAGGCTGTATGAAATGTCGCGTGCCTTATAACTCTATTGTGGAATAAACGTGTTGCACAAAGGATTGCTCAAAACTTCCGTCCGTAATTACGGATGTTATATTATAGTTTCGTAACTGCGCTGCCAGGGTAGAAGTCGCTTTCTAAGCCTAAGTTTTACAGTAAGTCTAGTTTGACAAAATACTAGTTTTTTAGTAAACTTTGGTAACAATCTTCTATAGGCTATTATAACCTTTTACCCTATTCTTCCCCAGGTCTCGAACCCGGCCACACATACCAGTTCCGCGTAAAGGCTTTGAACGAGGAGGGAGAATCCGAACCCCTCGAGACGGACCACGGAACCCTCGCCAAGAACCCCTACGATGTACCCGCGCCACCCGGTCTTCCCGACATCGTGGACTGGGATGAGAAATCCGCCAAGCTTAAGTGGGAGCCACCGATTAGGGACAATGGAGCTCCCATCACTGGTTATGTTATTGAAGTCATGGACAGAGACAGAGGTGAATTCGTTAAGGTATGATTATGCCACCAAATATATGTATTTTTTTGTAAAATGTATAAAATGAGAATGAATTTCCACTAGACAAAAATGTTGCGTATCATGTCGCGCAACGTTGCTCAACGGGATAGTGCACTAACGCGGAAAAATGTTGTCTGTCGCGCATGATCAATCGTTGAACAAAAAACAAGCCGTGCGTCATGTTGCGCTTTAATCGTGATTGCAAAGTCTGTACATTGAAGCCCGGAGTCGATTCTACTCATTTCCATAATTTCGCTTTTTTGTCTGACCGAACCTGAACCGAAGCCTGCGCTAGAGCCACGTCCGACAATTAGCTGGAGTACGGGGGCTTGCAGGTTAGACTAGCTTAGGCCACGAAGATCCGAGACACCCTACCTTTACCCTATTTAGCAAGTAGTATTTTGACCTACTCGAGCCTGACTCACGTAATTACTATATAAAGTCCGCTACGCGTCCACTTTAACTTTTGTGGTGTGGATTTAAATAGAAAAAAATGAATTGGTCTTGGCGGGGTTTGAACCCGCCTCAGAGACGTATATAAAAAGGAGAAATTTGGACTGGTTTGGGTGAGGACCGTTAGCTTAATGGTAAAACATCGCCCCTGTAAAGCAAAGATCGCAGGTTTAAAACCTGCCTAGACCGATATAATTTTTCTATTTAAATCGATTTGAATACTTAGCATGAAAAATGCCAAAATAAAATATTCACATTTTGTGGTGTTTGTGTCATTTCTTCGTTCACTTCGTAACCTAATACAATATTCCTTCTTCTACTAGGCCGCAGAGATCCAAGGCAACATCTGCCAGGGCACTGTGCCCAAGCTGGAGGAAGGCAACCAGTACCAGTTCCGTGTGCGAGCGCTGAACAAGGCCGGCCAGTCAGAACCATCGGAGAACACCAACTGGCATACGGCTAAGCCACGATTCTGTGAGTATTTATATTTACTTTTGTTCTTCTTCAAGCTGATGGCAATGTTCGGTGGTATTAGATATGTCCAGCCAAAAATTCGGCTACATTGACAGCCACCATAGTCCCGTCGTCTACCCGAGTTCGACCGGAGTCGGTAGGCGTGAGATGTCGTGCGGTGTTCCACAGGGATCGGTCCTGGGGCCGTTACTGTGGAACATCGGTTACGACTGGGTGCTTCGCGGTGACTTCGCTTACGGTGCCACCGTCACGTGTTATGCGGACGACACGCTGGTGACGGTGAGCGGGGCTACGCACCGCGAGGCAACCCTGAGGGCCACGACCGCGGTTGGCCAAGTCGTCGAGCGGATCCGGCGGCTGGGTCTCGAGGTGGCTCTGCACAAGTCCGAGGCCATGTTCTTTCATGGCCCTCGGCGCAGGCCAGGCCCGGGAGCCAGCCTTACAGTGGGAGGCACTCCCGTCGACATCAAGCCCCAGCTGAAATACCTGGGGCTTCGCGGTGACTTCGCTTACGGTGCCACCGTCACGTGTTATGCGGACGACACGCTGGTGACGGTGAGCGGGGCTACGCACCGCGAGGCAACCCTGAGGGCCACGACCGCGGTTGGCCAAGTCGTCGAGCGGATCCGGCGGCTGGGTCTCGAGGTGGCTCTGCACAAGTCCGAGGCCATGTTCTTTCATGGCCCTCGGCGCAGGCCAGGCCCGGGAGCCAGCCTTACAGTGGGAGGCACTCCCGTCGACATCAAGCCCCAGCTGAAATACCTGGGGCTCGTGCTTGACGGTCGATGGGACTTCGGACAACATCTCCGAAGCCTGCGCCCCAAGTTGGTCACCACGGCGAATGCCCTGAGTCGGCTGTTGCCCAACTTGAAGGGCCCAGGGGCCTCCTGCAGGAGACTCTACGCGGGTGTCGTGCGGTCCATGGCCCTATATGGGTGCCCCGTGTGGGCGGACACCCTGGGGGCCAGATTCCTGCCTCTGCTCCGTACGGCGCAGAGGACGATGGCCTCCAGGGCCATCAGGGGATACCGCACGATATCCTTCGAAGCGGCGAGTCTCCTGGCCGGATCGCCACCGTGGATCCTGGAAGCGAGGGCCCTTTCGGCACTATACCAGTTCCGAAAGGAGGCGCGGGAGCGGGGATTCGATCCCGAGCCCGAGGACATTCGGGCCGAGAAATCCCGGCTCCACCAGGTCATGGTGGCCGAGTGGGAGCGACGACTTGGGCAACCACGCGCAGGGCACGCCGTGATTGCGGCGGTAAGACCCATCATGGGGGAGTGGCTAGAGAGGCCACACGGGAGCCTCTCGTACCGTCAGACGCAGATGATAACCGGGCACGGTTACTTCGGGCGGTATCTGCATCTGATGGGTATTGAGCCAACGCCCGAGTGCCATCACTGCGACGCGAGCGTGGACTCGGGGCTGCACACGCTCACCGAGTGTCCGGCGTTTGAGACGCCGAGGCGGGAGCTTGTGGCGGCCCTGGGGGTGAGAGTGCTCACGCTCTCCACCCTGCTCGCGGCGATGGTCCGCTGCGCGGATGCGTGGGCGGCCAGCGCCTCTTTCTGCGAGCAGGTCATGCTCGCGAAGGAGACAGCAGAGCGGGCGCGGCGCGGTGAGCGAGAAAGACTCGCTGACATCGCTGCTCGCGCCCGAAGGCGGCTCGGGCGTCGGAGGGCGCTTACAGACCTCCGCCCCCCATGAGCGCGGGCCTGAGGGTGACGGGTGGAGCCACCCGTCACCCTAGCAGAAGCAGGCCACGGCGGCGGCGCGCATCGTAGGACGATGCGCGCCTCCCCACACCGGGGTTGAGTCGGGGACGGCGTGGTCCCCACCTCCCGAGGAGGGCCAGACCGAAAGGGATGGCCCTGGGTCAGCCGGGGTGCGAGGGATATGTCGCAAGACAACCTCACCTTCGGCCTAGCACCACGACCCACAGACGGCGTGCGGTTTAGTCGGTTCGAGTCCGACATAACCTACCCCTCCGGCTCCGGAGGGGCGGGTATCCGTGGGGATTTCCCGCACGTAAAAAAAAAAAAAAAGCCACCATAGTCGCCTTGTTTATATAATCGTTTGTTAAGTTGAGACGATAATATAATATGAGTATAAGATAGCCAGGATATAGATAGATAAACTCGTAAAAAAACAGTTGGTTCTGTTTACCCCGTGATTATACGTTATGCCACGGTAACATCACCAATTTTGGACGTATATATACGTTGTTCCCATGAACTTGTCAAGGTAAAGTTATACAGTTGAAGAGATTATTATCGACATAAGCAATCTTTTTCAAGCAGATCCAATGAAAAGCGAGAGAAATAAATTTTTCACTTCTCATGCTCTGAAAGTGCTTATTTGTGCAGGATATAGGCTGCACAAAATCGAATTTTGTGCACAAGGGCATTAACGTATCTACTCATAAATGTATCTATATTAAGGCAAAGAAAATGAGCCATACAGCCTAACACAATAAGAAGTTCATAGATAGAATTTGTTATTTTATAACATTCACTTTAATTTTACTTTGAATTTTAATTAAAGAAATGTTATACTACTGTTTTATTTCCTCGCAATCGAAGTGAAAAGCAGAGTTTATAACTCGTCCACAAAACCATTTTTATCCTCGACATTACTATCAGCCCTCGCCTCCGGCTCGGGCTGCTAAAAGTCTCGGATAAAAATGGTTCGTTTTGTGCACTTGTTGTAAAATCTACTATAAAATTTATGAATTAAAAACAGTTTTGTATATAGACTGCTGTCGATATGCCCAAACTTGTAAGGTAGTAGTAATAGATCTCAAAAGTACTGCCTGACGTCATTAGATTGAAGTCCAAGGAGTAGTTATTCTGAGTATCTTAATTGCCCTAAAATGACAAGTTATCTCACAATATATACGTTTTTTTTTTCAGTGAAACCAAGAATCGACCGCACAAACCTCAACCCTATCACCGTCAAGGCTGGTCTGCCAGTCTCCCTAGACGTGAAAGTCTTTGGAGAGCCTCCAGCGAAAGTTACCTGGTTCTTCAAGGGTGAAGAGCTTCAGAACCGTGATAACCTCGAGATCATCAATGTGGACTATAACACGAAGTTCTTGATGACCAAGAGTAAGAGGCCACAGTCTGGGAAGTATGTGATTAAGGCTAAAAATGAAGTTGGAGAAGATGAGGCTGAAGTGGAGATTACTATTCTTGGTGAGTTTTCTTTTTTTGTAATTGGTTGATGTAATAGTATCGCTTAATGTTGTAGTTTTGGCATCAAATTTCGAGTTATACCTAATTATGGACACAAAAAATTGTGTCATCACAATGGATACCCAAGACCAGTCGCAGCATGACCTACGTCCCCTATGAGCGCGGGCCTGGGGGTGACTGGTGGAGCCGCTTGTCACCCCAGCAGAAGCAGAGCGCGGCGACGCCTCTATACCGGGGGCGAATTGGGGACACCGTGGTCCCCACTCCCGAGGAGGGCCGGATCGAGAGGGGCGGCTCTGTGTTGGCCGGGCTGCGAAGGATATGCGTGCCAACCTCGCCTTCGGCTTTGCACTGCGCTACGACTCACAGACGGCGTGCGTTTTAGTCGGTTCGAGTTCGACATAACCTCCGGTTCCAGCGGTTATCAGTGGGGATTTTGCGCACGTACAAAAAAGGATACCCAAGACCGTACAAAGTAGAGGCGGAAAATCCAGAAGCTAGATCTTAAGCTCCGAGTTCGCCCCAGTCTCGGAGGCAATCAGGAAAATACATCACCTCGATGATGATGATGATGACAGACTATAACTTTCTAAAGCTAATCTAAGTCTAATCTAGCTAATAAAAGTGGAATAAAATACGCGTACACCTTTGGCGATGTATTTAGAATTTCATCAGTGACTTCAATGCTTTTTTTTTTTTATTTCACCAGGCAAACCATCCAAACCCCAGGGACCTCTTGACGTATCTGACGTCACAAAGAACGGCTGTACCCTCACATGGAAGAAGCCGGAAGACGATGGTGGTTCGCCCATCGAGTACTATGAAATTGAGAAATTGGATCCACTCACCGGTAAGTTATGGATAAATTAAATTTTACAATAGGATTACATTACTTTTTCGTGCTAGGAGTACTGCACGAAAAAAAGGGAAATGGTTTCGATTTTGTCATTTGGCAACAAGTAATTAATTTATATAAGTAATCGCCTATCTTAGTAATCATTCCGAAACATTTATTTTATGAATAACCTTACATAATTACAGCAAAGTTTTCTCACTTTTAATTTTTTGCAGGACAATGGATCCCGTGCGGTACATCTAAGGACTGCAAGGCGAACGTCACCGGCTTGTCGGAGGGCAAGCCGTACAAGTTCAGGGTTAAAGCCGTCAACAAGGAGGGCGAGTCTGAAGAACTCGAGACAGAAAAGCCGATCATCGCTAAGAATCCCTTCGGTAAGTCTATTGCTTGTTGCGGTACATATTTCGTCAGCTTGCTGCGGTACATCGTGGAAGTAAAACAGGTCTATATAAAAACCATCATCTTAATCAAAAATTGCATTTTGAAGCCTGGGACTCGGTCTTCTGCACTTGACTAGATTTGACTGTTTTCTTGGCTTTTAGCGGTAGCGTATGCCATCTAATACCGAGCCTCACCCCTCCCTCCCTTTCTCGAAAGAAAAGCCTACGCCAAAGTGTCCTCCATTAATCAGCAACTGTATCGTATTGGTTTTGTTGGAGATAACAGCCCTCTGCTACTCCAACTGGCTGCGATACGCAGCGCTGTACCTATGGCCCAACCTAATGTGAACAAACAATGATTCACTCACCGATTGTGATGTCACCAGCTCCTACAGAACCCTCCAAGGCGTGTCTGTACTGTGTGGTGTGTATTTGTATGTGTGATGAGTTGGTCTGTGTTTACTTGCCCTGGCTGGCTCCCTTACGAAGCCGACCGCGCCGCGAACCTCTTCGACGGCGGCACCAACAATCTTCCCTGGGCACACACACGTGCACACTATGTGCGCGTCCCAAACTGCAATTGTACCGTAACAGTTCAATATACACTTCGCCTCGCGGATGGTATATAGATTTCACAGTTTTACTAGGTAAATCCCAAAATATTCCCACAAATATTAGTCCCACAAAAAATATAATCCCCTGATTAATTCTGCTCCGACGCAGACCCAGTGTTGACATAAAGTGACAGTTCAACTGTCATCGATACTTATAACTAACGACATGGAACTGAGTCTTTTAAGATCAAACAGGTTTCAAAGAAGAATATTAACATTCACTCTAAAACTGATTGGGCCGGTTGAATCTTGGTTCTATATACGCAACATTGTGTAGAAATTATTTAATAGAAATGCAGTCTACTTTAATCTTATTTGACTATTCAGTATGTTATATTCTACACAGTTATCGATGGTTCAGTTGGAGGGGTTCTGAGTTAACGAGGGCATTCGCAGGACGACTGAATCAAATAGCCCTCATATTGCCATATCTATGTTAATTAATTTACTAATTTCCGTTTACCACAGACGAGCCCGGCAAGCCTGGACGTCCCGAACCACGCAACTGGGATAAGGACTTCGTGGAGCTGGAGTGGGCCGCTCCCAAGGACGATGGGGGTGCCCCCATCACTGGATACATCGTGCAGAAGAGAGAAAAGGGCGGCAGGTGGGTGTTTCATGCTAATACATAGAATTATTATATAATAGGAGCCCGTATGGTAATCGAAATTCACCCGTAGTTCTTAGGATACCGTACTCAAATGATAAAAAGGAATCCCTATTACTAAGACTCCGCCTGTCTGTCCGTGATAGCTAGACAGTTGAAATCTTGGTATAGTACGGTATCACGGGCTGGTATCCGCAACTTCACATCATGGCGCGGTTTTTGCGTGAGGGCCTCATTGAATAACGCCAGCAGGCTATTCACACCACACTATCTTATAGAAGTCTAAACTGCTGCCTCTAATGAATAGGGTAGTATTATATTGCGCATCACATTTTCTAACTTTACATTATGCGCTTATATATCACAGGTCATGGCAAGATTGCCTCAAGACAACAGGCGACCGTCCATGCGGCCGCGTGACCGACGTGGACGAAGGACGTGAATACGAGTTCCGGGTGATGGCCGTCAATAAGGCGGGTCCGGGAGAACCTTCGGATCCCAGCAAGAGTGTTATCACTAAGCCACGGTTCTGTAAGTACCCCTGTTCAATCAATTACCCTATCGCTTTCCACTGCTGAATATAGGCCTCTTCCAATGTTGGGAGGTTTTTGACTTGTTATTTCCAAGCTGGATGGGTTGGCGATATCGTCTGCGTATTTATACGTAAAGCTAAGCGTCCACCTGTCGGCAACGCACGCAATGGACTCAACGCATGAAACGGATGATTTTTTTACAATGCGTCCACCTGAACCGCAGTGGTCGCATTTTGCCACCGCTACTGCTAGCAATCGGCCATTTCATTCGGATTCTCATAGGGAGCGCACATGTGATAAGGGGACTTGTCGCAGGTTCAAGTCCCGCCTAAGTCGTTGCCTGTTTTTCTATCCCAATAGATTTGAATAGTTAGCATACTAATTGCATAAAAATATCATACAACATTATTTTATCAGCTGTTTGTTTCAATCTATAAAAAAGGAAGTATATAGTCTAATTTTAAAACAAAATCGGAAAAAGTCCTACGCATGATTAAGACGCGCTGACGCCGATCAAAACGCGATCGCTTATGCACGTTATTGTAGACTCACAGTTCAAACAATCTTCATCACCATATTGTTCTCGGTAACATTCGAGACTTTCACCGCGGGCCCTGGAGTCCGCTTACCCCTCATCCTTTTGATTTGACTTATAAAGCTGCGCATATGAGAGTAACTGCCCTTTGATCTTCCAAACTTGAGCGGAAACCTATGCCAGTCTCGTCCGTCAGCCATCAAGTCTACCGCATAGTAAGCTAGCTTGGGCCCTCCATACATGTACAATCGACAAAGGAACTTTTAAAGGTTGCAACTTTACCTACAACTTTAAATGAAAACGTATATCCGTATCTCCTTTATCCACTGTACACCAAGGAACTACAAATCTTAAAAATGAAAACACTTAATATTTACTCCTGTACTCTACAGTGGCACCAAAGATCGACCGCAAGAATTTGCAGAAGAAGAAGATCAAGGTTGGCTCCACGCTCAAGCTGGAGGCCGACGTCAAGGGTGAGCCGGAGCCGGTCATCACCTGGACCTTCAAGGGACAAGTTCTCAAGGTAAGAGGTGTTAGCTACTAAACCTTAGACCGTATAATGTATAGATATGATGATGACAGCATTTCTAACAAAATGCATCGCGGCGTGGAATATGAGTTTCATGTGAGTGAGCTTTTATGTCAATATTGGCCTTTTGGATATATGTCAAATTGTACCAGCAAAGTAGTAACTATTCTTACGCCGCGTTAGAGTAACAGTCACTGCGTCTATAAAGTTTGTATATAATCTTAGCTACCAATTCAAAGTCGGTATAATTGAGTTACACTACTTACACCTACCGAAACAAATGTAGATACGTCCACATTTAGCTTTAAGGATATAAATATTGTAAGTTGACGTCTGAAAAATGCCGCAGTGTTGCGCCGTTTCTTCTCCACCAGCGCCTTGGAAGCGGTGGTAAACTTAGGTTAAGTAGAATTTATTATTGACGTCAATAAGAAACAACCATGATGATCTAGGTTGAATAAAAATCTTTGACTTTAACTTTACAGTTCCTTGGTTGAGTCGGCCTATTCGTATTGCCCATGATTTTTTTTTGTTGCTTAGTAAGTAAGCATTTCCAACTTACATTTGACTTTGCTTTATCATTCTATTTCTTACTTTACAGCCTCTAGGAAGGCTGCAGATCGAGAACAAGGACTACCACACCTCGTTCCTGCAGGAGAAGATGACCAGAGACGATAGTGGCAAATACATAGTGACAGCTAAGAACGATTCCGGTACTGATACTGTGGAAGTAGAAGTTGAGGTTGTCAGCAAGCCGTCTAAGCCTAAAGGACCACTAAAGGTGAGTTTTTACTGTATACTGCTTCTGTAAAGAGTAAGCTTAATTGATTGAGGCTCCAGGTTCGATTCTGGGGTCTGATTTTTTTATACCATTGATGTGGGCGATAAGCATATGTTCCACCTGGTGGAAAGTGGTCATCGTGGCTTATATGGACGTGTGTTAAGAGTTTTTCTTTTAGGCAATTATCGATAGCAATTCGGAATTTGGAAGAGAAGACTCGCTAAAATATCGATAGCGAAATGTGGGTGTTAAATACACCTCTACCTACAAACTCCTATATTCAATTCTAAATCTTTTCAAATTTTATAAGCCAGTTTTTATTTCTGTCTTTTACTACCCGTTCACTCGAAAAATATATACCTAGAATATCTTTCTTAACTGCAATTATCTTTCTACCAAAGGTATCAGACGTAAAAGCCGACGGCTGCAAGCTCAAATGGGAGCCCCCAGAAGATGACGGAGGGGAGCCTATCGAGAATTACGTCGTCGAGCGTATGGACACAGAGTCCGGTAGATGGGTGCCCGTCTGCACTACTAAGACTCCAGAGGCTGACGTCACGGGGTTGAACGAGGGGAAAGATTACCTGTTCAGAGTGAAGGCGGTGAATCCTGAAGGAGAAAGTGAGGCGTTAGTCACCGATACTGCGACCACTGCGAAGAATCCTTACGGTATGTACTTCAACTGTTTTCTTACTAATAAATAAATTATTTAGCTGAACTAAAACAGTGAACTGAAACTGAACTGAAGAAGAACTGAAAGAATACTAAAAGAGTGAAAACAGATTTTGAATCATCCACCCAATCTTAAATAGTACCTAAATGATTTGACTATTTGATATCGACGTCGACGTTATTGTTTTGACGTTTAGTATAAAGTAACTGATTTGACTCTCTCTCTCTCTCTCTCTCTCTCTCTCTCTCTCTCTCTCTCTCTCTCTCTCTCTCTCTCTCTCTCTCTCTCTCTCTCTCTCTCTCTTCTTCAACCCGTAGTCACCCAATAATGAATAATAACACAATAATACTAATTTGACTAGTCAGTCAAATATCCAATTCTATAAAAATGAAAACTAAGGTCATTCTTATTATTATTAGTAGGCCTTTGCTTTTTGTGAATATTCTGTACTAAAATATGTATGTCATAAACAACTTTCTTTCTTGAATCATCCATCAATCAAACAATTCAATGCAATTATGACAAAATCCGTTGCGTAGCTTAAAGATCCAAGCATACAAATAGACGTACAGACTGTGGAAGCAATTTTGTTTTATACTAAGTAGTGACTAGCGTGTCAATGTGACCTTGCGAAGAGGTTCTGGGTTCGAATCCTGGCCATTACTGTAGCGATTCTTTTTCTATTAAATTGATGGCACTTTTACTCTCAATTTACTATTACACTACTGTTGTAAACCCACTGCTAATATATAACACAAGCAATTTACCTTAACTAGAGTGGAGAGTTTAGTGAGAATACTTTTGAGTATGTTTGGGATATTTTTGGTAACTCCTATTTGGAAAAAATTGGTCCTATCCTTGTTCTGTCTATTACCGTTTGACATGATTATTTTTACGTTTTTATTATAACTGCCATAGTTGGCGAAATGTGGGTGTTAGTTTACCTCTGCTTACCCCTTCGGGCATTTACAGACGTGAATATATACATGTATATTACTTCTAGTTTAATGCAACACACCTTTTTTGTCCTATACAGGTGAGCCCGACGCCCCTGGGAAACCCGAATTCAAAGACTGGAGCAAGGACCACGTGGACCTCAAGTGGGAGGCGCCCAAGAACGACGGTGGCGCCCCCATCACCGGCTACATCGTGGAGAAGAAGGACCGGGATACCGGCAAATGGGTGAAGGCTGCAGAGGTAAGAACGGTCGATGAAGAGTCGGTTCGAGCCCCGCTGACTCCGGCGAGTAACCGAGGGGACTTCCGTGCCCCTAGCACGAACAACTATAGTAATCGTATGGTAAACTTATTGAGTGAATGAAGCATTGGCCGCCTGCCTACTGTGAACCCGTGTATGTGAAGCCGACTAATCGCAATGCTCCGTTCTTTCAATATGATTACGATAGTTGTTCGTGCGGGGTACCACACTATAAAAAAATAGGTTCTATTAAACGAGAAGTGAAAAAACATCTGTCAAAAGTTTGTGGACAAGACCTTCAAGCTAAGGAACAGGGCTAAAATTCTTTGCATTTTAGAATTGGGTGTTTACCTGTAGTTAAAATAAATTATTTAGCTGAACGTATTAGAAGAGAACATCTGCAAGATTGGCACTTACACTATAGGTCGTTTGATAGATGTGTTATGGTGACCCTCGCACTCGTTTTACGGCTAAATTTAGGAACCAATAGTTGTCATGTATCTATCAGCCAAAGACTTTCTTTTTAGGGCTGTTCTCAAAGACTATCATGATCTCACTTTTTGGTGAATATTTTAGGTACCCGGCAACAAGACCGAGGCCCGCGTGCCTGACCTCATTGAGGGCAAGACCTACCAGTTCAGGGTGAAGGCAGTCAACAAGGCTGGTCCCGGCAAACCTTCCACGCCATCTGAAAACTTACTGGCTAAGGACAGGTTTGGTGAGTATCCAATTTTTATTACATTATTTTTGACATTCATCACTGTTCTTAAGCACTACTACGGGCTTACCATGAACTCTTAAAACAGGCAAATAATTGAACGGTTGTCATATACTAACTGTATGAATAACTTTGTAATCTCATATAAATATATAAGATAACAAAGTTACGTTTGCAGTTGGTAGTATAACAGCAGTTCAATTTATTGACCTGTTTTTAAGCGTTCGTGGTACGGGCCTCGATAACAGTTTACACTTTTAACTATCGATGTAGAGCTCAAGTAGCAAAAGAATGAAAAAAAAAATGTTGTTTATACGTACGTATGAAAGTCATATTAAAAATGAAATGCCCAAAGTCAATCCAGAGTACATGGGGCTTCACAAAGCCGTACTTTCTACTAATGATTGACAGACAAGGCAGAGCCTTTGCACTGAGAGGAGAGCATGCTTTCGTCTCAGTGCAGGCAGTCCTTTCCATACTATTTAACGAAACGAAATGGAAAAGAAGAAATAGGCGAATAGGCTTTTAGATGCAACGAATTACACTAAAATATGAAATAATAATTATATTAGTTCCGCATTTTGCAAACTCGTAGGAGACAAGTGTCACAGGTCTAACTAAAAGAAATATTTACCAATATGACGACCTAAGTAAATATACAATGCTGTAACTGGTTTCCTTACAGCTCCACCGAAGATCGACCGCACTAACATGCGAGACCTAACTTTGAAGGCCGGCCAGAACATTCGCTTGGACATCAAGGTCAGCGGTGAACCGCCACCAACCAAGACATGGTTAGTATTATCGTATTTTTTTATCTATAACTAGAATTATTTACTTAACTCAACACTATTTAAAATGAAACACTAATTGTGGTATTAATTGTTTGAAATAACAAGTTTCTATTAAGTTGATTCTTTGGACGTTGAAGTAAACTTTTTCTATTCATTCTTTTCGTCTAGTCCTTTTATCTATTAGATGATAAAAAGACTTAAAATTTCATTAAAGAAAGGAGGAATGTTCAAGAAAACAAGACGTAGTAATGAAGTACTTTGACATGAGCATGTGACATAATATACTAATTGTGATTATTATTTAATAGATCTAGTTGACATTTCCTATATTATAATATTATCCCTAATAACTTTTGACATTACTAAATTTCTGACATTAACTCTGCAATTAAAATATTATGAATGCTCTCTAATAGAACTTGTAATGTTGCATGTATAGACAAGACCAGAGATTACCCAATAGTTCGAAATAATATTTTAATATTTGCACACCTCGAAGAGGTTGTAATACGGCGGACCTATACATATTTATGAAAATGTATCTTTTACATCCTTTCTGTAACCTGTATTATGCAAATAAATGATTTGATTTGATTTGATTTGATTTGATTTGAAAGAGAAAAATAATTTGAAAATGAAAACGTATTGCTACTTTGATGGGGTCATCGTTAGATTTTTTTTTTAAAACTTCATATCCTTAGAACTTCTATTTTTAGCTGCACTGAAATTTGTTCCTGAAAGTTTCTGTTTTATATTCACAATATGAAAAACTCTAATGGTCACTCTTTGTACAGGTTCCACAACAAAGAACGTCTGTCCACACGCGACGATCTTTCTGTAGACGCTGAAGACTACAGGACCAAGTTGTCCGTAGTAATCGCGTCTCGCAAGCACAGCGGTACTTACGTATTGAAGGCGGAGAACAGCAGTGGAAAGGACGAGGCCACTATACAGATCAATGTGCTGGATGTGCCCGCTAAACCCGAGGGACCACTCAAGGTATACATTCTTTTTGAAGTAGTTCATTCAGACTTTTTTCACTTCAGTCGGTATTCCCGTTTGTTTTTGTTACCTTCGCGCCCTTTGTCATATAATCCTGGTTTCTAAAAGGCACCAGTTAAAGCCATCTGAACTGGAGGTATCTCATCGTTATTATCTTAGCATTGTTCATCAGTGGCCTTCACCTCAGATAACCTTCGACCGCCCTTCTCTTTATACCCTGTCCTATCCCCTCCAGCAAGTCAAAGTCAAATTAATGGCACATGAAGGTTAGAAACAAAATGTGATAACATCTGTAGATCCTCTTCTTACCACACCCACCAGGAGTCAAAATTCACCTTAAAAGAAAAAGCAACAAATAACCCATAACACTTTCATCCCCAGATTTCGGACGTCCACAAAGAAGGCTGTACCCTCAAATGGAACCCGCCACTAGACGACGGAGGCGCTCCACTCGACCATTATCTGGTCGAGAAACTCGACACGGAGACCGGCCGCTGGATGCCGTGCCTCAAGACCAAGGATCCGAAAGCTGAGATTGAGAACCTGGTGCCTGGCCACGAGTATAAGTTCAGGGTGTCTGCGGTTAATAATGAGGGGGTGTCGGAGCCGTTGGAAGCTGATCATTCTATCATTGCTAAGAATCCGTTTGGTAAGTTTCTCAGTCCTTATACTTCAAATTTTCCTGATTAGTTGATTGACGTTCTGAGTGATTCTTGATTCAAGCGTTCTGTGGCCCGAGGGAACCTTCGAATGCCCTGGGTCAGCCGGGTGCGAGGGATATGCCAGAGGCTACCTCACCCCTGGCAACTGATGGCTCGAGACGTTCGTGCGGTTTTGGTCGGTTCGAGTCCGACATAACCAACACCGTTGGCTCTGGCGGGAAGATATTGGTGAGGATTTCCACACGTTAGAAATAAAAAAGGAACTCTATGGTTTAGCGGTGCGGGTTCGATTCTCAATACAAATATTTTATCAAGTAGGTACGCATTGCGCTGGGTATTTTTAGTAAAACCAACCACATATTACCACTGCTTGTGTTTGCAATACAAGCGTTGTCAAACAATGCTTACTTCGGGTCTAGATAACGCTGTGTAGAATGTAGTAGATTTCTTTTATCCGAAACTAATTACAAATGTTTTTTTACAGACGAGCCCGGCAAACCCGGCACCCCCGAAGTGGTGGATTGGGACAAGGACCACGTGGACCTCAAATGGGAGAAGCCGATAAAGGACGGCGGTGCCCCCATCACCGGCTACATCATCGAGAAGAGAGAGGTCGGCTCGCCCAAGTGGCTGAAGGCTGCTGAGGTGAGGGCCTAAGGGACGCTTTTATATTTATTTTATTTATTTATTTCATACATATATTAGTCATTACAGGTAAACCCAATGAGACTAAGTAGTAACATAATAGTTCGCTCGTTCTAAATAGTCGCGTTTATCAATATAACTATGTTGCATATAGATGAAAAATATGTAATAGAAATGTAATAACATTTAGTAAACTGAAGCATTTCTTTGTCTTTTCTTCTTCTTTTTCAAATTTTAACGCAAGTAAGCTAACTCGACTCGGTAGCTCAGTGATCAGAGCATTCCCTATGTAAGATCGCGGTTTCGATTCCCGCCTGAGACGTTTCACTATTCCTATTATAATCAAATTTTTTTTTTTAATTTGATGAGTATATCTTGTAATATAGGTTCTACAATCGCTTACAGACCTCCGCCCCCCATGAGCGCGGGCCTGAGGGTGACGGGTGGAGCCACCCGTCACCCTAGCAGAAGCAGGCCACGGCGGCGGCGCGCATCGTAGGACGATGCGCGCCTCCCCACACCGGGGTTGAGTCGGGGACGGCGTGGTCCCCACCTCCCGAGGAGGGCCAGACCGAAAGGGATGGCCCTGGGTCAGCCGGGGTGCGAGGGATATGTCGCAAGACAACCTCACCTTCGGCCTAGCACCACGACCCACAGACGGCGTGCGGTTTAGTCGGTTCGAGTCCGACATAACCCACCCCTCCGGCTCCGGAGGGGCGGGTATCCGTGGGGATTTCCCGCACGTAAAAAAAAAAAAAAAAAAAAGGTTCTACAATACTGATTCTAAATCCTATATAGCAAGCCATACCTAATTATGACTCAGGTGGCGTAACCTATTTTGTCCCAGAATTTTATTACATTTGTATAGAATTTTTATTAACAGTAGACATCGATGGGCAAATTGATTGATTGAAATCTCTTACTCAAAAATCCTGGTTTCATGTTTCATCAAAATACTAATTTCTAATTGTGTGTATTGCAGGTTGGTCCCAACGACAACGAGAAAGCAACAGTACCCAACCTAGACGAGGGTACGGAGTACGAATTCCGCGTGAAGGCGGTCAATGACGCCGGTCCTGGCGAACCTTCAGACGCCAGCAAGTCTGTCATCTGCAAGCCTAGGAGACGTGAGTATCTGCTACTGAGATTATCTGAATTGAGGATGAACTGTCAGCATCAGATTAGATCAACAAAGTGCTCAAAATGATCTCAATGCCTTTGCTTTCCTACTTTCCTGTTGACTAATTATTCTGATATTTTGTACCTTTAGTTCGGACAATAATAAAAATTATAGTAGTTTATGATACTGTTGCATAATAAGGGTTCTTATAACACGAGTGTGTTATAAAAAAACGAGCCGAGAGGCCAGTTTTTTTTATAGTATCACACGAGTGTTATAAGACCAAGTTGTGTACAGTGTCATACACTACTTTATCTACTGTCATACTATAATACATAAACTAATTTATTTTACAAACAAAACCAAACTTTTTTTTAATTTAAATATAAAATGTTGGCACCAAACCTCGATTGCGCATGCGTGTTTCTCTTTTTTTCTTCCGAATCGGCGGTTTCTTTTTTTAAAGTACAATCTTCTTGGTTCAGATGGAGGTTATATAGGTGTATCGTTATCGAAATAGGTGTCCATACAATACCTGTATCGTAATAAAACTTTTTTTTTGGCCTGTGCGTAATGTTTGTCATAAGAGTTTTGATTTCAATTTTATAATCTTTGTATTATAGTATCAGAGTAGATAAAATTAATAAAACAGTTTGATTTGCTCTTAATACCTTAATATTAAGATCATTTTGAATCTTTTTTGTCATGATTCTGAAGCTAACTTTACAATAGTACTGCCAATATCCTTGAGGCCCAAACCAATTCCACCTGCAAGTCTGTGCATCTGCTAAACAACGGTTGAGGTTCCGGCGCATGCTTTACTTTCGGGGTTTGGAGGTCAGACCGCCGACCAATTGCTGACATAGGATACTTATCATTCTGTAGGGTATCTTATCTGTATCATCTTGTTATTATATTTAAGCTTGCACATAACTTTTCATGGCGGACCATAGAGTCACTGGGTCCCCACTACGAACAAATTTTATTAGTGACTAATAAAATATTCTAGATGGCGTTATGTGTATCAATTTAACATAAAATTCTAAATGTACAAGAATTGAATCCTATAAATATTATTTTCTCATAAAACTTTAATATTTGTTCCTCATAAACATATAATAATGAACTTTGAAACCTAATTTCGACAATTTGTTATAATTATGCAGCGCCCTTCCCGTCTTTTATCGGTACTATAATGATACTGCCGATACTGTGCACTACGTTACACACAATAGATGGCGTGTTATTCAATTCTCTATATTTTCACGGCTGTTACTCAAACAAAAAACAAATCGAACGAGATTTACTGCAATTAACAATTGATTAGTTTCTTTTTTAATTATTTTAGGAATATGATTAAAACTAACAATTAAAAAGTTACTTCTGTTCTGTATTTTTTTAACGTTTATTGTTGAAGAAAACCGCTGTTTTTATAATCTACGAAATTTCGTAGGTATCGCCCTTTGTTCCGAACATACAACGCCGCCAACTTGAGTGTTAGGGTTGTCACTTTGTCAATGAAAATTAAACAATCCTATAAAACGTTTAGAATGCTTATTTATTGAAGTGAAAACTTCTTTAGCGGCGTTGGATGGGTAAAAAATATTAAACTTGCGTCAGGATCGCTTGACCTTTGAACCGTAACCGACGACTGACGTTATACAACAATAGCAAAAGATTGTTTATTTTGTCAAGTATGAGATGAAGCTTTGTAGCTAAGCCGTAAAGGTTTCGACTATGAGTCCTTATGGTTTCAGATGTCACCGGGTTCGAGCCTGGGCTTCTGACACTTTTTGTGATAATTTTTTCTTTTTGTAATTTAGTACTTTTTGTGATTATTTTTTCTTTTTGTAATTCATTAATTTCTTCTGACAGAAAATTATTGATAGGTTGTATGATTGGCGCTATATTATAGGTATGGTATAGTATGGTATGTTCTTTTTATCTTTTTCTCTGTATATAACGAAGAAAGAAAGAAAGAATAAATTTTCACTTCTGCCGGCACTCCCTGAGTGCAACCCGTCTTTTTTTTTAACCCCCCACGCGAAAAGAATAAGTCATAATAATATTATTTGTTTAAAATTAAAAAATTATAAAAACTCTCCCCAGTGTTCTAGGGTACATATTTGTTCATGTTGGTTCACATATTAGTACTTGGGTGAACAAAAGCAAAACGTTGGATTTTTGGCGCCAAAATGTATTTTGTTATTTTTTTTCGCTCTAAGTTATCAATAAGGTTATTAAAATAAGGGAAAATTAGAAGGCACTTGCATAATACCTTCTGAGGGTGTCAAAACTGTCAAACTAGGGACAGCATTTTGTAATGGCGGTCACTATTTTATGGATTGCACCCCAGTTTACCATTAAGCGGGGAGCAGTCAATTTGAAATATTTAAAGCAATTTAAACAAATTAAGAAAAATAACGCTCCTGTGGCGCGCGCCTTGTGTAGGTAATACTAGGTTAGGTAGGTAGTACTAGATAGGTAGGTAGTACCTGCTTCTTACCTATTAGAAATAACAAGGGCTTTTAAACATGCTGAGTACGGATTTGAAAAAAAAAATGATATTTGGAATATTTCTCGCATATTTCTACTGAAATAATAACGGTAGGTACCTACTTTCTGCCTCATTTTTTAAAGACTACCTATCTACTGGGGTACTTTCTGAGTTGGTGTAGTGTAAATAATGAATTTATATAATTTTGCCACAGGCATTTTTCCAGTTTCCACTGGAGTTAGAACTCTTAAAATTACTTTTTCAATCGGTAAGTACCGGGTTTTGGAGCTTAGACCCCCGGTGGCCGACGCCCGACTGAGAATCCGTATCCAAATTAGTATTCTTTCTACTTTTGCACAACCCTGGGTGACCGTTCTTAACATTTGAAGTTATAAGCGATATTAGCCAGGTCGGTGGGTCGGATGGGTGACCGTGAAAATAACAAGAAGGTAGGTAGGTATCTACGTAATACCTTTTAGTTAAACGGCTTTATTAATTGAAAGTATGACATCTCAGGCAGGTATATTGTCGTCTGAAAAGACACACGCCTTCCTACTTACCTACCTACCTATCAAATTTAATATCAGATCAATTACTCAACAGGAATAGGGTAACATTTATACCTAAGTACATAAAGCGAACTTAATAAAATGTATCTACATCAAGGTAGTCAGTAGTAGTAGTACCTACCGCACATACAACGACACACGGCGACGAGCCAAGCAAGCGGATGATATACCTACCTATAACGAGCTCCTATGAGACGACTTTCTCGCTTCTACACGAATATCGCAAATGCGAAATGGCAATCGTTAAAGAAAGTTGGAGCCCTTCGAAGACCGATGTCAAATCTCTCATAGGATTGGTGACTTGGTGACCATTCCTCAATTAAAGAATTTTTGTTGAAAGATTCCATTAGCTCCATTAGCTCTTCTACTGTCCTAACAGTAGGGGTAGGACCCGTAGGTCAGACGGTAGTCGGTCAGGTAAAATTTAAGGAGTCCGAGTCATTTTGAGTTATTCGTACACCCCCACTGATAAACGGATGGGACTCTAGCGCAAGCTTTCTTCTTGAGGATAGTAGGTCAAACGGCAGTCGCTCATGTAAAAGTCAAGGGGCTGAGTCATTTTGAGCTATTCGTACCACCCACTGATTAATGGATGCGACTGTAGTGCA
The DNA here is from genome assembly GCA_949126895.1 of Eilema caniola. Taxonomy (NCBI): domain Eukaryota; kingdom Metazoa; phylum Arthropoda; class Insecta; order Lepidoptera; family Erebidae; genus Eilema; species Eilema caniola. The sequence continues at coordinate 6,608,538 of OX421488.1, read as the reverse complement.
GTTTTGCTTCTTGAGGATAGTAGGTCAAACGGCAGTCGCTCATGTAAAAGTCAAAGGGGCTGAGTCATTTTGAGTTATTCGTACCACCCACTGATTAATGGATGCGACTCTAGTGCAATTTTGCTTCTTGAGGATAGTAGGTCAAACGGCAGTCGCTCATGTAAAAGTCAAGGGGCTGAGTCATTTTGAGCTATTCGTACCACCCACTGATTAACGGATGCGAGTCTGGTGCAATTTTGCTTCTTGAGGATAGTAGGTCAAACGGCAGTCGCGCATGTAAAAGTCAAGGGGCTGAGTCATTTTGAGCTATTCGTACCACCCACTGATTAACGGATACGAGTCTGGTGCAATTTTGCTTCTTGAGGATAGTAGGTCAAACGGCAGTCGCTCATGTGAAAGTCAAGGGGCTGAGGAATTTTGAGCTATTCGTACACCCACTGATTAATGCATGCGACTCTAACGCAAGTTTTCTTCTTGAGGATAGTAGGTCAAACGGCAGTCGCTCATGTAAAAGTCAAGGGGCTGAGTCATTTTGAGCTATTCGTACCACCCACTGATTAACGGATGCGAGTCTGGTGCATTTTGCTTCTTGAGGATAGTAGGTCAAACGGCAGTCGCTCATGTAAAAATCAAGGAGCTGAGTCATTTTGAGCTATTCGTACACCCACTGATTAATGCATGCGACTCTAATGCAAATTTTCTTCTTGAGCATAGTAGGTCAAACGGCAGTCGCTCATGTAAAAGTCAAGGGGCTGAGTCATTTTGAGCTATTCGTACCACCCACTGATTAACGGATGCGAGTCTGGCACATTTTGCTTCTTGAGGATAGTAGGTCAAACGGCAGTCGCTCATGTAAAAGCCAAGGAGCTGAGTCATTTTGAGCTATTCGTACCACCCACTGATTAACGGATGCGAGTCTGGTGCAATTTTGCTTCTTGAGGATAGTAGGTCAAACGGCAGTCGCTCATGTAAAAGCCAAGGAGCTGAGTCATTTTGAGCTATTCGTACCACCCACTGATTAACGGATACGAGTCTGGTGCAATTTTGCTTCTTGAGGATAGTAGGTCAAACGCAGTCGCTTATGTAAAAGTCAAGGGGCTGAGGAATTTTGAGCTATTCGTACCACCCACTGATTAAAGGATGCGAGTCTGGTGCAATTTTGCTTCTTGAGGATAGTAGGTCAACGGCAGTCGCTCATGTAAAAGTCAAGGGACTGAGTCATTTTGAGCTATTCGTACCACCCACTGATTAACGGATACGAGTCTGGTGCAATTTTGCTTCTTGAGGATAGTAGGTCAAACGGCAGTCGCTCATGTAAAAGTCAAGGGGCTGAGTCATTTTGAGCTATTCGTACCACCCACTGATTAATGGATGCGAGTCTGGCACATTTTGCTTCTTGAGGATAGTAGGTCAAACGGCAGTCGCTCATGTAAAAGCCAAGGAGCTGAGTCATTTTGAGCTATTCGTACCACCCACTGATTAACGGATGCGAGTCTGGTGCAATTTTGCTTCTTGAGGATAGTAGGTCAAACGGCAGTCGCTCATGTAAAAGCCAAGGAGCTGAGTCATTTTGAGCTATTCGTACCACCCACTGATTAACGGATACGAGTCTGGTGCAATTTTGCTTCTTGAGGATAGTAGGTCAAACGCAGTCGCTTATGTAAAAGTCAAGGGGCTGAGGAATTTTGAGCTATTCGTACCACCCACTGATTAAAGGATGCGAGTCTGGTGCAATTTTGCTTCTTGAGGATAGTAGGTCAACGGCAGTCGCTCATGTAAAAGTCAAGGGACTGAGTCATTTTGAGCTATTCGTACCACCCACTGATTAACGGATACGAGTCTGGTGCAATTTTGCTTCTTGAGGATAGTAGGTCAAACGGCAGTCGCTCATGTAAAAGTCAAGGGGCTGAGTCATTTTGAGCTATTCGTACCACCCACTGATTAATGGATGCGACTGTAGTGCAATTTTGCTTCTTGAGGATAGTAGGTCAAACGGCAGTCGCTCATGTAAAAGTCAAGGGGCTGAGTCATTTTGAGCTATTCGTACCACCCACTGATTAATGGTTGCGACTCTAGTGCAATTTTGCTTCTTGAGGATAGTAGGTCAAACGGCAGTCGCTCATGTAAAAGTCAAGGGGCTGAGTCATTTTGAGCTATTCGTACCACCACTGATTAATGGATGCGACTCTAGTGCAATTTTGCTTCTTGAGGATAGTAGGTCAACGGCAGTCGCTCATGTAAAAGTCAAGGGGCTGAGTCATTTTGAGCTATTCGTACCACCCACTGATTAATGGATGCGACTGTCGTGCAATTTTGCTTCTTGAGGATAGTAGGTCAAACGGCAGTCGCTCATGTAAAAGTCAAGAGGCTGAGGCACTTTGTTTTGAGCCGTTCGTCGTGCCGGAACAAAATGGCGAGAGTAGGAACCTAGTCATATTTATTCGTGTATATAGGTGCATAGATACCTACACACGATATTTACATATTCTTGTCCCATTCTAGGTATGCCGACGTCCCACGTCGTTCATAAGTACATATGTAAGGCGGGATTGCTTATGTCGTACTCGACATATACGCGGTGCATCTGCGACGGCTTAGTCGGTTCGAGTTCGAGTCCGACATGTCCACCGACCACCGCGCCGTGCCGCCGCGCCAGCCGCCGGTGATAACAGTTATGTTGAACTCGACTGGATATACCTAGTCTGGCATGAGGTGTGCGTTTTTAATCGGTTCGAGTTCAACATAACCACCAAAAATGACACAAAATTCGTACTCAGCACACCTACTCAAAAACAAGTTAGACCATACCCGTATTGCAATATTGGATAAATTGGACTTTGATTAACATCTAATTCATACTCAGCATACAAGAAATGTGAAGTACCCGATTGCAAGTTTGAAGATGCGATCTATATTATTTTACCTCTTTGGTAATTTATATTATTACTAGCTATTGCCCGCGGCTCCGCCAGCGTGGATGTCCGTTATCGCGGACTGGGGTATGTAAAATAAATAGTAGCCAATTCTTAGACTTCGGTCGAGCCGTTTCGGAGGAGTATGGGAACGAACATTGTGACACGAGAATATTAGATTAATTATTTATACTTCTTGACAAACTATAGCACACCACCATCTAGAAGCTATTACTGCGAAATATAGACTGAACCTCGGGATATTTCGTTGACATCTAGTGGTGAAAAATAATATTTAAAAATAATGCGCAAAATAGCCCAAGTTATGGTGGTCTAATTTTTTTGTAAGGAATGGGGTATCTATACTTTAGTATTATGTTATCTGTGCCCATATTTCAATTTTCTACCTACAGCGCGGCGGCCATATTGGAGGCCAAAAATGACGTCAAATTCGAACTCAGCATACTCGAAAACTCATTAAACCACACCCATATTGTAATTTATCTAGGACACCGCGGCAGCTATATTGGATCCCAAAAATGACATCAAATTCACACTCAGCACACTCGAAAACCTATTAAACCATACCCATGTTGCAATTTTCTACCGACAGCGCGGCGGCCATATTGGAGGCCAAAAATGACGTCAAATTCGAACTCAGCATACTCGAAAACTCATTAAACCACACCCATATTGTAATTTATCTAGGACACCGCGGCAGCTATATTGGATCCCAAAAATGACATCAAATTCACACTCAGCACACTCGAAAACCTATTAAACCATACCCATGTTGCAATTTTCTACCGACAGCGCGGCGGCCATATTGGAGGCCAAAACTGACGTCAAATTCGAACTCAGCATACTCGAAAACCCATAAGACCATACCCATATTGCAATTTAGCTAGGACACCGTGGCAGCCATATTGAATTCCAAAAATGACATCAAATTCACACTCAGCATACTCAAAAACCTATTAAACCATACCCATATTGCAATTTTCTACCTACAGCGCGCCGGCCATATTGGAGGCCAAAACTGACGTCAAATTCGAACTCAGCATACTCGAAAACCCATTAGACCATACCCATATTGCAATTTAGTTAGGAAACCGTGGCGGCCATATTGGATTCCAAAAATGACATCAAATTCACACTCAGCATACTCAAAAACCTATTAAACCATACCCATATTGCAATTTTCTACCTACAGCGCGGCGGCCATATTGGAGGCCAAAACTGACGTCAAATTCGAACTCAGCATACTCGAAAACCCATTAGACCATACCCATATTGCAATTTAGTTAGGAAACCGTGGCGGCCATATTGGATTCCAAAAATGACATCAAATTCACACTCAGCATACTCAAAAACCTATTAAACCATACCCATATTGCAATTTTCTATCTACAGCGCGGCGGCCATATTGGAGGCCAAAACTGACGTCAAATTCGAACTCAGCATACTCGAAAACCCATAAAACCATACCCATATTGCAATTTAGCTAGGACACCGTGGTGGCCATTACGGATTCCAAAAATGACATCTAATTCGTTATCAACACACTCAAGAACCCTCTTATCTGGCAAACGAGGGTATTACCCTTTTTTCTTGCGAAGATCCGCTGTGGAAAAAGCCCGATTGCGAGTTTGGAGATGCGGTCTATACTAACATCATTCACAGTCAATCTTCTTAAATAAATAGTAGTAATATTGTGCCTACCTATGTTTATTTATATTGTCATTTATGTATGACACTTCTTATCGTTGAAAATATAGTACACCACCATCTAGCAGCTACTACTGTAAAACGTAAGCTGAACCTCGGGCTATATTGTTGACATCTAGTGGCGAATATTAATATTTAAATTTAGCCCGTAAAATTGCCCGAGTTATGATGGCCTCATTTTTTTGTATGGGATGAGGTATCTGTACTTTAGTATTATGTTATCTGTGATAGAGTAGATAGTTATGACATGAGCACATTATACAACGTCCATTATCTAAATTGAACAGATGAAAAAAAATATGTTCATGTTTAGCTGATCCTTGCGTTGCAATACCTTCTATGTTATTTCTTATACCTTTGCAAAAATTGTACATGAGTAAGATTCCAATGTGTTGTTCCAGTGGCGCCGAAGATCGACCGCCGCAACCTGCGGCCCATCAAGGTGCGCGAGGGCGAGCCCATCGCGCTCGACGTCAAGGTGTCGGGAGAGCCCGCGCCCGACGTCACGTGGACGCTCAACGGCAAGTCCGTTACCAGTGGAAACGGACTTAAATGTAAGCTCATGTTTTGTTTTATTGTATTTAAGGTCGATCAAGTGCGAATCGAACTTGCGCATCGAGGTTTCCGTACAAAATTGTATTCAGGAACGAACTTATGATACACTAGCTTTTGCCCGCGGTTCTGCCCGCTTGGATGTCGGTTATCGCAACGTTTGGTTGCCTATGTCCTTTCTCAAGGTCTAATCTACCCCTATGCCAAATTTCATCAAAATCTGTTCAGTAGTTTAAGCGTGAAAGACGGACAAACACACACACACACACTAACACTTTCACATTTATAATATTAGTATGGATAATTGCATGGAATTTGGAGAACTCAAGACGTGACTTGGTAGCTAAGAGGTCAGAGCACTCCCCCTGTAACTGTACTGTACTGTAACTCCCCCTCGAGTCCCGCCTAAATCGTTTTCTCTTTTTCCTATCTTAATCGATCCTACTCGGTTATGCTACATGCTATATGCTAATGGCGACCCTCTTTTCTGAGACTTTGCCTTCAGCTTACCATCAGGCGAGGTGAAGTCAAATTGACGTGTCCTACATAAAAAAAAATACAATTTTTCTTTTGGGAAAATGAACATTATGTGGTATGAATTTCAACTGGATGTCTCCACGCATTTCTAAGAAAAAGGTCTTGACAGACAGATGAACAACATAGTGATCCGATAAGAGTTCCTTTTTTTTCTCTTGATGTATGAAATCCTAAAAAGCTTTAAATCGAGGACGTGAGGGATATGTCGAAGACAACCTCACCTTGGGCCTAGCACAACGACCCACACTCGGCGTACGGTTAAGTTGGTTCGACATAACCTCCCCCTCCGCCTCTGGGGGCTGCACTCGTGGGGATTACCCGCACGTAATAAAAATAAAAGGATTTACTAGCAGCTCTTGTAGAATACCAAATCTAATTTATATCCTCGTTCTGCTACATCATGAGAACAGCTCTATAGCATCAAATTAATGTTTTCGGTACCTGTCTGAGGTACGTCCCATTCGCTAGACCGAAAATCGGTATTTTCTGTCCATATAGGACACGTTCAGCAGATATATTCAACTATATAGTCCATTGACACTTGTGTTTGCTGCCAGTTACATCGGTAACGTCCATTTTTCAAAGCAACGTTAAGTTTGTACCTCAATTGACAGCCTCAACCAGCCGCAGCCATCCCCGCTAAGTGCAATTATTTGTATGCATGAATATGTATATTTGCATTGGTCTGGGTATTTCTATGTATGCTATGTATGTATTCGCAAAAAAAGGGATCTAAGTATGTTTATCTGCATTCTAGATTCTATAACACAAGCTACTTAAGCTATGCGTACTATGGACCTAGATAGCGTTCTGTGATATGTTGTGGAATATTTATTTATTTTATTTATTTATTTTAATTCAGTTAATAACGAAACCCTTAGTGCACGAGTCCGACTCGCACTTGACCAGTTTTTAGTGAGAATTTGAAATTTTGAAATGATCGTTAACATTAGTTAGAATGTCAACCATATTACTTTAACGTATATTCTTGTGATATTTTTTCTAGTGGTGGAAGTACCATATCTAAGCAAGTACCAACACTCCAGTCCGCGCCGCAAGGACTCGGGAACATACAAGATTCAAGCCGTCAACAAGTATGGACAGGATACCGCCGAACTTGAAATTATTGTCACCTGTAAGTACTTTATTTTACCCTCTATTAGTTAGGGCACGTCTATTTGAACCCAACTATTTCTTTTTCTTTTCTTAAAAAAAAAGAAAAGGCAAAGATGGGGCCAAATTGAATCGTCGGCAGCTTAATGGTTAAGGAGTCGGCCTTACGATCGAGAGGTCCTGGGTTCGAATCCTGGCCATTACACTACTGACGTGAACCCACTCCTAGCACAAGCAATTTAGCTTAGTTGGAGGGATTGGAGAGAACATTAGTAATTTCGATAGCATCTGTTTCTAATATTCATGATAAGCTTCCCATCTCAGGCATGCATCATTGCAGATACAAATATTGCTTCAATGGTGGCCCTCAGTAAGTCGGTGCCATCAGATTCTTTTCCACGTCCTACTTAAAGGATCTGGGATTATAGGAAGACGTATGAAAACTGCCAGGCTACATGGAAAACTAATGTCTGGTAATGGGGCCTCTGCCGGGTCTCAGTAGGAGAGGTAGACCCAACAAGGGCTGACTTGACATCTTAGAGGGTGACATACGAAGTGTATTTAAATGCCAGAATGCGGACCCCGGACTCCGAGGTAAAGGCCTCGAAGGCGAACGGGATTATCGCAAAAATTTCAAGTCTTTATTGGTGTGGTACAAAGAAAATATTATGTACCGGACCAGTTGGTGTTTAATGAACTTTTGACTATGATAGCAAAAGGATTTTTATTTATACCACTTAGGTGGCAGACAAGCACACGGCCCACATGATGGAAAGTGGTTACCGTGGCCTATGAACGTGTGCAACACCAAGGGCGTCGCATATCACTTACCTCATTAGGGACCATCCATAAATTACGTCACACGTTAAGGGGGAGGGGGGAGTCGACGAAGTGTGTGACAAGGGGGTGGGAGGGGTCCTAAATTTCGTGCCGTCACATTTCAAAATCTGTTATAATCTAAATGTTAAAACACGAACTATAAACTATTGCTTTACGAAAACCTCAAAAAAATATGAAACATACAGTGCAGCTTATGCTGATTGCTATGCTAATTTATGAACATGACATCCTGTATCTACCTGTATTTGTAATTTATGATACTAAATAAATAATTTGTACAAGAAGAAATTAACAACTTTTGTAAGTTTAAAAAGTAGTAACAGCAACCTACGTTGTAGGTAATGTGGAATCTAAAATCAAAGAATTGCAAAATATGTGACGTCACACAAGGAAAGGGAGAGAGGCAAAAATCATTAAATTCGTGTGACGTTATTTATGGATGACCCCTTACAAATATACAAATATCTGAGTTTAACTTTTCTTCGTAGCCAAACCAGACAAACCCGAGGGCCCGCTAGAAGTATCAGACATACACAAGGACGGCTGCAAGCTGCAGTGGAAGCGGCCCAAGGATGACGGTGGAGAGCCTATCGAGGCGTACCTCGTGGAGAAATACGACCCTGAGAACGGCACCTGGCTGCCAGTGGGCAAGACGCTCGGGAACGTGCCGGAGATGGAGGTGGGTGATAACCATAAATGAACTGGACTTATCCTGAACTAGAGTGTGAAAGACCTTTGTGACTTATCCCATAAAATGTAACCATTATTAAGAAATTTCACCGGACTTAAGGATAGTATTTAAAGACACTAAGGCATAACGATGTTTAGGAATAGTGTAGTCTTTTAAAACACAGAATAAATGCAAAAGTTCCCGGTAGAGTAGAATTTGGGCCACCCCTTCTCTTCCCATGTGGTGTCGTACAAGGCGACTAAGGGATAGGGCTGATTAACTTCAACATCAGACAGATATATACAGCCTCAGATGCATGGCTCGAGTCAACAATAGTGAATACGGCAATAGGCGCACCCCCTATTACGTGGGACCGTATACAGATTGGTGAAATATGGGTGTTAATTCAATTCTGCCTAACCCTCCGGGGATAAGAGCGTGATTATATGTATGTATGTAAATGCAAGTCCTAGCCTTCTGTTAGGTCTTTCTTTCGTTAAGAACTTACTTTGGCAATGTTTTCCAACATTCATTATAATCTCGGTCGAGTCATGTGTCCGAGTTATACTTTGATCAGTCTAACTGCAACGTGGCTGAACTTTGACATTTTCCTTGAAGTGACAAGATTATTTATATTAATAAACCTTGAAAGTCCTCCGACTTGTTTCTTTCCAAGATTGTATTTAAATAAATTTTCTATTGCTTTTCATAATGTATTGTATTGTACGAAATTCAGAATATTTTCCGTAGAATATTTAAATTTTAACCCTAATTTTGCCTGATACTCAACTTAAAACAAATTATTATTATAATAGGTGGATGGTTTGATTCCTGGCCACGAGTACAAGTTCCGTGTGAAGGCTATCAACAAGGAAGGCGAGTCGGAACCGCTGGAGACCTTCGGTTCTATCATCGCCAAGGATCCCTTCAGTAAGTTATACTACCCTATACATAAGTGGTAAAATCGGAATGGTAGCTTATAAGATTTGAAAATAGAATCAGTGCCCCGAGCACGAGAAATATTCGTAACTTAAACGTATCAAGAGAACGGAGCATTGCCATTGGTAGGCTTCAAAGTAGGCTGGCGGCCAATTGCGAATATCCGTTCTCTCGATCTCGGGGTACAGTTATCCCAAATTAAACTGAGAAATCAACAAATATGTACTTAATGATTTAATTGCGTTTACGTTGAAGGAAAAAACCGTGAGAAAAGCTGTATACAAGGATTTTTTTTATAATGTTTCATTTTATTTTACAAATTTTAGAAGAAAAAGAAGTGATATATGGCGTAATAATATGTCTTTATCGTGTTCAGCATGGCACGGATAAGAAAAGGAAAAATCAATTTACATTAAAAACAAGACGGCACACGGTCATTCCTCTACTTTGTCACTAGCACTGATTCATTCAGACCTTGGACTATGGGAATTTATTCTGCAAATCATAATACTCTTCAATTTATCTATCAGATACGTTTCCTACTTGTACTAATAATAATCCCTTTATTCCACAGCCGTTCCAGATGCTCCCGGCTCCCCAGTCCCAGACGACTGGTCTGCCAGCCACGTGGACCTCAAGTGGGAGCCTCCCCTATCAGACGGGGGTTCGCCCATCATTGGCTACATTGTGGAGAAGAAGGACAAGTACAGCCCACTGTGGGAAAAGGCCATCGAGACGCATACGCCGACACCAGCGGCTACTGTCGCTGGGTAAGTTTTGATACTTTGAGAAAAGTAGAGTTTAGTGTATTTTATTAGCCAGTTAAACTAAATAAAAAGAGTCTTGATGCTTTGAAAAACTATAGTGTTCTGTATTCTCTTAGCAGGTTCAGCCAAATAAAAAAGTCCATTTCTCCCACTCTTCACTGACGTTCATTCCGTAACAAAATCAAATACTGAAAAGTTTTTATGTAATAGTATTGTATTAATTTCCAAAAACCGTATCTGTATATATGTTCAGCGTCCTTGTAAACAACATGACAAGCTATGGTTTACAATACGCACTGCTAAAATATCTATCTGTTTCTCCCCAGGCTAATCGAAGGCAACGAATACCAGTTCCGTGTGATTGCGATCAACAAGGCTGGTCAGAGCAAACCTTCGGAGGCAAGCAAGAACTTCCTCGCCAAACCTCGCTTCTTGGCGCCCAAGATCGACAGGAGAAATCTGAGGGATGTCACTCTGTCGGCTGGATCTACCCTGAAGCTGGAGGCAGCTATCACTGGAGAACCGGCTCCAGCTGTGGAATGGAGGTAAAATAATCAGCTTACAAGTCTTTTTCCAACTCAGGTAACCGTCTTTCTTTAGTCTAACTACGAAGCGGCCAATTTTTTTATGTAAAGCGACTGCCATGTGACCTCCAAACTCACTAGCGATATCCGTATGTAGTTAGACAAGTTGTAGGACGTTTTTGGGTTCTAACTAGTCGCTACGATTGCCATAGATGTTCATTTAAGGCAACCGACGGCTTATTGTGTTCTTCGAGATAAGAAAGCTGCCTCAATGTGTTAAGAATGTAAGCTCCCCAAAATAGCCAATATGCTGATCAAAGATGCTTAAAAAAATTGGAAAGTAGAATTTTTTTTTTAGGGTCTCAAAGTCTACATTTTTATGGGCTGGCACTGGGGCTAACGCTAGGATAAAATAGCAATCCTTGTGAGCCTACAATGAAGTGCCAGACTCAGAGAGCCACGTTATCTAGAGCGAGAAGAATGGAGCTATCCAGCTACATCTCTCTTCCTCTGGATTGCACTCCAACATGAACGATGAATCTCTGAAGGATAAGTAGTTTCAGCTTCAACGTTTTCTCCATGACATCTTTAGACACACCGGCAAATTTACCAACCTTTCTACAACCAGCGACCGTACACACCTTGTTAAACGTTAGAAGTAGGCCTAACCCTGGTGGCTAAAACAGTGTATAAAAATAAGAATCCTCTACTCACTCTTGTACTATCTCTCTACCCAGATACCAGAACATGCCTCTCCGCGCTTCCAAAGCGGTCACAATTGACAACCCAGACTACTACACTAAGCTGGTGATCCGACCAGTAAGGCGAGACGACTCGGGCGAGTATACCGTCACCGCTGTCAACTCCAGCGGCAAGGATACCGTTACCATCAATGTGGTGGTCACAGCTAAGCCACTCAAGCCTGAGGGACCTCTACAGGTTAGCTTATAGATAGCTTCTGATGATTTAAAGTTGTCCATGTTTCCTTTGGTATGAAATACGGAATTTCCGTGACCCACAAGAATAGATGTACGGGATAACTATATCACTGTGTAAAATATCAGCTAGATCCGTATAGTTAAACCAACAGTTCTGTGAACTGAAGGAGGCCACCACTTTCCCTTCAATAATGTCAAATCGTGCTTAATTGTCTTTGATTTGCAATTAAACAGCATGCATTTCACAATGACAACCGTACCTCCTGTTTTTGGTATTCCACGTTCTGACATAGTTGCTTACCAACAACGTGCGTTGCTAATTTTAGAGGAAAAGGGAGAAGAAATAGTGTATGAGGATATTGGGAAAGGAAGGTATCTGACTGTTTGTAGGTGTAATATGTATTTAAAAAAAGACATTATATAAGTATGTATATCTGCATTCTAGCACCCAAATTTTAAGCTTGTTAAGCCATGTTTGCTTTGTTTCGGTCTTGATAGAGTTTTAGCATATCATAAAGTATCAAATTGTAATACAAACAATAAACAATGTATATGTTGGTTCAGATCTCAGACGTGCACAAAGAGGGCGCGACCCTCAAGTGGAAGCGGCCCAAGGACGACGGCGGCGCGCCCATCGAGTACTACCAGGTGGACAAGCTGGACACGGAAACGGGCTGCTGGGTGCCCTGCGCCAGATCTGATGAACCTAGTGAGTTCCACATTCTTACAGTTTCTCCCTATCGTGCTCGAAGTTTATTCAGATAAGTATACGGTTATGTTGACCTGCGATAATGAGGTTCTGGTTTCGAATCCCACGTCACGTGACCTAGTGACGGGTGGAGTTGCCTGTCACCCTAGCAGATGCATGCCGAGGCTGCGGTGCAAACGCGCCTATTCATATCCGGGAGCAAGATGGGGACACCGTAGTTCTCACATCAGTACCCCTATAGTAACCGTATGGTAATCGTATTGAGAGAATGCAGCATTACGATTGGCCGCCTGCCTACTGTGAACCAATCGCAATGCTCCGTTCTTTCGATACGTTTATGTTACGAATTCGAATGTTTTTCGTGCTCGGGGCACTGATGGCTCTGGGTTAACCGAGGTGCGAAAAATATGTTTCTGGCTATCTCACCTCCAGCAACTGTAGATCCAAAGATGGCGTACAGTTCCACACCATAAATGAGTGCGGTATGTCTAGGTATATCACAAGATGTACTTGTCGTCGTTGTTATATTTTCTTTATTATTTATTTTGTTTCCCAGAATGCGATGTGACTGGTTTGACCCCCGGCAAGGAGTACAGGTTCCGTGTGTCGGCCGTCAATTCGGAGGGCGAGTCTGAACCGCTCGTTTCAGAAGAGTCTATCATTGCCAAGAATCCCTTCGACGAGCCTGGTAATTACTGTTGTACACTATATTTGCCCATAACTGTTATAGACGAAAGTAAAACTTATTGACATATTTTCTGCATATACCTACTTGTCAATGAAACCAATCTTGAGCAAAAAAAACTTACAATTACTATTAGAAAGTGGAAAAAAAGGAAACCTGTTTTATTTTCAAAAGACACAGCCCACCTAGCAATTTATAATAATATACATACAATTAGTGGCACAGAACAAAGAAATATTTTTAAATTTTTCTGCCTGTGCATAACTAGCATGAAAAGCAAATCGTTTCTTTTTTATAATAAAAACATCATAGTAGAATTTAAACATTTGAATATGAGTAAAACAACGTGAAGCTTTGTCCCCGAGTTCATAATAATATAGCAGCACTATAGCAAACTAATGTCATTAGTAGACGTACACTGGGCCGATTAATATACTTACGCGAAGAAAACACAAATTGAGAATCGAAGAAGCAAACTAATCATTTTACCCACCTCCAGGTGCGCCAGGCACGCCTAGCGTGACAGACTGGGACAAGGACCACGTGGACCTCAAATGGACCCCCCCGAGGTCAGATGGCGGTGCCCCCATCGAGGCCTACATCGTGGAGAAGAAGGACAAGTTTGGCAACTGGGAGAAGGCGCTCGAAGTGCCCGCGGATAAGACTAACTGTACTGTGCCTGATTTGATTGAAGGACAGACTTATGAGTTCAGGTCAGTGATCTAAACGATATAGCATAGCGTTTAGCCATGAAATCACTTCTGCTTTCTTCCGCTAGGATTACGTGTTGCGTAAAGTCCCCGAACACGAATAATATTCGAACTCGAGCACGAAAATGTGCCGTGAAAACGAAGAATAGCGATTGGCCGCCTGCCTACTGTGAACCAATCGCAATGCTCCGTACTTTCGATACGTTTACGTAAGGAATTCGAATGTTTTTCGCACTCGAGGCACAGTTTTCGGAGCCGATTTATGTGTACCACGGGACCGATTGCCCGAAACTTAGATCAACTTCATTATTCTTTGTATGGGATCTGGTGACACGTAGTCTGTCAGGCTGCGTCCAATCTTTTGAGACGTATTACTCACGTTTTATAAAACCAATGATACTTTTGGTTCCTTCTATAGTAGTTTCTAGTAAAATATAAGCTACTGAGACACACCGTCACGGCAAATGAGAGGAAATGGTCAATCCTAAGAACGTGCAAAATACGCATCGCCTATGAGACTACGCGTCACCAGTTAAAGGTTACATAAAAAAGGTACATTTTCTGTGCCTTTGTTCATAATTTAAAAAATAGTTTGAATATTTGATTTTGCATACCAGTACAGGTTTTTTACTTATCGGAGGCCCACTTAACCAGTATTGACTGTAAAATAATAATAAATTATTTGATCACAGGGTCCGCGCCGTCAACAAGGCTGGTCCGGGAGAACCCAGTGACAGCACTCACCCCATTGTCGCCAAACCCAGGAACCTGGCGCCTAAGATCGATAGGACCAACTTGATTGACATCAAAATCAAGGTTGGACAGAAGTTTGGATTCGATGTCAAGGTAAGATACCTATTTTTGAATTCTCCTCTCCTAAACGTAATGTTTGGTCATTTTGCCTCTGAAATATTTGTAAAATATAAAATTACACATCGATTGCGATCGATTGAATGGTGTGTATTTGACAATGTCCAACGTGTCAATCGCACGAAGGATTTTGCCGGATGAGAACAAAAATTCTGGATTCAATTCCCGGATTTAGAAAAGCATATTTAAATAATATTCCTAAGATTTCGATCCAACATCCATTTTAAGAGAATCATACTCAATAGAGGGTCACATTTGGATGATGTCTATTATTCAGTATTTTTAGAATCACATTAGTAATGCAGTTATTTTTTTACTATGCGTACTTGGAAAAGATTATCTGTAAGTATTTAAATATCCATAAGAGACAAGAGTAACAGAGAGAGAGAAGAGAGAGAAGAGAGAGAGAGAGAGAGAGAGAGAGAGAGAGGGAGAGAGAGAGAGTTTTTTTTTTATATAAATAGGACACGTCAATTTGACTTTACCTCGCCTGATGGTAAGCTGAAGGTAAAGTTTCAAGAAAGAGGGCCACCATTATATACACGTGCCATGTTAACAATGGTGGCACTCAGCTTGACGGCCTCATCAGATGCTTTTTCACGCCCCGCTTAAAGGACCCGGGACTGTAGGAAGAGGGAAACACGTGAGCTGGCAAGGAATTCCAGGTCTTAATGGTGCGACAAAGGAAAGAGTCACCGAACCGCTTGGTTCTTGAAGGAATGTTCTGCACCGTATAGGGGTGACATCTAAGTCCTGCACGTGTCGTCCTGTATAGGAAGGGGGAGGGTGGGACTAATTGGAATAGCTCTTCAGAACATTCACCATGGTAGAGACGGTAAAAAACTGCCAAGGAAGCAACATCTCTACGCATCTGCAGAGACTCGAGGGTACTCGTGACCTCAGGATTTCCGATAATGCGGACCGCACGTCGCTGCAACCTGTCGAGAGCATCTAATAAGTACTTAGCGGATCCATCCCAGAGATGTGAGCAGTACTCCACGCAGGAACGAATTTGTGTCTTGTAAAGAAGACACCGTTGCTCCGGCGTGAAAAACCGTCTCACTCTGTTCAGGACTCCGAGTTTATGCGAGGCTGCTTTGATGATACTCTCGATGTAGTTTTTGTTGTTCAGTTTGCAGCGAACATCCATACCGAGGATATTGAGGTTGTCCCGCAGTGGCAGTGGCGTGCTCTGAAGAGTGGGAAGGGGAAGGAAAGAAGATACCTTTGCTGTAAACGCACATGCCTGCGTCTTCTTGGCATTGAACTCGACCAAGTTCTCAGAGCCCCATTGGGAAATGTGATTCAGGATCCGGACCACTGGCTTTCCGGACATCGAGTGACTGCAACACTGCTCGGATATCGCGTTGCCTGATACGAATATCAGGCATTGCATGGTCACTGACGGGCAGTGTCGGCGGCTCCATACCACAATCATCGACTCGGGAGTTGGCCGCAAAGAGATTAACCAGCAAATTTGCTTTCTCTTGCGGCTCATGGGCCAGGGATCCATCGGGATTGCGCAGCGGGGCAAGTAATTATAATAATATTAAAAACTTTGAACCTAACGTCATCTTTGTTACCAGGTTTCCGGTGAACCAATGCCAGAAACAAAATGGTTCCTTGCAAAGAAGGAAGTCAAGACCGCTGGGGACGTTAAAGTACAGCATTCAGACTACAACACGAAGCTGAACTGCAAGACAGCTAGGCGGGCAGACAGCGGCAGATATACCATCACGGCGGAGAACAGCAATGGCAAGGACGTTGCAGAGGTTGAGGTCATCGTGCTCGATGTGCCTAGCCCGCCTGGAGGGCCACTCAAGGTATGTACTATCGTTGTACTGAAGTACTGAGGTCGGGTTTTAAATTTGAAAGTTAATTTTGTTGCGTTCAATTTGAATTACAGCGAGTTTTTAGGTTTTAGTATATGGAAGTTAATGAGTGAAATGTGATAACGCAGTGTAATTCAACTTAATCAATTTTAATTAAATCTATTTCTGAACCTGGGTATACTTTATACCTAAAGTCTCATATAATAAAAAAAGGCTGACTGAAAATATTGACTGTCTCGTACACTATATGTATATCATTCTCAATATCCTTTATTCCACTGAATAAATCCAGTTGGATTTGGTTCCACTTTTTTATCCTTCCTGATCCTTTCATTTAGTCAATTAGGTACTATAGCTTGTCCAAAATGAAATGACACCCCCCACACTGTGTAAAAATGCCAATTGTTTCATAAACTTGATCGTCAATAATTTGCTTGTAGTTGGCAGGCCGGATCATTTGAACTTGGACAGCTAGCTATACAGTCATGTTACATTTCCCAGGTATCCGATGTCCATGCAAACGGTGCCAAGCTATCGTGGAACCCGCCTGCCGACGACGGCGGCCAGCCTATTGACAAATATGTGGTGGAGCGTATGGACGAGGCTACAGGAAGATGGGTGACCGCCGGTGAGACCGACGGGCCGCAGACTAGCCTCGCGGTGGATGGGTTGCAGCCCGGGCACAAGTACAAGTTTAGAGTTAGGGCTGTTAATAGGTAAGGATTTAAGTAATACGTTACTTAGCTTTTATGTCTTCAGTGTTCAATCCGATATCGGTGTCGGCCGATGATAGCCGATATCCGATATTGATCCGAACAATGTGAAAGACAGATACATATTTCATACATTTTACTTCCTCCGATATCGGATTGGCGCCCGACACTGATATCGGATTGTATAATCTGAAAACGCTTCTAGGGTTGCCCATATATGCATACTACTAGCACGCATCGTACGCATTTGGGGAAGCCCATTAGTTGACTTAGTAAAAACAACTTCGAGACCAGCCAGCATCTGAGGTTTTACCTCGGAGCATACTTAACGAATAATAGAAGTTAAAACCATTTTAATAAACACTTAACGTTTACCCTAGAACCATGTGTTCATAATATGGGATTTGTGATTAGTACTGGTATATAAATCCTTAATTTTCCTTTCCCAGACAAGGCAAATCAGAGCCTCTCACCACACCACACTCAACTGAAGCTAAGAATCCGTTCGACGTCGCCAGCAAGCCTGGCACACCGAAAATCAAAGACTTCGATCGAGACTTCGTCGAACTGGAATGGACCAGGCCTGAAAATGACGGTGGCGCCCCCATCACTGGCTATGTCATTGAGAAGAAGGATAGGTTCGCACCTGACTGGGAAGAGTGCGCCACCGTCGAGGGTGACGTCACTACTGGCAAAGTACCTGATCTGATCGAAGGAAACACGTACGAGTTCCGTGTCCGTGCTATTAACAAAGCTGGCAAGGGTGAGCCCAGTGATGGCACTGCACCACATCTGGCTAGACCCAAGAATCTTGCTCCGAAGATCGACAGGAACTTCATGTTCGATATTAAGATCAAGGTTGGACAGAACTTCGATTTGGATGTACCAGTCGCTGGTGAACCTACTCCGACCAAGGAATGGTTCCTTGGCGATAACCTGGTCATGAACAATGACAGAATCAAGATAGTCAATGATACTCATAGTACCAAGATACGCGTTATTGACGCCAAGAGGGCTGACTCTGGAACTTACACTCTTAAAGCCAGGAACATCAATGGAACTGACTCAGCTACAGTTAAAATAACGGTCATGGATGTGCCTCTACCTCCTGAAGGACCACTTAAAGCTGATGACATCACCAAGTCTGGCTGCACTCTTCGCTGGAGGCCGCCTAAAGATGACGGTGGCTGCGAAATCACTCACTACATTGTTGAAAAGATGGACCAAGAGAATATGAGATGGATTCCTGCTGGTGAGGTACAAGGTACTAACATCAGGATTGACCATCTTATCGAAGGTCATGACTACAACTTCCGCGTGAAGGCTGTGAACAAACTTGGTGAATCTACACCATTGACTGGTCGCGAACCAATTACTGCTAAAGATCCTTATGGTACACCCGACAAACCAGGAACCCCTGTCGTCAAGGACTGGGACAAAGACCATATGGACTTGCAATGGGTACCACCAAAGAAGGATGGTGGCTCACCAATAACTGGATATATAGTCGAAGCTAAAAAGAAATACGGACCATGGGAGGTGGCTGCTACTGTTCCCGGAAACCAGACCACAGCAACTGTACCTGGCCTTACAGAAGGCGAGGAATACGAGTTCAGAATTATTGCCGTCAATAAGGCTGGTAATGGAGAACCCAGTGATGCCTCCACACCTCAAGTCGCTAAAGCCAGATTCTGTGCACCACACTTCGACAAAATGCTCTTGGCCGATAAAACTGTCAAAGCAGGACAGAGGATCCAATACGAAATACCAATGGAGGCCTCGCCTAAGCCTACCGTGGAATGGCAGATCAATGGAAAGGTTGTACATCCTACAGATAGAATCGATATTCAGCTGCTCCACAACAGGGTCATATTAGACATTCCATTCTCCGTCAGAGCTGATGGAGGCGTTTATAAACTAACCCTGAAGAACGATCTTGGAGTATGCTCAGCATCAGCTCAGGTTACTGTATTAGACAAACCTTCAAGGCCAGAGAAACCATTAGTTGTATCCGATATAACTAAGGAGTCTTGCTCCCTATCATGGAAGGTACCTTTGGACGATGGTGGATCACCAATTCTTCACTATGTTATCGAGAAGATGGACCTTTCCCGTGGTACATGGGCCGATGCAGGCATGAGTACTTATCTATCTCACAATGTAACGAGGCTGATCCACATGAAGGAATACCTCTTCAGGGTTAGTGCTGTTAATGCTATTGGACAATCAGAACCTCTAGAACTTGACCGTGCCATTGTAGCCAAGAACGAGTTTGATGAACCGTCAGCTCCTGGCAAACCGAAGGCCACTGACTGGAGTAAGAATCACGTTGACCTGGAATGGGCTCCACCTAAGTCAGATGGAGGATCTCCCATTACAGGTTATATTGTACAAAAGAAAGAGAAGGGTAGCCCATACTGGGTGAACGCTGCTCACGTGCCTCCTGGCAAGAATAAGGCTACAGTACCTGATCTCACAGAAGGTCAAGATTACGAATTCCGTGTCATCGCCGTGAACCAAGCTGGTCAATCAGAACCAAGTGAGCCTTCTGACGTGATCACCGCTAAGGACCGCTTTGTGGCGCCTAAGATCATCACGCCTCTCAAAGAGATTCGCATCAAAGCTGGTCTTATCTTCCATTTGGACGTGGACTTCATTGGAGAGCCAATTCCTGAAGTCACGTGGACTTGCAATGGAAAACCAGTGGTAGCTAATGAAAGAACTACTGTTACATCGGTTGGACATCATACTATTGTCCATACCGTTAACTGCAAGAGGTCAGACGCTGGCAAGTACAACTTGAAGTTGAAAAATGATTCTGGAACTGATGAAGGCAGCTTCGAGCTCATAGTTCTGGATGTGCCTGCACCGCCAGAACCACCATTCACATATGAAGAGATAACTGCACAATCAGTCACCTTGTCTTGGAAACCACCAAAAGATAATGGTGGCAGTGAATTGACTGCTTACGTCATTGAGAAGAGAGACTTGACTCATGGCGGTGGATGGGTACCTGCGGTTACGTACATCAATCCTAAATTCAATCACGCCACAGTACCAAGATTAACTGAAGGTACCAAGTATGAATTCAGAGTCTTTGCAGAGAATCTTCAAGGACGTTCAGAGCCTTTGGTCACAGACAAACCTATTGTAGCTAAGAATCAGTACACTGTACCTGGTAAACCTGGCAAGCCAGAGCTTGTCTCAGCAGACAAGGATCACATTAAAGTCAAATGGTCTTCACCAATCTCTAACGGAGGATCCAATATTGTTGGATACGATGTGGAAAGGAGGGATAAGGCTACTGGCCGCTGGATCAAACTGAACAAGGATCCAGTTAAATTTAATGAATACAACGATGACAGGGTACAGGAAGGTCATCAATATGAATACAGAGTATCGGCAGTTAATGCTGCTGGACCTGGCCAGCCTTCAGATCCATCCAACGTCTTGATTGCCAAACCCATGAAGGAAAAGCCTAAACTAAGCTTAGACCACCTCATTGGCAGGAAAATCAAGGTTCGCGCTGGAGAACCTATCAATATCAACATTCCTATTGCTGGAGCGCCAACTCCAAAAGTTTCCTGGACCAAAGGATCAGTACCATTGGTTCCTTCACACAGGCTTTCTGCTGAAACCAAGAACGATGAAACTAAACTCTGCATCGAGAAGTCAGTCAGGGATGATGCTGGTAAATACACTATCACAGCGTCCAACGAACACGGTAAAGATTCCGCTGATATCGAAGTCATTGTGGTTGACAAACCAGGAGTACCTAAAGGACCTCTGTTATGCCAACCCGTTACTCATGATGCTATTAGCCTTAGCTGGCAGCCACCTACAGACGACGGTGGTTCAGAGATCACTGGCTATGTCGTCGAAGTTGCTGAATTTGGAGTCAATGACTGGAGAACTGTTGCTGGATTCTGTCCGAAGTGCTCTTTTACTGTTAAGAACCTTACTGAAGGCAAGAAATACGTCTTCAGGGTACGTGCTGAGAACTTATACGGAGTATCAGATCCATTGGAAAGCAAACCTACTATTGCAAAATCGCCATTCGACCCACCAGATGCGCCAGAGACACCAAAGATCACAGGATACAGCTCGAACAGCTGTTCTCTCGAATGGGAACCTCCAGCAAACTGTGGAGGCAAACCTATTACTGGATACATTGTTGAAAAGAGAGAACGCGGAGGCGATTGGGTCAGGGCCAACAATTATCCTACACCAAACCTCTGCTATACAGTATCTGATCTCCGCGAGGGCAATAAATACGAATTCCGTGTCATTGCTGTCAATGAAGCTGGACCCGGTAAACCCAGCAAACCGACTGAACCAATCACTGCCCAGACACAAAGACTTAAGCCTAGCGCGCCAGAAGCTCCTAAACCCGATAGGGTCACGAAAGACTCTGTTACTTTGTCTTGGAGACCACCTAAGAGCGATGGTGGATCCAAGATCAAGGGTTACATCATCCAACAAAAGGGTAAGGGAGACAAAGATTGGAAGGATGTTAATGACGTGCCTATTTCAGGCCTGGTACACACTGTACCTAAACTCAAGGAAGGCGATGAATACCAGTTCAGAGTCATTGCAGTCAACGATGTTGGCAGATCAGATCCTAGTAAGCCAACCAGTGATATCACTATTGCTGAACAGCCAAACAAACCTTGTATGGATCTTGGAGGAGTCAGAGACATCACTGTACGTGCTGGAGAAGACTTCTCTATCCATGTACCATACACTGGTTTCCCGCAACCAACTGCATCTTGGTTCGCGGATGATAACCTCCTTGATGTTGAGGGTGACTCCAGAATATTCCAGAAAATCACACCGGACTCTGCGTCATTGGTTGTTAAGAACGCTAAGAGGTCAGACGGTGGACAATACCGCTTGCAGCTTCGCAATCCTTCAGGATATGATACAGCTACAATCAACGTACGTGTCCTCGATAGACCTGGCAAACCAGAAAACCTTCGCGCTGACGAGTTCGAGGGAGAAGCACTTACATTATACTGGAACCCACCGAAAGATAATGGCGGTGGAGACATCACGAACTATGTCGTTGAGAAACGCGAATCCAGGACTGGCAACTGGACCAAGGTATCTGGCTACGTCACGACTCCGTTCTTACGCGTGAAGAACTTGACTGTAGGTAAGGACTACGAGTTCAGGGTAATGGCTGAGAACCAATACGGTCAGTCAGACCCAGTCCAGACCACAGAGCCAATCAAAGCCAGACATCCATTCGACCCACCAGGTCCGCCTGGTGCACCAAAGTCTGTGGAGACTACGGAATCTTCGATCACAATCACTTGGACTAAACCACGCCACGATGGCGGTTCACCTATCACTGGTTACGTCGTTGAAAAGAGGCTGATCACTGAAGATAAATGGACCAAAGCATCTCATGCGCACATTCCAGACACTACATTCAAAGTGACAGGTTTAATTGAGAACCATGATTATGAATTCCGTGTGGCTGCTATTAATGCGGCCGGTCAGGGAAGTTATTCAGCCAGCTCTGATGCTATCAAGGCTCGTGCTCCTCCGAACTGCCCAAAGATTACTTCAGACCTCAGTCTCAGAGATATCACAGTTATCGCTGGAGAGGAGATCAAGATTACCGTGCCGTTTACTGGAAATCCAAGGCCAAAGGTGAGTTGGTGGTTTTTAAGCTCCATTTTTTGTGCTTGCGCGACCACGCGATCCTGGGTTAGTAGTAGGGATTAACGGGGACTGGAACACCTCCGAACGACCAACCCCCCACCCCCCCTCAGTTTCTCCCCCCGCCGAGTCCTATCAATCGGCTTCGGCGGGGTCAACCGCGGCTAAAAAAAAAAAAAAAAAAAAAAAAAAGTTTGGTGTCTAATTGGGGGTTTTCGAGTATGCTCGATCGATTGCGCTAATCCATTTTTGCGTACAACTAACCAGTGCAAAGTTACAGCAACCGCATTTGAGCTACTTAATAAACAGGTAAAAAAAGGGTCAAGGGTCTATCAACCTTTTTTATCTGATCGACCCTTTTTTTTATTTGATCGATCCTTTTGTCTATAGCAAAAAACGGTGTGCGTCGCTCGATGATTCCCTCGGTTTTGATTTGAGTAGAAAAAAACATTCTCAATACTAATGTGATTTATTATTTTTAAAACAATATTTCATTATCTTACATAGTATAATATCATTGTACAACGTATTGTTAGTGAACAGCAGCTGAAAATCGGCTAATGACCAACCATAATGTTTATAGTATAAGTACAACAAACAATATTCCCCACACACTGTAGTGTAATCGTTTTGGATTCGATTAATATTATAATTCCATGTTCTGCAATTTCGTTCTAAAAACGCACGATGATGTCCGACCGGTGGTCTTCCATAGGAATCAAAGTACTGGCCAACTCCATTCGTGTCTATGTGTATCGCAATCCAATGAGAACCGGGTTTATTGTCACAATCTAAGTTACTTATGATATATGTCGGTATTTCTACGTGAATCGGCAAGCGGTTTGCAGCATAGACATTACATTCAATTTTTGGATCGATTAGTCTCAAGTACCTCTGTATTTCTAATGTATTCATGACCGCTGTATGGTAGGTGGTATCGGGATGGTAGATAAGCAAGTAATGAAGATCATCAATATGGATATCATATTATTTGAATTCACCACAATAGAAGGGAACTTCTATTATCACAATTCTAACCTAACCTAACCGAACACATAGCTAATAAAACAAAGAAATATTTTGTACGAATATATTTTATTGAAAGGATCAATATACAATAATACAAACTTAATTCTAATACACACTTAGTTCTAATACATTTTGTTTAACTACTATAGTCTACTGAAATGTTACGGTTTTTATCTATTTCTATAACATTGTCAAATTCTGCATATACAATACAGTTAACAGTTTGTGTTAGAGCCGTATCAAAGCGAACTTCTATCCGTACGCTACCATGTTTTATGAGGTTCCAGTGAAAATTACTATTGGCCGAAAGATCGGGGGTCAAATCGAATGCCAGAAGACAAAACCCTTTAGCATATTGTTCTCTAGATATACCGTTTCCTTCATTAAGGAAATGTATTCCTGTTCCTGAGAACAACGTATGATAGGTAGAGGTAAAAATATTATTCCCAAATGATGGTTGTAAAGCTTTTGAAGGTATTTGTTGCCCATCTATGTATAAACAAAACGTACTAATATCGTAATTTTCAAAGTTAAATGGGTTTTTAGAGAGGCTTCCATTGAATGCTGTATTATTCACAAAACCAACTATACACCGTTTAGGAACTTGCCCAAGGAATATGTTATCAAGCGTTTTACCCTGGACGCCTGATGGTATAGTTAAAACTTTAACTTCAGCTCGTGTAATAGGATATTTTGCCGTGGTTGATGACAACACTTGTTGATGAGCAAGTAACACAGATGGATTAATTCGTGCTCTACGAACAATCAGAGTTGCATCTGTAATAGTAACTTTAAATTTAAGGTCGTTCGAAGAAGCCATGAGATTAAAATTTTCCCTAGAGCGAACTAATTTTACACACATATCAACACCATTAATCAAAAATTTTTCTTGATTAAATACATCACCATGAAGATGTCCAATCATTTCTATTTCTCTACTTTCACTCGCCAATTGTTGTCTTTTCATAAAACCTTCATTTTTATCATCCATCTCATCCATTTTGCCGGCCACGTCTTCATACCAAAGACCACATGATAGATGAGACTTTTTAGCTGCAGGTGCATAGTTCAATAGTGTTTCTATGTAAGCTCGATAAGCATATGTATTATTTGGAGGTGATACCAGTTTCTGGTTTAAGTACACGTCAAGTTGACTGAAAAGCGAGTGTAACCAATTGTTAACCGGAGCAACCACTGCACTAGCGGCAAGTTTTGTATTATCCTGGGTTACTATTTTCGCTTTTACTTGAAGTAAAGTATGCGATAAATCAACATAGTCGTCGCCTGCTCCAGGTACTTGAAATTCAATAGGTCCATCATCAGCAAGGGACGAAATGGGCTTATAATGTATCCATACTCCACCTCAATCTCATTTTTTTTTTTAATTTAAAATAATTGTATTGATAGAAAAAAATTGATATCTTTAGATCTCAAAAGGTTTTTGAAATTTATGATAATGATTTTGAGATGAAATATGGTTTTTTTTTTCCGCTCAAAAGGTCTTTGAAATTTACGATAATTGTTTTGTTGGAAAAAACTTGATATCTTTAAATCTTAAAAGGTTTTTGAAATTTATGATAATGATTTCGAGATGAAATGTTTTTTTTTTGCTCAAAAGGTCTTTGAAATTTACGATAATTGTTTTGTTAGAAAAAATTCGATATCTTTAAATCTCAAAAGGTTTTTAAAATTTACGTTAATGATTTTGGGATAACATGTGATTTTTTTTTCGTTTAAAAGGTCTTTGAAATTTACGATAATTGTTTTGTTGGAAAAAACTTGATATCTTTAAATCTTAAAAGGTTTTTGATATTTATGACTGTCTTGACATCTCGAGGAGTTTCTGAAATTTACGATAATTATTTTGGGATAAAATGTGAACATCGGCTCATCTGTAATTTATTTTTTTATTCATCGAGATACAAAGTGGGGATTTCTGTTTACAGAATAAAAGCGAAGGTTTAGGGAATGAATATCATAGTGTTCTTCGTACGTTATAGTGTGTAGTTCATACGCTTCGGTTACTATGGCTGTAAGTATTTTCATATTTCAAATAATGTTCATAATTATGTTTTTCTTTTATTCGTGTGTCCTCACCATTTCTGTGTCTGTCTAATGTGTCTAGTAGTTAGGGAGAACAACTTACCAAGTTGTCGGAATTAAAGTTCAAACTCGACTTATTCTGGAACTAGATGAATATTATCATATTTATGATAATTCATGCTTACTTTGTAGAAAAAAAAAAACTATATTTTAAATATGGTGTTTTATACTGTTTCAGTTTCTTGAAAATACATTTAAAAGTTATTATTATCCAGAGGAAGACGAGCCCAGTGATGAAGAGGACACCCTTGGGCACAAAGTTAAGAACGCTATTTTAAAGCGGAAGAGTGACATAGACGATTTCTTTGAGAAACCCAAGAAGAAGAAGAATGTTCAAAAAAAGTCGTCCACTGTTGGAAAAATGTCAAATGGTGGTGTCTCTTATATCTCATCCAACAGAGACGATGGTGCTTATGCATCCCATCTAATCAAAATAGAGATTTATGACATAAAAAAGACGAGTGATATTTCGCCAACAGATCTATGGAAACATGCTGAATTTCGTGTAAAATATTACGCCACAGACGATTTAGACGAGAATTTAAAAAGTGTTCGAGATGTGGTTTACAATGTCACAAAGCAGCTTGCTACTTCAGACAATTGTAACAAATACTTTATAAATAATTGAAGTAGTGTCAGTGTCTCTGCTATTTTAGTGTATTACTAAATAACTAAGTTTAACTTTTAAATGATCAGTGATCCATGAAAGATAGTGCTAACGCGACCCACATAGTGTATCCACCATGAATACATTAAACTGTGATTCATATAACTCGGAACTAGTAAAGCTTGCTGAAGAAGTATCATTAGATTTTATAGCATCAGAATTCAACCAGGAATTCAATATTTCTCAATCTGGAAAAGGAAATGAAGAAGCAAAAACAGCAACAGACGAGGAACCAGCTATGAAAAGAATACACATTGAAGCACCATCCACATCATCACTGGTTTTTCAAACTGTAAGTACAGAAAATAATGATAAAATTAAATGTTCACTTTGCAATGTGTCGGTAGTAAAAAAGTTTTTGAGTAACCATTTGAAAAGTAATGTGCATAAAAATAATTCGCTAAAGAATGACTCAGAGTTAAAAAATGTTAAAATCGTTGAAAGTGCTTTCGGGAATAGAATTATCACATATAGAATTAAATGTGATATAATAATTGATCACAATACCCAACCTTTTCAAACACCTGAATTATTTTTAAAAGAAAATAAACATGTCGTACTTACTTTACTTGAAAGATGTATTACAGATCTTTTTATTGTAAAAGTAAATTTTATTCTCAATGCGGATTTTACACAGACAACTAAAAATTTAATTAATACGTTCGACTTCCAATTAACAAATTATGTTGTTTGTCGCGGTGATGATAAAGATATAATCTATTCTTTAATAACTTCTGAAATAAGTACCAAAATTTCAAATTTCGAGAAAAAAGACAGTGGATGGAGTTTGCTAAAAATTAATTACTTGGACATGAATGTGAATAAATTTAATCCATTACGAGGGTCATCCTGCATAGACTTGCCATTAGAAATAAAAGTTAAAAAAGCCGTAATAAATGTGCAAAATAAAGATAACGAATGCTTTCGATGGGCGGTTTTATCAGCATTATATCCAGCTGAATCCAATGTTCAGAGGGTAACATGTTATATTCCTCATAAAAATAAATTGAAATTCGGTAATATTTCTTTTCCTGTAAAACTGAAAGATATTAATAAATTTGAAATACTTAATGATCTTAGTATTAATGTTTTTGGTCTAGATTACGATTCTGTGAATAAGAAATATAATGTGGTTGGTCCATTATATTTCACAAAAGAAAAAAGAAACAATCATATAAACTTATTATACATAACTCAAGCTAACAGAGGTCATTATTGTTACATAAAAAATCTTTCAAGGTTAGTAGCTCAACAAATTTCAACAATGAAATGTGCGATTCATATTTGTGACGGGTGTTTGCTAAACTTTACATCGCATATAAATTTAAAACAACATCAAGAAAAAGATTGTTTCCATATTTCAACAAAATTACCATCAGAATGTGATAGAAAAAGAAATTGGTTTAATGAATTAATACCTTCGAACCAAATCTCATTTAACAATTACGAACGAAAATTAAGAGTACCCTTTGTAATATACGCTGACTTTGAAGCTTTTTTGAATCCTATTAATAGTTGTTCTAATAATCCAAATAACTCTTCGACAGAAAACATACAAAAACATGAAATGTATACCTTTGGTTATTACATTAAATGTTCTTACGATGATAAGCTTTCAAAGTATAGATCATTTACTGGTAAAGATTGTGCACTTATGTTTATGAAAATGATAAAAGAGGATTTGGTAAATATCTGTAAAAAAAATACATTTGTTAAAAGTCCGCTACCGTTAACAGAAGAAAATATTAATGCCTGTAATCAAACTAAAGTGTGTTATATTTGTAATCGCAACTTGAATAAAGATTTAAAAATTTGTTATAATTGGTTTACTGGTTTATATGAAGGAGTTGGTCATACACATTGTTCTGAAAAATATCGAGTACCGAATTTCGTACCCGTATTTTTACATAACTTGAGTAATTACGATTCTCATTTTATTGTTCACGGACTTAATTTTGAAGATGGTAATATAGAAATCATTCCTGAGAATAAAGAGAAGTACATTTCTTTTTCAAAAGTATTAAACATAAATAATCGTGTCATGAAATTAAGATTTCTTGATTCTTTTAAATTTATGTCTTGTAGTTTGGAGAAATTAGCTAAAAATTTATTACTGGAACAATTCAAAGAACTCAAATTAAATTTTCCATGTGAGGAAGACTTTCGACGGTTAATACGTAAAGGTATTTATCCTTACGAATACATGACTTCATTTGAATGTTTAAACATAACATCTCTTCCTCCCCATGAAGATTTTTATAGTTCATTAACTGATATGTATGTTACAAAAAATGAATACCTTCATGCTCAAGACGTATGGAATCATTTCCATTGTAAAAATATGAAAGAATACTCTGACTTATATTTAAAAACAGATGTTTTATTATTAGCAGATGTATTTGAGAATTTTAGAGATGTATGTCTTAAAACATATGAATTAGATCCAGCCCATTATTACACAGCACCGGGTCTGAGTTGGGATGCCATGTTAGTATAAAAAATTTTTGATTAATGGTGTTGATATGTGTGTAAAATTAGTTCGCTCTAGGGAAAATTTTAATCTCATGGCTTCTTCGAACGACCTTAAATTTAAAGTTACTATTACAGATGCAACTCTGATTGTTCGTAGAGCACGAATTAATCCATCTGTGTTACTTGCTCATCAACAAGTGTTGTCATCAACCACGGCAAAATATCCTATTACACGAGCTGAAGTTAAAGTTTTAACTATACCATCAGGCGTCCAGGGTAAAACGCTTGATAACATATTCCTTGGGCAAGTTCCTAAACGGTGTATAGTTGGTTTTGTGAATAATACAGCATTCAATGGAAGCCTCTCTAAAAACCCATTTAACTTTGAAAATTACGATATTAGTACGTTTTGTTTATACATAGATGGGCAACAAATACCTTCAAAAGCTTTACAACCATCATTTGGGAATAATATTTTTACCTCTACCTATCATACGTTGTTCTCAGGAACAGGAATACATTTCCTTAATGAAGGAAACGGTATATCTAGAGAACAATATGCTAAAGGGTTTTGTCTTCTGGCATTCGATTTGACCCCCGATCTTTCGGCCAATAGTAATTTTCACTGGAACCTCATAAAACATGGTAGCGTACGGATAGAAGTTCGCTTTGATACGGCTCTAACACAAACTGTTAACTGTATTGTATATGCAGAATTTGACAATGTTATAGAAATAGATAAAAACCGTAACATTTCAGTAGACTATAGTAGTTAAACAAAATGTATTAGAACTAAGTGTGTATTAGAATTAAGTTTGTATTATTGTATATTGATCCTTTCAATAAAATATATTCGTACAAAATATTTCTTTGTTTTATTAGCTATGTGTTCGGTTAGGTTAGGTTAGAATTGTGATAATAGAAGTTCCCTTCTATTGTGGTGAATTCAAATAATATGATATCCATATTGATGATCTTCATTACTTGCTTATCTACCATCCCGATACCACCTACCATACAGCGGTCATGAATACATTAGAAATACAGAGGTACTTGAGACTAATCGATCCAAAAATTGAATGTAATGTCTATGCTGCAAACCGCTTGCCGATTCACGTAGAAATACCGACATATATCATAAGTAACTTAGATTGTGACAATAAACCCGGTTCTCATTGGATTGCGATACACATAGACACGAATGGAGTTGGCCAGTACTTTGATTCCTATGGAAGACCACCGGTCGGACATCATCGTGCGTTTTTAGAACGAAATTGCAGAACATGGAATTATAATATTAATCGAATCCAAAACGATTACACTACAGTGTGTGGGGAATATTGTTTGTTGTACTTATACTATAAACATTATGGTTGGTCATTAGCCGATTTTCAGCTGCTGTTCACTAACAATACGTTGTACAATGATATTATACTATGTAAGATAATGAAATATTGTTTTAAAAATAATAAATCACATTAGTATTGAGAATGTTTTTTTCTACTCAAATCAAAACCGAGGGAATCATCGAGCGACGCACACCGTTTTTTGCTATAGACAAAAGGATCGATCAAATAAAAAAAAGGGTCGATCAGATAAAAAAGGTTGATAGACCCTTGACCCTTTTTTTACCTGTTTATTAAGTAGCTCAAATGCGGTTGCTGTAACTTTGCACTGGTTAGTTGTACGCAAAAATGGATTAGCGCAATCGATCGAGCATACTCGAAAACCCCCAATTAGACACCAAACTTTTTTTTTTTTTTTTTTTTTTTTTTTTAGCCGCGGTTGACCCCGCCGAAGCCGATTGATAGGACTCGGCGGGGGGAGAAACTGAGGGGGGGTGGGGGGTTGGTCGTTCGGAGGTGTTCCAGTCCCCGTTAATCCCTACTACTAAGGTTGATAGACCCTTGACCCTTTTTTTACCTGTTTATTAAGTAGCTCAAATGCGGTTGCTGTAACTTTGCACTGGTTAGTTGTACGCAAAAATGGATTAGCGCAATCGATCGAGCATACTCGAAAACCCCCAATTAGACACCAAACTTTTTTTTTTTTTTTTTTTTTTTTTTTTAGCCGCGGTTGACCCCGCCGAAGCCGATTGATAGGACTCGGCGGGGGGAGAAACTGAGGGGGGGTGGGGGGTTGGTCGTTCGGAGGTGTTCCAGTCCCCGTTAATCCCTACTACTTGGGTTCGATGCCTAAGTCAAAAAACCTTTTTTTGGATTCAGAAATTTGCAGTATCAGCAAGTGGTTTAGTTGTATTTCAACATTATTTACCAATTTATTTTCTTAACAGGTATCCTGGATAATAAACAACGATGAAGTGTTCCCGGACAACCGTATCCGGTTCGTGACATCAGATGTAGACACCGTGTTCCACAACACCTCTGCTAAGCGCTCTGACACTGGCTCTTACACTATACAGCTGATGAACAGCGAAGGATCTGACAGCGCTACTTGCAGGGTGAGATTGACTTTCATTATGTAGCACGTAGGTGTCAAACGAGGTTCATTGCAATAAGAAATGAGTGTAGTGTAGTTCAACCCAACTGAACTTAACCTGTTGAATGATCTAAAGGGAAAGAAGGCTCAGAAGATACGGTCGCCGGGCTCTGACGTAAATGAAAGCTTTTAACCATAGCTTGGTGCCCTATTTCAAAATGAATGATACTTTTTGCCCTGTTTCAAGGTACTGACAGTAGTTGAAAGCAACTTCATCCTACGCACGCTCAGGTTGTGAAATGAACTTCCTGCTGTCGTTTTCCCAAGCGACTACAATATGGGGTTCTTCAAGAAGGGTATTAGAAGGTTTCTTGGGGTAGGCAGCGCGAGTGTAACGTCCCTGGTGTTGCATACGTCCATAGGCCACAGGAACCACTTTCCATCAGGTGGGCCTTGTGCTTGTCTGCCACCTAAGTGGTATAAAAAAAAGTAGTTGCTCCTGTAAAACAATTAAAAAAGTATAGATGACCCAGGACTCCTAAGTGTAACCTTTGAATACAACATGAGGAAATAAAAACTGAGTTGACCATATCAGGAGGACCTCCAATCATTATTTTACTTCCGATAAGAGGGTCCTCAACTTTGTATTAGTCCCTGCCACATCAGTGGTATTTTTCTCGGAGTCCGGAGTTCCTTCGATCTCCTTCCTATAACGCCTAATCCAATTTACAATTTTTTTTATTATTATTTCGTCAGGTGCTGGTTGTAGACAGACCGACACCACCAGTTGGGCCCCTAGAGGCGTACGATATCACTCCAGACACGTGCACGCTCTCGTGGAAACCTCCGCTAGACGACGGCGGCTCGCCCATCACTAACTATGTGGTTGAGAAGATGGACAACAGTGGAGTGAGTATACTAATACATGTTACATAATATCATACTAGTCGAATTTTTAATTAGACGAAGTCAGCTGACGTTTACTGGGTTGTCAGTTATTGATGAAATAAAAATAGTGTTGTGGCAAAGTGAATGATTATGACAATCCTAGTAAATTCATTCGTTAATTCTTCTTTGATTCCGTCAAGAAAGTTATGACAATTGATAGCGGCCACGAGTGAACGAGAACTGAATGATCACTATTACATTGAATATGGCATCATTATTTCACCAAGTGACATTAGCTGCTGTCAATGGACTTCGTCTAATTAAAAATTCGACATTATATAGTACCATCACCACCAGTGTTGGAAAAGAAATAATAATAGATCTGTCGCTAGTCGGCCAGTCGAAACAAAATCTAGGCAGTTGGGGAATGCGGAACTTGGGCTTAACCGCATGTGACTGCATAGCCCCCATGCAGTCCATGGCACACTTGGTTACGTGATCCTTATGTTCTACCTTCTGCACTAAAGACGATCGAAATAAAGCCACTGACAGCGCGGTCGAGATGGCAAAGTTTATTTTCGAATAATTTAAAATAGGGACAAGTGATTCCTTAACACAAATGAAATAGAAATTGGTACGTGTGAAGATATATGATCCTCTATAAAAAATGACGTTCCTTCACCGTCTCTGAAAACTCGTAAAAAAGCTTATCTGGTATATGACCTTAGCAACACTAGTGACACTTGCAGGTATTACCCATATTACACACAGGATAAAAGATGTAAGATATTTTAATTTAAATTGAATTTTTAAACATTTTTCATGCTGAATATTCAGCTACTATCGCGGATTCAAACCCCGCCTAAACCGATTCAATTTTTTCTTTTAAAATCCAAATGTAAGATAAACAGGGGAATCTGAAAAAAAAACATCTAGAGTGGTGTTTTAGTATTTGAATCCGTACGGATTGATATTTAACCTGTTCTATCCCAGGTGTGGAGCAAGATCTCATCGTTCGTACGCAACTGCCACTACAACGTCATGGGCCTGGAACCGAACCGCAAGTACACGTTCCGTGTGCGCGCCGAGAACCAGTACGGAGTATCGGATCCGTTGACTATGGATGACTCCATTACTGCTAAGGTATATGACTGATGTAATTTACTAAGCATAGCTTAAGAAACAAACTGTTAGTGCTTTTGGTCAGTATGCAGTTGTACAATCGCGAATGTCTTGCTAATAGCGGGTGCAATAGCGAACCGATGGTGCTGAAAGAGTTTTCAGAATAATATCCGTATTATTACCAATTGGAAATATTAATAACGGGGTTTTAGAATTATATAACTGTGACTGCTGCTACCATATTAGATACCAGAACATAAGGCGGGAACATATAGCGGGGTTTTTATGGTTTTATATTGGATACATCACTATGACTTCACCTAGCTCGATGGTAAGCTGAAGGTAAAGTCTCATGTCACCACAGAAACACAATTTAGTTCCATTAATGCAAAAAAAAAATGAAAAATTCAAATGCTACGTGAAGGTCTGAAATATGTTGACATGAAATACCGACTTAACTCTTGTTTTCATTTCGTTTAATTAAATTCATCTGTTTTTTTCTCTCATAGTTCCCATTCACAATCCCGGACCCGCCCGGCGTGCCTCGCGTGACCGACTGGGACGGCTCCACGGCCACCCTCGTGTGGGACCGGCCGAGGTCAGACGGCGGCGCCCGCATCCAGGGCTACAAGGTCGAGTTCAGAGACGTGCAGGACGGTGTGTGGAACGGCGCCGATTACCTCGTCAAGGAGTGTACTTACCAGGTATGGGATTCTAAATTTTATATGAGTAGTAACTAGTATCAAATAAATATAAGTTCTGATCTAGAGTCATTGAAATTTTAGTTTTTGATATTATTCATCATCATCAGGCAGGTTAGTCCACTGCTGGACATAGCCCTCCCCTAATGAGCGCCATAGCGCCCTGTCTTCAGCTTACCGCATCCAGCATCTGCCTGCAGTCTTTCTTAGATCGGCATCCCATTATATCGTCATCATATTATTCGTTTTTTCTATTTTGTAATTTTGTATTTTATATAATAGGCTGACTGGCTCAGTGGTGCACGCGTTATCGCGTAATTCTTTCAATTTTATTTTTTATTCTTTCAACGTTATCTACTATCACAACTGTATTTGATGTTGAAAAAATTCAAACAAGTTTGATAGGAGGTGGTGATTTCAGCTTACCTACTAACGTGGGGATACTACGAATACAATAATTAGTGAAATGTGGCATGTAATTCACCTCTGCCTAACCCTCCGGGGATAAAATGGGGATTATATGTGTGTATTTATTTATAGGTTACAGTAATGCATTTGGTTGCATTTTAAAATTTCATTTCGATGTCTGAAGTCCTCCTTATTCTATGAGCTATGACTTTTATATTAGATACTGCAGGCCCTATACATCCAAAAGTAAATAATGTAATCGTTATTAAATTATTCATCAATTCAGTATAAATTAGTTCTAATTCTAGTTTATAATAAAAATCAAAATATTTATCCACCAATACCGCGACCTAAAAATTTATAAAATTGTATTCTCGCAGGAAGACGTGCTCCTTATGCAAAGTGATATAGATAGAATCGTTGACTGGTATAATAAAAATAACATGTCACTTGATGTTAAAAAATGTTTCCAAATTAAATACACCAGGAAAAAACAACCCTTTACCTCATCGTATAACATAAACAACACTACCTTAGATCATGTAGATGAAGTCCGTGATTTAGGTGTCATCATGGACAGTAAGGTTAGCTTCAAAAAACATGTCGATAGCATTGTTACAAAATCAGCACAAATGCTCGGATTTGTAGGGCGCTGCACTAAGGAGTTACAGTTACCGCGAACCAAAATAATCCTCTACAACACCTTAGTCCGTAGCCGATTAGAATATGGAAGTGTGATATGGAGTCCCTTTTATGCCGTACATTCTCAACGTGTCGAAAGTCTACAACGCGCATTTACACAAAACCTAGCCTATAACTCCAGGGGAATCTCTCATAGATGCCCGTACCAACAGCGACTAAAACACTTACAAACACTTACACACTAAAACGACGTTTAGTGCAGGGTCTTGTATTTTTTTTTTTCCTGCACAAGTTGGCAAATGGTAGGCTGGACTGCAGCGAATTGGTTTCGCGTTTTAGTGTTCAGGTACCCCGTAAAATGCCAAGATATCCAATTTCCAATGTGTACCACTTACCAACCTTCAAATCGAACATCGGGTTCAGTTCTCCTCTGCACCGGCTGTGCAAAGAATTTAACACAATGTCCAAGTCCAAGCCTGACATCGACATATATCACGATTCCAAAAGTAGTTTTAAAAATAAAATACTCAGTACCTTTCGAGCCTCCAATAATAACAATATAGTCACCACCAAATTAATGTAGGTAGTATAACTACTCAGTATAATAAAGAAATTAATAGTGGAGGGTATGTAATTAATTTTTACTTATGTCTGGTAACTCAGTCTGTAGAAAATGTTATTATGTCTAGTTTATTCTCTGTGCTAATATAGGTTTTTTTCTATTTTTCTTCTTCAATGTTATTATATTATGCATGCTGGTTATCCGTAATTGGCAAATGTATCAGCCACATTACTCGCTAAACATGTCTTCTTTATCAATTTGTAATGCATTTGCTGTGGATAAACCTATTTAAATAAATAAATAAATAAATTATATAATCTAACAAGTGTATCCCATCCTGTCCAGGCGTACAACTTGGAACCGGGCCACGAGTACGAGTTCCGTGTGCGTGCCAAGAACGCGGCCGGCTGGAGCAAGTACTCGGCCAGCTCGCAGCCGTTCAAGGTGCGGGCCCGGACCAGCCCGCCTGCCCCGCCACGGGCCCCGAGGGTCACAAGAGTGGGACGGAACTACGTGGACCTGTCGTGGGATCCGCCCGCCAGCGATGGAGGTGAGTAATAATCTGCATCGCACTGTTTCTTAAAGACCTGGGTCCTATTAAGTGGGACGTAAAAAGTAACTGATGAGCATATCAAGTTAAAATCATATCAAATCATATTTATTTGTTTAAACATGTGTTGAAGCATTGTATTGGTGCTGACCGTTATTCCTGGGTTTATCTTTAACTTACTATCAATTGAGATGAAGTCATATTGATCAGACCATTATAAAAAAAGATAGGATAAGTCAATATGACTTCACCTCACGTGATGGTGAGTTAAAATCGCTTGTTAAAATTTATTAGGAATGAGACCATTATCAGATACAATGTCCTTAGTTTGACGGCCAGATCCATTTAAGGACTATGGATTTTAAGACGCTCATTAAATAAAACAACGGTAGTGCTTGTTACATCCATAACGTGCACTTTGTAGGCATCTCTGTTTAAAGTATAGACCTGTCTGGTAGGTACCTTGACCTTTACGGACGATTGCTGTCTGAACCCTGTAAAGAAAGCTCACCAGAGCTCAACAGGTACACACACTTGAGATTGCCTTTAGCCCCAAAGACTTTGGTACAGAAATTAGGCTAAAAATCCCCGAAATTTACCTCGTAGCATCGTAAAATATTAGTTCAAATGTGTAACAATCAAATCCACTTTCCTTATCCCAGGCACTCGCGTGACCGGCTACATAATCGAGCGGCGCGACGTGGGCAGCTCCGTGTGGCTCAAGTGCAACGACTACAACGTGCAGGACACCACCTTCACGGCGCTCAACTTGAACGAGAAGGCGGACTACGAGTTCAGGATCATCGCTGTGAACGCCGCGGGTGAGTGCCTTACCTTATACTATGCTGGGTGGCTTTATACTCGTTTCCGATAAATAGATTTTAGACACAGTTTCGATAGCAAAAGCGACTGGAATTATTCATTTGGTGAAAGAAAACAAAACAACCTCCTCCCATTCAGACACGGGAAAAATGTAGATTCGTCCACATTTAGCTTAAGGCTAAATGTGGACGAATCTATATTTTTCCCGTTAGACACAGTTTCGATAGCAAAAGCGACTGGAATTATTAATTTGGTGAAAGAAAACAAAACAACCTCCATACATTATTTCTTTCACCCTGCACATTATTATAATTTGCCATATTGCCGATTATTTTAATTTGCAAAGGTAGAAGGTTTTGTCGAAATACCTTGAATTGTTCAATCTCCAGTCTAGAAGAGATTTCTGCCAAATTCGAAGTTATTACATAGATCTCTGTGATTGTCAGAAGATGATAATATACAGAATTTAATCCTTGCATAGGCGGACTATTAATTTTTATGACATAGTATTTATAAGTGTGTTCACGAAATCATTTTAATTGCTTTTTTGCATTGAAAGAATACCTTTATTCTGTATTTGAAATAAATAATCACCTTATCTTACAAATCAATCAAATTCTAATCTATATTTTTCGCATTTCGTTACATTCTACACCCATTCAGACACAGGACAAATATAGATTCATCCAAATTTAGCCTTAAGGAGATAAATAATTTAAGTTGAGGTCTTAAAAATGCCGCAGTGGAGTTTGTTGCGTCTTTTCTTCTCCATCAGCGCCTTCGAAGCAGTGGTAAACTTAGGTTAAGTAGAATTATTATTGACGTCAATAACAAATAACCATGTTGTTTTAAACCGAATAAAAATCTTTGACTTTGACCCAATTCCCAGGTAAATCCGAACCATCCAGCTGCACAACTCCAGTCAGAACTGGCGAAGAATTGGGAGGCACCAAACCCGAATGGGTCAAACAACTACCAGCTACGGTATGCGCGCCACTGGGCAGGCCCTTCACGCTGGAGTGTGTGGCCACCGGCAACCCGGTACCCACTGGACGCTGGCTCAAGAACGGACGCGAAATCGTGCTTGGCACCAGGTATGTCTTAGTTACTTTGCTTTACAGACATATAGGTGTGTGACACAACCTAGACCTTCAAGGCTATGTCCATAGGAAAATGGGGTAACTACTGTTTGGCGGACGAGACACTAATGCAACTTTTTTTTACTCGGGATTGTGAAATCAGACGGTAGTTATATACGTAAACGAAACTGAAAGTAGTAGAGGTCAACAGGCTTCGAGTCTGATTACTTCTTTCGATCCTTGTGGTTTTGGAGAAAGAATAAAAGTATTATCACCCCATCTCACCCGAAGGGTATCGTAAGAGGCGACTAATGAAAAAATACGCTGACGTTATCACTACAAGAGAAGGAAAACTTGAAATAAAACCCTCTACCAACCCTGTGCCAAAAAGCCTCCCAACATGGAGAGAGGAGTCAATGACCAGTAGTGAACTGCGTAGACTACATGATTGATTGATTATACCGTGTTGTCGTTTCTGGTTCTGAATGACCCCCTGTATTTCCCAGTTACACATTACTCAGTATTATTTACTACATAACACAATTTGTCACGTCAGATTCATCACCGAATCCCGCGAGGGTACCCTGCGTCTGAACATCACGGAGGCGCACGACGGAGACGAGGGTGACTACACTTGCGAGGCGGTCAATAACATCGGCTTCATTTACTGCACCGGACATCTTAAGATTGGCAGTGAGTATTAATTTTATTATAGAAAGTATAAAAAATCGCACGCTGTGCCATCTTAGGTTATTAAGTTATTAGATGCCGAAGATGAAATTGCCACTGGCATATCCCTCACACCCCAGCTGACCCAGGGCCATCGTGTCACTGTCTCGGCCTGCTTTTGCTAGGGTGACAGACGGCTCCATCTGTCACCACTTGGCCTGCGCTCATGGAGTACGAAAGAAACCGCTACCCGACTCCTCGAGGATGACTTGCTCGCAGAAGGAGGCGGCAGCTGCCCACGCGCTCGCACTCCGCACTATCGCACTGAGCAATGCGCTGAGCGAGATATCTCCGACCCCTAGGGCCGCCAAGAGGACTCTGCCTTGGCGATTCCCACGTCAGACCTCCCTCTTCGAACCGCGTCTGGCAGTACTCCATGCTATCCTCAATAAACCCTTCAAAAAACGTTTATTGCTCCGAGGTCTAAAATTATTCTTCTACCGAAGTTTTTTACTATGTTATTATTTTTGTGCTTATCGCCGTCCCGTCCCGCAGACCCGCCGCGCATCACGCGCATGCCGGGCGACCTGCAGCTGCCCGAGCACGACAACACCAAGATCAAGATCCTGTACTCCGGCGACCAGCCCGCCGACGTCACGCTCACGCGCGACGGCCACAAGCTGCAGGAGTCGCCGCACTTCAAGGCCACCGTGTTCGACGACTACGTGCTTATATTCATCAAGGACATCACTAAGGATGATATGGGTGAGGCAATTGATTTATAGTTCACGATGTGATCATTTTTGATTGCAGTTCACGTCAGTATTTTCGTTCAAAGTTCACGCTATTCTTTGCAAAGTAGCCCGCCATCTCAGGTTTTCAGATGCCGGCCGGAGTGTTAGATTGCCTAGAACATATCCCTCGCATTCCGGCCGACCTTGGGCCATTTACGCGCAACCCTGCAGGGGGGGGCGGCCATCGAACAATTTTTTACTGAAAAAATTAACGAAAATATAAAACTTATCAGCGTAAATCAGCTCTCCAGGTCACCTGTACTAAATTGTTAACCTTTCTCTACCTACAGGCACGTACAAGATCTCAATCAAGAACAAGTCCGGCGAAACATCAGACACATTCTCCATCACCGTCACAGGCTTACCTGGACCTCCGCAAGGACCGCTAGAGATGACAGACATCTCCCGTCATTCCTGTACCCTGGCCTGGAAACCACCGACATACGACGGCGGTCTACCTGTCACGCATTACGTCATTGAACGTAACGATATCTCTGGAACCGCCTGGATTACCATCGCCTCGTCGGTCAGGGATACCAAGTTTATGGTCCAGGGATTGACAGAGGGACAGGAGTATAACTTCAGGATACATGCCGCTAATGAGAATGGTGTTGGACCTGCGCTGGAGGGAGCTAACCCAATTAAGGTAAGGTTTCTTTTGGCAACCAAGTAAAATTTTGCAATATTGTACTGAAAAGAAGAAGTTAAAGGGAATAAAATCTATGTCTTTATACTTCATTAAATTTTTGTTTAATGCTCAGGTATAATTCAAGGTCGTCTATTTAAGTTAAAAGGCTGTTTACCTTCTTTAATAGAAGTTCTTCCCATCGGTGCCCCGAACACGAATAACATTCGAATTCGTAACGTAAACGTATCGAAAGAATGGAGCATTGCGATTGGTTCTCAGTAGGCAGGCGGCCAATCACATTGGTCCGTGTCAGGATATGCTTACGTTACAAACTCGAATATTATTACATACAAACATTTTCTTAGGAAAGGAGGTCTAACGATATCTCAATTAGACTGACTATTGTGAAAATATGTCATAATTTACTATTTTGTTCAGGCAAAGGCACCATTCGATCCACCCTCGGCACCTGGCATCCCCAAGATCCTGGAGGTCGGAGGAGACTTCGTCCACCTGGAATGGGACAAGCCTACCAGTGATGGAGGTGCAAGAATACAAGGTAAGTTATTTTTTAATTAGGTACGCATTAGTCTGTGACAACGGGAGATCATTTCTAATGGTTGTCGAGAAGAATGGGGGCGAATTTGCCCTGTAGATTACAACTGCTTCTGTGGTAGACAGATGAGGTTATTATGGCCGCGGTATTCTGTAGAGCGAAGGAACTTCCCCAGTAGGCCTGCTCAATTGGACGGAAATACCGTAGTGAGGACAACCTAGGAAGGTTTTATATTATTAACAGTATCAATAGACAATTTGGGAGTATACAGTCCATTAAGGTCTCTAGGGCTCAAACCAGCCTCATTTGCAACTCGTTGTACGTACCTGCTAATTGGTGGACGAAGCTTTGCTGCAGACTTTCCTCTAGGTCAGGTCAGTCAAACCATAAGAAATTGATAAAGAGGCCTTTGTTCAGCATCACTATGAGTGGCTGATATGATGATGATGTTGATGAAGCGGATCCCGGGCTCAGAGAGTAGCCCAGAAACAATGCTAAGATTATGATGACTACAAGTTTTCAGAGCGTAGGAACCAAGGCCCGTATTCTAGAGCTGAATCTCGATTCATCTGAGGAAAAATGGTATAGACAATCTGCCAGACAACCTGTCAAATTTGTCAATATGTGTATACAATCTTTCCCCAGGTTCAGCTTAGTGGCATTGTAGAATTATCCTCGGTTTCATATTTAGAATCTCTTTTTTTCTGTATCTGGAATACAAGACTAGACTTGATTTTTCCTGATTCAGGTAACTTACTTCACACAGTTATTACATCTTACGAACTTTACAATCTAACCACCAACCTTTATTCCCACCAGGCTATTGGGTAGACAAACGCGAGGTCGGAGCTTCGACCTGGCAGCGCGTCAACCCGACCTTATGCCTGCCCAACCAGCTGAATTGCTCAAACTTGGTGGAGGGTCGCCAGTACGAGTTCCGGGTGACGGCACAGAATGAAGCAGGACTGTCACCACCTAGCACTGCCTCTATGCAGGTCAAGATTCAAGATCCTAAAGGTACGTATCTACCTAAATGGTATTGATTATAATTACTTACTAGCTGCTCCCGTGACTTCATTGACTCATTCATTCATTCGTGTTTTTGCGGCACACTAATAATGTTTTTAAAACAAAAGTAGCCTAACATACGCCCGACGGCCTTACAACATCACCCACCGTGTAGATAGGCGTAACGTAGGCTATTAAAAATCCTATCAAAATCAGCTCAGCTATTTCAGAGATTACCGATCGCAAACAGACAGAAACACGGACAGAGAGACAAAAACTTTAAAAATTGCGTTTTGTAGGTATGATATATATGTTACAGCCAACTAGCTTAAACAGCTGTTCAATCAAACGCCTAGACCTTCTGACCTAACCTATCCAAGTCGGATTGCGTAACTTTCTCAATGAACCTATCGCTAATTTACTAAGAATACATCTTTACCTGCCCCTCGGGGATTTACAGGTGGGAGTATATGTTTGTATATATGTATGTATGTGTGTATGTATGTATGTATGTACGTATGTACCTATGTAATTTTCTGTCTTATTTCGGGGTGGTGCCCCATCTTACGAATGGCCTAAGCATTACCCAGCCAGGTTATTAAATGTCGTAATAAACGTCACGGCTGAACATCATTCAGGCCGTTCATCGAATAGCTCCATTTAGTTAACAGTCTAGGCAGTTAATTGAACGGCAGATTATGCTAGTTTCCGGGGACATATACATCACCATTACATTCACTAGAAAGCTGATATTGTAATGCTACAAACATACCCTCTAATTATTTTTATTCGTATAGATTTATAGGCCCGAATTTGACCACTATCTCACTTATTTATATATTCTCAGTATCATCACATCATCACTTACCAATTACGCCTAGACGCTACCTAATCATTCTACACGTTAAGAGTCCTAGATTATAGATACATTTTTCTAACGATTATTTTAATACCATAGACTAAATAACTGTTCTATATTTTTTGCAGCGGCAACACCGCCAGATATAGTGAAGCCGTTGAAGAACGCGAACTGCATCCAGTACCACAATGCTCAGTTCCAGTGCACCATCACCGGATCACCGAAGCCTACCATCACGTGGTACAAGGGTGAGTTAACAAAATATACCAAAAAATTGCAAAATTAAAACAATATTCACTTTCAAAAGATTCACAAATTCAATGTTTTATTCTTAATTTGTAGACATTTTTCATAAGATTTTAGTTTATTTTATAACTTCTTGGTGGAATGTGCATTGCCCCTTGAAAACCCTGAATTTAGCTTTTAGGCGCGGTTTATACAGAAGAGACGTGGCGCGGACGTATGACGTGTCGGACAATTTAAGTAACACAATATAAACCTTATGTAGTGTACAATAACTTCAATGACGTGACGCGCGCCATTTGATGCGAAGGCGCGTCACTTTAGTGGTGGGACGTCGCCTGGAGGCGCGGACATAATTCTCCCCTAAGAGAAAAACGACGTTATTGCACACTACATAAGGTTTCTATTGTGTTACTCAAATTGTCCGGCACGTCATACGTCCTCGCCACGTCTCTTCTGTATAAACCGCGCCTTAGGGAGTCCTATACCAAATTTGATCCTTGAATTAATTGAAGAAATGAATTGAAGGATTTAGTAGTATGTGAATTTGTTTAAGAAATGAAAATAGCCTAACTTCTTACACAACAAATATTCAAGATATACTTTACATGTGTAAGAGGTGTCAGGAAAAATTGTACCGTAAGATTAGACCCCTTCCTTCTTATATCGGTTCGATACCACGATATTCGATTGCGATATTCATGTCTAATCTTTGCCTCAAGTTTAGAATGTATGAATGTAACCCGTATACTATTCCAGGAGCCCGCGAGATAACCAACGGCCCCCGCCACCGCATCTGGAGCGAGGGCG
Organism: Eilema caniola; assembly: GCA_949126895.1. Classification (NCBI taxonomy): domain Eukaryota; kingdom Metazoa; phylum Arthropoda; class Insecta; order Lepidoptera; family Erebidae; genus Eilema; species Eilema caniola. Next base: position 6,564,781 of record OX421488.1, on the reverse strand, counting down.
ACAACCACTTCCTGACGGTGAACGACGTGTTCGGCGAGGACGCCGACGAGTACGTGTGCCGCGCCGTCAACCGCGCCGGCGTCAAGAGCACGCGCGCCGAGCTGCTCATCATGAGTGAGGACCTGTTCCGTCTACTAGCCTAGCGTAGTCTGCCTCCCGAGGGCCAGGTCGAGAGGCCTCGCCTTCGGCTTTGCATTGCGACCCACAGACGGCATGCGTTTTCGTCGGTTCGAGTCCGACATAACCTCACCCTCCAGCTCCGCTGGATTTTCCGCGCGTAACAAAAAATAGCCTATCGAACGAATTTGGCACCGTAATGATACACCGTACGATTTTAGTCGGCAAGTCGGTGCAAGTCCGACTTTAACTCCTGTGTGACGATGGTGTTCAGTGGGCTTACATAATCACGGTTTCACATCATCCGCCATGAGCCTTTTGATAGCGGTCATTTTATATGCCATAATATCTGTGTTACAATCACAACGATTTTAGTAATATTAAAGAAATTTTAATGACAACAATCAATAATCCAAATATAATAAACAAAAAATTAATCACCAAAATGTTTCCACAGCTGCACCAAAACTGAACGTGCCACCTCGCTTCCGAGTCACCGCGTACTTCGACAAGGGTGAGAACGTGGTGATCAAGATTCCGTTCACCGGCCACCCCGTGCCCAAGATCACGTGGGTCCGCGAGGGAGAGACCATCGAGTCTGGACTGCACTACCATGTGGAGAGGAAAGGTGAGTGTCGGTATTATAATATTATACTCTACTAGCTGTGGTCCGAGGCTCCGCCTGCTTCGATGTCTAGTTTCCACGACCTAATATAGCCTACTAGCTTTTGCTCGTGGCTCTGCCCACGTGGATGTTGGTTATCGCGACCTCGAGTCCTTCTCAAAGTCTAATCTACCCCTATAACAAAGTTCATCCAAATCGGTTCTGTGGTATAGCCGTGAAAGACGGACAAACAGATACACACACACATACACTTTCCCATTTAAAATATTAGTATCGATATCCTTTCCTCAGCTCTAATCTAGCTCTGTACCAAATTTTTTTTTGGTTCGTTAGCTTAGGTGTAAAAGACAAAATTGCTTCGATATTTATAGCCCAAGTAAACCTATCGGCTAATTGTTGCACTTGTTAAACAAAACATAACGCTTAGGGCACTCTCAGGCTCATGTCACATGGTAGTCTCCTCTGAAAATAAACAACATACCAAAATTAACCTCAGCTCTAAAGAAAAAAACTTTGGACGCAACTGGGAAATAGCTATAGATGATTTATGTGTCTTTATTTTCTCTCTATTTATTCCTTATATTAATATTCCCACAGAACGTCACGCGATCCTGACGATCCGCGACGCCAGCAAGCTGGACTCTGGCCCGTACAGGATCACCGCCGAGAACGAGCTGGGACAGGACTCCGCCATTATCAACGTTGAGATTAGCGGTAACACTCTTTGAATTGTACAAAAATTGTAACAGAAATGTTACAACAATGCTTTTACGTTTAAGGAATAATAATGGGACCATTAGACCATGTAGTACCATAGGACCATTTGGATGGTCCCACTTGGGACCATGGGATCATGCGGTGTGGTGTATTCACAAAAATGTATCAATGAAAAAAATGAATTGTAAAAAACTTATAGTGACCGCGATTTCGTCCGTGTGAACTTAGTTTAGGGTTTTAATTATTGTACTTTTATAAGGTTAAAGTATGCAATACGGCTCACAACATAAAGTATATGCTGTAAGAATCTCGTCAAAAATTAGCCCAGGAACTTCGTAGATAACCAGAACAAACAAAAAGAAAGATTGACATGCAAACATTTTTTATTGTTGCTTGGTTATCAGTATCTAGCAAATACTTGTATCCATTTATTATTTAAAAATACTATTATTTTAATATTACATATACATAGAAAGTTCAATATGTATTTCAGATCATGTGATAGTTCTGCAATATAATATTAATGCAACGTTTGCTATCCCAGATCGTCCGGACCCACCTCGCTTCCCAGCGGTGGACAACATCGGCGTGGACTCTCTCGCGCTCAGCTGGAAGGCGCCCGTCTGGGACGGAGGCTCCGATATCACCAACTATCTCGTGGAGAAGAGAGAGCACCCCATGTCCAGCTGGATAAGGGTTGGCAACACCAGGTAATTTTATGGATGTAATACAATATATAACAGCCACAAATATATTAAAGTTTCTTAGGAAAATTATAGATCTGGCGTCGAAATGTAGTCTTGAGCGACGTCGACGGGGCCCTGTCTTATGGGCCTCTATTACATATTTCATGTCCTCATTTATTATCTTAGCCTTTTTCCAATTCGCTTGGAGTCGACTTTTTGGTCTCTAGTCTCTTAGTCTAGTCTTTTAGTCTCTAGTCAGCTTGGTGACTAAGGTCATCAGCACCGAGTGAAGTGGCGAGACAATGCACTCGGCCCATGCTCGGTGCGTGTGAACATAGCGCTGAGCGGCCATCTCTACACCAAATTGACGATATCGAACTTCTGTAGCTAGATCCTTTGTAGCTACTTCGTGTATTATCACAAAATTAACCTAATCCGACGATTCGGCGGAGTTATCTCTGATGGTTGGTGATCCTCTTTCCTAAGACTTTCTCCCGAGGAAAGAGGGTCACCGGCACTTCTTGGTTCCCGGATCCCTTCGAAGAAATCCCTCTTCTTCTGATTCTATAGATACCACCGAAACACACAAAGATAAAGAAAAAGTTTAAGGGTGAATCTTGAAGGTCGCCGTGTTCAGTTGATTCGCTTGGTCCACAAAATATTAAATAGACATAACTTCTAAATAACTATTGGAGAAAAAAGTTTATAATTAAGTAACACTAAGTAACGTCTTATGGCTTTTAGTAAAAAATCTTCGAAAATAAAATGTGCCAAGGGAATCAACTTAGTTAATTACCTTCGAGATTCACCCTTAACCCTTATCGTATAAAAAAGCAACTTTTTTGTTTTTACACATATTAAAAGTCTTAAATTCAATATCTATTGCAATATTCTCCCATTAGATTCACCACGATGGCCATCACCGGCTTGGTGCCTGGCAAGCAGTACGAATTCAGAGTGTACGCAGAGAACATTTACGGCAGATCTGAGCCTAGCGAGCCCACGAGCCTGGTGCAGACCAAGGCCATCATCAAGAAGGAGTTCCAGAAGAAGGAATATCCGGGTAAGGAAACAATTAACTGTTTGATACTTATTAGAGCCAAATAAGCCCTTATGGATATATCACCTGAATGAGGTGGCTGGGACAGAATGGATGCGAGAGGATTGGGGGCAATGCCGGAGGGGCCTATGTCCAGCAGTGGACTACAATAGACTAATTGATTGGTCCCACGAAGTTCGGGGCTCAAGAAAATCTCACCTGTAGGTCAATACTGATGAACGGATGAGTCTCCGGTGTAGTCTCACGGGTCGTGTTTGGGGAATCAGACGGTAGTCGCTCCCGTAAAAGATGGATAGGAATAACTAAGCCGGCTTTGGATAAAGGCAACCTATTAACTATACACGTATTGTTCTCTATAGGACAGGGTGTTGTTGCAGATTTAAAAAAAAACCAAATATGCATACGAAACATAGCTCGGTATGAAAGAAAGAGACAAAGAAAATGTGTGCTCTCACGTCTCTCCCTTGTCCCTAAAGTAATAAACGAAACGTAACTCTCTCTTTCTATCTTCACTAACTTATATCTCCCTCTCAACTTTCGTTCGCCTCGTTCGAGCACACTTTTCGTAATGCTGTCGTCACGTATTCACAACCTTATCCCCCAAGTCAAGCGTACGGCTAGACACGTGTCCAATAAGCTTAAAAATGCTGCTTTTATCTCAACAACTTTATTTGTTTTCAGTGGACGAATCAGGCAAACGTATTCGCACGAACGCCGACCACGGCCCTGTGAAGGATTATGACAGCTACGTGTTCGACATATACAGCAAATATGTGCCACAGCCGGTGGACATCAATACTTGCTCTGTCTACGACAAGTACGATATACTCGAGGAGATTGGTAAGTGGGCTATAGTTGGATATTGTTATTTACCGCTTGTAGGGTAGTTTTCACTAATTTAGTAAGGAAAATGGGTCTTAAATGTTAAATTTTTCTTAGGTAAATATACAAGAATAAATTTTCCACTAATATGTTAAGAAATTTGAGTTAAAATCCTGTAAGGCGTAGTCGCTGTTTATACAGACGAGACGTGGCGGGGACGTATGGTGGCGGACAATTTTAGTTAGACAATATAAACCTTATGCAGTGTACAATAACGTTAATGACGTGACGCGCGCCACTCGATGCGATGGCGCGTCGCTTTAGTGACGGGACGTCGCGTGGACACGCGGGCGCAATTCTCCTCTAAGTCAAAACCGATGTTATTTTATAATACATAAAGTTTATATTGTGCTACTTAAATTGTCCGCCACTGCCATACGTCCCCGCCACGTTTCTTCTGTATAAACAGCGACTAAGTTAGTAAAGTCTAACAGAAATGAAATTTATGGCGTAGGAATTCAATTTTTTTTTTTAATTAACACACATACTACTAGCGAGATCGACTGGGGACGTAACATGTCTCGTACGACAACTATTTTAATCCTGTAATATAATAGCTTAACACCTTATCAGTATAATAACGAGTTTATGGTATAAATATAAAATATATTAGCAGACTGCCAAAAATAAGTACCTAGATCTGGTTGCGCTATTATCGAACAAGTAATAACCTTATGTTTAAAGAAGCAGAAACAATGATGCTAATTCTGTTGTTGACATCTCTAAACTTAAATTTCTCTAAAATTTTATTATTTTAACTTAGTGTTTGACATAAAGCTATTCTGTTGTTTAGTCCAACTAAAATTAGTGTTCACTAAGACAGCGCTAAATTCGAATATGACATCGCTAAAAGTTGAAACTGGAAGTGTTGCCGCTCCTCAAAAATTAAGAATGAATAATAAAGGGTCTCTTCATAAAATCTTTAAAAACTGTATTTATAGGTTGTTTTGTTAGAATGCCTTAAAATTAATGCATAATATTGATAAAATAGTAAAAACCCTGTGATTTTTTTTAAATCAAACCTAAGTAAATACAGTTTTACTCGGTTCACGTACCTGGCATCCCGCGGTACATGTCTTTATTATCTATGTAAATAAAGTAATTTATCTTTGAATCTGTGCAAGTAAATTTGGCACTACGATTTGACATCAGATTCTCAGTAGGGATGTGCTCCGGAGTTGAAAATCATCACTGTGAAACTTTCTCCGGTTTTCCAAAATTTCCAGTGATTCTTCGGTAAGCCTTCTTTAATCAAAATACAGCTCATATTCCTCAATAACCTAATGCTCAATAGACGATATATATAAAATGACAGGCTCTGTGATGTGGTGGTAGTGAACGCGGCCGTCACGCAGGAGGGGCAGGTTCGATTCCCGCTCTGTGCAAATATTTGTATGCATGAATATGGCTATTTGGATTGGTCTGGTCCATACCTCGGAGAGTTCCCGGTTGCCACACGAACATCTAAGGCAATTGTTACGCATAGCTGGAGCCAAGATTGACTCCAGCTAGAGAGGGTTCGCAGTCATCGCAAGCGTAAAAGCTCTTGCGGCTTTTCAGCCTTTGTGACACGCCAGCATGATTAACCAAACAACCACCACACAGGCCGATGTGATGAATTACCGTGCGGCTTTAGTTGGTTCGAGTCTGACATAGCCATTTGATCATTAGCTCCGATGAGGTGAAGCCAGATGTTCGGTTAACCAGTCTAGCACATGCAGCAGGCATCCACAGTGCCCTCTGCAAGTCAGAGGGATACTGGGAAAATCTCCGAGCAATCTTCTGCAGAGTCGCTCCGCCTCGGTCGGAATTTGTCGTAAGCGGCAGCATTAGCCCTACGGGAGAGTGGCGCTGCCGTCTCTGTAGCCTAGGGTGCAACGTGTGGAGGTTCTGGACCGAGTACCACATAGAACTACACCTATCACTAACTTAGTCGGCATCATTTAGGTGGCGTCTAATTTTAGTGTGACATTTCTAATTATAGTGAATCTTTGACATTTAAAACGTACAACAGAATACCGATTCTCTAAAAAAGGACTAAATGAAGTAACTTAGTGAATTTTGGATGTGTCAAACTAATTTTAGGTAAATCGTGTGTTCTCAGAATACGAAACGACGTTTGACAGGACTAAACTAAATTTTAGAGATTTTTAGCTTATTTTAGTTTAGTTATGTCACAACAGAATTAGCATCATTGTGTTCACTGACACTATCTGTTGACGTTCTGAATTAAATAATATAATTATGATAGTTATATGTTATCTTCTTTAAAAGATGAAAACAATACAAATACTAGACATAAGAACAATAAAATAAAAACTAAAACGCTCTCACGAAGTTGTTTGTGGGATCACATCTTAGGGTTATGTAGTTTTCAGTAGTACTAATATTAATTATTTTAGTAACTTTAGTCTCTCTTATAATTTACCAGTTGAATTGAATCATATTTCCTGTAACCCTACATTTAATTTCCTATTGTCTTGAACCGTATAATTATTTTCTTGTAAGTTTGACCATACAATTATTTTTCTGTAATTTTGAACATGCAAATTATTTTCATATTAGCTTGACCATATGATTATTAAGCCTGTCATGAGATTGCAAAGTATAGGACATCTGTATAATCCATTTTAACAACAAAATATTGACTTGATTAATACCAGTAACATGCTACTAACATAACTAGAAATGTCTTAAGATATAGAGCATTCGTAGTCCCTATCACCTTTATATTCTAAGTGACAGAGTTCATTTTCGTTAGTACATGGTGGTAATGGTTCACAGGTGACTTCGTGAGCGCCCCGTCTAGACGTCGAGGCCGAGGTCTGTGTGTGAATCGATCGATGTAGTGCATCTCTTTCTCTGCATCTGTCTCGCTCACACGCATACTTAATATTTTAAATACTATTTATATTTTTCCTTAGGAAAAAAATCGCATGATAAAGATTTTTTGACATACCAGGAGATATTTGAATGATATAAAATTAAGATATTTTAGAAAGTATTTTTTCCAAGTAACCTTATTTTATAATTTAAATATTTTATTTATTATTTAACTATATTTCTTATTGACATTTATTATTTAATTCCTGTACTCTACTACTGTAGATCAATGCACGGTTTTCGCTTGTTAAAATATAAAAATATTTTATTTTATTACTTTATAATTATTCGAGTTAAAAATATTAATATTATGCAAAAATATACTTTGTAGTTCGTAGATATTGGCATAAGAAATTGCACAAAATTTATAGATAGAAATTAGATCACCTGTAGCTTATATCTATGATATTTGACTTTTTAGAATATTGTGCAAATATACCTGTTTCTAAACACTGTTTTTGTTCTGAAAATATTGCTTTAAAGTTATAACTCGAAAGTTTGTAACGAAAAAAGGTTTTACACTAGTTTTATATGGTAAGCTAAATAAAGTGAATGAAAGTGACTATGTGAGCACTGTAAAATTAATAAATATAAATATTTGTCTACCTAACCACTACAGTGAAAATACTGTACTTTACAAGCTTAATATGTGTACTCACAGTCAAATATCAGATATAAGTAATTCAATCATTAGATGGTAGTGTAGTAGTGAAATACTTGAGTCGTGTTAAGCATATTCGTAGCGTTGTATCGGGAAACGACATATTCGATGAGAAGCCAAACGAACACATCCAATTAACACTTATAGCTTTGTTACCAACTAAGGCCCTTTATTCTGTGATCCAAAATTGGTTTAAAACACAATTCGATGTTGATAAGTGTCTTTTTCTTCTTTATTGGAGTAAGTTCATTTTAATTGCTACACAAAACTATTTAAAACGTACGTTTTAAGTGGCTTTTACAGACTGATAGGTTGTTTACAGAGAAAGGCTGAGTACAGCCTTTGAAAGTTTGTCAATTACAAAAATATTAGGTGTAAGTGGCTCAAGGCGAATCAATTTGTTTGTTTTAGCTCTTGGAAACTTATCGCGCCGGTGATTTGCAAACTTTTGCTAAAAAGACTGTTAAACATATTATTGTCATTTATTTTTCGATTCTGAAATATTATTGTAAAAGTAAACGTTTTAATGGTCGGACTATTAACAGCTACGATCGGAATAACCATCTTTAGATTTTAATAATAATATGGTTATTGATTTACAGTCGAAAAACAACTTATTAACATAATTAAACACTTAACACGGCTCTTAGAATAACTTCTAAACTTACAAACATCCAAAAAACAGAGGCATGAGGTATGTATAACTGTTGTAGGCACAGGTGCCTTCGGCGTGGTCCACCGATGCCGCGAGCGCGCCACTGGCAACTACTTCGCGGCTAAGTTCATACCCGTGTCGGGCGCTATGGAGAAAGAGCTGATTAAGAAGGAGATCGATATCATGAACCAGCTGCATCATAGGAAGCTCATCAACTTGCATGACGCGTTCGAAGATGACGATGAGATGGTGTTGATCTTTGAGTTGTGAGTATTTTTTAACTACAATTATATAAAATAAGATAGTTTATTTAAATAATACAGTTTTGTGTTACAATTTTGTGATTGAAGCCTCCTTTTAAGCAAGTAACGCCTTTATTAGGAGATACCGCTCTTGGCGCAATCCTTCCTTTCACATATTATTGATGAGTAAATGATATAAGAAGTATTTTGGTGTATATGTCTATAGAAAATCTAGTCATATCTAAGAATGCCTAGCTATAAGAATGTCTGAAATGTTCTAGTGATGCAAATAATGCATTTGATTTCGTGGGTTTTCCAGACATTCTATTTGAGTTTCAGTTGCTCGTTTAGGCAAATAAGAGTTTTGAGAACAAAGTGAATATAAAATGTGAATCATGAAATATGTCCTTGGACACATTAAAACAGTAATAATTATTTTTCATATATTTTAATGTAATCTTTTATATACCTATAGCTGTTACCCGCGTGGAATTCGGATTGCGGCTTTAAATTGAGATGTCAGCAATCCTATCTTTTAAGTTGGACCCATATTATTAATAGTTACAAAATTTTATCAAAATCCGTTCAGTAGTTTCGGAGTTTATCGCGAACATAATCGTAAATTGGTCTTTGTCGTATGTAAAAATTCCGGGCAAACGTGTGAGTAATAAGTACTGTCACTAACGACATGTGTTCTCCAGCCTGTCCGGAGGCGAGCTGTTCGAGCGCATCACGGAGCCCGGCTACAACATGAGCGAGGCGGAGGCGGCGCACTACATGCGCCAGATCTGCGAGGGCGTGCGCCACATGCACGAGCAGAACATCATCCACCTCGACCTCAAGCCCGAGAACGTCATGTGCCAGACCAGGAGCGGCACTGACGTCAAAGTACGAACCTACTTTTCCTCTCTCTTTTTTACAGTCAGAAGGAAAGAGATTCAACATTCAAATGCCCTTTTTGTAGAACGCCATAGAGAAGTAACGCTGTGGTTTTTCCAAGCAGCTAAAATATGGGGTTCTTCAAGAAGGGCCCCTGGTGTTGCATACGTCTATAGGCCACGGTAACCACTTTCCATCAGGCGGGCTGTATCACCTAAGTGCTGTAAAAGATGTCACAGAAAAGTTAAAATGAGTTGTGTTATTTGGACACTTCGCAGCCCTTTCTCTATATTTGCTGACTATGTTCACCTCAACAACTCAACTCCAACAGATCATCGACTTCGGCCTAGCCACGAAGCTGGACCCCAACGAGGTGGTGAAAATATCGACGGGCACGGCGGAGTTCGCGGCGCCCGAGATCGTGGAGCGCGAGCCCGTGGGCTTCTACACCGACATGTGGGCCGTCGGCGTGCTCGGCTATGTGCTGTGAGTGATGGCTTTGCTCCTGGTGGACCCTGACTACAATAAAAGACTTTTGTCTTAACACATATAGTCGACTTTAATAAACCACTGTACTCCATTCGGTTAGGTACGTAACTATACGTAAACAATCTTCCCGCGTGGTTCCTCCTCTCGAGGAGGGCCGGACCGAGAGAGATTACCCTGGGTCAGCCGAGTTGCGAGGAATATGTAGAAGACAACCTCACCTTCGGCATAGAACAACGACCCACAGATGGTGTGTGTTTTAGTCGGTTTGATTCCGACACCCGGGGGAGGTGCTAACACTCACATTTCGCCAGTTTATGTTTTGGTCCAAATGTAATAGGTGGCGAAGCCTATTGCCATTAACCGGGCACTTAAAAATCTGCGATAAATACACACATAACTTCGAAAAGCATCAAAAATGTGTGCCATGGTATAACCTGGTATCGATTATCGTCCATTACCCATACCACTAGGCTTCCGCGGTTCCTACTTTAAACATAAAAAGCTTTAAAATCCTGCAATACACATGTTGCAGGATTTCAAACGTTTATTATATTTAATATGTGTTGTTACCATTTTGTAATAAAACTTAATGTCGTGCAGATTATCGGGTCTGTCGCCGTTCGCGGGTAACAACGACATCGAGACCCTAAAGAATGTTAAGGCGTGCGACTGGGAGTTCGACGAGGAAGCATTCCAGCACGTCTCAGAGGACGCTAAGGACTTCATCAGGAGGCTCCTGGTCAAGAACAAGGAGTGAGTATACTGGATGTTGGTTATCTCAACCAATTATAGTCTTTTTTACGTGTGCAAAATCCTTACGGATATAGCCTACGTCCTTTCTGAAGGTCTAATATGTCTCTGTACCAAATTTCATTAATATCGGTTTAGTGGTTTAGGTTTGAAAGTGTGACAAACATATAATAGCTACTTTAACATTTTATAATGTTAGAATGGAAGTATGAATAATTAAATAAAACAAATATAAACTATGGAGATTAGTTTAAGTGTCAATAGCTTAGTGTTTAAGGAGTCAGTGTTAAGATTGAAAGGTAGCAGATTCTACAGACGTGAACTACGTGGGTTGAACTACTTGAAGGGGGCCTACTTGTAATTTCATACTTATATATTTATAAAATTGAAATATACTTACCAAGGAGATGTCTTATATATGTGCACCGTTAACCCTCCCAGGAAGCGTCTGACGGCGCACGAGTGCCTGGTGCACCCGTGGCTGGCGGGAGACGCCGCGGCGGCACGCACTGCCACCATCGAGGCGCGCCGCTACGAGGCGCTACGAGAGCGGCTACGACGCCGCTACGAGGTACGATTACTAACTACCCTCTCTTTATATACCAATCATGTGAAAACCAATTACCCGAATTTGCCACCTTTTAAATTATGACACTGTAAATCTTAATTTTGAAGATTTAAAAGGTACATGGATTTGTAACTATATACTTGTTTTCACAGCTGAGTGAGCTCAACATAGAAAGAGAACCCCATTGATAAAAAAATGTTTTTTAAGTTCACTCAAACAAAAATCTTTATCAGCAATTCAAGCGCATGATATATTTTTCTTTTTTTTATGTGCGCAAAATCCCCAAGGATAGCAAGGGAACGGGTGGGGGAGGTTATTTAGTACTTCAACCGATTAAAACGCACGCTGTGCGTGAGTCGTTGTTGGTGGCCGGAGGTGAGGCATATCCCTGGCATCTCGGTCGACCCAGGGCCTTGAAACTTCATTTTCCGATATCTGACCACTGAAGATATAACTCACTGGTATTTTATTTATAAAACATGTTTAACAGGCGCTAACACAAGTTTTTGTACAACAGAACTGGTCATCATTCAGACTGCCGATCGGCAGGCTGAGCGAGTACAGTTCGCTGAGGAAACTGCTCATCGAGAAGTGGAAGATCTACGATGGACAGTTCGGTAAATATCTCGCTTCCTACTTTCAGTTTAGTGAGAAAAGTTGCGGCTTTTACTGGTACGAATTATAGCACTGTAACCTTTTGCATCTGAAATTTTAATAAAAAACATTGCAACTATCTGCATTCTACAAGGTAGTAATACTTTAAAAACGAGGTAAGTAAGTATAAAGTTTGAAATGATCATGCATTCCACAAAGGGCATGCAAATTTTTTTTTTCAAGAAACCAATAATTCCCAAAACGACAAGTAAAAAAGTTCGATTAAAAGTTTGGCATGTGCCTTATGGAATGCAGAATGCTGAATGCCCCATCCTGCTTTCAAGAAAGTACAATTCAAGATATATTCTATAAAGAACATCCAAGAAGTATTTTACAACGGACTAGTACTTATTAAAAAGAGTAGATAGATATTAAGTTTGGAAGCATCATACATTTCACAATGGGCATGCAAGATGACTTTTACAAGGGACTCTTCTGTCTTATTTGTCTATAAGTTTTCGAAATTGTCTATAATATACATACATTTCTCCCATAACAATACCCCCTCCCCAGACCGCCGCCAGGCAGCCCCGCGGTTCGTGATCAAGCCCCAGTCCGCGTTCTGCTACGAGGGCCAGTCGGTGAAGCTGTACTGCCGCATCATCGCCTGCGCCACGCCCACCGTCTCCTGGTCCAGGAACAACCACGAGCTCAGACAGTCTGTCAAGTTCATGAAGAGGTTCGTGCTATTTATATATCTACTGGAAACGCTATTCACACTATTATACTTTCTTACCCTCTGTATGGTTTGTATTACCACATATCTGATATGATTTTTGCTATAAAGATGATGTACGATTTGTTCTATCATACACCATGAGTACCCCGTCGGCGTGTAAATTGTACGATGTTGCTGATTCGACGTTTTTATTAGTACTGAATTGTATCATAGATATCGGCGGCACCTCACCGTCGTGCTAGTATAAATAAAATAAAATAAAAAAGAATCATTGTACGGAGCTGGTCTCTTTAGAGGCTCCCAGGTACGAGAGCGGAAGATGCGACCAAACATGATGATAATGACACAAAAAACAGGTCTAGCTTGTGAGACCATGTGGTCCTCGAATGTCGAAGTCAGTGTGAAATAAAGAAGTAAACACCGGACAAGCGGGCTCTGGACTCCGAGGTGAAGGACTATGAGTTAATTTTGGACTTTAGGTCTTTATCAATAAAGTTCAAAATAGTGGCATTTTTCCAGTGTCGTCAGTTCTAGGATTATGGATGACAGATAACAGATACGGGGTTCAGAATTAACCTAAAGATAATCATCTTTAGGTTAATTCTGAACCCCATATCTGTGTGGCTTCCTGGGGCCTGATCAATACTGCCACGTTTTCAAAACGCATGATTTCAACTCGATAATATCGTAGAATTAACTATGGTATGCTGTATAATCTGTAAAAACAAAACTCATCTACGTTTCGATTCGTTTTCAATTAGATCTTAAAACAAATTCTCTAGGTTTCGTAATTTTTGAAATCATTCGTTTTAAAAATGTAATTTTACAAATATTTGAGGTTTCAATAACGTCACTAAGTCAGCGTATAGCCAATGCCAAGCCAAGGTTTGATCTAGCCCAAACTATGTGAGCAAACAGAAGTTAATGCTTTTGTGTTATCGTTGTGTAGGTACGCGGGCGACGACTATTACTTCATAATCAACCGCGTGAAGCTAGAAGACCGCGGCGAGTACATCATCAGGGCCGAGAACCACTACGGCTTCAGGGAGGAGGTTGTCTTCCTCAACGTGCAACGTGAGCATCCTGATTTATCATATTAGTATTATAAATAAGAAACTTTGTCTATCCGTGTGGTGACAGAAAAAGAATACAATTCGATTAAGATTAGAAGATTATGGTAATTGGATGGAGTTCGTACGAATTTCGGTAGACGACTCCCACCGTTACCCCAAGATGGTTGTAAAAGAGAATATGGAATGCTTCAAAACTGGCTTAGTAGCTCAGTGGTCAAAGCATTCCTCCTTTAAGGGACTGCTCGTGTGTTCAAGTCCCGCCTGAGCATTAATTTTTTTCCAATCATAATTGATTTGAATAGTTATTACACTATTGCTTAAAAAAATTCTATAAAAAAATACACATAACACCACCCGATCTTATCCGAAGGGTGTCGTAAGAAGCGACAAACAGAAAAATACGCAGACGATACCACTGCGAGAGAAGGAAAAGTTCGAAATTAAACCCTGTACCAACACCGCCTGGCTAGCGTGAAAACAGAAGGCTTAAGTGTCCCAATATTGGAGACGCTTATGTCCAGCACTGGACTGCAATAGGATTGATTGATTGAAAGTCTTTAAAGACGTTTGTGTTGGATGTTTGTTACTCAATCATACTCAAACAGCTGAACAGATCACACTGAATTTTAGTAATTATAGTCTGGAAAATAGGTAGCCAATTCCATGGATATACTACAGAGATGAGGAATAGATAATACCCAAGTGTCGTCTATTTTTGTTATAGCTTAGGTACTGCTTAGTCAATTGCAATCAAACATATGGCAGTTTTTCAGTCTGACCAAGATTTTAGATTAAAAAAACGCATCATATCGTTCAGTGGTTGTTATATTACAAACAAACAGTCAAACAGATATTATTTAAAAGAATAAGATATATTCGAAAAACCTTTTTAAAAACAATCTTTTTTTTTTCTTGCATTGTCATCCATACATTGCATTGCAAGTTAAATAAAAGCTTGTAAAAAATGGGTTTACAAATCGTTAATTTTGAACATAGCCCAATTATATTGTTAAATATCTCTAAAGTACAGATATATAATTTCATAACTAAAATTACAGTATCAAAGTACTTGTAGTAGTATATAAAGTACGTTAGTTTAGGCAACTAATCGTGTGAATAGTGACATTACATTGATCTATAATTAACGCACCTGGTTGAACGGTCCTCGGTTCAAAATAGCCAGTGCAGTTGAATCTATCGCAGTGTCGCTATCTGATATTGAAAGTTCAATACGTGCTGATTGTGGCTATAAGTGTATCTGTGTTTAATACTATCTTGGATTGAAACCTTCGTTGGTTTGTAAGTTGATGTATTTGTAAATGATTTTGAATTTAAATTGCGTTTACTTATGTAAGACAAATCGAACTGATAAAACCTGAAATGTTTTAATGCTAGCGGATTGTTTGATTCAATTTTATAATTCTTGAACACCTTGGTTCACGGTAATATAACAATATTTAAAATATGTATTATGTAAAAAAACGTCAATTGTTTCATGAACTTGAACGTTAATAATTTGGCTTGTGTGCGTAAGTGATGTGGTAAGGCGCGTCATTTGGGTTTGGACAAGCTATACACATATTTACTACATATTAATGAACTATTTTTTCACCGTTACGTCAAGGAGTATATCAAAAGTGTTCAGCTTTTCTGACGCCAGGTGGCCTTTATTTTTAAATACCACTGAGGCGACAGACAAGCACACGGTCCGCTTGATTAAAACCGTGGCCTATGGACGTGTGCAAACCATTCAAATCCATTCAGATTGGAAAAGTTATATAGGAGAATTTCGAGGGCACAAGACGTGCTAATGTAGCTCAATTGGTCAGAATTCCCCCATATGGTACTGGTCGCTTTGACAATACACTTTATCCGATCTAAATGGGTCAGATTGTCTGATAGTCTCCAAGTCCTCATAGTTGCAACGTTGTATTGAATGGGTGCCTAACAGCTAGCTCTATCCCCCAGCCGTCCCGAAGGTCCAGCGGCAGCACCTGGCCGAGGCGCCGCGGCGGCGCGAGGCGCTCCCGTACACGTTCTGGCAGGAGTCCAGCGAGACGGCGCCCGTGTTCACGTTCCAGCTGCGGCCGCGCGTCATGCAGGCGCGCGACACCTGCAAGCTGCTCTGCTGCCTCAGCGGCAAGCCCACACCTACCGTCAAGTGGTACGTACTGCCCGCTGGGTACTGTCCCTCCCTGGTAGTGCTCACAGGGTTAGAATCAGGAAGACTGGCCTCGCAGTCAGTTGTAGCTTAGTGGTAAAATCTCCCTTACGATAAAGTGGTCCCGGAATTAAATTCTGGGAATTACATTACCGACGTCGTACCGACCCCCTTCTAAAACAAGCACTTGAGCTTGGTTGTAGTTGTTTAGATTAACTTAATGGTTCCTTATTTTGGTCAGCAACATAGTCACAATTTTATAATATTATTAAAACAATAACAATAAATAATATTACTATTCAGTAATGTTCAATTATACAGACAGGATCATGATATAATGACTGCTTAATTGCGTCAATACAGTTACAAAAATACAACAATAACATGATCACTTACAAAATGAACCCGCCGGCATATTTATTTTTCTGTTGACACTACGTTTAGATTTATACTTGTGTCTCGTCCCCAGGTACAAGGACAAGCGCGAGCTGTCGAAGTACGACTACGCGATGACGCAGTCGGACGGCGTGGTGACGCTGGAGATCATCGACTGCCGGCCCGAGGACAGCGGCAAGTACACGTGCGTGGCCACCAACGTGCACGGCAGCGACGAGACCTCCGCCGTCGTCATCGTGGAAGGTACGCATGACGCACGTGATCAGCTACTCATGACGCATATGACCAACTACTTATCTTTTGTTCATGGATTGCCGAAATGTGTGTACGCGCATTACTACTGAACGACTGCACCAAGTTGGCTAGTTCGGCCAAGGATCATAATGTATAATGTACTAAAGTATTGCGAACTAATTTCTTATAGGCAGACATTGTCTGAACTCTTCCTTATTCGGTTACTACGCACATCAAAGCTGCTACTGTCCGCATTATCGTCCGAAATATTGGACTCCAAATAATACAAATAGTAACTTTTTATTTACATAGCTAAGGATATATTTTTTTTAAATGAATATATCTATCATGTAGGTATTGTATGCGGGTTATGTATTTCAGGCGAGGTGACGTCACCGGAACAAGCTCAAATGATCCATAACTTCCTACACTCCGGCGACAGGCGATACATTGAGAAACCTATAAAGCCTGCACCTCCACCGATCATCACCAAGACTAAGGTAAATAAAAAACAATCTTTATGTCGAATTACTATTTTGCAATTAGCGCCATCTACTCATAGGCCACTGTACTAACAGCGCGCGCTGTTACACAAGGCGCACGCGTGTGTGCGAGTAGGTTATGCTAGATGTCGCTGCTGTGGTGTATGACGTCAAACTGTAGGTTTCAAATTCACTGCAGAGGTGGCACCTATGCTGCGGTAAATATAGAAGTCGGTGTTAAGACTCTCCGCAACGGCATGACTACCCCGGGCGGCGAGAGCGAAATCATACTTACCTGGCATAGGGGATACCGTGATCAAGAAGGCGGTTCCCCCAGGGCGAGGCCCTTCCATTGCACTGCGGTCGGGTTGACCCCTGCGATTATCCCTAATGTGGATAACTCGGATGCGTAATTTTTGGTAGTGGGGACTGCGTACGCGCTGTCCCCCTGGAATATCACTGTAAATAAATAGGCTTGAGCTACTTCTAATTAATTCAATTTCCGTCACAACACTATGGGTAACGTCGATGTCAAACGGGTGTTGCCGGTGCGCCCATGCGCTGCGTCGTAGCAATGCGATTATTGCAACGCAAATCCAATATGCAACGCAACGGCGCGGCATCTAAATCGTTGCATTACATCGGCAATGTACGTGCTACGTGTGGCATCTGCAGTAAATAAAAATTAGTCTACAGTCCGTCAAATCTAAGAAGTACCGTTTGACAGTTCTGACAATTGAATTATAGGGATGGGATGAAAAAATCGATTACTATAATATCCGAACTTTAAGAGATCGATTACTATAATATCCGAATTTTAAGAAATCAATTGTTATAATTAAATAAAAGAAATGTTTAGGATATTTTTTTATTCACTACTAGTACTAGTATCGTCGTCTTCGTCATCATCGTCATTTAAATTAATGACCAGTTGATTGTCCATTACATTATCAAAGTGTACGTCTCTTTCGAAGTCGTCCATTATTATTTTCTTTGTTTTTTGTACTACTTTACTCCAATCTTCCTGTGTAACTTGGGCACATGCTTCTTTTAATAAACCTTCCATTTTCTTGACACTGAAGGGTGGTTTTGTGTTGTGTCTTGCTGCATAACCTGTAAAACAATAATGTAACTATTTGATAGCAGACGAAAACCATTGTTTAAATTATAAATGTTAGAAGTACTCGTGTTATTATTATAATATTATAAAATATTACCTTTAACTTGGGCCCAAATCAGTTCAATGGCATTATATTGGCAATGGTACGGAGGAAGTCGTATGACTTTGTGCCCGTGCTCTTCGGCCAATTGGTCAATTACATATGTCGGTTTTGGTGGTTTATGCAATTTCACTAACTGTAATAATTCAGCTTTTAATAGTGACATGTCGGCATCCACTCCTTTTCTTTGCAGCCATGCCACCAAATCTGCTTTCTTATTGGCTGACGTAGGTGCTTTATCAATTTGCACAGAGTGGTATGGGGCATTATCCATTATAATTGTGCTGTTAGGAGGGATATTCTGTAATAAATTTAAGAACCACTCTCGGAACCTTACTGCGTCCATTTCTTCATGATACTCTTTAGTGCTTTTGGATTGGAAAGCTAATAAAGAGTTTTCCACGAAGCCTGTAGACGCTGACCCAGCATGGCATATTATGAGGCGTCCACCTTTTCCTATCGGCACCTTCGAGCACGAAGCTTCAGAATCATCAGTCCATGTTTTCGGCACAGAATGGTTGGAATTTAGCCAAGTTTCGTCCAAAAATATTACATTATCCCAGTTTATAATTTGTTTAACTTCGCGCAGGAATGTTAGTCGCTGCATAATTATGTCATGTCGCTCCATAACAATTTTTCGTTTGTCAACTTTTTTGTATCTGAAGCCAATTCCTGTTATTACCGTTCTCAACGACTCTATGCTTCCCTTATACAGCCCGGCATCTTTTAAAGTTGCACATAACTTTGCCAATGTTGGAAATTCGCCTCTTGTAAAATACCCGTATATATGGTTTCTAATAGCATGACTATCGAATTCATCGATGCCTGTCACAGGTTTATTTCTTTTTCGTTTTTTCGGTGTATGAAGTACGTTACTGTCACTCCCCGAAGGCCCATATTTTTCACTTAATATTTTGCCAACGGTGCGGCTACCAATACCGAGAGCTTCACCGACGCGATCCCGAACTTGTGTAACTGGCAGTAGAAGTCCACCATTTTGAGATTCACGCTCAAAATACTCGTGGAATTTCACCACCAATTCACGAGCCTGGCTGTTCAAAGTACGTCCTCTTTTCGACATTATTAATAAACACTTGCTTAGTTCGGAGTCCAGTATAAATATTGCCAAGGTAAACGGATAAAGAATGATCAGTCCAGAAAAGTAATAGCCAAGTCACAAATTGTAAAACACAAACGAGAAAGCAAGTACGCGCACAGTCAGCTTCCAAGATGGCGAGAGACTGCTGACGCCGAACCGACCGAGCGGACCGCGTGCGCTTGTAGTTGGCAGTGTTGCCAGAAAAAAAAATTGTAGAGACTTGGACACCTGCGATTTTGCCTATTGACCTAAAAATAATTAAATTAATTTATTTTAGGGTATCTGTGTATTCAGTGCATTATGCGGTCGCGCAGTAACGTCGTTAATTTATAACATCAGGCAACAACATTTTTGTGAATGGGTTCTACATACCTTATTTTTATTAGTTTTAGACGTAGAAATAAGACTTAGAAGAAAAAATTGTAATTGTAAAATCAATGGATGTGCTTGTTAAAAATTTGTTTATTTCTCTGTAATATGCAAACCCATACTATCATACACAAAAATAAATGTAAAAAACACTATCCCTGACTCCATTTACTATTTCGACAGCGTTAGCGCGAGAAACCCCGACTTATTTGGGCGCGAAAATCAAAAATCGACAAATCGCTTTCGACAACTTTTTAAAGAAGCAAATATATTTGATTTATAAATACGTATTTTTGGTGAATGGGTTTTATCTCATATTTTACGATTACATAACTATTTAGTTATGTAATCGTAATATGTGAGATAAATCCCATTCACATGAAAAAATATTTGTTTGGTTGTACCTCTTAGATTTGATGGACTATAGTAACCTGTATACACAATGTTGTACTGATCACTGTGCGGACAGGAGAGGACAGTAATTTCTTTTTCGAAGGCAATAGAATCATGAAGACTAAAAAGAAGGAGGACAATCTAGTATATGAAAAATTGTCCGTCAAAATGTATTAAATTAGGGTGGCGCCACATTAGCATCAAATCAAATCAACAACCGTACAATTTATAGTTTGCGAAATAAAATTACTATAAATGCACGTTTTCTTTAAGGTTATATTTACTACAATATTTTGTACAACGTAAGTTGTTGAAATTCTCAATAATTAACTACTTTAGTCGACGGTGATATTAACAATTGCTACATTGATACCATACCCTGTGCCATTGTGGAAGGTTTTTGAATTGTTATTTAGCGCTGGACACTTTATCAACTTTTCTCCCACATGATATTGTCCATATTCTACTCTAGTCTCCATGAATAGAATAAGTATAGTCTGTCCATTGGTTTTTCTTTTTTTTTGACAGCTCGCACACAATGTTCGATATAAATTTGTTCTTGCGTCTACACCCGAAACTCCGAATAAAAATTTGGCGCCATTCATTGACAAGGACACGTCATTCGAAAGCCATTTTAAGAATGGAATTAGTCGATCGACTGTGTTCTTATTATAATAACTTAAAATGTTACAATAGAACTTTTCATTTTATTTATTGCGTTAATTTATTTAAGACTGATTGTTTGTCACGCGGGCACTATGCAAGGATTTATAGAAGATGCGTTGTTGTCGTTGTTAAATTGAGAAACATCAAAGATATATTCCGCAATGTGAATTAGGTAGATATATTATGTTTAGGAGATTAGCGTGTGCGTTATGGCCCACAATCGGTTTATGATAAATTTATAAAATGTACAGACAAGGAATAAATAAAAGCGCATAAAAATGCTTTTATGTATGGATAGATAATAAATAAAACTACATAAAATGATCAAATCATTTGCATTTATCGACTTTTTTATATTTTAAATAGAGTTTTTTTTTAACTTAATCTATATTTTATTATTATGTGCAATCACTACTTCCATATGTCAAAAAGAAAATAAACGAATGAACAGAGGATAATAATTTGTGAGATCTAAAAGAAACCAATATTGAACACAATTATGATCAGCATATAAGTATCTAACAATGATGTCGGCGTAATATATTTCGTTACGTTACATACATAATTATCCATAGAAACCCACCGACCACATCTTATCGACACCAATAAATATTAGCACTGAACGGATATTAAACCCAAGCTGACCCAAGTCCGATTTAGCAGTCGAATGCACTACCATCACCTTTCTTATCTATCAGAACTAAGTATATTCAGGCACCATGTTTACTCCCGCAGGTCACCATCGACCCACCAGCGAAATCAACGGTCAGACCTAAGTACTCACCTCAGAGTTCTGTGGAGGCCAGCAAGAAGAAGTACGGCGCTAGGTTAGATTCCGATACCTCATCGAGATCTAGGAGTGCTACTAAGGAACTTATACGTAAGTGTTATACATATGTTTTTGGCCGTTTTTGGGCTCCAGATTGGGGATTAGGGGTTTGGTGGTCGGACGGTAGTCGCACCCGTAAAAGTCTAGAAAAGTCATATCAAGAAAGGGTAGGAGGGTGGACCCCGGGCTTTAAAGTATATAATATGTATGTTAATGGACCAAGTGATAAATCGGGCATTATGTATAATGCCCGTGCATTGTGATAAATATGAAAGTTTAAATAATTAGATTTAGTTTCATGACCACTTAATTACTGTTCATGTATGGATGGGTGGCTATAAAAAAACCACGATGCGGGAGCTCCGCTTCTAACCTCCTATATTTATTCATATCGAGACGGGCATTCCACCTCTATTTATTATAATGCTCAATTTATCACTTTACTCATAACATAAACAAGGTATGACAGTACAATTTTTTATTATCCGTATAACTGATGTGAATAATAAATGATAACTTGACTGCACTCTGCACTCAACTTGACGGTAAGCGGAGGTGTATTTCTAAGAATAGTGGCTGCCATTTCAGATGTTGTTCCTAGAAATTAGTATTATTAACTAGAAATTTTAATAAGTAATTGGCGGTCCAAACCTCGACAGACTCGAGAAATGACACTACTTTTTGTAGAAACATGAATTTAAGTGAGTGTGCTCTCACGTCCCGCAGTGCCCGCGTCGGACTCCAGCATGTGCAAGCCGTCGTTCGCTCGCGCGCTGCCCGACGCGCTTTGGGCACGCGACGGCGCGCCGCTGCTGCTGTCGGCGGCCGTGCGCGGCGACCCCGACCCGCGCGTGCAGTGGCTCAAGGACGGCAAGCCTCTGCACTCCTCCGAGGTACGGACACGTCTTATCTTGCCGGTTTATAAGCCCTGACGGATTGTCTTGTAATAATCTATACTTTTTTTTTTTGAGTGCATTTTAGATCCAAGATATATGTCTCGAGGTTTGCACACTTATTATGCTTTCTACTACAATGTTAAGACACTGTCACGGATGCTTATAAGACCAAGCGACATCTAGCATAAAAGCTGAAAAGCGGATCTCAGTCTCCGAGGTGAAAAAAGCTAATGCGAAGATCTTGATATGGATTGGTATCTTTAAAGCGAGGTGGTTGAGCTTTTGTTGATTCTGAGAGTGTAAATATTTTAGAATGCATTACATACGCCAACTTGACTTAAACTAAGCGTAGCTTGTAATATGGTTCGAGAATGAACGTTTGTTTACATAGGAATACTAATAATAATATTTCACTAAGCAGGATTCGAAGTCGTGACTTTCGAACAGTCAAAACGCACTTCCGCCACCACACAGACGTTATGGATTCTATAAGGCGCAAAATCATACTAAAATTCGTTTTTAATGCAAATAACAAATAAACACAATATTAAATATAATTGCTAACAGGTTGTGGACCTCAAATACAAAAATGGCGTCGCGTCGCTGGCGATCAACGAAGTTTTCCCCGAAGATGAGGGCATTTACTCGCTGAAGGCTATCAACAGCCAAGGCGAGACCGAAACCAAGTGCAAAGTCACTGTTAAAGGTTAGTGTAACTTTCTACCAGAGTGCAAACAAGTGCAAACTTTGAATACTGCCGGGAGTAACACAGTGATGAATATCATGTCAATGTTCAGAATAGGTGGCTATCCAACATATTTTTGATACTTAACTATTTTGTTCGTAGCTATGGAAACCACGGTAGCAGCCGCCAAGGTCGGCGACAAACCTCCCAGAATAGTTGACCATGCGCAGTCGCAGACTGTCAATGATGGAGACGCGGTCACGTTATCTTGCAGGTGAGGGCTTGTAAATATTGTGACAGCGGGCTGTATCTCATAAACCGCAAAGGCAGCGCGACGTCCATAGGCCACGGTAACCCCTTACCATCTGATGGGTCGTGTGCTTATCTGCCATCTAAAAATAATAATATTAATGCATAAAAAATTGTAATCAAACATTACAAATTGTTGTAGCGTTTTTTTTTATTAAAGTATCTCGTATGAGAGTCCGTCAAACTTGACTGGCTGTTTATGAATTGTTACCGGTTCATACAGATAGATGGCGTCTAAGATTTCGTCGTTCATTATGTGAAAATGTTATTCCTCAGTACATTATGTAATTATTTTCCTGCAGGATCACGGGCGCCGAGCGCTTCGACGTTGTATGGCTGCACAATAACAAGGAAATCAAACCATCTAAGGACTTCCAGTACTCAAGCGAGGCCAACATTCACAAGCTGCATATCGCAGAGATATTCCCTGAGGACGGAGGTGAGTGCTAAATAGTTGATGTATCAGCGGATAGATAGCAGTACACAAAGTAGTTCATGTATTGATGTATAGATGGCAGTGAGCAAAATATGTGATGTGCTGGCATATAGATGGCAGTGAGCAAAATAAGTGATGTGCTGGCATATAGATGGCAGTAAGCAAAGTAGTTGATGTATTGGCGGAAAGATGGCAGTACGCAAAAGATTTATTGAGTTGGTGGATAGATGTCGCCACGTAAAGTAATTGTCACATGGGCGGATAGGTGGCATTAGACCAAATTAGTTGATATGTTGGCGAGTAGATGGCGGTACGCCAAGTAGTTCACGTTTTGATTCATAGATGGCGGAT
Source organism: Eilema caniola (assembly GCA_949126895.1). Classification (NCBI taxonomy): domain Eukaryota; kingdom Metazoa; phylum Arthropoda; class Insecta; order Lepidoptera; family Erebidae; genus Eilema; species Eilema caniola. Next base: position 6,540,635 of record OX421488.1, on the reverse strand, counting down.
GTATGGACGTTCCGTACAAAGTATAAAAATGTAAATTCACGCCTGTATATCTGTGACGGTGTGGGCACTTACGTATTATTCGCCCAGCACTATTTGTCCCAAGTAATAAGGGTTGAGGAAAAGTCTTGTAATATGTATCATAATTGTTTAAAATTGGATTTAATTAACTAACACTATCTTTGCCCTACAGGTGTCTACACATGCGAGGCGTTCAACGACGCTGGCGAATCCTTCTCGTCATGCTCGCTGGTCGTGCGCGTCCCGGGAGAGGTACCCACGACCCCGCAGTACACTGCCTACCCTGGATCAGCTACCGCTATTGCAGCTGAGCCTGTCGTATTCACCACTGAACTGGATAAGGTAAATCCTTATTTTAGAAAGATATTTAAACTGAAAATTGATAGTATATTTTGCTTGATACACCCAGTATGGGGTAAAGATTTCGGGGTCCAAGAAACCTTCACCTGCTAATCAGTATACCTACCTGCTCATGAGCAGGCGAGGCTCTGACGTTAGGTTTCTGTGAATGGTCAGGCGGTTGTCACTCCCGTAAAAACCAATAGAGGATCGGAAGTGGAAGCTGCAGCCGGAATTGGTGCTCGGATGATGGATAATTAAAAATAAAATCACGCCTCCTGTTTAGGGAAGGGAAGGAAGGTTTTTCGCAAGCGACTACAATATGGGATTCTTTAAAAAGGGCATTAGGTTTACCAAGCGACTTCAATATGGGGTTCTTCAAGCAGGACATTAGAAAGTTTGCCAAGTGACTACAATGTGGGGGTTTTTAAGAGAGGCATTAGAAGGTTATAACAGGGTCGACAGCGCAATATATGTAGCATACGTCCATAGGCCACAGTAACCACTTTCCATCAGGTGGGCCGTGCGATTGTCTGCCACCTAAGTGGTATAAAAAAATTAATAAAACGTGCTCGGAGTGAGCGTTTTAACTACTGTATCTGATACTCATAAGACATTTCTTCCAACAGCCACCACTCCAGCTTCAATGGTTGAAGGACGGCAAACCAATCGACGAAACATCAGCGCGATACAAGTTCATGATGGAAGGAACCTCACGATACCGCCTCGAGATCGTCAAGTGCACACCCGATGACGCTGGGCAGTACCAGGCGAGAGCTGTCGGCTCCAAGGGAGACTCCCTCGCTGCCTTCTATCTCAACGTCATTGACAACTGAACAAATATGGACTGACTAGTGGGGGACCTAGCACACAACCCTGTGGCACACCCCATGAAAAATCTCACTAACTGGAAGTTAAACGATATATTGAGTATGAGTAACGATTTTTATACAATTTCGGAGTCTAAGTGTGTAAAGCAGTTTTTATATAATAAATTATTTATTAATGAACAGGTTAAGTTAAGTGTTACACCCTGTCGAAAGCCTATGATGACGCAAGGAGGAACTCCGCGCTCTCTAGTCACTGTTAACTATTAAATGTTATTTATTTATTTGTCGACTATTATCCGTTGTTATTTTTGTTTATTTATTATCGTCCTCACCTAACAGATGTTGCAGCTTATTTAAAAAAAGCTTGAGTTTAATAAATGTTGAAGATTGTGGGCCAGGCGGGGGGGCCCTGCCGAGCCACCACAGCGGGACCCCCCACTTCTCGCCGAATTAAATCTGTATAATTATTTTTATATAAATTTAACTGTATTATTTAATTGTACATAATTTAATTTATATCATGTGACAGCGTAATTTATGAATAAATATGTATACTTAAAAATATAAAACCATGTTTTATTTACCGGTATCATTCTATCAAACACGGGTAACTTTTATTTTTTAAAAGAATATTAGCAACCGAAATTATCGAAATTACTAATATTCCCTCTAACCCCTCCAACTAAGCTAAATTGCTTGTGCTATGAGTGGGTTCACGTCGGTAGTGCATTTTTACGTAGTAATACGTCGACGTATTCATATTTCGACTTAATATACCAGCGACAATTTGATCTTTCGACCAATCATTGTCGACCCATTGCATATTCCACGTAATAATACCTCGACGTATTACCGTTTCGACCTAACGTACCAGCGACAATTAGATCGTCCGATCAATCGTTGTCGACACATTGTTTTTCGATTATTTATCTTTCGATATTATGTACGAAACCCGCGGGCTCCGGATGATGTACAACAAGGATGATGTTATCAGACTTCAAAGTACATATTACAAGTAGGTACGCAATACATTGTCATATTCAATAAGGGCTTAGTGTATGTTTTATTTTTGATAAGTTATTTTAATACTAAAAGTTTGCTAAAACAATGTCGCCATCTAGTGATAACTCCTGAACTAAAATGCTGCCTGCCTGCTTATTGAAGTTACGAGTGTAACCACTTTTTGTTCCTGATTGTGCGTCTGAATAAGAATTATACTATATTATCTGTGGGAATACCAAGTACTACTAAAATACAATTAATCCAAAACAGATATCACTCTAGAACAATTAGTTTCTACGACTGCACCGCTCACAGAGTTGATCTGTATTATAATTACATATATCTGAATTAAATCGAATTTAAACCCCCAGCCAAAAGGCCCTAATAGTGAACTAGTGTAGCGAACAAGCCGACCATGACTCAGCGACGAGAATTCAAAACGAAAAGTAATTTTAAAATATGAAATCCCGAGAACGAGTTATAAGCTCGGTTTTATTTTGTTTGGAATTAGGTCGGGCGGGGTGACGCGGCAATACTAGCACATTCTCATGTAAAACTTGGGTTGCTTACGGAATTATAATAATACTTACTGGCTTTTGCCTGCGGCTCCGCTCGCATGGATATCGTTTATCGCGACTAAACATAGCCTATGTCCTTTTTCATCGTTTAATCTACCCCTATACTAAATTTCATCAAATTCGGTTCTGTGGTTTAGCTGTGAAAGGCGGACGAATGGACATACTCACTTTCTCATCTAATATTTATAATATTAGTATAGAGTCAATAATGTGGTATGCTACACAGTGCTATCATAACCGAAACTAAGGATACTTGCAGCTTATAAATGAGATGTCTAAAATGCAGATATAAATACAGACACAAACATACCCAGATACATACAATTTACACTGACTGGGAATCGAACCCGCAATCTCTTAGGTCATACGTGATACAGTTTGGGATTGACTTCAAGTTATCCACAAAACAAAGAAAAGAAAAAATGGACAAGCAATTATTTTTTTATATAGGCCACGTCAATATCACTTCACCTCACATGATGGTAAGCTCAGGAAAGAGGGTCACCATTACAGACATAAATAATAGAGCTGTTTTACATAAAATAAAACAGTTATTATATGCCGAAAGAAAGACAGTATTTAATTGAAGAAGCTGTCTGTGATTTTTAGCATTTTTAGCGTAAATATGGTTCAAATCTTACCTGAATATCTAACTTTCGACTATGGTCATGTAAATAAACCTCACCAACTGACAACTGCGTACCTCTGTGTTTACCATAGATCATAGGGTCTTCTCGCCAGCAAGGACCTTGCTCGAATACTGTCTTTCTTTCGACATATAATAACTGTTTTATTTTATGTAAAACAGCTCTATTATTTGCCTTCCAGAAAGACAGTATTTAATTGAAGACCTGTTTGGTTTCTGCTGGTGATGGTAACTGTAACGCTATGTGATAATACTTAAAACGGTATTATTAAAGGTATGAATGAAAAAGGATGCCTTATTATAATTATAACCATAATGAAATGTTTAGACAAAAAAGCCACGAAGATGCAGCATGCTATATCATATTTATAACATTAAACTTAATTACCTAAACGAGACTTTTGATTTTCTCAATTTAAAATCTATGCTATGGGCATGTTTACAAACCAACCTCTGAAGGTCACTGCGGATCGAAACCTTTCTGAAGCCGCATCCATGTGTACTGCATCTAGGAATAGACACTAAATTGTGTCCCGGTAGTTGCTCTTACAGCACCTCTAATTGAGATAAAACGACTAGTTACATTAGTATTTGAAACTGCAGAGTTGAGTATATTGAAGCACAAACAGGCGTTTTGGTGTTCTGACATTAGCACCTGACCTGCCTATGCTATCTACAATCAGTTTTAGAATGTATTACATAATAAATTCTGCTCTTTACGTCTTTTTCTCTTCTTCTGTGAAGATATTGCAAGATGTATCTAGTAAATGAACTTACGCGCTAACCTGTTTGCAGCTAGAAGCATAATAATTGCAACTCTTCTAGAATTCTTAAAAGAGAGCTGTTATATTGTACTGAAACTGGAAATTAAAGTGTGATTTGGGTATGGGTTACTAAGGGATACGGCTGTTTACCAACCGATAGTAGAAATCAGCCAATGATTCTCCATTTGAGCGCAACAGACTCGCTCCATGTTATATGGAACTGAAAAATGTACATAGTATGGGTGTCAAATAATACACCTCTGCCTCCCCTTTGGAGATCCACATGCATGAATATATTAACATATGCCATCTAGGGGAGTTAATGGCCTAAGGTTTGACTAAAGCAGTAGCTTTTAGGACTTGTTGAATGAATAAGTCCTTAGAACAATTGTCTACATTTGTAGCACAATATGCTGAGACTGCAGATTCCACTATAAAGAACTGCAGATCTTAATTGTTAAATTAATCGAATTGTAAGCAAAAGGTAAATAAATATATTTATGTTTAAACCAAGATATCTGGGATACCAAGCACCACCCTGGCCCTATAACATGAAAGAATGTCAGTGAAAATGCGATATATAACCCATAGTTTCAGGGTTACCCTGTATGCTCAGACTATACATCAAAGTCTATAGAGAAAGAAATGGCCCTTACAACTTGGCATAAAAATAGGTATTACTTGGTTGATATTTCTATAGACTAACCGCGGTAGCCTAGTGGTACGGGCAATGGACCGCCGAGACGAGGTCTCGGGCTCGATCCCAGGCTTTCCCTGGCACACACCGATGACTTTTCGATGCTTCTCGAAGTTATGTGTGTATTTATCGCAGGTTTATAAGTGCCCAGTTAATGGCAATAGGCTCGCCACCTATTACATTGGGACCTAAACATAAACCGGCGAAATGCGGGTGCCAGCACCCCTGACTACCCCTTCGGGGATAAAGGCGTGAGTTTACGTTATGTTATGTTATTTCTATGGATTTCATAACATACATTGACAGTTTAGACTCATATATAAAGCATATTTCGAGTCTCTACAGAATATCAACCACGTAAAAGCCAAAGTGTTAAAACATGTATGTATTGAGAGTGGTCGTCCGCCAACTACAACTCAATAACTCCTTTTCTTGTTTATTCCAGTACTTTATTTGTCCCCCCCCCCCCTTTAAGCAGGATAACCTCCCAGTCCCTGATGAGGGCCTGTTAGAATCTTCCGCAGATTCTTTATTGGTAAGGGTCCATTCAGGCTGTCAATCTGAGATTGACCAGCCCAGTACTCATCCCACAGTAGGGCTATTTAGAAAGTGTTGTCTCTTGTCATTGTGTAAGGATCTTCCGCAAATCCTTTATTGACAAGACTTAGTGGTAAGCTCTCAATCTAAGATCGACCAGCCTAGAGTACTGTTTAGATGGCCCAGCCACTGAGGTATTAACTGGGTGGAGGAAACGTCAATCTCAACGGATAGTTCCAGTTTGACTGAAAGCTTTGCAAGTCCTCGAGTTCCACATCCTATAGGACAATGGGTGAGTCCCTTGATCTGTAAGGGTTGGAGGTGACATGCCGTCAGTAATGAACTGCTCGATAAATTGGAAAGTTTTCTGGACACCTGTACGGGTTAAGGAGCAAGTGCTCCTTTTTGGTCCAGTTGGATGCTGTCTGATTTGACCAGTAGCACTTTTTGTCCATAAGTAAAGCTGCTTACAATTGCATCATATTGGAGTGCCACTTTTTGTTGGTCTAACTCCATTTGCTTGACAACATAAAGTTGTTCAATAGCATTTCCTAGTCCGCGACCATCACATTTGTAGTGAGTGGTCACCTTTTTGACTGAGTGTCCCTTGTGCGCTGTGGTCCCCACTCCTGAGCTACCACTGTAAATTGCACCGCACTAGGGGATACAGAGCCCTTTTTTCCTCTCAGTTTACCCTGTTTGAAGCAATTGCATCCTGAGACAATAAAGTTGTACATAGACCTCAGGTTAACTTTAGAGTACCTTGCAACTATAGTAGAGTCAACAGCAAAAGTGGTTAATTAGAAGTTTCATTTATTATTCATTTTTTCTCTTCCTAAAGTAATCACCATTATGAAATACATTAACTTTGTTCTCTAAACATTATACAATTACTTATACATCAACTACATTGATACATTACTAGGTAATTCAATGTAGATTTTGTACATATATTTATTCTTCTTTTGCTGTTGACCTTTGCTTGGAGTCAAGTCATATTTGGTAAAATTTTGATAAATAAATCACTTATCTAAAGTAGACTGGAAATTAATGTTCCAAGTGATTCAAGGTGGATTGATCTTTGGAATTTACCTAATTCACCTATCAGTTTGACTTTCCTAAAATGTGTATATGGTATATTTTAGATATATTCAAGAACCAAAATATTATTATGGGACCATTAAGATGGCATTAAGGAGATCAAAATAAAAGAATATTGTTGATTTATTTAGCAAAAAAGGACCATGGCTGTGACTTGTTTCCAAAGGATTTCCGCAATCCAATTAGTTGTCGTTGCAATGGTGATGATGAGAGGCCCAAAGGGAGGGCTCTTAGATAGGAAATTTCTTTCCTTATAGGTATTATGCACAGGAGCCTTCTGTGAGATCATTTTTTTTTTGCATAGATGAAGAACTGCCTGGTACAATTCTTGTCATTCAATCTTCCTGTTGTAGGAATTGAACCCCATCTATTTGGGTGATCAACTGTTATGTTAAGTTCAAATTTTATTAAAATTGTGAGTGAGAAAGAGCTGTTTCTCAAAATCTAATTTGATTCCTGTTTGAATTATTTATTCAGGTGCCTATTACTTAAAATACTTGTAGTCGCTAGATTTCTTACGAGTGACACCTGTAAATCTCTTAACTTTGCTGTCCTAGGCATGGTGATCATGCTTGGCAGGTTGCAGTCCAATGTAATTTAAATGTTAAAATCTTGGTCTATTAAGATAACATGCATTTATGGTTACTACCTACTCTTCCTTTCAGATTTAGAGTGTGAACTAGAACTCTCTTTTTTAGTTTTACGGTATAACTTATAATATAATATTTATAGTTAGTCTTGGTTACAACTTATAACTTGTGACATCCTGAAAAATTCTACTGATGGCATAAGGATGTAAGAATCCAGTCACTAGACACTCTAGTCTTCTTCTCTATTAACCTACCAGGCCTTGGAATGTTATAGATTGCTATAACATTTTGTAAGATAGTTTCATGTTAATGCTATGTTAACAAGCCTGCTATCAACTGATCAGTGCCTGCCATAATCATTACTTTTATTACGGTAACATTTGTTGATTAATCACACATTAAATAGGTGACGAAAGTGGCCAGTAAACTTATATATATGTAAATAGTCTATATATCAAGTGTCTGCCGAGCTAGTATTGTCTAAATGACTTAAATTGCTGGGGAGTTACAATCTTTTTGAATGTTGAGGGGTCAGCCAAGCAACGATTTAAGCTTTATGTATATCAGTAACTAATGAGTGTCTTGGATTTTATTACCAATTCCAACAGGTTAATTCTTTGGTGTAAACCTTAGCTTATTGTGAAATTTAAGTCTAAGTTACGTTCATCTCTCGAACACGTTTCGACGTGATTCGACCGGTTGAACCGCTTATTCGGGGATGGCGAGGTAAAGCTATCATGATCTTCCGAAGATGAGGAACTGCCTTCGGATTTATAAGTACTTCGTTCTCCCTCCGGAGCAACGATCTGGAGCACTCTCGCTTGCCTCTGCGGTATTCATTAGTATGGTACAATATCTACTTACCGAAGTTCTCAGCAAAGAAACTTCACTAAAATAATATACCTTGCAATTATTTATGTAGCACTGTACACATACAAACGGTAAAAACAACATATTTACTATGTAATTCACTTTTTAAGAACTTATTTCTTGACTTGAAAATTTTTACACCTTACGCGGTAAAAGTCACAAAACGCTATGATCTATGGTAAACACAGAGGTACGCAGTTGTCAGTTGGTGAGGTTTATTTACATGACCATAGTCGAAAGTTAGATATTCAGGTAAGATTTGAACCATATTTACGCTAAAAATGCTAAAAATCACAGACAGCTTCTTCAATTAAATACTGTCTTTCTGGAAGGCAAATAATGTTACAATAGTTGCCCTCAGCTCGACGGCCAGTTCACGACCCGCTTGAATGACCTGAGTAGTTTCAGAAGCAAGAGCTCTCTAAAGAATCAGGCTGAAATGAAGGATCTTCCAAACAGTTCTCCTCGTGGTTCCCCAACCTGGTACTTGACTGTTGGATGAATACTTCACTCGCCTCGTACGACATCCACAGGTAATGATTAAGTCGCTCGTGTAATTTTGTGTAGTAAAAACATATATAGGTACATGAGCGGATGAATGTCGTAATCAGCCTATGGCGACTTTACAAACGGGCAACTGTATTTTTATGGCAGGCCAAACTACTTTTAGGTACAACGTAACCGTTGGATACCCAAAAACGGATAGCACCCAATAAACTGTTAATCCAAATTACTGTTAGGGCCAGTAGAGTGATCCGAAATCGAAGTATCGGGTCAAACGGGGTGAATAGAGACCGTTTAAGCCCAACCAAAGGGGGAGAACGCCATGGTTCCGACCGGGAACCACGCTATAATGATGATGGTGATGAGAAAGTTACCACAGGTCCTCCCTCACACGGGCTTTGACGCGTGCAGTATCTAGCTGAAACTGGTTGAAGCATTAATAAAGGAATACCTATAGGATTCTTAAAAAGGACAGACAGAAAACAAGGTCAGCAACTTGGGTTGTCGTTTTTTTTTTTTTATATAGGACACGTCAATTTTACTTCACCACGCCTGATGGTAAGCTGGAGGCAAGTCTCAGAAAAGTTTGTATGTAATTAATACACGTACCGTTTTAACAATGGTGGCACTCAGCTTGAAGGCCTCATCAGATGCTTTTAAGCGCCCCGCTAAAAGGACGCGGGACTGTAGGAAGAAGGTAACACGCAAGCTGGCAAGGAGTTCCAAGTCTTTATGGTGCGATAAAGAAAAGAGTCATTCTTGAAGGAATATTCTGTGTAGGAAAGGAGAGGGTGGGACTAATTGGAAGAGCTTATCAGAACATTCACCATGGTAAAGGAGCTTTTTGCTGTAATTTACCATCATTAATCAATCAATTAACCAATTTTGGCCCACCACTGGTCATGGGCCTCTCCCAATGTGCGCCATTTTCATCATATTAGTATGAAATTATGACTATTACAATACCTCAAAGACAGCCTCCGTGGCGTAGTGGTAGTGAACGCGGCCGCTACGCAGGAGGCGCGGGTTCGATCCCCGCTCAGTGCAAATATTTGTATGCATGAATATGTATATTTGCATTGGTCTGGGTGTTTCTATGTATAATATGTATGTGTAAAGCAAGCTCGTTACGTTTCGGATTCAGTTTGGTGTTAATTTTTAAAATATGTATGTGTTTACAAAAAAAAAGTATCTAAGTATGTTTATCCGCATTCTAGATTCCGTAACACAAGCTAGTTAAACTATGCTTACCATGGTTCTAGATAGCGTTGTGTGAAATGTTGTGGAATATTTATTATTATTATTAACTAGCAAAGCAACATGATTATCAAGAGCTTTAATGGGTTTATCATAACATAACACCTCTGAGCCAGGAATAAGTGATTACGCGACCCATAAGTGATTATTAAGTGATCGCTTTATATGTATGACACTTGATTGCTGGCGATTGAAAAAAAAACACGGTAGGTTTTAATTGGCAGGTACTTTTCTCACTCCTTTTGCTTGCGAATCTGGTTATATGTACCTAAATTTAAAAAAAAAACGTCTTTTCTGTTCTTTCACCTAAGAGTCCGGGGTCTGCCTTTTTGCAGTCTAACTGTCGTCAATATTTTCCGTGGAGTGACTGCTGTCTGACCTCCATAACAAACTAACAATATCAATAAGACCAGTCGTGGTATTTTTTGTGCTCCAAGTACCTATAACGCCTACCTTATATAATGTTCGTATCCTCCGAGGCACGAAACTTAAATCTACTAAATATAATAAAATGATGAGGTGTTGACCTGTTAAAGTACTTAATTAAAAACCATCACCCACTAATGCGGTAATATAAACATAAATTAATTTAATTGCGTTAATAATGATAAGCTTTGTGATTATCTTTTAATGTGTCACCCACGTGGTAACTTTTTTGGACGGTTTGAATGGTTTTTGGTAGAGGCACAGATAATATAATATAATTCTTGTAGAGGTAAATGTAACTTATGTGTTCATGTCACTGAGATGTTAATTTTAAGTGATGATAACTCAGTATATCGGTAGCTATGAATTATTGCTAGAAACTCTAACCTATCGAAGACATGTTTCTCTAAACTATCGAATAATAAACTAACTTCTAAAATCTCGCATTCCATGATATATAATAAAGACAACGGGAATTAACGCGATCATGGTATAGATACTTACATACCTTTGATTACCTGACGTTTGACCAGGGTTACACCGGCCGTGGTCACAGGCTGATTGCCTAAAAAGGTATGTAAGTACCTATACCATGATCGCGTTAATTCCCTTTCTCTTAATTATATATCGGATAATAAGTGCATAATATGACTGATAATAAAAAAACTACCTAGGTATCCCACTACAGCAGCCAATCTGAACGTCCAGTATGCTTTAGCTGTATATTTCATTGTATTTTCGGATTGTAGTATAGAGCGCTCAACGGTTCTATTAACATCCTTGTGGTCGTGTCACCCTCACCTGCAAGCCTGTCCTTCGCGTGCTTGTCCAGAATGAGAAAGAGATGCCTGAATTGAGTATGTTGACCTTTTTGTATTCACTTTTATCGTCAGTCCTCAATGTCTTATTTTTTTTAAATGTAAGGTCTTCAATCCTCATTATCTACACTACTATTATAAAGAGGAAAGATTTGTATGTTTATAATGAATAAACTCAAAAACTACTGAGTCGATTTCAAAAATTCTTTCTCCATTGGGAAGCTACATCATAGGCATACATAGGCATCATCCCCAAAATTGATTTAACTGCTTATATAAAAGAGACTGAGAAATCTGCTAACGGACTCATTCTTTACCTTTTTATCCGACTGCCTAGAAGGGTTATGTTTTTAACTCAGCTTTTCAAGAAAGTAAATAGAGTAGCTAATAATTAAAATGGGTTTATAATAACGTTACTTACGCATTAAACTGAATGACTAATAAAAACGTAATTATCGACTGAAGATTAAACGATAGTAATAAAATAAAATCGCAAAATATCTCCAAAAATCTTTCAATATTTAAATGGAGGCAATAAAATTGTTTACTATAAAATACTAAAATACGTCCACTACATGTTATATAATGGCTTCGCCAGCAATTAACTGTTAGTCACGATAGTTTCAACTTGACGATTAAATCCGTGTTATAATATGAAAACGTAAGGACACGATCATGTTGTGCGTATAGTGTGCGGCAAACTCTTTGGTTTGAGTATTGTGAGCTCGTAAGTGATAAGAATTATATCTTTTCAGTTGCGATGTGTTATTTACAAACATTACACAACCTAAGTCTTAGAATTGGCTTTTGATTAGAAAATAATCGAAGACTATCATTAAATAGCATAGAATAGGAATAGGACCACTCCATCTCTTCTCGTGGATGTCGTAAGAGGCGACTAAGGGAACACCAAAAGATGGGCAGCGGCGTCTTTTGTGATGCATCCTTATAAATACCGCGCTCGCCAACCCGTTTGCCAAGCGTGGCGAGTATGGCAAGAAACCTCCCAATGAACGGACAAAAAAAGACCAGGCCCCTAGTCCCCGGCAGCCCCGCTATTCCTGGCTCCGGTAGCGGTCATGGTAACGGCGGGGCAGGGGGTGCGAAGAATCCCCGGCAGAGATTCGGCTACCACCCCAAACGGAAACTGGCCCTGGTAACACACAACGTCAGCACGATGAGGACTGACGAGAGGCTCCTCGAGGTGGAAGAGGAAATGAGTAGGTTGCACTGGGACATTGTTGGGTTGTCCGAAGTGCGAAGAGCGGGGGAGGGCACGACAACCCTGAAGTCTGGTCACCTACTCTACCACCGGGAGGGTGACAGAAAGTCACTGCATGGTGTCGGGTTCCTCGTCCACAGGTCCCTTATTAACAACGTCATATCCATCGAGAGTATCTCGAGTCGGGTGGTATACCTGATACTCAGAGTATCCAAAAGATACTCGTTGAAGGTCATCCAAGTGTACATGCCCACCAAGTCATACTCCGATGAAGAGGTCGAGGAAGTGTATGAGGACATAAGTAGGGCCATACATGCTTCCAAAACCTATCTCACTGTTGTTATGGGGGACTTCAACGCGAGACTGGGCGAACGAGGCGATGGGGAGTTGAGGGTGGGGCCTTTTGGATATGGGCAGCGGAATGACCGGGGCCACATGCTGGCGGACTTTATGGAGAAGGAGGGTCTCTACGCAATGAACTCTTTCTTCAGAAAGCCACCCCAGAGAAAGTGGACTTGGCTAAGCCCCGCTAACATGGCGTATGAGATTGACTACATCTTGACGTCAAAGAGGCAAGTATTCAATGATGTCTCTGTGATCAGCCGTGTAAAAACCGGTAGCGATCACCGTATCGTAAGAGGCACATTGAATATTAGCCCTAGACTTGAAAGGTCACGTCTGATGAAGTCAACACTCAGACCGTCATATGCCGATGTCCAGGACTCCGAGAGCTTTCAGCTCGAACTATCCAATCGTTTCGATTGTCTACAGGATCGCGTTTCAGTGGACGAGGTAAACAACGTGCTGGTAGAAGCTGTCCAAACGGTGGGATCTAAATTCTTTAGGTCTCGCCCTAAACAAAAACCTCAGAAAATTTCGACCCAGACCCTTGATCTCATGACCAAACGTCGATCTATGCCACTACAGACCTCCGACGACGCTGAGGCATATAGGCAGCTCAACAGACGCATACAGAAATCTTTGCGACACGACATTCGCTCCTATAATACAAAAACTATTAAGGAGACGATAGAGCGAAATAAAGGGTCCAAAGTGTTTGCGAGGAATGCGTCCGTTGGACAAAGCCGGTTGACGAAGCTGAAGACGGAGGATGGCGGCATGGCAACGACAACGGCAGAGGTACTTAGGGAGGTCGAAAGGTTTTATGGACAGTTATATACGTCTGTAACGCAGCCCGTTGGCATGGCTAAAGATCCAAGAGCCAAGCTTACCCGACATTATACCGAAGACATCCCGGACATCAGCCTGTACGAGATTAGGATGGCCCTCAAACAGCTAAAGAATAACAAAGCGGCGGGTGAGGACGGAATTACAGCAGAGCTTTTGAAAGCGGGCGGAACGCCGGTACTGAAGGTCCTTCAGAAGCTCTTCAATTCCGTCCTACACGAAGGCATAACGCCGGAAGCGTGGAGCGGGGGTAAGGTGGTCCTTTTCTTTAAGAAAGGTGATAATACTTTGTTGAAGAATTATAGGCCCATCACGCTCCTGAGCCACATTTACAAGTTGTTTTCGAGGGTTATTACGAACCGTCTCGCCAACAGGCTCGATGACTTCCAACCTCCCGAACAAGCCGGATTCCGAAAAGGCTACAGTACCATGGACCACATCCACACGCTGCGGCAGGTTATACAGAAGACCAAAGAGTATAACCAGCCTCTCTGCTTAGGATTCGTGGACTATGAGAAAGCCTTCGATTCGATCGAAATATGGGCCGTGCTACAGTCTCTCCAGCGGTGCCGGATAGATCACCGGTATATCGAAGTGTTGAAGTGTTTATACCAGAACGCCACTATGTCGGTCCGAGTACAGGAACAGAGCACGAAACCAATTCAACTGAAAAGGGGCGTTAGACAGGGAGACGTGATCTCTCCGAAACTGTTTACGGCTGCCTTGGAAGACGTCTTCAAGCTACTGAACTGGAAAGGACGTGGCATCAACATAAACGGCGAGTATATCACTCACCTTCGGTTTGCCGACGATATTGTCATTATGGCAGAATCGCTGGAAGACTTGAACACCATGCTCGAAGACCTCAACAGAGTATCCCAACAGGTGGGCCTTAAGATGAACATGGACAAGACAAAGGTTATGTCAAATGTCCATGTTGCGCCTATACCGGTTCATGTTGGGGACTCAGTCTTAGAAGCTGTTGACGAGTACGTCTACTTGGGTCAACTGATCCAGGTAGGCAATTCCAGCTTCGAAGACGAGGTAAATCGACGAATCCGACTCGGCTGGGCAGCGTTCGGGAAGCTACGAGATGTCTTCTCGTCCGACATACCTCAGTGCCTGAAGACGAAGGTTTTTAACCAATGTGTGTTACCAGTGATGACTTACGGATCTGAAACGTGGTCCCTCACTATGGGTGTCTTAAACAAACTCAAAGTCGCTCAACGAGCTATGGAAAGGGCTATGCTCGGTATTTCCCTACGTGATCGCGTCAGAAATGATGATATCCGTAGGAGAACAAGAGTAACCGACGTAGCCCAGCGGATTAGCTCGTTGAAGTGGCAGTGGGCGGGACACATAGCGCGCAGAACAGATGGCCGATGGAGCAAAAGAGTTCTGGAATGGCGACCGCGTACGGGCAAACGTAGTGTAGGACGCCCAACGGCCAGGTGGAAGGACGACCTCATCAAGGTCGCCGGGAAGCGCTGGATGCGGGCTGCGTTAGATCGGTCATTCTGGAAGTCTATGGGAGAGGCCTATGTTCAGCAGTGGACTGCGTATGGCTGATATGATGATGATGATGATGATCATTAAATTAGGTACATTATTTTACTTACCTATTGCTTGTTCTCGTTGCTTGTGTTAGAAGTGAGTTCACATTGGGTATTGTAATGGGCCAGAATTTGAACTCGGCTGGTACCTTTTCATCGTTAGGCCAACTCGTTAGTCCTAAATAAAGCTGCAGATAATCATTTCAGCGAAAGGCCCGGCCCGGCTGTAGGTATAAGATACTCTCATGCACTTCATAGCCCAGAGTGGTTTTTTCTACTTTTCCACTGCCGCTGACGCCAATATAAAAGACCTAGCAATCATGTTGCAATCACTACCCGCGACCAATCAGCATACAAACTATAGACCTTATCCAAACTAATCCTAATAGCTGAGCGCCATCGCCACTAATATTAATAGTCTATAAAACGGTAGCGTTCGCTGCAGGATTCAGCCATTAACCCGTGTTCAACGCCATTAGGAGCTCGAATTATAAAACATAAGAGAGAAAAAAAACATGGTGGACGCATGAGAATAAAAAGTATCGCATCTCCATTCCATATTTCAATATTTATCACAGGATCGTTCGTTTTGGAACAAAACTTTTATTTTCGAAAGGGTACGTCCGTGTTACTTTTTTTTTTTCACCGCTCGGTTTTTATTATAAATGAGCTCGGGTTGCGTCGTTCGTCTTGAAATCATTTCGTTTTTGTATTTTTGTGGTTAGACGCTCTTTCGTGTAGAAATGTGTGTGTTGCTACATACCTATAGGTACTACAGCTGAGTATAAGTAATTGATATACCTACATACTTACACATACGGTGGAAATTCATAAACAATCAAGTGAATCAATATAAATTTTCTATTGCAAACAATGTTTCTTGTTTTTCAACCAAAGTTTGCACTTTAGAGTCGATCCGTTTCACTATTCCTCCTGTCCAAAGTTTCGTTTGCTTGGCTTTTACGGGAACCACTGATGTGCCGTCTGAATCCCAGTCCCAGCAGCTTACGCTAGGGAATGATCCGTCAATCTGATGCATGCAGATGTGGTTGGTTTGGGCTCTGATGATCTTGATGGATCCTTAAACATTTGTTTTCTACTGTTTAAAGAAATGTATGTAAGTACACATTACTTGAAATTACCACAGTATAATACTATCAAGTGAAACTTATCTTAGCTGAGCGACTATTCTTATGTAATTATAGGTATAATGTGCGATACTTTTCATTTACTTTCACATTTTATAATAATGAAGTCTGCGGCCCCCGTTTGCGGCCGCTGAGGACGCCAGCCTAAGGAAGAGACTTAAGTACGCCGACCTGGAGCCGCTTTATAACTTCATGCCGGTGACCGTGGAGACTCTGGGTAGTTGGGGCGAGGAGGCCAAGGCCTTTGTGAAAGAGCTAGGACAAAGACTCAATGAGGCAACAGGTGACTATCGATCCGGCTCGTTCCTGGTGCAAAGGTTGGCCATCACAATCCAGCGTGGAAACGCAGCGAGTGTGATAGGCACTTTTCCACCGAGTACGGTCAGGGACGGGCTATTTAATATTAGTATAGACTAAATATGTATATATTTGTATGTGTAATTTTACCCGTATTCTTGAAACCATACTTTAAACTAAGCTTACTTTGGGTCCCGATGGCACTGGGTAGTTACAAGTTTATAATTTGGTCGCGGGTTCAATTCTCACTCACTGCAAATATCTATACCACAAAGCTTCTAGATTAATAGTTTTTAAATAAATTGACTTGGAGAGGTCAAATCCGTCATAGTAAGCATTCCAATTGACATTTCCGATTGTTTTTGGTGACGTCAAGAAGTTTGTGTTGTTCATTGGTAGTCATGACCAGCAATAGCGTGAGTAAGGCATGCCAAGCAGAGTGCGTCACGTAACTAGTAGATTGGCGTCATCGATTGTCTCCCGAAATTAGAATGAAACTATAGGTGTAATGGCTTACTTTTTTTTACGTCTAAATATTAGTTTTATTAATGTTTGTGTCTACCTCTATAGCGTACAGCATTCGACTGTTAAGTTAGGGGCGCTGGTTCGAATCCCGCTCACTGCATTTTCGTTAATCCTTGCGTTAAACCGCTTTTTCCAGTGTTACTGTGTTGAACTGAACTTCAACATTTCCCGTGAAGCGACTGTCAAAATGACAAAATATGACTAACAAATACAATTATATCATTTTTCATTGGCATCCCTATTTCCACCCTTTGACTCTTTTTTTAAAAGTGTGCAAATCCCAATGCTATCCTGATAAGGGAGGGAACCAGCAAGGGCAGTTATATCGGACTCCGCACACCATCTTGGGTCTTTAGTTTTGAGAGGGTAAGATTGCTTCTAGTATATCCATAATACCCCTGGCTGACCCAGGGCCAATGAGATGGCGCCCTCGGTGGGACTACGGTGTTCCCCCCCCCCCCCACCTAATCCTAACTACTGCCATAGATGTTCGTATGGCAACCGGGACCGTCAGCTTTTATAACTTAATATATATTAATAACTATTATAGTGCAAATCAGTTTTGCTGCCAGACATCATTCATCACGAAGTCGTTAGCTAAATATACCTAATAACCTTATTATACAAACAATTGTAACAATAAATTATTAAACTAAACAGCTATTCTGGCTGAGCTAAACAGCTATTTAAGTACACGGTATACAGTAATTAATATAATCGCAACGACATATTTTATTGCTTACTTCAACCGGTAATCGAACCCGCTACGTCGGCACAAAAAGTTCAGCGAGGCGAGTATCCTCTTTGTGAGTTTTAACTCATTTTTGTAAGTTCAAATCATTTCTCAGTTTTAGGGTTCCTTAAGAGATCATGAAATTATGATTCAAATTATTTCAGGATTTTATTTCCTGCATACAATGATTTCCCAAACGAGGGAATTTGTCAAGTGTGAGAGGGCATAGATAGACAGATGTGGCACAAACGATGCAGCGAAATTAAAAAGCCAATGTACAAAAGAGAATTGACAAGATAAGTTTGTGATCTGTATAAATGTTATTATTAAAACCCCGTTATAAATTTAAGCTAGCAAGAAGCACTCGGCACACCTGAACCGTACGTGAATACTTTTTGATACTTGTTACACTTGTTTAATTACAGAGTATTCCTGCAACCAAAATAGGGCAAGATGGAATGGAAAAAATCTCCAGGTTTACCGCAAGCCGTATAATTAACAAAACTACTATCTACCTAACCCAATATGAAGTGACAGTGTGTTACTTTCGTCTTATATTCAGCCTATTCGAGAAACACACACCTCCACTACCTACATCACTTTTTTTATACCACTGAGGTGGCAGACTAGCACACGATCCACCTGATGGAAAGTGGTTACCTTGACCTATGTACGTGTGCAACACCAGGGGAGTCACACTTGTGCTGCCGACCCTGCATAAACACAGAGCGTTTCTGTGCCGTAAGTGTAGAAGACAAACCAGAAATAGCCTTTGGTCTTTCTACTGACAACACAAAAACTCTCCAATGAGCTCTGGCTACCCTACTCACATTTAGTATATACATACATATAAACACGTCTTTATCCCCAGAGGGTTAGGCAGAGGTGAATTAACACTCACATTTCACCAATCTGTATTCGGTCCCACGTAATAGGGGGTGAGACTATTGCCGTGTTGTACTAATAATCTAAGACACTATCATTTTTTCTGTACCTACAAACAACAAAAGAACTCCGAAACCAAAGAATATCCAAAAACCGACCACAACTAAAACTTTATTGTATACAATCTTCAGTAGCTTTAATTACGAGTTCTATGACTAACGCCAACAGCGGTAGTAGACACAAACAAAATACTGTGACGTTTATGGCCGGTAAAGGTTATAAAAATCAATTAGGTGCGGAACCCGGCCGACGGGAACCGCGCGCGCTCGCTCGCCGCTTTCCATATCTTATTTGATTCTCGGACTGCGGATAAAAGTGTTATGGAGAGGTATTGATTGTAAAAAAATGTATTGTGTTGAAGTTATTTATTATGCATGATGTGATGATGGTGCATATTTGAAGCTATTCTATACTAGCTTATGCCTGCGGCTCCGCCCGCGTGGATGTCGGTTATCGCGACAATTCACACTATATCTTTATAAATTGTAGCCTGTGTTATTCTGACGTATAAGCTATATTATTTTTAAGTTTCATTAAATTCATTCAGTAGTTTTTACGTGAAAGAGATCCATACTTACAAACTATCACGTTTATAATACTAGCAGCATAAGTAATAGGTACGATTCTACTACAGCGTGTTTTATTTTTAACAACTAGGGCATATTTTGAATTATTAGTGATTTTATGAAGTAGTATTTACGTTATCAAGACTATGACACTGACTTAATACATATACACTGTACTAGCAACCAGTACAGCGAATGATTTAATTATCACCATTAAAGTTTTTTTATTACAGACTTTTACACTGTTTTGTTAAAAATAATTTCATGTTTTGAAAATATCGTGGCAGTTTTTGAGATGTATAAATTTATTATTGGGCGTCTGAAGGAAATCTAATAAGAATACAACTTCATTCGCAAAACAAAATAATAAATATTGAATATATTTTTTTTTAATTTTATAGGTATTGTGTCAAATTTTAAATTTGACACAATACCTATAAAATTAAAAAAAGTATTTTGGTCCCTCACACAATCATTCCTTCGATATTAATAAAAGGAAAAAGATGTCCATTTGTGTTCATCGTTTTATTTGAAGTAGAAAATTGACAGAACAATTGGAAATATTTTTCATTCAATTAAGAAACTTACTTTACATACTAAAAAGTTTCTATAACAATTTCTAAACAAATCATAATGAGAAACTACTTTAAAGATTAATTAATTTCATATTTGGAAGTAATTTCTTTGAAAATAGGAGCCGAAGTTATTTTCAGTCGTAATTAATTTAGTGCCAATGTCGACTCCACACCTTTCGCTGTAGTTGCACTTACAATACTTTATTACGTCGTCGGCGCGTCGTTTATTTGCGCGATCGGCTCGTACTGATTTAAAACGCATGTGTCTTCGGTTCGATTCCCCGGTCGCGTACGACGTAATTGCTTTTAGCAATCGTTGTGCGATTGTTTTGCAGCGGTTGCTATTTATATTTACGGACTTCAAATTTTTTAAACTTAGTGTTTTAGTAATTGAATCTCACCTAAAACTGTTTTTGTACAGTAACAGCTATAAACGATTGGGAATCAGCGACTTTCATAAATATAAGTACCTAGGAGCAAATTAGGAAGTACTTAGGTTAGGTACTTTCTTTAGAAAAATACAATTTTAAAATCGCCATAACGGATTTCTTTTTTCAAATAGCACTGTGCTAATACACAATACATGTAGAACTGTTAATTGTCTAGAAATTATTATACTTTTAAATTAATATTAATTTAAACATAAGCATTAACAAATTAAGTATTGTTACAATATCGCAAATGCAAAGCAACCAGTTGCTGTTGCTTCCAGTGCACAATAAGTGCACAATCGACTTGCTTTTGAGATTCTTATTCACTGCTAGCATCTACTACTAACAACTTTATTATTTACCAACCCATTACACCCTATATCTACAAACATAAGCTTCAAATTCAATTGTTTCGCGTCAAGTGATAAGATTGTACTCATTGCAACAATTTAAATCTTACAAATATATGTTTGCGGTCGATTATGATCAAACGTTAAAGAGTTTTAACTTAATTTTATTTTTACAACTGTATGTTGTAAGTTTGTTTTATACCAACATCAGTAGATAAAGGTTATTGGTATATTTGGAATTTAAATTGCTGTAAATCATTTCTGGGAATCTAAAATTAGAATTTTGTTCTGTTTTTAGCTAGGACATGAAAATAATTGTGTGGCATATGTTTCTTTGCATTAAAATGAGGGAAATTCTCTAGCTCTAGACTGCTCTAGAGTTAGTTGCGTGTGTTTTGCATCTCTATACTCCATTAAGTAAAGGTAAATAATCTTGTGTGACTTTTTATAAAAACACATTTAACAAATGAACTAGTCTAACTAACTAACTAACTAGTAGTTCAACTTCGGTTTTTACTCTTTAAAATGAGTTTCTAAACAGAAAAATATTAATGAAATGATATTTTAAATAAATAATTTAGAAAGCCTCATCTAGATTATTGACGTTTAGATAAGTACCTAACAGAATGGAGTACCTTTAGATTACTCTAGACTCTGTTAAGGCCAACATTTAGTTACACCGTTTGTGTACTTAGGTCTGTCTCTAGCTAGATAATGCCACAGATAATATAATATAATATAATTTTTATACAGATGCACAATCAGGAACAAAAAATGGTTACACTCGTAACTTCAATAAGCAGGCAGGCAGCTTTTTAGTTCAGGAGTTATAACTAGATGGCGACATTGTTTTGGCAAACATTTTATAATTTTTAGTATTAAAATTAACTCATCAAAATTTTCAATTTCAATTCGATTTCTTTATTTATTTTTTTATTTAAAAATGTTCACAATCTGGTTCTACTTATGACTAGGCATAATACAATTTTTAACTGGGCTTAATACGGGTTCGCCATGCAGTTTTTTTTGATGCAAGTTGCTTATTTATTTTTATTTTTACGCTATTGGTACAATTAGGCACATTGAAGACCTTTCATAAAAACTGCATGGCACTTTTACAACATTTTTGCATGATACAGTAGAAAACAACAAAAAAGGGACAAAAGATATACAATTTGATCACAATTGCAGTTAAGTAACAATCAAGGATATAGTAATTACATGAAAATATAGACCTTGTTATCTAAACTAGGCTTAAGCCTGTATTTTAGGAAACTGATCGGCCGCATGGTGATTGGTTTGTGTTACAGTAAGTAGATTATGTGTCTCATCGTTTGATCGTAAAATGTGTGTGTGTGTGTGTGTGTTTTTTTTTTGTGTTTGAGTGTGTCTGTATGTGGGTGTGTATGCGTAATAGTGAGATTAATTGATAAAGGTAAGTAAAAATTCCGGACGGGGAGGCTATGTCGGACTCGTACCGATTAAACCGCACGCCGCCGTCTGTGGGTTGTTGTGCTAGGCCGGCTAGGTTTTCTTCGACATATCTCTCGCTCCCCGGCTGACCCAGGGTCAGACCGATTGGGATAGCCTATCGGTCTGACCTTAGGTGTACCTACTTTACAGATGAGATTTGTTTGGGCCTCAGATACACTTTAGCTACATAGAGACATATGAACTAATGGAATTGAACATAACTATATTTAAATATAAACTAGTCATAGATAAGAAGAGTAAAAGAGTAGATCGTTATTATTTTCTTATGAAAATCCCGTTGCTGCCCTACGGGAGTTGTTGTGACCCTGGGCGGGATGAGCAACATGTAACACGCACTTTAAGTATTTATTTACAACTAGTTGTTGCCCGCGGTTCCACCCGCGTGGATCACCGTCATAGCCGATGTCCTCGCTCAAGGTCTAATCTACCCTTATACCAAAATTCATTAAGATTGGTTCAGTACTTTAGGCGTGAAAGCGTAGTTAAACAGAGTTAATTTCGCATTTATAAAAAAAGTGTGTGTGTACTTATGTACAAGGGTACTTCTTTTGAAAAACTAAAATGTTGCCTATAGCTAACTTCAGGGTGTATGTTGACTATAGCTAACTTCAGGGTGTCGGTTTTCCGTGACGGTGTGCGCGCGCATCGTAAAAATATACGCTCATCATTTTTCTTTAACGCGCCAAAAGAAGTATAACTTCAATACCAGTATGGATCCTACTGAGTAATTAGAAAATAATTCGTATTTGATATTTATAATGAGAAATCATAAAATGTGGTCCATTTAATCCGCTGTATGACTAGCCTAAGGTGATATCCGAGTCCTATATCATCCGCAGGCGGCGGATAAAAAACGAGTGCGGATACACTCCGGCGCAGATTAAGCGAAACGAACGAGAACTCTGACTGTCTCAGTGGTACAGTGGCGGTGAGTCCGCGCGAGCTGTCGTGGTTCGATTCTCGGGACATGCAAGCTAGCGTAAGTCTACGTTTTATAAATGTAACACTATCAGTAGCTCTAGTAAAAACTTAAAGTTATGACGGCCTCAGTACCGTAGCAGTAAAACGTTCGAGAGGTCGTGGATTCAATTCCTGCTCAGTGTAAATGTGTATTTGTGTTTCTATGTATGTTTTCACAAAATATATAGTTACTTATCTAGGTCTTGATCCGCTTCCGCATAGTAGAACGTCCTCTATTCCGTTAGTAGTCTCTTGAACCAAGCCAACCTCACCGAAGCTAGAAGCTAACGCTGACAAAAAGACGAACTAGGACTTGTTTGCTTGAACAGACATCGGTCCTTCAGCAGCAGTAGGACACGACGGTATTTCCGTCCAATTGAGCAGTCCGACTGAAGAAGTACCTCCACCCTACAGAATTCTGTAGACATAATGACCTAGTGTTGTGTTCCCGGCGGTGAGTAGGGTACCCAGAGCTCACTGAAGAGTTTTTGTGCTGTCAGTGGGAAGATCAAAGGCTATTCTTGCCTTGTCTTCACTGACGGCACAGAAACTCTCTGTGTTTATAGGGTCGGCAGTACGAGTGTGCACACGTCTATAGAACAGGTACTTGTCTGCCACCTCAGTTGTATAAAAAACAAAGGTTGTGGCCAGCACCTCATCAGCTTTTCTACTCTGCGAACCATGTCGGAGGGTGATCTGATGCTATTGCGCACCTATTGTAAGGGGCCTATGTACTGCAGGGTAATGATACCGGGGACGCGTTGGGGACCCAGTGGTCTCTCCACCCGAAGAGGGCCAGATCGAGAGTGATAGCACTGGGTCAGCCGGGGTGCGAGAGATATGCTCTATACCTATCTCACCTTCGGGCTTGCACTGCGACCCAAAAACGACTTGCGGTTTAGTTGGTTCGAGTCCGACATAACCTTCCCCTCCGGATCCAGCGGGGGTGGTATCCATGGGGATTTCTAGCGAGATAAAAAAAGGTTACTAATTGTTTGAAAGAAGCAATTCGTACCGGAACAGCTGACTCACACTAGTCTTGGAATGACTTGTGGAATATGGAATAAAATAAAGACGTGAGTGGATGAAGGGCGTAACTAACATTTTTGAGATTTTTGATTTTTTGCATTAAATGGCGGTTATAGGTGTATATAAACTATATTAGACCAAAAAACCCCGCAATTTAAGCTCTGTTTCAAAAATACCAGAAGATGAAGGACATAACTGCAACAAAAATAGCAAAAGTGTCATGGAAGAAGGAGGTATGTGACTTAACACCTTCTTCCATTTGAAATTGGTCAATTAAACGTATTTCTTCCATGGAAGAAGGGGTTATGTGCAGGAAAATGCACTGCCGCGATGTTTTATTTGCTACTTTTCTATGTATTCTACTAGAACGGCTGTATATAACAATAAACTTAGTAACTACTCTGAAAAATCACTACTTGACTAACAACAATGAGCAAATTTTTGTTACCGTTATACATGACAGTACAAAAAGGCGCACTATGGTGTACAGCCCCTCTAGACAAGTGGTAATTAGTTGGCCGGCGTTCGATGGAATAGAAAGACGAATGTATGGTATTTGACGTATTTGACCGTCGTTACCGCATGTCATAAACGTCAAATCCTACCTATTCGTCATTCTATTGCATAGATTTAGTATTTTATTTAGTATTTTTCTTTTTTCTATTGCATCAAACGCCGATCAACGAATTGCCACTTGTCTAGAGGGGCAGATTAGTGTCAAAATATATTAGCTCATTATCTAGTTTTTACACCAGATTCAATCTTTTAATCTGAGACTATTATACCAACTCTATGGACGCCACAAGTGTGACAAAACGGCGTCATACATATATGCCATGACGTGCATACATTGTCAGAATATAGAACAATATTGACATTAGCTAACTCACGCAAAACGGATCTTCCACACAGTTTTTTTGAAGAATTTTCTTATGAAGCTGTGTCTATACAGCATATGGTCTCAGCTTTTAATGCCCTCCTTGAAACCGAATAGCCATTAGGCAACATTGTTACGTACCAGTGGAAAAAATTGTAAGTCCACGAATGATCCATCGTTGAAGATATGTCATGTTGCGCATCAGCAGCCAACATCGCGCATGTGTTGCCGAACTTCACGCATTGCATGTCAAATATAAAAGAATCCAATCTGATTTCGCTCTGACTTCGTACCGACTTCATTCAGACTCCACCCCGACTCCCTCCAACTCCAACTAAAAAACGACTCCACTCCGGTTCTAAGCCGACTCTACTCCGATTCACGGCCGACTCCTCTGCAACTCTAAACCGCCCTCACTCCAACTCCGAACCGACTCCAAACCGAATCCACTCTGAGTCCTTCCCAACTTCACTCGGACTCCCTCCAACTCCAAATCGACTTCACTCCGGCTCTAAACCGACTCCGCTTCAGTTCCAAGGCGACTCCATTTTGACTCCAAACCGACTTCAATCCACCTCCCTCCTACTCTACTCTGACTCCTTCCAACTCCACTACCACTCAAACACCAAACTTATTCCAACTCCCAACCGACTCAACTCCACCTCCCTCCAACTCCAACTCAAACAGACTCCAAATGGACACCATTCCGGCTCTAATCCGAGTCCACACAGGTTCCAAACCGACTTCGCTCCAACTCTAAACCGACTCCCGCCGCTTCAAAATTCAGACTTCACACCGACTTCATACCAACTCCAAACCGACTTTACTTCAACTCCGAACCGACTTCGAACCGACTCCACTCCGGTTCCAAAGCGACTCCACTTCGACTCTACTCCAACTCCCTTCTTACTCCACTCCACTACTTGCAACTCCGAACCGATTCCAAACCAATTCCACTCTAACATAACTGGCTAATTAAACCACTGGTATTAAACGTTCTGTCGAACAGCATCAGAGACTCCGCGGCTGCTCATTTATGCTGTTTGTTTCGCACTGGTGGATTGGTCAGGGGTAGTTTGATGAGATCTGTGATAAAAGGTGGCGCTTGCTCCCCGCCCGAAGGTAAATGTGGCGACGACCGAGTATATGGCATACTCTACAGATCCTACACCCGACCGCACAGGTGATGATTTGGCGTCAACGCATGCCTTGCTGCTGTATGGGCGTGAGTTAACAAGTGGAATTTGTGACCCCAAGAACCTGTCCGCTTACACGGCTGCGAAGCATGGCCTTTTCTAGGGCAACACAAGCAGGAGCTGCGTGTTACGGAGATGAATATGCTGCGGTGGATGGATTGAGTACACCTTAACATAGCGTGAGGAAGTCACGCATCCGGGGCAGCCTTGTCATGTTGGCTTGGCTACGTTTAGCCATACCCCCTGCACCGAGCCCCGGTAAGAGGGTAGACCCAAAAAGTGCTGACTTTACGTCATAGAGGATGATATGCGTGCCAATAGTCTCACACCATAGGTGCCCAAGACCGTGTAAAGTTGAAAAGTAAAAGCCGGAAAGCGGATCACGGACTCCGGGGTGAAAGCCTCGGATGCGACCAGGACTAATGCAAAGATGATGATGAATGACTGTTCTAAAGTGTACAAAGTTTGAAGTGTGACCGGTATTCAACTCTGAGATGGTGATGATATGTTAAAAAGGTTTAGCAGTAGGCATTAAAGTTGGAAGAAAATAAAGTACCAACTTACTAGTTTATTTCTGAGAAAACGTAAATTATGTTAAAAAAAATATATAAATCTGGAAACCTGAATATCAATATTGATAACATAACCTCGTTGCCCAAAATTAAGTTTATAAAACTTCGCAATATATGCATTTTTGTATTATTTAATGTTACATACTCCCTTCTTCCAATCTTAATATTCGTAATTTCTATTACAATGTCAATGGATGAAGAATGTATATGCACAGTTTTTCAAATAAATAAATTTCCATCTACTTATTTGTATGTTTATGCATCTCCGATAATAAATATGGACAATTACTATAATTTGACCCCATAATATTACAACATAAATTATAAGAAAACATAATAATTGCAAATGAAATGTTCAAACTTTGAAGCCGATTATCTCGATATTTAGAAATTGTTAGTTACGTCCTTTATCCACTCACCTCTTCAATATTTAAAATAATCATTAATATCTTCCCCTTACATTAAACCAAACAAAAAGAACACAAGTCCTTTACTAAATAAATCACTTATGAAGTTTAATTAACAAAGGGGCAATAATACATATTTCCTTTGGAACAGAGACCTATAATTATCTAGAAGTTTAATTCAAGTGTAAATTTCCTTTATTCCGCAATTAAAACTCAAAAGCCCGTTTCCCATAACAATAAACCACCAACTTTTTTTTACCTCGGGGTTCTTATTTCAAATCTTTATAATCCGCGGCCGATGACCTCAGAGCCTTCCACCCTATTGTCTTGGCCGAGGGGCGTTTAAAAAAAGCACAAATTAAAAAAGAAAAAGACATCACCAATATTCCGTCATTGTGAGCCTGTCATTGATCATTTTTCAAAAAACCCACAAATTCCTGTCTCGAGATGAGATTTGAAGAGGGTTCGAAATGAGGACTTGATCCTTTTACTTTTTTGAGAAAAGTTTTGAGAGGAATCGTGGTATTGTGGACGCCTAAGATAAGGTTAGAGCCGGTAAAGTATAGTTTTTGAGGGACGTATAATTCACAGGTATGTCCTAATTTTGGTTGAGGACAGGTTTAGGTGTGTTTGGTGGATCGTGGGTATCGATTTTTGTGTCCATATCGTTTTTAATTTTTAGGTCAAAATTGAATATTTCATACGACTTACGTGGATAGGTATGCAATCTAGTTCTCCGTGTAGTAGACAGCCTCCGTGGCGCGGGTTCGATCCCCGCTCAGTGCAAATATTTGTATGCATGAATATGTATATTTGCATTGGTCTGGGTGTTGCTATATATAATATGTAAGTATTTACAAAATAAATATTCTAAGTATGTTTATTCGCATTCTAGATTCCATAACACAAGCTAGTTAAGCTATGCTTACCATGGATCTAGATAGCGTTGTGTGAAATGTTGTGGAATATTTATTTATTTATTATTTTATTTATCTCGATGCTCACTTCTTACGTCAGGTTTCTCGGGTTCAATAGATAAGATCGCTATGATTTTGAATATCAATGTATTGTCCCTAAAAGTGCCTAATACATTGACTATTACCTAAGTGGTTTAAGAATAATCTTAATATAAATACAACTTGAAGCGCCCCTACTCTGTCTAAAAATGTTCATCAAATATCAAAACTCATTGAAACACACACATCGAAATTCATTCCTTATTTTACGCATAAGAAAAATCGCAAAAAAAAATTGTCAAGGTCGTCAAGATACAATTCACAGTTTTACGATGGTCACTCTCGAATGGAGTCCCGTATCTTCTGAACTTTATTTTTAGCCGGCAGAAATTGGGTTACAGGTAGGTACCCCTCCCCACTCAGCGGGGTGCAGTCACTTGACATAATAAATATTTATTAAAGTCGGTTAATTAAGCTATTATACAAAAATGTTTATTTATTTCTAATCATAAGCTGGTTAACGAAAATTTCGTATTTGACGGACTTCTAGGCACCAACATATGTACTCTCAATTTACCACAAATACTAGATGAGCCGAAAACTAGAATGCAACGGTCGAATGATTCACCAACAACAGCAGTCTAGTATTCAACTAAATTCTAATTAGAATGTACTGGTGCAAATTTAGAACTAAGACGAACCCGATCTATAAATACTGCGGGCATTGACAAAGGCAGACGGACCAACACAATGTACTCGTACGAAATGTATGTACGATACACCGGCTTCACCCATACATATGAATTTTATGAATCTTGCGCAGGGAAACTGTAGAGATGGAGTTTGAACTTCATTTTTTTCCTTTCTCTCTCACTAAATTCTTGTTCAGTGTTCTTTATTAATCAATATAATCATTTATTGAGGTCAATTCTATTTAAACTGAGTGGAGAAAATGCACCGTAACAAACTCCACTGCGGTATTTTCTCCAAGACTTCAGGTTTTTTGTTAGGAGGTAGGACACGACGGTATTTCCGTCCAATTGAGCAGTTTGAATGGGGAAGTACCTCCACCCTACAGAATACCGCGGCCTTAGTAACCTCGTGTTGTGTTCCCGGCGGTGAGTAGGGTAGCCAGAGCTCACTGGAGAGTTTTTGTGCTGTCAGTGGGAAGACCAAAGGCTAGCGCTGCTGGCGGCACAGAAACTCTCTGTGTTTACAGAGTCGGCAGCACGAGTGTGACTCCCCTGGTGTTGCACACGTCCATTGGCCACGGTAACCACTTTCCATCAGGTGGACCTTGTGCTTGTTTGCCACCTCAGTGGTGTAAAAAAAGGTGAGCAAAAATAATTGTTTCAGACTAGATGTAGACATCCATACATTAGTATATTAGTTTAGCCTGCTTTTGCAGAAACCCCGTATCAGCCTATATATTTCTGAAGGGGTAGGCAGAGCTGTAATAAAACGCATACTTCGCCAAATGTGATTTGTTAAGGCAGCAGATGCAAATATTTTTTGTCCATTTAGTTACATGAACAATTACTGTTTCCAGGTTTAGGATATCTCAGTAAGAATAGAGTTTTATTTGCGGTTTAACTAGCATTCTTAAATTTTTGGGTCGATGAAGAAGTTGATTTGAATTTGGCACCAGTGAATGAAACATTGAGAAGATACGATTGTCGTTGTATGGACATACTATGAGAAAAGATGAAAGTGATGTTGTGAAGTTTCAAAGTCTGAATTTAAAGGGTTAGGAGCCAAGGCAGGTCCAAGGATAAATGAAAGAAAAAATTGCGTGAAAGAGGATATTGCAAAGAAGGGAATGACTGAGAAAATGAGATCAATGCCTAGAGAACGAAAATCATTCGAATTCGTGACGTAAACGTATCGAAAGAATGGAGCAATACGATTGGTTCACAGTAGGCAGGCGACCAATCACAATGCTTTGTTGTCACGATACGTTTACGTTACGAATTCGAATATTTTTTATGCTCGAGGCACTATGGAGGAGAATGACATATTGTGCTGAACTCAAAATTGGGACAAGGGCAGGTAGATCATGGTAAAGAGCCTTTTGGATATGACGACAGAAGGCGTGCACTACTGAGCCAGTCAGCCTATGACCACGATCAGTGTAACCTTGTGTTCTTACAGTCCCGGGTCCTTTAAGCGGGGCGTGAAAAAGCATCTGATGAGGCCGTCAAGCTGAGTGCCACCATTATTAACATGGCACGTGTGTATAATGGTGGCCCTCTCTCCTGAGACTTTGCCTTCAGCTTACTATCAGGCAAGGTAAAGTCAAATTGACGTGTCCTATATAAAAAAAACCTGATCGAAATATCAGGTGAATCGAGTTGTATGACCTTGTATGTGTGAGTAAATGATACTATCAATCAGTCTTTGGTCAGCCAGACGGGTTGCTATAGGGTTTAATTGCGAGTTTTCCTTTTCTCGCAGTTATATCGTTTGCGTATTCCGTTAGGCACCTTTTACAATTCCCTTCGGATTAGATGTTGTGATGATATTTGTATTCTTTCTCCGCCACCTATAATCGTAATAATTCCCGTTAATATTATATTTTGGTATCACTTTATGTTTTCAATATTAGAACAGCAACAGAACAAATCGTAGTCCGTCGACTCTTTGGTGCGCGCGCGCCGCGAACGTCGGGCCCGCGGCGACGTGCATCGATTTATGCCGATACTCGATAATTAAAAACAATCCGCCATATTGTTTTTTGTCTCTCGTTTTATTCCCGTTTTCGTGCATCCCTCATTTGATTGTGTTCTTTTTTAGATTTTATTATATTTTTGCCTCCTTAAACGGCTTGTGTTTTTGCATTAACCTGGCTATCTGCTCGTTCGTCTCGCTTCGTATTGCATTGAGACGTTTTAATTTATATTTTTATCGTCCGTCCGTGTGGGACCATCGCGGGACCCGTATCCAACTCAGCTGTTTAGCCACACAAGCTTTGTTCTCATTTATCTCATTGACCATTTATTGGAAATATTTATCAAACGGAATAGTAACAAATCAGATAAGTAATGTTTTTGTATACTGTCAGTCATTTGGTAATGCAGGTTAAAGAAATTACCGATAATTGGGTGTATGAGGCTCCATTCAGTTCTCCAAACCCCAAGACAATCACACCTGCATGCATGTACAACTGCTTGATTGATGGACGACACTCAAATCAAATCAAATCACAAATAAATCACTCTGGTGTGGATTTTACTTTCGAGGTTATAGGAGATAACTACACTAATTATTGATTACTACATAGAACCAATAATGATTTACATATATCATACAATGTGGTACACTTTTGAATAGCAACGACGACCATGTATCATAACGACAGATTGTTCGACTGTTAAGCCAGAGATCGCGGGTTAGATTTCCGCTCAGCTCAAATATTTGTATGTATGTGAATATTTTCATTTGTCTGGGTGTTTTTACAAAAATACATTTGTATTTACAAAAATTGAAGTATGTTTAAATATTCATATTCTTGAACCCAAAAAGGTATTTAAAATCTCTAAATTTCGAGAGAAAAGTAGTTTTTCTTCACATTGAAAGTTGAAACAACCCACATCTGCTCTACAAATATTGTTTTCTCATCTTTAATCAAAACCAGGCTTGCAATTAAAAGTATTGTTTTGATGATTACGTATAAATGTGATGTATAAGAGTATTATTAATTCTTTATTATACACACACATAATAAACCTAGTACAGTAACAAACATAAATACATTTTGATGTACAAAGGCGAGCTTAACTCAGTATTGAGTTTTCTCCCAGCAAACCTTTGGGGGATAGGAGAAACAGCAACAAAGGGTAGAAAAGGGTAAAAAAACAAGTGTACAATGCGGAGAACATACATAGATTAAAAAACAGAAGTATTAAGAACATAATAAGAAATAAGAAGAGTACCTCTTATTCTTAAAATTATTATAATGACTAATACTCATTCATACTAATACAACAAAACTAAGTATATATGTTTATTCGTATACATGTGAACCCATAATTCTTGGAACCTCTCTCATTCGCAAGGAAAAGCAGTTTTGCTACACATTTCCCTTAAACAATCCACATCTGCTCAACAAATTGTTACTTTAGCAAAAAACCAACATGATTCGAATCTCCGGTGATAACAGTTCCAAGTTTATTATGATGTCGTACAATTGCACCCTTTGAGTGCCTACAGCGAGATCGCCGATAAACGCCCGCAACGGCTGCAATGCCTGCTATAATAGGTACCGAACTGCAATAATAGGCCATACGCCTTCAAACGTAACTCTTGCTTTCAACAAATCCATTCGTTACTATTATTCTAACTTATTATCGGTTTGTTTATTTCTTTTACCTTACGTAATTACTGGGTTTCGAATACAATTTAATATCGAAGTGCAGTCAAATTCGCATTTGGACCCCGACTCCGAGGTGACTTGGATGCGACTGGGAATAATACTAGGATGAAGAAGAAGAATTGCTGGGTTCCGAATAGCTTACTGTCCTAGTGTCCTCTATATCGTGGAGTCTCTATTATAGTAAAATAGGATCACTCCATCTCTTGGAATTGATGAAGTAGAAGGCAGGTAGATCGTAGAAGGTAGGACACGACGGTATTTCCATCCAATTGAGCAGTCCGACTGGGGAAGTACCTCCGCCCTACCGAATATCGCGGCCATAATAACTTTGTTTTGTGTTCTCGGCGGTGTGTAGAGTAGCCAGAGCTGTCAGTGGGAAGACCAAACGCTATTCCTGCTTTGTCTTCTACACTGACTACTTCTATGTTTACAGGGTCGGCAGCACGTGTGTGACTCCCCTGGTGTTGTGCACATCCATAGGTCACGGTAACCACTTTCCATTAGGTGGACCGTGTTCCTTTCTGCCATATCAGAGGTATAAAGAAAAGGTGACTAAGAGATGATAAAGCACCCACTTGACAGCTATCTCGCTTCCTGGGACTAAATAGTACAGTTGGCGAAACGTGGGTGTTAATACACCTCTGCCTACTTGATTTAGGCATGCATATTTAGGTATGTGTGTTCAAAAAAGGTAAAGTCAAAAAAATAAAAAAAAAACCTCACATGTTTATTTTCTGAGTTGCGAATCAAATATCGTATAAATAAAGTTTAGCAATTGCAGTATATTACGAGAGTACAATAAGAGCTAACAGATAATGTCAACTGTCATCTATCGAGGTCACCAACTAATGGCCTCATTTAAACGAACTCAGATAACGAACTAGTATTGTCTGGCAATATATTTTGAACCCAAAAATCAATATTGACCCCAAACAATAAGAAATTTTGCACTTTTCAAAATTTCAACACAAAAACACGAACTAAAAAAACGGTCCAGGTGCAGCGAAAGGGTTGAATTGTACCTCTGTCTTTGTCTCGCTCCGTACAAAAGCGTGTTGTCTCACTCTCTAACCCTTTGATGGAGGGTGTATTTTTTTGGGTCAAATCTTATATTTTCTCATTGATTTTTTTTTCTATATAATGAGATATTGTATTTCGAGTTCTTTTGTTAAGGTTTTAAAACTCGGGACTTTGATTTAAAATCTGTTGTATTTTATAGTTTTATGGGGCATAGTGTGGTTTACTTCTGATATATTCGAGTTATTTAACATTATTAAAAGGATGGAGAGAATAGAAATTTGAATTATGGCTTATGAATTGCACCTGGCTTGCAATGAAATGTAAATTTTTGGTAATGATTGTGTGTAAATGTGATGCAAACATTAGATTATTATTTATCTATCTTTTATCCATAATAATAATTAATGTAAATGTCTGTCTGCCTGTCTATCTGAACCAGGATTCCTAGGAATTAGTCAGCGAGACTATATATACCTACCTATAGTGTAGTGTACCGCGTAAAGTTATCAGTACCAATACGAAGCCTAGAAGAATACTATTAGGAAATTACTTCACCCAGAGGTCAACAAAAGCAACGCCTTCATTGCCAATGTCAGGAGTAGAGTCCCATATTGCGAACCCAGACCTATAGGTACTACTCAAAACCTGAGAAACAAGCCAACTATCGCTTCTACAAGTCTCTGATATGTCAAAGGTCTTAAACATAGAATTTATTCGTAAGTGAATTTTAAAAAAATAATAAAAAACTTCCAACACGCCCTTATGCAACCATCTGTGGTCATTGCTCAACATTATAGTACAAATACGTTGCTACTGCAAAGACTTTCACACTAAAAGTAAATCTTAATAAATTAAAATCCACCTACAAATGAAAATTAACAAGTCAAATATAATATCGCGCGGGTAACGGAACGTATGCCATGACATTTCGAAAAAGCACCGATTGTTCGTCGACTAGGCTGAGTAACGCGACGCCCACGTCCAAATCCTAACAAACGACGCGAGAAAAAATAATTAAATAGAATTGTAATTGTGTAATGTGCTCGCCCCGCCATCTGTACATCTGTTATTGTCAACACACCTGAGAGCTCCGCGGGTATACGTCTATCCTTATCACACTTTTATATTTTCCTTAAGTGGGATAGGGATAGAGAACATAAATCGGTTCAGATGAGATGTGGAAGTGACAAAAAACTCATGCTTCCTGTGTCTTTCGTATCATTTGAAAAAGGAATAACTTTACTATAGTATAAGTAAGAACTGTAGACTATTGATATTAAATAGATTGTTATCGGTAATATTTTATCGATTCCTTTTATATATTTCGTCACATTATTACTTCACTGCCTCGATCTTAATTACTAGAAATTTGATTTAAGAAAATATTTCTCCTATAATTTATTTTGGTCAGCTAGCCGTCTTAGAAGCAGTGTGCAATTTAATAATTAGCGTTACCTGCACGTACCTACGTAGGTACATTAAAATAAGGCATTTCTTGTTTTATCATTTGCAGGGTAGCTGTCATTTTATCAATAAATTAATTAAACTACTTTATTCAATATGTATTGGCTGATTTCAAGCCCATGTTCACATCCGACAAAAGTATCTAATGAAAGTGTTATAGATTCTAGAAAAACGTTATATTTTGAAACACTGTTCAAAATAAATAAGATCAGCTCACAGTGAAAGCACAGTATCTCAAACTTCTCCATATACTACAGCCACGGTGTATGAAGTTTTGACGTATTCCACACAATGTGGACTTTTTAACAATTCGAAAATAGAACGTTTTTAACTTAACCCTTCCATATTTGACAAAAAAGAACTTTTTTATATTTAGAACGCGACGCGCACCGAACAGGGATTTAGCTCTTTTGAATTTAGAAACAGTTCGAATATGGAAGACGCTCGAAATATGGATTAGAATAACGGACTTTGAAAAGTTTAGGAAAAAGGGATGCCATGTTTGGATGTTTTATAATTTGTAAGGCCTTCGGTTAGAATTTTAAATCGTAAAGCAACTTCGTGCATAAAATATCTACATTTTATGCACATACTTCCAAAGCCTCGTGGTTGGTAATATGAGGAGTTGACTTGAAGACTGATCTTGTGAATGGCGGGACAAATAAAGGCAGGCGAAAGAGCTGAAACTTATTTTAATTAATGATCTGCCAACACGTACAAATAATACATTGCGATCAAATTTTTATTTTTGAAAACTAACACTGATATAAAGAATAACACCAGTCTCGGATGTTTCGGGGTATGGGGTGTAAAGTGATGATTATGATGATGCTAATGGCAATATAAGCCTGAATGTATTATATTGCCATCAGCTGCGTTAGCACTTTTCGTTCCACTACCTACCTACTTTGACTATCTATACGTGAACAGTCTAAGCCTACCTAAAAATTAACAAAAAAAAAATTGAGAACCTAGTTTGATTAAAGGGGTTTTCGTATTTGAAATCCAGCTATATTTAAATAAACGCTTTGTCTCCGCAAGTCCTAATAAAAAGCCCAATAACAATTTGTAAGACCCAGAAATAGAACCCGGGACTTCAGACGAAGCTGCACTTTCTGCCACTACACCATTGATATTATGTGGTACATCTGCTAAAAATTTACAAGTAAAATTTCATGAATAAGTTACATTTTTTATCACTTCCGAAACTTAACAATGAGAAAACCTTAAAAAAAACTTCACACAGACTTATCATTACGACAGTTATCTAAAATCGTAAAAAAATATCAGATGTCGCTGACAACCCTTCCGAGTTTAAAAGGGAAGAGGAAAAGGGGTAAAAAGGTGTAATTTTTAGTAAAAAAAAAAGTTTATACAGTGTAATATTTTGACAAAACTGCCGACTCATGTTACGCTGGGCCGTCGCGTAAAAAAGTATAAAAGGACAAAAGTCCCATTTCTTAAGGAACGGTGTGGCTACAAAGAAATGTCTGTCATTGTAACTTTTTGAACCATATGTTGGATTTATATTTTAAATTTTTAAGAAAGTTTAGTAAGATATTTCCTATGGATAATTCTGCAACTGTATTGTTGAAGATAATTAAAACTTTTTGTATATTACTGATATTATTATCAGATATTATACAATAATTTTACTCAACTTTTGCGCCTTAACCACTGAACCGATTTTGATTAAATTTGGTATAGGGGTAGATTAGACCTTAAGAAAGGACATAGGCTATGTTTGGTAGCGATAACCGACAACAACGCAGGCGGAGCCGCGGGCTACTGCAAGTACCTACCTAATAGATATTTTTATTAGATCAGAATTAAGGATAGCTTGTAATATGAATTCCATAATGCGGATAAACTTAGGTACTTATATACTCTTTTATAAAAACATATATGTACATAAAATATCATCACAGATAATATAATATAATTCTTATATCATACATAAAAACACACAATGCAAATTCATGCATAAAAAGATTTACACTGAACCCGCGCACATCAAATGTAGCAGTCAAATGCACTACCACTGCACCACAGAGGTCATACTTATCTATTTCTCTTTTTAGTGCTATGACCATTATGTCATTGTATCCTTGTTATTTTCAATTTCGTCTCTCAAACTAATCGAAGCCTTCACCACGGAGTCTGAGTGCGGGTTTGGCTGATCTTTAATATTTTCCGTGAAGCGACTGCCATCTGACCTCCACAACCTATTGGCGATGTTAAAGTTTTGCAGTTACACCAGTTGTTGTTCTTTTAGGGCTTCAACTACCCGTAACAACTGCCATATAGATATTCGTAAGGCAACCGGCACCGGCTTAACGTGCTCTCCGAGGCACGATCAGACTAATGCAAATATCCATATTCATGCACAAAAATATTGCTAGGAATCGAAGTTAAGTTACTACCGCCAGGTCACAGAGGCTGTTGAACAAACACGCTATATTAGCTAAAAGATACCATTTCCAAAGAATATACACATTTTAATCACGTTCCTTTGTTCTGTAAAGTATTCTGTTTACCTTTATTATTTAACGTTGGCCTATTCATTCAAAATTTTTGCAAATTAGTCTACATTTGCAACAAAAATGAATAGATTTTGTTGAACAAATGTTCAGAATAATGACATACGTGTCAGAAATACTTATTTACAATGTTGGCTTCTACGTTAATAGGGAGGTACTGAGGCTTAATTTAGTTGGCCTATAAGGTACTGAGTTTGGTTTTAGAGATGGGAAAAGTAGTTAGAAAACTCTTAGTAGTAAAACAGGATCTAAAAAGTACCCGACCGCTGCTGAAAGGACCAAAACAAGCTTCATAAAAGCAGGCAGGACCAACTATTTTTTTTCAGTTTATGAGTTGAAGCTCATAAAATTTACAAATAATTTGAGAAATTTTAGTCAACCTACAACCAATAAAAGTATGTCAGGTCAGGCAGCGGTCGTGAAATAAAAAGTATAAAAATAAAAACAGAAATTCTAAATTTCGAAATATTTCTAATTAAAGCGTTGTGGTTCGCGACGAACAAAAAAATTCGCCGGCGAGTCGTTATTATTTTGCAAAATTTCAGCAAAACGGACATATCTCAGTTCGACAACTATGTGGGACATTTTGCGCGCCAACATTTTTGCGTTCCATTTTTAAAAACAGATTGGTGCGAGAGAGATAGAATGCTATAGCAACTTTTTATGAGTATGACGTCTATTTGAATTTAAAGTAATTGTTTTTTTAATCAAAGGTAATCTTTAATAAGAATTTAATAAAAAAAAACCTTATCATTTGAAGCTTGTTATTTCTTTTTGCTTTATGTTGTTTTTTGCTCAATAAGTGTGAATTTCTCGAACGTACAATTTACGCGGTGTGGCTGAAAATCATACCTGATTATTTTTGGTAAGAAAGATACCATTTTTCTGTATATACATTTGTATGTATATGTTATTAGAAAATATTTTCTTGAATATATAAAAGTGTATTTTCACCTTGATTCTAAGCTTGGTGTCGCGTCCATAACCTGTTTTCTAGGAAATTACCACAGTTAAATCAGTTAGTTTACTAACTAATTTTATTTCGATTTTGCATTATTTTAGGTATCCCTTGTCAATTAATTCGAAATATTTAGTGCTTTATTTTACCAAAGAGGTGGGTGGTATAGGTGTAAGCAACACCAAAATTTATTCACTTTTTATTATTTCTATAGATATCAATTTTTGTGTAGTGATAATTTAGGTGTCTATAATATAATTTTCTGAGTTAATTAAACTTCTATAACGTCTCATACAACCAATTACGTATTTCTAGTTCAGCATAGAATTAGATTATACCTAAATAATTAAAAACAAAAAATATAACCAAAATTAGGTGAAAATTCTGAAATGTTGAAATTCATCTAGAAGCGCTATGTGGTATGTTGTTGTTAATATTTGACAGATAGGTACATTTGAACCATGCCGCCCTTATTTTACTTTCAGAATAGGATTAGTTTTTTCCCGTTATCTTCATCGTCTTCCCATTCCCTCTTCCTTTTAACAAAAATTCGTAGGCTACCACTTTCCGTCAATATTATGAATTGAATGAAATTTTGAAGCATTTACTATGCTAACTTTTCAAATCGATTAAGATAGGAAAAAGTGAATCGCTCAGGTGGGACTCAAACTCACGATCTTTCCCTTACAGGGGGAATGCTCTGACCACTGAGCTACTGAGCCACACTTGAAACTATCCAAATTCTCCTATACTACCGTCTTAGGGCGACGGTGGGAGCCATCTACCGACATTCATAGGAAATATCGGAAACCATGAATGATGTTGCAATCATTTTTAAACATTGTTTTTTGATGACTCCGCCCAAATAAATGAATGAAATTTTGAAGCATCTACTATGCTAACTTTTCAAATCGATTAAGATAGGAAAAAGTGAATCGCTCAGGGAAAGATCGTGGGTTCGAGGTCCACCTGAGCGATTCACTTTTTCCTATCTTAATATTATGAATTGTTGTATGTTCTATCGTCTGTTTCATAAGTACTTTATTTTGTAATTAAATCATTAGTGATTAATTAGTGAACATCAATAAGATAAAATAAGTGATTGTTGAAAAAAGCAGCTGCCTAACGACGCCATTGTGATCGCCAGATTCATTTCGAATATTCCGAAATTCGCACGTACAATAACATTGAACATAAACTCAACTAACTAATCATTAGTTTGAAAAACGCATCGGACATTTGTCCGCGTTGACGACGGCCGGACGCGGCGAATTTCCGAAAACGTTTACTTTTTGCCCCGCGGGGTGTAATTTTCGGAAAATTCGGAACCCGCACCCGCTTACTTGAAACTGTAATTATGCCTATTTTGATCGACGGCTTTTTTCGAATACTCAGAGATCGGTAATCGAAAATATTTTTCTTACGAAAATATTGTCGTGCATTTTGTTATGAGGAATTTTTAAGCGGAGTCCTTTACTGAATTACTTTGGTGGTTCGCGATTTTGTCTTAATTAAATCTTAGTTTTGAGTATTGTGTTGTTTGTTATTTTTATCAAGTACGGCGGCGATGACGCACGTGACCTTTCTCTAGACAAATGGTTAAACTTATTTTGTTTACAGCTCTGTAAAGGTGTTTCCAGCAGCGTTTGCCGTAATTTATGACCGGACCTACAACAGGCGATGTTTCTGGAAGACCAACTAGGACCGGTCGGTCTTAGAAAATTATTAGAAGATTATTATCGGATCGGAGAGGAAACGTGTAAACATTGAGCAATGTCTGTGTATGACCACTGGCTCATTTCTAAATAGATTAAAACAAAGGTTTTTTCAGCTCGGGAGTATGCAATATGCAGATGTACAGTCAGTGTTACATCGATCTTGATGAACAAAGTACTGAGTATGATCTTAATGCCTTGATCCCCCCCCCCTCCCCCCTTCTTATTGACTGATTGTCCAGATATTTAGTACACACCTTTAGTTTGGACAATGATAGAACAATTTGATTTGGTCATAACACCTTGTACCTACTTTGTGTTTGTTCTGACGCTGACGGGACTAGCGAAATGATCTTGTAGTAAGTGTAGGTTATTAAATTTCACATCGACTTATGACTCGCTTTGAAACAAGTACAGCCAAATTTCGAAAAATAACTCAAGAAAAAAGTTCACAGGTTTGTAGATTTCTTTTCTGTCCTCCGTGTGACAGCTAAATGGGAATCAAGAAGGACATCAAATTAATCACAAAAACGAATTAATTAAATTTTACAGAAGTCAGAGTACAAAAGTCTTTGATAGTTTTATTAAAATTCTAATAAATGAATGAACAAAGTTATTAAAATAACTATTAGAAGAAATGTCATTGAAACCCTCATATGCGTTCGGGGTACGATCTGACCCACCTGCTAACATTCGCGGAGCACAAAGCGGAGGGCCCGACCCTTCGCCCTGCGCATCACAACCGTCTAAAAACTGGCATTATAAAAAAGCGGAAAGATGCCAAAGGTGTCTCAATTTTAGGAAAAAAAAATCGCTAAGGTTAAGACCCATGGGAAAGAGTTAGATACGCTGTTTAATCTCCCTTTTTACGAGAAAGACGATATCTTCCGCGTTTTTTATTTCGCGTAACTGTTTAGCGAGGGTACCGCTATTGTGTGGATTTTTAAAAAATCACCAAATTCAACCCCTTTGGCAACAGATGATGCCAAGACGCGTGAGATAGTTTTTTTTTTACAATTTTCGTACTTTGATTTATAACTGTTTGCAGTAATTTGAGAGTTTTATAGATATTGTGCTGTTGTAGGAGATTATGGTGTGGGTTTCATAACGGTTTTTGATGCAAAAAGTTGTCATTAAGATTTTTTATTGAATTTATCCTATTATAATTTAATAACGCTTGCAACGTTTATTCTATCATATAGTCACGCTCGTGATATTCCCTTAATGGTAGGCAGAAGTATAATTTACATTTTTACAATTTTATTATTTTCGAACCCACTTAAAAAGGAGCGAGCCAATCATCATCAACCGGCTGCTTTTTTCTTTCAATACGTACAAGATAATATAAGTACCGGTTTACATTAATTCTCCTCTAAAAGGTCAATCATATAGCCTTAAGTTAAGGGTAAAAACAATATTTATGATTACGCAACTTGAACTGAAACGGGATATTTATTTTCCAGTTTTTAATTCGCTATGTATTACGTTTTTACTCGACTTTCCTGGGAATACTCCATAGAATTAATATCTGGGTCGTAGTATCACTTCTGGGAAGCATAATTTAGCAATTTAATAGTTTGGATTTGTTACCTCTGGCAAGCAAATCATACCTGCGTAAGGTATGCATATGAGTTGCACATAATTGATTTCTGTAATGATGATCTGCTTAATGATTTGATATCGTTACATCTAATACATATATAAAATTCTCGTGTCACAGTTTTCGTTGCCAAACTCCTCCGAAACGGCTCGACCGATTCTCATGAAATTTTGTGGGCATATCGGGTAGGTCTGAGAATCGGCCAACATCTATTTTTCATACCCCGATTCGCGATAACCGACATCCACGCGGGCGGAGCCGCGGGCGACAGCTAATAGTATATAATGAAGTCTCGCAGTTTACTTACAGCGGTTTTTGAAACACGTTTCACTGACAATTACGTAGTTGTTTTCTGGACACCCCTTCGAAGTCGCGGCAGTTAGTTATTCTTATGATAGAATGTTTCTGAAATTTTCATTTTGGTATTAATACTATTTTTATAAACAACTTATGTAATTAAAGATATATGTCTGAAATACAAAAGCTGAGCAGTTTTTTTATTGGATGCGCTCTTTTGCTATCACTTAAGTGATATTACAACAAGATTCAGTTCCCGTTAATAGGTTCACTATTTTCATTCGTGAACTTTCCACGGCACTTATTTTGGTTACTACTTTCTTGTAAGGTTAACTGTGAAGTAACTCTCCTTTAGCTCCTTTCCTAACCTATCCTTTGCGACACAAGTATGAATTTATAAATTATCCAAAGGTATAAAGAAACCGCGATCGTCATAAGTAATACCTTACCTATTTATACAATGGTAGATATGTTTCCGTAATTCTATATCCATTCAAAGTATATCACGAACAAAATAATAATAAAAAAAACATAATTCTTAAAATCAATCGCCTTAAAAAGATATTTAAGTTTTTATAACTTCTTTAACATTGCTTTTTTGCTGCCAATCAGAAGCTATTGTCCGCGCCACACAATCGTGGTCAAGATGTCCCTATTTGACCATGCCAACAAAAAACTACGAAAAAGGTCGCCGGGGTCATAAGTCACACGTATTGAGCCTCTTAAGGTCATTGTATAGGTCTATTTTACCAAAAAGAGGTCAGTTATTGAATTGGATATGCTTG
Organism: Eilema caniola; assembly: GCA_949126895.1. Lineage (NCBI taxonomy): Eukaryota > Metazoa > Arthropoda > Insecta > Lepidoptera > Erebidae > Eilema > Eilema caniola. The sequence continues at coordinate 6,497,883 of OX421488.1, read as the reverse complement.
CGATTTTTAGGGTTGAATAGCCAATTCCCGGAAATTTGTTTCTTTTGCGTAATTCGATACGTGTGTGACCTCGGGTCAATTGGATCCGTTAACCGTTTTATTGTTAAGAAATATAATAGTATTAATTGAATTATGAATAAATAAATCTTGTATTGAATTAAGTAAAGGTTTAAAGTGAAAATTCCTTTAGGCGCGTTGGGCTTTTTTGAAATATTTATATATCTGGCCTACCTAACTGGTAGACGCTACGCCACCTACCACAGTTATCAAAAGAATACTAACGGATAATAATATTGCGTGTGTGTATACATACTAATATTATAAATGAGAAAGTATATGTGTGTCTGTCTGTTTGTCCGTCTTTCACGGCTAAACCACTGAACTGATTTTGATGAAATTTAGTATAGGACTAGATTAGATCTTTGAAAAGATCATTGGGTATGTTTGGTCGCGATAACCCGTGGCAATAACCGACATCCACGCGGGCAGAGCCGCGGACAAAAATTAGTTATGAATTAAAACGAAGTGTAATTAAATTAAGAGTTCACATCGTTCATCATTCATTTGACAAAAATAAAAAGTTATACCTTCAATTCAGCTCATTTATATTCTAAATTCAAAAAATACTGTTATTTAAAATGCGCATAAATTAATTCACTTAACCCTAACATGCTCGATCTTGATTCTAAGTGTCACAAAAACTTTGGTTAATGCAGATTAACCTTGAGTCTTAATATTTCGCGACCTCTAACGCTATTCCCACGATTCACCCCAATTTTTAAAAATTTAGGGTTATCTCTTTACGCGGAGTGAGCATCAAAGTAGATCACTTTAGAATTGGTATCATTATTTTTTGCGATTTATTCTTTACGTTAAAAAATGAAAAAGTATGACCCCATTGCGTGATGAGGTCTCGACATTGTGAACCTAGTTTAACCCTGTGTATTTACGAAATTCGATCTGGTTACATTTTTTTTCAACTAGTGTGCTTTTTTTTATTTTCTTTTATTTATAATTGATGTATAGGTTAAGCAGGTAAACTTAGAAATTCTTGTGTGAAGATGACGAAGATTTTTGGAAAGAATAATAATGATTAATAAGAGATGGCATTAACGCGCAGGTCGGCTCTGTTTTCTCAACGGTTTTGTAGTTTTAGAATAGTTTTTGTAATATGCTGCTTTTGCTCGCGGCTCCGCCCGCGTGGATGTCGGTTATCGTTTTGTAGCCTATGTGTTATTCTGATGTATTATACCCTATACCTATTAGTGTAAAGTTTCATTAAAATTTCAGTAGTCTGCTGCTCCACCCGTGTGGCTGTCGGATATCTCTTAGTGGTGAGCCGACGCTATTGAGCATTTAATTCACCTCTCTACTCAACTTTATCCCCGACTATTTTTATATTAATGATATCTGCTCAACTCCCTGGATTAATAGCGTGATGTTATATAGCCTATGTGTTATTCTGATGTATAAGCTATATTAATGTTAAGTTTCATTAAAATCCATTCAGTAGTTTTTACGTAAAAGAGTAACAAAAATCCATCTATCCATACTCACAAAGGATTATAATACAGTCAGCATCAGATTGAGCTTGGCTAACAAAGTACTCAAAATTTAATATCTTGGTATTAAGATCATATTGAGTACTTTGCATCTTTGCATCGATCTATACCTCTACCACGAGAGACTCTCGTAATCGTATCGTTATTGTATTGAGAGAACGGAACATTGTGATTCGCCGCCTGTCTACTATGAACCTACATGTATGTGAAGCCGGCCAATCACAATGCTCCGTTCTGTCAATACGTTGACGATACGATTACGATAATTTTTCGTGCTAGGGGTACGGATGTTGACGTAGATGCACGGTGGTGTTGATGTGTAAGAAAAAGTACTCAATGATACTCAATCTGATGCAGAGTGTAACATATCATTACTCCGTTCATTATTGAAATAAATTGTATAACTCGAAGACTTATCTAGTATAGGTCTAATGTATAACATTCATAATCTAAATATAAGAGTATGTAACTCAAAGGTGATTGACTGACTGACATAGTGATCTATCAACACACAGCCTAAACCACTGGACGGATCGGGCTGAAATTTGGCAAGTAGGTAGATGTTATGACGTGGGCATCCGCTAAGAAAGGATTTTGATTAATTCTACCCCTAAGGGGATAAAATAGGGGATGAAAGTTTTTATGAAACTTTGTCAATTTTAAACCGATCGGGCTGAGACTTTGCATGCATAAAGCTACTATGTTGACTCAACACTAAGCGATAACCGACAACCACGCGGGCAGAGCCGCGGGCAACGGCTAGTTATTACTTATATCTACTATTTAACAATAAAATAATTTTCATTTTATGAACATGTACAGTCGGCAAAGGAGATACGGGTGCACTTTTTTATATTAAGTTGTATGTAAAAGTGCAACTATATCTCCTTTGTCAACTGTACTATGTTCAAATCTATATAAATGATTTTCGGGTTAGAGAAAGGTAGTATGTACATTTTAGCACATTGAGTAGTAAAATTGTAAAATTTTCGCTAATATTTATCTTTAATTAGGTAATAGCAATGTAGGGTTAAGTATATCTCCAACTTAATACATTTTAAGAGTAGTTAAAACCGAAACTGTGCTCTTAATATTATTTTTATTATATTTTACAATTGTGTATGATGGACAGTATAGATACATTACTATAATAGTATTACTCTTATAAAAAACACCAAAACTATTATAGCTAAAAATAACAATTACAATGCGTTGTAGAATTCCTCCGCATCACATGCCTCTTGTGGTAGCGTTCACAGAAGACTGGCAGGGTTAAGTATATTGTAATATATTACTGATTTATTGCCAAACATTCAGAAAATATTGTTAGTAAATTATCATTAAATTAATATAATAATTTAGTGAATTGTAGTAATAATTTAGTACAATCATGCTATCACATAATAGATTTTCTATTGGCCTTATCATTACTACTCTTAATTTAATATAGGCATTATTATCATGATGATGATGATTATTACACGAATAGTTTAGATGCAATAAGAAAAATTTACATTTAACGTGCAAAAAAACACTATTAAAACATTAATAAAAGTAATTAACGGTTCAATTATTCGTACTAGGTAATCACTTTGCAGTAATTACGTTATTTATACACGTATAGCCACCAACACTTATCTTGACCCCAGTGACGTCACAAAATTTACTCTTTACTATACACGTTTTTGAGTGTCTTTTGAGGCGCTGGGTACTACGGCGGCGGAGGAGCTGAAATCCACGAATCATAGATTTTATTTACCCATACGCCCGCGCCAGTGCCCCGGTATAATGCCGGGGACTATGCTACCTACGTATGTCAATGTAATACTTTATATCCAAAGAAAATACCTGTTCCAAAGGTATTGCACAAATGTGTGAGTCAAATAGTTTTTTTTACACATATTTCAATTCTAATTGCGCACAAACAATTAAGTGAATTGTAGCAAATTCCATTGCAAAGCATCAAAACGTGTACAAAATAGCAATTTAAAAAAGCACATTCGCATGAAAACAGTTTTTGTTCACCCGTACGTTGAATTAATATTAAAATAGTCATCATTACAGTAACACAAAACAACATTCTATCATCAATAATACAATATCGTTGTAAAAACGAGTCGAAGATGCTGTTTCAATGTAAAAAGTACCATACAAGTCCGCATCTGCAAGACTAAAAATAATTTTCAACGTTTAATACAAAAATCGTAATAATTAACTTCGTTACACACCAATAAATTACAATACGAGAAAGAAACGCAACACGATACGCACACCTGAACCACAGCGTATGTGTATACGATCACACACGCACACACGCGCGCGTAGTGTGGGCCGCGGGGTGGTCGCGCATCGAATCGTGTGGAATTCATCATTTGATTCAATTTTTGGTGGTTACGATTTTTTGAAAATCGATACTTGGTTTTTGAACGGTTGTGAGTTATATACTTTGATGGTGATGACCTCTGTGGCTTAGCGGTAGAAAGTTCGATTACTACGTCGGAGGTTGAAGGTTTGATTCCCACTCAGTGATTTTATTTGTATGCACTTATAATGTCTATTTACATTGATTTGGAAGGTACAACAAATACAACTATTGCACATATTTACAAAGAAAATCATGTTTATCCGCATTTTACATGGAATTTTGATAGTAATGAGTAACATGTCATAATTTATAATGCTAATAATAAATTCACAAGTGAGTTATGGAGTTTTTTTATAGATTGAGTTGCGTTTTTCTTTAAAAGTTTCGATACAATAAAGGTCGTTTTGTGTTGTCGTGGAGTACAAATAAATTAATATACCAAGCTATTACTTGCTCATTTATTTAAATAGATAATTTCAACTTGTACCTGCTTAATAAAAAAAACTTACACTCAATTAACTAATAACTTTTGTTTTCTCTGTAAAAACTTGAAATTTCCCATTTATTCAAATTCAAATAATTTATTGTAGACGCCAGTCCATAGAGTTAGTTACAAAAGAAAACTTATAGGCTATTGTTAGTAATTTATATTATTTTAACATTTAAAAGTTGTGTGGAGCTTCACCCAGCGACCCAGCCAGGGTGAGTCCCACCTATCTTTAAATACGCTCAAGAGACCATTGGTACTATGGCGCAGTCTCGCGAGCATGGAAGCGGTGAGCTTTCTTATTATGGCACAAAAGTCAGAGCTGTGTGCCTCCGCAAACATGCCAGATGCGCTGAAACACCGAGGCAGCCCCAATAGTATCCTGAGCGCATTATTATATTCTAGTTCTAGTTCGGTTAGCAGTTAAAAAAAAATTGCTCTTTTAGTCTATGGCCGATCGAAATTCGCGCATAGGAATACAATTTTTTTCAGCTATTGCGAAAATAAATCACAACTCGTTTTTACTTTTATAGTTATTTATTAATTAAAATGTCTACAAGTACTAGTTATGACGAAAATGATTTATGTTGTACAATGTACGATATATGACGTGATTGATGTGAAGCCCTAACGTTATGGAAAGTTCACTACCTAAAAACTGCAAGGATATACATATATCTATTTTAGTATTATTTTATTCACAAGAGTGTTGCAAGACATCGTATGATGCACATGTGTATTGATAATTACCGCCCTTAGTTCACTTAAAACCCTCACCCAACGGCTCGGGTTTCAATAGTACCTCAGCGATAATCACCAACTTTACACACCACAATTTCAAAACGTAAAATACCAAACGCAAATAAAATCAGTAACTTTAAAAGTGACAAACAATTAGAATGGATACAGTTCGTATCTCTAACCGACATCTATCAATTCAAGAACTTTTAAAATATTATTACGCAATTTAATCAGTTTATATTATCTAAAAATGATTTAAGTTTTACACTTTTTGCCCCACGTTATGGCAGGTGGTCCGATAGCAAAACCAGTTTGGAAATAAAAACTTTGATACTCATTATTATTTATTCTCCATCATTAGTTTTTAAATTTTAAGTGTACGGTAGTTTCTTTTAGTGTTTTGAACTTTAACAAAGTCGGAAGCTATCTATCAACACGACTCTGGGGTTATCGCCAAAAATGGTGCTAGACTGGAACCTCCCAAGGAACCTGCCGTCCGAAACAGACCAGGGCCCTGATTCTGCTATTATCTTTTTCATGGCAAACCCACTACCACAGCCACTGTAGCCACTGCTATTTAACTATAGACTTTACTATTATCATGTTAAAGTCTACAATTGAATGACAATCTTGTAGAGTGAATGAAAAATGTTAAAAACTCTTTCCTTTTTCATTTTGAGCTTTAATTGATAGCAATAAATTCAAAAATTCAATGACATTTTATGCAATATCCGTAGTATGACAGTGGTGTTGTTATGTCTTAAAATTAGCAGAATCGGGGGCCTGGAAGATTTATAGCAGTAACCGCGAGCCCAGAAAACAATTGGAATGAAGAGCGAAGCTCAAGAGCGAGAAGGATGCCGTCGTGCTGTGGAATCCTTTTACCCCATCCAGGGAACACAGGACACTTGGATGGCGCAGAGAACTTCAGTATTCCCTTGTTCCTTCATGAGAGGTCATCATTTACTGTAATTTTGTTAATGCAATCAGTACATAAGAAATCAGTAAATTACTGAAATCGCTTCAAAATTATGTGATTGAATTGAAAAATCCATGATTGCTGATTGTGGCCAATATTTCGTTCATTCTTGGAATTATAACGCACTTATATGTATTTGTTGCTCATATGTAGTAGGTACATACATTAACTACTTAACCGAATTTAACACAAATAAATCATTTAAAAGTTCAGCAACCAGATCCCTTTTTGCATTTTGCGAACATCGATAAACGCGAGCTATAGCTGGACGTCCTTACACGGCCGCCTTCACAAATACATTCATATGATTTATTGTCAACACGGACTACAACTCGTGTGTGGAGTGTATCAGTCGCACACGCTCGCCGAGGCGATAGGGCTGTCTCTGCTTCACAAAAAAAATACAAAAACTAAATAATAAGAATGGAGGATCCATTATCCATATCCATAGTAAAAGATGTATTCTCAAGAAGGAACGAGGGAAGAATAAATACCGTCTGCACCATCTTAGTATCCTATAACACTTATATGGAACAGTGGCACTTGACCAAGCGGTTTGGTGGCTCTTTCCTTTGCTGTACCATTTAGACCTGGAATTCCTTGCTAGCTCACATGCTTTGTTCTTCCTAAGGTCCCGGGTTCTTTAAGTGGACCGTAAAAAAGCATCTGATGAGGCCGTCAAGCTGAGTGCTACCATTGTTAACATGGTACGTGTTTGTAATGGTGACCCTCTTTACTGAGAATTTGACTTCAACTTACTATAAGGCGAGGTGAAGTCAAATTGATGTGTTCTGAATAAAAAAACACACACTAAAATGAAATTATCAGTATCGAGGATCTATAAATCCATCCAAGGAAGGAGGTCCTTTCAAGAAGGAATATGGGAGGACTGTACACCCACCCACCATTCTAGATACTGAGAAATGCTGTAAAAATGGAGATTCTGAAAAAATGGAGAATAAGAAAAGGACTACCTATGTTCTAGTTTGACGTTGTCAATCAAATTAATAATAATTGGCTAACATTGAATGACCGAATTTTTTTTGATAGCCGAAAGAATTAGAGAGAATTGGTTAATGTAATTGCCCTGATTTAGTTTATATTAATAAAGGCTGTATACAAACTCTCATAGCGTTAATAGTTTAATTAATGGATTGCCTAACACATTGCCTATTGGATATATCTGTAATAGGCACTAATGCTCACTTTATAAATATATTACGTATTCCGAATTCATTACCTGGTTGTCAGTACCTTATCTCATTGTTGTGAAAGCAAGCAACAATTTCAATTTCAATCAAATCAAATCAATCAAAGTATGAATATAAATTTAAAAGTATAAGCAAAAATTTTACAAGAAATTATTATCAGTACAATGTTCTTTACCTGCCAGCCCTACCACCCGGGGCCGGTATGTGATACGTCGGAAAATGTACCATTTGCGCATACGCACTTATTACTTGTTCATCAACCTTTTAATTTCGTCAATCGAATGATCAATTATGTGTTTTTAGCGGACAAACAGAATGTTTTATTACTTTTATGGAACCGGGCCATTTTGGAGGTGGAATGCTGAGGAGATTAGCTTGGTTCCCATTTTAAATTTGTGAAAACGATATTTAAGTATTTGGAAGCTTGAAAAGCATTCCAATATTGATGATTAATGATGGTTTATGAGAAGAGCTTTAAGATACGATATTTTAGTTGTCCCATAGTTAGAACTCAACGTATGCTCATTGCGGTGATCACCCCATACGACAGAAAATTACCATTCTGATTACGTTCGATTTAAAGACAGAAAATAGAATTGGTCGAGGCGGGGATCAAACCCGCGATCTTTGCCTTACAGGGGCAATACTTTGACCAATAAGCTACCAAAAAAATAAGCGTTTGGACTTCATTTCTTTTTTTTACATATAACATACGGGCCACCTGATAGTTACTGCCCTTCTTGAAGAACCCCATATTGTAGTCGCTTGAAAACCTCAGCAGAGAGGTCATTCCACAGTTTGAGCGTGCGCGAGATAAAATTCCTTTCGTACCTCTCAGTGGGCACCGTTTCCGGTCGCAATGTGTGAGGATGGACTCTCTGCTTAGGGCTAGCGGTGCGATGATGGAGTCAATCAATCAGCAGATCACATGTTAGATAGGGTTAGCTCCCCTGGTTTTGGTCCATACACCAGAGAAGGAAAGTGCATGGAAAATCACAGCCATACAAGGACTGTCCAAGATTTGTTTATTATGGAGACAAAGTCAAAGGTTTTTATTCAGACTAGAACAACACGAGCCAAAGTTTACCACTGCTTTTAAGGCGCCGGTGGAGAAGAAACGGCGCAACAAACTCCACTGCGGCATTTTTTCAGACGTCAACGTACAATATATTATTTATAGCCTTAAGGCTACATTTTGTACTGTTGTACTGTCGGTACAGATAAATAAGAGACTTTTGCAGACCAGCCCCTCAAGGCAAGTGGCAATTCGTTGTTCGGCGTTTGATGGAATAGAAAGACGAATGTATGGAATTTGAGGCATTTGACAGTCGTTAACGCATGTCATAAACGTCAAATCTTATACATTCGTCATTCTATTCCATCAAATGCCGAACAACGAATTGCCACTTGTCTAGTGGGGCTGCCCCTCAAGACAAGTGGCAATTCGTTAGCGGGCGTTTGATGGAATAGAATGACGAATGTATGGGATTTGACTTAACTGACAGTCGTTAACGCATGTCATAAACGTCAAATCCCATATATTTGTCATTCTATTCCATCAAACACCGGTTAGCGAATTGAAAAACATTAAGTAAGTGACTTAATGTTTTTCGATTTTACTACACACATGGCAACACAAATGGCCTTTTTATTAATAACAGTCAGAAACTACGAATATTCCTTCAGTTCTTTTCGGAATACTTTCCTTCATGGCAGTCAATTGTCATATTTTTTATATAAATGAGATTTTTTTAAGTGCCATCTGACCTCCTAGCCCCGAGAGGTAAGTCTCATCCTTCAGTCAGATACAAAATCAAATAAAAAATAGAAATTCTCTTTACCTTAACACACCAGTTCCTTATAATTTAAACTATTGTGATCAGTGTTATCAATTAATATTAATAAAAATACATTTGAATAATTTAGTAACTTTAATACATTAACTCATATTTTTAAATAAATCATAATTAATTACCTGTTATACACCCATAAAAGAATAATTAGTATATCTTCATATAAGACGAAATTATTTATTAGTTCATTTAAATGTAACTAATATTTTTGTTTAGAGCCAGATTTGGCCCGCGGCGTTGTAGCTACTCTATATAGGGCTGACACTTTTATTATTAATTGTAAGTTATAAAATATTTTGTGATATTCAGTGGCGGTGATAAACATTTTTGAATGAAAAATCTATAAAACGTGGGTATATTTTTCTGCTCTATCCGTATGGAGACGTATAAAGAATACAAGTGTCACCACCCTATCTCATCCGAAGGGTGCCGTAAGAGGTCGTACGCTGACGATACCACTGCTTGAGAAGAATAACTCGAACCAAAATCCTGTACCAAACTCGTCTGGCCAGCGTGGACACAGTATGTCAAAGCCTCCCAAAATCGGGTAAGACCTAAGTCCAGCAGTGAACTACGCAAGGCAAATTGATTGGCATTTACTCTACTTGTTTCCATCATCATTACAGCGTCGGTCCTTTTTGCTTTCAAAGCTGTCACTCTAGACCCCAGAGCCCGCTCTTGTACTCTTTCTGTTGATATGTTTTATTTGGGTGGGAGCGACACCGTCAGACCATCCGATTCGGGAGGACACTTTTTTTTTATACCACTTAGGTGGCAGACAAGCTCACGGCCTACCTGATGGAAAGTGGTTACCGTGACCTATGGACGTATGCAACACCAGGGCCTCACGCTGCCAACCCTGAAGAAACCTTCTAATTCATTGAAGAACCTTATATTGTAGTCGCTTGGAAAAACCATAGCTTCTTTCTATTTTATTTATTTATTATTTATTATTAGCAATATAAGCTTACAGTCTACAACCAAAGCGCTTATATGCTGTACATTAAATTACGCATTACACTATATTGCATTACAAATACATTAATTTAAAGTACTTGGTTACATTCTTACAGTTCGTCAAATAATTAGATAAATAATCATTAAAGTAATCTAAAAAAAAAATATCCAGTACAAATGTCAAGTGAATAATGTCGAATGGAAAGTTGGGATATTGAAGCTTGCTCTTTTTATATTTTTCACTAGAGCTGCACTTATTATTTGCGCACTATAAAAAAGGTATTAGTTAGAGCAGATTGCTCGATGTACGACAGATTCCTGATGAAGTAATAGATTCATTCACAAAATGCTTTTTTGAAGGACTAATGAGGCCTATGAGATATTTTAAAGAGATTTGCATGAGATGATCAGATAAAAATTGTCATGTGGTTCCCCGTGGAGTGGAATAGAACCATACCAGGCCCCCGATTCTGCTAATATTATGACATAACAAAACCACTGTGATACCGCTGACATTGCTTTAAATGTCATAAAAATTTCGACTTTATCACTGTGCTATAAAGTCCGAAATAAAAAGAGAAAGAGTTTAAAACATTTTTCAGTTACTCTACAAGGTTGTCATTTAATTTTAGACTTTAAGTATACCAAGTAAAGTCTAAAGTTAAATGACATTGGTTACAGTGTCTGTAGTACCGCAGTGGTTTTAGTATGAAAATAATTTTGCAGAATCACGGCCCAGCTCTTCCTATGGGTATCGTAAAAAGCTATAATACTAAGGGATAGGACTTATCTTTATCCGACAGTAAAAATACAGCCCAAGATAAAGTGCCCACTAGACAGCAATAGGCTCGCCACCTATTACGTGGGACCGATTGATGGATACGATTTTCGAAAAATAATTCTCGAAAAAGATAATAAACATGGGAAATATCCCGTTTATAATTTCGAGAATTCTCGAAAAAGAAAATAAACATGGTAAATATCCCGTTTATAATTTTAATTTTAATTTGTCTTCAGTTCCACGTAATAGGTCAGCCTATTGCCATGCCGTATTCCGGGCACTATTGTTGACTCGAGCCATGCATCTGAGGCTGAGTCTGGGCTGTACATATCTGTCTGATGTTGAAGTTAATCAGCCCTATCCCTTAGTCGCCTTGTACGACACCACATGATAAGAGAAGGGGGCCCAAATTCTACTCTACCGGGAACCACGTGGATTTTTTTGTACATTATTTAATTACTGGTTTGAGTCTGGATTAACAAGCCTGTGATGATTTACCGAAACTTATCGTACATTACAATAATATCGCTATCCGATTGATACCACAATACCTATAAACAGTAACATTTAATTTAGATTGGCAGTTATAAAATGTGAAAGTGCTAAATCCGTCCACTAGGCTGCCTTTTGCTTTTATATTAGAAGCCTTAATCTTTGATGCACATCTCAGAGCATACAATACTATGGTTATCTATCGTTGCATAAACTGCTTGCCTACAGATATTTTAATAGAATATAATATATCACAATAGGTAATGTAGTTGATAGCTATTATGATGTTGGACTTAGAGAAGACTAGATGACTATCACGTGTGCATTTTTTATACCTCTGAGTTGGCAGACAAACACACGATCCACCAGATGGAAAGTGGTTACAGTGGGCTAAGGACGTGTGCAACACCAGAGGAGTCACACTCGTGCTGCCGGCCCTGTAAAAACATAGAGTTTGTGTGCCGTCAGTATAGAAGACAAAGCTGAAACTGGACAGCATAAAACCTCTCCAGTGAGCTCTGGCTACCATACTCACCGCCGGGAACGCATTACGAGGTTATTACGGCCGCGGTATTCTGTAGGGAGGAGGTAACCCCCCAGTCGGACTGCTCAATTGGACGTAAATACCGTCGTGTCCTACCGTCTAAATTATCACTGATCCCAAAATATCTAATTAATCTCGTTTGTATACGCGTTTTCTTTTTCTTACAATCGCGTGTTCTTCAGGCATAGTGTGAGAAGTATCTGCCAAGGTCATTTGAGTAGGGACCACCATTTTACGATTGTTGGCATATAGAATGATGATCCTTGTCCCCTGGTCCTTTCTTCCACTCTAGCTCTCTAGGAGCCAATCTTCTTCATCATAGCGTTAATCCCAGTTGCATCCGAAGCTTTAAGCTTGGATTCTGGGGTCCGCTTTACAAGTCTAACTGCGGATTTGGCTGAACTTAGCTATTTACTGTGGAGCGACTGCCACGTGACTTCCACAACCCAAAGGCGATTTTGACGCATTGCAGCTAGACTAGTTGTTGGACTTTTTAGAGCTCCCCGTAACGACTTCCATAGATGGCAACCGGGACCGACGGCTTAACGTGTTCTCCGAGGCACGACCATTCAAATATTTGCACTGAGCGGGGATTAAACCCGCGATAGCGTAGCAGCCGCGTTCACTACCGCTACGCCACAGAGGCTGGCAAGTCCTAGAAGCCAATATAAAAAAAGAATTACCTTTTTTATGATCCTCTCGAACCAGCCGGTTCGTAACTATTACCAAGATGCTTAAAGTGATTGAACTTAATGAAGTCAGAATTAAAAATGAACTATACGAAAAAATAGAATTAAAAAGAACATATAATTATAAAACAAAAAACTAACGCGGAATTTTTGATGTTTTTGTTTTTGTTGCGCAGTAAAAACTATATTTGAAATTATTTAGTCATTAGAAAGTTCCTTCTCGAATCTAAAGAGTAGAGCAAATATCTATAAGACTCGCACACAATTTTTAGGAAACTAGCTGCGATTCCTCCACCAGGGTTGTGACGGGTCCTACCAATACTTGGGGCCCTATGCCGTCCATGGCGTACTTTGTTCCGTATCCCTAATATCCTACTTACTAAAGATAATCAAAATAAAACCATTAACAGCCGTGATGGTAAAATTTATTTCCGATTATTTTAAGGACATGTAAATCATTGACATGCGAGAAGAAGGGTCTCAAGTCCATCTTACCTATTAGTCGATGCACCTAATTAACAATGGACGAGGTTCTGCAGGGCTAACATGCGCGCGTCGTCAAATATCTCGAATCGAGATGAGATATCATCTCGAGTCTTCTCGAGCGAAGTAACGTCGACATATTTTGTCGCGTCAAACTTTTTCAATTATTGTCTATGGCATACACATTTTTTAAACATGTTAGTTGCTGTTTTCACATTTATCCGATAAAATCGGCCCGATACGGCCATTTGCTCAAAAGCACAGACTAGTTAGGGATGCTAGGTATGAAAAAAAGAGAAAAAATAGTGCAAACAATTTTCGACCTTATTGACATGACATGCTATCGAATTTTTTTTCGTAGTCATCAATTAACGCGAAAAGACACGTAACAAAGGAAATGTCATTAAGGTCGAAAATTGCTTGCAGTCGCACAAAGGTATTAAATACACGAGATAACTTCTCGTCGACCAAATGAAGGACGAGAGACAAAACATTTTAAATGTCAAAATTCGAGTAAATAAGGGCACGTATGTTACAATTTGCAGACACTAAGTAGAGATGATTTCTCGAAGACGAGTTTTGTCGACATCTGACAGATCGCCATGAAATTTGCCAAGTTACCAACAGTCGATATCGACATAAAACGGCAAAATGCCTCGAGATAGGTATCTCGTGGCGCGCATGTTAGCCCTGCATGTTACCAATAGTCGACATATCGACATAAAATGCCAAAATGCCTCGAGATAGCTATCTCGTGGCGCGCATGTTAGCCCTGCTGGTGTAGGCTGGGAGGTAAGTCGACAGTCGCTCCGAGAAAAGCTGATATCTCGTCAAACATTTTTTGTACGTAATTGGAAATCGCTATAAAAATGATGATGACTGGCTATGAGCCACTTTTTAACCACTTTATGAAATAGTGATTTTAAGACTCATTGTTTACTTTTTTTTTTTTTTAAGACAAACAATTTTTTTTCATATAGGACACGTCAATTTGACTTTACCTCGCCTGATGGTCACTCTCAAGAACGAGGGCCTCTATTATATACATGTGCCATGTTAACAATGGTGGCACTCTGCTTGACGGCCTCATCGGATGCTTTTTCACGCCCTGCTTAAAGGACCCGGGACTGTAAGAAGAAGGAAACACGTGAGCTGGCAAGGAATTCCAGGTCTTAATGGTGTGACAAAAAAAGGAGTCATCAAACTGCTTGGTTCTTGAACGAATATTCTTCTGCACCGTATACGGGTGGACATCTAAGCCCTGCAATTACTAAAACAATGGTCCCAGGGATGCATAAAAACGGTATAATTGAGTAGATTAGCGATCATATAAACGGTGAAATTTAGTAATTTTTTTTGCGCATCCAATGAGCCTCAGGGAAGTAGTGTCAAGAGAAAATAAATAGTGTGAAGTGGTATAAGAAAAGCTGGAAAGCGGACTACTACATTCAAAGTAAAGGCCTGGGTAGAAATAGGTTAATTTTATCCCTCCAATTGGTTCCTGTACACGCAGTCTACACCGAAGCCAACCACTAGTAAGCTTAAGACGTCATAAAAACAGTAGTTCGATATTCAAAGTAATCAAATGCCAAGCTTTCTTAAATTCTATTCGCCGTTCAAAAATTCTGTAGCATCATCTCTCCGCGCCGCCGTCCAATCACAATAGATACAATGTGCGCGCGCGCAAGTCGCCGTGCGCGCTCAAAAATAACCGGTGACATTTTAGCGCGTTTGGAATCAAAGTATCTAGTCAAGAGATATGCGATGCGGTTCTTACACTCTATTATTGGTTTTCAGTTTTATTTTGAAAAAGGTGGACTGGATGCGGAAGGAGGACTGGGTTGTGTGAGAATATTGGGTAAGGTCTGTCCAATATAGGATTGGAATAGATTAATGAAATGATGTTGTTTTGGTATATTTTTTATTAATAATAAGCCTAGGTAGTTAAGTGGTTTTAAATTTGGCGTTACGATTGAGAGGTCCCGGGTTCGAATCCTTGCTGGTGTCAAACTTAACAGAAGTAATTTAGCTTACTGAAGAGGTTTAGTGGAATATTAGTAACGCGGCCAACTGCACGCTTTAAAAAAAATACCACTTAGGTGGCAGACAAGCACACGGCTCACCTAATGGAAAGTGGTTACCGTGGCCTATGGAGCAACACCAGGGGCGTCACACTCGCGCAGCCGACCCTGTTAGAACAGAGAGTTTCTGTGCCGTCCGTGTAAAATATAAAGAAGGACAAGCTTTCGGGCTACCCACAGACAGCACAAAATCTTTCCAGGGAGCTCTGGCTACCCTACTCACTGCTGGGAACACAACACGAGGTTATTATGGCCGCGGTATTCTGTAGGGCGGAGGTACTTCCCCAGTCAGATTGTTCAAATGGACGGAAATACCGTCATGTTCTACCTCCTGTACCGCTCTTTATAAGAAAAAATACTAGATGTAGACCCGGCTTCATTCACTTTTTACTAATTCTGTCTCTAGATGACAGTCATTACCAAATTCAACCTATACCTTCCAGAGGGGTTTGTATAAAGTATTTGGGTATCATATAAATGGGGTCTCACCAAAATGTTCGTGTCCAAATAGACTTCAACTGTGAACAAGTATATCTCTACTGATTGACAGATGATCTAGGCTCTGACAGGCTTTCCTTTTAGATTTAGGAGTCAAATGGCAGTCGCTTCAATAAGAACCGAACTTGCGCTAAAGGTGTACCGGCTTGTAGGTTAAGGTAGCTGGCAATGGCAAAGGGTGAAAGTTTTCAAAAGGGAAGCCATACGAAAAAAAGCGTACCTCAATCTAGTTCGTTATTCGCCATGAGAACTATCGGGAAGCCGGCAGGAATCGAGTAATAGATCCTTACGCTCCCTCGCCACTGTTAGCTTGGGATTTTCGAATCGAACTAATAGGTATACATATAAGTGCGAATAATGCAAATCGAAAAACTTTTCGCAATCCCCGCCCCAATTGAAATTGACTCTCAGTTCGATTGTATGAAGGATGATTTTTGTATTAGCAGACAAGTTAGTGCATGATACTATATCAGTGTCATAAGCCAGTAATGGACTCTTAGATACGAACATATGTTCAAAAATGAACACCTGTTAATGGATCTGTTTTATATAAGTAATCATTATTATTTATGGATACTTGTAAAACTTTATTTGTTGGTGGTAACTAGAAGGAGGTTTTAATAGGAGGCAGGACACGACGGTATTTCCATCCAATTGAGCAGTCCGACTGGGGCAATACCTCCGCCCTACAGAAAACCGCGGTCATAGTAACCTCGTGTTGTGTTCCCGGCGCTGAGTAGTGTAGCTCGAGCTCACTGGAGAGTTTTTGTGCTGTCAGTGGGAATACCAAACGCTATTCCTGCTTTCTCTAACTCCCCTGGTGTTGTACACGTCCATAGGCCACGGTAACTACTTTCCATCTGGTGGGCCGTGTGCTTGCCTGCCAAACATAGCCTATGTCCTTTCTTAAGGTCTAATCTACCCCAATACCAAATTTCAGAAAAATCGGTTCAGTGCTTTAGGCGTGAAAGACAGACAAACAGACACACACACACACACGTTCCCATTTATAATATTAAAATGGATATCAGGTTGACTTAATAAACATACAGTTAACAAACCCAGCCCGGCCCATGTGGATATTGCACCCACTACACTTATCACAGCAGCAATTGACGATTGGACCACTTAAATGGATATACTGCCCTACCAGTTACTGGGTAATAAAATAATGTTCGTAGTGAATTTTACAGTATATTAAGCATACCGAGTAGGTTAGCAAATTGCTAGGTGGAACAATACAAAGTCAATACTAGGACTATTATTATACTTCGGGACATCATTTATATACCTATTAAACCTAGATAAAGATATATAGATGATTCTTCATTGTACACCAATAGGTATACATTAAGACAAGTAAATAGATAAAATAATAAATAAAAATTCCACAACATTTCACACAACGCTATCTAGATCCATGGTAAGCATAGCTTAACTAGCTTGTTTTATGGAATCTAGAATGCGGATAAACATACATAGATACTTCTTTTTTGTAAATACATACATATTATACAAAGAAACACCCAGACCAATGCAAATATACATATTCATGCATACAAAAATATTTGCACTGAGCGAGGATCGATCCCGCGCCTGCTGCGTTGCGGCTGCTTTCACTACCACCACGCCACAGAGGCTGACCAAGTAGGTAGTCTGTATACAATTGGGTACTTTCCTGTAGTTAAAATAAATTATTTAGCTGGACTTATTAAATTGATAATGGTAAAAGAGTGAAAACAGTTGCGTCGGTTCTTATTTTTTCGTTCTTATTTATTTTTAATCATCCATCCAACGTTTAATAGTATATGATTTGACTATTAAATATTATGACGTCACAAATATAGTTTTCATACAATTTTCCTTATAAATTACCGTTTTGACGTTTAGAAAAAAGTAACTAATTTGACTGGTCAGTCAAATACCCAATTTATGAGGCTCACCAGCGAGGACCCTGGCACGCCGGCAACATCAGCAGCCGGGAGTGAACGAGCTAACTGCTTTTACTATCTCAGCACTACGGACAAAGCAACGCCTCGCCAGAATGTTTATTGCAATTTCTTCCAGGCAACCTTGGGATAGACAGTAATGTGACAAAACAGTAGATAAATGGTGTAGTTATCAAATGAACTGAACTAGTCCTATATCTCAACCTAAACATAGACCTAAAATATGCTCAAACTGTATTCTATACCCGCAGTACGAAAGTTTTTGAGTGTCTTTTAAGGACAGCACCGGGTGCTATGTTGGGATCCAAGCATAGGTTAATACAAAACAATTCGCGTGGCCCTGGGTTCGTTTGTCTCGCGACTTAGCTCCACCACAAGACCAGACACCAGACAAGACCCCTCCACGTCTCGGCGAGCACGTTAAGACGTTGGTCCCGGTTGCCATACGAACATCTGTGGCATTCGTTACGGGTAGTTGGAATCCTAAAAAATCCTAGCGATATCAAAGTCCTATAGTTATACAAAGTCAAAGATTTTTATTCAATCTAGATCAACATGGTTGTTTCTTATTGCCTTCTTCATCCTAGCGTTAATCCCAGTCGCATCCAAAACTATCAACTTGGAGTGTGGGGTCCGCTTTACCAGTCCAACTGCAGATTTGGCTAAACTTTGACATTTTCCGTGAAGCGACTGCCATTTGACCTCCACAACCCAATGGCGATATGGAAGCATTGTAGTTAGACCAATTATTGGAATTTTCAGGGCTCCAACCACCCATAACGACTGCCATAGAGATGTTTCTATGGCAACCGGGACCGACGGCTTAACGTGCTCTCCGAGGCACGACTAGACCAATGCAAATACCCATATTCATGCATACATATATTTGTACTGAGCGGGGATCGAACCCGCGCCTCCTGCGCAGCGGCCGCGTTCACTACCGCTACGCCACGGAGGCTGTTATGGTTGTTTCTTATTAAAGTCAATAATCATTCCACTTAACCTAAGTTTACCACCGCTTCCAAGGCGCTGATGGAGAAGAAACGGCGCTACAAACTCCACTGCGGCAATATTAAGACGTCAACTTATATCCTTAAGGCTAAATGTGGACGAATCTACATTTGTCTCGTGTCAGTTAGACTTGGTTGTCACCAGAACTAACTATAGGGCTACGATATTGCCAGTGGGTTAGGTCAGATAGCCGTCGGTTCACGGAAAATTACTGAAGGTCGACTGTTTCGTAGTTACTGAGAGCCGACTCCAACTATAATGGGACAAGGCTCGGGGACGTTTACTTAATACTACACTACAGAGACAGACATACATACAGTTGTGGATTTCTCTGAACAAAAGTAGTTACGTTACTGAATACTAATATATTTGCAAGCGATCTTAACATTGAAATAAATCTTACTAATATTTTAATTGTGTATTTGACCGACTAGACAAATTAATTACTTACTTTTTACTAAACGTCAAAACGGTAAGTTATAAAGAAAACTGTATAAAAAAGTTATTTGTGATGTCATAATATTAATAGTCAAATCATTTACTATTAAAGGTTGCGTGGATGATTTATAAATAAATAAGAACGATAAAATAAGAACCGAAGCAACTATTTTCATTCTTCCGTATTCTAGAATGCAACTCGGCTGAATCTCGATTTATCTGGGGATAGATTGTCTATGTCGCGGCCAACTAGCGTAATCAGCCGTTCAACTAACTGCCTAGGCAGTTAACTAAACGGCGCCATTAAATTAACGGCCTGAATGATGTCCAGCCATTTAATTAAACGGATCGATGACATTTAACTACTTGCCTAGTCATTTAATTAAACAATTAGAAAAATGACTTATTTCTGCATATCGATTAAGATAGGAAAAAGTGAATTGCTCAGGTGGGACTCGAACCCACGATCTTTCCCTAACAGGGGGAATGCTGTGACCACTGAGCTACCGACCCACACCTGAAGCTATCCAAATTCTCCTATACCACCGTCTTAGGCAATTCACTTTTTCCTATCTTAATCCATTTGAAAAGTGAGCATAGTAAATGCTTCAAAATTTCATTCAATTATTTCTGCATAGTTACCTATACAAAAAATAACCACGAAGCCTTAATGCATTAAACCTATTACTAATTTTCTGTGAATACACCTCTGTCCACCCCCTCGGAGTTTTACAGGTGTAAGTATATGTATGTATGTATATAATTTTCTATCTTATTTCGAAGTAGCGCCCCATCTTACGATTGGCCTAAGCATTAACCAGCCAGGTTATGAAATGATGTAATAAACAAGACGGCTGAATCTCATTCAGGCCGTTAATTGAATGGCGGCGTTTAGTTAACTGCGTAGGTAGTTAATTGGATGGCTGATTAAGCTAGTACACGTTGTTAGACAGGTTGTCAGGCAAATTGTCTATACAATTTTCCTTCAGATAAATCACAATTCCGCCGAGTGAAATTCTATAACACGGGCCTAAAGTATACTTAATTTAATAAGTTCAGCGAAATAATTATTATTTTAACTACAGGCAAAAACCCAATTGCGATAGTTGGTGAAGATGTATTTTTTTAATAATCACATTCAAATAGCTGTACTGATATTTACAACTGAAATTTGGTACTACTACTTATAAACTTTTTAACCCTGGAAAAGGCTCTCATGGGGTGTGGGAGTGCGAAGTGCGAAGTGGAATAAAAATTACAGCGAGTCGAGACGAGGTGGCTTAGTGGTTAAGGACTTGGCCTTACGACCGAGAAGTCCCAGGCTCTAATCCTGGCTATTACACTACCAACGTGAAACTACTCCTAATACAAGCAGCTTATCTGGAGGGATAAGACAGTATAATAGTAATTTAGGTTGCTAACATTCTTGATAAACAAAAATATAACAAAACAAAGTGCGCTAAATTTCGATACATATCTAAACTTCCGACGATATCAAGTATTTCTGTACTCATTCGCCAGACTAGAAGTCTGCAAGTCACGTCTCACAACTATAGATATCAAATTCATTAAATGTTAACAATAGTGCCTAATTAATTAATTCAATACCATGTTTAATGTATTGTACATT
Organism: Eilema caniola; assembly: GCA_949126895.1. Lineage (NCBI taxonomy): Eukaryota > Metazoa > Arthropoda > Insecta > Lepidoptera > Erebidae > Eilema > Eilema caniola. Next base: position 6,477,132 of record OX421488.1, on the reverse strand, counting down.
AAGATGACATTCCGTATATCAGTTGAAATTACAATTGCATTAATTAGTTACAATGGCATTTAGGATTTGAATCTGTATGAATCAAAATTATTTTTATTATTTTTTACCACTTAGGTGGCAGACAAGCACACGGCCCACCTGATGGGTAAACCCCACCCCCCTCGCCGCAGCCGGAGGTGGAGGTTATGTCGGACTTGAACTGTCGGGTTGTAGTGCAAGGCCGACGGTGAGGTAGCTTTAGAGCATATCCCTCGGATCCCGGCTGTCACAGGGTTATCTCTATCGATCTGGCCCTCCTCGGGTAGGACCACTTAGTCCCCAACTCTTGTCCGTGGGGAGGCGTGCAACGCGCACAGCCACCGCGGCTAGCTCCCGTCACCCCCAGGCCCGCGTTCATGGAAATATCATGCTGTTCTTAACTTGAACTGATTCATATTACTCTTAGAGACTCTACACGTACCTAAGAATGTTTATTCGCATTCAAGAACCCATTTTACAAATAACTAGTTACGCTATTCACATTTTGGGCACGGTAGCTAGCACTGTATAAGAAGTTAACTTTCCTATAGATTTAAATTGTACAGATGATGTTATAAAACGCTCTCCACCCTGCTCGCGGCGATGGTCCGCTGCGCGGATGCGTGGGCGGCCAGCGCCTCCTTCTGCGAGCAGTTCATGCTCGCGAAGGAGACAGCAGAGCGGGCGCGGCGTGATGAGCGAGAAAGACTCGCTGACATCGCTGCACGCACCCGAAGGTGGCTCGGGCGTCGGAGGGCGCAAACTGACCTCCGCCCCCCATGACCGCGGGCCTAAGGGTGACGGGTGGAGCCGCCCGTCACCCAAGCAGAAGCAGGCCACGGCGGCGGCGCGCATCGTAGGACGAGGCGCTCCTCGCCATATCGGGGTTGAGTCGGGGACCGCGTGGTCCCCCCCTTCCCGAGGAGGGCCAGACCGAGAGGGATGGCCCTGGGTCAGCCGGGGTGCGAGTGATATGTCGCATGACAACCTCACCTTCGGCCTAGCACTACGACCCAGAGACGGCGTGCGGTTTAGTCGGTTCGAGTCCGACATAACCTCCCTCTCCGGCTCCGGAGGGGTGGGTAACCGTGGGGATTTCCCGCACGTAAAAAAAAAAAATAGTGCATTGAAAGTTTCAACATGTTCTGTCAATGTAGACGTACAAAATAATATGAGAATTCGAGAACTTTTCTATGACTGCTCATAGAAAAGTTCTTGAATTCGAGAACTTTTGTATGAGTAGTTTCCTTTATTAATTACATATTCGAGAACTTTTGTATGAGCAGTTTCCTTTAATTACATATTCGAGAACTTTCGTATGAGCAATTTCCTTTAATTAACTGCTCATTACATATTCTTCTTTTAATTATTATTTGACAATCATAGTTGACTTAATTGTACTGAACATGGTCAAATTTAAATATTATCGGTCTGGCTATAATTATCATATAATAATCTACTGTCGCGCCCAGGTAGCTCCGTTTGTCAGAGTATATTGTCTAGAAAGGTCATAGGTTCAACTCCCATCCTGGAGATTGAATTTCTCCAATAAAATTTAGATTTGTCTTTAAAGTTTGTAGAGTTGACTCATACGACACTCGTATCGTTGTCGACGTATCGTAGAGCATAAGTCATACCGTTTGTAGAGTTAGTAACTCATAGGTTAGGTACCGACTCTACAGAACTTTTACAATAGCTCTACATCAATCATATATCGTAGACCATACGTCATACGTATATACTCATAGAGTTAATAACTCAAACTTCACTAACTTACAAGTTTTTAAGGTAAATAATCTCTTGTTAGAGTATGGATGTATTGAGGCCGTCAAGACCAGGACACGACGGTATTTCCATCCAGTTGAGCAGTCCGACTGGGCCTCCGCCCTACAGAATACCGCGGCCATAATATCCTCGTGTTGTGTTCCCGGCGGTGAGTAGGGTAGCAAGAGCTCACTGGAGAGTTTTTGTGCTGTCAGTGGGAAGACCTAAGGCTTGTCCTGCTTTATCTTGTACACTGACGGCACAGAAACTCTCTGTTCTAACAGGGTCGGCAGCGCGAGTGTGGCGCCCCTGGTGTTGCACACGTCCATAGGCCACGATAACCACTTTCCATCAGGTGGGCCGTGTGCTTGTCTGCCACCTAAGTAGCATTAAAAAAGAGGACCACCAATTTAGCAATGGCCACTGTTGTTATACTTTAATGGTGGTCTACATTCTTTGGACTTTGCTGAGCTTTAAAGCATCAAGTAGGGTGAGACGTGAATCATATTGACAAGCTTCACATAAAAATATTATTACAAATTCGTGGCTTTAAGTCTTTAGGCTTTAACGGCCCTCGTTGCATGTATTAATAAATAAATTCGTGGCTGTTAGTCCCATGAAATATTTAGGTTGAAAAACTACTAAAAAGGACAGGAGACCAAGTTTCTGGCGACCCTTGTGATGTGGTGGATTGCTCGATTGCCACATCGGAGGACGCAAGTTCAATTTCTAACACAAGTTCAATGTAAATAGTTGTATGCATATGTGTCTATTGCACTTGCACTTTCTATATCAATTGTATTTATAAATGAAATGTATCTAATTATTTGTCCGCATTTTAGAACCCATATCTTTGTATGCTTGTAAGCTATGCTTAGTTTTGGGTTTAGATAGAGTTACGTAGTTCTGGAATCTCAAAAATATTGAAATTTATATGGTTTCCTGGAGTACGCTGGATATGCCTTGGGTCTGCCACCCCATAATCTTAAACTTACTTAACAACTTAAGCATCTGAAGACCCAATGGCTTGCGGATTTAGTCAGTTCGCGTTCTATAAAACCAGCCCTTGCACCTCTGCAATGGAAGTCCGTCTTCAAATCGTTTTAGGACGACCACGCTTACGTTTTCCTTAAGGATTCCAAAAGGATTGTTTTGGTATCTAATCAAAATCCCTTCGGAGCATGTGTCTCACATCACTTAAAACCTCTGCTTATTTGGGACTTAGAGGCGTGAGTGAGTATATAGGTATAATTATACAAACTTAATGCGGGCTACTTTAGATCGGTCGTTCTAGAAGTCTAAAGTAGAGGCCTATGTTCACCAGTGGACTATGTGCGGCTGATATGATGATACAAGCTATGAGCTGCGAGCATCTTCCGTGAGGGGATCATCTGAAATACCTTCTCCGAAAAGTGGTATTTCTATTGTTTTAAGATCTTATGTTTTCATAGTAACTTGTTACGTTTATTGTTAAACACTTAATCTTAAATATACATACATATAATCACGCCTTTCTCTCCGGAGGGTTAGGCAGAGGTGAATTAACACCCACATTTCAACAATCTGTATTCGATCCCACGTAATAGGGGGTGAGCCTATTGCCGTATTCCGGGCACTATTGCTGACTCGAGCCATGCATCTAAGGTCGAGTCTGGGCTGTTCATATCTGTCTGATGGTAAAGTTAATCAGCCCGATCCCTTAGTCGCCTTGTACGACACCACATGGGAAAAGAAGTGGATCTTAAACATTATAGAAATTTCAGAAAACATGACTCCGAAGGTACAGTAAAAAGCGTAGTAGCTTATTTTTTTAATTGATGACCTAAAGCTCGTTATTGAAACTTAAAAAATACTGTTTTGTCTTCGCCTACTTATTATATTCATTTGCCTACGTGTTCTGTTAGAGTAGGTACGTATAAAGTTGTTAAACCAGAACTTAGTAATAAATGATCCCATATTCCGCATAGTAACCAGCTCGGTACAATGATTGAACATAATTAATGTATATCAACTACCAGAGTCTCATTACAGCTGTGTTATTATTGTCTACGCAAAAAATAAGCAAAAAACGGTTAACTAAATGCTACATATTTTATTAGTTTTTCGAAGATTGAACTTTTTGGTATACGGAGCGTTTTAAAAACCAACAGATGTTATCAAAACATCAACAAAAAGCGCAGTGGAAAACAATGGCAAGCCCGAGTTGCGCTCAGCGGCTCAGCGCAGCGGCCTGGGACCGGCGATGTCGAAGGTCATCACACGTAATACAAACACGCTCCAGTTTCAAAAGAACTCCACAAAAAATCATCTCCGCATTGTCGAGCTTACAGTTAACCCTAAAAAGACCCTTTCTTAGTTTTTTGGCAGAAAAAAACAGCGAGCAGAGACGGCGGGCGCGGCGCGGCGTATTCGTGGCCGGGCGGGCGAAGCGCGCGGTCGCACCTCTAGCTCACATCTGACGTCATACACGCGTCCAGGAGCGCGGGAAAACTCGCCACCAACCCGCCACTCGCCAAAGGTTTCCATCATTCAAAATAATCCACCGAAACGCATTCGAAGAATCGATTATATTTTCGATAACACTGTAACGCTGTGTTTATTATTATGATTCGTACAAATTAAACCGCGTATTGTTTTAAATATTTCGACATTGTCGGAATTCTATTGTGTGACTCTTAATTGTTTAATGTTTTGCTTAATCTAGGGCTTTGTCGAGATGAATCCGTTTGGGTTTACATTTTTGTCGTGATATAAACAATTGATAATTTCGCGGAGGAGTCAAGCGTGGTTTTTATGAATGTTTTTGCGTATCGGCCGCTGGTGGGGGAAGGGTGGGGCCTCCGTTGACTCGTCCCTCTCCTAGCCAGTATTTTGATTTAGTTTCCGAGTCTTACGCAGATGTGGCAATTTTTTCAGTCGCGTGTGTAAGGCGCGCGCGACTGTTGCACTTTCCGTGATTCGGACGATTCTTTTTTTTCGGTTTCGAAGATTTCCCGCGCACTCCTGTTGACATTCGCGAAGTTTGTTATCAATTAATTTTATTTCAGGTAACTGTAAATAAATTATTGTACAAAAGACATTATTTGTGTACAAACTTTAGTGTTGTCGTATATGTGAGTGCTAGTGACACTGGATTGGTGAATAATAACACAAGTGACATTGTGCCTGAACACCTTCCCGTTTCAATAAATTAATTTCAAGTTTGGATGTCTTAGAATAAGGTAAGATTTTCGTAAATATTTCTAATAGTAAATAATAGTGCTTTTTCAAAAAAATGTGCTATAAAATTAGTTTAAGTAAAAATATTTTTATTTTGTTTTGTATAATAAGTGTATTTATGTGTCTTTATAATTATTTTCATTGATGATTTTCTGTGATAAGTTTAATGTACTCATGGTAATAGAGAATAATATTTCTGTACAATTAGTTTGGTTATTATTTTGTAGCACACTTTTAATTAACAGTAAAATTAAGGAGTGCCGTACTAAACAGTTTATTGTATATTAGGTACATTAATAACTAGATTTAATTAAAATTTAAACTTTTAATTGCTTTAGACACAAGCTTACTGCATCTTGGTATAAATTCTTAATCAATACTTAAGTGCTAAAGTTAAGTAAGTACGTCTATTAAGTTAAGTATGTACCTACCACTACATATTTTTTAATTTCTAACAAGTTACAAACTCACTTCGTATTTAGTTAGAGCCTGTATTAGTTCATAGATGACCGTAAATAATAATAGTATTAATTAATATCAATACGAATATATTGCTTAATTAATTTTGGCCTTGTCATATACAATCCAATTACAATTATAGAGCATTACAACGTACTAATACAAAGTATATTGGTATTATTTACGAAACAACTAAACTAAAACTTAGGTAGGTACTTCTTAAAATAAGTATTAAAAAGTTTTTAGTCTTTGTTTTCATGTTTTTCTTCTTAAACAATAGTAATCTAATTGTTAATAATTATTATGATACTGTATTGTCTAGTTCAATGTTTATTTTATTGTTTGTAACCTGAATTCAGAATCTTTTGTGTAATATTTTTATCTTCATCACTAATTATTGTTTATTTTACTTTATTATTATAAAAGTTTATTTAAAACCGGAGGTTTTAAAGGAAAACCAAGTTCTTTTTTGTTATATTTTATATTAATTTAAAGATTTCTATATAAATAGATCACAAATCTGCCAAATTGTATAAGCACCGTTAAATAGATACCTCAAAACGGGCACGATTAATTTTTTGTCTTTGAAAGAAAATTAAATATATTTAAATATAAATACTTATGAAAAAAGTACGCTTTATACTATAATCTGTAAAAATAATGTTACCTAACAAAAAATGAGGGTTTCAAATTTTTCTAAAAAAAAATAACAGAATATGCATTTTAGGGTTAAAACTTAAGCGTATAAATCAGTGCTCAAATAAAAACACCTTATGTTGGAAACTTAAATCACGATTTAATCTCAATTAATCATCTGCAAAGCTCACTGGATATTAATCATACATTAACAGCGGGTAGGTATTTCATGCTCAAAAGATACAAATAAATGTAAAATTAGTATCCTAAGACATTTATTAAGTACTCGTATGTAGGATCCAGCACATGATTCGCACCCGTAACAGACCTTTTCTAGGAGAAATATTTTTTAAGATAGATACAGGTTGTTTAATAATTGAAATTATCATGTATTTAAAGTCTTTATGATTGAAGTCCTGTCATGTGTGTCGATTTTTCAGATAAAAATTTACTAGCTTTCGCACGCGGCTCCACCCAATGTCTGTTATCGCGACGAACCATACCCTATGTCCTTTTTCAAGGTCTAATCTACCCCTATACCATCATCAAAAACGGTTTAGTGGTTTAGGCGTGAAAGACGGACAAACAAACACACACTATCACATTTATATTATTAGTATGAATATGATAAAGACCTAAGAGAATATAGATGTATGTAAGAATATTGTATGTAAGAAGCTAGGAATGGAGAATATGTTGAAAGGACTGCAATCAGAGAATAATGGGAAAACTGAATATAAGTTACGCCGACACAACACGGATAATCATAGGTACTTAGATACATTTCCATACGTAAATTACATTAAACTAGCTGTTACCCGCGGCTCCGCCCGCTTGGATGTCGATTATCGCGGATCGGGTTATGAAAAATAGATAGTAGCCGATTCTCAGACCTACCCGATATGTCAACAATATTTCATGAAAATAGGTCCAGTAGTTTCGGACGAGTATGGGAACGAACATTGTAACACGAGAATTTTACATATTAGAGATCTAGAGGACCAATATAAATATCTGTACTAAGCAGAAATCTAGTCTACCATCTCTAACATACCTGTCGACAGACACCGGAGCTTATTTAAGAACTGTATATTGATCTTGACGAACAAAGTATTCAAAATGATGTTAAGTCCTGTTGACTGATTGGCCTGATATCTGGTATATACTTTTAGTTTGGACAATAATACAATTTAAATCAATAAAACAGTTTAATTTGCTCTTAATACATTAGTTTTAAGATCGATTAAGATAGGAGTAAGTAAGTAAGTAATTAAAGTTTATTGCCACACCTCAAAGTACACAATTTGAAAGATTTACAAAACAATGGTACTCAAAAACACGAAAACATACACTGCTGTCTCCCAAACTAGGCCAAAGCCTGGATCTTGGGAGACAGGAGGAGTTGGTCAGTGTTCAGAACATTCGCACTGTAAGCAAGAGATCGCGGATTCGAACCCTGCCTGGACAGATTAAATTGTTTTCCTATAGTATAGTTAGCATGTAATATAGTTTAACTGCACTAACTTCTTTAACTTGCAACATAAACCTATTACAATCAAATCAAACGAAAATATCTTATTCACGAATCAATTTCTTTCTGTACTACTATCGTAACACAGCAAGAACATTCTAATAACGTTTTATATCAGTTTAGAATGCTTAGGAACGTGCATTTTTTAGTTTATCTCCATCAAAATCAGATATCAGGCATCTTGCTGGGTCTTCGCAGGTCACAGGTCGTTGGTTAGAAGATCAGCCAGCGATGTACCGTGTGCGAATCTCGTTTGAAATCATATTGATATGGTATTTTAATATCTCTGTTTTTTTATTGTAGTAGGTTCTAGTAGGGTTATTACTAGTATTTACAGTAACCTCTCTATGCCTACTCCACACGGTTAGGTATTTAACTAAACGTTAACAATCTTGATGTATCATTTTTGAAGTGAAAACTTCTTTAGCGGCGTTGGATGGGTAAAAAGTGTTAAACTCGCATCAGGATCACTTGACCTTTGAACCGTAAACGACGACTGACGTCATACAACATTAGCTACAGATTGTTTATTTTGTTAGGTACGCTAAGAAGCTTCGTAGCTTAGCGGTAAGCGCTTCGACTGTTAGTCCTTATAGTTTCAGATAGTACCGGGTTCGAACCTGGGCTCCTGACACTCTTTGTGATCAGTTTTTATTTATGTAATTTATTACTTTTTATGATTATTTTCTCTTATTGTAATTCATTAATTTCTTCTGACAGAAAAATAGTGATAGGTTCTATGATTGGCGCTATATTATAGGTATGGTATGGTAGGTATGTTATGTCCTTTTTATCTTTTTCTCTGTATATAACGAAGAAAGAAAGAAAGAAAAAGTTTTCACTTCTGCCGGCACTCCCGGAGTGCAACCCGTCTTTTTTTGTTTTATACCTTACTACAGAATACCGTGGCCATAATAACCATAAGCCATGAGACCCAGAGCTCACTGGAGAGTTTTTGTGCTGTCAGTGGGAAGACCAAAGGCTATTCCTGCTTTGTCTTCTACACTGACGGCACAGAAACTCTCTGTGTTCAGGTTCTCTTGGGTCAGCAGCACAAGTGTGACTCCTCTGGTATTGCACACGTCTATAGGCCACGGTAACAACTTACCATCAGGTGGGCCGTTTCCTATAAAAAAGTACCTATCTAAACGAAAGGAGTGTTACATGGATTAGTACTGGTCTTCATTGTAACCTCCCTATTTAATAATTAAATTGCTTGTGTTTGGAATGGTTCCACGACCGTGATATACTGGGTTTAAATATGTAATGTTAAATCTTCTCGCCATAGGTTTTTTTTATACCAGTTAGGTGGAAAACTAGCACACGGCTCACCTGATGGGAAGTGGTTACCGTGGCCCATGGACGTGTGCAACACCAGGGGCGTCACACTCGCGCTGCCGCCCCTGTTAGAACAGAGAGTTTCTGTGCCGTCAGTGTAGAAGATAAAACAGGACAAGCCGTAGGTCTTCCCACTGACAGCACAAAAACTCTCCAGTGAGCTCTGGCTCTTATGGCTTATGGTTATTATACCCTACTCTCCGCTGGGAACACAACACGAGGTTATTATGACCGCGGTATTCTGGAGGGCGGAGGTACTACCCCAGTCGGAGTGCTCAATTGGACGGAAATACCGTCGTGTTCTGCCTCCTTGAAAGGTTAGGTTAAGTTAGGTTCAATCCCGGGTATTTTAAACGGGGATTTTGGTACGTCTGATGATAAGCTGAGGTGCAATCCAAAGCATAGTGGCTGCTATCTGAGGAGGTCGACAAACTGAGGATCACCATTTTAGGTAGTATCTGTATTGGTGACCCTCATTCTGGGGACTTAACCTTTAGTTTACCATCAGGCGAGGAGAATTCATACTGATGTGACCGTTGTTAAAGATGTAAAGACCATGACATATCATCTGCTTCTGTCCTTACACACTTTCACACTTCTTGAGCTTGTTCTACTAACATTAAACGTTCCAATTCAACACGCAGGTTTCTAAATAAATCAAATTAACTAATAAATATTATATAACTCTAATCGTAAATCATATTTATATAGTTCCTTATTAAAAATTAAAAAGTCACAACATCTAGACATAAATAATAACAAATTAAATATTTCTTAAGTCTGAAAACAGTCAATCATCTCTGACGGCTTAGCTTTTTTAAAATTAATAGGTGTAACGAGTGTTCTACCTAATATTAAAAACTATAATGACGGTAAAATTAGGTATGATTATTTGTTTTCGTGTAAAATAAAAATATGTGTGCATAATGTGTATGTTTTTGCAATACGTACAGGGTGGTTGTGTTTATGTAAACAATGATAACGATAATAAGAAAATAGTAGTCCATAATCGAGTGTAATACGCCTTTAATATTTAATGATATACATTTAGTAATTTAGACCGTATGTAATTAATAATAATAGTTATAGAAAAATATAACTTAACAAAATAAAATATATTTGTGACTAAAGGTAAATCAAATCGAATACAAATACAATAGTCAAATCAGTTTATAAATGAAGAAATATTGGTATATAATTTTTATACATACATAATTTTTCTGTATGTATATTAATATTTCTTCATATATGAACTCCGCCGTTTTGAAGTCGGATAAGTTAAAGCTAACATAATCTATCTACAGTTACAGTTTATTTGCTCTCAGTAAAGCCCCGCTGTAGGGCGACCTCTGACGTAATACATCAGCAGTAATCCCTTCAAACTTTGCTAAATTGTTTGTTAGTACTTCATCTCGGTGTTATACTTAGTGGGATTCGGGTTCCACCTCTTAATGCCTTGCCTCATTTAGAGGGAACCATGTGTGAAATAGCTGACCCTTCATAGACACAAGACAATGTTCAATTATGTTTAAATATTACACGAGCATTACGACTTCTGCAATTCAATGTAGCAACATAAAAATACTTCAATAAGTGTATTAATATTAGTGGGTTAAATTAGTAGTCAGGTACTACATCTGTCTACCCCAGTCTCACCTGCTATTTAATTTATTAAATAATATTAGTCTGTACTATTGTTAAAATTGGGACATCCTGTATTCAAGGCTCAAAAATCAACTTAACAAATAAACTTACGTAACTTATGCCAAAATTTAGATATTTGCAAAACATAAAATACAATTATGTTGAAGGATAACATATAATGTCAATTTTTTTGCGTTCAGTATAAATAATATAGAAGCCTTTGTTAACTTAATTGCAGTTAAAAATTATAATGCGAATCTATATACCTAGCTGTAAGTGTTTCTGCAAAAGCGCTTAAATTGAATTTTGTAACTTATTTTGCTGGAGTTTTTAAATCATACATTGTCGAGGTAATAGGCATGTGATTCTAATCTTGGTGAATGACGCAAGTAAATTTTAATATAAATTTTACAACATTTAACAGTTACTTTTTTGGATATTGCTGTAAAATAAACTATAGCTAACTTTTACAAAATAAAGTGCAAATAGGCTACGGCCCAAGGCGCTGAATAATGAATTATTTTGACTACATATAGTTATGGAACATTAAAAGAAGCAATAGTAGGTGATAGATTCAAACCAAACTGAGAGGAAAGATGGTGTGGCTACTTCTAGCAAATAGTAAGTGAGATTGGCTATGGATCTCGAAGATATTAGGTCCGGGCCGGTCCCTATACACCAAAACCTTATATAATATGGTATTATTCATAATCGCATTGATTGTACAGAACCACCTGATTAGTTTTTGCTAAAATAAAGTAGTTTTTGCAACATATTCGTGGAATAAGCATCATTACAAAATATGAGGAAAACATTACAGGTCGTGTGTACAAATGTTAGTTTTTATGACGTTCGTATAAAGACGTGCAAATTGATCTATTGTAGTGGAATCTATTTAGATACATATCCCGTCACGATTTAAATATATTATTGATTTGCTTTTTTTATATAAGTCTACATTTTTTTTTTTTGTAAGAATATTAGCAACCGAAATTATCGAAATTACTAATATTCCCTCTAACCCCTCCAACTAAGCTAAATTGCTTGTGCTAGGACTGGGTTCACGTTGGTAGTGTAATGGCCAGGATTCGAACCCGGGACCTCTCGATCGTACGGCCGGCTCCTTAACCGCTAAGCTACCAACGCTTGTGTGACCGAAAAAGTATAGCTTCAGTCTTACATTCATTACAGGATCGTTAGGTACTTTTGAACAACTGCTAAAAATACCTAGGGATCATATAAATCCTATTACCTACTACTCCTAACGCGAAAATTTGTAGGCATGGATGGATGGATGAATGAATGTTTGTTTGTTACTCTTTCAAGTAAAAACTACTGACTGGATTTTATTGAACTTTTACAATAATATAGCTGAAACATCAACCCCTCTAGAAAAGTGGCAATTCGCTAGCAGGTGTTTGATGGAATAGAATGACGATTGTATAGGATTTGACGTATTTGACATGCGATAACGACTGTCATTTACGTCAAATACCATACATTCGTCATTCTGTTCCATCAAACGCCGGCTAGCGAATTGCCACTTGTCTAGGGGCAGAATAACACATAGGCTACAATAATTAACGAAAACCGATATTATAGCGACAACCGACATCCACACGGGCGGAGCTGCAGTCAAAAGCTAGTAGTTTATAAAGGGGTTCATATTATTTATTCCAGATCTAACATTATAATGGTATTCCTAAGACAAAATGGTATAAAAGAGGTGTATGTATGATAAAATTATGAATTACCATGATTATGAGCTTGATCGTAAGTTTTAAGAAAAATTATGAAGAGCGATTGATCATTATGATGTAAAATGTATTCAGACGTGACAGTATGAGAAACTATTTCGGAATTTCGATAATAGAACTTAAAATTTGAAAAAATGTGCACCCTTTATATAGTTACAAAAATCAGCTTAAATATTATGTAGTTTTCAAATATATAATATAATAATTATTGTGATAATTGTTGATAATTAAATAGTCAACATCAAAATAAATACTGTTTAAGTGGTTCTTGCGGTAATTTAAATGATTATTGCGTACATATTGGGTATTGAGATCTATAGAATCGATATAGTTTTGAACTTGAGTCCCATGTGAACAAAAACAAATGTATCTATGATAAGAATGGTTAATATACGATTGTGGTAAATGTATGTGCATCATACTATCAATTATTTTTAGTATTAATAATCAGTATGTGTTTTCTTTTATACCATTGAGGAGGCAGACTAGCTCACGGTCCACCTGATGGAAAGTAGTTACCGTGGCCTATAGACGTGTGCAATACCAGGGCCGCAGGAGAGTCACGCTCGTGCTGCCGACTCAGAGGGTTTCCGTGCCGTCAGTGTAGAAGACTAAGCAAGAATAACCTTTGGTCTTCGCATTGATCGCACAAAAACTTTATATATACATTTACATATTTATTCATCATAACCGAAATACTCATATTTTATTAATTTTTACTTCATAAATTTTATCACAGTTCATACCTAAATTACACTTAATACAGGCGAAATTGAAATATTTTAATAAATACATCATCACTACATAGTATAAAATAAAGTCGCTTTCTCTGTCCCTATATCCCTTTGTATGCTCAAATCTTTAAAACTACGCAACGGATTTTGATGCGGTTTTTTTAATAGATAGAGTGATTCAAGAGGACGGTTTATATGTATAGTACATGTTTGATATAGTAGAGGGTGCAATTGGAGCGAGATCTGACGCCACGCGGGCGGAAAAATATTGGCGGTATAAAGTTCGCTGGGTCAGCTAGTATTTACCAAATTACAAAACAAATCGATTATGTCAGGTCTGCGAAGCAACTCTAGATGTAAATATAACATTATATATTCAATATACAACGGTGAATTTTAAAATAGCAAATGACCAAAATATGGTGTATTGCCAGTGTAAATAGACTGGATGAGGAAGACAGGGGATCGGTTGCTGTGACGCCGATTGCAAGAGCTATATATCCAGCAGTGATGCAGTAGACTGTAATTGAATTCCAAGAAAAACATAAATATCATTGCTTACCTAAGCCACACTCCTAATAAGTCTTATAAATTATATCAAACAGACTTATAATTGGTAATGCACAAATTATGGATAAATTTGATAAAATACAACTATTATTCCCGCCTTTTCAATTGACAGCTAAACCACAGATAACTTAGGCTAAACTCACATTGAGGTGAAATAACAAAACGTAAGTGGCCAAATACCTACAAGTTAAAAAAAAACAATTACAGTCCTCTAAGCCCGTTCATCGTTACCATTACCAGAATCCATCTAAAATATTTGGTCTGACTTTGGGTAAGGATTCTTCTACGTACGAATACTGTACCGTATAAGGGATATCCATAACCTTGAGTGTACCTTTACGTGCTCCTCCATTTATAGCCGTAACAATTATAATCTTATAGAATCTTTAAAATTAATATATCCTGTATTGCCAAATCGTTTTTCAAGATATGAAAAATGGCGACCGATGTTCAATAAATTTGTAATTTGAATGGCAACTACAAAATGTTGCACGTAGTTAATGGTCAGTTTGATGGACTTTTATAATTATATTATATATCTTATTCCTTCCAACTCGTCTAGTAGTAATCTACTTCTACACTACTATTATAAAGAGGAATGATTTGTATGTTTGTTATGAATAAACTTAAAAACTACTGTGCCGATTTAAAAAAATCTTTCACCATTGCAAAGCTACATTCACCCTGAGTAACATAGGCTATATTGGATTTCGACGGGAACGTTTTTACCACCCGTGCGAAGCCGGGGCGGATCGCTAGTATTACTATATAGAAATCGTTAAAATTTTAAGGTTTTCTATGGCACACACCAATGACTTTTCTATGCTTTTTGAAGTTATGTGTGTATTTATCGCAGGTTTATAAGTGCCCGGTTAATGGCATCGCCACCTATTACATTGGGACCTAAACATAGCACATAACATAACTCACCGGCGGTGAGTAGGGTAGCCAGTGGAGTTTTTGTGCTGTCAGTGGAAATACCAAAGGCGATTCCTGCTTTGTCTTTTACACTGACGGCACAGAAACTATCTGTTTACAGAATTGGCAGCACGAGTGTGACTCCCTTTGTGTTGCACACGTCCATAGGCCACGGCAACCACTGTCCATCAGGTGGACCGTGTGCTTCTCTGCCACAAAAATCAGCCGAATCCGTTCAGCCGTTAGTGAACATCCAAACATCTTCACAAACTATACATACATATAATCACGCCCTTATCCCTGGAGGGGTAGGCAGATGTGAATTAACACCCACATTTCACCAATCTGTATTCGGTCCCACGTAATAGGGGGTGACCTATTGCCGTATTCTGGGCACTATTGTTGACTCGAGCCATGCATCTGAGGCTGAGTCTAGGCTGTATTATATCTGTCTGATGTTAAAGTTAATCAGCACTATCCCTTAGTCGCCTTGTACGACACCACATGGGAAGAGAAGGGATGGCCCAAATTCTACTCTGCAGGGAACCACGCGGCTACTTCTACGGGAACGCGGGAACAGAGCTAGAGTAAACTTTTACATTTACAAAATTAATCCGATACTTCAAGGTACTGAGTCTGAAAACTTCTTGTATTAGTAATAATCATTTCCACCCAATATGTCTGTAAGAATTTATTACCCAGCAGCGAAATAATATATGGTTGACAAATAATAAATTATGAATTTTAATTAAAATATCATACAACCAAAATATATGTCTTACATTACAAATGAAGGCCCGCCCCAAATGTAAAGGAAAAATTCGACCTCAAAACAACGGATAAGGTCGTCCGTTCCATTCATTCGGTCATTCATTCACTCACTCTTTCGGTCAGGATCCAACCGGAAGTGGCCCTTATCAGGCAACGGAGGTGACGTCACAAACCAGCACAATCAATGTGAACCGAACGTGATTGTTGTATAAATAAAAGATATTTTTTTACTTCAACTTCTGAGTAAAACAATGCGAAGCGGGAAATGTTTGAATTTACACAAAACAAACATCTTGTAAATGTAAGAGGAAGTTATAATAACGTTAAATGTTCGTCAACAAACAATTTAACATCGAAAATAGTTTCGGAACTCCACACACTTGATTGTAAATAAGTTATTAATTAAAAATGTGAGTAGGAAAGTCATAAAGCCTATAAAATTGTTATAGGAACATCGCAAGGGCCGCCTTGGTAACAGTGTGCGTTGATAATATTCAAATTCAATCACGCCGCTAACTGGAAACCTGTACGTGTGTCATATATTACCCTCCAATTGTAATTCTGAGTAGCTTTCCAATAAAAAACACATTTCCTAATTTACTCGGAGTGGACGTAAGTATTGTGTCGGAACAATGGACCTGACTCACATCACGTGATTCATTCAAATATCGAACGCTTAAACGATATCGATAAAACAGTTTTCGATTTTCAAAAAGTCTTAAAATTGGAATGCGATTTTGAATGGAACAATTTTATAGTTGAGAATGAGACTGCCTGTTCAATTTTTAAATTTGACAGTTTCAGTGAGTTCGTAATTTAAAATTTTTGATTGGTGTTCTAGGGATGGGAAAGAATGGAAATAAAATGTGTGCCAAATTTAAAATAAACAGCGTATGTTTTGGCAGGGAGTATCGGATTCCAACGCACTATTATATCTACAATGTTATTGAATCGTGGGCGAAAGGTATCTCACGGTGCTGAAGATATCAAAAAATATCACAGGTAAGTATACGTCAATTATTAGAGCAAGCTAAATATAGGTGTTATGTTTCTCTGATAGTCCTCTAAGTATAAAAGTAATTTAAATATATGAATTAATTTCAGAGGAAAAGCGATGCAATTATTATCAGACTGGAGAAGCAGCCATTTCAAATAACATTGCATGGCTTGTAAGACAAATGGAGAACTGATCTCTGCCTTAACTCATCACCATCTTAGCATGGATTCCAGTTCCCAGAGCACGGGGTCTCCTCATTTTGAGATGGCTTTTCATTGGAATGACTACCTCCCAACCCGAAAAGGAGAGCTTGCCCTAGAGCTTAATCCATCAATCTGTAGGTCCCCGGAGATATTGGTGGATCCCAGAAAATACCCTATTCCTTTTCTTTCCTGGTCTTTTAGCTTCGTTTCCTGATTCTTATAATGTGTGGCAAATTACGAGTAAAACCTCTGGTATGCATTCCTAAGTTGACTTGTCTATTTAGTACTATTTTGACGTTCATTTTAAGAGATATAATTAGAATATTGAATAATTTTTAATGTTGTAAGTGTTTTAAATTATCAATTACATATTGCTATATTACCTAAAATATAGGTAGAGGTCACAGACTGGTAGGAGCGGTTTAAAATTATGCATAACACGTTTAATTGCGTTTGATACTTGAATTAGTTAAATTGAATCCTTTCAAAATAGAAATAAAAGTGAAAATTGAATGAGGGTAGTTGTGTAAATAGGGTTCTCCAGTTAAAGCGATGTACGACAATTTAGTAAAGAGTGATTAATTTATTTTTAATTGGACCGAGTGCGAAAATATCACTGTTAGCTATTATATGGCATTCAACGCATTCAAGCTAGTGTCATATAAGTCACACATTTAAAGATACGGTTCTGTATGACTTAGAAGTAATTGCCTTTATTATTACGTATTGTCGCAAGTATTACATTACTATTGCGATTTAACACTATATTAAAACCTGAGCATTTTTGTTATACACGTTACTGAAAAACTATCACGCTTTTACATTTGTGCTTTAACATCGTAATTTAATTTCATTTCTTGATTATCTTTCAGAAACTATAACCGAAAAAAATTAATACTAACAATTTTATATTCATTGTACAAATTAGTTATTGTGCTACTAACACCATCTTTTAAAAAACCAAAGAGTTTAATATGCTGCTATAGAACTAAATACAACTTTAATTGCGGGAGTCCTCACAAAGCTAAGTTTTTAGCTAATCAATAAATATGTATTTTAATCACAACATATCTTGCAAGTACAGCATAACGATATCGATATTATAAGCTGAAACAAGTCACATCCCTTTAACTCGGTGACAGTCTGTCTAAGCCAAGAAAGTTGTTTTCATTATAAATTGTGATTTGTAATGGTTTTATAGAACGGCTTTACATCCTTTGAGTACAAATTGAGTAGATTCATTACCTATGTAAATTTTAATATCATTTAACATACCTAATTCTTTAAGGTGCGTTATTTAGATGTTTATTTTTTCCTAAAAAATAAACATCTAAATAACGCACCTAAGTATTTAAATAAAAAACAACCGAATTAATTAACTCCGCCTCTTAACAAGTCGATTAAAAATCAACTCGATTACTTAGTTCTGTAAAATGACAAAGTTTCGTCAACATACCTAGTGTTATTTAAGAATATATTTAATGAAACCTGGCACTTAAATTGACATGTAGTAGTTGAGAATATCGTTATTTTCATCGTAATGACAACAATTATATTTAGTTACTAACTGGTCCTTAAAAGACGCTAGTCTGTCCGTCTATCAACAAGCAAGATCCATGTAAGGGCTTTATCAGCCTCATAGTATTGTAATTAGGCAATTTATTTATCAAACTATTTGATTTAGTACTGGAAAGGGAATAATTACGTTAAATGTCAGTCTATGCGTTTATGTGAATTTTACCTTAAAGGCTCGATGCGACTCACTTACAAGAAAATTAAATGAATGATTATTTGAATAATAACCTTAGAAAAAAAATGGTGGGGCCCACCAAGATCTGTGGGACACAAGCACCGCACCTCCAAGTCGGTCCTCCAACACGTTGTATTTTTAAGTCAATACTCTATATTTTTAAGTCGAAACTCTATATTTTCAAGTCGTTACTCTATATTTTTAAGTCAATACTCAAAATTTTTAAGTCGATAAGTACGTAAAAGTAGTATATTTTTATGTAGGTACTCTATATTGGTGTTAGTAGTATATTTTAATGTACTTTAGAGCTCAGGCCCTGGGCACGCACACCTACACTTTCAATTTAGCTTGGGTGTACGGGAGCGACTGTACTGACCTTTCAACTCAGAGACCACCCCCCACCACCTCGTCCGTAACTCAACTGGTATACAGTTCAGGTCTGAGCTCTAAAGTACATTGAAAATATACTACTAACACCAACATAGAGTACCAACATAAAAATATAGAGTACTTATCGACTTAAAAATATAGAGTATCGACTTAAAAATACAAAATGTTGGAGATCTTGGTGGGTTCTACCTTTTTCAGATTACTACCATTTTCTTCTAAAGTTATTATTCAAATAATAAGGCTAGTAAGTACTTATGTGCTATCATAGAGTAAGTATATCAAATCATTCCAAATCACATATTTTCCAAAAAATACTTTTAAGTAGGCAATGAGTAATAAACTTAATTAAGATTACTTACGGAAATTATATCACGTACGATGGTTTACAATCTTAGTGTCACATATTGCAAATGTCGCCATTCCACTTTTATGTAACACTCAATTAAAATGCAAATGTAATTCACAAAAAACGACATATAAACCTAGATCTTAGTTTTATTAGACTATGTCATTCGTTGCAAATTTAAGGCTTCATAGTTTATTTAATCATTTTGTGATTGTCCACTGCTGGACATAGGCCTCTCCCAATGTACATCCTAGCACCTGATCTTCCGCCTTCCGCATCCAGTCTATCCCTGTCACCTTTTTCAGGTCGTCTGGCTCGTTTGCTCCGGCGGTTAGTGGTCCTTCGATATACGTGGCCAGCCCAATTACCTCTTCAGCTTGCTTATTCTGCGAGCTATGTATTTGTTATACCACCGTGGTGGCAGAGAAGCACACGGCCTACCTAATGGAAAGTAGTTACCCCGAGCTATGAATGTGTGCAACACCAGAGAAGTCACACTCGTGCTGCCAACCCTGTAAACACAGTCGGTAACTTTAGTGCTTATTATTTTATTATCTTTTGAAGAAAGCCCATGTTGGTATACTTAATCAACCCCATAGTGTATTATGGTTATATTGAGTAGGTACTACAACTACTGCTTAAAGAAGACGTTTACTACATTCCTTGTATAGAAATAATTCGATTTTGTCGTCGCATAATTATCATAATAAACGGACACATTGCAAAATCGTGCATTCTCAGCGTCTCTTTCTTACAGTATCGCCTTTCCGTTCGTCATATATGCGGTTCCTGTAAACCAATTACCCGACAACTTTCGTCCTTTACAGCGTTCAGATAAGATCCAGATTCCAATAAGCAAATGATTCAAAGAACACAGCTGCGCTTTGTTGTTACAAGCGAACAAGGCCTTTATTTGTTGCGAGACAAAACTCATTCTCCCTTCTGTAGAAGTAATCAATGAGGCACTCGCGATGAAATGCGAAATGGATTATTTTTTCAAAAATGGAATTAAGAAGAGACAATAACGTTCATTGTTTTTAAAGATGGCGGACGGGACGGGTTCAAATATAAGATTATTACTTGTGTGCTTCGCTTATGATAATTTTATGGCTCACAAAGGCACAATAGTGACTTTATTTCTTGCAAAATTTTATTGTCGTTATGCGTTACGAAAACGGATATCTATCTAGTTATTCCGGTTCAAACAAAAAAAGCTTTTTATAATGAGTCTTTCAAAAACAGGAAACGCAGTGTTGAACTTCTTTCTCTGCTCTACTCAAATTAAAACGCGTTATTTTTAAAATAACATGATTATTTTTCACTAAGCCGCACTGGCGAATGGGTGAATGATTTAATTTACGATATCGGAATTTTTATTACTCCATATCTGCTTTAATACAAAAAAGTCATGCGCCTACCGTTTCTACCAGATAGAGGTGAACAGTTTGTTACCGTGCTTGTAAAATATAAACTGTGATAATTTGATTCGGAGAAGTTCAAACAGATATGTATTTAATTCGATTTTTATTATATTTGTGATCTATTGATTACACCTACCATTTAAATTTACATTCGATAATTATAACCAGCAGTTCCCATTTAATTAACGTGCTTGTACTTATTGGCACTCATTTCCATACACGTTTTTTTCTAATAAGAGAATTCGAATAAGACAAATACTTAATAATCAACTAAATAGGGACGTACCAACGGGCAGCTGCGATATAGATTAGTGACGTGTCACATGCTTCCAGAAAGCTGAATAGTGTGTTACGAGTAATTTAAATAGAGCGGTCCCTCAATTGGGGTTAATTCTCGTGTTTAAGGAATATGTGGAGTTTAATTATGAGGACGTGAGGACCGCAGCAGGCGATATGGCGCAACATAATATTCTGAACGCTTCATTGATCGATACAAACCATTTTTTGATTATTCAACTTCTTGTTTGTGAACTAAAGCTTTCTGTTTGAACAAAGAGTAATCAGGTTTTTGGCGAAACTAGGTTTGTTAAGGTACAATAAAATCAATTACTACCTACCAAATAGTTACGGCCCGTTAAAACTTTCAAATCAATCCGGAAACTTCAAATTCTAATAACATAAAGAGCACGTTTGCTATCTACTTACATCACAGACTCGTTTCAACTTTTTACCGAATCGTGATCCAACTTTTTGTGGAGAACACATATTCAGATGTGTAATGACCAATCTCCGGGCGTTGAACAAAAAAACGCAAGAGATCATTCGAGGCATTAATGCATCAGTTACTAAACCGTCAGATGCATGCTCTTGCGCATCCTTAACGTATTCATAATAAGAACAACAAGTTCCATTTTCAAACGGACGAATTACAAACACGGGGAGCGCTCCATGTTCAAATGTTGCGTTCGGTTCATATTCAAATTTATGTTTTGAAAATAGAACGAGAATGTTTCTTTATAATGCGCCCGTAAGTAGGGATGATTGATTTTTTAGTTTACATGTAATCGACTTTGTGCTTTAGTCGAGATCTCGGTTAAGCTCATTATGATTAGTATTTCATTTTACATGCAATGTTACTAAGTTAAATGTACAGCATAGATTAACTTTCTAAAACAGAGATATTCGATAAGGCAGTTCTTAAATAATCTGCAAATATTTATTAGCCTCATAAGATCCGTTGTAATAATTTGTCTCGATTGACGATTAGTTTATTACATGGTCGAGTATATGACTCGGCTGTGTAGGAAGCGAAAATGTAAACAAGTGCTTTAGGCAGCCATAAAAATATAATATTAGGTGCCAATACTTATTTGCGTTGCTTACGTAATTTTAAGATTGATCGATATTTATGAATAGTTTCAATACTATTACATGATTTTTGTCTCATTTGAATCGATTACTTTTTATTGAAACAATCTTCAAATTTTTTGAACCCTAAACTTTAACCCATTTAAATTGAATGACTCTGCCAGTTGTTCTATTAGTAAACACTGTTCCCCCATCACTAAAATATTCCCAAGATCTGACTCAGTATGACGGGAACGAGACTGATACCCGACACTGACAGGAAATTAGATAAATACCAAGAAAACATTCACAATTTTGAGTTTTTAATACGCAATGACAACTAAATTGCCCTACATCAAGTACAATTGGTTGTAATTAAAAAAAATCTGCTAGACAATACGGGGGCGTTCTTGACACACAGTAAATTCTTTATACATTTTTAATTAAGTTCAAAACATTATAGAGACTAGTCCACGCCACGATCCGGGGTCAACACACTTGGAAATACAACCACCATTACAATCTGACCTCTTGGTTCGAAGAGGATGTTAGAAATCGAGCGCGAGCTTAGGGCGGCCGCCTGCACTCCTCGCGCAGCGTGGTCACCCATCAATCAATGGGATCATATCGCTGCGCCGAAACGAGCCAGCCGCGTCTAACATTATGATTTTATAAGTTTGAGTAATATTTTATTTAAATTTTCGTTTGATTGAATGTTTCGGTTCGGAACGCTGTGGTTTTACGAGTTTAGAAAAGATCGACTAAATAGCCAATGATTAATAATATTAAGTATTTGCAATTCAAATGTTTAACGCACAACGGGATGAACGCTCAGCGCAATGAAAAAAAAGAAAAATGATTTGTGTGGGACATCTTGTAACACACGTCATCCATCTCCACTCGTTCGATATTTGAATATATCCGTTCGAATTTGGAACGGATCGAAATATGTTCGTTTTTCAATTGCTTCACTTTTGAATTTAGAATGTTCCCTACAGATAAAAATTCTTTCCGAAATTAAAAATGAAGGTACTTAAAATATTAACCCTGCTAGTTTCGTAGCTACATATTTTTGTCTAGACATTTTTTAATGGGCAATAAATTGTCTAGTGGTATTGTCATGATTTGGTTGTCGTACGAAAGGTGTGACAGAGAAATCGCGTTTGTGTAATTCTGTACGCGTTGCGTGTTACGTAAGACGTTGTATTGTGTATGCGAAGTGCCCGCACGCGCCACCTTCACGTATTCGCAATAGCGCGCGGGGTGGCCGCCACATTCTTTTACGAACAATATTTATAGATAAAAAATAACATTCAATTTAACGCTATGCTAATATTTTATGCACTGTTCGAAGCCGAATAAAATTAATACTGGTACTAATATTGAACAGACGGATCCATTTGAACAGTACACGCGTTTGAGTTATGCCAGAAATGCTTTCATATTTATTTGGATCCATCAAGCTTCATAACTGTCTATAGTTGCAATTTATTATCTGACATTAGAGGATTTTGTTTTGGAATCTTTGGTGTCATAGCTTGTCTCCAAGGTCACGCTTTACGTGTGTTTCTAATAGATCTTTGGAAGTAGGTAACTGCAAAGCGTTGGTAGCTTAGTCACAGAATAGCTTAGTGTCTAAGAAGTTGGCCTTTCGATCGAAAGGTTCCAGGTTCAAACCCTGGCCATTACACTACTGAATTCAAATTAAAATAAGTACCGTAACTTGGTTTAACTGGAGGGGTATTTAAAAAAAAAATTGGTATGCTTAGTTTTAAGATTAAAAATCTCATATATCTCCGGATTAAACATGTAATTTCTCAACTTTCTTTGCTCATACAAATTGCCATCACATTTCCATACATAACTCGTTAGAGGTCACATCATAAGACAATGTTCAATGAGCCAGTAGAGGGGGGAGGTGCTAGACCTCCGGAGGGGGGGGGGAGGAGGTGTAATTATTCGCCGCTAGCTTGGGACCACGCCCGCCATTGTGGCTTAAACATCGCCTTCAAGACTTTAAGCTTGAAGATGTTGACGTACCTCATTGAATGCTTTAAAAATTGTATTATGGAGAAAAGTTATGGCTTCAATAAAAACAGGATTTAAATAACAATTATTACTAGTTTACAGGATACGGTTGTTATATAGTCATTCAATTGAACGAATGAATGATGAAAGGAATGAATGAGTACCTATAAAATGTATAGTCCTGGCTGCACGGAACAAGAAATTTGGTGTCAGGAATATTAAAATTCAAAATTCAATGGTTCATGATAGTTTCTACGTCCGTTCCTAGAAAAGTCATTCTATCTCACCCTGGAACCGTGACACAATCGACCGATTGAATGAGGAACTGATTGGACAGGTATAAAATGTAGACCTACAAGAAACGTACTTACTAGGTCTACACGCCAAGTTGATCGCAGTTTACCTTTAAACGGGATTACGAGTAGCTCAATAATATGAATAAATTATACCATCATCAATCTAACTTATAAATAGAAACTTGTATATTACTTAACAATTTTTGCAATTACTTATTAGATTGGCATTTCCTGTGTCATATTACAAAATTATAATGTCAATGTAAAATCATTGACAAAGTAATATATCCTTCATTACAAAATCATATTTTAAGACTAATGTCATGGTTTATTCATAGACGGTACCGACTTAAGTTGAATGGTTGAACAGATCCGAAACACTTAAAAACATCGTAAAGAATCTTAGCGGGATTATAAACTTAGTAGAGAACCCTAAAAATATGAACCATCCGTCTGTCTGTTTCAAACACATCAATATAACTTTATCTGGACCGAAACCACTCAAAATATCTATTTTTAACCTAAAATCGAGCCGAGAGTAAATGTAAAAATCGTATCGTATCTCGTTATAGTGGATATGATTGATTTTATTACTGGACACAGATTCGATATTTGAAATTTATAATATTATGTACTTTCTGTTTTATTTTTTATGTTTCTCGGATATGCGGGCGTTGAAATTTTTGTATGTCGCGAACAGAATTCCATATTCAAAAATTATGATTTATTGCAATTCTTGGCTTGGAATAAGCCCTCATATACATTCGCTATTGCACGGTATGTTTTTATTTATTTTATTCCTTTAGATCTGCAATCTGCCTTGACTGGGCATTACAGGGTTAATAGAAATTTTAATATGGTCACTCTTGCCTGTTTCGTGATATAGGTTCAATTAACATAGGATCTTTGTTGTTTAGAAGAAAGTATGAAGTAAAGGGTACCTATCTAATCTAACTATAATTTTATCCATGTATAAAAATTTAATTCGGATTCGTTCAGGCCTTTTTGTATGAAAAAGTATCCAATATCCATCTACACAGACTTTCTGATTCAAATATTCTACTCCTCGAGAATCGAACCCGCAACATAAAATGCAGGAGTTGTGCACTAGATCACTATGCCAGATAGTTGTGTGTACAAACAATTTTCAAAGTTCCAACTAGAAGTAAAACACAAAATGAACTGTTATGTAAATGCAACACTTGAACAACGATAAATAATGCATTGGATATTACGGTCTTTGAACTCAGTACTATGTCTAGCTTTTTAGTAGATCTTATGTAGCAAACAAACACACGGACTGATATTTGTTGTTTTCGGGACTCCAACGAGATCTTCAGGCCTGGAAAAATATATACCTGTTGATTGATGGATGAGTGTGGCCTGAGGTGTCAAACGGCAGTTGTTCCCGCAATTGTCAAGATATGCCAAATCAAGATAAAGAGTAGGGAGAGTCTGGGCTCACAAGTGATGATGATGATGGTGACATAAAGGATACATTACATACAGTCATATCTCTCCCACTGAGGTAAGCAGAGACATTAATGTTCATATATGATACGATTCTGACACACCTACACTGTAATCTTAAGAGTCACAGAGTCACTTTTTTTAAAGAATTTTAGCAACCGAAATTATCGAAATTACTAATTTTCCCTCTAACCCCTCCAACGAAGTTAAATTACTTGTGCTAGGTGTGGATTCACGTCGGTAATGTAATGGCCAGGATACGAATCCGGGACCTCTCGATCGTAAAGCCGACTCCTTAACACTAAGCTACCGACGCTTAGAAAATGAAGTAAAAAGGGAAAAAAATCAGTCTGATTGTCACATAACATTTTAAACAAATTGTTTTACACAATTTTCATTGTGTGCTTAATATTATTAGAAATGTTTAAAATATTGGATAATTTGTGAATTTTTTATTCAAACTACGTAATATGTTGATAATTATTTATAATAAGTTATGCTCGTACCTATTATTTGCAGGACAATCTGACCTACACAAGCTAGTATCACGTAGCCGGGGTGCGAGGGGTATGTCACGAGACAACCTCACCTTCGGCCTAGCACATCGACCCACAGACGGCGTGCGGTTTAGTCGGTTCGAGTCCGACATAACCTCCCCCTCCGGCTCCGGAGGAGGGGGTATCCGGGGGGATTTTCCGCACGTAAAAAAAAGAAAAAAAACCTACGCATCACTGTCTCTTTTCATATTATTGCTAACTTTCAAAATATGGAGATAATTAATATCTAATCTCTTTTTGCTTTTAAGGGAACGATTGCCGTATGAACATAATTTCATCCAACAATCACCTAATGTAGATACCAAGATGAAGTTGACTACCTCTACCACGGAGGTAGGACACGTTGGCATTTCCGTTCAATCGAGCAGTCCGACTGGGGAAGTACCTCCGCCCTATAGAATATCGCGGCCATAATAACCTCGTGTTGTGTTCTCGTTGGTGAGTAGGGTAGCCAGAGCTCACTGAAGAGTTTTTGTGCTGTTAGTGGGAAGACCAAAGGCTTATTCTTGCTTTGTCTTCTACACTGACGGCACTGCGATTGTGACGCCTCTGGTGTTGCACACGCCCAAAGGCCACGGTAACAACTTGCCGTGTGCTAGTTAGTCAGTGACGAGGGGAACTAGAACCCAATTCTTGCCGGTTTGTTCAGCAGAGTTTCAAGTCCATGTAATCAGAACTTCCCGAACTCCATACAAGATTGCTATAGTCGTTCTATAAGAGGTAAGAATTCCTATCCACCGGCTTTTCTATTGAAAACTTTCGTCATTTGCCACTGATTCAACCACTCTATTGGCGCAAGCCTACAGCAACCGACATTATTGATATAAAACAACAATAAACCAATATTATCGATATAACCATAAAGCTTCCATGAACTGACATGGTTTACTCATAAAACGCTGGAACAAATAAACAAACGTATAGAATTAGTCATCGTATTGGAAGGCGGTCTGGTTCGTCTCAATACACGCATCTGCCACACTTATTATATGTTCCGCTCTGTACAACATATCCAGACTTTTTTATAAATCTTCTCTTAACATGCGTTTAGATTATCTGTGCACTTGTATTTCGAATTTCGAACGATCGTATTTAGATGTAAGATTTTGAAGTTTTCTTTTTTTTTCTGGAATGGCATCTTGTTAACTTATTTTAGGACACATTCTTACCAGCGTCAAGTGGGAATGATTGTTGATGAATGATGATTGCTATCATAGAAAAGAAATGGAGGCTTTATAAGGCTTCTAAAGAGATTTGGATGCAACACGAACAATTACAATTCGGTATAATACCACATTTCTACTCTTATGTGGGTTGTTTAACGTTATGTGTAAAATTCTTATTTTTACAAATAAAACTAAAAGGGGAATGCTGGATTTTGTATGGACTCCGTCCCCACCCTCCAACAGACATGGAATGCATGTCAGGTTGTTCGCTCCTACCCAAAAAAAGACAAAACACTTGATTTAGTTGGAAAATAATTCCAAAAAATGTGGTTATGTTCATACAAAAGTTTTTTTTTTTCTTAAACAAAGTTATATTTTATGTAAACAAATAAAAAAATGTACTAACAATAAATATAGTCGTAAAAAAATAACATTGAGGTGAATTATATCAGTCATCATCATCAGTTATCACGTTTTTTTAATTTAATAAACAATGTAAAAATGTCAATCCTTCTAGACGACCGGACATCGCTCTTGATGGTCTGATTCCACAGACTACATAAGGATGATTCAAGTCGTTTTCGAGCGTTAGTAAGCTTATCTCTGTGGTTAGTATATTACTTACTCTGTGGTGAAACGGTAAGTATTGTATTATCTTTGGAAGTATAGTAATCGGCATATATCTTGACCCTAGTGATTTCACAAAATGTACTGAGCGCAGTTGAGTATTATCTTTTGAGAATAGTGCTGGGAGCTATGCACTGATAAAATTTATCAAACCAATATGCACGCGCCAGGGGCTCGTTTTTCCCGGAACTTGAGATCAAAATATATGCTACTATACCGAACCATCAAAACAGTTCGGCGGTCGCCCACACGTTCCTACTGGTCCGAAGTAGACTATAGCAGACCAACTATGTTTAGTACATTTTGTGAAACCTGTGAATTCAAGATATACCGGTAACGATACTTTCATAGACAATTCAATTAAAAAATTCCGAAGGTAACGCTCGAAAACAACTGGAAGTTTTTTATTTTTTTTTAAAGAATATTAGCAGCCGAAATTATCGAAATTACTAGTATTCCCTCTAACCCCCCCAACTAAGCTAAATGCGTGTGCTAGGAGTGGGTTCACGTCGGTAGTGTAATGGCCAAGATTCGAACCCGGGACCTCTCGATCGTAAGGCCGACTCCTTAACCACTAAGCTACCGACATTTTAATATACTTAGGTAGCATGTGGAATCGGAGCATCCAGTCCGGTCTTATGTTGCGCACATTACGGTGGGTACGTGGTTTGGTATTTTGGGCAAACAACAAATCCGATGGTCTATAATTACTTTAATCATTATGTCCGGTGGATTGCTCTCCAGAAGATCGTATTTGGTTCAGAGCATGCCAAGTTCGGTGGTTCGCTCTGCACCAAATCCAGTGGTCCGTTAGGCGTTTTGTAAGAATGCTCGCCCTCACACAATATATGCAAAGTTAGCAAACAACGAACGAGTGACGACTGCTTGGCGCGAACTGCACTACCTGCGTCTACTCACACCGCACTTGTTTTTTTTGCAGCTTCGTATGCATCGCTTTAGTCATATTAAGTATAGGAAAAGAAAAATATTTTATACAACTTTTTGTATATCTCCATAGTAAAAACTCCTAGACGCTGTAAAATCTAAACGTCATACTATTCAAGTATGTCGCCATAGTAAAAGAAATATTTATTCTACTGGGCGCTTTGAATGACATATGTTTCAAATTTATTGGTAGGTGGGGACGTTTTCATGCAATGCCCTTTTTAAAACAATACTAGATACTGTTAAATTGTTCGATTTTAAATTAGAATTCCTTCATCAAATTATTTTTTCTTTTTCTTAGCTGATCAAATATTTATTTCTGTTATGAAATATAGTCTATGGTAATTACAACAATTTTTATATATGAAGCAAATTTATTTTTTGAGTTCGATCACGAAATCTACTCGGTAGCGTTTTAATCTTTCTAGCACCAAAACTAATTAAATTACTGGTGAGACTAGGTGCTGCACGCGACCTGCGGGTGAAAAAGTCGATAAATCATTAAAAACGGAAAAGTAATTAATAATTTATAAAAAACCGTCGAGCACCGATGCACGGTAGAATTGGTTTTCAATAAAATGAATATTCGTATTCGAGCTGCGACACTCGCTTGCCACACTCAATCACAATCCGCCGGGCAGCTTATGAATCTGGAATTTGACCGTTTTTAGCCCCATTCCACGGTACCAAATTAAAAATGTAAGAATTCTCGCTTGCAAAAGGAATTTATATTTTATTTCATTTCATTAAATCCGCCATCTTTTGTTTCCACGGCCCGTTCCGATTGGAATTCATATTTTTCTGTGTTTTGTTTCGGTTTGCGAGCGGCGTATTGTTTTATTGTTATGTCCGTTCTAAATGTTTCGTTTCTCGTTCCGAACAGAGTATTAATTATTTTCTTATTTTTGATGAACGTCCGGCGAATTTTCGAGACGACTTTCAACGGTAATTAAGAGTCCACGATAATAAATTTGGCCTTTATAAAAGCAATCATGATTTTCAATAAAACATTTGCAATGGCTTGAATTCATTCGAAAGATGTTAGATCGGATGATCTTTGGGTGAAATCGCGGTTGCCAGTCAAGATTAGTCCGCGGCCGACCGAATACTTACTATGCTTAAACTATTAAACGCAACGTCGAATCCGAACAGACAGAGATACGTATCGTTTACCGAAAATAATACCGGACCGTAATCTGACATTCTCATACGAGCGCCCGGAGAGTTACGCAAGTGACTTTCCGCCTTCCGACAACAAGAGGGATTATTTGTTACTCATCAATCTTAAATAGACACGGACACTCCATTGTTCCCGTGACATTTAGACGAATTTATAAATAACACCGCTATATAAATTCTAATACTGTCGGTCAAACGTAAATCTAATTTAATTAATACGCACACCGTGCATAATGCAGACAGATTTTCAAATCGGAACGTAACGCGTCGCGGTTGTGTCCGCGCACGCGCCTTATTGATACAAATTATAATTTATTCCAAATTCAAACGATGCCCGCGTTTGAATGTGAAATAGAGCACATTCCTAATTGTTAGCATACGCTCTAGCACTATCGGCCAATACCTTTTCGTATTTCGAATGTCTCTTTGTATTCGAATTTAGAAAAGCCGATTATTTTGCTTTCTTTCGTTGACGTTGAGCGTTATTGTGTGCAAATGTAATTGTTGTTGCGTCTGGTTATTGCTGTAAGTATGAGCGTTGAGCGCCGATAGATAGTTCCATCTCGCGCTCGTATCGCAACCACTGTCCATAAAGATTATGTCGAATGCGCCACAGCGTTGATGTCCGCTAGTGAACTTTTTATTAACGTTCACGGTTCACTTTTTACACTTAGTAACACTTTTTGTCCTGTAATCGGTGTAAATAAATCCATTGTGTGTAATTTATATTATAATGGTAAATCTAAATGAAAATTGTCACGCTCTATTGACGCATAGCTTGCTATAACATGGAAACGCAAGTAAACAGAAACTGCATTCCATGTAATTGATTGTAACGTTGCCAACGTAACATACTGCCAAAATTCACATCGTATCTTTGGATTTATAGGCTATATATACTGGACGTGAATGTGACAATATTTTGTTTGTGTTAACTGCAGATTGATGCGGAAATTTTTAACGAGAGCCATTGGGGTAAGAGTTTCAACTGAAATAGTGTTACATTATCTGTGGTGTCACATCATGTCGTGCTACAGACGAATGTCCATTAAAGTTATCTGCGTGAAAAATAAACATTCAGTTCTTAGTAACCGGTGTAATGAGCCTCCATTCTTTGTAATTAGATCAAAGCTTTATTGTTTAAGTTTATTTATTGTTCTGTAAGCAAATACTTTCGTTTATCTTAGTGTTACAAGTAGGTACAATTTTTTGAACATGTAATATTAAATTCTACTTTTCAAAAGTTTTAAAACGGATATTCGATTTTTGAAAGTCATAACTAGAGTAGCTGACGAACAGATAGTACCGTGGAATAATAATGTTCTAGAATTAAATCGTATCTAAACTGTAGTGCACTGCTCGAAATAGGGCGCGTTTGCAGCAATTATTTTAGCTCTGTCTTTCTGAAAATTGGCAGCCGTGTGAGATCTTTTGCGAACGGTATTCGGTTGGGAAACAGTTGAAGCTGCGACCAGTCTACCGAGACCCGCAATCCTCCCCCCATACACCTGATTTTGTTAGAAAACTACTGAAAGGGGATATACCAGTTAAGATTGGATGGGTTTTATAAATAAAGTGCCCTGATATGCGAATAATAGGTAAGTCTGTCCGTCAGAGTGCGTTCGATGTGCGTAGTGCACTCGTTATTATTTTATTTTGGTCTAAGTTGCATTGGCTCAACGCTTTGTTCGTTGGATTGACTAATCATGATGATCACTTGAAATAAATATAAGATGTTTACAGCGTTGCGTATTAACTGTCGAGTAGTTTTCGATCTACTGCTTGTAAAATTGAGGAAGGATTTATTATATAAGTGGCCAGCATACAAAAAAAAAAATATTGCATACTCAATTAGCTCAAGATTATTTTCTTGGTTGAACTATTCGATTTTTCTGAGTTTATCAGTGGAAAACATTTTTAAATTTATGAACTGCTTAGTGTTTTCGAAAAAGGCGAACCCTCTAATAACCATCTCAATTTTGGTAATTTATATAATAGTGAGTAATTCTAAATGACTGGAGCTTGGTACCCTTGTATAATCAATATAGCAATGATTTCAACGTGGCACAAACCTTTTATTAAACCAGTTTTTATTCAATACAACAATAGAACATTTAAAATAAAATAAAAAATCGAGAATGCCCATAAATGTGCGCTATTAATTTCTGCTACAATTTAATACCATAGAGAGAAATCGAACAGAAAAAAGTCCAACCAACGCCGTCGCGCGCTGAAAATTTACATTTGTAATCAGAGCCATTAACGTCGACAATAAAATGCATTGACATGCGCTAGAGAGGGAAGGCGCTATAGTACACGAGCGAGGCGGCCGCTCCTCGGCGAGTAGCGCCAGACACAATAGCGGCGCGTGCACCGCCAGACAGAGATGCGCGTATTCAGGTAGAAAGAGATAGATTCACATTTGTTATCGCTGCTTCGATTCAATAATAGGTACGTTCGGATTTTATGCGTTTGCGAAAAATGCACTCAGATTTATCGTTTCGCTTTCCGCGTAGTCTATTATCGTGTACTGTAGTAGTTCATTTTTTATTATTTTCCATATTGTATCTGGCCCCTATCTCACCAATGTAGCTTTTATTATAATTTTTTTTAGTAAAATTT
Organism: Eilema caniola; assembly: GCA_949126895.1. NCBI lineage: Eukaryota > Metazoa > Arthropoda > Insecta > Lepidoptera > Erebidae > Eilema > Eilema caniola. Next base: position 6,444,429 of record OX421488.1, on the reverse strand, counting down.
AGAATTATTTTTTTATGAATTAATTACATTAAATACTTATTAGAAATTAGAAATGGGTAGCATTCTGCAAATATCATAAATTTTATACGAATTAAAATAAAAAAAAACTACAATAAGTTCTAAGCTCGCGGTGAGCATACAAAGAGAACGCATTTAACAGAGTGCGGGACAGGTGCGCGCGCGCATTCCCGCGCGTTGTGCGAAAACGAGAAACGCCGATTAAAATGAAATACGCGACGTACGCAGTACGCAGGTTAATTAATACGCACTATTTCAGTAACCGACGAAATATTGTTGTAATTTATGTGGCTGGATTTGCAGTGGATTAGAGGAAAATAGTACCTACATAAATTACTAAGTTGGCAATTACTTACATGACTATTAAAAATTAATTTACTTACAATAAATAACGCAAATACTATAAGTAAGTACGTATCACGTATATGTATCAATTTAAGCATACGTATTAATTTGAAAATGAAAAAAAGCACTGGATGATAATGCTAATAAAAGAATAAAAACGATAGAATAGTGGCAACAATGGTTTATGTAATTAAATTAATCATGAGAAATAAGTCATTTTATGACACATATTCTGTTCTATGAGACGACTAGGAAATAGAACTTCTCTACATTCGACTATACACGTACAGTCTAGATCAGGGTCAGAGTCCTGAATCAAGAGTGTGGCAATAGACTCGGGGTGATTCAATTGCCATATTCGTGTAAAATGGTGGGATAAGTATATTGACATAGGGAGATAAGAAGCGGGATTGTATATTTTTACAATTTTAGTTAACAAATAGAAAGGTATCACAGCACATAATTCGCCGCAATCATCATTAACCATAAGTACCGCAACGTACGCAACAGCGAATTGTTACATTTGGAATAACATAACGTATCTACGCAAATAGCCGGCCGTCTGCACCATCTGATTGCGGAACAGAATTAGATATATAGTTCAAATAAATTGTTTGACGAAGCTTTTTAAATAAAGAATAGTAAAAGATTGGTAAAGACTGACCTATATTCTTATTTTATTGATTTCATTTTTAATAATTTATTCCATCATTAATAAAAGTAAATTAATTACCAAAAACTAAATAGTATATTCAAATTAACGAACTTATCGTTTTGATATTCGAATATAGAAACTGATTTGGACTGCCATGATTAGTTAACCTACAATGGTAGGTAGTCCAATTCCAAATTTGAAAATACCGACACTCCACACAATCGATAAGTAAAAAAATAATGAGAGCTACTGATTACATATTACCGATTGAATAAAAAAATTGAAATTAGAATCCAATACCTATGCAATTCTGTTATCTAATTGGAGAAAATATTTCAAAATCAAATATGAAATGCAGACTATTATTTATTAAGACCGGGCGTAGGTACCTACGGAAATAAACTCTGTTCAGTTTTACTTGATTCTGTTTAATTAAACAAATGTTGTGCAGTGTGCTGTCATCACGAAATTCACCCGCCATTTATACAAGCGAGTGATAGAAGTCTGTGCGAAAATTGATTTCACTACACGATTGGAAGTTCATTTCACCGTCACATATCTGTATACAAATGAACTACATTTTCGCAGCCCTCTCCCCTTCCCTGTATGCTCCCGAACACTGTAACACTGGTTTTCATAGAATAAAAAGAAAGCAACGTGTTTTTTCTGATCCGTGCATTTTTTATTCTAAAGTCCAACAGAAAGTGAGTATAAATAGAACTCTTTGATGGATCGAATCAATAATAATTGTAATTTACAAAATTTTATATCGAAGTATCTTTCCTTGAAATAAAACCTAAATTTCCACTCATGATTGTCGTTAACAAATAATTTACTCATTACTTTAACCACACACTGTTAAGGCTTAGCCTTACACGCTATCTTGTATTTAAAACACGACTTTGTTGTAATAGAAATACAGTTTAAACTCTTGCTGGTGTTGTTAACCAACAATTCAGCAAATCACGAGTTGTAGAGACTTAACAGAGTGGAAATTGTAGTGTTTATTGTTGGAGCTATAATAAAGCAGCGTTTACAACTGTTTTATTAACACTTATCTCGTAAACTATGAGGATTGTCTTCTAGTGTAACTGAGGTGCGATTACTCGAGTGAGTGCAATTTTGTTGAATGTTGAGGTGAATGTTGTTAACTGGTCATGCGTATTGAGATGCTGCCTGTTGAAACTGTAGGATAATGATAATGTTGATAATATCAGTTTCTTTATTGGTATAATCTATTGGACGAAAATTGGATGAATTGCGTGAAAAAGTATATAATAAGGAAAGGTAGGGTAGCTTAACTAGGTACGTTAAGTTAAGTACTTATGTAGATATGATGTCTATTTTCGACTTTAGCATGACTAAGTACCGACTTCGATTAAATTTTTTTTTTTTTTTAGTTTTCTAATGACTACTTTGTAGAAAGTTCATACGGTAAGAACAATTAAAAAAAGGTGGAAAAAAAATTTCACGGGACAAAATAATTAGGTTGTGCATGATTTTTTTTGCACAGAAGATGGATGCATTGCGTGAGAACTTAATTGACTTATAATAGAAAATGGAAATGATGAAATTAAATGAAATGTAATGCTGATCCCATAATTGGGACAAGGGCAGGCAGATGATACTAATACGCTTAGCGAGAATAATTATAATCATCATCGCGACTAATGTCGTCGAAGTGTAAGATACTCAGATACTTGTTTTTTTTTTTTTTTTTTTTACGTGCGGGAAATCCCCACGGATACCCGCCCCTCCGGAGCCGGAGGGGTGGGTTATGTCGGACTCGAACCGACTAAACCGCACGCCGTCTGTGGGTCGTGGTGCTAGGCCGAAGGTGAGGTTGTCTTGCGACATATCCCTCGCACCCCGGCTGACCCAGGGCGATACTCAGATACTAAGTAGTAGAGTTATTTTAAGTCAATACTAGGTATCTACTTATACTAAGGGTCTGAGGATTCTTAATCTTACACTACTAGGTAGATCTTGAAATACTACATAATATGTCATTCACATCTTAATAAGCACAATTTCTAACCCATCAAAATTAAAAACCCAAAAGATGAGTTTCAAAAATCGTTCATGAATCTTAACATAAAAAGTTATTATTCATCCTTCCACCTCAGTCGGTATTAGGAATACACATCTGTACCGCGTTTTTTTCTGAAACTTAACAAAGACAACTAATGTATTATGAAACCGAAACCGAACGTGTGTTCGAGCGAACTTCCTCTAACACTCAACCAACTTCCAATACCGTTTCACATCCATTGCTGTCTTACTGGACTGCTTTATACCCTCCGCTACTAGAAAGTCATCGATGTATAAAAAATGTTTCGATGTTATCATGTGTAACGTGTTTCCCTTCACAAGGACATTCACCCTACTTTTTTTTACGAATCCGTTCTCGTTCCTTTTTTTGAATCGTTTTATTCGATTTTAATTGTGAAAGGGTTTCTTTATAAATAATGTTGACAAGTCAAAGGATTAATTGAACTTGTTTTTGGGAAACGAACAATGAGTAATAGATCATTATGTACATTTGTTTTGTTTTTCAATCAATCATGTTCATGAATTACCATTTTGATTAACATTTTTGGATTTAATTAGGTACCTACCTACTTAAATGAAAGCTGCAATGATGGTTTATAATAATGGTAATTTTTGAATCACTACATCACTTTTGACTAAACTTAACTTAATGATGTATCTATCATTAAGTTTTGTACTACTAACTTTATGTGACATTGTTTTTGTAACAATTTTAATGTTAGTTTAACAAATACAACAGCGCTGAACAGCTTTCGTCACAATAAGTATAACGACAAAAAACCGATTCATAAAATTTTCAAATTCAAAAGCCGCTTAATATTACCGATTGTATGCAATTCAATCAGAAATATTAATTCAAACTCCCGCCCGCATAACGTAAACAACTACTAAAAATATCGTACCCCTTTTATATCAAAAACATTACCCTCGCCCTAAGCTAAAATTGTTCGAGAAATATTAAAATAGTCAAAAGAGTTAAATTTAAAATGGAGGGTAGACAAAAACGTAATCCCAATACTAACACAGCTGACGATCTCACAAAAACTAGTTTGAAAGATGATGCTGCTCAGTAAAATGATGAAAATGTAGGAAATATGGATTATTATTTTAACAACGAAATTATTTATTTAGGTACTATGTAATATGTCATATAGGATTAGTAAATACACAGATTTGTGTATTATACTTTATCATGTTATTTTATGTTCATAACTATTTGTGACAAAAATTAATGACCAAAATATAAGTTAAAATGTCCAATGCATTATTGTGCATAACAACAGTGGCAAAGGGGACGCATGACGAAAGCAATTTAAAAATGGAAGGGTTTCACTTTTCGGTCCAATTTTAAAAAATGAACCCGCGACGAGTGATTTGACGATTCAGACGGGATTGTAAAACGAATTTTATGATGCGAGAGTGAACTAGCCATTTTATCTTTCATTTTACATTTTTTGTTATAGACAGGTTTGAATATCGTATATCTCCTAATCCTTCAGATGTTTATACAATGTGCATACCTTTAAATCAGTTGCTCGTTTAAACCATCACATAAATTTTAAATTTATGACATAACTCTTAATAAACTGTGATAATAAATTCGAAAACCAAACATGTGATTTTAAAATTAAACTGAAAAGAAATGAGTTCTGAAAACGTTCCCATCCACTTGAGGCGTGTTACTTTTAAGTAATTTCACTTGTGTACATAAACCCTGTCGGCTTGCTCTCGCTACATGCACGCACACATGGAGACTGGCGCAGATGTTGATTCCATAAAATAATATTTCATGTAAAGCACTAACCGCCCGACCGAGGGCGGAAGGATTGCGTTCTATTTTTAATTTTTTTATATTTCAAAGCAATTTGAACTTGTTACCGTCCGTTTTATATTCAATTCCTAACATAAAATTACTTTCCAGAACTGTATTTCTAGCACTAGTATTTCTAACTTGTTCAGGTACTAAGTTTAGGAGCAGTAAAATGACCTGTACAACTTTTTGATCTTTCGGTCGTGACCATTTATCAATTAAATCGAACGTGGGGACTCGTTATTAAAGGCGTATAAAAAGAAATAAATCTTGAGGCGAGTTTTAAAAAGCTCGGTTTCGAAGTAAAGAATGTTGTGTACAATCTCGGTTCGGACAAAAAAGTGACAACAAATAAAAAACGTCCCGTAACACGGCCGACCAACAGATTATCAGCGCTAAAAGGGTTGCTCCCGCACTCTCCTCCTTTTGTTCCTTCCAAATTCAAACTTGGGATCCGTACAAGGAGCGTTCGAATGCGAATTCTATTTTTGAATATTCTACCGAGAATTTTTAATTAATGCTGCTCGACCGAGCTCGTATTTTTAAAATTCGTATTCTGTTTTAAATCGAGTTCGATATTCAATTTTTGCGTTCGATTTCTGCGTTTTTTATTTATGTTGTGCGATAATGACGTTTCGCTTTAAGTGCTTTATTTCGATTGGCGATTTTATTCCGATGTATCTCCTTGAAGGTCGGTAGTTTTAGTGATTAATGGCTCAGATATGTGGAGTGCTTTTTAAACGAAATATTGAATTTAATGATGTTTTGTGGAACTGTGCGATCTGTTTTTGTTTCGATAGTCGTAGGCGTATTTCAATAGGCGGTCTCAATGACACTGGTATTACCACATCGTAGATACATGCCTGCATTATCGATCACCGATCCGTCGTGCATCGGGCCATGTACACAAAATGTTACGTATTATTATTTCAGCTTTATTGATAAACCGTCGTAATGGCTTGATTTTCGAATCTTATAAGAGTCCAATAAGTTATGTCAACCAGAAAAAGAGTAAACACAGATGACAATATCGGAAATAAAATGAGCAATCGTATATTCTCAGTTATGAGAGTTGTGTATGAATGCATGCACTTTAAATGAGTAACCAATAAGTCACATTAAGGGGTCACTTGACGCATAGCATCACACGCGGACAGCATAAGCAAGTCGTTGACCCCAATACGCAAATGAGGGATTCTTACTGTGATATGATCGAATCTTAGAAATTATATTAAATGTCAGATGCTTAATCATGACATAAAAAGCGATTTTTTATTCGTTTAGTCGGTATGTAGGTAATACTAAAATACTGAAATAAGGGTTCAATAAAAAATAAACAATTTATTGCAATGCATGCAGTCAAGTATAACATTCTCGAAACAAAAGAATCGTTCAAGGAGTTCTCTCTCTGCAGCGAAAACAAGATAAAGCTATTACTCTCAAAACATATTCAAATTTCTTACTTTCTATACACATACTTTGTTCAATACATCATATTATTATATACATATATGTATTTTAATAATACGTTACGTCTAGTAATCATTCGTTCACATAATGGCGTTCACTTAATATTCCATTTTCGAAAATATTTGAATCGTCATGCTTGTTCCATTCCATTGTGCCGGCGTCGGGCTATCTGATTTTAAGTTTGGAAGGCGATCGATCTTTTATTGGTTGGAACGTTTGAATTTAGAAATTAATTATGGCCTGTGTTAATTAAATCAGTTGATATTGAGCGTTTAGCGTATTCCGAATTCTCATATATCAAAACTTCAAGTGAAGATATGTACATCTATGAATGAAGTACTTATTCGAAAAAAAGAAGTGGCTTATTATGCCGAAACTACAAAGTTCAAGAAGATATCTACAACATTATTATGTGTTCAACCTCTCGCATCAAAACCACTAATCTAAGTAAACGTGTAGTTACTATTATCGTCAATATTCTAATGTTTTCATTTTGGTTTCCAGGTATTTTGCTGAGCACCTTGTATAGAAATTGGCGCACGATACGATCAGCGCAAAAACTACAGTTTGTCACGAACATACCCAGAAACAGTGAGTCGATATCTAGATACCATAGAATTACTCAGATATTTAAATCTACCAATACATTGATTAAATATATTTTAAATACTCAATAGTTTTTTACTCAGCGTTGTCAGTAAAACTAGCAAAAAAGCTTTTAAGTTTAAATTTAGTAATCTAAAATTCATCAATGCATAAGCATTAAAAATATCACGTTCTCTGTATATTTTACCCCTTAACTAGCCCGGCTGTAATTTTATTAAAGACCCCTCCGTGCACGATGAGTTTATTTAAAAAATGGAAAGCTTAGCGCTCACAAAAATAATTGATGTGACCAGACCCCCTCCGTAATCTCATTGCCTTGCTATATGACCACCAAACAAAGCCAAATAGTATCTATGTAGTAGTTGGAGGCTGCCCTTTAATATCGGAGGGAACATAAACCATCCAAAGTGTACCTAACGATAAGGGTATTAAAGGATATTGGTGATCTAGGCTTTTCGTTTTAACTTTAATTGACAGTGCAGTGAGCAGACCCTAACTCGACGTACTAATATTTTGAGAATGCAAAGAAAAAAGCAATAGAATGAATAAAATGACTAATAGACTAAACAAGGTCTTGCGACCTATTGCTTAACACGTCATTGACATTCCTAGGCTTAATAACGACGTGACATTATTTGAATTCCGAATCCAACTTATTTAAAACGCCAGTACCATCGTCACTGGCGCAAAAGGTTTTTCAGTACGATAAAATGAAACAAAACGCAATGAACTTTAATTTTCAAATTCAGAATTTCTGGATCGTTGAACTTTTTTTCACAACGGTTATATCGAGCATCGACACTTTAATTAGAACGTTGCTTTATTCGTTCAATAATTATAATCGAATGTGTATAATTACATTCGAGTATCGAATCGAAACCGGGCGTATTGATATTAAAAATGATGTTTTTGTCTGTCGAACGTTGAAACAAAGCGGCGGTAATTCGTATGAAGTGACTTGCGTTTAGTAAGCTCTTTGTCCGTCCATCTGTATTCACAAAACGAAATATTTAATTTTTTTTGTGCTTACTTTCTGAATATAATTGTCGTTAATAATCACATTGAAGATTAGATATCGTCGATTGTAACTACAACAATGTGTTGTGAGATTCTTTCTAATCTAAAAATGTGTTACGATTGAGTAACCAATGTACGAATGAACGAACTTGTTGGTATTAGTGGGCGAAAAATTAAAAAGTGCGTATTACCGTTGTCGTGATTTTACTTCTGAAGGCGAAATGTTTTATCAGGAGTGCAACTTACAATGACTAAGCCCCAAAAGTGTATGTTGTCATGAATAATTTATGAACAACTTTATACTTCCCGAGCTTGGTTTCGCCACGAAAGCGGTCGTTTTTGGGGATAAATTCATCGAAAAACGCCTTTTATACAGCATTAACATTATTTATGTTCCGCTCCAATGGCGGACACTACAGCCAGAAATGTTATTGTTGAAAGTTGACGGTTCGAAAAGCCTATAAGAAAAAAATTAGCACATGCATTCTATTAAGCTTTATGGCCGGGTATTTTATGACAACGTTGACATCATTAATTTTTCGGAATTATTCAATTTTATGTAGGTACTTTAACAAAAAAAACTTTACTTTAAATTCTTATAACGTAACAATGAAATTGATTATTAAAGAATGACCAAATTATGGAGTTTAATAATAATCTTTATGGTTTTCAATTTAGGTACCAAAGTAGGTAATCAAGATGTACTTTACCATTTTTGAGAGGTCTTAGCTTACTTTTTTTGTGAGTGAAGATGTCAGATTGACGAATATGGAACAAATTGAATTATTCTGTGGAAACGTTTTAAATTTATACATTGCCTTACTCAGATATCTTTTTGCCAAATTGCGCACATCTTGTCGGATTCTCACAAAAAGCTCAAAATATATTACGATATTTTAACTACAAAGTAACAGGCCATATAATAGAATCGAACAGAATTCGCCCGATGATTGCACCGTGAGACTCTGAAACAATTGCATTGTTCCTCTGTGAAACATATTCGGATAATGTTTAATAATAAAAAACGTAACACTTTGTTGTTTTTGTCATTCAGCTCGATGGCTCACTTGCCAATTGTGGTTCTGTCATTGTAATTTGCTTTATATTAAGCCCTACATTTTTTTTCTACGCAGGCAGAAGGTTTCCGATGAACATGTAGACACTAAAATGTAAACATAAAAATGTAGTACACTTTAAACCTTTAGTTACACATCCTCTTGTTCTCAGACGTCGACTTAATAGCAGACCATTTGGTTATGAATGACAAGTTCTTTCATTCGCGAAGGCTTTAAACACGCCGCCAGGATATACCTATCTATTTAAATGTGGAACTATAAACCGTTACTAAAACTATCATTAAACGGATATAAGCAACAATACTAAAATTATTCATAAAAAGAACAATCGGAAAACGCCAACACGTCGCAGCGATAACGCAAACGGATTCGAAATTTTAAATAGTTCCATATTCAAACGGCCGATTTCAAATATGGAACGGCGATTGTTTCCCGTTTTCGCTCGTAGTTAGCGTTGGTCCTTAATATGCGGGTTACGCATGCGCACAACAGTTTCACAATGGATGAAGTCTACAATCATTTTCTATTTTTTTTTATTGATATTTATGTACGTATGTGACTTATAGGCTTTTTAAATGATATAACTACATATATTATTTACTACACGGACTAGGTTGATTTGTTGAAACAATTGATATTTTATACATGTAATAACAATGTAGGCATGTACTGTACATGTCTCAATGGGATGGTATGAGGGTCTAGGCTATAATATATTAACATAATAAAATCGAACCAGTGAATGAAAAATTGAGAAGCGAGCGACTGTGGTGGTATGGACATATTTTGAGAAGAGATGAAAGTAATGCTGTAAGGAAGGTTCAAAGTAAGAAGGTAGAGGGCTTCAGGAGCAGCGGTAAGCCCAAGAAAAGATGGATGGATTGCTTGAAAGATGATATGGCAAATAAGGGAGTAACTAAGGTAATGATATCTGATAGGAATTTATTGAGGAGAATGACATGTTGTGCTCACCCCAAGTAATTGAGACCAGGGCAGGTATATGATGATCATGATGAAGGAAAACGAAGTCAAATAATAATCAAAATAAATAAAAAAATACAAAACAGTAGTCATTCACTAGTAGTCAACTTCATTCATAGATATGAATAACGCAGAATGTAACATTTCCGAACGTAATATAATCTAAAGTAATCAATTATACAAGATCGGAGTTAGTTAACCCTGCGCGCATCGCATTGCCTGCATTCGAAACGCAAATCATGCAGCCGCCTTGGTCGCGGTTTAAAATCGCGCAATTCCACAGAAAACGTGTCGAGGAAACGTATGGGTTCGGAAAAGTCGCCATAATTCAACGACCATCAGTATGCAGGTCTTTGGTTAGGTTGCTCACGTCTCAGTGAAAATATTCGTTCGTGATATGTCAAATATATTATTATTTCGACTTTCTTTACCGTTTTTGGTGTATCAAACTGCCATTATAGACTGAAAATATAATTTTGTATGTTGTATTTAGTGCTGTCTGTGTATGGATGTGCATTTATTGCGTCAGTTAACGGAATGTGAATACGGAATGGTTGATCAAATTAAAAGGATTACAGATCGCACATAAAATAATAAATAGTCACGTTGACTACCTATTTTGTAATTAAGTGGGTAATCAAAGAAATCAACTACTGATTGGTGCCACATACACCACGATTATTTACACAATAGTAATGAAGACATACATTTGTATTGCGTTATAATTTTTTGGTATCATTATTAACAAAATAAATGTAATACAGAAAATTAGGTTGAAATTGCAGCCTTGCTAAAGATGTCTAGGACATATTACAAAACGGAATCTAGAGTCAAATGGGGTATAAGTAGCACGTAGTACGAGTTCTAGAATGCAGATAAAAATGTTTTTTTTACAGTCACTCCCGTAGAAACAGATATAAAGCAGGAGAAGGAAAGTTAGAAAAGTGGACCGTAGACTACAAAGTACAGCCGGGATTAATGATAATACAGAAATATTGGTGCAATATATTTAATAAAACATTGCCATTGGTCAAACTGCTAACCGTCACGCGTGTCGTATGCATGTTCTAACTCAGTGTTATTAAAGATTTTTTTTTTCTTATTAATCACACGATAAAAATTTGGAATGCTCTGCCCACACACGTGTTTCCTTCTTCCTATAATCCCGGTTTATATAAGTGGGACGTAAAAAGCATCTGTCGAGGTCGTCAAACTAAGGATTCCATCAATTTAGAAGTGCTAATCTGGAATCACATATCAAATTGATGGAGTAAGTAAACATAAAATAGGAAGAACCTATAGTGATGAAAAACAAAATTAATAAGCAGTTTGTGATCCCTGGTATCTTATACTACAAGCATTATCATATACTTAGTTTTCCAGTTAAATATGAACATGATTATTCCAATACTAAATGCTTAAACAGATGTGTGTATAGTCCTCTTAGTTTATGAAAATTAATTTATAAAGGGTCAAGTACCATAGCAAGCAGATGAAAAAATAACATTGAATGAAAACAACGAGTACCACCAATAAAAAGAGCCCATCAATAAAATACTAATTTAATTGATTTCACAATCTATCAAAACGAGTTCACACACAAATTTAAACCTTACCATTCGTTAGTAGAGTCGAGTTTCCAATGTAACTGTCCACCATCGTGGTACGCCCGAACAAATTGGTGACTTCCTTGAAAGATTTTTATTTTTATTGATAAAAGCGTCTCTGACGACAATTGATACGGATTTGGCCTTAAATTGGTCGAATCAGTGCGGCCTCGGACTTAGTAACCATGTTGTATTGAACTATACGCATTGTAGGGTTAAGAAGTGTTCTAATTCTGAATTGCAGAGGTCATCGACATTTCTTTCGCATTATTGAAAAATCATCTTACCGTTAACCTGATGGAAAATGGTTACCGTAGTCCATGGAAATCTCTAGTACTTAGGTATAGTACTTAACTCGTTTCTAACTTCTGTAATTTGACATCTGATTAATTTCGATGCGGTTTCTAAGACAGTTTCATTTGCCATGGGACTTGAAGTACATAGAAGTACCCAGATCAATGCAAATTATAAATTAAATAACTATTGCAATAAGCAGTAATTGCAACCGCGATCTCTGAATCAACAGTCGAATGTTCTACCCCGAAGGATGACAAAATGAAATAATTTTGAAAAAAGAAAGAAATGCTTGTGCCATAATCGTTTTTAACTTGCATCTGTAGGATAACCATATAATTTTGTAGCAGCACATTAAAATCAATAGACACGCGTCAACTACAAAAGATTTTCCGCCCATTGTAAATTTCAAATATGGCAACTTTTTATCGCACACATCTCAATAGCGATCGATAATGACGTCCCCCAGTAACTATTCCGAACCTCGCCGGACACAAACATACAAAACTTTCTCCCTATTTTTGAAACACTGTAGTGTCAAATTTTCCGTCCCCGGTCCACTTACGTAACCCTTCCAAAAAAAAAACTAAAAATAAAAAACGGAGGGGACTTTTTAAAATCGTTATTATAATCTCGGACGCCATTTTGCCTATATAGGGACGCGCCCTTCAATTTTTAAATCTTTTTTTAACAAAAACCCCTTTGATGTTTATGCATTTCGGCAATATCTCCCGCATGGCTAGATACGCGACATTTGGCCGTTTCGGGGATTTCACTGATGCATATTTTAGATTAAAACTTTAATTCTCTGCCCACAGCAGCGAGTAGACACGGTGCCAATTTATATGATGACAATATATCATATCGATGTTTCACTTTTGTTAACAGTCGCACTCTATCATGTCATGAGCGGTCATAGTAATTATATTCTTGCCGGTACGTTTGTACGATTGTTGTTATAGATGTTGTACGCGACACAAGACACAAGACGCGAGACGCTCGAGACTCGAGTCGAGATATAGACACTAGCGAAGCGACACGAGCGATGCGTCGCCCAACAATCAGCACACAACAGTAAACTAACATCCAATTAATCAACTCATTTAACTAAAAAGTCGTGTGGGAAAATGTACCAATGTAACCGACCGACACATTCCAAATTCGAATGAATCTGAAAGGCGAGTGAGATTTGAAAAGAGAATGAGATTTGAAAATAGAACACGCCATTAGGAATGAACACAATGGTCTCATTGGTCGATTTGAAAAAGGAACAATTTGTTAAACGTCAAATATGAACTTTTTTATTTGAGATGTAATGAAACACTCGCTGTGTGATGTCTACTATGTCTAGTGCTCACATCTCTAACGTTTTTTGTGTTGGATCGCCGCGCTCGTTTTTCATTTGTTTTGTTATAAGTATGTACCGTCGTACTTATTAATGTCATAATTAAAATAAGAATTCAGGCAAAAGTAAAAATCGCCACCGGCGACAGCATTATTACGCTGTAGAGGAAGACTTGGCTGCAGAACCGATCTAGTTAATAGCCAACTGTGCAAAATTGACGTATGTATGCTGTTGATACCCGCGTAGACATACATAGCTAGGACACAATGTTAAAAAAATAAAAACCTACACGATGGCATAGATTTGTAAAACAGATGGGTGATTCGTGCGTTTTTTTGCGTTCGCTGCCTACGCCCGTTCCTCGTACATTCAATTTGGTACTGTCATACTTTCTATCTACGAAACGTTTATCGGGTGATCACAAACACGAGCAATGACATGGAACTATCAATATTTCTAATAACGTTTAAAAACAAAGTTATATTAGTTTCTTATACGAATGAGGCGGCCATATTAATCATTGGAACGAATTTCCGTGCGCCATGTCATACGGAGTTCGTTTATTAAAAATGTGACGTATCAAGATCAACATCTCTTCGTGTGAGAAGGACGGTTATATGTGTAAATAATTCGTGCGAGAGGGATAGATATGTGCTGACATTTCAACGGGTCATCAACCCTACAGGCGTCCTGCTCTAACAAGAATTCGAAGATTTGATTTGAATTGTTCTTAATTTGAAATATTGGTCCGGACAACGAAGTTTTATGTGTACACATTTTTTTTAACATGCTTTATTAAATATTTTATAGTTATGCTTCCATAAGCTTCCGTTTTATATTTTAATAGGTCGGTTCTTTGATGGAAGCAAGTAAATTGTAATACTATAGTTTTTATGACTACAAAGATTGATATAGGAACCGCTTCACGTAAACGGCGTGGTTCAAAACATTTTTTTTTGTTGGCAATATTACGGATATAGATTGTTCCATCATTATGAATAATAAGTTTTATGATTAAGAACATTAATATTCTATAGTGTTTTTTGCCTATTTGTAACTTGATTCTGATTATAGATAAGACTTTTCGAATATTTCAAGTATTAATACCGACGAAATCAATGCCTATTGTTCTATACTTCCTATCCGTTTAAGGCCATAGCCTAAGTAAGGCTTATCACCAAGCAGAACTGTACACGATATCATTATAGACTACCAACTAGGCGACCAAAGAAACGCCATTGTCGACAGAAAATTTAACTCGATCAAAGTAATTGCTCGTCTATAAATTTATAATAACACATCAAAATTAGGTATGAAGTACCTACCATAGGTGAGAAGTAAAAAAGGACGCTCCGCGGATGTGAATCTAAATTGATCATTTTGTTAATTAATATGAAGATAAAGGACATAGTTATGACGTTTTTTGATCTTGTCTAGGGTTGCCAGTTGATCTATTCGGAATCCTCAAATTTCTCCTTTTTCAAGCAGTAGGCATTCAGGAAACTATCATAAAGGATTTTCTTTTTATGTGACTTGTTGTGTCAGGTTTCCAGATTTGTCCAGTTTAATCAGTAGGTCTCTGAGGAGTGTTCAGAAAGAATTTTCTTCTTAAGCGACTTCTTGTGTCAACGGAATCCCCAGTAATTAAAAGATAAGCAATAAATTAGAAATTAATTTGGTATAGTGAACTGTGGCCAAACTTAAATAGCACAACCTCACAATTTTGCTAATTTTTGTTCTGTATTGGTAATATGTGGTGGTAGACCTAGCCTCACCCAATAGATGTAACATAGCAAAAGTATTGCTGTACTTCAAGATGACAAAGTCAAATTGTACCTACTACACTACCGGTTTGGTGTGATCACAGAGTATATTGAATAATATGAGATAAAGTGTTAGGTCAATGGTTGGCGATTGCAGTGCCTCAAGCGACTAGAGACAAAGTTAAAAATTTCATAAATATAACCATACCTACAATACAGCGTCTATCATAGAACCAATCACTAATTTTCTGCCAGAAGAAATTAATAAATTACAAAAAGACAAAATAATCACAAAAAGTGTCTTAATAAATTACAAAAAGAAAAAATAATCACAAAAAGTGTCAGAAGACCTGATTCGAACTCGGTGCCATCCGAAGCAGTAAGGGCTTACAGTGAAAGCGCTTCCCGCTAAACTACGAAGCTTCCTAGCGTACTTTGCAAAATAAACACTCTGTAGCTAGGAATGTTGTATGAGTCATGTCGTACCCCGAAATATATGTTAAATTTATTTAGGCTCCATCTACTAACTAAATGTTCTAAGCTTAATGACCGTGGGTATGATGGCCGATAAATCCAGAGAACTTGGCAGAGCTTGCTCTCTCTCTCTTTTTTACACGGTCGTTAAGTAACACTTAATCTACTACCTTATAGACTACAGATGACTAAACCATTTTACTCGGTTGATATCGTGACTTAGTTAATATGTCAAAACGGCCGTCATTGTGCCGCAAGTATAGTCAAGATCGATCTAATTCTGACTGTTTAGAGTGTACAGAATTAAGCAATTTTCTCTGGAAACAATAGAATCGTGAACCTCTGGAAATAAACCCAAAAACCACTACAACTCTTCGATGCCAAGTATAATAGTTAAAGCCTATGTTACGTATCGCAGTTGTATGAATTTGGTGCCTCAACAACTGCTCGGCCAGTCATCTTTTGTTATTTACTTGCGTTGTGAAAGTGAAATCGTAAACCTTTGAAAAGAACACATATTAATTACTGATACAGTACGCTTGGGTACATCGTGGGATCGAAAAGAATTTATTTTTCATCCGCGATAATAATCTATCCAAAATTTACAAATTTGAGTCCAGAGTCTGCTCCTAAATCTCATTTTAGACTAATATGGAAGCGTATCCGTGTGGTGACGGAGAAGGAATATAAGTACCAATGTATATTGGTATCCGTGTGGTGACGGAGAAGGAATATAAGTATATTGGTACTTATATTCCTTCTCCGTCACCACACGGATCCGAAGAGTGCCGTAAGAGGCGACTAGCAGAAAAAATATGCATACGATATCACTGGGAGAAAAGGAAAATTCGAAAAAAAAAATCCCTGTACCAACTCATCTGGCCAGCGGATATACCAAAGCCTCCCAACATTAGGAGAGGCCTATGGCCAGCAATGGACTGTAACAGAGTAGTTGATTGATTTATTAATATGAGAGCTACTGCCACTGATCTTGTTCATTAATAAGCAGGTGTATCGACTTCCTGGTGACTGAGTTACAAATCAATACCACCTTTAGTTAGTCAATTTTCCCTTCCATAATTTCACCCATTGATATTGTACTTACTATATAAAAGCTTGTAAAAAATACTGAACAAAAATCGACACAACTTTCATGCCAAGATAAAAAGTAATCCCCCATACACAGTCTACAAAGGCCGATACGATACTAAAACCGAATTAAAATGCACGAACACAGTTCTATTCAAAACAAAAGTAACAAAAATGAACAACTGTAAGAGAATCATAAGGGCTCATAACTGGTCCTCCTCCCATTTATGGCCAAGTAATCCTATTGTGGCCATCCATGTGTGTGTTTATATGAATACGAATAACTTTTAAAATGTGTCCAATCATTAATTTTGTATGTAATTGAACTCAGATCTGCAGAAAAAGATGGCGTTTCCACGAAACTGGTGTTAAAGTTATGATACACTTGTCGGTTTTGGGAAAATTTGAGCGGAAAACGCTTCTGGTGTTATTAGAGAGAATTTTAACAATTTGAAATATGATTTTTTATTGTATATCTTTAAGAGGAATATATATTTTTTATATAATATATAGCTGCGGTTCGCAATTTTACACATTTTAATCAAATGGCGTTGGAATTTATTTAATATATTTGTTGCATTTAAGTCGTTTTTACAGTAGTATAAATTTTCACTTTTGTTTGTGTACGATACGTAGAGTTCCATTCTAAGTCGTTCGTAAGCGTTATTATGTATTTCTGATAGGAGTTTCTCAGTAAAATCATAATCAATCAGTAATAAGTCAAGTATCATAGAGTATAATACAGCTTCGTCTATCCTCATATAAGCATGTACTTATATATACGACTATTGCCTTCTCATAGTATTTACTGAGCCATATACACTACACATGACATTAATAACGTATTTATTAATCAAATCAATAGACAATTCAATCTGTAAGTGTCGAATCCATTGCTGCGACACGCCGGCATGTCTGAAGTCCTCTTAGAGCGCATCGATCACACGATGTTATACGCTTCCAGCAACGAATTTATACGTTTATAAGATTCTTTTGTCAAATTTACGGCGCTGTTTCGTACACGAGGGCCGGCTTGTGGATTCTTTGAAGAAATCGGCTGAAATGACGTTTTTATTTGAGGTTATTACGCATTGCTCCCGTTTTTGGATGAACAGATTGTTACCTAATTAACAGGATTGTGATTAGTGGTCTTGGCAAAATAAAATATTTCATTATTTTTGTTTTTAATAGAGGATTAAATTGTCATATGCCTGTTCAATCTTAAACCTTTATGGCGTGGCATTTAAATACATAAACGGATATCAATCGAATATCTTTTTGTGTGTATACCTTTGAACTGATTGACATTTGGACCAGGTTACACTGATAGTGGGCACATACTAGACCTAGACTATCGCATTGGTGCAAGCATCATCCGATGTAATTTATACGGCATAACGAATTTAACACACAAACAGACAAATAGATAGACAAGGATATAACATTACTTTTTACATACGAACTGAAGTGATAGATAGTAATATACAAGTAGAAATGTCTCTATATCCCATTTAACAAAATGAAAAACCCGTTTCCAATATCGATCAGAAACAATTTCAAAACCGATCCGATCAGTAAGAGCCAAACAAATTCCGTTCGATAATTACTTAAAAAAATAACTGTCTACCGAAAACGCATTCATCATTTATCTGACTCGAATATCGGCTACCTGGACAATCCAGTTTTCTATTATTCATTAGCCATTGTTACCCGACTGCAGAGAACTGAAATTCGGTGGCGGTACTACATTAATAATTACTTCTCAAAATAATGTACAGTTTGATTCACGACTCAGATAAGAGTCGCCATAGTGTAATTATTAACAGTAGAACGTTGCGTACTTAAAGCTAAGAAATTATAACTGAAATTAATTTAGCAGAATCGCCATCTGTGATGGAATTTCTAGGATAAATTAAACAGGAAGTAGCAGTAAACTAAACTACTAATATAGGTGTAATGGATACCCGCTTTCCTGAGACTTTGCCTTCAGCTTACCACCAGGTAGTCCGGACCGAGTTGGTCCAGGTATAGAAAGAGCTTATAACTTGTAGAAAAACATAAAATACTTTTCACTTATTTGAAAAAACAGCAATTGACCGCAACAAAGGGTGGTCAGGTGGGCCAAGTTGTTAACAATAGAGGTTAACTCGAGCAAGATGAATTAAAAAAAAAAGTTAGCATCAACCCTGAGTCTGAAAAACTGTAGGTACTTCAGAGGATGACTTCACTTACTAGTAGCTGGCCAGACGGGTTGGCACAGGGTTTTCATTCTCTTGCAGTGATATCGTCTGCGTATTTTTAAATAGTCACCTCTATAAACATCCTTTGGAGTGATACCACCCATCTCTTTCACTTGTATTCTTTCTCCGTCACAATACGTCATAACTGTCAAAACACTTGTCAATCCTTTGACATCCCTACATTGATTATTTTATTCTTTTATACCAACGACTGTATATTTTTCTTATAATGTCATTAATTGTTAACATATATATATATTTACACATTGTGTGATATATATTTGAATGTGACAGCTACACCACAAATTGTAACATGCATGTTACTGAATATTTCTCCATCCCACGGTTGCCTGGAAGAGATCGCATTTAGCGATAAGGTCGCCCATAATGCATTTAACTATAATTACTATAATCCATACTATTATCTCTTGTAATCTAATGTTGGTGTTCAACAAAGAGTTTTCTAAAGGGATTATTCTAGTTTACGTCTACCTACTTTTTTATCAAATGGATTTTTATAATTTTAAGCTACTGTATTGTTTTACACTACATTTAATTAATTTCATGCACTGTCAGGAGCGATCACATGCGGTTTAGCCGGCCATAGATCAGAGAGCTATCGGACACGCCGTGACGTTCCCGATATGTCTGATGCAACTGATGTTGTGATAAAAATAACGAACGTGTGTTACCGTTATGCAATGCAAACAAATCGTTTTGTTATAATTGTTATTTATGATTGGGTTTTAAGGAGTTATGAAAGTTTGGGGTGGCTGTTTTGTCTAGATTTGTTGTGTCGTGCTGAGCACTGACGACTTTTCTATAATGATCTTTCTAAGGCCTATGTTTGAATATTTTTTCTTCCTTTCTTTCTTCCTTTCTTTGTTTCTTTATTTCTTTCTTTCTTTCTTAAAAGTCAATAATGCTACAATGGTGGCCCTCAGTTTGACGGCCTCAACAGATGCTATTTCACGTCTTATGGCTGGCTCCTTTACTGTATGTATAAGAAAATAAGTGTGCTTGTAATGATATACAAATCTGTATGGAGCGCAAGGAAAAGAGGTTCTGAACTGCTTGGTTCTTGATGGAATTGTTTTTCCCGTATGAGGGTGATACCTCTGCCATGCAAGTGTTGTTCAAGATAGGAAAAGAGACGGTGTGACTCGCCGTAGAATGCCGTAGAATGTAAATACTTCCAAAGAGGTGATATCTCTTCTTCATACTAATTTTATGCCCAGTCACATCCGCAGATTTTACCTCGAATTCCGGAGTTTAATTTTTAGTTTAGTTATAGGTGATATCTCTACGCGAAGGTTTGAAGGTGCAGTTGACTTAAGACCTCCTAATACTGAAGACTGCATGTCACTTTAGAAATAGTTCTTCTTGAAACTGGCAGCAATCCGTTTTCTCTTTCTGAATCCAGGTGGCAATAATGTAAAACTTCATTAGCTTTCCATTAGATTTGTGTCCGTATCTATGTACGGTAATACCACAATAAGATAAAAAAAATGCTCTGATTCGAATGTTTCGTTGCAACTAGACATTAGGCTCTTATTTTTTTATAATAAAAGCTCGTTTAGATATTCGTATTACACAAATGCATGAAGTGGTAATTCATCCATGTTTTTTTTTATTAATGTAACATTAGAAGACAACGCTTTCTCTTTTGATATGAAAGTATTTTTTTAAATTATGATAAATACCATTAACATTACGATTTAGTACTTTAATTTTTATTTCAAATTCACGTCGATATCGACTGATTACTCAAAGAACAAGTCTTATTTAAACCGCAAAGCATTTAGAACCAATTTAGTACTATTGCACAATCTAGCCTGGAGCAATTTTTAGTCTAAACTCAGTCTAACTTGGCAATAATTAGCTTTATCTCGTACATAGTATCTTGGAGTCCATTCGACTGTATTTGCATTGTGACACGGCGACCCTAAACATTAATAAATGGGCATATGCTTTGCAGTTATTCGCAATAACCTAGATTGAAATCTGTGCAATATACGATAGTAAATAAAAACATATATTTTGTAAATTGATAAATATATTTTTAACTTTAAAACAAGGCTAAAAACACTCACACCTTTTTCGTTTCCTATAGTTATATGCTTAAGTGCGTGTATTCAGTCCCGCAACTTTTCCTCAACACTCATAGTTAAAGTGAAAACTTAGGGAACACGTGGCACATGGCCCACCTGATGGAAAGTGGTTACCGTGGCCTATGGACGTGTGCAACACCAAGGGAGTCACACTCGTGCTGCCGGCCCTGTAAACACAGAGAGTTGCTGTGCCGTCAGTGTAGAAGACAAAGCAGGAATCCTTTGGTCTTCCCACTGACAGAGCAAAATAAATGTTGTAAGTAGTACTCGTACATGTAGGTAGTTGAGCCATGCTTTCTGGAACTTTTTACACAAGAAAAGTAGCGTGTTCTTACTAAATATCAACTTCCTTCTATAAAAGTAGTAAAGAAATTACATTACAATCTTGATGGGCAGCGATTGCTGTAGTCTATGAATCCCTAATACCCCACGAAGGAATCAATCGCTGGTTGTTATGAATAGAGGGTAAGTAAAAGGAAATAAGAAAATGGAAAAGCTATGTCTGAAAAACGGAGTATTGATATAAGTTAAACGTAAATCTTTCGCTTATAAAATGATGAAGTTCGCCGTGAGAAAACTATGATTCTAATTAAAAATATGAACTATTTTTTTACTATTTTATTGATACATTGATGATTGAACAGCTACCTTATAAGCTGTTGTAATAATTCATATTTCCAACATCATAATCACAGTTTAACAAGATCTTAATTAACTAATAAAACAAAATATTAAATAGTGACTAATGAAGTGGATCTCGCATATCTTACTAATAAAATATTAAACGGTTCTGTTCCAAATGCCGGTAATTAACCAGAATGGAACTACGCGGTATGAAGAATGGAACAGTGTGATTTCATTCTGCTTGAAAACGGCCACGTTCTGTAAACTTGAAAGAATTTTATGCAAATAAAATATTATTATAATAAAACTCTGTAATATAATCGCAGCACCATTTAAGAAAGTAGTTTAAAATAAATTATAATATCAATTAACAAGTAGCAACATTTTTCAACCATGAACTAATAATTTTTATTTTTGGCACGATTAATAATCACGATCGGCCGAGTTTTGTCTTTGAATAAATCAAATTGTTTATGGTATAGACACGCGGTGAAAATAATGAAATGGTTCGTAAAATAAAAGATTCGGCACCATAATTTAAAGGCAGCTAAAAACAAAAATTTTGAACATCACCTATAGGAAATTAGTCTATCAAAAACGTGGATTGTTTGAGGACAGATTATCAAAAAATCCACTTAAAAGTAATTTGATCTAAATGATGAAACTATAATAACAACTGCTAATAGCTATTGCGTATAAACTAAGTAATTCTAGATACATATAAGATAAAAACTGTCATTTCTCCGTCAGAACCGCACACAATTAGTCATACACACAATTCGTGTGTGCCCTCCGGTTATTACGGTACTCAACACACTGCTCCAAATACTCACTCTGTCAGAATACACAGACTTTGATAGAAAACAGTTGTTACACACTTTTTAATCCTAGTAATTATTTAGAGATTAAAGTTTATTGCAAAATGTGTCTAAGTAATTTTATTTTAACTACCATCGCTTTTATTGGCAGGCTTCAGATTTGATACGTTTGACTTAAAATGGCGGCTTCGAATTTTGAATAGCTGTCTACTTTAAACTGTTTTTTTTTGCTCGTAAAGTTGGCAACAGTTTTTTTTTAATCGTCGTTGGTAACAGTACCTACCTAAATTTTGATGGATTAGATGACGTAACATTTATTCTACGGAGTCACCAATGACTAAGATCTTCGGGGCTCAAGTCAATCTAAAGTAATCTCAGCTGCAAGTCAGGGCAAGGCTTTATTCTTGATGTTGGGAGTTCAGATGGCAGTCGCTTCCGTGAAGAGAAAAAAAAAGAAAAAATCTTAAGTGGAAGTGGTTCCTTAGACTAATAACGCATTCTAAGGTTGATTCGTTAAAGCCCAGACAATATAGGAGTGGAAAGCAGTTTCAGGACTCTAAATTGCAAGCTTTGGATGGAAATGGATTGGTGATGACGATGATGGTGATGGCAATGATGATAATAATGATGATGACGATGATGATGATGAAATAAATTTTCATTCAAAACCAGTAAATCTAAAAATATATTTTAAAGTGTTTCTTTTGTCTATTCAACAACATTGTACGAGTAAATCTTTGAGTCAATACTGTGTATAAAAATTCGACGCCTTATTTGAGTGTTTGATGTTCTTGAGTTTAGAGGACAGAGATAAATACACTCGATAAAGATAACTGTGAAGTGCTTTTGGGTACTTACCTATTTACTTTTTCCATCCATCGTTGGTAAAACAGTAGGCGTCTGTTTCTGGGATTTTAGGGTAATATTATGTAATCATCCAAATTGAGAATGGGTCACCATTGATGATCCTATTGGTAGAATTGTCGAAGTTTCGAGGCAATATTAAAAAAAGAGTAGAACAAAATACTTATAAAAATCATAACTTTCTTTTAAAATTATGAAATTATGATTTTCGATCCCAAGTAATAGGTAAAAAGTATAAGAAAATTGCAATTGTGAATTATACACAAAATATGTAGAACGTTCATTGTTAAAAAATTCTGTATACAGTAGCCGTGAGGCACTTTTTGATTGCACTCTTGGAGCAGTGAGTTAAGTGTTCATCTGACCAGCTGTCGATGTACCAAGTGCTATAGGGTCGATTCAATCGAGAACTATTTTTAACTATTAAAAGATTGTATTTTGATTTTTACTACCTATTGTAAATTATTCTAAACTACCTTTTGCCCGCGGCTCCACCCGCGTGAATGTCGGTTATCGCGATAAAACATAGCTTATGTCCTTTATCAAGGTCAAATCTACCACTATACCAAATTTCCTTAAAATCGGTTCAGTGGTTTAGGCGTGAACGACGGACAAAAATACACTTATAATAATAGTATTAGTTAGAATTAGTATTTAATATTAAAATTATGAGGCATAAATGCATATTCTTTTACGCCACTTGAGATTTTTGTATTTAAAAATCTCAAGTGGCTAAGAAAGAAAGCCTTTGTTGTAAATATATCACTACACAGTATAAAACATAGTCGCTTTCTCTGTCCCTATATCCCTTTGTATGCTTAAATCTTTAAAACTACGCAACGGATTTTGATGCGGTTTCTTTTAATAGATAGCGTGATTCAAGAGGACGGTTTGTATGCATAATACATGTTTAATATAGTAGAGGGTGCAGCGGGAACGGGATCTGACGCCACGCGGGCGAATAAATATTGGCAGTACGAAGTTCGCCGGGTCAGCTAGTTAGAAATATTTTAAAAACCATTTAAAAACTAAAATATTACCACGCTTATTACCTACTTCTAACATTGTATGAGTCCATTTGCCTCATAAGTATCTTAAAGATTATAACCAGAACTCAGTGGATAGGATTCCACATGGAATTCCATACAGTCATAGAACTTACATCCGTTTATCACTTTAACCTATCATAACAGCTTTACCGACTTTAGTATACCTCGGGACACGTATATTGGACCTAAATCGAGAGACAAACGTGGCAGGGAGCGCAGATTGTTTTGTAATAAATCTATGCTTGGTGAATTTGAGCTCGTCCACCGCCATAGAACCCCGTGTTATCCTCAAGACATCCAAGAAATGCACACTCCGCGTATAGAGCACATTTCGAGCACTTTTTAGGTCCAAGATAAGATCCCGAGCAATAAGCATAGCTTTTATAACATAACATCAACTCACGCCTTTATCCCCGAAGGGGTAGGCAGAGGTGCTAGCACCCACATTTCGCCGGTTTATGTTTAGGTCACAATGTAATAGGTAGCGAGCTTATTGCCATTAACTGGGCACTTATAAACCTGCGATAAATACACACATAACTTCGAAAAGCATTGATAAGTCATTGGTTTGTGCCATGGAAAACCTGGGATCGAACACGAGATCTTGTCTCAGCAGTCCATTACCTATACCACTAGGCTACCACTAGCTTTAATACTGCAGACATAACTAGTTTTTTATGTATTCATTAATCAAGAAGGTCCAATTATTTCATTCATTTGAATGCTGAGTTCCGGTTTAGTTTATGATTGATTTATTGATACGAATTGAATCGAAAAAAATCAGATCTTAGTAGCTAAACTAGCAGCCCAAGTCCTTCTCGTGAATAAATTCGTAAAAGATACGAATTTTTCATACATCACTCACATCTGAAATTTCTATAAATCCTTTCATAGTGGGCGCTTACATCATAAAAGATATCGCCTGCCAGAAATTCTGGGTACAGAGGTTTAGGCTCTGCGTTGATGAATCATAAAGTAGTCAGGACAAGTAAAGAACGTTCAACTTCAACATTTTGAAAATTATATCCAAAAGTTTTGATTACATTTCATTGTAAAATATTTTTCCATCGACATAAAACAATAGATGTTATACAATTCTAAAGCTTGTATAGCTACAATCGCCTCTGTACAACATCAAACTTGAATGTAATTCCGCCATAATCATGCATCTAATCACAATAAACATTACATACATATTCGAATAGAAATCGTAAGAACAGGATTCGTTACAAAAACTAACAATGTAATATCAGATAGAGGTCTGGCCCCTACGGCTACTAGCCACTTACTGATCGAATCGATTCGAAGTTCAAACCTCACGTATGTCGTGGAATTCGAATTTCAAAAACCATAATGATTGATTGTCAACCAATGACAATCGCGTACCTATTCAAATTCTATTTCAATTTGAATGTGGAACGGGTTCTTTTTCCTGTAGAGACGTGACGCGTGCCAGCAACAATTCCATAGACTCAACAATGAGCAATTACTTTTATAACATTTTTTTGGATATATTTTATTGTTTTATTGTCTGTATAAATAATGACAACACTTTAATTGATGGCGTTAGATTATTAACTCAACACAAATTCATCTATTTAGTTTGAAAAATTATTTACAAAATTCTATTTCAATTTGGGTGGTCACATAAAAGGCTAAATTGTAAAATCTGTCTACTTTTCGTAATTTATAAAAGGCAACACGTATCTAAATTTGGTAGCATAGCAGATGATGCTATTTTATTTAAAAATGGACAATTAAGTCGTAAACAACAGATCAAACACGAAGAATTTGCGACCACTTATCAAACTGGATTCTCATTAGAAAAAGACGCAAACGATGACTAATTAATTCAAGAAAACTCACCATATTAGTGCTCTACTAGTAGTACTGATAAAGGAATAACAAGCAATCGCTTTAACTCTGAACTTTTTGTGCACAGGAAAGTAACGTAATATGCATCCAAGTAGTATCTAAGAAGGCCATATGTTTATCTTATAATTACCCTATACGTTTGTGTGTGTTGGCTTCCATGTGGGCGTGTAAGTACGTAATTAAAGTATGGAAATAGTAATATAACTTTTGAAGTGTTTTCACTATAAAACGTTCGAGTGGCTGGGAACATACGAGTGAACGAACTCGCTAGATTTTTTCCCCCTTCTGTTATAATAACAGCTCTGTTTACCAATGGCGTCTGTTATTCCTTTTTTGAATTTCTTCAAACTGTACGCTTTAATTCTAGGAATGAACGAACGAATGAATTGATTGATGAAGAAGTTGAATACTTTTCGAATTATGATAGGTAACTATTACGTTTTGTATTTTAAATAAGAATAAGTATCTAGTATTTTTAATTAACACTATTCTTAACTAGAGTGAGTACTTAAATGATTTCATTTCTAAAAACTATTAAGAGATACCGCTTTGTACTTTAACAGAATAGTGATGTAACCGTACTTTTGATCTCAATATTCGATTTTTTTTCCTAATCGAGCGGTCGGATTGTTTATTGCCAAAGCGGTTTGTACCGGTAATTTGTGTGTTGCAAAATTTGACTCGGTTTGTTAGTGAGATCATTAATCTTGCGTTGATCCGAAACTGTCTATTTGTTTGAAAAATGTACGGTCTTGTCGAAACTGGAACGGTGACGTCACACGCCTCCAGGTGATAATTAACAAGATTAGAACAAAAATATTAATATTTGAAGTAGCAAATCTTTGATAAAAAATATGAGAGCATTTATGTTGCTAACATTATAAATATGTATATGCATACGTACAGTTTGTAAGTCGAGATTCAATCGATCAAAGTTTATTGGCTTCATTGTGTTCAAAGATAGATCGTCTATCAATATCTGAGCAATATTTTAAAACTTTCGTCGTTTCAAAATTATATTTAATGGATATAATGTTCCAAGCCTACATAAAAACTCCCATAATAACTATGAAACCGACGCCTCAACTACAAAGTAAATGAAAATATGTGGGACAATAGCACAAGCACTCGGGCCTCGGGCTCTACGGCAATTGAAAATAATAATCGAATTCGCATTAAGAATACGAAATTTGAATATTACCAGGCTTATTTGAACTTCGCGCATGTAAAGTGAAGTTATGATTCGATAAAAAATATTCGATGGCTAATAAAGTGAAGCTCTACACAGGGGGTCTGATATAAAGTAACTTCGAAAAAGAAGTAAGTAATTACTCGTTTATACTGAATTTATATATCTAATCTTGATTCAATGCAGTTAATTAACAAAAAATCCAGTCTAGTTGGTGGAACTTTAATGAGATGAAAGTAAACGAAAAATTATAAGGCTATAACTTAACTAATAATATCTATAAATTATGCAAGACGCTATTCAAATAAAAAATAGCTATTTACAAATATGCTTGTTTCATTATTTTTTTCATATCTTCTATCACTGGCACATTGTTACAGTTGATATAATTCGAATGCCTGTTTAAAAGTTTATAACGGACAGCTCAGCTCTTATTAAGGCTAAAATAAATGAAAAATGCATGTATTGGTTAGATCAAGTGATTAATTTTTGTATTTTAAATGTAACTACATTGGCTGACAATTGTATCGTAGTTATGTAGATATACTCGTACCAAAGCATTGTCGCAACACTAGCCCACTCTTTTTTATAAACTTAAAATTTGAATTTGGAATCGTGTGTGCTCTATTGTGCAGTAAATGGAATCCATTGTACTACACATTGCACACTAGTCCAGTATAAGATGAACCCTTGTCATATATCATTAATGGTATACAGAGCTTTTAGCAAACTGGACAGCTTTATGGTTGAAACCATTTTGCAAAATAATCAATAGATCTTTACTGATAGTTTTTATTAGACGAGAATTACAAAATATTGCATGTAGACAGATAGTTGTTACACAATGACCTAGTTACGATTTTTATAAAACTAGTTTTACTTAGATAATGTAATAAAATTGTCAATTACTTGTAAAATAACATTTATTTTGACAGAGTGTCGCATTAGAATTTCTTATAATAACCTACTTTGTGCACTAATAAAACATTTAGACTATCATTGAAAAGGTCACTGGTTTTAATTGAAATAAATTCAACGGGTGACTTTCAATTGCCGACGAGAATTATTTAAAACCTTCCAAAAGTTTGTTCCAAATACAATTTTATAGAAATTGACCGTTATAAGGTTAACTAGAGGAAAGTGTATGTTGATGTTTATAACTATAATAACCGCTTCTGAGTTTAGTGCGTGGCTAGAATGTGTGTTTGTGTGTATGTGTTAGTGTGCAATCAGTCCGACGTGAGCCGTATGCCAATAACAATATGCTTACACCGGATATTTATGAATTTAAATAAGAAAGTGTTAGGAATTTAATGATAGTAGTTCGGAGTAACCGTGTGCCTTCCTGGTGTTCGCTTATTAGACATATTATATTTATGTATCGTAGCCATTTTATTGTCTATAGACAGCCGTTGACAGTTTCTTTTGGCCTTAAATTTTAATTACATCACGTTTCCTACAGTTTTATGGGTTTAATGTTTTATTAATAAACTACTGTCTTACTGTTTTCGTCAATAAAATATGTACTTAGAAATCCTTATTGATTTTTAGTATATTGCTTCTGAAAATTGTCGTAAGTATTAAATTATCGAACAAGTTTTCAAGGATCTCAGTAGTTTTTGTCCTTTTGTAATGACGTCATGTAGCACACAATACATGCATAGAATTCAATCCGTATTCTAAGTAACATTTATCAAGATTACCGCAGGAAACGAGTACCGTTAACTAAACACTTTTGTAAAACGATACCGTACGTAATTTCATAATAAAATCTAATAGTTGCCCAACGTAACAGCAACTCACGCCTAATTAGGCTACATATGACAGCTACAAGGCGTGGCCGCTTATATATATATACTGTGTGACATACGGACGCACAACTCGACGGTAATTCTCCTTTGTATGCTAAATAGTGAATTATCTAGCCTCTCGAAATTGTAATCTTAAAACTTGCTTGGAATTTCTTCATCTGTTGTTTAAATTGTGGAGCGATCGTAATGCCGTGATGGGTATTTGTCAATTTGTGCGTTTAATCGCTCCAAGTTGTATTATTGAGGTCAATTTTAAGCTCCGATAAGATGTTATTTAATATAACTATTCATGTTTATAATAGATACATTAATCTCAACTTAAATTTCAATTTACAGTTTTGAAATAAGAATGCCTTACGGATTTGCTACCTTTGTCAAATCTTTCAAAAATCGAATACATTTTTAATTGGGTAGAAAATTATAATTCTGAATTTAAATTTCAGAATCGTTCCATTTTGTGTTATATAAATTAAAACAGTTTCTTCCATTATAGTGGATTCGAAAAATATAACGACGATAGTAAAATTGAATATTAAAAGCATTGGAAAGCTTAAAAGCGTAGTTTCCTATCATTATAATAAAATAATGATTAATTAACATCGTGAGAATCCGTTCTTACTTTATAGTTTTTAGTCCTCTATAATCCCCCACCCAAGCTCAAAAAAGTAACAAATTTGGCAAAAACTAAATGTGACGACACACTGCGTTTTTCATTCAAGTTTCTATTATTATTCTGGCGTTAACTTTACCGTGTGATAACTTGATTTAACATAAGTCTTATCTAAGAAAATCTACGCAAACACTCTTAGTAAGTACTAATTACATTTTTTGTTACACATCTATTTCTACATTCATTAGTATTAACATGAATGTTCTTCGTACAAGTATTCGCGATAAACTTTCATAAATAACCAGTTTTACTAGCAATGGTTAAAACTGGAAGTTCAAATATTTCGGCCTTATTGCATTGATTTATGATTAAAATTACACATCAGTTATCACGCATTGATAACTACGCTGGCGACGGCAATAGGCTCGCCCACTATTAATTGAACCGAATATACATACAAACATACATACATATAATCACGGCTTTATCCCCGGAGGGTTAGGCAGAGGTGAATTAACACCCACATTTCACCAATCTGTATTCGGTCCCACGTAATAGGGGGTGAGCCTATTGCCATATTCCGGGCACTATTGTTGACTCGAGTCATACATCTGAAGCTGAGTCTTGGCTGTACATACCTGTCTGATGTTAAAATTAGCCCTATCCCTTAGTCGCCTTGTACGACACCACAGGGAAGAGAAGGGGTGGCCCAAATTCTACTCTACCGGGATATAGTTCGCTTAATATATCTCTGCCTACCCCTTCGCTGATTTACAGGCGTTATGTGTACATAATTGAAATGTCTGTGGTTGTTTAGTGGGTAAGGAGTTGGCTTTATGATCAAAAGGTCCCAGGTCTGCGTCTTGCAGTATCTGATGCTGACCAGGTCGGATACTGGCCGAATTCAGTCTACGTGAACCCACTCCCAGCACAAGCGATGTAGCCTAACTCCAAGTGTTAAGTGGAATTATTTTTCATTAGTAGTGTGATGATCTTCATTCGAATCCGGAACCTCTCTATCGTAAGCCCTGACTCCATAACCTCGAAGCTACGGATGCTTCAAGTGATCAGATTATACATTACATTTAAAATCGAAGAAATTAAACTAATCTACCAAAAAGAGCTTAAATTTTCAATGGCGATTAAAATAATTGATTACTATAATATCAATTGTATTATCAGATCAAATTAGATTGATATGTTACTCAATTAATAAAATAAGCAGATTGGGCCCACGTGTGCGGTTGTTGGTTGCTGGAGAGTAGTTGGTTTGTGTGGTTGCGCAGGCAGTGATAACCGTCAACCAGTTGAGACAGTCGTGAGCTAAGGCTTAACGTATTGTAAAAGATGTTTGTATGATTAGGTGCTCTTAATACTTGTTTTATTTTTAAATTCCTATGTGGGACACTTCTGTCCCAACAGGGTATCTGTTGAGGCACAATTTTAATTTCTTTATTTATCAAAATAATGCAATGCAATTATATATTTTTGAGGTCAATTCTATTTTAGTTCAGGGTCGGTAGCACGATTGTTACGCCCCTGGTGTTGCAAACGTCCATAGGCCACGGTAACCACTTCCCATCAGGTGGGCCGTATGCTTGTCTGCCGCCTAAGTGGCATAAAAAAAAAATAATTAAGTTTATCACCGCTTGCTAGGTGCTAGTGAAGAAAAAACGGCGCAACAAACTCTATATTGCGGCATTTTCGGCTTAGTTAAGTAATATGTACATATAACTTTATTTGAAAAAGTGCAACTGTATCAATATCACAATAATACAACACTATAATTTTATTTCATTTGGAGTTCAAGTCCGTCCCATCTGGAAGTCAAAAGGTAAGCTAAAATACCTAAATGACAGGAAAGAGAGCCAACTACAGAATCCATAGTTTTGGGGCCGTCTGTGGGTCGTAGGTTGCCGGAGTTGAGATTGGTAGAGACATATCTCTCACACCCTGGCCTACCCAGGGTCATTTCTTTAGAGTTGACCTTCTTCTGGTGTAGGGATGGTGTCCCCATCTAGCCCCTGGGTATAGGGGAAGCGCGAATATTGTGCCGCTACCTCACCCTGCTTCTGCTAGGGGGTCAGGTGGCTCCATCCGACAGGATTGCCGTAAAGTACATCTGTTCGTGTAAATTTAGCATAAAGATAGCAAGCAGGCGAAGCCAAGGGCATTAGCTAGTTAATAATTATTTCAACGTTGCCATGATTAACGTCTCAAGTATTCGTTAATATAAATAAAAGTATTGAAACTTGAGCTAAATATTTGTGTATAAAGCAATTTTAAGTGGCTTGTGTAAACAATGACGTTGGTTGTCATCATGAACGTTCACTGTGTTGATCTCGGTTTAATTAAACGAAATATTAAGTGGTTTGGGTATTTACCTATATATAAACAACCATAGAAGTGCTATTGGTACAGCTAGGTAACTGGTAGGCGGTGCCAGTTGCTTCCAGGGGAACCTATTTCTCTATCCATATTAATATTTACCTGCCTGCCACTGAAGATGTCGACCGCAGTGATCGACGAAACGTCTGGAACGCAAGTTTCATATGGACCAGGGCCAACCAGCCCGGAAGCAGTATATTCTCCATGAAAGCCTGAAGACTTATATGCATACTAATATTATAAATGCGAAAGTACCTCTGTTTCTCTGTCTGTGACAATTTCACGCCTAAACCACTGAACCGATATTAATGAAAATTGGTATAGAGGTAGATTAGACCTTGAGAAAGGACATAGGCTATGTTTAGTAAATTTTAACTGAACTCGTTCATCCGGTTGAGCGTGATTGAGTATGAAACATTAAAAATCTTTTCAATTTTTTAAATCTATATAGTACTTGATGATGCCCCGGCTTCGCCCGCATGTCATTTTGTTCCCGTTCCCGTGACGGTGTATTAACAAAAGCGTCTCCAAAACTTAATTGGTACTGACAAGTTTAATTTCAAAAGTAAAGTCGGCTAAGTATACATCATACGTAGGTACGCCCTTGAAATTTCACAAATGATCAAATTGTAGTGTATTGATATGTAAATATGCGGTATGAACCACACCTTACAGTTCTGTTTCGTCAAAACAATTTTTATTATGTATATATGCATGTAATGCATGAATTATTGATTCCATATGAAACCTAAATTCATATTACATATATTTTGAATATTTCCATTCATCACGTATCCGTTTATTGTATTCAAACTTATATTTAGGTAAGTAGGTGTGTAGAATGAACCAACTTATCGCCATAATAAAATGACATTATTAATTCCATGCACAGTTTGCGCGCCAAACGCATTTCGACGTGTCTGTCACTCAGGCCTTCAATGACAGGAAAATGGCGTCGATTGAGGTGGAAAACCAACGATTTAATATTAAAAACATGTCTGCTACACCGTGCTGTAATGTTCACACTTCGAGCTAATCGCCACCTAAACTACATAATAAATAGGTGCATCTTTCCGCTTACAATTAATATTAAATTATTGTATTTGAAGGCAGACAGTGAAACGCACATATGTTTTATAATTAAGTGTGTGTGTTCCTGGTATGAATGGACTTGGGGATTGGAGGTACATTACAAGAATTAACAATTTAATATTTATGATTAATTTCAATGAAAGAAGTAGTAGGTAGGTACTTACCCATCTAACCTACTTTTTGTAAAACTTCATGTCGATTCAACCAACATTTTTTTTTAACTTATTTGTTTCTGACTTTGGTTTTGGATAGGTATTCGAATTTCGAATGTTTATTTGAAAATACGCTGACATTTCGATTTGCAAATTTCCGGTTTCATTTTCAACGAAACTATAAAGATTTAGAATAGGCAATCCAAAATTCCAGACATTAATATACCTTACATGCACTAATAAAAATACCGAACACTTTATGTTGTTCCTTATTGCTATCGCAATAAGAGCTACAGAACCCAACCATGTCAATAAGCAGTTCCAATTTCAAGTTTAAACTCTAAATTACTACAAATTATTACAAACTTATCTTTGCGCACAATCATAATTGAAATAGACTTTATAGCGTCGACATAAATTTTATAATAGAATGTGTGAAAAGAAATAGAGGTGTGAATGATGTTTTGATATGGAGTGGGCTTCTGAGAAGAAACTTAAGGTCCGTATATAGTGTTATGGTAACAATAACACTTTTTGTAATGTTTACATTTGAACTGTTATAGGTTTTATATTACATTTCGTTGATTCGCAGATTTGTGCGTAGGATTTGTTATTAAAAGTGGCGGTGGTCTGAGCTTTAGGTGGTCTGTATCTCCGGTGTTTTATAACACCACTTATATGTTATATAAGTAAATGTATACAGGCTATAAATGTTTCAAGTTAAACGGTTAAGCTCTTATAACTAATGTCATGTTCTTGAAAATTACTCGTTATGTTGTTACTATTGTTAGGCAACTAATTATGATTGAAGTTTTTGGTTTGAAACTATATTTAAGTTATATTTCAAAAATTTTAACGGTGACAGAATAAGGAAGCTCTGTAAGGAATTGTCTGGATACCTGAATGGCTTTCACTAATATCTTCTAAGGTTCGTAAAGTCTACAAATCTTTATTAGTCAGTGGCCGTTATGCATGTATGCGTTGTATGTATTAATTCATATCTACTCATGGCTAAATGCAAAGCTGCCTAATATGGCGATTGTCTACCGCATACCTTGCTATGTTTGGTGCCGCGGTAACCGATATCCACGTGAGAGGAGCCGCGGGTAACAGCTTGTATCTCATAATCGGAACCGGATAGAACCAAAATAACATAGTAGTACTTTTAAATATTTAGTTTCATTACATGATTTATTAAACGCTCAAGACATGGAGTTCCATATATAATAAAATCAGTCATTAACCTTTTATAGCTGTAATGTACATTTCAGACGAAACCCAAAGTAATTAGATACACACAGAATACGTAGGACGACCAGACGCTGAAACAGCACTTATGCTCTATTAAATGCAACGGCTTGTCTTACAATAACATATGCGACAAATTCCTGCTTGAATTCCTTTGGTATTACTACGATTGTATCGTGTTACAGAGACCAGTCAGAAGAAATATCGCTGTTACCGCGAATCTCTTTAATAGATCTTTTATAACATTGAAACAAAATGAGAACAAAAATAACTATAATTATGAGAATACAGATTTTTCCCAAACAATAAAGACCCGACATCAATTGGAAACGAATAAAAAACGAACACACGCCGAACACATTTACATCTCCTAATAAATCTCAAAGCACAAAAATCCTGGTTGAAATGAATCAAGAAAAATAATCACAAAGCCAGTAGTCGAACCGAAAAAAGAAATTAAAAATTCAAATAAAAGAACGTATTCCTTAAGATAATGCTTATTCATTCCACATTTAAAATCAAATTTTCAAATAAAGAACTCGCGGCGGTCGATCGGGCGCGTACGATAAAATGAGAGCGAGATACCACGACATAATGTATGTTAGAAAGAGACAGATAGCTTATTATGATTGACAGCTGAGAACGGTTAGCCTTGAAATATTTGAAACATTATATTATTATAAAGTACACTATCTTCGTTAGACACGAGAGCAAAGCGGACACATATTTTTACGGAATAGAGCTTTTTGATTTGCCGCACTATACATGCAATGGAGTATGATACGTAATTGAAGATTTTTATCATTAACTGTCTTACAGATTTTCAATGAGTATATTGCTAACATAAAATGCTTAATATAAATCCTATTGTTCTATGAATTGTTGCTTTAATTTATATTAATTTCTTAAAACTTGTTTAAACAAATGTATTAATATTCAGTATCGTATATTTTACAAACTAAATTTTCATATTTGAATTCGTTATGTCCTTATTGATCGCGTGCATACTCATTACCGCACGTATAATGCCGCTAGATACGTCCGACGGCCAGTTTGACCGGAACACGTTTTAAATCATAATTCGAACGTTTTTTATGAATTTAGAACGTTGACTTTTTAACTCTTTATTTTGTGAGTCTTGTATTATAACGCAAGGAAAGCTACTGAGAGCAGCCGCGTAGAAATTGTGAGAAACTAATGAATAGTGACGTCATAGTCTTGTAATTATCTTTTAATTGGTTATAATAATATTAGAATGTTTTCTAACCAAAGTTGTAAATTCACACAATTTATCATATCAGTCTTAAACTTTAAAAAAGTACTTAAATATAATATAATAGCTATTGGCTGTTTGAATAAAATTGATATGGCTACTGGTTTAATCATCGCCAGACCTTGTTGACACATCTATGATTAGAACTTCTTCGTTTTCTGTACAGTTAGTCAATTAGAACCACTAAGGTTAATTGCTGTGAACGCCATACATCAACTTTGATTAATGTATCACTTTAACTATTTCTAAAAGTATATAAAAACATTACTTTTATTATAGATACTTACTTGATTTGAATTTAAAAGGTAAAATATTATCTATGTAGTAATTAATTATAAGCTTCGATAAATTGTGGAATCTCGTGAGTATTTTTTATGAAACTTTAACTTTTTTATAAATAGAAGTATCAATAGATCAATTATAAGACAATGGTGTACTTTATAGAGGCTCAAAAGGTTATCTTTAACAAATTAGCGGGAATGGTTGCGTGCGAACAATTCCGCTAACCGCGTAGGGCTACGAATCTCGTAGACGCTACGACACGTAGATCCACGCGAATAATTAGCACACTACGCTTAAAAAAAAATCATACATAGATAAATATGAATATTTACATGAATATACTACAATAAAAATATTTAAAATTAAAATAAATTTTGAAAAAGTATATTAGGTACTATGAAACTAAATCAAAAATAAAAATATAAAAACCCATATCTATACTTTTGTGAACTCTACGCAGGTAACAAATTTCATTCAAATTTTGGAAGCGGCATTCGATATTTGAATATTCAAATGGCCGCTAATCGTTTTTATTGGTGACTTTACGGCCTATAACGATCACTTGAAAAACGCCTTTGAGTTATAGCCCGCTCCCGAACTTTGTCACATGGAGGTGATATTTGAATTCGGAATCTCTTTGACAGATGTCAATGTGTTTATAAATAAATATACTAGACATTAATAAAATTTAAATTTAGTTTAAATGCGATAAGTATTCAAAATTCTTTTTTGATTTGATTTGATTTGATTAAACTATTTCAAATCGGAAATATATAACTAGTCTTTTTTAATTGTACTAGTCCCTTTCTAGGTGGAATACTCTGAGCAACCTGAGCCTAAAAATTACAGATATCTACTGCAAATATTGTCTTTTGAACGACAAGACTATTCAGTAGATCTAGACTGGACTTGATTTTCTTCTCGAGTTTGGGGGTCATCTGTGAGGAAAGCCTGTAACAGAGCGTCATCGGTTATTTGGGTATTTGATTGACTAGTCAAATTGCATCCTTTTTACAAAACGTCTAAACGGTAAGTTATAAGAAATATTGTATGAAGAATGTATTTGTGACGTCATAATATTTAATAGTCAAATCATTAATTAAAATAGGTTGGGCGGATGATTAAAAATAAAAACGAAAAATAGGAACCGACGCAATTTTTATAACTCTTTTACCATTTTAAATTTAATAAGTTCAGCATTTTTTACCAAACTGGCAGGCTGGCTCAGACCCCAATGATCTTTCTAGGCGTCGTATACCCATTTATATTATATTTAATTTTCTAAAACACCTATATTAAAAGTAACTTGTTTATGTTACAAATAAAATGTAACACAAAATCACGCTACAATTATTTCAACTAACGTCTTTTGTACATTCCAAATCAATTGCCTTAGTATGTACTTGTACATTTAAATGCACAATACTTTTGTAATAGACGTATTCTGTGTCTATTAT
Source organism: Eilema caniola (assembly GCA_949126895.1). NCBI lineage: Eukaryota > Metazoa > Arthropoda > Insecta > Lepidoptera > Erebidae > Eilema > Eilema caniola. The sequence continues at coordinate 6,406,744 of OX421488.1, read as the reverse complement.
AAAAGTTTGCAGTGTTATCAGAAAAGCAATCAACTCCACGGTTTCTATCGATATTATAATTTAATTAAAACGAGTTAGCGGCGTGGGCGCAACTCTACTATGTTTCTTATCTTTTTTTTATTCCGTAAACGTCACTTTAGGTTGCGCATGCGACGATGCTTGGAGTTTATAGTTTTTACGTGATTTTATTGATAGTATAGAGTTTTATGTTCTTTTTAATGAACATTTGATTAAAGAAATCACCCGAATTGTCATGGTCCGTTAATGAAGTAATTAAATGATGAATTTTATAATAGGTGTCAGTCACCAGTGACGTGGTTTAGTGTCTAACTGTTTTGTGTTAATATTTAGCATGTGTATATTATTTGAATTCATGTTTATTATGCATATAATATATTTTTAACAAAAATGTATCAAAGTATTATCCGCTCTCTAAAACCTATTTGACAAGCTATATTTATTACAGTCAAATACTGAACCACGGCGCTAAATAGATCACAGACAACATATCCCCAGTAATTTATCTATAATACAGACTAACAAATAATGCTACATTTTTAAATATAGAACCACAGACAAAAATCGCTTACTTTTCTATCATAAATTCATATAATTTCGCCTCGGGCAAAGTTTTTGTTATATCTATATAATAATTGAGTGTTTTATAAGAAATCGTGGGCAGCTCTCGTATAAATATTGTGTCTATTGATTAAAAATCGCGCGTCGAGAATATTTAGATTTTATGATACGCCATTTTAAAAATTATACTTCAACTGAAACTTATTATTTTTGATAACATCTGTTGAACACGTACATATTAGCACGCCTGTAAGTTCCCGAGGGGGTAGACAGTACTGTACTAAACACCCACATTTAACCAACTATGAATTTCGGTCCCAAGTAAGAGGGGGCGACCCTATTATCGTCAAGGGCGTACTTTGTCCTGGGCTATATGTAGTGTATGTTTTTTGGCTTTTAGAGTTGGGCTTTTAGTCCCAGAAATAGTTTTATAAGAGTCGTGGGTACTAGAGCTGTATTAAATACGGGCGGACCTACTGGTAATAGCTAGTTTAGCGTAGCGTAATGATTTTTGACATCAACACATTTAAATGTAATCTTAAAAAATTAAGTACATGAGAATTGTAACGGTTAACTGTCACATTAGTGTTCAAAATTAGAATACTGCGTGTGAATGGTCATTCACTAACTCACTCACTCACTACACAAGGTTTTTTTTTGTAAAAACTTGTTGGGACAAAAAAAATAGTACCGCGAAAACGAGCGTAATAGGTGTGACAGATACGAAAGAGGATTTGGGTTTGAATCCTGTGTTGGGCACTACTTTTTGTAGTAGTATAGAGGATGGCGAAAATAGTCGATTGACAGCGATATCGAGTTACACATCTCTACCTACCCCATTAGTAATACAACGACGTCTTATTTTGCCACCAACCACATATCATCAGATTATATACTTATTTACCACTTAAGTACCATAAAATGTACAGTAGCCTTCTGAAATTACTTTTCAATTTTATTTAAATAATATATTATTATAATGCCAATTTAATAATGCAAAACAAATAATAATAAATGAGTTGAATATCATAGCAAATTAACATGAGCTTGCATACAACCAAGAAGTCCATCAAACAGACAACATACAAGGAATCAATCAATCATTAGCACAAGACATGCAACATTATTATTAAAGCATTATAGAAAATCAATATAATAAAATACGATAAAACGCATTCCATTTTTGAATATGACAAGCGATGTCAATATCGACAATTCTGTCATTTGCACTGACTATTTTTGACAACTCTACTAGATATTGAAGCATAGAAAAATAATGATCTTTTTTCATTATAATCTAATGAGAGAGCGACAGCCTCTGTGGCGTAGCGGTAGTGAACGCAGCTGCTACACAAAAGGCGCGGGTACGATCCCCGTTCAGTGCAAATATTTGTATGCAAGAATATCGGTGTTTGCATTGGTCTGGTCGTGCCTCGGAAAGAACGTTAAGCCGTCAGTCCCGGTTGCCATACTAACATCTATGACAGTCGTTACCGGCAGTTGAAGCCTTAGAAAGTCAAACAACTGTTCTAGCTGCAATTCTTCGATATCACCTTCGAGTTGTGGAGGTCAGATGGCAGTCGCTTCACAGAAAATATCGAAGTTCCGCAAAATCCGCAGTTAGACTGGTAAAGCAGACCCCAGACTCCAAGCTGATAGCTTCGGATGCGACTGGGATTAACGCTAGGATGAAGAATGAAGAATAGAGAGCGATAAGATTCTAAATGGGTGGATATAGTAGCTTTCAGAAAGTCTGTAAAGTTCGATAAGCATTATAATAGTATCTACATTAATTCTACATATTTTATTCGTAGCGCGGTAGCCTATTGGTATGGGTAATGGACTGCTGAGACGAGGTCTTGGGTTCGATCCCAGGTTTTCCATGGCACACACCAATGACTTTTCGATGTTTTTCGAAGTTATGTGTGTATTTATCGCAGGTTTATAAGTGCCCAGTTAATGGCAATTGGCTCGCCACCTATTACATTGGGACCTAAACATAAACTGGCGAAATGTGGGTGCTAGCACCTCTGCCTACCCCTTCGGGGATAAAGGCGTGAGTTTATGTTATGTTATGTTATTCGTGTTGTCTTTTCAGATGAACTACAAATATCTCCAAGCCTTCGAAAATATTCAGATATTTCATTTATCTACTTAATTATGGAGAGCGAAATCATTTTGTAAATAAATATCTACCTATATATTATACATAGAAATCCCTAGTCTGTGACTGGACATCCAAATTCTACATGACAGAATAGTAGAAAATAGCCCGAATATGCCTGCTGACTCTTTTTCTCCATAAAATATTTGCCTGAAAGATGCGCACTGTGCGATACAACCGCCAAATTGTATATTATATATCCCTACATATTTTGTTTATTTTATACTTCTTTTGTTCTTGGTGTACCATCATCACCATATCAGCCACACTTAGTCCACTGCTGAACATAGACCTCTTCTATAAACTTCCAGAACGACCAATCTGAGCAGCCCACATCCAGCGCTTCCCGGCGACCTTGGTGTACAATAAATAGATAAAATTAATCTATCTATCAGTAGCACTAATTCTGTTATGTTGATACTATTTCTATATATAATGTACCATATCCATCTGTAATGTACAATTTAATTTATTACTTCACACTCAATCAGAATGCCCAAATAAGTAGTTAATACTTTCAAATTTCTCATTACCAAACATAACGTTACAATTATAACAATGACAATCACTATGCCTTGTCCATATTACGATAGCTACACAAAATCAATGGCTAAAGGTCGTCAAATTATAATTAACCCCATACTTTTAAAATATAATCTTATGCAATTTTAATTACGATTGTTGAGATAAGATTACGTTGAGACAAGTTTTGTATTGTAATCAGTTTATAATGAAATAGTTATTTCAGCTTTTGTTATACTTGTAATAAATATAAAAGAATTACGACAGAGTTTAATGTTGACCTTATTTGCCTCTGTGGTACAGTGATACAGACTGTGAATACAGTGTTGAAGGTTCGAAGTTCTCTATAAAGCGAATTGTTATTGGATTTTTTTGTAACTGAAATGAGACGATATTATTAGCAATCCATGGATTCTCCGTGCGTGTGCCGGGTCCATCGTGTTACTGAGTTAGGAACTCGGGATAGTGCCTGGGACTAGCGACCCAAGTGGAGTTTCTGAAGGGGCCCCTTTTTGTACATCAACACTCACCTTCACTACCCACGTTCCCCTCTCTGCCTAACCAAATTTGATGCGAACCTACTAGTGCTAGTACTAGTTTTAATAGTCATTTTTTTATGTAGGACACGTCACTTCGACTTCACCTCGCCTGATGGTAAGCTGAAGGCACGTACTATGTTAACAATGGTGGCACTCAGCTTGACTGCCTCATCAGATGCTTTATTACAAGTGCTCCATTATATGAAAAATTTCCTTTACATGGGTAAGATGAGATTAGGCAGACCCTGGAGCCGAGGGCATCTAGGCCTCGGATGCAATCAGGATAACGTCTAAATGTCGATGATGACATAGGTAAGATGAGAGCGAGCCTAACATTGTTTAATCCCAAATTACCCAGCTGACAGCACTAGGTATGTTTGCTGTCAATGACACATAGAAATATAAGTGGCGAATTCTAAGTTAAGTAGGCCCTATGACAGGCCAGGCCAGGTTCAGATATACTTCATGAGTGTATGTATGTAGGTATGTATTATTGAAATACTTTGACAGATTCATCGTAAATATTTATTGTATCATTTATAAGTAGGTACATAAACAAAACATTTAAACATGTACTCCAAATAGATCATATTTACTACCGAATTGAGATTTCAATTTAATCCGTTTCCGCTACGACGCCATTTTGCCTCGCCATCTTGGATCGCGATCAATATTAATAATGCGCACGCGCATTACTGCGATCGCTTTATTGTTATTATTGGATATTGTTCCTGCCAAGGCTGTGTCGAAAATGGTGCGGTTCTGCTTTTAAATAGGTAGTTAGCCGACAATGGTTATACTTTTGTCATGTTTAGGACAATGTGTCCCTTCATTGGTATTGTATATCTTCATGTTCATTATATGATGTAATGGCACGAAGATGTGATTGGAACAAAAGTCTGTTTCATTCATAAAATTAATCATTCGTGACATATCTCTTGACGTGCTTCTTTAATTTTAATTAATTTATACCTAATTAAACAGGATTTTTATAGGAGGTAGGACACGACAGTGTTTCCGAACCATTAGAGCAGTCCTACTAGGGAAGTATCTCAGCCCTACAGAATACCGCGGCCGTAATAACCTCGTGTTGTGTTCCCGGCGATGAGTAGGATAGCCAGTGCTCACTGGAGAGTTTTTGTGCTGTCAGTGGAAAGACCAAAGGCTATTCCTGCTTTGTCTTCTACACTGACGGCACAGAAACTTTCTGTGTGCACGAGTGTGACTCCCCTGGTGTTGCACACGTCCATAGGCTACGGTAACCACTTTCCATCAGGTGGACCATGTACTTGTCTGCCACCTCAGTGGTATTAAAAAAAGTTATCTACTAAAAGGAATCTATTGAATTAGAAAATTGTAATTTTTCTTACCGATTTTACTTTCATCTTCATTGATAATGAATGGATGGATATGTGATTCTAACGACTGAAAGATTTATAGAAATATGTAGTATAATAAAAATAAATGGAAAGGAGGCTTGATAAAACCTACTTCTTACTAGCATTATACATAAGGTTAGCGTCAAGCAATACTCTATACAAATTAATTTAATATACACTGATGGACGAAGATTCAATGATTTTTCGGGGTCCTATTAATATAACCGTGGAGCGAGTTTAACCAATATGCGGGCACTTTCATGAGTTATATGTATACTATTGTCTCTGCCTAACTCAATCGGAGAAAGTCGTGATTATACATACGTTTATTGAATTCTTTCGAAAGTCGACTGCTTGCTTATGTAGTCCATCTTGTTTCAACAGTATCGACACATTGAGCTCGTTACGGACGTAGATGGACATATCGATAACATCCCGTCTCTAAATATCGATACGAGCGTATCGACAAGCGACGTTGACAATTTACAACTGTCATTTCTGTCAAAAATGTCACATTTTTGTTAGGGTGGTACAGTAGTTGTTGCACGTCATAGTAAATCCATACTCCATACTATCATTATAAATGCGAAAGTAACTCTGTCTGTCTGTCTGTATGTTACGCGTTCACGCCCAAATCACTGAACCGATTTTGATGAAATTTGGTATAGGGGTAGATTAGACCTAAAACCGACATTCACGCGGGTAGAGCTACGGGCAAAAGCTGTTAAATTTAATATTCATGAATGCTATTACTTTTTTATATATTGGACTCATCAATTTGACTTCACCTCGCCTGATGGTAAGCTGAAGGTAAAGTTTCAGGAAAGAGGGTCACCATTACATGCACGTACCATGTTACCAACGGTGGCACTCAGCTTGATGACCTCATTAAAAGAGGTCCACCTACCACTAGTATTAAATAAGCCTCAGACTGACGTATTCAAAAACGGTGTAAGGTATATTCAAAGCAAATCCAAGCAGCAGAGCGACTCATTTCCTTGCTGCACCATATTGTCTTGTAACTCTTTACCAGCTAACGTATTTCCTTCCTAAAGTCCCGGGTCTTTTAAGCAGGGCATCTGATGATCCGTCAAGCTGAAAACGGCCATTGTAACATTGTTGGTATTTATAATGTTGACACTCATTTCTGCGACTGCTTTCTGCTTATCTTCAGGCGATGTGAAGACATATTGATCCTATATAAAATAGGATTGACGCCAATTTGCTTCTCGATCTACGACTTCACTAACTGCCTTTTAGCTGCGTGCGTACATATACTATGTTAGTAATGTGGAAATATGAATTATAGGTAAACAAAGTAATACATAAATATATATTAGGATAGAATGGCCAGTGTCGCGCGTGGTGAGTTTTTCACTGTAAATAAATACTCACGAGAGATAACAAATACCTTTATATTTCAAATTTTCTTCTCCATTTTTATTCTACAGTTGGAAATAACACAATATTTAATATTCACGAAAAACAGTGCCGAGTAAGCATTCCAAAGTTCGTGTCTCATAGGACAGTAATTGACTAAAAAGTTGCCACACGTTTTTGGCTCACATGGCCGTTCTGTCCTTATTAATATCACAATATAACAAAAGTATGAATCGTTAGACTGTGATAATATGACACCCAAATTAATCCTAATAAAATAAATAAGTGTTAATTGAACAGTAATTTAAAATGAAGGTCTAATTTTTTAATTCAACAATTTGTCATTAAGTGCTAGTATTTGCTCTCAAGACTGGAGATAGCCCTTGTTCAGCCGGGATGCGAGGAAAATGCCTCATTGGGCCATTTAACTCAGTATACGAGACCTGGAATGACGTGTGGTTTTAGTCGGCTCGATTCAGTAGGAGAGGGACGGTATCCGTGGGGATTTCTGTATGAGAAATGTGCTAGTCTTCTCAGTAAACTCTCTAACTGAACTTAAATGTATTTTTGAGATGCATTGAACAAGTTTGAATTAAAAAAAAATTAAACATTGATCATGCTAAATGTTGTAATTGATTTAAATAGAAAAAATTAACGATAGTTTCTTAGAATGTCGGTTGTTGTTCCACCGTCACCTCAAAGATGGATATAAAAGGAGTAATTTGGATTGGTTAGAGCGAGGTCCGGTAGCTTAGTGATCGAAGCAACACCCCTGTAAGGCAAAAATCGCGGGTTCAAACCCCGCCTAGTCCAATTAATTTTTTTCTATTTAAATTGATGGGAATAAGTTATCATTCATTCGGATATTCATTTTATGGGGTACAAACACATATGGTTTCAGTGGTTAATGATTTAGTCAATATTTTACCATGAATGACTCTATGCTTGATATTATAATTTAAGCTTAAGATTTTTTTTTGTAAACTTACAACGAGTGTTAAAAAGCCACAAACTTGAAGCACGTGACGCATAGATCAGTATTTTCTGATACTTGGTTTTTAAGATTACAACGTTACCGAAATACAATGTTCATTAGGGCTAATGATTGAAACAGACATTGACGTATTTTTTGTTGTCACTTACGTACATAAACATGTGTTATGTTATTAGATCATTCACTTATTATAATAACCAAACCGGAGTCATAACCGGACGAGAGGTCCAAATAATTCTGTCACTTATACTGTACTCATTAAACGTAAGAACATTTGAAATTTTATATCTAATTTTTAGTTGATTTGTTTTTGAACGAAAGATTACGTACCGATATTTGATACGTTAAACGTCAGTATGTTTAAAAGGTTCAGGTTTGATTTTTGGAATTGGAGCTTGGCGCGAAAATTTTAGACGTGTGAATGTCGGTGGCACAGTTTACTTTTATACAGAACTGCAAAACTTTTTAAAGACTATGTGCTAATAAAAGTATAATTTATGTTTTAGGATATAAAACAATCAGGGAAAGTTCATTCATGGGCAGTGATAGGATGACATCATGTATCACCCTATCACTGCTTTAGAAATATGTCCCTATGACATTATAATAAAATGATATACTGTAATGAGTGATTAAGTAATTGGGTGTAATGCTAAATGTTGACATAAAATTGTAATTACCACATTAATAATATATTTTACAACTTCCTTTATAATTAAATTTGCAAATTTTTAGAATTATAAAGTAACAAACAAGTGGTATGACCCGTGTAATATTTAGATAAGCGATAATTGAGCCTGGCCTTTAAACATTTTGAAATTTGTATCTAATAATATTTCTGCTCTGTCAATGAAATAGATAACAGACTGAAAATGAGCCTCGTAAACCATATTTGTTGGACAAGGTTGGTATACCATTAATCTCCTATAGAATAAATACACTATTCTATGATTTCGACGAATGACCTGTCTTATAAGAGATACATTCAGAACAGTAGATAATTTAAGGAGTTGAATCAATAATAGCCCTTAACATAAAAGGTCGAGTCCTCTTCAATACAGACCCTTGACTACTCGAAGTTGAAATATGGTTAACATATAAACTGACGCCCTAAACAAGGTGTCCGAGAATCAACGCATTATTCGTATTTAGAGATGAACATGACATGCTTACATTGCTTGCCCGTGATCATAAAGATAATAATCATTCCGCACGAGTTGAATCCAGTATCAATATAATTTTATGTTACTCCATATCAAAATCAAACTGATAATTAACTACCTATTCCACTAAAATTTAACAACATAAAGTTTCATGTAACGGATCAACTTTTTAAACTAATTTAACCAATTACATGCTCTGACTACTTACTCGTCAAAAATGTTTAGTCGAATATTTCAAAGTCAACGTCCGAAGTCAAAAAGTAGGGTAAATAAACTGACTGACTTTTTGAGAAGTTCGAGTAACGATAACGAGAGATCGATAGTCAGTGCGACCCACGAGCGAAGGCCGTACCTTTGTATTAGTTTTTAATAAGTAATTGTACACCAAACCACGTTACCAATTTCGACATGAATACGAGTTTTTTTTTCTCGCCTCGCTCGGAGCAATCTCGTTTTCTCGAAAATAGATCTAATATGTTGAATATAATTAATTTCATACCGACTTGATCGATGCGTGTTACTTGACGTGTTTTTCTTCGTATAATTATTTTTAAATTACAGAGTATTACGTCAATTCAGCCAGAAACGGAATGTTTTTTTCTACAACAAATTGGTTTACGCGAAATTTAATGTTTGAAGAATTTTTTGTCGTTATATATGTTCCGTGTCAGCGTTGATTTTTGACTTCTATTTCATTATAAAAGTAATTTTATAGTTATAATATGAAATTAATGACTAGACTACATTATCTACCGTATATCTTATAATCGTAATATATAATTTTACTCAATTTCGGAGCGAACTTGTTTGGCCGTTAAGCTCACCGACATGTTTACTTACATTCACCTTTTTTGTTCCAGATGATGAACAGTTATTGGCTGATCTAGAAGACTGATTACAACGTATTTACTAAGCCAATCGGGAGATGAGCGATCCATGAAGTTTCTCTTCAGGTACCCAAATTTGCTAATAATCAATTTTATTATTCCCAAACAATGAAGAGAAAATTTAAATTCAAAACATTCCACAGTATTCAGCTAATCTTATTGTCAACAAAAGACTATTGTTTCTTCTCAACACATTGTTTCAATTTAAATTGAACCAAAATGAATCACTGTTATGATTGAACGCTAAAATGTATTGAATTAAATTTGATTGTTTATACAAAACTGTAGGCTGTACGTATTCGTTTTGTCTTTGCAGGACGGACTCGTTTCAGGTTGTGGTCCTCGAAAGAGTCCAAACACTGCAATGACTACTGCGATGGCTGCTCACCAAGAATCTATCCACGAGAGACTTCAACCAGCGCCTGAGGAACCCTTGTACCTTCACCATGAGTCATCGTCATGGCAGGAGTCGTCCGACCACCAGGAGGAGCACAGCACTGATATGTCCCCTTATTACAACATGCCAAAAAGAAACAAGAGAAAGAATTTTAAGCCCCGATGTGCTCCCAATACTACCGCGTTCTCTGATGACTCTAATGGGGCTAACTGTGATGACACAGGCAGTCCTATGAATGGAAACGATCGAACTTCTCCAGACCAAGTTGGTGATGATGATAAGGATGATGGGAACTATGCAAAAATTGGTGTTAAAAACTTCAGTCTACTAAAAAGTGGTGCTGTTGACCTTAGTAGAAGACTAAGCAGAGACTCCAATGAAAATATAGACTCGAATTACCAAAATAGGTTACCGGACGACAAAAAAGTAGACTCGTTTCAACATTCATACATACATAGTTTACAAATAAATCAGGGCCCCGAACGAGAGCGGACAGTCCTAAACTTTAGTAATTTACAAAATAAAACATTCTGTGCCAAAAATCCATTTGCGATATCTCAATTAATAAAGACTAACTCACCCCCAAGAAGAAGGGACTCGGATTCTGATGAAGATAAAGGTCAGGATATAAATGCTAATGAGAGACTAGAGGAGAATCAAGAACCCATGGATACGATTGAGTCACAGCAGAATGGCGAAGTATCCAATACTACAAACAGAATTTTGAGAGACTATGCAATGAATACTATGAAAGAATTGCTTGGAATCTATGGCTTGTCTTCAAATGAAGTAGCAGATGCCATCAGTGGGCAGATTAGAGCATTAGAAGCGTTGCAAGGTTAGTTTATTAAATATTAACAACTTAACATCGCCATAAACTTTAATATAATCAGCTTAGTTTTACGATCAAATAATTTTATAGCTACCATTGTGATTTTAGATAATCTTTAGCATAATATTTGTTTTAGGGAAACCGTTCACGCAACTACCTCTAAGTCTGAAAAGAAGACATGATTCTGGTATGGAAGACGGGACTGACAGAAGTATAAGAAGATCTTCATCAGCTACTGAAGATGAAGGCTCTACAAACATTACTCCACCGAAAACACCCGATAATGATATTGAAGCTCAAAGGTATAAAGCAAAATACATCATTTAGATACCTGAAATTGTGATATTGAAAACTAATGTGGATGTTTTTTTTTCACAGACAAAGAGCATTACAAATAATAAACCAACAGTCAATGAGGCTGTTCAACAGATCTCAATGTCAGGAGGAAGATGGGAGTGGTTCCGATGATGGTGATCAAACTCTCGATCTCAGCGTATCAAGAGATACTGACGGACAGGTGAATAATTTAACTTACAACATTTTTCGCAATTCATACAATAAACCGTCAGCTTGTCTTGTAATTTTTTGCGAGCTTAAAACAACACGCTAAAGGATGATTTCGTAATAAACAAAAATCATAAATAAGTTAAGTGTTTTGTTGTGAGTTGACCGCGGTTCAGTGGTATTTGAATTCTTGAGTACAATTCTTTGAAATTGTCAATAATCCAAACATTTGCACATGTATTATAAATCTTTGGTATGCGGTTATATTAGAATGTAAATTAAGATATGTTCAATGATAAGAGTCTGTTTTTTGTTAATAAGGAACAATCGACGACCTCGAGCGCTGCCAACAGCGTCTCAGAGTTTGAGCAACAAAACCTTCTTATGAGGAAAAATTTAGAGGATCTAGCCAACTTACAAATGCAGGTGTGTATTGTTCACATAATAGCCCCTTTTGTTGTTTTTTCTTTAATCAGTACATCAGATATGAATTTAAATAAGATTATGTAAATTATGTGTGTAGATATTTGTTAAACAATGTGCTATATCGCATTCTTAGTTAATATAAATTTGCATAATGTATTCGACAAGTTATTACAAAATAATTTGGTCGTATATTTATTATTATTCCGCTCCAGTGGCGAAGCGTTAGCGACTGTTATTTCTATGCGTGAGATCTCAGGTTCGAATTCAGGCAAATTTTGTTAAGAAATTCTCGTAGTCAGATTGATCAGGCTTCACCGTCTATTGCGTCAGGCTGAAAGTTAGTTCATATAATGTAGATATGCCTTTATTGGTATACTGGCGTGAGTCATCTTCTACTTGCCCTTGTTCTAATTATTTGAGGTCACTGCAAGATGTCCTTCTCTTCGATCCATTTCTTTCACACGTCTTCTCCTCAATCAATCCTTTCCTTTCCATGTCCTCAATCATTAATCCATCCATCTTTATTAATGCCTACATTTGTCTTCTAACATCTTACATTAACATAACCATCCACAACTATGCCAGTATAGCCATTTTGTTTTGTTATAGGGATTCTTCCAGAAGCAATCATCAATGGATGCTGACGATTCCCAAGAAAGAAAACTGCATGCTAGCGGTAAGTTCTATATTGTTTGAGAACTCCAGATATACGATAACCCTGCATCACAATATTCAATTCAAACGGTAGAAACATGTTAATCTACATCAAACTCGCAGAATATGATTTATTGACCATTAAAATATAATACCTATTTCAAAGTTTATTTAGAATTATTAGAGTTTCGAACGCGAAATAACGGACGATAATTAGAGCTTTCACTTCAAAAAGTTAACCATTAATTTTAATAAAATTTGTGTATTATTTTCAATTTTTTGTTTGATATTCTACTTTCTTAAGCTAGACAGACGTGAAATCTTTAGGTCATTGGTTTTTTAATCTTATTACTTTGCTGCAACAAACGTATAGTTTTAATAAGTATAATAAGAAAAAGACGAGTAATTGGATGAATACTATCGAAACGTGGGCGTTTAATAATCCTACTAATATTATGAACGCGAAAGTTTGTAAGTATGGATGAATAGATGAATTATGGATTTTATGAAACTTTACAATAATGTAGCTTATACATCAGAATAACACATAGGCTACAATTTATAAGCGAACAGGCAAAAACTAATATTTAATATAATTTAACTGTTAGTACTGCTTACAATAATCAAATTTGTTGTGTTGTGTATTTTGTTGATCAAATTTTAAGTTAGAATTTACACACTGATTTCTATGCAATATGAATATAGAATCGTTAAAATTGAAACTTGCAAAATCGTGCTTACAGTAGGAACTGATCATGGTTAGATGCTATCTGAGACCACATAAAGTAAGTTATTAGTAAATTGAAAGGGTTGCAATTCAAAAGTGTTTTATAACCTCAAGTACATGCTAAACACGTTTTCGGCTTTAATTTTGATAAATGTAGAATGTACTAATTGCGGAAGTTTAAAATCATGTAGTGTGAATGTACCACGTTTAATTTTATGAATAAAACGTGCAAAAAAAATTCAATTTAACTTGTCAATAAAACAAAGTGTTCTAATTTCAAACAAAAGTGACAGTTATGTTAGTTTACACATTTCGTAAAATAGGTCGTTTAGTACATTTAGCTGTATTTACACTAAATGTCACTGAACGACTATTATGAACATTAGCAACGATTAGAATGTACGTTTCAGAATCTAAGAATGTTTGTGAGGAAAACTAAATAGATTGCTAGGCAATGGCGCCGATTCTGTTTTACTTACACATGTCTAAAATATTTCATTGACGACTTTAAAACAGATATTATTAAAAGTGAATTACTATGCACGTATACTACGTCACTTGCATATACATACTTGGTAAATCTAGTTTAGAGGTACGAACAGCGGAATCGACACCGTTGTTCTGCTTAAATAGTTTGTCTTCTGCCAAAATTAAAACTACATTAATGAGCGTTCACAACATCTCTCAATTATCATGTTAAACGGGTATCTTGATCTATACTTCACTTTTGACAGCAAGATTGGAGCCATTAATATATTCAGTCAAGAGTACAAAATTATGTCTATTTGAGTATAATATAACGATCAACAGACTCGCAGGTCAGTGACTTGAGTTAAACACTAGAATTATCTATTACCGTCTTGAACAGACCTTGAATTGGTATCGATGACTAACTGCAAAATATTCAGTGAACTCGCACTAATACGTTTCAAACTTGTTATATACAATGTAGGCATTTAAGTATAATTGAATTTCCCTTGACGCAACTTATTTCATTACCGATCGTCTTTTGTAGAATTTGATATTATACTTATTCTAAATTTGAATACTCAATTCAAATTTCGAATACTAATATTTAAACTTAAATAAACATTAGTAGTCAATGTAACTCTTGTAATCTAATGTTAGTGTACAATAAAGAGTTATCTGTCTATTTATTAGGTTCCGGAATTAATTAATTTCAATTTAATGTTACTCAAATCAATAATTTCACGTTACAATAATAAGTAAAAATTATGATTTATTATCATAATAATTTGATTAAAACATCTTAAAGTATGTGAAACTGATTCCACTTTTCATTATTTTTTATTTTCACAATCGAATGATGTGTAATCGAGATTTACACGAAGTATGGAAGTTGTGTAAGTATTTGTAGTACAAACACAATACAACTTTGTTTGTTCTAACTTTACAAATGAAAGTGAAAGATTTAACCTTCACTTAAATAAAACTAAATAACACTAGTTACTGAGTTGTGTTCTTGCTGATGGTACGGAGGTGTGGGACATGAACCGTGAAAATAACACCACTTATCTTGTTTCTACCATTAAGCTTGGTTATTACCTTAGTAATATGATAAAAATAAATTACTTACTAGCTGACCCGGCGAACTTCGTACCGCCAATATTTTTCCGCCTGCGTGGCGTCAGATCCCGTTCCCGCTGCATATTAAACATGTATTATTCATATAAACCTTCCTCTTGAATCACTCTATCTATTAAAAAATCCGCATCAAAATCCGTTGCGTAATATTAAAGATTTGAGCATACAAAGGGATATAGAGACAGAGAAAGCGACTTTGTTTTATACTATGTAGTGATGATAGTGTTTTAATATAAGAGGTTCATAGTACAAGCTAGGAAAGAAAGCTGCCTTATCTCCTATCAGCTCTCATTCATTCAGGTTGCAGATCGTCTAAAGTTCTCCAGCGGCCAGTGCATGTTTGGCGAGAAGGTAGTTCTACTAAGTCCTCTCCCGTACCCGTTCTGTTGTTCTCTTCTTCCAAATCAGCAATTTGCTTTCTTCCTCCAGAACACCCTTCCTAACCAGGCTTTATGTATTAATATCCATATAACTTAACCAGGTCACGATTGGCAACTCTGCTGTGGTCATTGCGATAGCAATGTGTTCATCAAATAGATTCGGAAAAATTTACGCATAAAATTTTCATAAATTCATTTATTTTTCACAAACCCCAAAAAGAAAACGCAATGCAACAATGACCACGGCCGGTAAAACCTGGTCGAAACGTCAGGCAATTAAAGGTATGTAAGTACCTATACCATGATCACGTCAATTCCAGTTTTCTTAATTATATAATATCATTTGTTTGGCAATTGATAATCATTCACAATCAAATTCAACAAACAGTACCTTTTAATCTTGGTTCTCCATGACAAAATGTCGAACGAAATATCTTAAAAACTCCCATCATTATGAATGCAAGCAAAGAATTAACTGTCTCATTAATGATATGCGTGTCTCAAACATTGAAAACCAACATTCGGTATCCACAAAATGGTACATTCTTGCACTCATGCGTGAAATATGACATGTTTCTAATTTATTCAATGATCACCATATATTTGGTAGTTTTTCTGACTTAATTACTGATTCTACACTAATATTTGGTTTTAAGTACAGTGAACTTATACCGCAGTTATTTTGGTTAAGAGTGTGTACCATAATACTAATTAAAAACTATTTTTAGCTTCTTTTTCTTCTTCCTTATCATCATTGAGTCCACATAGACGCAAAAGGGAAAATGCAATATTTGTAATTCGATCCCAATTGTATTCAAAGCTTGTACTTGAAGCTAGAGGTCAGGTTTTCTTCTTCCCATTACCTATTTCGTTTTTTGATTTTTACTATAGTGACTGCCGTCTGACCCCCCAATCCCAAGCGGAAAGCCTGCACTAGAGCTTCATCTATCAATCAATAGGTATATTATAGCCCATTGGTGAGATTGAAATGGGCTTCGAAGATCTTAGTCGAACAAGCTTTTTTGCTGAATTGAAAATTGTTTCATAATATAAATGAAATTATGTAAATAAAGTTATGCTGTGTGTTTGCTCGGCAATTTCCCCGGATGACCGCAATTAATGCCCCATTATTACGTGGGATCGATGGCAAATAACGTAATATTGATGTTATAATTGACTTCTTAGTAACAATGAGTATAAAATAACTGAAGTGTTTTTAAACTAAATTTACTAGAGATGCGGTTTTACCAGTGATAGGGGTCGATTTTAAGTTAAACTCAACTGTTTTCACATTCTTACGAAAATGTTGTAAGTGAAACCGGTGGAAAGGAAAAACTTTCTTTTGATCTGGTTTGTCATGCACCAGCCAAACCAATAAGAAGCTGACAAGAGAAAAGCCTTAAAGGGATCCCTCGCCAGTGCTACCTATTTATGTCTGTACGTATTGTTAATGTTTTGGTGCACAAAAAGAACTTTATGTAACTAAAACTGAATTTCACCGATGAATATAAACGTGTTTATTTGACCGATAGTCCGCGCTATTATTGCACATTTTTTTGGAATTTGCGTCGACGACGCCTTGAACTATTTCAAGTCAATATATCGAGAGTCTATATTTCCTTGCGCCCACATTCAGTTGCGAAACACGTGGACAAAAACTGAGTATTTTTCTAGCCCTTGGGCATTATTTTACATAACATTGTGATGTCTAGTATGGTCCAATTATGGGCCTACTAGTAACGTGGGTCGAATATTACTAGTACGCTTGTAAATACATACAATTAAGCTAATTATTATGGAATGACTTCACTACAACTTGTTGGAAATGTCGGGAAATTAAACGTATGTTTATACTTCAAGTAAATGCTATTGAGGTTATTGTCTTCTATTTAAGTTCTTATTTATAGAAATACAGTATTTTGTTAAGATGGTGACAAAGTTTCTTATATCCACATTTCTTAGTAATATATTTATTATGGACCACAATTCAAAAACAATTATTAGGAAACCGCCCACTTCTTTTTGTCTCTAATTTGACTCAAAATTTAATGGTTATCTATTTTCTTTGAACTCCATCCCATGGTTGCCTGGAAGAGAAATTGCCTTGCGCGATAAAGCCGATAATTGTATGCTACAAAACTGTACCTACTACTATATTGTAATGTGTTCTTTCTTTCTTTGTGTACCATGCAATAAATAGATTTTCATTCATTCATTAATTTTCCTTTACTGAGCCCATTAACTGTGCATGAAATCCAGTACCTCGCGATCTTATTCAAATATTTGATATATTTTTGTTTTAAGCGCCTTGTCTAGCCTTATACAACTTAGACATAATGTCAGTCTAATAAATCTTAGTCCATCATAAAGCACGTCTCCCGTGCGCTATCCTGGAGTAGCAATATCTCGATGTTAGCGCCTACAACTGTTATTACACCATTAGTCACAGTTATAACACCATTTTGCTCACCAATTTGGCTACCTGTCACTAAAAATACGCCGTGTGAACATCGTACTTTAGCAATTGCTTCGAATATATGACGCACATCCTTATTTATAGAGAAATCTTCCTATCATGGAGAAATACTGAACACTATATTACTATGGTTAGCATCATTCTCGAAGCGATAGTTCCATTCATTCATTGTACTTAGGAGCTTGGAGTCAACTCTTCTAATCTTTCTCTGGATTTGGCTTGGCTTGACTTTACTTTGCTTAACTTGGCTAAAGCTAAGCCCGCCAAACTGTTTGATCTTCCAAGCTTAAAATGCGTGCCAGAACATCGTCCATTAATCAGTAAGTAAAGAAAGAAAGATTTTTTTTAAACACACATAAAAGAATAACAAAGCAAACAGAGCTACAACCTGGCAATTATTAATTTAAAAGAAAGAAAAGAAGGTAGACAATTAATTGCTGTTTTAGGATTGGAGTGTGTCTCAGAGGTCGCGGTTCAAGTATATCGGCTAACTGGTGAAATTGGTTTGGACTCTACTCGTATATACCTATTCCAATACATAGATATAGCAGGCTGCCAAGTGCCATAATTGAAAACGTTTATTTAAATCAAATTTATGTTTAATTTACCAACCACCATGATATTCTAAATTTAAATAAAGCGTTCCTTATTTGATTTCAAATAATATTCCTCAATTATATTCTAATTTTAAATCATTTTCTATTCAAAAGCTCGCGTAATTTGATTTATGAATACATAATTTGGAAGTTGCGTAAAATTCGTTCGAAAACTCGGATAATATCTAAAACTCTATTGTCAGTCGTGGTTCTGTTAGAATTCTGCGTAATTTTAGGTAACAATCAGTGTCCCTACATCCCGCTTGTCCCCTTCAAGTAATTGTAGAAACCTCGGCGCACTAATCTGCTCAATGGAGGCGAATTCACTCAATTGACGGCGCTGGGAGCTCGGGGTGACGTTAATAGATGGGCTCGGTTATGTACGGGACACATTGTTAAAAACTACGTACGTTTAATATAATATACTAGCTTTTGCCCGCGGCACCGCCCGCGTGAATATCGGTTATCGCGACCAAACATAGCCTGTGTCCTTTCTCAGGATCTAATCTACCCCTATACCAAATTTCATCATAATCGGTTCAGTGGTTGAGCCGTGAAAGACGGACAAACAGACACACACACACTTTCCCATTTATACTAGTAGAATAAATACATAAATACATCAATTACATCACATAAATAACAACCTTCGCCAACTTGCCACTTAAAAGTCAGTTAAATTCGTGTTTTAAGATTTAGTCCTAGACAAAGTAACATTTTAATTAAATAAAATGGTATGACATTTCAATAAGACTGCAATATATTATTATCAAAAATAAAAAATGACTTAAAAAACTTACAAAGTTTCAAATCGATACGTCAAATAGAAATTAGTTAAATTCAATTATTTACAAAAAATTACTGACACACCTACCTACTCACAGGTAAATTTAATAAAATCGTACAGAAAATAGTGCTTTTTATATATATGGTGGTAGACAAGCACACGGTCCACCTGATTGTAAATGGTTGCCGTGGCCTATGCACATGTGCAACACAAGGAGAGTCACACTGGTGCTGCCGACCCTGTACACAGAGAGTTTTTACTTCAACATTAAAATATGAAAACAACAATATTAATATCACAAATAATTGATCATAAAAAAGTCTATTTAACCCAATTGTCCCCTGCAGAGGGGACTGCATAAATAGACAAACGTTATATCCCATTTACGTATAATAGTTTGGTTTCAGTCCGTCCGGCGAACACTGATTGTCGTGCGACTGCCGATTGCGACACAATCGCAGTCGCATTCGGGTCACAACACTAGTTTAGTAGGATGTAATCGCGTTACTACATTATAGGAGGCCTAGTGATGTGTTATTTGTAGTCATACTCGTATCACTAAAGTTTATGCTTGTACATGTAAATCACAAAGATTTTATTGCCAGGTTTGCAGTACAGAGTTTATATATAGCCTTTGCAAAAAGAATATGGTTATGTAAAATCATTGCTTATTTTACCACTGCTTACAATTACGTTTTTCTTGTATTAATGTAAAGATACTTCTGAAGTTTTACTTAGTAACTTGTCTTCGTGCGGGCTATTCGTCGTCGGCCGGTGGTGTGGTTATTTTGGACTCGAACCTAGGTTCTTTTCTCACTGGCTTTATTAATTGTGTTACTTGAATTTTAATTAAAGTTTTTTTTTAAGAACGCCCTATGTGGCAGAATGTGAGGAAACAAAACATTTTGTAAAATCTCTTGTACCATATTCTGGCTAATAAACTATTTGATTTGATTTGATTTCATTGGATTTGATTTGATTTGAAATTACTAGTATTCCCTCTAACTCCTCCAGCTAAGCTAAATTTCTTGTGTTACAAGTGGGTTCACGTCGGTAGTGTAATGGCCAGGATTCGAAGCCGGGACCTTTCGATCGTAAGGCCGACTCCTTAACCACCTTAGCCCGCAATGCCATTGTTATTGATTTCAGACAAATTAAGGTGTATTTCCACTAGTTAGGCGAGTACAAAATCAAAAAAATTGTTAAATTTTTGCACAATTAAAATTTTCTAGTTTTTCTTTTATTTCATTTTTCTTCTTACTCTTTTCCTAGTCGTTGCAAAGTTGTAATACGTGACTGATATCTCTTGTGTAACAAACAGACATTAGGTATGGTAATTGTAAAATAGGTCAAAATAGATTACTTAGCTCAGAAGATGCTGTAAAATTGTGACCCCTAACTAATTAAAATGTTTAATGTAACAGCTACTCACATTATTATATTATTGCCAAACCTAGTTATATAAAAAGTCATAATTAGTACCCAGATTATTTATTGACTCACCAACGGAAACACGATTCTCGTGCAAACTATTAATGTAAATTATTGGCGGTCATAGGCCAGTCAAACTTCATATCTCTTCTATCCGCAAGGAAGTGCCCTCCAGCTATCGCTTACGTGCCCCAATATTGTGATGATCTTCATTATAATTCGCAAAACGATTGAATTTCGGTTTTCTGTTTGTTCTCTGTGGAAAACAAAACCAATGGTGATGCAAACTGCGCTTTTATCCCTACAGAGGGCGCCTCGTAATGGCCAATGTTAGCTGCCATCTACGTAGATTTCATTGTTTGTCCCTTCAAATCTGACAGCTATGAGTTTGTTATTGACACAGAACAGATGGTTATTGTCGTTTGGTCATATGCTGCTGCCATCTACAATTAATTTTGCGTCGGCATCCCCATTACGTCACTATTTTATGTCACGTGATTGATTAAAATACTGTCAATTTGGTGACATTAGTTAGTTGCCATAGTAACAAGGTCAAGTGCTCTTGATTTCATATACCAGCGATATCACACATCTGTTTACAGCTATGTATACAGGATGAGTTTTTAATATTAAAATACTGTATAAATCACCATTAACTACCTACCTACCTACCTACCACTACCTACCTTTTTTTTTTCAATTGAAAAGATTATTAGCAATCAAAATTACTAATGTGCCCTCTAACCCTTCCAACTAAGCTAAATTGCTAGAACTGGCCATTACACTACCGACGTGTACGTCGGTAGTGTAATGGCCAGGATTCGAACCTGGGACCTCTCGATGGTAAGGCCGACTCGTTAACCACTAAGCTACCGACGCTTCATTATTCATTCATAAAATCACCTTTCCAGAAATACAAGAATGGCTACGTGTGTACTCGCTAAAAAGACAAAATGTATTAGCATTAGTTACTATATTAACTTGTTTTTTTTTAAATATATTTAGTCCGTTAATTGCACCTCCCTAGATAGTAAAAAGCTCAAATACTATCTAGAAAATACAGACCACTATCACAGAAGACGTTGATTTTAAAATACTTAGTGGTCCTATTGAAGGCCTCGATAGATGCATTTCCACGTACCGTTTAAAGAAGCCGGGATTGTTAGATCACTTCCTATACATCCCCGCCTCACCAGTGGCCAACGACCTTTAGCTCTACATGAACGTTTTTCTTTTTCTTTCAGCCACACATACAATAGATATATTATATATAGATACTTAAGTCCTTATACATATCAAAGGTAGATAATGCAATCCTCACACGACTCAAACATTACCATCTTAAGCCGCGAACGAATAAATTCAATGACAATTAATGCCAAGTCACATATGAAACTGCTAATAATTATGCATTAACATAATGTATAATTAAAATACATAATTACTCTTTACGAAGTCGGTTAAATTATTTTGTTTATTTATAAAGTACTGCTTGGTAATCGCGTGATGTAAGTTGGCGCTTGGTTCCATCTCTTCATGGGTTCGATTTCTAAATTGAGCAATTCTTAATAGCAATACAGATTCTAGAAATCTAATCAATAGTTGTGAGTGTGTTAGTGAGTGAATAGTAAAACAGCTGCTGTTTGAGATGTGTGTAATACTATTTCTGTCCATACTCTTAAGAAATACAGGCACGAGTATATGATTTTAAAGAAGATAAAGTCTATTTATTTTATAACATATAGTTAGTAGTTACTTGCGATTCGCCCCGGCTTCGCATGGGTGGTAAAATGTTACCGCGGAAATCCAATATAGCCTATGTAACTTAGAGTGAATGTAGTTTTCCAATAGTGAAAGAATTTTTGAAATCGGCACTGTAGTTTTTGAGTTTATTTATTACAAACATACACACACAAATACAAATCTTTCCTCTTTATAATATGTAGTAGTGTAGATGTAGATTACTACAGTAATTCAATACCAGACCTAAAAACAATATTCGAATTTTAAAAGTTATAAACAAAAAATGCAAGAAAACTACTGTCAAAAATAAATAAATTTTCTCGACAGGAAATTTCAAAAATTCTAACGCCATCTAGCCAAAGAATAGCAAACCATGCTAAATTCAACAGAACAAAAAATATAACAAAGTTGATACATATTCATGTAAAAATGGTGATTGATTTAAACATATGATTGAAATACTACTTTCTTGTAACACTCTTGAAAATAAACAGAATTTGCTGTTTTAACCAATTTCAAAAGTTCTAGTACAAGTTACCTTAAAAATTACATTATTCTCGAAACTTTGCAAAATTTTGTAAATATCTAAAAGTCTACTAATATAGAGGTACCTACCTACTATTTTAATTAGTAAACGAAACTTATTTACCTAAAATATCCTCCCGCAATTTCAGAAACGAAACCACAGAAAACAAAACTTGGGTTACATATAAGAATAGGTTTCATATAAAAATAAGCGCCTCTCATCTTAAAATATTATCCGTATCAGCTGTATCACACTACTTTATCATATTTGATACACGTTCGTATAAAACATTAACTCGAACACTAAATTCCTCCATGTAAGAACAACAAAAGCACTTTCGCAAAAGAATTACTCTCATTTATATCACAAACGATAAAATAAATTATCGGAAAGCGACATTCGATTGTCCGATAATCATCGATTATTTCATTTTCGATTCCTTTCGTCCCTGTCTAACGCGTGCGGAGGTGATCTTGCGTCTCTATTTAGACAAATTGTGTTAGCCGTGTGTTCCCGAGGCGATAGAGTTATAATTTATACAAAAATTTGTTAATTATTGTAATTAAAGTGGTTGTGTTCTTGTACTGTTGTTTATAACTTGGTTCTTGGATATTTATTGATATTTTATCGGATTATTTTGTCGATTGGCTTTTTAGGGTACCGTGAGGAGATTAGATTTATCAAAAATGTTTTTAGACTGCTTGTTTAAGATTAAACATTTTAAACTTGTACACACTAACTGGTAACTGATAAACATAATTATTAAATATTTTGTGGAAAAAGAAACTAATAAGAAGTTTGAATGAAATTCTTAAGCATTTTGAGTGCAAAATATTCAAATCTATTAAAATAAGAAAAGTTTGAATCGGAACAGGCGGGGTTGCCTCTGTAAGACAAATATCGCGCGTTCAAACCCCGCGTAGACGGATTCTAACTTTTCCTATTTTAATCGAAATGAATAAGAAGTTGCAGAGTAAAAGGTTTAGAAAAAATATTTCACTAAAATCAATTAGTTATTCAATTGACCAAAAACTTATCACAAGGTCATCAAGGTTTCCCAGAACCGCAGATCAAACCAGAAGTGGTAGCTTGAATCGAATTTGTTCTGAAGTTGGAATTACTAGCTCCCAACAAAATTGACGATTTCAAGTGCGATGGTAGTGTTTTCGTACCAAAATGGCCCATTCAAAGGACTTTTTATAGGTGTTGCATTGATATGCGTTATACCTAGTCAATATTTTGAGAAATAAACAGCCTCTGGTAACCACTTGCGCTCAGGCTGCCATGGCCCACCCAACTTACTTTGTAACAGTACATCTTGCTTAGATTATAAAACATACGGGACCATTATACTAAGCAACATCTCCAGCTTAACTGTTTCAAATTAAAATGTATGTGATTAACTTTATGTTCTAATTTGGTAAGGCGAGATCGATTTTAATCGATTAATTTATCGATTGGCTTGTTATACTTTTAATTAGATTTTGATATAAAATTATTTCTTTACATTTACAATACAACATAGTTCATGTATAACAACATAATAAAAATGGTCTAATTTGACAAACTGGTTAGTTTTCCATTAATTTGTAACTGTCTAGTCCCGGAAACAGAGGTGTTTATAATTGTATTGAGAGATGAAATATCGATTGGCGAATCGATACATTTTGCGGATGCAGTGAAATTAAGTTTCTCAATAATTATGACCTTCTTAGCAAAATTTTTACGTAACAAATTAATTATGTTTCTAAATAACTGTATTTAAGTATTTCCTTTATAACTAGATTTATTGAATTTAGTAATTTATGTGGTTTTAGTAAACGGCAGTAACATCCTGACATAAGTGTGTCATGTTTATGATATTTGACGAGTCTTTGGCTGTCGGAAGTTTTGAGATAGAAAATCATTTAATTTTTACGCGGATGATAACTACGTAATCTAAAAATATCATTAAATCATTCTATTGACTGTCAATAGTTTAAAATACATTTAATTATGAAAGTTAATTTGAGACCATAGACCACCAACATTTTTTATTATTTCATTCGTTTAGATAATTTTTGTGTCACCCATGTCTCTGCGCATCAATTTGAAAATAAATCTTTTGTAAATTGGTTTTCAATTAAACTCACCTTACGTTACATCAATTAAAGATTAAAGGAACTGCGGGTTTTCACTTTTAAAAGTTAATAAATAAAACAAGGAAATATATATCTGATGGGAGCTTAAAAGGAAGTGAATCCTTCCGTTGCTTTGCCTACGAGACAGTACATCCATTGAGCCACACATGTGCATCACAGCCTTCGGTAATTAACTGACTTGTATCCGTCCCCCACAAAGCAATAGAGTCGCTATCACATACAACTTTTTGCAATATCTGTTTATTCTGTTTGTCGAGTTATCTATAAAATCCGTTCACAGAGGATGACGCCTATTACTAATGTAACCTGTTATTATTTATAGTCTATTGTGAAGTGGTACCAATACCTCGACACGAGGAAGAGCGTCTCTCTTCATGTAACTTTATGATATCATTGAAATTTATTGACAATAAATTGGTCAACAAATCCTTTGAGTAAAGGTTATCGTACTCAAGAAAACTATGAATAATCACCGATTCTTCATTCAGAGAATGATATTATGCGTGCAATTTAAAATGGAACCTATCTAAAACTCTCATAAAGGTCTGGAGTAAAAAATAAAGAAAATAAAAAATAACACCTCCACGGATTTAATGCGCGTATAATTTCTTTGTGGCACCGCTCAGAATGTGAGCAGACGTCATAAAATATGCATTTCTTCGGTTGCGTGTGCGCATACACACACACGCACACACACGCAAACAAGAGCGTAGAGCTTACGATGTCGCGATTCCTCTTATACGCACACAAGCGTATGATCACAATAACTCAATCGCACTACACTCTCGCAAACTTTTGCATATTCATTTGAGTCTTGCAGTTTGTATCTTTGTATAAAATTATAATGCATTATATGACCCGGACGCGCCTTACTGGTCGTTTTTATGTTATAAAAGGTAAAAGGTACCTTTACGGAACACGCTCTTAGCGAGGCTCGTATCTATTTTATCTGCTCATGCTGAACATGCGTTGCCATTCTTGTATTTTTGATGTTGTGATTTACATTTTGTATTTTATTAGATATTATAGACTCACACTTGCATTCAAAGTTGTAGGCTTGGCGCAGATAAACTACAGAATGCAATGTCCACACTACTCGATAGTATAGAATTTGATGTCATATATCTATTTTAGTGGTGTCACAAAACTGTGAAGTGATCGGATATAATTTTCAACAGAGAACATATTTAAAAATAAATAACAGCTGTGAATACTGTTCAACATCTTCCATAACGGATCCATTCAATGAGTTTTAGGGTACAGGGGGTCAAGGGAGTGCTGGGGCAGTTTTCTCTTTGCTTCGAGCACCAATCCCAGTTGCATCGAAATAAAATTGTACTTTAAAGGCTGAGATTCATTCTTCTACTTACTATCTTTGGCAAAATTTGGTTTGCTTGAATTTTACAAGAGGCTACAGTGTGACACCCTGGTCAAAAGGAAAACCCACACCAGAGGTTTTTCCGTCAGTCAGTAGGTGTACTTGTTTGCAGGGGACATTGAATTCGGCAAGATCTTGGTCTCGGGACTTACTACTTTTAGATTTTATAATCTGTGATAATAACGTCGACATTTAGCCAAAATCTTTGTTATCGACATGCTACTCCGAAGAATATCCAAAAAGATTTTTCATGTTTCAGGATTCGAATCCTCTGTGTTTCTAAAGCAGTCAGTTTAACACTTATCGTATCATAGTTTACTGTTATACAAATATGACCTTTAAATACAAACTAGAACGTCTCTACGCATGTATAATGATAATTAGAACTCAGCAAATTTCAAGGTCTATTTTCATTTGACACAGATCTTGGTCCAAAATGGCAACTGGCGACATTATAATATTTGCCTTGAAATAGTCACTTGTCAGAAATGAGACTGTGTTAACAGTTCTCAACTTGTTATAATTATGAGGAATTAAATTAAATTAATTCAAGCACCCGGATTCTGTTTAAATGAAAGGAAAGAAAAAGCAACTAGTTGCTATTAGGATCGAGAAACTTTGATTTTATAGACTGTTCTTTCCATCGTACGTTTGATAACGTAATAGAGTAATTAAAACCCATTTTTTGCATAGAAAATATTAAAATCATAGCTTCGGTTTTAACTACTCTAAAAATATATCAATCTGTAGACATGCAGAGTGCGAAAGAGGAGAGAATCATGAAGCTTTTTTGTGAGTACGAGTTTTAAATGTCCACACATTTACACGCTCGCAAGTGAATAGCTGAAAAACTCACTCAAGATGAATATACATGAGTAGCACCTTGAGGGAACTACTTAGCATCAGGAGCTTCTTTGCTACCATAGTTGAATTTTCGTAAGCATTTAGCATAAGTTACTTTTTCACCCCAGGCTTCGAAGTCAAAGCCTCAGATGCGATTGGATCTCAACGCTGAGATTATTTTTGTATGCCATGAAATATTTTCGGTCTACATAATTGGAAATTCAATCTGAACAAAAAAAGTTTTTAGAGTCGATCAAATAGTTTTGGTACTCCATCAAACAAACATTATAACTGTATTATATTAGATAGTAGATACGGACCGCCTAGTAGTTATTGCTTACCGTACAAAAAAAACTTTTTGTATAGTTAATAATTGCAAATTGATAAAGCATTACAAGACAGTATTCTGTATATTAGAATACACATTCACTTTTTTATCGATATTGTAAGACGAGAAATTTGTAGGGTTAAATACGTTAATCTCAGTAGTCATAATTATTTTTTTGACGTTCTACATAAACAGAATTTTAATATTATTAACTATTTTTATCGACAATCGTACGAAAGTAGTCAAATGTTGGTTCGAATATCTCACCTGTAGGGTGGTGACTGGTGATGGTGGATGTTGAAGCACTCTCCTTCAATTTTTTACTGCTCAATTCTTCCAATTTTGTAGTTCGACTTGTATCTATGTGAACTTTCTATCTAACCTGAAAAACTATGCTAACTATATACCTTTACTATTATTTTACAGTCTTTGCGTATCTCTTTTCCTTGTATGATTTCCCTCTTCCTACAGTCCCGGGTCCTTTAAGCGGGGCGTGAAAAAGCATCTGATGAGGCCGTCAAGCTGAGTGCCACCATTGTTAACATGGCACGTGTATATAATGGTGGCCCTCTTCCTGAGACTTTGCCTCCAGCTTACCATCTGGCAAGGTAAAGTCAAATGACATGATCATTCCCATAGACTCAACGGGATATTTCCATGTTTATTATAACAATGCCGAAATATATGATACTCGAAACAAATATACATGGTAAATATCCCATCGATTCTTCTTTCCCTTCGAGTTCTCTATAAGTCTTGTGGACCTTCAATGATATGTTTACGTTCAATCACATTTAATTGCAGTATTTAAGGACTTTAGTCATGTATTTATAGCCGAGAGATCAAGCCATCCAATAAGCTTTGTCAACATTATTAGACAATAAGGAATAATTTGCCTGTGTAACATTTTGAGACCATATTTAACTCTTATACAAATCAAATAATGGTGTTAGCATTTGGTACGTCGTTTCACTAGTTATTCTTTGAAGAATCTCCTAATTCAGTCAGTTTTGATAAAGTACACTCGCTCTATTATATTTTCGATACATCGTTTCTAAAGATCAGCTAATGATGTCAAAGGCTTAATTGGTCTAAGGATTAAAATTTGTGATTATATTTGCGTTTGAACCTATTGCGGTTCAATTCCTACGTACGCGTTATTGTGTTTTCTATTTAAAACTTCTTAATATCAGAATCTTGTTACGTTATTTTAACCTTACGGTTTATTTTTATGAGAATTGCTTAAAATTACAACTTAGAAACAAAAAATTTCATACCAATTTCAATCTTGATACTGTAAATCGATAATGAGATCCATAAACTACAGACGAACGAGTCGATATCACCTGCTCTTGAACAAAAAGAATCGATTCATCGAGCAAAAAATCTTCGATTATCGCCGCATTAATCCACATAATCGATCCGAAACGTCGATAGCCGGTACTCGTCTATCCATCATTGTGTTGCCCCCTTTATGTTCTTCTTAATTTCTTTTTTTAGTTTCAATTAGCGGCCATTTATGTATTAAGGTAGCCCACCTTGCACAGTAGTGACAATTATCATTAGTTTCGACTGACAACATTATATGTTTGTTTTTAATACTTTCGTTACTCTTTATCGTTATCATGTACCTAAATAGTTCTTTTAGTAAACATCTCGACAAAAAAATTCACTACAATAGTAATCATTACTATGAAAAAACTGACAGATGTATGCTTTCGATTTACATGAATTCATTGTTCATGACATTTAGCTATACACAAGTAAATGCTATTCACTGGTCAATTACCTACTTTGTACAGAGACCACGCCCATATATGTATAGCCTAGTTATTAAGTAACTGAACGTGTTCTAGATCTTAACCAAATTCGACGGTTTCTTTTGCCTTTCTCATTATTTCTATATTTACATCACGAAAATCTTTGACTCTTTTTGCATGCTTTTTGGACATGATCATTAAACACTGTTCAGAATGTAATTACTAATATTTAAAACGTCCAAACTATTTCATCGGTAAACTGTTGTACAAGTCACTGTTATAACAGTAAGATTGATAGCTAATAAGTAATAGACCTAAGTAATGATGCCAATATAGCTTACTTCTTCTATACACAACCGATTGGTAAAGAGAAAAAAAAATCTGTCACACAGCTTGAAACAAAAACAGCTCTAATTGACTCCCCGAGTATAGTGAACAAAATAAAACATAAAAACAAAACTCCATCAAGTAAGGCAGAGTAAATAGAGCAAAAAGCAAACAAGATCATGCGGAATCATTTACTCCAATCAGCGCGTGCGCAGGACGACGACGTAGATAGCCGAACAAAGACAAAGATCTATAGTGAAACCGTTCAGACATATGCAATCTCGCAAATAGGTATTTTG
Organism: Eilema caniola; assembly: GCA_949126895.1. NCBI lineage: Eukaryota > Metazoa > Arthropoda > Insecta > Lepidoptera > Erebidae > Eilema > Eilema caniola. Next base: position 6,376,977 of record OX421488.1, on the reverse strand, counting down.
AAACTGCCTTAGGCGATATGTTATATAGCTTGAGGCCCTTTAAACTTGAAATCCTTCGAAATTACCATATTTCCGTTGATTGCATTTGTCAGTTAAGTTAAGGGTACATTTGGTATAACATAATACAAAATAATTGTAGTAAACCATAATTCTGACAACACAAACTATTAAAAAGTAATTTACAAAATGCTATGCAATATTCTTCATTATATACCATGAACAATATTTACAAATTTCAGTTTACAGATTCAATAGAAGATAAATGAGTAAGTAACTGTTTAAAAACAAATCAAAGTCTAACAAAAGTTGTACGTCATCGGCGTTACATTGCACATAAAATTGCCTTCAACAAATGTAGTACGAACAAGTGATCTACGGCGCAACATATCTAGATCCCTTATCGATCGATGGATCCCGATTTGATCTACGCATGCGTACGTTCATAATTATCTTTGCTCTTTCATCCGCCGACTAAAGTTTACGACCGCCTGCCCCGTGTAAACGTCTGAAATCATATTGCCAAGTAATTAATGATCATTACTAACTTTAATATGGACAATTAACTACATTGTACACAATACAAAGTAATTATAGTACAACTGATGTGCCTAATAAGGCTTTCTAAGATTTATTTACAGATTTCACCGTTATCTCTTGTTTGGTGATTGGCATTGGACATGAAAGTTTTCTATATAATTAAAATAGTGGACCGTGATAAGAACCTTGTGGAACCCGGATAGTTTGACCGTCCTTGAACATGACAACAGCAAATTATTCAAAAATACTGAGAAGATTTTACAATAATACATCAACAAAAGATTTTTAGATACACAACAAAAGGAACATACAGGAAAAAATCTAAAAAATATTTTCAATGTTTCAACAATACGCGAACTTCGGAAAATAAAACTAGTCACGTTGGCCCCTTATCTGTACATCTCAAAACGAAATATTATAATAAAAGTATATAGAATACAACAAATTAGTTGTTCATGCTGTTAAAACATTTTACATACGATTCACAATCATAATTCCTGGACATAAAGGTCTGCGTCAGATATGACGATACTTCTATCTGTAGACTTAAATTGGGCACCAATTGACGTAATGCTACAAGGAATAAAATGATTCACCTCGTTTCTGTACAAATTGGGATATGAGATTCATATTTTTATTCAATTAGATACGCGGGAACGTCCATATGTGGCCTGTATTTAATAATAAATTCTTTATGAAGACCATAATATTGTTTCAGTTTGTTTTTGTAGCTGTTAATATTTTAAGTCACAAAACGAGTCTTCGACATCATAGCTTGTTAATAAGCTTAGGAATTCTAAGTAGATACTTATACATAGATGATCTCGTGTATGTCAATAGTCAGATCTTTGTCCGTACGTACACCCATCGCCCCGCCTCATTACCTCCTATACGATACAGCCTCACTTTGATGTACTATCACATTGACCGCGACGACCAGGCTAACTTGGACTCTCGTTTCAATAAAAACATTAATAAAGTAATCAACATTACATATCTGGCTAAGCTGGACATGTATTCCCAAAGATGTATCGAATTTGCTCGTAGTGGAATCAAGTTTTTCCTTGCACGGTCGTAATAAAGTTGAAAACGCTGCAGCGTTTAATAGTTATAAGGTAAATGATTGTAAAGACACATGAATTGGTGTGTGTAGTAACCGCATTTACATTTTAGACATACTTGCAGAGAGTAAATGTCAATTTAGATGGAAGACGGGTACTGATGCAAGAAATTGATGCAGTTATTGAACTCTTCCACCATGATCTGATTGTCAATGTGAAGACAATGGAATAATTAATGAGGGATATGATAAATATACTTTCAAACTATCGATTTGGATAAAATGATTGGTGATTGGCAACGAAGAAAAAGTGTAATCGAAGTAGATTGATTACAGTATTCAAATATTAAATTGATCAATTTCAATCTAGTAGCAGTGAAAAGTAGGTATAGCAAATTGGAGAGCAATAATAAATCGTTCAATCACACACAAGTGATTAAACCTAAAACGTTTATCATTTTAAAAGTATTAGATATTCGCGGACCCCGACATACAAGTAAACAAAATATTAACAAAAAATAATAGTGTCTAAACGCGGTCACACAAATCCGTTTATCCTAAATCTTAAGTGACATTTTAATTTCAATTAGTCATAGAACTGTAAACGTTGACCGAAAACGAAGGCTCTGTACTGACATTTATTCGTTTTCCACTTAACTAAATGCCAGAGAAGGATTATGTGGATTCTCAGGTATAGAACGGTCACAGCTGTCTCAGGAAATTTAAAAAAATCTGTTGAGGTTATTCATACTTACAGGTTCTGGTAGAACATATATATAGTGTATGTGGATTAAGTAATAACATTATCTCTGTCTAATCATGTATTATTTGATATTCGTGTAAGTTAATCCATGTGTCTGAACTTAACAATAATAAATCTGAAAGAGTAAACAGTACAAATATCAATTAGCTTGGCAATTCATGGATTTATGCATATCCATACGATCTGCCAACATATAAGCGAAACGTGCTTGATAAAAAAATAAGTTACAAAGAGAAAATGAGTAATGCAAAGCACTTCAACCTCGATGAGTAATGTAAATTGCTCTTATAGTTTTATGAGATAAACTGTGCAATGTGCTTCATCCGTCAGAACTCTAGGAACGTGTGAATTATATCGATTTAGTTGTTTATTTGTTGCCATTGGTTTGTGGTTTTCTATAGTTTTTTTAGGTTCGCTTGTGCTTACTTGTATATATATATAGTAATAGTTAGGTCTGTATTCTTAATTTCATTGGCTTGTATTTATTATACTATATTTAATTACATAATATGACTTAAGTTTTAGTATGATCGTATGTTATACTAAGATTTGACTTTAACTTTACTTACTTAAATAATTTAGAAAGGGCTCGTCTATTACAATGACCACTATATCACCATCGATCTGTCTATCACCGGCAATCAAATTTCAAAGGAAGTCCCCACCCAATTTCCTTCGATCCATAAATCCCAATACTAAGAACTTTCGATCACTCGTGGTTCCGTTGAGCGAGTTCAAAAACCCATTATAACATTATGAGGAGCCATTGTTTCGGCTGAATGAGCCGGCACAATATCTTACGAAATTTCCTAAAAACTCACCACCGTATTATAGATGTTTATTATGTTGGTACTTATCTGATTCCGTGTAGGCCATTGTCTTTTTGTTTCCATCGGTGTTTGAAATTTTGAATCGAAGCGCCACGTACATTTGTAATAATTCATTGAATTTGTTTTAATTTGTATGTGCATTGTGCTTAACGGAAGTTCATGTATCGGCGTCAATATCTGGTTAATGTCCTTTAAGTGGTCGTCTCTCTTCACTTTATTTCGCAATTTTGTTAGTGTTAGGAGAAACTCTGCTATAAATTGGACTACAGTCTGCTTGTATCCAGCACTGAAAGTCATTACCGTCTTTTGTCAGGTTTCAAGTTTTTGATTTTATATCAATACCTACCACTCCGACTTTCCAATCTTCACCCATAAGAAAAGGCAAGAGCTTTCCATATTAAGTCTGTTTATAGCATTCAACTCTATGACTAGAAAGAAGTACCTATCTAAGTGCGAACTAAACAAGAGGACTCAGTTCCCACTGGGGGCCGGGTTAATAAACGTGTTTATTACCCACGCCCAAAGGCGGAAATATTTGATTAATATATTTATAGACAAATTCGAAAGCTTGCTGCATTATAACTACGTACATATCAATTTCCATAGAATTTTGCCCTAATTTTTTATTACATGTTCGTGTTTTTGTGATGTGCTTTGCGCATCCGCAATATAATTCTCTTATTTTCGTTAACTATCTTTTTGACCCTAATCTTATCTCTAATCTCAATAAATTAGAGGCAATAAACACGAGTTACTATCGACACACAATTGTTTTCTGTATTCGCACTATCACCAACTGGTCGTGAGCTATTAACTGTTATAATATGTGATTCAATTAGGGCTGCTATTTCAATTTTTCGTCCCTCGACATTAGGAAATCTTTAGACAACTCTGTAAATAATCATATATGAAGTTTCTAATACCAAAAATAAACTTGATCATGTTTTAACAAATACGACCTAGGCATTGGCAATCAAAGAAATGAGCTGTCTTTTGGAAATATTTCAACATTTCGCCAACCCTAACAGAGCAAGTGATCCCTCATTCATTAATAATAACCTGCTCTCACTAAACCGTTGTTACAATCACGATTCATGCACGACTTATGTAACATACCAAATTATCTATCCGCATGTTAACATCCATTGTGTTCTCAACTCTAATCTACATAAGTATAGGTATTAATTCGTCTTTCAAAAACGATTTTGTAAAAAAGCAAAGAGTATTTCGACACTGTAATGTCTCAAGTTTAATTATCTTTAAAACTTTACACGCGAGTTTTCAATACAATACATACATGGCTTGTAATGATGAGCTCACAAGTGTTTAATTTATCTTCAAAATTAGATATACTATGGATAAAGTTCATGTACTGGCCTCACTAAGATCTTTGAAGCCCAAGACAATTTCAGCTGCAAGCTTGGTACACCTGTTAATTGACGAACGAGACTTTATTTGGCGCATGCTTTCGGGATTAGGGGGCCAGACGGATGACGCTCCCGGAAAAGCCAAGATAAGCCACATCAGAGGGGAATTCAAATAACATATAACTTCAACATTAAGTCATTGAAAAATAATGGCTATGCAAAAGTTCACCAACTCATAATAATGAAATAGTATTCAATGCTAACCATAACTCCAAAACATTTCGTTTTCGAAATAAAATTTTCGACGTGTTAAACATTTGAATCTCGGTCCACACATTCATTTCTATTTAAATGATAAGATCTCGCGTCTTGGAAAAAAATGAATCGATACACAAAAACAGTTTCGTGCACCAGTGTACATAGACCGAGAGTCAACGATCACTCACAATGGGCCGCTCCACAGTGACTAGGAGAAAACATTGATTAATTACCATAATAATTTATTTGATACTCCAAAACTTGATACGGGGAGGGGCCGCTTACACAAGCCGCTAGACGTTTAAGTTGTTTTTGAACTAAAAACCTTCAACAATCAGACTAGTAACGCAAACGCAAACGAAACACAAGGAAAAGACTCGCTGGTTTAAAAATATGATGAAAACAGTACATTGTTTGGTTGAATATGATGCATGGAGGTGATTTGGCTGTTCCAAACAAAAGAATAAGTTTTGACGGAAAAGGAATGGATGAATGTATCGTTAGTTATTATTGTTTCGATATGTATTAGCATAATATAGTTTTTTGTTTGTATCAACGTGTTCGCTTTTTTATTCAGGTTTGATGTCGGCATTGAATCACTTGGACCAAGCACGCAAGAACTCTTTGCAGACGACGGTCGACTACTCTAGATATGTTAAAAGGTATTATGGCTTCTGAAATTATGCTTTAAGTAATTTACCTGTCACTTTTTGTGAAGATTCAAGCGTGAATTCTGTTTCAACTGATCGTTTTGGAATTATTAGAAACGCTATCAGAAGTCATGATGACGGGATATTTATATTTTTTTTGCTTCTATACAGTTGGATATTAATTTGTGTAATGATTTTAATTACTGTGGTGCGTTCAACCGTATTGCGCAAATGTCAGATGTTACTGATGAATGGTGATCGCGGTATAGTTGAAAATACAATACTTACATTTACAAAATCTTCTTTACAAATAGGTACAGTTCGACTTTGGAATGCGGTTCTTCATACTGCAAAGACCTTGGTTACCGAGAGCATTTTCACTGCATGGACTGCACCGCCAGGGTATTTTGCAAGAAAGAAGAGATGATCAGACATTTCAAGGTAATTATTATTCATAAAGTTGGAATTGAAAAGCGAAAAGCTCTTAAAACTTAAACAATTATTTTATGACAGTTAAAACCTATGATTGACTTAGATTTTTTTGAAATTTTTGGACGTGTCCCGTGTTTTCACAGTAATTTTTCCTTTTGGGTAAATATGCAACAATCCGTTTTTACTTAATATTTATCGATTTCGAGGCGCAGAATGCTGCAATTCTTCTCCTTTCCTTTCCCCACTCATCTTTAAAGAGAGTTTATTCCCTTTCTACCCTTACACATGCGTACTCTCTGACCCATATTCTCACAATGACATTTCTTTATCACTAACCTTCTCTTATTCTACAGTGGCACAAGAAACGCGACGAGTCTCTTGCGCATGGTTTTATGCGCTACTCACCGCTCGATGACTGTTCGGAACGGTTCTCTGACTGTCCTCACAACCGAAGCCAGACGCATTACCACTGTATTCAAGATGGCTGTGATAAGGTAAATAGATATCAATATTTTATTTCAATGGTTCCAAATAGTTAATTTACTAAACAGCTTTCGCAGAAACTTCTGACGATTAACTGCATTTTGTCAATTAATATATATCTCTCTCTTCTTCTTCACACTAGTTTTAATCCCAGGTCCACTTTTTCCAGTCTAACTGCGGGTTTGACTGATTTCTGTTTTTCTCTTTGTTTCTCTAGCTTAGTGTTTAAAATTTGTTGTCTTATCAGGTATACATATCAACATCAGACGTGCAGATGCATGCGAACTATCACAGGAAGGACTCCGCAATACTGCAAGAGGGTTTTCAACGGTTCAGAGCTACTGAGAGTTGTGCTGCTCCACATTGCGTTTTTGCTGGCCAGAGGACCACGCACTTTCACTGCCGGCGTCAAGGATGTACATATACATTTAAAAATAAGGCTGACATGGGTGAGTAAAACAATATAATCGCTTATTGATAATAAAGAAGATATACTACAAAATGTTGATACATCTGCAATCTAATTATAAGTAACTTAAAGTTTCTTCAGGTATATCACTGAATAACTTGAATAACTATAATGTAATTGAGGGACTGGGATTAAAATGTATTGGTTTTTTCCACAGAAAAACACAAAACTTATCATATCAAAGATGAGGCTTTATCTAAAGACGGTTTTAAAAAATACATGAAGAATGAGGCCTGCCCGTATCGCGACTGCCGATTCAGCAAGACGTGCAACCACATCCACTGCATTAGACCTCACTGCAACTATGTTCTGCATTCTAGCAGTCAAATCTTCACGCATAAACGGAAGCACGAGAGAAAAGAACAAGAAATGAGCTTTGGGTAAGGCAACCTATTTTTATTGTATCAATATACAGGGTGTAATCGTTAAGTGTGTCCAGGCGATTATTCCGTAACTATTACAGATATCAAAAAACTTTAAACTGATATCGAAAGTACGTTACCTAATGAGTAAAATGACATCAATAACTTTTTAAAAATCAAACGAGAGGTATCTAAAATTTTGACATTAAACACTCCCATACATTTAGTATGAGATTAGTAGAAAGGTTTTAGTATGCTTATTTTAAGTGATCTAGTACCCATTTTACCTTAATCATATTTTATGATTACGTATAATATGACAATGATGATTTTCAAATAGATACATGTGTAAAATAATTATCTCCATCTCTCTATCCACTTGAAAATAGTAATAAACCGTGTTTTAATATCGCATTAAGTAATTTGAGCTCACTGAAAAGCACTACAAATAAAAAGATACTCTTTGGTGTTCGTTCTAAATTCAAAACTTTTATCTCGGGTTGTTGTTCCCACCAATTTATCGTTGTTTTTTTTTAATTTGCGTTAATAATCGTGATTGTTTCATTTATTGATTGCAAAATGGCATATTCCAAAAGAAAAAAGAGAGATATGCTAAAAATTGACTACAAATATGATTATAACAAAAGAGCGGCCATTATCGCCTACAGAAGAGAGTACCCAGACAGAGAAGTCCCTTCTGGTGTACGTACCTAAAACCTTTCTACTAATCTCATACTAAATGGATGGGAGTGTTTAATGTCAAAATATTAGATACCTCTCGTTTGATTTTTAAAGAGTTATTGATGTCATTTTATTCATTAGGTAACGTACTTTCGATATCAGTTTAAAGTTTTTTGATATCTGTGATAGTTACGGAATAATCGCCTGGACACACTTAACGATTACACCCTGTAGATATTGTTTTTAAAAAAAACGGACCTTGGACTCCAAAGTTTAAGTTTAAGATACAAATGAAATTAGTACAAATGAAGAAGACATAATTTATATACATGCAAATATGGTTTGAGCACTGGTGACATTTATGAACATTGAAGCGATCATTGTAGCTATGCGTCATCAACATTGCTCAATATGCCAACACCTCGTCCATATAAATGATATAATCATTATAAATTAGTGCCAGTATAACATCTTCATTTTATTTATATGTAGCTATGGCTGAAGATACATATCTGGACATAAACTATCAATTGTCTGACCTTTTAGAATCAACTGGTACAAATAATTCTATTATTGTTTACAGACTTCCAACTTCAGTAATTCAGAGTGCTTTCATGCAACAAGGAGCAGATCTCAGCATGTATTCCCCAGGAGGAAATCTTCAAGGAGATGATGATATGTCCAATCCAATGCTGGATTCGGACTACCCGTATCCATTTGTGAGTAACGCTATTAATTTGTCACTTAGTCACACATAAACTTATTATAATATGAATTACTCAAAGATGACGCGACGAGAATATAATTGAGGGATTTTATGCCACTTATGTATATTAGAGTTAATAGAGCTGTAAATATCAAGGACAGTTGCAAGTAATGTGTGGATGTTAGTTTTCATTGTTCTTTATTTGGGTGGAAGTCAAGTCGTAACATAAGATATTACATTTAGATGATCGCTTAAGACAAATTATAAAGACATACTTAGTCCTAAAGTAAATTTAATGTAAGTACTACACCTAAGAAAAATTCAAATATTATATGCGGATCATTCGTTTTACAGAATCCAGCCTTAGTAGAAGAGGCATCAAGGAAGTATATAGAAACCTTCACCGGTGGAAAGGAAGCCGATGATAAATGTAGTAAATGCAGCGCTTTAAACAAGCACTACCACTGCTTGGCTGATGGCTGCAAGATGGCACATAGGTAAATAAAAAATAAACTCTCTAAAAAGATAAAGTTATCAAAATAAGTTACACAATATTTAAACATTATGTTTATTATTTTATAGTTGCCATACAACAATGGTGAAACATGTAATGGAGCACGAACAACAAAACCAAGTCACAGAAGCTTACTTCGTTACGTATACTCGCAACAATCCTTGTATGAACTCTGCTTGTCAGCACATTAGGGATATTACTCATTATCATTGTACTTGGGTAAGTTTTTATTTTGTAAAGTATGCATCCTTCAATATGTTTGATAGAGAATTGGTCGTTTTTAACTGTGGTTTTATTACAGGAAAATTGCGGAGTAGTTATCCTCTCATCTGAAGAACATCCTTTCCGACGTTTGGAACATCATCGCCAACATGCGATTCTCAGTCCTATGTCTCCCAATTTAGCCTCAAGATTTGCACCAAACTTTACTCCTCAGCTATCAGCTCAATTACACCCAAATATGGCAGCTCAACTTGGTCAAGTACCAAATCTACCAAATCTTCCGCCTAACTTGGCGCAATTGGCCCAAATGGCACCAAGTCTTTCATCACAATTAACTCCAAATCTCCAAGCTCAACTAAATCTTGGTCCAAACCCTGGTATAGTTCCACAACATGTTAATCCTTCCAGTTCTTTGGATGAGATGTTCAGCAGAAAACGAGGCAGACCACCGAAGAACAGAGTTGTTGAAGTCTGGACTGATAATATTACGCCACAGGCGATATTCACGTCTTTCAAATTGCCCAAGAGTAATCAATTACCACCTGTTATTCAGTCTGCGGTCATACCGACTGTTGAAGAATTCCCGGTAAGTGTATAATGTAAAAAAAAAAACATTTTTATTCACAAGTTAGTTCGTATCATCATTAGTCATAATACAAATGTTAAAATTCACAGCGCATCAAGTTCCAGCACTTTGAAGTATTTACCAGTCTTGATTACTGCTCGTCATCATATCCGAATTGCCAGTTGCGCATGACAAGACTCCACCTTCACTGTTTTAACTGCAGCTTCGCTGGTGAAACTCACATGATAATGGAAACTCACATGAGAGAAGCACATGGCATTAGTCCTTTACTAGATGGCTTCGACTACTTTACTTCTTTTGACCATTGTGGAGGAAAGAGCTGTTTCAAAAATCAACTAAGATCTCACTTCCATTGCGCACAAGGAAATAATTGTCCAGCTATTCTGACTCAGTATTCAGCATTAGCTACACACAAGCATGGAAGAGGAACGCCTGTGATTAAAAGTGAAGAGCAAGAGAAACAATTCGAGGAAGCCAAAGATTATTCTCTAAAAGAAAGAGCTTCAGTTGATAGCGTCAGCTCAATGAAAGAGCCTTGTGAATCATTCACACCAACGAACTTCTCTATCAAAAGCGAATTTGATAGAGAACAAGATAACGTGTCTGGTGAGTGTTTTTCTTTGAAATAGTACTGTAAGGAATCGTTAATACTGAAGATTTCAGTCATTTATTTAATGACGGCTAGTAAATTAGGAGTTTAAGTTGTTAAATAATGTCATTTTTTTCCTAACTAATCTTCAAATCATTTTGATTTCAGTAGTAAAAGCGACGGGAACCTTCTATCCATCATCACACCTTCGAAGTAACACTTCATCGCCATCACCCCGAAGTATCTACGATGCTTCACCATCAAAAGACATGAAACCTCGCATAGAGTTTGATCAAAAGAAAGCCTTTGAACCACATAAGGTTTCTGGCCCCACGATCCCTCCGTCGTGCCACGATCAGGCGTGTCCTCTATACAAAAACAATACTGGAATGAATCTTCACTACCATTGTCCACATTGTAGTCAAGCATATGTAGATTTAAAACTGTTATTCAGTCATATGGTGAAGAAGCACAGCAATACTATGGATCCAGGCCCCGTTGGATTAGCTGCTACTAAGGTGAGACTTTTTCCATGAAACTTTTTAAAGATTTCATTTATAATTTTTTGTCTTCCATAAACTAAGTTCTCGTTTTTGTGCACAGGAGACGTTGGAAAGGGAATATCCAGAGATATCGATACTACCCTCAACTGCCTCTTCGTCAGCAACCAGTCAAGCACCTTCTCCTAGTCAGAGACCACCAAATCCTGCTGATCAGGTGTGTGATAGTATATTTCATATATTATTTTATGTTTATTTGTATTTTTAATAAATATAGTGGCCTTTGGGTCTTTATCAATAGGATCTTTCCTAGATTACCTAACAATGTAAGTAGCCGCGGCAATAAGCATAAGCAAAAAGAGGCTATTCAAGGTTGTGGGTACGTACCCAATCAATGTGATATGATATATAAATAACTAACATATCACGATATTTGTGATCTTCTATTACTAAATTCACGACCGCATTATTAATTTTCTTTTTAAATATCATACTAATCTGTTTCAACTCTGTACTGTTCTAGGTCCAGACAGTTCAGAGCCTTCTTCTACAACAGTACTTGGCAGGAGGTAGGAAAGGCAGCCTCCAAGAGCAACTTAAATTGCAGCAGCAATACACAGCATCATTAGCTGGTCTGCCAGGATTGGCCTTATTTTCTCAGGGGTAAGTATCTTATCAGTTGAATCTTATTTGAAATATTGCTTTCCAAATCGTTTTATTCTTTTGAATATTGCTATGGTCATAGAGAGACATGTGTAAACTTTCAATAACCTGAAATAAAATTATTCTATAACTATCATTTCCTTGTTTACAGAGGATCACCATTTCCACTCTATCCAACGATGTTGTACCCACCGGAGCTACTGTTAGAACAGAGCTTACTCCAAGGCCATGGTTTACCACCTGGCCTAGACAAAGAGGCTGAAATGATTGCGAAGACGTGAGTAGTGATTGAGTAATATTTATTGAAACTTCCAAATATCTGCATCTAACCTTAGATCTTTAAACAATAACACAAAAATATTTTCAATTTTCTCCTTTAATAAATTGTATTTCTTGAATTTTTCACCTATAACTGTATTGGTATTGCCAGCAGACGAACGCATACCACTAGGGGGCCCCACATGCGCGTCATGAAAGATGAACCAATTCCTGAAGGCTATCTTCGGTTCAGGTTCAATGAAGACTGCGCTTACCAGCATTGTGGATACAGGTTAGTAAATTAACAGTTGAAATTAAAAATTGAATTACGACAATTTTGGGTCTTTGCTTCCTATAACTATTTATTATATTTGGTCTGTTCATTATTACTTGTTAAGTTTTGTATCGCTGTTGTCATTTAAACTTTTTCAACTTTCTGTACTATTATTTGCAGGGAACACCAAACTCACTTCCATTGCACAAGGAAAGACTGTGGCTACTCGTTCTGTGACAAAACCAGATTCGTACAACATACGGCGAGACATGAAAGGTAAATAATAAACGATTACTTAATTTAGTTTAAATTGAATAATTTTTGACTAGGCTTAGGTTTAATGACTTTTGGAGCTTCTACTTTTCCGACATTAATATAATGAAAACGATAAATACGCACAATGTATAGTATGTTATGTTAAAAATGAATACTGTAAAATGTACGTTAAGTATTGCTATTGCACCACGCACAAGAATCATAAACTCGATTCATATGGCCCTAAAATTGAACCCTGGGGAACACCGCGCGAGATTTTCGCTGACCGTTTCTAGCCTGTGTTGCTGTTCTCTTTGCCTCTCTGAAATCAAATTACTATTATTATTTATATATTTGATAACATTACTTTCAGACTTGACACGCTCATGGGAGGTGATTTTCAGCAGTATCGTGCTAACGTGTACTGCAAGCGGCCCGAATGTCCACATGCGTCAACTTTTGGTAAGTTTTTGTTTAGTACTTCTTGATCAATCGCCTTCAAATACTGGTGTGTATGTCAATACATCAGCTTCATCTATGATGACTTAGAACAGTTAATCAGAAGTTGGATCGCTAATGCCCGTTTCTTTCATTCTTTTAAAACTCCTTGCTAATTTTCATGCTGGTGTCCCCAGGTACAGGTCAAAACAAGGCGTCTCATTTCCACTGCCTGAAGTGCGACTTTGTGTGCACGGACACGAACAAAGTCGTCGCCCACCGTCGTCAGCATCAAAAGCTTGACTCAATTCAAGCCGCTGGCTTTGACAAGTTCCCACCTAGTAAAGGTAAGATAACATTAATTCTACTATAGGTAGGTACCACTAAGATATGACGAGACGCTATTAATAAGGCCAAAGTCACAAACAAGGCTCGTATGATCCCCGTTTCACATTATTCCAACCCAATAATCCAGTGAATCAATCCAGTCCACTACTAGACTAGTATTCGTATTATTTCAGTGTTTTAAACGCGCTTGAAAAATCACTCACTGGAATGGGCACATTCTCGTAATGGATCACATTAGGCTATCTGAAGATAAACGAGGTACAATAGTACATGAACGATTGTAATTTCTCCTTGAAATTTAGAAGGTCTTAAGTTATGCAGTTACAAAAAAGTTATTTTTTGCTGCAATATTACAAACATCAAAGAATATTTACTACGTGCATTTATTTAATCTAACATGAAGATTATAGAAATGCACGATTTGAATAATGATAAGAACAAATATTAGTAACTAGCTGTTGCCCGTAGCTCTGCCCGCGTGGATGTCGGTTATGCAAAGTCTCAGCCCGATCGGTTTAAAATTGACAAAGTTTCATACAAAGTTTCATCCCCTATTTTATCCCCTTGGAGGAAGAAATAATCAAAATTCTTTCTTAGCAGATATCTACGTCATAACATCTACCTGCATGCCAAATTTCAGCCCGATCCGTCCAGTCCTGGTTTGGACTGTGCGTTGATAGATCACTATGTCAGTCAGTCAGGCACCTTTGAGTTATATATTTTTAGATATGATATTTTCTTAGTAAATATTTATAACCGGCTTTCCTGTCGCAGGTAATAGGGGGCGAGTAACTAGCCATCTGCATTCGCTAACATATCGTTAATTTATTTTTAAATTATGTTCCAGGTTGTGGCTACGAACCTCAATGCATCCACAGTAAGAAACAGACTCACTACCACTGTCTACAGTGCGGTTTTGCCGTCCTAGGTCTGTCCCAAATGACCTCGCACAAGTACAAACACCAGGAAGCGAACCTTGGACCTTCCACCAGCGGCACCAACTGAATTGATTGTATACTATATTCTAAAAAGTGAGAGACTAGAAAGTGATAATATATTGATTTTCATTTGTGAAATTATAAAACCCAGTCGGCATTTAGGCTAACTCAAAGTGCCTAAAAGTGTCACTTAAATAAGTAGAAAAGGGTTAAGAATATAATTTGAAATTGTAGCTTTTAAACAGTGCTGTATTTGAATTCACGGTGGAACATCCTGAAATTCATTCTACTGTTAGCTATTTAAATAGTGTCCCTTGAAATTTTGTGCCTTAGTCACAAGCCGGATTGAAACTTATGTGGCAAATTTTTTTTGTGCCAAACACAAAATGTAGTTATTAATTGTTGAATTTTATCGAGCGATTTATGATAGCGTGTGATGATATTCGTAGAGTATTTTCCGACAATTGTATGAACAAATACTTGAATATACCTTGTAGATGCATCAGTATGCATTGTATTATGTAACGAACGATTTTTCGAATGTGGCCAATGTTTAGACCATTGGGATAAACTAGTAGCGAAAACAATTTTCTGGTCCTAGCTGGGTCTTTTGTAAAAATCGTTTGTGAAAAAAACAAAAATTTATATTTAAAAAAGTGTGTATTTCCTAAATCCTGACCAATCTTAGTTGTTAGTTTATATAAAATATTTATATTTATTACTTCCCCATGAAAAAGACATTTTTACGAATAGTATTATTAAATGTAGAACTTCGTGAAATTATAAAAAAAAATAAGGCAATAAAATTTGGGTTAAGAACGCCACTTTGTGCCTGGAGGGTGAAAGTCATGACAATATCGTATTTTGTGATAAGTTCTGACAGAAAAAAATACTCATTTTAAAAATAAACCACCTTTCAAATCACCAAAAGCAAGACTATCAGAAATTATCACGAAATATTAGTTTTACAATTGAAAAAATATATTTAGTAAAAAAACATATTTAAATAAAAAATGGTCAATTCTATAACAAAATACAACTTGTAAATAAGATTAGATTATATATTAAAACATTATGTTAATAAAAAAGTGTAATTGTTACAGAAATATTGGTATAAAATTATTAATGTATAAAAATAGGACATTAGTGTACAAAAAATGGAGTGCTAATGTTTCTGATTCATGAGGTAGCCATAAAATGCCATAAATTTCATTATTAAGTAATAATTTTAATTGTTAACACATTATTACAGTATTATATATTTTTGTCCTTCTAAAACTTACCTTTGCATTCCTGTATTTGATTCCTGGCAAGCGTTT
Source organism: Eilema caniola (assembly GCA_949126895.1). NCBI lineage: Eukaryota > Metazoa > Arthropoda > Insecta > Lepidoptera > Erebidae > Eilema > Eilema caniola. Next base: position 6,361,475 of record OX421488.1, on the reverse strand, counting down.
GAGCCATTTAGTTTTAGAAAATGGTTGGTGCCAGCCATTTTGTGACCAAAACTGTTTAATTTTGTAACCCTATGTCCTAGCATGTATCAGTATTTGTAGCGTAAGCTCTCTCAGTTGTTCCTATTACATCATTTTGTTTATGCATAACTTTATTTTTAATTTGTAGTATACTTTGTCGTCAATAGTTTGAACTCGTATGATGAGTGACAATAAAAGAAATCTTGATCATTTAAAGAATGTAATCGTATCTGTTTTACCCGCAAAGTTTTGGACCACAGAATATAAAATAAAAAAGAAAAACCTCATAACTATAGCGTGAAATATCACAATGCTGTAAAGATGTTTAACATGATTGGCCTAACAACTGACATTTATTTCATTCTCTATTCATAATTATAACAGTTATGTGTGAACAGGAAAAATTTGGCAACACTAGTTTCTATAATAATAAGGTTTTAGTGTTGTTCTACTTCTTATTTTTATATTCTGTAGTTTCAACTGATAAAGATTTCAAAGGCATACTAGTAATAATTGCAATAATTTTAATAATCAATTATGCAAAACTATAGCTCGATTTCAAGTTTAAACAATCTGACCCCAATTAATTTTACAGATTGTCCTTGTAGGTATACATATAAGGTTCGCTTGAGATTTCGTCATTTTAACTAGTATCAAATGACGTTCGAACTGAGCTTCTTTGACTGAACCTTTCGGCCACTAAGCCTCAAATATAAACCTCCCATTACGCAGCATTTTAAACCTTGTCTGTCATATCTGTTAGTGTCTAGAGAGATAAATAAAATTATATAGACGTCAAATTTTGATTCAAATTTCGAAAGTCATTTGAAAAATTAAGAATCTGCTTGAAACGTCTTGAAATGTCAACCTTCAAGTTGTCAGATTGAGTTTTCAGAGATAAAAAATCGTACCACAGATAAAATATTTCGAAATGAATTGCGATTGTCATTGTTTTCTTGATTAATCAGAATAGGCCGTGCCATAAAATGTTAGTCACATTTATTTAAGATTATAAAACGTTTTGGTCTTATCACCTTTACTAGTAATATTACAATAATTGGCTCAGTAATGAAATAATTGGCAATACCATTATTATTTTGTTAAATAACTTGTTTGTTATCTAATTTTATGTTCTCTGTTTTTATTTTTCTCTTCTTTAAGTTTTCTTTCACAAACATTTTATAAAAAAATATAATTTAATCGCGTATTTATGTATTTTAGAATACGTAGCTTTAATTTTAGTATTGATTAACTTAAACAAATTTGTCCCAAGAATCACAGTATTTGTTTGCAAGTATTACTGAATGGAGTGTTTTCAAAAACCCTTATTTTTGTCAAAAAAAAAGATATGGTTTGAGTGGTACAAAATTTTGTTTAATAAGTATATTACACTTTGTAATTATTAGTGTCTAAATACGAACAGTTTGTTTGACATTGGTATGATATAGTTTAGAATTGTTTACCTCATGAGTTCTAGGAATTAAACAAGAATATCCTTATACTACTGTGATTTTATTTATATCCATTATCTCGCAAATTAGATAGGGTATTTTAATCTCTCCAAGATCTTCGGATCCCTAACCAACTTCACCTGGAAAGCAGTAAACCAGCTGATTAATAGACGAAGGTCTGTTGTAGACTTTCCTTAAAAGGTTGGAGAATTATATGGCTGTTGTTTTCGTCAAAGCCAAGTCAAATCAGGAAGAGAATGCATAGATGGTATCCCAGATTTCAAAATGCAAGCGATAGTTGCAACCGGAATTAATACTATGACGTTGATAGGAGCAGATGGTATGGTTTTCTCTGTCAGCCTCGAAGTGAGCAAAACGTTAATTATAAAACCTGCACGCATGAAATAATTAATCAATTACATAATCCTTTAAATACGGAGCTAGTGGGACCGGTGGATGTCACGCGGTGCTGCGACGACAATCCTTTTTTGACCATTGCTAACATGGTACGTGTATGTAATGGTGACCCTCTTTCTTGAGACTTTGCCTTCAGCTTACCATCAGGCGAGGTGAAGTCGAATTGATGTGTCCTTTAAACAAAAGAAAAGCTACTTAATCAACTACCTGCCCTTGCTCCAATTATTATTTGGGGTCCGCGCAACGTGTCATTCGCCACCATTCATTCCTGTCAGATGGCATCTCCCCAGCCACTCCCTTTCTTGCCATATCATCTTTGTCGCACTCCATCCATCTTTCTTTGGGCTTACCTTTGCTACAAAAACTTTTTTAACAACATTACTTTCATCTAATTTCTCATAATATATTTTATTTTATTTTATTCTTTTAGGAAAACTTACAGATAAAATACAGAATACAAAGAAGTATAGCATAAAATGGCCAATTACAAGTTTCCGCCTATATACATAAATATAGTCGATACAAGATGGTAGACAGCAGTACAATAGGCACAATTGAGATAAGTAACAAATGGAAAAGAAAAAAAAATACAGGTACAGGTCAATCTAGAAAGCATATATCTCATCAAAATATACTATAACTATTATATGACTATAATAAGGATGTACTTGTACTTACGTGGGTTAAAATGGTAGGTGCACCTACGTATTTCGTTACGGCAACTGTTGATACTGTGCGTTGCATCACTATTTGCCCGTAAGCGTACCTTCTATGCGCTCTTCTATTCTGCAGCATGTTCCGCTGTATTTTTCACGATCATGCACGGACCACCGCCATTTTTTTTATCCTTTTAGCTGAGGTTTCGGCACGTTCGACAGGTGCTTGACCGTTACTTTAATTACAATTTATATCAATGCTGTCGGCGCGCCGGTCAACCGGCACACGCGCCGCTGCGTAGGAAATGGATGATACGAAATATGGGTAATTAGCTCTTGCTCGCGGCTCCACCCGTGTGGAAGTCGGTTATCGCTTTAATATCAGTTCTGATGTATAAGCTATATTATTGTAGATTTTTATTAAAATCCATTCAGTAATTTTACGTTAAAGAGTAACAAACATCCATCCATCCATCCGTACTCTATTTTTATTTTTTGGTGCGGGAAATCCCCACGGATACCCACCCCTCCGGAGCCGGAGGGGGAGGTTATGTCAGACTCGAACCGACTAAACCGCACGCCGTCTCTGGGTCATAGTGCTAGGCCGAAGGTGAGGTTGTCATGCGACGTATCCCTCGCACCCTGGCTGGCCCAGGGCCATCCCTCGGTCTGGCCCTCCTCGGGACGTCTGGCCCTCCTAAGGAGGTCTGGCCCTCCTAAGGAGGTCTGGCCCTCCTCGGGGGGTCTGGCCCTCCTCGGGAGGTCTGGCCCTCCTTGGGGGTTCGGCCCTCCTCGGGTCTGGCCCTCCTCGGGAGCCCATCCATCCATACTTACAAACTTTTGCGTTTAAAATATAACTAGGATGTGAACGCGACACGAGACCGATAACATGCTGCAGAATGAAGGAGCCCTAGTTATTAAGTTAAATATAGGTGCTGACTATCCATAACATGTCTTAGAGAAAAATTTTTCACACGCTCAAGCTGTAGAATAATCGTCTTTCTGTAATTTGCACAAGCGACTAATAGGTATATGGAGCTATTCAAGAAAGCATTACAAGATTCCTGTGTAAGGGTGCTTACATAGAGAAGCGGTTTTCCCGCTTCGACAATCTGGTGGCAATCGGCTCTTGTTTAAAATTAGTAGAGGAGGTATACCAGCGCACGGGCTCGCGCGGGCTAACCTGCTTCTTTATGTAAGCACCCTGAGACAGTACCTGGTGACTGCACGAGTGTGACACCCCTGATTGTGCACACCTTCATAGGCCATGGTAACGACTTCCTAGGTGAGCCATGTGCATCAGAAGCGTCTGCTACCTAAGGCGTATAGAAAAAGACTTAAAATTACATTGTTCACCGAACACTTTCTCATATGAATGCTGCTACCTTCAGATTAATCTTTGCCCTTCCCGAGTATAGATCGAAAGCAAACACCCCTAATACTTAATAGATATTCGGTCTGTAGCAGGTAGAACACGACGGTATTTCTGTCAAATTGAGCAGTGACTGGGGAAGGAACTCCGCCCTACTACCTAGTATACTGCAGCCATAATAACCTTGTATTGTGTTCCTGGCGGTGAACAGGCTACCCAGAGCTTACTGGAGAGTTTTTGTGCTGTCAGTGAAAATACTAAAGGCTATTACTGCTTTGTCTTCTATACTGACGGCTCAGAAACTCTCTGTGTTAACAGGGTTGGCAGCACGAGTGTGACTCCCCTAGTGTTGGACGCGTCCATAGGCCACGGTAACCACTTTCCTTTAGGTGGTCCTGTGCTTGTCTGCCAACCTTAGGTCTATAAAAAAAAACCTATAATACTTAAAAGATATTGCAATTATAGATATAGTATGATGATCACTAATGTTCATTTTAATGCCAAAAAGCTGGGTTGTGTTGAATACATTTGTATATCACATTCATTCGTAGAAAATATCATTTCATTAACAAGAATATAAAGTTTCTGAAAGGTGGAACGAAGGCGAGGCTCACAAAAGGCTTTACATTTCTTTGATGCTTTTGCATTTCTGTGAGTACGTGGGTAGTTGACGTCTTTGACTTAGACATTTAAAGGAGATATTAGGAACATCATTATAATTTCATGACTTCAATGTAGAATTATATCGTAAGTAAACCTGTGTACAAATGCTTGATATTTTTTTAATGGTGTGTTATACTTACAAGGTACTAAGGTATACCTCAGGACACATATTTTGGATCTAAGTCGCGAGATCAACGAGGCGGAATTATTTTGTTTAATATCTTTGCTTCTTTTTACGTAAAAAAAAATCGGACAGGCATCTCTCGTTTACTGCGCATATAGAACAATTTTTATGCCCAAGATAAATGTCCGGTTTAAAGACGGTCCTCTCGAAGAAGCGCAGCCAATGTTATAACCCGTGTATGTAAATATTTGTATTTTAATATTTTTACTAGCAGCCCGGGTTCTTGGCTGCAGTATGGAATACATCCGTAACAAAATCCTATTATTACCTTTTTGCTAGATCTCAGACTAAAAGACGGAACGAACTAAACTAGTTTATGAAGCCGCCGAAAGTAATTTTATAGATCACGAATATAAGAAAAAAAAACTCGATACTTATCATGTCAATGAGGTCGAAAATTGCTTGCACTTTCTTTTTGTTTTCATCCCTAGCATTCCTAACTAGTCTGTGCTTCGAGTAAATGGCCATATCGGGCCGATTTTATCGGATATATGTGAAAACAGCACATGGTGTCGGTTATCGGAGGTCGGCTGTCGGCGTCCGACACCGATATCGGATATCGGATAAACGTGAAAACGCTGTAAGTACCATTTCGCTCGCACTCTTTGTGTTTCGTCAAAGTGCAAGATTCGATACTTGCATGAAGCGACTGCCATCTCACCTCTACTATTCACTGGTGGTATTCAAGTTTTGTAGTAATACCAAACTGTTTGACTTTTTCGGGCTCCAACTTCGGCAACCTAGACTGGCGGCCTAACTTATTCTCCGAAGCACGGAGGAGTCTTATTATGTTAAGGACCAAACCCATCATAAGACTAACCTGCTAGTATTGCTTAACCTAAACCCCTCACAAATGTTCTTTTTCTTTCTTATTCTTTACTAGCGATCCGCCCCGGCTTCGCACGAGTTGTAGAAACGTGCCCGTGGAAAACCAATATAGGCAATTACTCAGGGTGAATGAAGATTTCCAATGGCGAAAGAATTTTTGAAATCGGCACAGTAGTTTTTGATTTTATTCATAACAAACATACAAAAATACAAATCTTACCTCTTTATAATTAGTAGTGTAGATTAGAAACTTTAAAAAGTCATCACGGCATCTATTAGGCAGGGGGTGCAAATATCAAAACTTTTTAATCTGTCGCACTTGAGACTTACAATTTTTAGTCTGCGACTAAGCTGTCTTTGGAAAATATCATTTAGGAGAAACACATTAGCGTTAATGGCCGCTAATTAGTGAAATGACCCAAATTAGAACAACAAACAACATCGAGAATGCTATTAATTTGTACAGCAACCTCCTAATATTAATTTTATAAACATTATTATGAATGTGAAAGTAACCGTCTGTCTTTTTATATATAGAACATATCAATTTGACTTCACCTCGTCTGATCGTAAGCTAAAGGCAAAGTCTCAAGAAAGGTAGTCGCCATTACATACACGTACCATGTTAACAATGTTGGCACTCAGCTTGATGGCCTCATCAAAAGAGGATTATCGTCGCAGCACCGCGTGACACCCACCGGTCCCGCTAGTGCTGCGATCACAATCCCCCCTGCCCGGCTATGCACTTGCTGACCCCTGAACGCAATCCAACTGAGATTGGATCATAATAGAGGGTTTTTCGCAATCGTGCACGGTGGTACCCACCCGGCCGAAATTTGTGACATCAAATTTCTACCACCATTAGAATTAAGCCAAGAACTTGAGAAAGGAGATAGGTTATCGATTTAGATTTAAAAAAGTGAATGCTTAGTGGGGATTTGAACCCGCGACCACGGACCTCACAGGGAGAATGCTTTTGCCACCAAGCACTGAGCCACGCCTTAAGTATTTCACCGACAAACAAGCGGGTGCATCTGCGGGCCGCAACCAGTTAACAATATTATTAACCTCATTTCTAACTTTTTAACTTTCACGTTTCATAATGTATACGAGTATGTCGCAGTCAACTTGATTAATCAGCCGTTTAATTAACTGCCTAGGCCGTTAACTTAACGCCCGAGGACGGCCAGACCGATAGGAATGGCCCTGGGTCAGCCGGGGTGCGAGGGATATATCGAAGACAACCTCACCTTCGGCCTAGCACAACAACCCACAGACGGCGTGCGGTTTAAAAAAAAAGGCTGTTAGCATAACGACGCCGTTGAAATAGCGGCCTGAATGATGTTCAGCAATTCAACAGCTAGGCAAATCACTGGTTTCTGCATGATTAAATAATGCACTGCTTTTCTCAATAAACCTATCACTAACGTTGTCTTCAAACTGCTTATACTGTTGATTGATGGCACTTGGTGGAACTAGCTACACATCTTCAATGAAATCACTTGTACTATTCCACATTATTTATTAAAATCCTGACCGGTTTCGCCTTACGGTTAAAAAAAAAACATGTATCAACCTTAAGGCGAAACCGGTCAGGATTTTAATAAATAATGTGGAATAGTACAAGTGACTTCATAGAAGATAACGTTGTCTTATTTCTAGGTGGTAGCCCCATCGTGCAAATGGCCTAAGCAGTAGCTAGCCATTCGATAAATTTATTACGGCTGTACTCACGTTACTCGTCAGGATGCGCCCGACTAGTTTCGGACCCGACCGGAGTCCTTAATCATGAGCAGAGCACCCAGGCGCGGCGACGTCCACGTTCCACCAAGTGCCATCAAACTAGTCGGGCGCATCCTGACGAGTAACGTGAGTACAGCCGTAATAAATTTATCGAATGAAAAATGGCTCACGATAGTTTCTATACAAAAAAAAAGTAGCTAGCCAGTTTATAAAGTGTCGTAACAGATTGAGGTAACTGCCCCAGAACCTCATCCATCATTCACCGGGTGTAACGGCTTGTAGGTGAACTTGACTTGGACTCTGACGATCTTGGTTGTGGTATACCTTTTTTTGATGCACAAAGCCGCTCGAATACTGAGGTGGTTATGTCAGACTCGTACCAATTAAAATTACCATTCAAATCATACAGAGAATGCCACTGGCATATCTCTCGCACCCCAGCAGGCCCAGGGCCATCTGTTGTAACGAGAAGGCCCCCTCAGAGAGTTTTCACATTCATCCGATATCCGGATGAATGTGAATGAAGCCGACACTATGTGCTGTTTTCACATATATCCGATAAAATCGGCCCGATACGACCATTTGTTCGAATACACAAACTAGTCAGAGATGCTAGGAATGAAAAGAAATTTAAAAAGTGCAATCAATTTTGGACCGTATTGATATGACATAGTATCGAGTTTTTTCTTATATTCGTGATCAGCGTTATGTATTAACGCAAAAAGATATGTAACTAAGAAAATGTCATTTAGATCGAAAATTACTTGCATCGCTGTTTTAGTCTCTTTGTAATTCGGTATCGGGCCAACATAATGACACCGATAACAGATATCGGGCCGGACAATGTGAAAGACAGAGACATCCATACTAATATAATTAGTGGGAAAGTGTATGTGTGTGTGTCTGTTTCTCCGTCTTTCACGGCTAAACCACTGAACCGATTTTAATGAAATTTAGTACCGGGGTAGATTAGACCTTGAGAAAGGACATAGACTATGTTTGATCGCGATAATCGACATCTACGCGGGTAGTTCATACATTTGACTTCCTCCGATATCAGATCGGGTATCGGATAGTGTGAAAACGCTCTCAGGTGGGGGGGGGGGGGGGGGGTTTGTATAATACCCTATGTAAGTCACGTCATAGGACTATGTTCAACCTAATTTCATAGCTCCTTCTATGCTTTATAAAAATAGTTTAACAATTAAACTATATTTATAGTTTAAGTAATAAAAGCGATTGAACAACAGAATAATCTGTTTGTAACGACTATTAATAGCTTTAGAATGACACACAGAAATCTATTATTAGAGTTAAAAGGTTTATTGTTATTTAGTAAATGTGTACTGTGGTATTATAAATGTGGAATGTTGGGGTGTACATTCATAGCTATACTTATGTACACAATTTGCCAAAAACGTAACATGCCGGATGGTTGCGTATCTCCAATGAATGTACGTGTCGGAGAATTAAACTTATTATAATACAAAAGATTATTACAGAATAATAGATTTGTATTCGCGAAAAAATACCTTTCTTTTTTGAAAAAGCTAGGTAGCATTCATAACTTTTGTCAATTATGTGTCATAACTGTGATAATTTTCTGCAAATCGTTTCCTTTGGTTTATTATTACAATTAACTAGTATTTTAATTTTTGTTAGAATTTATAGTCAATATGTCAATGAAAGACAATATAATTGTAACTATGATGTTGCATTCAATAAAGAGCAATTCCTGTTTTTTCCTAGCGATCAAATTAGAGTTCCGCAATTTGCGTACTGCGGATCCTATTTTCCTGTTCTGACATATATAGGATAAAATAATGATAATTCGGCACATTAATCTGTTTAAATCGAAGCTGAACGTAATATTTACCGTAGGTTATAACCAAATATACACCTTAGGTTTTATTTTAAATAATGAAAATATACGTATTATTTTTTTTCCGTGACCTTACAGATAAAATAATACGTATATTTTCAGGGATACCACCCTGGGTTATCTACGGTTTTAATATAGCTTACTCCCATTCTCTACCAAAAGTAGGGAGATGGTGCGCGTCGCTCCGTCGTGCACACCTGCTTCTACTGGGATGTAACTGTACCTGCCGTAGCCGTAAACTTATTTGTTTAATTATATATGAGAGGTACTTTGGAAGATATAAAGAAACCTAATGCAATTTAATTTGTTCACCAAACTTTCTTGCATTACCAAGCTTTCGAAACATTAACAAAAATATAATAATAAAATTATCAAACAATTATTTAAAAATTTCATTCAACATTTACAATGAGGTGAATATTCATTCACCTGTACCGTGTCGACACCCGACATTCGCAACTAAATGGAGAACACCCAGCGATTCCTCCCGCGCTGCGGCGCCGGATCGATTCGACGCATGCGCTCCCGCTGTCGCATTATTGAATGGGCCCATTCATAGAGCAACTAGTGCCTTTGGAATTTCAGAATGAACTTCATACTACGTAGCAACGGCGCGGTAGGAGTGGGGTGATTTCTGAACGTTCCAAATTGGATTCGCGATCAGCGAACGTGGTCAACTTTGAAAAACCATTTCCTAGTTACGATGAAGCAATTGCGTTTCGAGCTAGCCAGTATTTTTCTTCTTAAATTTAGATTAGACTTAGGGTTGGGAGATCCGCACCAGTTGTGCCCATAAAAACTGGAACAAATCAATAGGAGCAGGAAGGGACCCCGGGTGCCAAAGTGTGAGCTTTGGATGCCACTGGGGTCTAGATATATAATATGATTCGAAGATTTATAGTTTACTAACATTACTTCCCCTTCACACAGTATTTCAATTTCATGTAACAAATGGCTTTTCTTTTTTTTACGTGCGGGAAATCCCCACGGATACCCACCCCTCCGGAGCCGGAGGGGGAGGAGCCGGAGGGGGAGGTTATGTCGGACTCGAACCGACTAAGCCGCACGCCGTCTCTGGGTCGTAGTGCTACAAGCTTATTACTGTCAACTTGGTAACATTTTATAGGTTGTAAGTTTACTGATAGAAGAAGAATATTCGTCTCTTAAAGTTTATGATACACACAAAAAGAGATGGAGTGGACCCTATACCATCTCTTTCAATGGGCGACTCCCTGTCAATCCACTCTGCAGGAAGAAAATGCTAAGAACGTGCTAAATAAACTTTCTCAAATGCAGCATATTAGTTCCCGTTTCCTCATCGAATCGTCGCATTCGTGTTGGGAAAAACTTTTCTCTAGCATAATCTATAGACTTAATTGCTGTTTTAAAATTGTATGTATTTGCCTATTATTTAGCTACAGTTCTAGAGATTGACAGCAGAGACATAATGTCTGCCGTCACGCATGTTTACCATCAAAAGATAAGGTTAATATAAAACGCCTGGACAACGGAATCTTTTTGAACAATCTCATAAGCGATCAACACATTTTATTGACTAATGGATTCCATTAATTGAATTAAATTATGAAGCATTTACTATGCTAACTTTTCAAATCGATTAAGATAGGAAAAAGTGAATGCCCAGGTGGGACTCGAACCCACGATCTTTCCCTTACAGGGGGAGTGCTCTGACCACTGAGCCACCGGGCCAGTGGCTCAGTGGTCAGAGCATTCCCCCTGTAAGGGAAAGATCGTGGATTCCATTAAGTTTGCATCGTATGTAAGTATGATGCTACAATACTTTTTACTGGTAAATAATGAAACGGGAAAAAAAAGCTAAGAATCGCCACCCTCTCATTTGAAGTGTGTCGTAAGAGGCGACTCACGTAAAAATACGCTGACGATACCACTGCGAGAGAAGGAAACTCGAAATAAAACCCTGTACCAACCCGTTTGGCCAGCGTGGGAACTGTAGGCTAAAGCCTCCCAAAAGTGGGAGAGGTCTATGTCCAACAGTGGACTCCTTCTTCTTCATCCTAGCGTTAATCCCAGTCGCATCCGACTTGGAGTCTGGGGTCCGCTTTTTACCAGTCTAGCTGCGGATTTGGCTAAACTTCGATATTTTCCGTGAAGCGACTGCCATCTGACCTCCACAACCCAAAGGCGATATCGAGCCAGCACTGGACTGCTATAGGTTATTTAACTGATTGATTGACAAGCAAAATATTCAATCAGATGTTTTCAAAATCTTGCAATCATTATGTGAACAAGTAATTATTGATAAGTGCTCTGTAAGATCTATCACATTTATGTTAAACTTATTTTGCGATAATAGTCCTGTCAGTGACGATAAATTGATCCCAGTATAATGTGATGTGATCATTTTCGAAACTCTGTCTTGATACTTATAAAGAAACCAGCCCCTCCAGACAAGTGGCAATTCGCTAGCCGGCGTTTGATGGAATAGAATGACGAATGTATTGGATTTGACGTATTTGACATGCGTTAACGACTGTCAGATACGTCAAATCGCATACATTCGTCATTCTATTCCACCAAATGACCGCTAGCGAATTGCTACTTGTCTAGAGGGGCTGGATTGACATAGAAAAAAATCTTGTTTAACCCCCTAGGATTGAAATATGAACGTCTTTCCATTTACCTACACCCTTTTTTTAGAAAATTTATTTGACTCTGGTAAGAGTGTACAATGCATAATAGTATGGCATCATACATGCCACACTACTGATATTTATACTATTGACATTTATATTCTGGACATTTATATTACTGACATTTACATTATTGACATTTATATTATTGACGTTAATAGAAATTACATGTATAAATTGAATATAATAATGTACTAACTTAGTTTAAACATTACTAAATTAATTGGATTTGTTCAGAGTTCCTTATTGTCTTTTTTAATACGCAATGTTTTGTATTCATGTTATTTGTTGACTTATTGGTTTTAACATCATCATTCGTAGTTAATTAACCGTCATTTGTAATATGATACTATGTATGTTCAAACACAATATAAATACTTTGGCCCTCTCACCTGTGACTTTGCCTTCAGCTTACCATCAGGCTAGGTAAAGTCAAATTGACGTGTAATATTTAAAAAAAAAATTGTTTCTGAATAAATATACTGAAATACTGAAATATTGCCAGGGCCTAGAGTTGTCGCTACCGACCATTTGAAAACGCATAAACATAAAAAAGCATAAGCGAAATTATGTAGTCTCGTCTCTGCCTACCCACGAGGGGCGAGACTGTATGTATTAATGTTGAGTAATTACTACGTGAAATGAATTTAAAACAAAAACAGTTGATAAATGAAACGATGCACAAACAAAATCAACGATGTATGCAGATGCAAGCGGTTACCATTAATAATGAATAATATAATAATTTAATGCTGTCAAGCGAGTAATTTCCAGCGCCAGTTTTCCGATGCAGCCGATATAATGTGGTGATTTCTAGTAATTGTACAATATGAAATAATGGAGGCCAAATGTTAGCAGATAACTCACCTGACTAACAACAATCCGGTTACCGATTATATGTTATTTACTAGCTGTTGCCCGCGGCTCTGCCCGCGTGGATGTCGGTTATCGCTTAGTGTTGATCCGACGCTATTGCGTATTAAATTCGCCTCTCTACTCAACTTTGTCCTCAACTATGTACTCACCTCTGTTCTCGCCTCTATATTCGACTCTCTACTCGACTTTCTACACGCCTCTATAATTGAAATTATACTCCACTCTCTACTGACTTCTCTGTCCCCCTCTCTACTCGACTTTGTACTCTTCTCTATGCTTGCCTTTCCATTGGACTCTCTACTTGCCCATCCATTCGATTCTCTTTTCGCCTCTCTACTTGACTCTCCCTACTCGCCTATCTACTCGCACCTCTACTCATCTCTCTATTCGATCTCTTCTCGCCAATACATTCTTCTTTCCACTCGCTTCCCTATTCGCCTCTCTACTCAACCCTTTACTGCATTCTATTTGATTCTATATTCGCCTCTCCACTGGCTCTCTAGTCGCATATCTGCTCGCTCCTGTAGTCGACTCCACTCGACTTTCGATCTTTACACGCCTATCCACTCGTCCCTATAACAATCTCTACTCGCCTCTCCACTCGCTTCTATATTTGGTTCGCTACTCGACTATGTCCGTTCCGAAGTTCTAATTCAACTTTGTACCAAATTTCATGAGGACATCTTAAAAGAAATTCTTACTAGTTATGCCATATTCACCCCCTTTTTTGTGCCATTGAAAAATGAGAAATTTTAGCCCCATAGCCCTATTCCCCTTCCCCCTTCTATCCCTTTTTCCGCGATAAGGGGTAGCCTATGTCCTTATCCAAGCCCTAATCATCTCTTTACCAATTTCATCAAGATATCTTCAAAATTGTCAAACATACATACCCTAGCCCTATTCCATCCCTTCAACTCCCTTTTTCGCAATAAAAGGTAGCTTATGTCCATTTTCGAGCTCTAATCCATCTCTGTATCAAATTTCATCAGGATATCTTCAAAAATGACAAACTTTCATACTTTGTATCTAGTCCTAATCCCCCCCCCCCCTTTACCACATTCTTCGCGATAAAAGGTAGTATATGTCCGTTACCAAGCTCTAATTAATCCCTGTACCAAATTTCATCAGGATATCTTCAAAACTGTTAAACTTTCATCCCTTATTATCCTCCCCCCTATACCTCCATTTTCGCGTCAATAGGTAGCCTATGTTCGTTCCAAAGCTTTAATCCATCTCTGTACCAAATATATCATCAGGATGTCTTCAAAACTGGCAAACTTTCATCCCCTATAATCCCACCTTTAACCTCGTCTTTCACGATAAAAGGTAGCCTATGTTCGTTCCCAAGCTTTAATCTATATCTGTACCAAATCTCATCAGGATATCTTCAAAAATGACAAACCTTCATCCCAAGGCCCTAGTCCCCCCCCCCCCTTCTACCCCCTTTTTGTGATAAAAGGTAGTCTATGTCCGTTCCCAAGCTCTAAACTATCTCTGTACCAAATTTCATCAGGAAATCTTCTAAAACGATACACTTTTATCCCAAGGTTCTGGTCCCCCCCCCCTTCTACCCCCCTTTTTACGATAAAAGGTAGCCTATAACCGTTCCCAAGCTCTAATCTACCTCTGCATCAAGATATTTTCAGAAATGACAAACTTTCATCCCCTATTTCCCCCCCTTAGACCCCCTTCCTCGTGATAAAAGGTAGCCTATGTCCGTTCTCAAGCTTCAATAGACCTCTGTACCAAATTTCATCAAGATCGGTTCAGTGGTTTAGGCGTGAAAGCGTAACATACAGACAGAGTTACTTTCGCATTTATAATATTAGTATGGATTTTGTACCCTTAAACTAGCGAAATAAAGTTTGTTTTTATTATTATATTTGTACCCGACTGCGCCAGAAGGAGGGTTATGTTTTTCGAGAGTATTTATGTATGTACATATGTATAATTGTTTGGCACGCCCTGCAGCCTGAACGGCTCAATGGATTTTAGCTTGAGAGGTGTCGTAAGATTCGTGTTTATTGTGGGAGTAACACTGGGTATACCAAAAAAGGCAGATTTAGATTAAAAAAAAAATACACTCAAATTTAACGAGAGGGATTAGCAAAATGAAGGATATTAAAAGACGATTACAAGAATAAATATTTCATTACTAAAAAGTATTATATAAAATAATTGATTATATATAAAAAACCCGACTGATGCTGAAAAGATCGAAACAAGCTTTATAGCAGGCGGTAGGCCTTTTTTATTTTTAATAATTTATTTTTTAACTAAATAATAAAGAACTACTTTATTCTTGTAAATAACTAATAATAATGTCTTGGACAATTTCCGTCAAATTTGTCATCCATTCTCTACGCTTTTCTAATAGCTTTATTTCCGAAAACCAATTCTTTATATATTATTATGAAAAATATTTTACAAGAAAAAGTATTGTAGTACGATGGGTCGAACGAACCAGCGGTGTGTAAAATTAAAGGGACATCATTATTTTTCATTTTGCCTTCGACCAAAGGTTTATAATAATAGTTTTTACGGAACGAAATAGACCGACTAATAGGGTTTTGAAGCAACAAACCCTTCGGTTGATCGGTCAACCCAGAGGCATCATCCTTCAATCGATATAAGCTTGAATACGTGGATGGTGCTTCTACGGTCCACAAATGATGAGAATCTTTGTCCTGGCACTGTTTGTAAGTAATAAGAAACGACGGCATTTCCATCCAATTGAGCAGTCCGACTGGGGAAGTACCCCACCCTACATACGCCATAATAACCTCGTGTTGTGTTCCCGGCGGCAAGTAGGGTAGTCAGAGCTCACTGTAGAGTTTTGGTGCTGTCAATGGGAAGACCAAAGGCTATTCTTGCATTGTCTTCTATACTGATGGCACAGAAACTCTCTGTGTTTACAGGGTCAGCAGCACAAGTGTGATTCCCTGGTGTTCCTGTTAACCATCAAGGCCACGCTATCCATTTATTTACTATTACTTCATTTATTTTTCATAATCTAGATGGATATACAATGCCGCACAGCACAGCACCCTTAGAGCAATACCGCGAAAAAAACAGCGTATGATACTGTTAAAGATTTATACGATTATCACTCATTGAAATAAAACTACTTTTGAACGATTCTACGTTACTTTTACACTTAACCTCCCCCCCCCCCCCCCCGACACCGATATCGGATATCGGATGAGTGTGAAAACGCTCTAAAATACGAATGTATGGTCAAACATGTCCACGTTATCGATGTTCAATACCTGTAGCAAGCGGTTCAATGGAAAAATAGGTTTTGCATCATCACCAACAATATTTCATTTCAACGTTTTTAATATAAAAATGTTACAACTCCTTGTACCCAAGTTTATTTATATTTCTCTCTCGTCCTGGCTCCCGTTTAATATTTACTTTCACTAACGATCTCTTTGTCACCTTTGATTAAACTTCGCCAAAATATTTCTTCACTTTCGACAATAGGTACATTTGTACTTGTATTGTATTTCATTCATATTTTGAGTTTTACTTAATAGTGCTTTTGTATGTATTTTATTGTCATTTTATTCAATGGTTTTTTTTCTCACAATCAAACGCTAAAAATGAAGCCGGTTTGGTTAGAAAAGAAAATAAGATTCTTATTTCACTTATAAAAATTGGTATTGTCATTCGATGTAGTAATGCCTGTGGCAGTCTTCATGTCCATGACATAGCAGAGATGCCTTTGAAGGTGTGACCGCTTTTCGATGTTCAATCAAATCATACATCCATACTAATATTATAAATGCGAAAGTAACTCTGTCTGTCTTTCTGTATGTTACGTTTTCACGCCTAAACCACGGTACCGATTTTAATGAAATTTGGTATTGAGGTAGATTAGACCTTGAGAAAGGACATAGGCTATGTTTGGTCGCGATAACTGACATTCAAGGTGATTTTCCACCAGAGGGGCGAGACGAGACGATGCGAGGAGAGAATTGAAATTTGTATGGCAAATTTTCAATTCTCTCCCAGCCTATCTTTGGTGGAAACAGTGTGGATTGAAGAGAATATGCGAGGCGTGAATTGAAATATTTGTTTGTGCAAAAATGAACCGTATTGGTTCCCCAATAGAGTATAAATCACCTTCAAGGTGATTTTCCAACAGAGTGGCTAGGCGAGGAGAGAATTGAAATTTGTATAACAAATTATCAATCCTCTCCCGGTGCATCTTTGGTGGAAACAGTGTCGATTGACGAGAATATTGACGCCTAATTATTGTTCGGAGTTTTCGGCATTGACGCTAGAACAAAGTTATATCGATCATTGTGTGTGAGCTGTCTAAAATACATTTATATATGAAGCATACGGGCGACGGGGCGCGGCGGTCACGCGCGAGCTCGCGATGGCAATTTTTAGTGGAAAAGGGTCAGTGCGATTTCAATTCTCTCCTCGCCTAATATTGTCTCGCCCCTCTGGTGGAAAATCACCTTCACGCGGGCGGAGCCGCGGGCAAAAGCTAGTTTAAAATAAAAATACTGCGAGGTAAGTGGAAAATTTCTTAATATCTCTAATGGTTATTGAATTGATTGCGATGTGGGTTTTCTTTGACGGCAACAAAGACAGCCCGTCAAAGAAAACCCACATTGCAATTATCAATGCCGAACGACAGAGAGTTTCCTTTGTAAATATAAACTTGTACACAGAATTTATTAATTTCCCTAAGCTCGTGTAGGTATGGCCTTTGCTTAACCTACACGGTGTTCCCTTTGAATATTCACTTGGTGTGGCTTGATATTAGTAGCGTCTTTTGATCATGACACAAAAACTGATAGAGTGACGTCAAACATAACATATATAAAACATTTCGTGAGAGAAACAAGCCCTGTCGTACGCGGCTATGATTGCTGGATTTAAGTCCTAACAGCATCCCGTGCTGTCAGAGCTAGAGCTCACTGTAGTGGGAAATCCAAAGGCCTCTCTTACTTTATCTTACAGAGTTGGCAGCACGAGTGTGACTTCCCTGATATTGTACACGTACAGTAAACTGCAAAAGTGCATGGATAGCTTAAGATCGATAATCCTATGAACTTTCAAACCCCAGTTTATAAAAAATAAATTAGATGGCGCCGGTGGTTTTACACATTACATTTTTACGACATTAATACGGTTGTTATTATTATGCTAACTACCGTTTCATTGTTAATAGTAATATTGTATACCTACCTCCGCAAATATTATATATTTGTCATCTTAATAAAAAAGTAGGTAGGTTTATTTTGGACCAGTGTATTATATTCGTAACTTGTGGCGGTAGTGCACACGACTGCTACGCACGGGGTGCGGGTTCGATCTCAGTGCAAAAAAGTTGTATGCATGAATATGGCTGTTTGCACTGGTCTGGTCGTGCCTCGGAGAGCACGTTAGGTCATACAAACATCTATGGCAGTCGTTACGGGTAATTGGAGCCCTCAAAAGTCCAACCAGTCTTACTTGGAACTTCGATATCGCCATTGGTCATTGGACCATTGGTTGTGGAGGTCAGGTGGCAGTCGCTTCACGGAAAATATCGAATTTTAGCCGCATCACAGTTAGACTGGAAAGTTGACCCCAACTGAATTGGGAAAAAGGTTCAGAAAATGATGATTATATTCGTAACTTAGAAATCATACAACAATTTAATCAAAAAAAAAAAATATTTCTTATTCATAAACGCTTTATTCTTTCTTTCATAAGTTTACACAGTTTTTCCATATAGTATATTAATAATTTTTATTTCTTAGTGGTAGTATAATATTAATAATTTTTATTGAGGATATAGCTTAAGTTTACGTTTCCGATATCAGAAAGAAGATTGAAGCTTTTGTCAACTCAATAAAAATAAACTGGAGACCGAAAAACTATGAAACGTTAGTTTCCTGTGATGTAATTTGATATAGTAAGTTTAACTTGACTACACAAAAAATGTAAACAAAAGTAAATCTAGCTACTAAAAAAGTGAAGCCTGAAATATATTTTTTTCAACTCGTTTTCAATCAAACATTGTTATTTAAGTAGACACTGATCAATGAATTATTATTACTCACGCAATACAAACTTAAAAGTTCAACTTATAATAAATTGTATAACAATTTACTATTCATAGAATATCACATTTCGGTCAGCACTTATAAAATACTACCACTAAATAAACTAAACAATTATGTTAATACTTCGTGTAACCACCGTTCTGATCGATAACAGCTTGCATGCGGGAACGCATTGAGTTAACGAGGTTCTTACATAAATCAGAACCATGTATTTCGTCCCATACTTTTAAGCAATGCTTCTCTAAGGCATCTGGGTCCGCTCGTTTTGATTTTTCCATCGTTGGACAATATGTTGACAATACCCCACAAATTTTCAATGGGATTTAAATCCGGCGATCTAGCAGGCCATGGAATAACAGAAATGTTGTCATGCTGGGTCGCATACGCGAACGGTGTATGGGACAATTATCCTGCACAAATTTTACTATAGGAACTTCTTCCTCAGGAAACACGTTTCGAATTGTGGGCAACATAGTCTCCTCCAATACATCTATATAATGGCCACTATTTGCTCGACTAGGCATTAGAATGTCTATATTAGAATGTCATCCATCCCCACATGTTCACTGTTCTACGACCAGACTCCATATTGGGCACTACGTGATCTCTGCTGTATCTGGTATTGTCACGACGCCATAAATTTAAACGCCCATGTTGACTCGACTTAAAAGTTTTTTCATCAGTAAAGATGACGTTACTCCAGTCGTAATTGGAGTACTCCAACGCGAACTCAAGTCTGGCTCTTTTATGGCTGTCCGTCAGTAATGGTTTTACAGCATGCCTCCTAAAATGCAAACCTTCACTGTGCAAGACGCGACGAACAGTATCCACACTTGTGTCAAACAAACCGGCGTAATGCTTTGTCGGCATAAATCCATTTTCCTCATAGTCCCTTGTTAGTTGCATGCCTTTGCGTTGTGTCTATTAATTGTGGTCTGCCACTTCTTTGACGGTGTTTCAAAAAACCCTCTTCTTCGAATCGTCGCACCTCGACCACTGTTTTTCGCTATAACAAAGAAATAGAAATATTAAAATAACAATTGAAGTAGCTTTTACCTTGAAATAAAACAATATTATTATTTATATAGACGTTATATAACAGGACACACTTACGTTTATGCCAATTTCTCGTGCTATTTCAGACATGTTTTTGCGTTGATCATGCAGAGCAATTATTTTTGCTCTTGTCGTCATGTCAATATTGCATCGCGTACTCATTGTAGTAAAAATTATTTGGTTAACTCAGCTCAAGGATAATAGAAATAGGAATGATGTTAGCGAACGAACAAACTAGCAAGTCACTGAGTTTAAGCAGCTATTAAATAAACTGAACTACCCACGTAGTTCATTTAATTATAAATTAAGTTCACCCTCTAAGATTAAAACATTAAGTTAAACTACAAAAATCTAGTAATATTCTATTTCAACACATGAGTCATGTGCAAAGTTAGCCACTTGATGTGTCTATACGATATATTATCGTGAAACTAAGTTTTAGAGTTTCGAGTTCGAACCCTGCCGAGAGCATTGTGTTTTTGTAATTATATTATGTTGATTAAATTGTGTTTGTATAAATCAAGGTAATGAAAATATTGATAATATACAAAAAGAAGTGAAAATGATGTTTCTTAAATATAATAAACTACTTTGATAGTTCTTTTTTGACATTTGAAAAGTAGCGCAGCGTCATCTAGTGAGATATTTATGAACTATTTTACTTCGTCAACAGATGGCATTGAATACCGGCGCAAACGATTTAATATTTGTAATGGCCATGCACTTTTGCACCACGGTAACCACTTTCCACCAGGTGGTCAGTGTGCTTATATACCACCTAAGTGGTATAAAAAAAGTGTATTGCGCATAAAGAATACATTTCGTGAATTGTTCTATGGCATGATTGACTGATTTAAGTTTTTTTTTTGTGTTGATTTAGGGCTTTTAAAATGGATAATGCTGAGATCTCGTAGACAGTAATGCTGTCTTATTCTGAAGGACTTACCTAGACCTGTACATTCAGTAAAAGAGATGCCCAATGTATAGTCCCACCCATTAAAAGACTTCGTGGGCTAGTACTGAGGATTGGTAGGGTGAATGGCGGGGTGTATAGTGTCCAGTAAGGCACGTTTATTGACATATGATGCTCCGGCTCATGCTTTCCTCTCAGGGTTGACAGGTAAGATGGCACTGGCGTGTTTAAATATGCAGATGTTGGTAAATTCGAAATCACTAGTAGAGATATCGATAAATAATAAATCAAATGAATAGTTTGCTATTTGAACATCAGCCATTTTAATCAGTCTGTATTCCAAATATAATATTTCTGTGCAAAAAAAATCCGTTAGGCATGAATAAATACTGATAAAAATTCAATAAAACTTACTTGATCAATGTAGTGCAGGAAAATATCAATGAGATACCTTCCTCTCAACCCAAATATCATCACCTCTGACATTTATTTTTACGTTTATGAGAGTCGTCAACCTATGTCGATCCCATAAATTAATCAATCCATTCTATTCTGCAAACGTATTGCAACTTATCTAGAGGGACTGGTCTGATCTAACTGCAACATTTTAATATCGCCAACGGGTAATAGAAGTCAGATAGAAGTCGCTTCACGGAAAATATCGAAGTTCAGCTAAACACGCAGTCAAACTAAAAAAAGCGGACCCCGTAGTCCGAGGTAATAGTTTTGGATGCGACAGGTAACGTATGGAGAGTCCGACAATTTGAGTGCGATTAAATAACAAACATTGCCACAATATTTCACCTTTAATATATATTATAGGATAAAAACATAACCTTTTGAAAATAAACCGGATTCAATTTATCGATGCCAGAGTGAATGCACTCAACGTATTCTCTGTACCACTCTATAGTTTATTGGTTATTGCGGATTAGTGCTGCACCGGGAAATAGCTTTAGTACAGTCAACATAAAAATACTCAGGGACGGAAATCACTGTCCAAATTGAGTCAGTATGCTCTTTGCTTTAATTTCATTGTACTATATAGTACATATTTTCGAAATTCTTGCCTGTTTGTGTATTTGTCCGCGATGGATGCAAAAACTACTTAACGAATTTTGATGCATTTTTTTTATCCCAAAGTACTTGCGTAGACTTAAGATTTTAGGTTTGTTTGATTGCAATCGGTACAGTAAGACCTGAGGTATATGCAAAGAGTGAAAGAAGTAGGTGGAAGGGCTTCAAGTTATAAACCTATAATATGAAAATGAATCGCTGGATGTGTTGCTAAGCGCAAATCTCGAGAAAAACAAAACCGGTATCGCTATTTTTTTTTAAATATTCCGTACAGTACTAGGATGGTTCCTACGCAGAGAATTTTTTTTAAAAATGCCTGAAAAGGTCTAGAACACCACTTTTCTATACTCCCACACAAACGATTCGTATTAATACTTAAAAGTCAATTTGAACTTTAATACCACATAATAAAGTTCAAGTGTTAGTGAAGAGGTTCCGGGAAGGCAAAACAACTGAGTGACGCATAATGACTGCTAGTGCTACGGGGTTGAAGTATACCACGATCGAAGCCGAGGTGGGTCATTTAGAAATAATAATAATTATTCATCACATAAATGCAAATTTTCGTTCATTGTCAGCGTTCATCATAATGATCATTTTGTCTATCGTGCTCTCAATTATTTCAAGTGACGCAACTATCTCTTCCCTCTCATAATTTCCTCTCTGTCGTCATCTCCTAGAGTTGACGTCAGAGAGGAAATTATCGCTCGAAAGAACAAGATACACACTTTGAACCTTTTTAAAAACATTATTTTAAGAGTTACTTGAACTGTAAGTTAAAGTTTACATATTATACCAATTTTGCTGACTGTACCAGTTATTGTAAATCTTATGCTATATCCATATAGTGGCCCTCGGCTATTAATAGAATACGAGCTTAGTAGATTTCCTAGAACGTTTATATTGTACTGGAAAATAGTTTGATTTTCAGAAAACTGTTTTATGAATAATGGAGATTTTTTTAATGCAACGGTTACCGTGAACTATGGACGTGTGCAACACCAGGGGAGTGACACTCGTACTGCCGACCCTGTTAACACAGAGAGTTTCCGTGCCGTCAGTGTAGACAAAGCAGGAATAGCCTTTGGTCTTCCCATTGACAGCACAAAACCTTCCCAGTGAGCTCTGGCTACCCTACTCATCGCCGGGAAAACAACACGAGGTTATTATGGCCGCGGTATCCTGTAGGGCGGGGGTTCCCTATTCGGACTGCTGATTTTGACGGAAATACAGTCGCGTCGTACTTCAGTTTAATGAAATTTTAAAACAGTATTTATTTAAATCGATTGGAACAAGTGAAATGTTTAGTAGGGACATGAACCCGCGACTCCTTACAGGGGGAATGCTCGGATCACTTAGCGATTGATGATGACCACAACACCCTTCAAATACCCTTTCATGCTCCTGCGGGTAATGGAAAAAGGTTTTACTAATAATACTATCAAATTCAAAGATTTTTATTGAATCTAGCACAAGAACAAGAACAAGAATTTTGCATGCAGTGTGCACTTCTAGAAGGACAGACACTAACCTAAACTAAAAGTTACGAATGTTAAGCCCATTATTTTGTAGCGTGGGACCAGTTTAGTGAACCCAATAAAAAAAACGTGGTTGTTTTTTATTGACGTCAATAATAATTCTACTAAACCTAAGTTTACCACCGCTTCCAAGGTGCTGGTGGAGAAGAAACGGCGCAGCAAATTCAACTGCAGCATTTTTTCAGATGTCAACTTACAATATTTATAGCCCCTTAAGGCTAAATGTGGATGAATCTACATTTGTCTCGTATCTGAATGAACATCTACACTGTGGTTCTATGTAAAGAGAGCAAACCTATAGCCGAAAATCAAATGGAAGCAGCCTGAAAACAGCCTGAAAGCAGCCATCATTAGTCCCCCTGACCAGCGCCCGCGGAAAAAACTTTGCTCAATTTGTCTGTTTTTAATTTAGTACTTTACCTACACATCTTTTTTAACATCGATTATCGAGCAACGGACAGTTTAAATCCTTAACAGCCTCTGTGGCGTGGAGGTAGTAAACGAGACTACTAAGCAGGAGATGCAGGTTCGATTCCCGCTCACGCAAAAGTATGCATTCATATGGGTATTTGCATTGGTTGTGCCTCGGAGAGCACGTTAAGCCATCGGTCCCGGTTGCCGTACGAACATCTATGACAGTTCTTACGTCTAGTTGCAGCCTTAAAAAATTCAACCACTGGTCTGACTACAATGCTTCGCAAAATATCGAAGCTAAGCCAAACCCGCAGCTAGACTGGACTAAGCGGACCCCAAAATCCGTGTTGCAAGGTTCGGTTGCGACTGTGAAGAAAGATAGCCCGAGACCTCAAATCTAACTAGAAACAAATTAGCATATAGCTCTAATTCAATTCGTTTAATTTTCTTTCCAATTTATTATTGAATATCGGCCTTCGAAAACTTAATTAAATTTCGTAAACTCCTCGATACGAAGCCAAGAATTTCTTGTGTAACTTTTGAAGTTATTGAAGAAATTTTGTTTGTATTTTTACCTACTCTAAATGGTTTTTTTTTTTTTTATAAATAGGTACCGATTATTTATTTCACTAGTAAAATGAACTACACAATGGGGTACAATGAACTACGGGTGAGGCGCGAAGTCGCGCTAGTATCATACTTGTTGGCAGTACTGAGGGGCAAGCTGCATAACCCAGCTATACTGGGTGCCCTGTGCCTGTGTGTGCCGGACTGGTACGTGTGGCGCCGGCGCCGGCCGCCGCTGCTGGCGGTGCCGCGAGCGCGCACAAACCTGCAGGCCGAGGCCCCGTTCACTCGGGCCCTTCGCGCCCTCAATATTATAGCCGAAGTAGTGGACATGTTTACGGGTTCTCTGAGTGAGTTCACAAAGGCATCATTATATATTATTAGACAGTTATAACTAACTTATAAAATAATGTATTATATTTGATATGAGTTGTATTGTATGAATTGTATTGTATGAGTTGCTAACTGCCGTATTGGGGCAACCTGTAATGGCGGTTGGTAGATTAAAATAATATAAATAAATAAATAAAAAATAAAACAATTAATAGAAGGTGCGGGAACGCGATCTAAACTCCACGCGGGCGGAAAAGAATATGGCGATACGAAGTTTGCCGGGTCAGCTAATATAACATAAAGATATTTATCATTATTAAAAGTGTAAAGTAATGCGCATTTCATTATTTAGACATTAAACGTCACGCGCTATCAACAGACATAATACGAACATTACAACGGTACGCCTTCATGTTTCCTCATTTCTAGCTCTTCAATGAACGGCAATTTTGGGTATCCACCCACGTCGGTACACCCTCTGTGTGACTTTTGATAACAAGAATAATATTCAAACTGAAATATTTACTGACGAAGTGATTTTATTTTCGAATTTATTTTATTATATGTTTTTTATTATTATTTTGCCTACCCATATTGACGCCTGTATATCTCTCAAGGGGTAGGCAGAGGTGTATTACCACCCACATTTCGCCAACATATTTGAAAGGAGCTAAGCATTAGTACTACCCGACAAATGCGTCCATATACAGCTTCCACTAGACCATTCTACCAGGGAACCTTAAACCATCATGGGTCTCGACGAATCGCCGACATTCATTACGAGGAGAACACGCCAGGAAGAACACCATAAAATTATTAAAAATTTAAGAGGTTTTGTCTTCCCTGTCCCCCGTACGTACAATATCCTTTTGTCTCCCGCAAAAGAGCTGCCAGAGTGACATGACCGCGTTGCCTATATGTAGAAGTAAAATAACAAACATATAGTTCCACAGCAATTCATTCTCATAGACACGTACTTTTTATTCAAGATAAGGGTCTTGTTACACGTATTGTAATTACTTTTAGTCGGAATTGGATACCTACGTTACACTCCTAATAGACAGATAAAACGTAGGCGTAGGCCTAAAAGGGTTTTCCTGTACCTTTTGGGCACGATATACACAATTATACTTACATTTTCGAAGCGAAGCGCTCCTTCTGCGAACAAACGTAATTGTATCAATGAAACCATTTCTTCAATTAACTATTTCTTATTTCATTACCACGTGTGAGAGGTATTGACACCAATGTTGGCGAACAAAATTCCCGAGTTTAATTAGTAATTTAGTAAGCATACCCTTGCAGACGTTCCGAAATGTCGGGAATTACAGAAATGTACCTATAATTTATTTACTTAGGGAATTCTCTAGGCGACATGCCGACAAGGGTAAATTGTTTATAGATTACTATTATGGGTTTAATTGTAGCGTGGTTCCCGGTAGGATAGAATGTGGGCCACCTCGTCCCTTCCCATGCGGTGTCGTACAATTCGACTAAGGGATAAGGACGTTTAACATCAAATAGATACATACATACAGTCTATAGACAGCCTCTGTGGACTGGAGGTAGTAAACGCGACCGCTACGCTGGAGGCGCGGGTTCGAACCCCACTCGGCACAAAATACTTTTTCTACGACCATTTGGTAATTTGCTTAATACATAACCACAAGTGACATCTCAATAGTACTTATTCCTGCTAAGTCGTGTTACAATGACCATTTCCACATGGATAAACCTTACTACAATGAAACTTTTTTTTTATGGCATCAAAAAATCAACATATTATTATGATTATGCCAAAAAGCGCGCGTAATTGCGACACGACTAAACATCGCATGTAATTAGGCTGTATGGATGAATTGCCTTTGCTTTTCACTTGTGGGATTAAAACATCAAAAAAATTCCACGCGCCGCGCTATTCAAGTTCAACATTGACGGTTTTTTGTATTTATTTATTACATGGTCGTAGAAAACGTTTTGTATGCCACTGCCGCAAACAGCTATTGTAATACTCGTGCTAATCTATTGTGGCACTCAGCTTCGCTTCGTGGCACAAACTAGCACTCGTGTTACAATAGCTATCATTACTTGACAGTGGCATAAATAACAATATATGCATCGAATATGGGTATTTGCATTAACATATATGACAGTCGTTATTGGTAGTTGAAGCCTTAAAAAGTCTAATAACTGGTCTAGCTGCCATGCTTCAATATCGCCATTGGGTTGTAGAGGTCAAATGGTAGTCGCTTCACAAAAAATACCGAAGTTCAGCCAAATCCGCAGCTAGACTCGCAGTAAAAGCGGGCCCCAGACTCTTAGGTTATAGCTTCACATGCGATTGGGATAACGCAAAGATGAAGACTTATACAGCCCAGACTTAGAGCGTTTTCACACTCATCCGATATCCGATATCCGACATCCGATATCCGACATCCGATATCCGACATCCGATATCGGAGGAAGTCAAATGTATGAGATATGTATCTTTCTTTCACATTGTCCGACCCGATATCGGTTTTCAAAGCCAACACCACTGTTTTGGCTCCGATAACCGACAATGTCACAGAAAGATACATATTTCATACATTTGACTTCCTCCGATATCGGATGTCGGATATCGGATATCGGATGTCGGATATCGGATGTCGGATATCGGATATCGGATGAGTGTGAAAACGCTCTTAGGTTCAGATACATGGTTCAAGCCAACAATACTGCCCGGTATAATAGGCTCACCCCCATTACGTGGAACCGAATACCACAATGACTGGCGAGATGTGGGTGCTAATTCACCTCCGCATAACCCTCCGGGGGTAGCAGCGTGATTACATGTATGTATATAGTTTTAGCATATGTGTTATAGTATATCTTCACATAGTGAATTTTATTTTGTTTTCAATACCA
This sequence comes from Eilema caniola, assembly GCA_949126895.1. Taxonomy (NCBI): domain Eukaryota; kingdom Metazoa; phylum Arthropoda; class Insecta; order Lepidoptera; family Erebidae; genus Eilema; species Eilema caniola. The sequence continues at coordinate 6,333,837 of OX421488.1, read as the reverse complement.
GATACACAAATTTTGGTGTGGAATGAACCACTGTTTGGATCGAACGATTTTCCTTTTTAAAAGATGTAAAAGTAAATCAAGAATTTAAGCTTAAACGACGCCTAAGAGTGATCCTATCCTAATGGGCCTTTCTGAGAACACTTGAGAAGGTTAAGCGGAATTAATAAGATCATCATAATATTGTGACCGTAATTATTGTCTATCGGTCGAAATTAATAAAATACCTAACCTTAAATTCCTGAGGTTTCAGCCAAGACCTTTGTAATAAATGATTTTATATTGAGTCCAGCGGTCCAGGTTTCGGCTTCTCCCGGGCTCAAATACATGAGCAGTAAAGCGCCACCTACTGAGTCTTGTTGTAGACATTATTATGTTTATTATTTATTAGTAAAAACAATTTTTACATTGTGTTGAACTTCTTAAAAATACTAAACAAACCAAAAGCAAGCAAGAAACACACAACACAATAAGTTAAATTCAGTGACCAAGATTAACCAGATTACGCAAAATATATGTGGTCCGTTTACATGTTTGTCTGGAATATGGCAATTCTATATAATAAATTAAAACAAATTACAATAAATTAATCTAAGACCAAAAATAATATGATATATAAATTTAGATGATCCTTAATTATTTAAAAAAAGTCAACTAGAATCGAAATGTCAAAAAAAAGTTGAATAATTAATGTAATTTGTTTGATTCAAATTCATGTATGTGCTTAGCAAAATAGCATAACAGAACGAATATATACAGGCTGGGGACCGTCAGTATACCCAAGTTCTGAAAATGGGTCCTGCACGACTCGTCCTGTCATATACGTACTATAATGCTGAGCGAGGCGCCGCTAACGCGAGCTCTGCGCACACTCAACAACATTGCGGAGGAGATAGACCTATTCTGTTGCTCGCTGAGTGAATTCACAATGATAGCATTAAAATTAATTTGTTATTATAATAATTAGACAGATTAACACTATGGTATTGGTAACAACCTGTTAAGATAGAGGTTTTCAGAAAAAAAAAATACATATATATTTTTAAATTGTAAATTGAATTTTCATCTTGATATTACATTATTGTGAACTTGACATTAAATATGTAATGTTGACAATTGAATTGAATGACTAATTTGACATTATTTATTGAATTATTATTTTGACATTGTGAATTGAATTATTATTTTGACTTTATTAATAGAATTATTACTTTGACATTATTATTTGAATTATAATTTTGACATCATTAACTGAATTATTATATTGTTAACTGAATTATATTATTATTTTTGATATGACATGCTCATGAATAATATTTGAAATGGTAATTGTATCTTCTTTAAAGATTAATGTGTTCTGAAAATTATTATATAGTTTTTGAATAGTTAATAATGATTTTATTGAAGTTTTAATAGTTTTTGAAGCATGACTGTGTATGAAATTGTAATTATTATAATTATGTTGCTACTCTGTCGCATTGGGTCTGCCCCGTAATGACACTGTATGTATGTAATGAATAAATAAATAAATAAATAAATAATTCTAATGGCTCTTTTCTGCAATATAAAGGCTAGCTGAATGTTATACTCATAGCTACCTCCCCAAAAAGAATACCATACCTAAGCCTTGATTGCACTAAAGTATAATAAATCACTTTTAAGTGTTCCAGGTTCACTTCATTTCGAAGACTACGCAAGACATTATAAGCCGAGCTTATACTCCCTTCTAAATATAAGAGTGCATGTTTCCAATTCAGATGTTCGTCCACATTCACTCCCAGAAATCTAACCGTATCTACATTTTCAACACGTTTGTTGTCTAGAGAGAGTCTCAAGAGTGCTATTGTTTTTGGCCATTGTTTTGAATAATATGGTCTTGGTTTTATTCGGATTTAATTTAAGACTGTTTGCAGAGAACCAAGTTAAGGACAAATTTAAAATTACATTGCCTTTTGATCTTAGAGCGTTTACGTTGTCTGCGGATATCACTGCATTGAAGTCATCAGCGAACATTACTAACTATATTTCCGCTGGTGTCATTTGAATTACGTAATTAATTAAGTCATTTCCAAAAATTATAAATAGTATTGGACCTAGAGTTGAGCCTTGCGGAACACCAGTTCTTGTTTTTGTCATTTTGGACGTATAAGATTCTTCACGCACATTGCCATGAGTTTTGGTTTCTCTACTGGTTGCTTGAATTTTAACATACATTATTCGATACCTTGCTTTCCCTCTTACACCGTAGTGATTAAGTTTTAACAATAGCAACTCATGGTTTATCGTGTAATAGGATCTCATGTGATTTCAGTTTCTACCTTAGCTGTACTTCTCTTTAATATATCCAAAGCCAGTTGCGAGTAACCTTGGTCCTGACCAAATGTCTTACAAAATTCATCTGCCAGTATGTTGACTACTTTACATGCATTATCTGTCACGCCCTGGTTGGATTTGAAAATCAATTTTTGTTTTGATTTTTGTCCCATATTCCTGTGTCGATTCACAAGTTTCCATATATTTCTCGAGACATTATTGAATCTAGCAATTTTCTCATCTTTATTACTTTTACTAGCAACTAAGAATCTTTTCATCTTACTAGAAACTTTGATACCTTGCGAGACCCAGCGTAGGCCCGACATAGAATTGACACGAAGTTGTTTTTTGCGTCTTTTAAAGGACTGGCTAAATATAACCACAAATTGCTTTATAAATGTATTAATACCCATGTGCTCCCAATTCAGATTTGCTAATTTTTCTCTATAAATACTATAACTCTTAGAATTAAATTTCCTTCTACTAATAAATGTCAGTGATTTGTTATGTTTATTGAAATTAATAGTACTCAATTTCATATTGCATATCAGTGCCGCATATCCGTCTCCCATTATGGTCAACCTCACAGTTTTGAAGGCTATCGTCAGGGATATTTGTCAAAAAGTTGTCAATACGAGATTGCTGATCATTTCTTATAAAAGTTACTACGTCAACAAGTGGCCTAAACTTATAACAAGTCAATAAATTTAGAAAGTCCTGCCTTTCCCATTGAAAAGGTGTTCCAATAATTGCTCAAGTCGAGCCATAAAAGTATCTAAGTTGGCATCACAGGGGGTGCGATAACAACAGCATATTGTTATTCCAGTTGAGACATCCTTAGCCCCGCATATTTCGAAACTATTCATCTTATATAATTTTTTCACAATAGGCAATTTTAACATTCTTTATCTTGGAGAGCTAGGATAGCGGTGCTTCCTCTCTACTTATTTATTCTCGAACTATAGGATACTACTTTGCAATGAGTCAAGTTAAGCAGTGACATTTGCTTTGAATTATAAAAATGCTCACTCAAACACAAAAAAATTACCTCACTCTGAATGTTTTCTAACTATAGTTCTAATCCACTTATCTTATTACCTATACCACACAAGTTCTGGTGAAAAATGTTGATAGGTTCAAGAATCGAACAGCCGTTTTGACTAGATTTTTCTGCAGTTACGTTATTCACGAAAACGGTTGTTTGTGTGGATATATCATTACATAGAATTAAACAAACTCTCTTTTCCTGTCTCTCTGTCCCTATGTATACTTATATCTTTAAAACTCAACTCAACTCTTGTAAACTTACAGCTACCTGCAGGTCATAGCCGGGAGGATGGAGACAGATTGTGCGTTCATGGCTATATGGATGCAACTGCACAAGGGGCGTTCATGAGCAGCTTATTTGTTTTAGGTATGTGTCAAAATTTATTGTTTTAATTTTATTTTGATTGGCATTTTCATTTTAATAATTTATTTAATTTACCAATTTTCGTATGTAACGTGTATAATATGGACTCTGTAATTTGGTCTAAAATAAATATTATTTAATTTAATTTAAAACTACGCTACGGATTTTGATGCGGTTTCTTTTAATAGACAAAGTAATTTAAGAGAAAGGTTGGTATAATACATGCTTGATGTGGTAGAGGGCGCAGCGGGAACGGGATGTGACACCACGCGGGCGGAAAAAAATTGGCGGTGCGAAGTTTGCTGGGTCAGCTAATAAATGATAAGAGAAGTTTTAATATTGAAGTTCTAACTTTATAAGTAAAAAGAAATCTGATTAAAATGTTCTTTTCTTAATTTTACTCCTGAAAGAGTTGATCCCTATCTTTGTATATAAAGAATATTAGCAACCGAAATTATCGAAATTACTAATATTCCCTTTAACCCCACCAACTAAGCTAAATTGCTTGTGCTAGGAGTGGTTTCACGTCGGTCGTGTAATGGCCTGGATTCGAAGCCGGGACCTCTCGATCGTAACCCCTTAACCATTGGCACTTATATACTTAGTGGCCGTAGAGCAGGTAAACTCCATGTGGTAGCGTTTAAAACAACCATGTATAAAAACAGTGTCTTCTGCATGGCACCTACAATTTATAATAAACTGCCTCAATGTATACGTTCCACCGAAGTTTTACAAGAGTTTAAAAGTAAATTGCTCACATTATTATTAGAGAAAGCATATTATTCGATCAATGAGTATTTAAATGAGAAATTTTAATGTTTTATTGTTATTAATTTATAATTCATTGATATATTACGTTGACATACAAACATATTATTATTATATGACATTAGAATGTATTATTTTTAACAGTATGAGCAATGTATTATTATGAGCAATTTGACCTAATCTTGTAAGCGAAATTTACTAACCATAACTTTAAGTTCCAATACTAACCATAATGACATTTAATTTTAATTTGTACGCCATGTAAGTGGTAGGACATAGTGCACTTATATTTATTATTTTTATATCTCTGTTAAACCTATGTTCAACAATTTAATAAATAAATAAATAAACTTTTTTATTTGTAACCAGAAGCGCCAGAACGATCTTGATTACTAAATCTCAAATTAATTTTAATACCAACTGTTTTATTAATCTAAACAGCAATATTGTCCGAACTATCCATTCTAAGTAACGTAGTCCGAACTAACTATCAGAGCAAGGCAATAGGAAGGGGGAAATCAAGGCATTAAAATAATCTTGAGTACATTGGAGAACACTTCTTTCTTTGAAAATGACCCTCCATAGAAATTGTGGATTGGTATCATTAAAAAAATATTACTGTGTGGTTGCTAACATTATAAAACCGTCATCGACAAATTTTTCATCCTCACCACTAATATGGTTGGTAGTCCTCAAGTGTGCGTTTCTCCAGAAACTTCCTGCTTCGCACAGCTAAACTGTGGAATAAACTGTCGCCTGCAGTATTTCCGGACCGATACGACCTTCAACCCTTCAAGAAGAGAGCGCACGCCCACCTTAAAGGCCAGCAACGCACCTAGAACTCCTTTTCAGGCGTCCATGGGCGGCGGTGGTCGCTTACCATCGGGCGATCCGGCTGCTCGTTTGCCTCCTATGTCATAAAAAAAGCACGAGTAAATTGAGACAAGTAAATTATATTTATGTATGTTAGTAGGTAGACTAGTAGATAGATAAATTACCTTCAAATTATACTCACACAATCACACAAATGTGAATGACATATATTTATTGGATGAACATTTGCATATTGAACTGAAAATAAAAGTATAATAAAAACTACATCAAAGTCAGAGTAGTAGTTAGTGGAAGTTTTCAACATTGATTAGTACAAACCAAAAAACATCCTCTCACCTCAAACCCATATACCGTCTCTGTTCCGTCAAAACATATCAAAACATACAAGATTGATTATGATACTTTGAATTTTCCGCTTTTATTTTTGAAGTCGATTCGAGCTCCGTGTTCCCGGGCCGGGGAACATTAATATTTCAAGACACGCTCGGAACATTTGCCCTTTCCACTTATCTTGGCAGTCAGGACTCGTGATATAACCGCGGAATATATACCTACAACGCATTTAATATGTCACGACCATACACGTTGTATTTTCTCCTTTATAGTAAAGTTAAAATATTCCAAACACTGAAAATATGTGGCTACACACATAACAAAAAAAATCCTATATGTCTGTCTATCAAGATCATTTTTTCAAGAACGCGTAAAGGTATCACGTTGAAATTAATATCTAATACTCATGAAAAATTTCAGCGCAATAATAATTCCCGTTCTATCCTCAATTCAGTTTTAGTAAAGCCCGACTGTCACTTGACCAGTTGAATGCACCTTACTGAATGTAAGAAGCTAGGGTGATGGAGTCTAGAAGATATGGGTAGATACTCTGTTCTGCCGCGCGATAGAGAGCTGAAATGCTCTTCCTGCACACATGTTTCCGTTTTCCTACAGTCTTCAATCTCGAGTGGAACGTATAAATGTATATGTAGCTACACAACGAGCTTAATCAGCCGTTCAATTAACTGCCTAGGCTGTTAAGAAAACGGTGTCATTCAATGAACGGCCTGAATGATATTCAGCCGTAACGTTTATTATAACGTAGTTGATTGAATTTGTTGAAACTTCTTGATGGAGCTTCTTTTTACTACCTTTATATTAGGTCCTTACGTATGAAATTAGCGTTTTATCGTACTGATCAATACGATCTGAAATATCTCCTCTTTGGTTAAGAATTCCAAATTCAAATTAATAAATTCATTTAGCTGGTTTTTTTTTCTTTGGAATACAGTCATTCATTTGTTATTTTCCTCATTATTTTTTCTTTGGTGTCGCTTATTACCGCGCAATGGAAAACTTGAAATATCGGTATATTTACGAGTACGAGTTCTACCGAGGCACCAGTGCTGCAGAAACACCTCGAAGAATTAATTATGTGTACGGCGCTGGTGTCGCTAAAGACAGCACGGTATGTTTTTGGTTTGGATTTCGTTCTGGAAATTTCGAACTTAATAACCAACTCCGAGGACGGCCGGAGATCAAAGTGAAAAACGAAGAATTAAAGGCTATTGTGGAAGCGGATCCATCACATAGCACTTCAGAGATAGCAGCAGGCTTCGGGGTAAGTGACAAAACTGTATTAATCCACTCGAAGCAAATCGGGAAAGTAAAAAAACTCGAACGATGGGTACCTCATGAATTTAGTGAATCGAACTTGCAAACACGGGTCGCCCGATGAAAAGTGGATATTGTACGATAATAGAAAGCGCTCATCGCAATGGCTGAACCCTGGAGACCCAGCCAAATCCTGCCCTAAACGAAAATTGACTCAGAAAAAGTTACTCGTAAGTTTCTGGTGGACTAGCGCCGGTGTCGTTCACTACAGCTTTCTTAAATCTGGCCAAACGATTACGGCAGATATCTATTGTCAGCAGCTGCAAACCATGAAGGAAGAACTGGCTGTTAAACAACCGCGATTGGTCAATCGCTCTAGGCCACTGCTGCTTCACGACAACGCAAGACCACACACTGCACAACAACAACCACTAAGTTAGCTGAGCTACAATTGGAATGTCTGCGACATTCACCGTACTCCCCGGACCTTGCTCCAACAGATTACCATTTCTTCCGGCATTTGGACAACTTCTTACATGGAAAAAATTCCACTCCGATGCAGCAGTCCAAACCGCCTTCAAAGAGTTTATTGATTCTCGCCCCCATGGTTTTCATAGTAAAGGGATCAATGAACTACCCATAAGATGGCAAAAGTGGATAGATAACAACGGTGCATACTTTGTTTAATTAAATATATATTACAAAAAAAAAAAAACGACTTTTTATTCCTCCCGTACAAAACGCCAATTTCATACGTAAGAACCTAATATATATGAAAAAACACATTATACAACATGTTTCGAATAAATCATTGTCTGGTGAACCTTTACCTGACGATGATTTATTCGAAACATGTCGTAATATTATAAATTAAATACTAAACAGTGATAAAACTAAATATAATTGTGTGGAACTTGTATAGTGTGTTTTTTCATATATACAAAGGTACTTTATTATAACATTTAATAACCTGGCTGGCTAATGCTTAGACCAATCGTAAGATAGGGCACCACCTCGAAATACGATAGAAAATTACATACATACATATACCTGTATATCCCCGAGGTGGTAGACAGAGTTGTATTCACAGAAACTTAGTTATAGATAGTTAAAAGTCATCGATCCAAGCTATTTGCCTAGCCGTTTAATTAAATGGCTGAACACCATTCAGCCCGTAATTGAACGGCGCCGTTTAGTTAGCAGCCTAGGCAGTTCATTGAACGGCTGATTAAGCACCCAACTAGGGTGCAATGTATAAAAAGGCCGTCAAGTTCTGGACCAATATTTTGAGACCATAAGAAATGGTGACCTGTTTCTTCTGGATTACACCTTAACCTTTCATCTCATCACAATTTAAATGGTGGCCTCTGCAGATAAGCCAACTGCATGCATAAACCGTTAATTTCTGTAGCACTCAGCACATACATCACTATTATTCTACCTGACCTGTAATGTATATGAGCTTGCTATCGACGTTAACTGCAGGACCGTGCGGGCAGGCTTTTGTTGTCAGTTATTTATCACCTCCATCTTTTACCATGGATTCATGTCCCGTTTATATTGATCTGAAGGCTTTAGTATACGGAAATGTGGACTTAGAAATATAGGAAAAAATTCCTGTAGTTCAGTCAAGTTTTTGATTGGTAAAAGTCAACAGTCAAGACGGGACTGACAGTCAGCATTAAATCGATCTTAACGAATAAGTATCTGACTGTACTCTACTGGTAAAATGCACCTGCATTAAAACGATCTGACCTTAAGTTTTAAACATAACACCATGTAATTTATAAGTCTCATTCCTTCTGACGCTGACAGCCTCCGTGGCGTAGCGGTAGTGAACGCGGCCTCTGCGCAGGAAGCGCGGGTTCGATCCCCGCTCAGTGCTAATATTTGTATGCATAGATATGGGTATTTGCATTGGTCTGGTCGTGCCTCGGAGAGCACGTTCAGTCGTCGGTCCCGGTTGCCATACAAACTTCTATGGCAGTCGTTACGGGTAGTTGGAGCCCTCAAAAGTCCAACAACTGGTCTAACGCCAATGCTTTGATATCGCCTTTGGATTGTGGAGGTCAAATGGCAGTCGCTTCACGGAAAATGTCGAAGTATAGCCAAATCCGCAGTTGGACTGGTAAGAGCGAACCCCAGACTCCAAGCTGGAAGATTCGAATGCGACTGGGATTAATGCTAGGATGAAGAAGAATTCTTCTGGTGCTGACTGTACCAGCCGTCTGACCGACTGAAGTGTTTTGCCTGGACAATGGAGAGGGCAAATCTCGGTTCTATTTTATTTCCCGAAATTGTTGTGAATTCGTGTTTTTATCTCCAAAAATTGTGGATTTTTAGACATAACGTCTCGGACAACGCACACAAGTGTAGGAAAGTGGTATATGACAGTGAATTGTGACTTTTCATGTACGTTTCAAATCTCCCTAAGTAGCTTTTAGTAAAGTGTCCACAACTTTCACAAATCGTCACTTATCTTCATCATCATCAGCAACATCATCAACTCATTATCATAGATACTAAGCCAAAAATATTCATGAAAAAAAGACCGACCTGACCGACTAAGCGACTTGAAAACGCTTTGGATGTATGAAATTAAATATATATGAGGAAAAGTTAGTATAATAATTACTTTAATATTCATCAAATTTAAATAAGTTGTTTAAACGGAGCGTATTAAATGAATATTACTAGAGAGTAAAATTAGGTAGAATCATTTTAGACAGCCTCTGTGGCGGGTCGATAGCTGTCAGTGGGAAGACCAAAGGTTATTCCTTCTTTGTCTTCTACACTGAGGGCACAGAACCTCTCTGTGTTTAGAGGGTCGGCAGCACGAGTGTGACTCCCCTGGTGTTGTATCCATCCATAGGCCACGGTAACAACTTTCCATAAGGTGGACCGTGTGATTTTCTGCCATCTCAGTTACATAAAAACAAGAGAGATTTTCAATTAACAAACGTAATCGAAGTTTATACCCAGTATTTTATATTACCCTCGGCGTTCACCCGAACCAGGTTAGAGCTTTTCACATTCATCCGATATTCGATGTTCATTTGCTCGAAAGCACAAACTAGTTAGGGAAATTTCGAACTTATTGACATGCCATAGTATCGAGTTATTTTTTTTTCTTAAATTTGTGACCAGCGTCATCTATTAACGCGAAAATACACATAACTGAGAAAATGTCATTAAGGTCGAAAATTGCTCGCAGTCGCTGTTTTAGTCTCTTTGTGATTCGATATTGGGCCAGCACAGTGGTGTCGGCTCCGATAACCGATATCAGGCTGGACAATGTGAAAGACAGATACATATGTCATACATTTGACTTCCTCCGATATCGGATAGTGTGAAAAAGCTTTAAAGTGGGGGGTTTATCTATAGAGGCAGACATGATGACGCGCCTCACTAATATATAAATAATGTCTATTTAAAAACTTGTAATCCTCAAACGACCTATTGAATATTTCAAATTGAATTTTATCAATTACACCCACAGTCTTTTTTAATGCTTAATGGACTTTATTTGAATAGAATATTGGTAGCTGATGAGATTTTCTGCCGTCATACTTTTTTATAGTACTAAGGTGGCAGGCAAACATACGGTCCACCTGAAGGAATGTGGTTATCGGGGCCAATTGAAAAATGTAATTGAGTGAAATCAGAGGTGTGACCAAAAGTCGTCACAACCTACGTACACGCGGGTAGAGCCGCGTGTATCAGCTAGTATAATATCTTCTAATTGTGTCCGTATATTCTAGAACGTGTATAACCTTCAGACTCGGTGATATTGACCTAATTATCCCTATTAGTCTAACCCTGGAATATTGTTATCCTTGGGGCTATATTAAGTGATAATTGCTCAATGGAAGAATTGATTTTTAATAGGATAGTGAACGTTATTTCTTAAGGTTTATTCTTGTAGTATAAATATACCAAAACAAGCCATAGGCCTACTACACCACTGCTACATGATAGGTACCACTGCTACGCGACTTACATGCTACGGCGTAGAACTGCTACGAGATTTCCGCTACAGCTACATTTGTTTCAGTTTAGTCATTTTCAAATTTTTATATTTTACTAGCTGATGCCCGCGGTTTCACCCTCATGGAATTCTATACCCATTCCCTTGACGGCTTAGCCTTTTTTTAATTTTTTCTCTGCGTACGTTACTCGGGGACTGCCGTGGTAAAGCTATTGCATAGCATTTTGTATCAACTTATGCAATTATGATAATATGCCCTTTGACGTGCATTAGTTTTTTTTTTCTTTTTAGCTCTTTACGCTTTTCTTCCTTATAAAACGAAAATATCTAGGTAAAAATAATAGGTATAAATAATTAGGTATAGATAGTGTAATGACACACCAAAACAAATTAATCATTAAAAAAAAATAACGATATTAAGAAGTGATTATCGACAAATTTTACAAGTACAGCTATTCACTGTTGTACATAAATACTTATACACCTATATGCTTTCTCATAAACAGCTGCTTATGTATTCGTCCGATTTCGGAGCAGCTCGTCTCGATCCGTGCGAGCTTCGTAGAGTCGTACAATACGGCTAGTTGCACGCACACGAACACCGTGTCGAAGACTGCCGAAAAGAAACGAGCGTGAGGTTTTTTCGTTACGGAATTCCTGGATTCGGTCCCCGCGCTCAAGGCCCTCGATAGAAGCTATGCAATAGCTTAATAAAGAATTAGTGAAATCGGTCCAGCCGTTCACACGTGATGGCATGACGAAGGGAAATAGGGATTCATATTTATATATATAGATTTACATCACTTTTAATATTGTGGCGCTTATCAACTGCTTTGTTACATTAATTATCTTGATCGTCTTAGTGTTGTATCAGATACTGTCTACTTCTTCTCCTTTTGATTTGACTTTTAAACCTTAAGGGGCGACTGCCCTCCTGCCAACCTTGAGAAGAATCAGTCAGAAGTCATTTCGACAATTGAGCAATCTGACTGGGGAAGCACCTCCGCCCTACAGAATACCGCCAACCCACCGCCAACCTCGTGTTGTGTTCGGCGGTCAGTAGGGTAGCCAGAGCTCACTGGAGACTTTTTAGACCTCTGACACAAGCTAGTTGGACCCTAAGTAAGTATATCTTTACCTGCTTTACATACTAAAGTCTAGAAAGGGTTATGTGGTATATCATGTTTTTGAAGTGAAAACTTCTTTAGCGGCGTTGGATGGGTAAAAAGTGTAAACTCGCGTCAGGATCGCTTGACCTTTGAACCGTAACCGACGACTGACGTCATACAACATTAGGTAGAGACTGTCTATTTTGCAAGGTGTGATAAATAGCGTCGTAGCTTAATGGATAGCGCTTCGACTGTAAGTCCTTATGGTTTCTGATAGTACCGGGTTCAAACCTGGCCTTCTCAAACGTTTTGTGATTATTTTTTCTTTTTGTAATTTATTACTTTTTGTGATTATTTTTTCTTTTTGTAATTTATTACTTTTTGTGATTATTTTTTCTTTTTGTAACTTATAAATTTCTTCTGACAAAAAATTAGCAGAAAATTAGTGATAGGTTATATGATTGGCGCTATATTACAGGTATGGTATGGTATGTTCTTTTTTTCTCTATGTATATAACGAAGAAAGAAAGAAAGAAAATGTTTTCACTTCTGCCTGCACTCCGAGAGTGCAACCCGTCTTTTTTTATTTTATTAACACTGGCATTACATCTGCGGAGAAAGAAAGCGTAAAATGAAATGAACATTAACAATGTTTCCATCATGATTGGTCCTTTATTTCGAACAAAGGTGCGATTGGATTAACGCCTCGGAAGCCCCAACTCGCTTTGAGCGTTGTTCCAGCCATGCATGCCTCCTATTCAGAGCTTTAGACGTGCCAGTATTGATAGCTTTCATAGAAAGTCTTGTATTTTTTTTCACCTAAAAATCAATTTTAGATAGTAGTTTTGGTATTCTGTAAAGAACTAATAGGAACTTTATATTTTTTATTATGAAAACCAATAACGTAGACGTATAAAAAGCCTTCCAGAAAATACGTACAGTCATACAGCGGCATACAGCAGAAGCGTCGGTAGCTTAGTGGTTAAGAAGTTGGCCTTACGATGGAGAGGTCCCGCGTTCGAACCCTGGCCATTACAGTACCGACGTGAACCCACTCCTAGCACAAGCAATTTAGCTTAGTTGGAGGGGTTAGAGGAAATATTAGTAATTTCGATAATTTCGGTTGCTAATATTTAAAAAAAAATATAGTCATGCCTTTATACCCAGTGGGTTAGGCAGACGTGAATTGTAACCCGAGTTGTGTGTTGTTGACTCGAGCCACAACTTCAAGGAAACCGGCTTTCGAAACTTTGGTTTTCTTGACGACCGACGCGAATCTATCATCATAATCGTAGTGTTATTCCCAATTACACCTAAGCCTTATTTTTTTTTTTAAACAAACTTTTTAGCAGGTTGTACCCATTAATTTTCATCTGATATCATATTTGCAAATGGGTACCGCCTGCCACAAAGTTTGTTTCGATCTTTTTAGCATCAGTCGGGTTTTTTGTTTTTAAATGATTTATTTTTGTCATATATATTTTTGTAATCGTCTTCATTTTGATACCCCACTTGATAAATTTGTATGAATCTTTTTGTTACCACATACATTTTGGCATCAAAAACTCAACATATAGCTTTTGTTCATATTTTATGTACCTAAGAACAATCTTGGGCAATTAATACCTTTCATTTGATACATGAATAAAAAATAAAAAATAAAAACAAAACACACCATTTTTTACCGAACTACTTAATTTTTCTCAGTCCTGCTACATGCATCGTCTTTGCCCGGATATTCTCAAGCAAAATACTATCAAAAGCAAAAGCAATCAACAAATCGAAACGTGTGACGCAAACCAGCGACCTATTTCCATCCAAATTAACATTTAGATGGGCGAAAACGTTCATAGGTACAGGAATAATCCCACAAGGAATAATCCTATGAGGAATTATCAGATGGTCGTACATCTGGCAGTTAGGTTTCATCTATTTAATCGGTAAGATATTCGTAAGTTTTGGAACCCTTAATATGGTACCAAATGGTTGATAGGCAATATTGTTTCAGAAATAATTGTATCAGAATATTGGTACTAAGTCCTTCCTGGATGTCTTATGAACATCTATGGTAGTCGGTACGGATATTTTAAACCCTTAAGACCTAAAGGTTGCCTGGAAGAAATCAACGTTAAAATCGTTACGGACATATTTTTTTATACAACTTACGTGGCAGACAAGCACACGGCCCACCTGATGGTAAGTGATTACTGTGGCCTATGGACATGTACAGCACCAGGGGAGTCACAATCGTGCTGCCGACTCTGTAAACGAAGAGAGTTTCTGTGCCGTCAGTGTAGAAGACAAAGCAGGAATAGCCTTTGGTCTTCTCAATGACAGCACAAAAACTCTCCAGTGAGCTCTGGCTACCCTACTCACCGCCGGGAACACAACACGAGGTTATTATGGCCGCGGTATTCTGTAGGGGAGATACTTCCCCAGTCGGACTGCTCAATTGGACGGGAATACCGTCGTGTACAAAATACCTAAACTACCACGTCTTTTGTTAGTGTTTATGCGATACCGATCTACAAAGTCCCAAATTGATTTTAAAAAACCAAGGTATTAAGAGCAAATGAAACTGTTTTATTGATATACATCCGAACTAAAGATGTGTACCAGATATCACAACAATCAGTCTACAAGAAGGGGGCAATTAAGATCAATTGCAGCACTTTCTTTTTCTTCTTTATCCTAGCGTTAATCCCAGTCGCATCCGAAGCTTTTCAACTTGGAGTCTGGGGTCCGCTTTTTACCGCCAATAACTGCGGATTTGGCTAAACTTCGATATTTTCCGTGAAGCGACTACTGCCATCTGACCTACACAACCCAAAGGTATTGCAGCTAGACCAGTTGTTGGATTTTTGAGGGGCTACCCGTAACGACTGCCATAGCTGTTTGTATGACAACTGGGACTGACGGCTTAACGTGCTATCCGAGGCATGGCCAGACCAATGCAAATACCCATATTCATGCATACAAATATTTGCACTGAGCGGAGATCGAACCCGCGCCTCCTGCGTAGCGGCCGCGTTCACTATCGCTACGCCACGGAGGAGCACTTTGTTCAATAAGATCGATGTGATGCTGACTGTACCAGAAAATTGAATGACCCTTAGTCGTTTCATAGTAACGAATCTTAAGGGTATAGCCCTAGGTCAGTCGCGGTGCGAGGGATATGTCGAAGAAAACCTCACATTCGGCCTAGCACAACGACCGACAGACGGCGTACGGTTTAGTCGGTTCGAGTCCGATATAATCTCCCCCTCCGACTCTGGCGGGGGGGGGGAGAAGGTTGGGTATTCGTGGGAATTTCCCGCACGTCAAAAAAAGGGTATTTATTTTCATAGTATCATAACATAGAGGATATAATTTTCGCCGAAAGCGTTATTCATAAATTTAGATCTTCAGCTATTCCATGAATATGTTAAAATAGAAGACTATATATACTACAAAATGATCGTATTGTTTGTTTTTGGTGATTTCACCGGGAACTGAAGAAGTTCATTAAAGGCTAAAAAAATCAAATAAAAGCAAATCTTTTATTTGACCTAATAAAGAATTTATGTTTTTATCCAATCTTGGAAGAAGTACGTAAAAGCAACTGAATTTTTACGCACACCAATCTCGCAGTGAAGAACGGAGTTGTCATTTATTTCAAAAATCTGAATATAAAGATTTTAGTAGATTTCAACCTACTAAGTAACAAGTAGTAATTATTATAACTACGAATACTATTTTACTGTTTAATCGTAAAATATCAAAGTTAATTGAAACTGAACATAAAACTATTGCTGCATTTGTTCTAAAAGAAAATCTAGAAAAATCACTAGCACTTTTTCCCTTTACTAGCTTATGATACTATCACTTTTGCTCCCATTCGTTTTCAATATCTCAAAACAAACATAGCGTAATTTTACTGTTCATTGGCACATGTCCAAGAAAAGTGTAAGCAAAATAAATTTAGGATAAAACTGAAATTTTCTCCACCTACTCAGCAAAAACAGTACTGAAACCTATTCATCAAGTTGCATCATTTGGCCTAAATGACAAAACGTCAAAGAAAACAAGTTATTAAATTCGGAAACCTCAATCAAAGCTACAATTATGAACGCCTACAAATTCTTCCTGGCACGAAGGCTTGAGTACGTGAGCGGCCCTCACCCACGGTTTTATACCCTTCTCTTTCACATAACCGACACCTGTATATTTCGCACTCCGTCTAACGACACCTACTCGATGTCCCATGTAACTACAGCCCTGTTTTCAGCCGACTTCAGTCTATCCCCTGGTGGCTCCGAGCACGCACGTCTCTTCCAAATACAAGCGGACAATAATTTTGAAATCCGAACTGAATTCCATTTTCGAACACGCGTCAAATATGAATATTTGACGTTTATTAAAATAATAAAGCGAAGACAATAAATTATTCTTCCTGATTTACGAACTTTAGTAATTTTTTGACTGATTAGAAATTTATTGACCGCGAATACTTTTTATAGCGAGTGTTTGTGGCATCAGGTGGGCGACTTACGTTCGACAACAGGTGAGTGATGATTTTTTTCTTATATATGAAGTAGTAAAAAATGTTTTAAGATTAAGTTTTATAATTGAAAAGCACTATTTTTGACGTAAAAAGTGTGTCGCACTCGACGCATTTTTGTGTCCTTACAAAAGCACGTAACAGATTTAATGTTACAAATATTGGTGAACTAATATTTCAAGAAAAATTTTTTTTTACCGTTACAAAGATAATTAAATAAAGAAGCTAAGTCCACTATATCTCACTATATAGCACAATTTATCACTAACCTTTTAAATTTATGAAGGCACGCCGCAAGTATACGGCCTATGAAAGCTAGGGTTACCCTCCAGGTAAAGTTAAACAGGAAAAAGTAAGAAAAAGAAAGGGTTTCCATTCTTCTTTCTCATCTTTTATTTCACCGCTAATTAATAAGTATTATATTACATCATCATACTCCCAGTAAATCGCTGGGAGGATGATGGAATATATAGGGATACTAACATTTAAGGGTATTTACACCTGTATATCTCAGAACGAGTAGGCAGACTTATATTAACACCCACATTTCGCCAACTGTGATTTTCGGTCCCATGTAATAGGGGCAGAGCCTATCACCGTCAAGTGGGCACTTTCTATGTTAAATGTCGGATGGAGAACTGCCCTATTCCTTTGTCACCAACTACAATACCTTTTTTTTTTACGTTCGGGAAATCCCCACGGATACCCACCCCTCCGGAGCCGGAGGGGGAGGTTATGTCGGACTCGAACCGTCTAAACCGCACACCGTCTCTGGGTCGTAGTGCTAGGCCGAAGGTGAGGTTGTCATGCGACATATCCCTCGCACCCCGGCTGACCCAGGGCCATCCCTCTCGGTCTGGCCCTCCTCGGATCCTCGACATCTACAATACCCACGGAAAAAGATGAGGTGGCAAAAAGTATATTTTTTAACCTTTATTCATATCCATACTAATCTTATAAATGGGAAAGTGTGTGTGTGTGTGTGTGTTTGTCTGTTTGTCCGTCTTTCTGAACTGAACCGAATTTGTTGCAATTTGGTAATTTGGCTATGTTTGGTCGCTATAACCGACATCCACGCGGGTGAAGCCGCAGGCAAAAGCTAGTAGCCTATAATATCTCTATATACTTAGAAATTAAATTAAGGCCTCTTTACAATTTTTAATTGAATCATTGATTTCTAAAATGAATAAAGTATTGGCTCTGGCTGCTCTCTGCTCTCTGCAGATAAGGTTGAGAGTGATGGGAGTGTTGCCGTTGCAAAAAATTTTGTTTGTTAATTAGTTTTATTATGGGTGGTTTATATATACTGTACAATTTATTTCCAAATTTAAACGTATTTATGTGCTGCAGCAGGCTGCAGCTGTTCAAAATAAACGCATTTTTTCTTCTTTTCTTCTTCAAACGCTACTCCCGGTTGCATCCATACCTCCACCGTGGCCTCCAAGGTCCATTCTCCTATTCCCCCTTTCCACGATTTGGTTTATTTTTACTTTTATGGGAGCTGCTGTATAACCTCCCAACCCTGAGAGAAAAGCTGGCGCTAGAGCCTCACCCATGGCAGACCACTTGATGGAAAGTGGTTACCGTGGCCTATGGACGTATACAACACCAGGGGCCGGCCGTTCTGCCGACCTTGTAAACATAGAAAGTTTCTATGCCGTCAGTATAGAAGACAAAGCAGGAATAGCCTTTCGTCTTCCACTGACAGCACAAAAACTGTGAGCTCTGGCTAACCTACTCACCGCCGGGAACACAACACGAGGTTATTATGGGCACGGTATTCTGTAGAGCGGAGGTACTTCCCCAGTCGGACTAGTAGGTAAGGTTTTCTTAAGCCTCAAAAATTTCACTAGGGCCATACCTACCCTTATAGTTTTTATCAGTCAGTCCACAACTTATAATTCAATAAATGAACGTCTCAAAACTTTATGATGATATTAGAATATCAACATAATAATATTTTCAAAATTAGTTCGTGAAAGAAATAATTTGTAAAATTTTATGTTACTTCAATTTATATTCAAAAGCTTCTCAAAAAATAGTCAACGGTAGCTTCACTGCTATAGTTTAACTGAATTAAAGTAGATGTGAATATTTTAGTGCTTCAAAGAATACATTTAATTACTTGATTATGGTATAAATACAATCTCCTGAGACGTAGACTTACAATGAAATAAAAAACTATGGGACAATTTAGTCTATTGAATTATTACATATTGTTCAATATATTCGGACTTTTATATTACATAATAAATAGTGTTATTGTAATAAATATGAGAATTCTTCGTGCCGATGTCGGTGGAGACCCTGGGAAGCTGGGGCAAGGAAGCTAAAAGCCTTATTAAAGAAATTGGACAGTAGTTCATTGAGGCTACCGGTGAATCTCGTTCCGGATCGTTCCTGCTGCAAAGGCTGGCCATCACCATCCAACGTGGCTACGTACCAAGTGCGATTGGCACTTTTGCACCGGTAGCGATAAAGGGCGGATTATTTGATTAATACATGGACATTGTTTGTTTGTACAAGTTTGCCATAAAATAAATTATAAAATTCCAAATTGGAAAATTAGAATACAATTTTCATCGCATCTTTAACAATATTTGGCATTTTCAATAGAATGCTTTGTTTTAAAAAGCATACTTTTTAGTTTTTTTTAAATTACATCGCATTGTTAACTAACCTGAATGTCCATTTAAACATCAATATTTGGCATTTTTAATATTAAGCATAATTTACTTCATTTTAAAAAAACATACTTTTTAGTGACTTAATTTAAATTAAGTATACGTTGCGGCGCGATATGAAGAATGTCGATAAAAAAAACACCAATAAAACAAATTTTCAACAAGCTGCTAAAGTGATTTCAAACAAAAAAAAATCAAATTCTTTAACCATATGCCAACCTCTTTCATTTCTAAAAAAAGCAAGTCTGTCTCCAGTAAAGCCTACGGAAGGCCATTCATTAGCACAATACTATTGTTCTGGCGTGCTCGCCGCTTGACAAATTAAATCTGTCTTTCTTTACCTTTGTTTAGATTAAATGGAGTTTTCTGATTTGCAATTTGAGATAAGAGGGCCGTCGTTTGGCTGATTGAAAGAGAGAAATTATTATTAATATATTGCAATATTGCTTCCATGGAATGGTCGAATTAACTGACACTGAGAGAATTTAATAATAGCTCCCATTATCTATTAATTTAGACTAGATTGAAATGTGTTATGTTTAATTAAAATAAAGGTATATGTCACAGAACAAAAGGAAGACAAACATTCATTAAGTACATGCACGTTATATATAAATAAATAAATATAAAGGGGCGTGCCTTGATAGGCCGTCATTGCAGGTTATATGCTGCACATTGCTTGGCTGAGGCTACTAGGCTCTATAATTAGGGCTGCATATGTGCTGATTTTCTAATGATGAATTTGCCATGTCATTACATCGAGGTCACGCACATGCACGGATAGAACTATTATTAAGGGAGCTACCACACCAAAGCATCATTTATTGAGCACACAGTAAAATGCTGCTTTGGTGCCGAACATTTACACAGCAAATGCTTCTGTACATGTTTGTCAAGACGCATCTTGACAATTTGTTAGGTGAACAGCACATGCTGCTTTGGTGTGTGACCTCCTTTATAGGTATAAAAATGTGATGCAAGATACCTATCGAAACATAAAACGGCGCCTCGTGTTATACTTTTTATAAACGCCAAGTAATTTAGTCACTTCTAAAATATTTTGATAAGTAAGACAGGGCGCTATGGCGCTCATTAGGGGAGGGCTATGTCCAGCAGTGGACTAATATAGCCTGATGATGATGATGATGAAGTATATTATTAGGATAGTTTCCGGTTGCATTTGAGGCTTTCACCTTTTAACCTGCGGGCCGCTTGCTGGCTTTACCTGTTTCGCTTCACCCGGACTTCGGCATTCGTAACAGTGAGACCTTTAGCATGTAATCTTTGCCAAGCACAAACTGATCCTACCATATCCTAGGTATTTGAATAAAACCACTTTTCAACGGATTCTTTCACGTTTATTTAGTATTATTTACATTTAGCCCGACGTTAAAAGACATAAACTAAATTTCTATGGTATCCATAAAGAAGTAGTTTTATTTTTTAGAGCGTTTTCACAATATCCGATATCGGAGCCGACAAAGAGACTAAAACGGACTGTAAGCAATTTTCGACCCTAATGACATTTTCTTAGTAACGTGTCTTTTCGCGTTGCATTTACCAAATCTTTAAGGGCAAATCAAAATTCACTCTACAAAATTACATATATTCTTTAAAGAATGATTGTTACAGCCTTTTTTAACCGTTAAATCAAAATTCAGACATTAATTTTAGCAGATAAAATCTTTGAAAAACTAACATACTTTTACTTTAAATACGATTATTATACACATATTCGTAAACATCAATAGTGGACAATAAATTAAAACTGATAGAAAATCTAGCCATAAAAAACAGCAATAGTCTATGTAGTTAAACAACTTACATTTGTATAAAATCTATACTAATAATAATTATAATCGTTATTAATAAAAAAAAATTACACCTATTAAAAATCACTACCCTTTACAAAATCTTAAGAAATCACTGGCGCCACTTCAATATTTACTAACGACAGTTTTGCGAATTTTTGAACATGTATTATATATGCCATTAGGTGTCTTTTAAGTTAACAGTGATGTTAACCAAATATTTTCTGCCCTTGCATCCCTAATACTAATCTGTGCTTTCGAGATATATGTGTAATGGTGTCGGCTATCGGAGGTCGACTATCGGCTTCCGACACCGCTAGCGGATATCGGATATCAGATGAATATGAAAGCGTTCTTAGAGTGATATCCGCGTTAACTTCAAACAATACTTCTACAGTTCTTCTGCGATATCAGGCTGTAGCGGTGCCTCAGACGATCTGTTAGTGATTCCACACGTCTATAATAGCATATTCATTTCAAGGAACCACGTCTCCTGATTTTATCACATACACTTATCATTTTCCACAGCCCTGTACAGTTAAAGGCAAACTATCATAAGGAATATCTTTAAATTCCTAATGATAGAAACATACTAGTGTAGTGTTCGCACTTCTTAGACGAAACACCAACGGTTCAAAAATAAAACACATAATAATAATTTGAACTATGGAATAGGACAAAATAAGCGATGGAAGGGACTTCGGGTTGGTTGGTGATCGAGGAATCCAAGAGAGTTCTTCAAGAGGAAGATTGAAGAAGTCATAAAGTGTATCAGGCTCGATCATTGAGCAGATTCTGCGACCCTCTCATTTACAACAGTATAATTAAAGAAACCTCGCGTAAACCCCATAAAACTCGTTTAGTAGTGATATCATTACGAATAAATACCTTAAAATTGCAGCTCATCATCTTATCATTCAAATATCTCAAGAAGCTGTGAAGTTAGTTCCTTCCGAACTCCACACTAGGTAGCAAGCTGTACCCGCAGTTTCACCCGCTAAACTCATTTATATTCGGACTCTCTGCGTCATTCTGACTCTTTTCTATATTGCACCTAGCTTATAACCTTCCTCAAGAACTGGGCTGTGAAATGCAATAATATTTATACATATCTCATCGATAGTTCCAGATATTAGCGTGTTGAAACAAATTCATCAACTTCTTCACAACTAATAATAGGTACTTTATAATTTTTTAAATAAATACCTAGGTACTCATCACTTGGACCTTGCCGCAGCATAGGAACAGTCTTTGGGTATATATCAATACATCAGTAAAATAAAAGAGATCGACTGTAAGGTAGATGAAGGGTTACAGATAGAATGATTAGATTTACCTGTTTTATTGTTTCAAATGGAAGGATTCTGTACAAGATAGCTTCACTTCGAAAACTATTAACGGAGAAGAAAGCTTATTGCTATTTGAAACTTCGTATATTGAGACAGGGATTTATCGGGATATTGGTATAAAATAATATCGTAATTTAATAGTAAGTTCCATTTAAAGTATAGGAAATAAACTTAATACTATTTTATTGATATAGCTAATGAAAATCTATACCTAAAATTTATGGGATAAGTACTAGCTGATTCACTATCAGCTCTGCCGGCTTGGTATTTTAATTCCGTTTTCGTAATTGTTTATGAAATATAAAGCCTGTTATAACATCGTTAAAATTACCACGAATATGCCACTTTGAGGTTTTTACTAACTGTAGAATAAAAATTAAGAAGTAAATTTGAATAATAATGGTATTTCTCGTGAGTATTTATTTACAGTGAAAAGCACAGAACAGAAATTTTCTGTTTCATGGTGAAAAGTCGCCACGCGCGACATGAATGTAAACTCTGCGTATGGCAGTTCTATTCTAATTTATTTCTGTGGCGTGTACGTATGTTTTTATTCTACACCTGAAACAAAACATAAACTTATAAATAATCCACTAGAAACTCAATAACTTACGAGTACTGTTTCGCTCATAAATCTTGAAGAAGGAAATAGCTGTTATTTACCAGCTGCAACATACAGCAAGGCTGCCATATCTTGTTAACTGAGACAATAGGTGTCTTATACTCGCGTGGAATACTTCGCAATAAATATTAAAGGGTTGGTTTATTATTGCACTAGCGAACCTGGCGAACTTCCCGTTCAGATCCTGTTCCCGCTGCACCCTATACTATATTAATCATGTATTATACATATAAACCTTCCTGTTGAATCACTCTATCTATTAAAAAAACCGCATCAAAATCCGTTGCGTAAATTTAAAGATTTAAGCATACAAAGGGATATAGGGACAGAGAAAGCGACTTTGTTTTATACCATGTAATGATAGTGATGGCGCTGGTGTTAGAAGCGAACTGGAACAACTCCCTTTTGATGAAACTGATTGCATCATACGAATGTACGGGTGTTGAGTGTGGTGACTGATTGTACCTGACATCCTCGACATCCTGACTCCCGACTGATTGGATCTAAACAAGAAGGTTTCATTTATATTTAAGTACAATGAAACCTTAACTTATCCCCTTCATTCGTTCCTCATTTTTTAAATGAGGAACGAAAAATTCAAGGCGTTTAAAAAATGGTATTGTTTTTTTCTACAAATTCTACTGAGGCGTGGCCTGCCGCGTGTAATTCTGATCCCGTTTTCACAAGTGATAAAGAGTAGCATGTGTATTGTTCTGACTATACATACTAATATTATAAATGGGAAAGTGTATTTGTGTGTCTGTTTGTCCATCTTTCACGGCTAAATCACTGAACCGATTTTTATGAAATTTGGTATAGGGGTAGATTAGACCTTGAGAAAGGACATAGGCTATTTGGTCGCGAATAGCGACATCCAAGCGGGCAGTGGGCAATACCTAGTAATAATATATTATATACTTATACAAAATTTCAGCCAGATTACTTCAGCCGTTTCCTCAATCACACTCAAAATCGTGATAGAGTTCCAAACATTCAGGTTTAGGTGGACACTTTAGGAGGAGGTACAACACGACTGATTTTCCGTCCAATTGAGCAGACTGACTGTGGAAATACCTCCGCCCTACAGAATACCGCGGCTATAATAACCTCGTGTTGTGTTCCCGGCGGTGAGTAGGGTAGCTAGAGCTCACTGGAGAGTTTTTGTGCTGTCAGTGGGAAGACCAATGGCTATTTCTGCACTAACGGCACAGAAACTCTTTGTGTTTACAAGGTCGACACGCCATAGAGCTTGTTAGGGACTCGAACTGCCTGATGCTCGGTAATCGATGTTAAGAAATTTGTATAGGTAAACTAAACATTAAAAACAGACAATTAATTGAGCAAATTTTTTTCCGCAAGTGTTGTTCAGGGTTCAGGATTTTCGGCTGTAGGTTCGCTCTCTTTACGTAGAACCACAGTATAGATAGTATTGCAAGCAAAACCTTTTGCCATCACCAGTAGGAGCATGAAAGGGTGCTGAAGTGGGTTGATGTCATCATCTAACATTAAGTGGGCCGAGCATTCCCCGTGTTAGGAATTTTCAAGTCCATTTAATAATAATTCCAATCTTAATTGATTTGAATAGATACTGACAGTTATAAATTTCATTAAACTGAAGTAGTCCTACTTTCGGTATTTCCGTCTAAATGAGCAGTCCGACTGGGGAAGTACCTCCGCCCTACATAATACCGCGGCCATAATATCCATGGTGTTGTGTTCCCGGCCAGAGCTCACTGGAGAGGTTTTGTGCTGACAGTGGGAAGACCAAAGGCTATTCCTGCTTTGTCTTCTACACTGACGGCACAGAATCCTCCTTGTTTTCACAGAACACGTTCATAGGCCACGGTAACCACTTACCATCAGGTGGGCCGTGTACTTGCCTGCCATCTCAGTGGTATAAAAATAATCCAAAAATCCAACTCACATTGTAAGTTAAGTAGGATACGATATAATAAGTTTCCTAGTTAATAACTTTGTCTAGCCAATACAAGATATTGTTGTAATTGCCCCGGGTACTAAACTATAAGCTGGTATTCCAATACGATACTCAGTCTTGAATGTCGATATATCTGAGGGCAGAGATTGACAGGCTTAACAGATCCTATACAATCTGTCCTCAGATAAATCGAGATTTGAAACTGAGTACCATTTTAGAACACGGGTTTAAAAGTGTCTCGACGGTGTGTCAAAAGGATTTTGTCTACAGAAAATTTTCATTTGAACGTAATATCATTGTAATCAATTTCATTGTGAATCCATAAGAAAGTTTTGATAGACATCGATTGAAAGTTCAATCAAATGATCGAATTAGACGAAGTCTGATCCCGCGACACTGTTTAAAAGTTAAGATAAAACACGTAAACTCATTGAGCAAGTTAACTTCAAATAATTTAAACATTTTATGCTCTTTTAGAGTACCGTGCCGCAAAAGGACAAAACGAAACTCTCGCTTCGTTTTAGGCATGCCTATATGTCTCTCTGATTGTCGAGATCTTTTTCTATGGAACGCGTAGCGCTATCAAGTTGAAATTTATATCAAATACTCAAAACTGCTACCAACGTCTTGGAGCTGTGAAATAATCATACTTAAAGTGAGTCTATAAGAATAAAGTTGTAAAGTATAAAAGTGAGTCTATGTCAACGTAATCAAAAGAAACAGCCGTTTATATAGTAAATTTATAAAACACTTGCTGTTTTGTAATTGATTTTTGATTGCATGAATTGAATTTTGCTTACTGCGTCCTGAACTGTCCGACTGGGGAAGTACATCCGCGCTACAGAATTCAGCGGCCATAATAGTCTCGTGTTGTGGACATAGACTTGTTACTAAGTGCACGAGTACGACTCGCACATAACCGATTCTATGACCTTTTAGATATAGATGAAGGTTATTCCTTCTATGGCAACTGCACAAATACATACAGAATAAATTCAGTTAATAGATTCATTCCTCGCTAGAAGGATACATCTACTTCGAAAACAATAAAATGATAGGAAACTTTCTACTTATCTCAGTTTCGGATTCTTTAACAACTTTCGCTGTAGTTCTCGTATATTTACCTAGATGTAAAAAGTTTGCCGTTACGCAATTTCATCATAAGGTTTCTTTGAAGCCTTGGCTTTTACGGTCCAGGGCTAGAAGTATAATTGTAGAAGGCAGCGCCCTGCCTTTTGGCAGTTTGAGCCATAAATTTCAATCACTGGCAGGTTGTCTTACCGTTTTACTAAGATGAGCTGGAGTTAAGGCTCATTTAAACAATTAGAGTTTCTCGCCTGCAAGGTAAGATTATCGAAAGAATATAAAAAAGTTGCTTCTTTTAAACATACGCAAAAACAATTACCGCTCGTTCGTCCACGCTAGCGCGAATTGAGTGTTCGTCGAAACAGAATTTTGTAGCAATAATCGTATTTGACATAAGGCGATATATCACTTACGAATCTCGTATGATATAATTGCAGGCGAGAACTGAGTTATTGCCTGTGTGTAAAATTTGATAAAATAATGGTATGGAGATTATTGCTATTGTAAAGTTTACTGTCATTAGAAGCACAGGAGCACACTGGTATGGTCCCGATCTAAAATTAATTGCGATTGATCATCACATTTGCAAATTAATTGAAACTATAATTGCATTATAATGGCAACCGTCGATCAAGTCCATTGAATGGATGGTCAATTACGCTGCTTGTTATTGTGTTATTAGTAGAGATAGTACACCAAATAGATAGGAGAGAGAGACAAAGACTTATTGATACTTTTGTGCGGTGTGGCCAAAACGAAAATATAAACTTTTTCATTTTCCTTTTCAACTGCTTAGGCTGGTTTTCACCGATAAATATACACGCGTTTAATTCAATTTATACTACGTTAGCTTAGCACATTTTTTTGGATCCATAAGTAAAGCTTGATAACTCAGTAGGTATACTTAAACGGATTTCCAAAATCCACCCTCAGAAAGGTATACATAAAATAATAAAACCCATACATAAAATGTGATATTCGTGAATATCTGGATTCCCGAATATCCCAATATCCGCAATACGACTATCCGATTTGATTGAGCAATTTATTTCCACTTCAATTTGCTCTTTCCCTTGTACGAAACATGACGGATGACGTATTACGCGAGATATTCGTAGAGAAGCTTACTAGGAATACTTAGAGCTACTAATACCACAATCACGTGCGAATGGATGCCTTCGTTTGGAAACATACGGGAGCGAAGACTCATATACAAACTACAAAGGAAATAAGTGTATACTTTTTTATACAATTCTATATTTGAAAAGGTACGCTTATTAATTATTTTATTATTATAAAATAAGTATAACTACATATATACTTATAAAGTATACTTTTGCATTTAAAGTTGTGTGAGTCCACTTAAGAGATAAGTGTTCACCTTTACACTTCTCTCTTTAGTCGACTATACGAAGGTACGAAGTTTGGCTCGCATTTGACCGGTATTTTTCATTTTGTCCGACGTTATAGGCACAATTGAGGGCCTTAAAGTTTATACTGAATAAAATACCGAAGTATATCTGTCTACGGGTATAGCCGAGCGGTATGGTTTACGAACAAAGTCAGGACTAAGAAATTTGATTAAGATGAATTGAATCCAGTTAGGAGTTTGTTGGAGGAAGTTGGATTTGTTTCAGTTGAGACTTTCGAGTTTACACGATTATTAAATGGAATACAAAATATTTTTGAACTTTTTAATTAGACATGATTTTTTAAATTTTATACCTACTCACGTTTTTATACATATAGAAGCGGTGAGTAGGTGTATTTTATACATCCTTTAATTAGGTTTATATTGGGCTAGCCGTCGGTCCCGGCTGGAGCCCTCAAAAGTCCAACGATAGGACTTTGATATCGCCAATTGTTGTGGAGGTCAGGTGGCAGTCGCTTCACGGGAACTATCGAAGTTCAGCCGTATCACAGTCAGACTGGAAAGCCGACCGTAAGTGAGTTGGGACAAAGGCTTAGAGAATGATGATTGGTTTAAAATATTTTAAATCTTCTTCTTGGAAAGGCACATGGCTAAATGGTTAAACGTTTAACTAATACTAGTCGGTTCAGATTTAGGATGAGTGAAAATCTTTTATATATTGAGATGCCCCGTTTCTTGGGTAGCATGTTAAGCTGTTCGGTACCAGTTGCTTTACGAACATCTGTGCCATTGTGCGACAACATGGTCTAACTACAGAACGTACACATTGCCAGTGATTTATGAAGGTCACATGGCAGTTACTTCACAGTTTTTTTTGCATGATTATTCAACCGAAATTATAGAAATGACTAATATTCCCTCTAACCCCTCCAACTAAGCTAAATTACTTGTGGTAGGAATGGGTTCACGTCGGTAGTGTAATGGCCAGGATCAAACCCGGGACCTCTCGATCGTAAGGCAAACTCCTTAACCACTAAGCTACCGACGCTTGGTTTTTTGTTATGACTCTTTATTGTTTAATAAAGAGTATTTTATATATCTACCTACAGCTTGGCCGGTCGTAATACAGTCTCGTATGTTTCCCTTCTCACGTAGAACGTGCTGGAGATAATCCTTTAAACTGTAGCTGGCGTCCTCCGTGCCCTTTATCTTTTGAACGGCTGTTTATCTCCAACTACGTGGAGTGAAAGAGGATTCAGAGGACCTAAGCGTTTTGTGCGAACACGTAAGTTGCTCTAACTCTCGTCTTGAATACGTATTGTAGTAAATAGGTAAGCTGTACTTCGCTGAATCTTTTAGAAAGAAACGATAGCAATTTTTAATGAAATATATTTTATACTTTGCTATTTCAAAAACCCCATCTCCTGGGATACGATCGTCGCAGCACCGCGTGACACCCCCTGGTCCCACTAGTGCTGCGACTACAATTCCCCCTGCCCGGCTATGCACTTGCTGACCCCTGAACGCAATCCAACCGAGATTGGATTACTATGGAGGGTTTTTCCCATTCGTGCACGGTGGTACCCACCCGGCCGCAATTTGTGACACCTTTAATATACAAACTCATTATTAAAGTAGAGGTCCCTTAAAGGGCAACCTGCCCTTATCAAATCGTACAATCTAGTTAATATAAACGAGTCACTATATCACGACTCAGATCCACACACCACGAGACCCTTCTACCTAAAGCTAACAAAACCTACATAATACGAAACTCATCCATCCTGAATTCGAATACCTCAGAACCACCTTCCCACGCCCGCAAGTCACAAAACGCTCGTCAGGAAATTAGTTTCTACCCACACGGATTAAAATATACCAATTTTCTTTTCAAACCTCAAATTCTTTGCAAAATATTCAAGTAACTTACTTTGACAATAAATTCTATTTGGATCGTCCCGGCCCAATATGGACGGTGGACATCCTTTCAGATAACCTTTTCGAGTTTTTTCGGGTCATATTTTTTATGCCCTGGGACGGTGCGCATAAAAACATATAGTTTAACTTTGTGTGTGGATGTTGTATAGGTATAAATTTACGTTTTATTCGAGTTGTACCTTTTAAAATTGATTTGATGAAAGTCGTTTTTTGAATAGATCTGTATTTTTTGGATATTATAGTTAAAAATCTCTTTTGATGAGGCCGTCAAGGTGAGTGCCGCCTTTGTAAACATGGTACGTGTTTGTAATAGTGACCTTCTTTCCTGAGACTTTGCCTTCAGCTTAACATCAGGCCAGGGGATGTCAAATTGATGTGTCCTTTATACAACGTGTCCCAAAATTCAACGATAAGCGGGCCCCAAAAGGTAGACCTGCTCATGAGCACTCAAGGAAAAAAATTAAAAAATATACCTAATTTTTTTTGATTACAACATAAATTTAGAAATTCTTTGAAAATTTACACCTTTTATGATATTTTGAGTTACCACGACCACAATTTCTCAAATATGCTTAAGGTTTTTTTGTATCGGATACCTAAGTAGTACTACTATTCACCACAACCCTTAAAAATACTAAAATGCCCGCAGTTTTTACACAAAAATTGATCAAAATAATATTTTTCCCTTAAATTTAAACAAAAAATTAGATTCACTCTACTTTGACTAATGGTCTTGTAAAAAAAAAGTATGGCCACCACTACCGCAAGTTATTTTTAAAATTGACGCAACTAATTAAGATTCCAAAATGGTACAAAACTCTAAGATAACTAGTTACAAAAAAAAAAATGCCCACCATTTGTTAACAAAAACCAAAATTCTTAATTTTTCTTGTTTGTAAAAATCACTTTTACTTTATGCACAAAACGAGTCATAAGTTGCAAATTCCTAGAATTTTCATGGAACGGACGATAAAATTTAAAAATAAGAAAGAGAGAGAGAGAGAGAGAGAAAGATAGCGAGAAGAGTACGTTAGAGAGGGATGGATAGATTGAATGAAATTTTGAAGCATAGCATAGTAAATGCTAGCTTTTCAAATCGATTAACACAGGAAAAAGTGAATCGCTCAGGTCGGACTCGAACCCACGATCTTTCCCTTCAATTGACGTGGTTTTTTTTTGAATACGGAAAGGTGGGCAGTAAACAAAGGAGCAGAGCGTACTGATTTGCTAAGAAAAGGATGTTATCTACCCGCATTATTATCACTCAACATAGAACAGAAGACGGTAGTATAGGAGAATTTGGATAGCTTCAGGTGTGGCCCGGTGGCTCAGTGGTCAGAGCATTCCACCTGTAAGGGAAAGATCGTGGGTTCGAGTCCCACCTGAGCGATTCACTTTTTCCTGTCTTAATCGATTTGAAAAGTTAGCATAGTAAATGCTTCAAAATTTCATTCAATCTATCCATCCCTCTCTAACGTACTCTTCTCGCTATCTTTCTCTCTCTCTCTCTCTCTCTCTCTCTCTCTCTCTCTCTCTCTCTCTCTCTCTCTCTTTCTTACTTTTAAATTTTATCGTCCGTTCCATGAAAATTCTAGGAATTTGCAACTTATGACTCGTTTTGTGCATAAAGTAAAAGTGATTTTTACAAACAAGGAAAATTAAGAATTTTGGTTCTTGTTTACAAATGGTGGGCATATTTTTTTATTTGTAACTAGTTACCTTAGAGTTTTGTACCATTTTGGAATCTTAATTAGTTGCGTCAATTTTAAAAATAACTTGCCGTAGTGGTGCCCATACTTTTTTTTTACAAGACCATTAGTCAAAGTAGAGTGAATCTAATTCTTTGTTTAAATTTAAGGGAAAAATATTTTTTTTATCAATTTTTGTGTAAAAACTGCGGGCATTTTAGTATTTTTAAGAGTTGTGGTGAATAGTAGTACTACTTAGGTATCCGATACAAAAAAAACGTAAGCATATTTGAGAAATTGCGGTCGTGGTAACTCAAAATATCATAAAAGGTGTAAATTTGCAAAGAATTTCTAAATTTATGTTGTAACCAAAAAAAAAATTTGGTATTTTTTTTTCCTCGAGTGCTCATGAGCAGTTCTACCTTTTGGGGCCCGCTTATCGTTGAATTTTGGGACACGTTGTTTATATTAAACAAAAGGTGATCTCTTTTTTATGACAATTTCAATTTCGAACCGCATCAAAATCCGTTGCGTAGTTTTAAAGATTTAAGCATACAAAAGGATATAGGGACAGAGAGAGCGACTTTGTTTTAGGTTGAAGGTTGTGATCTAGGTTTCGATCTATATGTTGAAATCGTATGACATAAGGTTGTCAATTAATAATTTTAATTGTATATCCATACTAATATTATAAATGGGCAAGTGTGTGTGTGTGTGTCTGTTTGTCCGTCTTTCACGGCTAAAACACTGAACTGATTTTGATTAAATTTGGTAAAGGGGTAGATTAGATCTTTAGACAGGACGTAGGCTATGTTTGATCGCGATAACCGACATCCACGCGGGCGGAGACGCGGGCAAAAGTTAGTTGCACATCATGAAAACGAACAAGAAATTTTTATTCATCTAACCTAAACAATATAAGTCATGCAATTTTATACTCCATTCTAGCGTCTTCAATTGAAATTCATTCCCGTCTTAAACGAGGTTGTCTTAAAACTTGAGAACGAAACGCTTCAACGAAATTTCTTCAGACAGTATCGATGTAAGCTGATACACAATGTTTAGTGAATTTATTTTCCGATAAAGTCATTAAGGTACTGCGAGGGAGGCAGATCCTTCGTTATGACGTCATCAAAGCGTACCTACCCGTCTTGGGCTTCATGAAAACTGTAGACGATTTTTTTCTACCCTTTTATAGAGATTTTTTTATTGTAAATTTGAGCGAAATCTTCGTATAGATTATAAAGATAACTTTTAGAACCCATATTACGAACTATGCTTCGTTTAGGTAGTATATTTGGGCTAGTAAACAGTGTATACTTAATAGACACGTAATGTACGTATATTCATACCTGTAAATTGCTGAAGAGATATGCAAAAATATATTAATACCCAAATTGCCAACTGTGATGTTTTCGTTTTTGTCTTTTGTCATTATACGATCTTATATTAATTATCCTACAAAGCCTGAATTACTCAGAAAAGGCGTGATGCATAATCTAAGCAAATGCACCTCCGCGCCTTCTACGTGCCATGCCTTCTCTACACCCATTTATCGCCTTATGCCTTCTCTGTACCTTCCTTACGCGTCAGGAAGGTACCTACGCTTATTTAATCGTGTTATCATGGCTCAAGGCTATTGAATAAACGAATTAAACGACAAGGCATAGACCATTACGGGCATAATTAGTTTAATCAAGACACTTAAAAAATATAACGTAGCTTTTAGCGAAAACGTTTTTGACTAACATATCTATTATAAATTAGGTTATGTTATGTCAATAATATCGCAACTTGAGCGTGGCCTACAGGCCAAGCCAAGCCAACTATACCAGCAAGCCGGTGTTTTAGCACCTGTATAAGCATAGAATATATAATAGGACAGGCAGGGGATCAATCCACACACGCTGCGGCCAGAAGCGGTACGCACAAGCAGGTATGAAAGGTTCCTCATCCCACGCACGCTATGTTGTGGAATGAACTCCCCGCTGTGTTATTTCCGCGACTGTAATGTCGATGGCAGCAAATTACAAACGGACATCTGTGTTTTTGCGAAAATCTTTTTTTTACATAATCGAATTCAGAATTTTCTCTTCTATCTAGGTATGTATTTTTTTTAAAGTCGAATATTTTGACAGTTTTTGCAGCGTATATAAAGACAACTACCCACTAAATTTACGAAGTAACGAAGTACATGCGGACATATAACACTTATTCACGTATGCGTCGTACAATTTCTTTATTAGGAATATGTCAGTTAACTGACATTCAATGTTTTCTTCCAAATGCTATTTTATTAGAGTATATGAAATTTGAAGAGGCTATTTTTGTTCTTGTTGAAGTTATAACGTGTTTGCGTTAAAATCGCTCTGCTGTAAACTAGTGACTTTGCAGATATCCGTTTGTAATTTGCTGCCATCGATGTGGATTTCTTCAAGAAGGGCATTATAAGGCCCCTACGAGTACAAGGTCAACCGCACGAGTATGACGTACCTGGTAATGTACACGTCCATAGGTCACGGTTACCACTTTCCATCAAGTGGGCTGTGTGCTTGTAGCGTAGTGGGGTTAAAAGGATCACTCCCGTAAAACTCTAAATATAGAACATTATATTTTACATTTCCCCGAGAAATTTGTTTCAGCAAATTACATAGTTAGGTACCCAGTACCACAGTCAACAAAAGTTATTTTTGAACGTAACGCGATAAAATTTACCAAGCGAGACCTCTTTTGGTGTACTTAATGTTTATAATCCATTCTTAATGTCTTCAGCTAGCGGCAAATTGAGACATTCAGCGCAAAACTGTACTATATTCGAGCTGTCAGCTTTAGGGCTTGAAGAAAGATGAATGCTGAGTTACAAAATAAATATTTAGGCTCTTTACTTATAATGTTAGTTTTGCATTTTCTGCAAGGGGATTGGCAATATATAGTATGTACATTTTGTTAATAAATCATTATTCAACTCTTGCCTTTTCTCAACTGCCTCTGTGGCTCAGTGGGCGTAGTATGCGCCGGCTGTGCACGAGATTATGGGTTCGATCCCCACACAGGATAAAATTCTTTGTGATCCACAAATTGTTGTTCTGAGTCTGGGTGTACTTTGTGTCCGTTAGTTGTATGTTTATAAAGTCCCCGGCGATACAGGGATAGTTCCTTAGTGCGGGAGATGTCTTTAAAAAAAAAATCTCGGTTAGGGTCGGCTTTTAGCCTAACCTTAGCTAGACTGGAAAGCTGAACTTCGATATTTTCCGTAAAGCGACTACCATCTAACCTCCTCCACAAGTATCCTTTTTTTTTTTTACTTTTTGCACAAATACAAAATCATTGTACAAAGGCGAACTTAATGCCATGGGCATTTTCTACCAGTCAACCTTAGGGTGATGCAGAGATATTTATTGCAAAGGTAGGTGCACGAAGTGTTACGGTGATAGTGTAACCTATTGTGGTACAAAAATTTATTTTGTGATGACAATTAATAATACTTTCTTAAAATGTATAAATATAAGAATGAATCCATATAATACACATATATATACATCATCCTTAATTTATAAGTATTCTCGTAAGTCTCTCAAGTTAAGTTAGCTAAGTAAGATCCACACCATGTGGACCTAACTACCGATTCCCGACACTCGTAGGACTGGCATCCTGATCCTCTCGATTGTAAGTAATTTCAGTAGTTAATATTTTTTTAGTAAAATTCTTACAGTTATCCTTAAATTAATCATAACAAACACAAACAACTAATACCTATATCGTTTATCACCTCAGATACCAGTCCCCAAGGTCACCCAAGGGCAAAATCATTTCTGAATCACCAAAGAAATACAATATTTCCTTTATGTCTCAAGTAGTGATGTGCCGTGTGTCTATACTCACCTATATCTGAGGGAGAAGAAAGCTCCGTGTCCGTTACTTTTACGATAATTGTGTCGATAATATACAAATGTTAAGTGATAATAAATAGCCTATAACACTCACAAATAAAGTGACTCTCTGTTGGTAAGAGATTTTTTTAAATATTTCTGTATATCTAAAGGCGCCCACTCACTATCAGCTTACCAGGAGACGGCTGGACGATATGAATCTGTCAGTTAATCGCAATAACCCACACAAAAACAGTTACATTAACGATTTTGGACTGACAACTATTACGATCCGATAGTGTGTGGTCGCCGAACGATTCCAGACAGTCCTCCTCAGGGCAAAAGAACCTACACCGGCGATAGTATGGCGTATTGTCGACTAACACTCTCTCACTCTACTACACTACAGAAACATCTCCTTCACGCAAAGCGTCAAGTGGTATGAACTATTGCTTGAACAGTGATCTTGAAACGATAGTTGACCCCTGAGCGCTGATACCAAATCACCAAAAAGTATCTGTATTAAACATATATCTTTCATCTCAAAGTTGAATTAATTGAAAAACGTCGTCAAATTGTAAGAAAATTGCATTGAAGGATGTTTACCCTACATTTGATTTAAGTAACCTACTCTGAAATTCAAACAAGATAAAAAAACCCTATATTTTGGAATTCAGTGTTCACCAGTATTCGCGGATCTTGACATCAAATATCCGCAGTCAGATCCATATCTGCGGATAAAATTTTTAATGGTCCGGCACGTCACTAGTATCAAGTAGAAGGCTATTATTCCCCCAAAATGCCCTCCATTAGTCACAAGGGCTCTTCAAACAGACAGCAAGAGGTATTTGATTAAAAATTATGACAAGGGTCTTTATTTTTTCGCCTATACAGCCATCTCGAATAGCCCTGCTATCAAGTATATAGGTACTTGTTTAACTAAAGGGCTATAAACTCCTTGATTAAGTTGTGTCGTCGATTTACAAGGCTATAAGTAGGTACTTTTTAGTGAGCAAGCCATTATCAGCCTTATGCTCATGTGGTAAGAATCATTATGCTCACTTTTCGTTATTCGTAATTTAGTGTCAAGTATCAAGCTTGGTTACACTGGAGTGATAGAGTATAACCTAATTTTGATGAAATATGTGTAGGGTTTCATTAACAGCGGGTGGATACACAAACACATATATTTATGAAAATACTAGCTGTTGCCCGCGGCTCCGCCCGCGTGGATCGCGGTTTTCCTGAATTTTCTTTGCTATAAACCTCACGGAGCCCGAGACCTTTCCAACGAATGCAAAACCGTGGAAATCGGTTCATGCGTTCTGGAGTTATAGCGTCAGGAAGGAAATCCCGACTTATTTTTATATAGTAGAAAATATCTACATTGTATCTAATATTAAAGCGTCGGTAGCTAAGTGGTTAAGGAGTCGGCCTTTCGATCAAGAGGTCCCGGGTTCGAATCCTGGCCATTACACTACCGACGTGAACCCACTCCTAGCACAACCTTTTTAGCTTAGTTGGAGGGGTTAGAGGGATTATTAGTAATTTCGGTGGCCAAAAAAAAAAAACTAAAACGAATATATATAAATATATAAAATATGGTCATAGAACATGAAGGTAGTTGGTTACTTACACATATGTATACATACATACACACATAATATGTTTATATTTATCTTTCTCCAAGTTAGGCAAAAACAGATCTTGATGTGCTCCTTTCTTCACATACTAACGATCACAAGTTGCCTTTTGAACGTTTTCACATTTTCCGATCCGAATCGGTGTTGGACGACGATAGTCAACATATAGCTGACAACACAGCGATGTCGGCTCAAATATGATATGGTGCCGGACAATGTGAAAAACAGATACATTTCATACATTTTACTTTCTCTGATATCGGATCGGCATCCGACGTTTAGGTGTGTGAATATTTCCAATTTTGATCATGTAATTCCGTCGGTTGCATATGCTTCTAACATGTCCTTTTGATATCACTAATTTGATTGGTATTATATCTCCGAGGTTGCCTGTGACTATTCGGCCCACTAGCATTTACCTTCTATCCTACAAACATAATAAGTGTGAAAAAAATGAATGAATGGTTGTACAGATGGATGGACAGAGTAAATAATAATTTTTACTTTCATGAAAAAACTAATATTGTTGATTTGAATCTACATTGTAGGAAAACCAGATAAGGTATTTAAGTCCCGTTGGTCACAGGAACGTGATCAATATTTCACGCGAGTTGAACCATGCGTTAAAGTTAGTACCTATTCTATATTATTTATATACAAAATAAATTGTACTGAATCTAACAGATGCTTGAAAAACATGTATTTCTGATCGAAATTCATCAATCTCCTGGGGTACGAAATAAAAAACCAGTAAAATGTTTACATCTATTTTATAGCTACTGACAGTGGCACCCCGCCCGATATATCAGTCTGTCTTATTTACGACTTATTAAACTTTCTTATACCAGTACCATTTACGTCAGATCTTTCATCTCAAAGTTGTGGATTTTTTGGAAAACGACGTCAAATTGTAATGAAATTGTACTGAAGGATGTTTGCCATACATTTGATTTAGGTAACCTACTCTGAAATTCAAACTGGGTAAAAAAGTTTATTTAGGACTGCAATGCTAGGCTTAAAGGTAGCGGCGTGATCTATTTCTTTACGTGTCCTTCTATGGTGAAGGAGAAGAATTTAATCTAACTTACCAACCTCATCTACACTAGCTCCAGTGAGGTGAAGCAAGTGGGGATGTCCACACGCAAAGTAGGTAGGGCTATATGGATATAGAATTACTTTTCTTCATACGAGCATCCATCCTGGCATCTCTATACCTGCACCCTCTTTTTGCTACTCCTTACCATACACAACTTACTTCCTACCATTTTTAAAAGCAGGAATCCCCATGAATCCGCCAGCGTCCGCCAGCGAGGGCGATGATATCAGACAAGAACTTATTAAAACTACACACTTCAGCATGCCAGGTCTAGTGAATAAGTCATATCCCTCGCGCTCTGGGCCCTAATTCTGCTATTATTTTTTTGACAAAACCACTGCGGTACCACAGATACTGTAACAAATGCCATTTAACTTTAGACTTTACATTTATACGGTTAAAGTCTAAAATTAAATGACTCTTGTTGAGTGAATACTCAAACATAAAGTCTAAAATTTAATGACATTTTATGTAATGTCAGCGGTATGACAGTGGATTTGTTATGTCACAAAATTAGCAGAATCGGGGGCCTGGTTTTAGTATCCTACATGCATCCTACAAACATTTTCACTGAGAATTGTTCTCAATGTATTATTTTTTAATTCTTTTCTAAAGTTCGCTGTGACGTATTCTCAGTTAAGTCAACAGAAAACGACGTGAGTGTGCCATATCCCTGCCCACACGTACGACCCACTTTGCAGATAACAGGCCTCAAATCATTCACAATATTTTGCCTAAAAAAAGCAATCTTTGCATAAGAACACCCTTTCGTGTAAGAGTACTTGGTCCTTGATCGTTAAGTAAAACATACGGTGCTGTATAAAAAAAGTCGAGTATTTATACTCACGCCTGTAATTCACCGAAGGAATAGGCAGATGTGTTTGAACACCCACGTTTCGCCATTCTATGAATATCGGTCCCGCGTAATAAGGGGCGAGCCTATTGCCGTCTTGCGGGCACTTTGTCTTGGGCTGTTTGTTTACTTTCAGATAGAGAACAACCCTACGCCTTAGTCGCTATTTCCGACAGCCACAGGCAGAGTCGTTGGTTGATAATTGCAGAAGATTTAGAAAATAGTTAACACTTAGGCCAATTTTTAAAAGAACTCATATTCTTACAGTTTAATTATCGGACAAACCTAGTATTATCAACAGTATGAACTTAGGTGGCAGACAAGCACACCTGGGCCCTGATTCTGCAATTTTTTTTCATGGCAAAACCGCTGCGGTTCCACACACCCCCGAGGAGGGCCAGACCGAGAGGGATGGCCCTGGGTCAGTCGGGGTGCGAGGGATATGTCGCATGACAACCTCCTCATCTTCGGCCTAGCACTACGACCCAAAGACGGCGTGCGGTTTAGTCGATTCGAGTCCGACATAACCTCCCCCTCCGGCTCCGGAGGGGTGGGTAACCGTGGGGATTACCGCACGTAAAAAAAAAAAAGCGGTACCACAGACACTGTAACCATACCACACTTTAAGGATGTACTGTTGAAGTCTAAAATTAAATGACAATCCTTGTAGTGTGAATGAAAAATGTTATAAACTCTTTCTCTTTTCATTTTTGACTTTAAAACTGTGACATAAATTCTAAAATTTAATGACATTTTATGTAATGTCAGCGGTATGACAGTGGTGCTGTTATGTCATAAAATTAGCAGAATCGGGGCCCTGATGGAAAGTGGTTACCGTGGCCTATGGATGAGTGCTACACCAGGGGCGTCACATTCGCGCTGCCGACCCTGAAGAAACCTTCTAATACCCTTCTTGAAGAACCCCATATTGTAGTCGCTTGGGACAACCACAGCGGTTCATTCCATAGCATAAGCGTGCGTGGGATGAAGTTCCTTTCATACTGCACGGTTCGCACCATTTCTGGTCGCAATGTGTGAGGATGAATTCCTTGTCTATGGCGAACAGTGCGATGATAGAATGCAGCTGTGATATACTCAACAAAGAGAATAATACACTGTGGTTACGGACTTGAAGCGATAATTCATTCAAATCTTTGCGTGTGAAGCCGGGGTAGTTATTCATGTAATTGTAGTATTTATTCTATTCAAAATATAAAATCTAAAATATCAGGATCGTAGCGAGTATGTTGTCTCTGCGTAGCCCATTGGAAAACAGGCGTGATTATATATATATTTAAATCATTTAGTCTATTGTAGTCCACTGTCGGACATTGGCCTACACGGACAATCTGCAAAAACTGCCCAGATTGACAGCAATGCGTTTGCCTCTATCAAAATATTGTGGTCTCCGAAAATACAAGGGACAAAAAGTGACAGCCAACACAATTCTGCCTAACCCTTTAGCAATTCAGACATACATATATATTTTTAGCATAATTGTAACTTGTTAGGTATTTCATGAACCTTTCTAAATGGCAATTTCAGTACGCTTGGCTTATGCCAATAAAACGCTCGGAGCAACTCTGTGCTAATTTCATTAAATAGTTATTTTCATTAAATGTAATTACAATGGAGATATTTATGTGAGCTTTTGAGAATTACTTTGGTTTTTAAAGATAGGTAGATATAACGATAGAAAGGATGAGTGAAAGTAGATTGACGAAACAGATTTATGAGGCTAAAGTGAATGGGCGAGACGGTAAGGGGCGACCCAGGCGAACGTTCTTCGATCAAATCGAAGACGTCTTGAGTAAAGGCCAGGTCAAAAGTACCTAGAACCGACGCGCTTGTATGAAAACGCTTATGAAAGTAGGAGAAGCGAAAAAGGTGTGTCAGGGTCGTAGCAAGTGGAAAGAAGTGGTCTCTGCCTACCCCGATGGGAAAAAGGCGTGACCTTATGTATGTATGTATGTAGATATAACACTATGAATATTCATATTTCGTATCTTGTATGGAACTATATTAAGATCTTCGGGACTCCTTTTTTGCAACGTATAAACATTTTATAAGCGTCGGTAGCTTAGTGCTTAAGGAGTTTGCCTTACGGTCGAGAGGTTCCGGGTTCCTGGCCATTACACTAACGACGTGTACCTACTCCTAGCACAAGCAATTTAGCTTAGTTAGAGGGGTTACAGGGAATATAAGTAATTTCGGTCTGCTTATCTCTATCTAATCTCTAAAAAAACTGTCATTACTTGTGAAAACTTGTTAATGCCCTTCTGCTGCTTATTATTAAGGTCTATGATCTGTAAACCAACTGTAAGTTTTCCAAATACAATAAAATAAAATTTCAAATTGAAAGTAAATTCTTTAGAGCCACGTTGCGAGGGAAATGCCTTATTAAAGTGACAGAACAATCACACGGCCTATCTGATGGAAATTGGTTACCGTGGCCTATGGACGTGTGCAACACCACCCGGGCCTAACATGGGCGCGGGACAAATCACAGCAAACTATTATGTGCCTGGCGTCAGCGCCAACTAGCGGCCACATCTGAAAACCAGCGCTGCGTATACTCGCGTCGCGTTGTACGCAGCAATTTTATGCTGAGATGTGGCCCTATTTGGGGCTCGCACAATGTTAAGTAAAAATGAATTAATAACATATTATTGTACCCATCATGCATTGTGTGTGGTCGCAAATAAAATATTTTTCTTTCTTTCTTTCTTTCTTTCTTTCTCTCTCTCTCTCTCTTTCTTTCTTTCTTTCTTTCTTTCTTCCTTCCTTCCTTTCTTTCTTTCTTTCTTTCTTTCTTTCTAAATATCTCTCTGCACCGCTTATGTCAAATTGACAGGGGACAAAGGTGTTTCTCCCCGGTAGCTAGCATGGCGTCAAAGGAGATAGCTTATTTCCTTCGCTGTGACGTAGAGAAGGGACTATTTCTCCACTTGCTAAGCACGGTGGCCGTAAAGTGGAGATAATTTGTCTCTTTTTGACAGATGATAGAGAGATATTAGTCTCCGAACTATTGAGGTAGGGACAAGATTGCATAATACACAATTAGTCTCGCGTCTATTTCGTTCTAAGTGAACTACAAAAACAACAAACGCAACAACGAAAAATTCACTGGCGTATGCTGCGGCATCAAATCAACGTGTTCGAATTGCCAGAGAGTGAATTCATATGAAATTATAGGATTTCTAAAGATATGGCCCTATATTTAGGCAATGCATTGAACACCGCATTTTTTTAATAATATTAGCAACCGAAATGATCGAAATTACTAATATTCCCTCTAACCCTAGACTAAACTAAATCGCTTGTGCTAGTAGTGGGTTCACGTCGGTAGTTTAATACCCGGGATTCAAACCCTGTAACTCTCGATCGTAAGGCCGACTCCTTAACCACTAAGCTACCGAGGCGACGCTTAAATAAATCAGATGGCTTGCCAGTACATTATAAGATAAATAATGTTGCATTTCATAATCGGCTTAAACTCTTATTTGAGCTGCTGTGCTCCTAATCCTAAAGAATATATTCTGTGTAACAAATTGTTTAGAACGTATTCACAGTATTCACACATTTATTCACTATAATAGTATACTTACAACTTTTTCTTCGTAATTTCACTTATTTTATTAATACTACAATAAAGATAATAATAATAAAAGATATATGATTGAGTTATGTACCGGGTAAATGGCGGTAAATAAATAAACAGAAAATAAACATGTAAGCCTGACAAATTGTCTTTCTTTTTCTTCAATATAGCTCACTCTTTGAGTAAATGCCATAGTCAATAATAATATTCCGCAACATAATACTGAATGTCAAATATTATAATATTATATTAAAATTATTATTTTGAATACGAAATGGATAGCATTTAGGAAGTACCTACTGTTTTTGAATAACCAGTGAAATCTAATCTCAAATGAGAGGATAAAATGTACTTATTTTAAAGTGATGATCTGATCTGATCTCAGCCCCTCTAGACAAGTGGCAATTCGTTGGCCGGCGTTTGATGGTTTATTTGCTTGAAGGCGTTTGTGATGAAGAATTAACAACATAGTTGAGACAGGACGCGCAGGACGCCGCTCCCAAGGCAACGGGCGGCTCCACGGCAACGGCAGCCAACTGCCAACGCGCCTATCACCCTACGTCACCAGCGCAATTCTTTTATATAATAGTGTTTATATTTTAGTATATTTTTTTTTGCCTTTTGTAAATATAGTGTAAGTAAGAGGTATGTTTTGTGGATATTTTTATTAGTGTAAGGATTATAAGTACAGTCAACTACAAAGATATGTATCCAATTTAATCTTACATAATGATGTACCCCTGCGAGTGTCACTATGAACTAACCAAAGATTGTGACAAACATAATATCCACCGAACTGGACAGTAACATGTATGCGCGTAAAGCGCAATAATTATGTATCCCACTACATTTCCTGTGATATGTACACTTACATTCTTAATTAAAAATCTATCCAAATACTGTCAAAGAAAATTTAATGTTCCTATAATTGACATAATTGCAAAACAAAAGATTTGACCACGGAAGACAGAATTTGTATTTGACGCATCGCGATGGTCCTACAGTAAATACGAACTTTTCCGAATGAAACCGATGGCAAAATATTATTCATAACACGTGTATTGGATGACGGATAAAAGAAAAAAGGCTGGTATCATTTATTTTGATTAGTAAACAAGTTACACGTAAGATGACAAAAAAACAACAAATATATCTCTTTAAATAAACGTTGAAACTTTTAATTATACTCGTTTTAAGGTCAATATAAAATTTAGTATAACCACCTTCAGCTTGTATAACGGATTCTAGCCGGTTACGCATAGACTGAACGCATTTTTTTTACAAAAATTGCATCCGCGACACATGTCCCATAGATAGTACACATGTTCTTTTAAATTTTGTACATTCCTTATATCTGTCGCAATTCTGTATCAATTCTGTCCCAATTCTGTACCATCAATCTCCATAGGTTTTCAA
This sequence comes from Eilema caniola, assembly GCA_949126895.1. Classification (NCBI taxonomy): domain Eukaryota; kingdom Metazoa; phylum Arthropoda; class Insecta; order Lepidoptera; family Erebidae; genus Eilema; species Eilema caniola. The sequence goes on along the minus strand of OX421488.1, from coordinate 6,290,305 downwards.
TAGGATTTAAGATAAGTCAAACTCTACAAATGTGTATGTAATGATTTTTTTATTTTTAAATGGAAGTTTCAGAGAAGAACCTTTTTGGTTTTTGGTAGCACTTCGAAATTCATACATCCTTTTTACTATGGTTACATTTCTTTGGAACATTAAATGTATACAATTTTCTTTCACAGTATTTGGATACATTTTCTATTAAGATTGTAAGTGTACATATCACAGGAAATGAAGTGGGATATATAATTATTGCGCTTAGGCGCATACATGTTACTGTCAAGTTCGGTGGATACCATGTTTGTCACAATCTTTGGTTAGTTCATAGTGGCAGATGCAGTGGTACATCATTTTGTAAGATTAAATTGGATACATCTCTTTGTAGTTGACTGTACATGTCACTATACAGTGGCGATGCGGAGGTAAGTCAACCTACTACATCGTTATTGAATCTAGTGCAATGCCCACACTGTTCCCAAGCCCGTTTTTTTAATGGTGAGAGAGGCTTGAAAATACATGTTGGGAAAGTACACAAGCCCCGACATGTATTTTCAAACCCATCTCAGCCTGCTGTCACTGCTATAGTCTCCGACCCCAATCATTTTGAAATTCCCTTTTGGCAAAAATTGTCTCAATTAAAAAATTCCGTTCAGATCTTAAAAAGGATTCCTCGTGGTGCAAGACCTATCGTTGCTCAAAGTTTATCCAAATGTATAGGTCTTGTAGTTCGAGAGAACTCCAAAACAACTTGGGAGCAGCTACTCACCTTCCCGTACAAAATTTTACATGTCAGGACAGAAAATCGATCAACGAATCGAACAAATTCATTAACATCACAAATTAAAAATAATTGCAACGATTCTTTAGATAATTTAGATCCAAAATTTACAATTTTTCGCAAAAATAATATTTACAATTTGGTGGAATCAAAATTAAGGGATGGTGACAAAAGTGGTGCATCGAGATTACTTTTTAGTAACGATGTAGTGGCGCCCTGCTCTCCAGAAACCCTCGCTGGTCTGCGGAGTAAGCATCCGGCGCCTGCGGATGGCCTTTCTTTTCCTGAGACGCCTGAGCCTGACCCTGATTGCCTGCGCGTAACGGCCAAGGAAGTGTTGACAGCCGTAACCTCCTTTCGAAGTGGCTCTGCTGGTGGCCTCGATGCACTGACCCCACAGCATTTAAAAGATCTTCTGGGGTCGAGTGCTGGGGAGGCTGGCGAAGTCCTTCTGAAGGAGCTTACGGCCCTCATGAATATGATGCTCTCCGGCAGTGTGGACGAAGCCATCATAGACATTCTGTATGGGGCTAATTTGTGTGCCCTGCGCAAGGGAGATGGTGGCATTCGTCCCATTGCCGTGGGATGCACATATCGACGTATGGCAGCCAAACTTTGCTGCCAGCATTACAAAAACGACCTAGCCACAAAATTCCAGCCCCTCCAACTTGGTTTTGGTTCAAAGGGGGGCTGTGAGGCTGCCATACATGCTTTGTCAACCTACCTTGACTCCGGGAGAAGCGAGGTAATTCTCAAGGTTGACGTGAAGAATGCTTTCAACTCAGTGAACAGGGATACCTTGTTGACCCAATCTAAATTAGAAACCCCCAAAATCTATAATTTCCTTTGGCAATGTTACAGGTACCCCTCTAAATTATTATATAAGGACAACCTTTTGGAATCTGCTGTTGGTTGTCAACAAGGAGACCCACTTGGACCGGTATTTTTCAGTTTAGCTATTCAACCTATTATTCGGCAGTTAAATTCTAAATTCAATGTATGGTATCTAGACGACGGGACCCTAGGAGGAGATGTGGAGACTGTTTTACAAGATTTGGCCTTTATCAAAAACGAATTTAGTTTAATTGGTTTAGATCTAAATGATAGCAAATGCGAGATATTTTTAAATGATGCTTCGGACAAAAAAATTACTATATCTAAATTTAATTCTTTGGCTCCTAATATCAAAATTATAGAAAAAGAGTCTCTACGTCTCCTCGGGTCCCCAATCTTAGAAGAAGCCTACACCCCATTTATAGAGGAAAAAATTCAAAATTTTAATATCATTTCGGACCGCCTACTCAAAATTAATATCCATTCGGCTTTCACTATTCTCCGGTATTGTCTTTTCGTTCCGAAACTCACCCATGCTCTCAGGTCTACACCCTTTTGGAAACATTTAACAATTTTGGAAAAAATGGACAATATTATAGAAATTACACTCACTAAAATTTTAAATGTGGCCTTGAATGATCGTGCGTCACTACAAGCGTCTCTACCGATTCGCTTGGGTGGGCTCGGTATTCGCAAAATTTCGGATGTCAGCTTACCAGCGTTTCTGTCTTCGGTCCACAGTACAGAAGAATTAACTAGGAAAATCCTTGCACCTACACTAGTTAATTCTGAAGTATTGTGTAAGACTGAAGCAGTGAACGCTTGGAAAATTGCTTGTCCAAACACTGATCTCCCAAGGAACCTTTTCTCACAGCGTCAGTGGGACGGGCCGCTCTGTAACTTATTAAGACAAAATTTATTAAATACTTGTACTAATGCTGCTGAGCGTGCCCGCTTACTGGCAGTTGGAGTGTGGGAATCGGGTCTTTGGTTACAAGCTCTTCCGTCATCTAACGTAGGGACTATGTTAGATGACATTACTTTCCGCATCGCGACGTGCCTCCGCCTAGGTGCGCCGTGTGTCTCTCCGCATCAATGCCGTTGTGGAGAAGCAGTTGACCGACTCGGACACCATGGCCTGTCGTGCTGCAGGAGCGCTGGGCGAATTCCACGGCACGCCAGCCTCAACGACATAATCCGCCGTGCTCTTGTCACCACTGGTGTGCCTGCTGTGCTTGAACCAAACGGTTTGGCGCGCGACGATGGCAAGAGACCGGATGGTATGTCATTAATGCCTTGGAAAATGGGTAGGACTCTGGTGTGGGACGCAACATGCGTTGACACCATTGCCCCTACCCATATACCTGGCACGGCTGGCTGTGCCGGTGCTGCTGCAGCTTCTGCAGAGGCTCTTAAGCGGCGCAAATACTCCAATCTCATTGGAGATTATGAATTTGTGCCGTTTGGAGTCGAAACGTTTGGGCCTTGGGGTCCGAGCGCCCGCAATCTCTTCAGGGATATTGCGAAGCGTATGGTCGACGCTTCTCGTGACCAGAAGGCTGGCCTCTTTTTAGGTCAGAGATTAAGCATTGCCATACAACGTGGCAATGCTGCCAGTCTTCTGGGAACGCTACCACAAGAGGCATGCGATGCGGATGAATTCCACGACGCATTTTAACTTTTAGTTTTAGTTTTTATTTTTTATTTAGTATTATGTATATATAGTAACTTTATTAATTTAATTTAATTTAATTTGTATATAATAGGTTTGATTTTGTAAACATAGAAATAATTTATTTTCTTAAATTAAAAAGAAATTATTGACTAAAAAAGAAACTATAATATTGTTCACTGAGTTTCTTGCTGGTCTCTTCTCAGTAGAACCAACTTACCGAACCAGCGAAAGAATCATTTTCAAATGATTTATTTACTTAATTTAATATTGTATTGGTAATTTCTTGACATTATTGTAAAATTTTTGACGTTCATATGTGCTCTTTATGTGCCTAAACTGAATAAACGAAATTGATTCTTTGATTCTTTGATTCTTGAGCTGCGACATTTATATGTTTAACTATACTTGAATTTTTTTTTTACCAATACATCACCAAGACATTCCATGGATTGCGTTATCTAAAAGGTCCTTGAACAAATAGTTCGTTGCATACGACCGACAGTCTATTCCGAACTATTACTTATTTAAAACAAATAATATACCTAGTCATCCTCCTAAACTGGTCGGTCATTTGACTAATCAACCCTAACAAACAGTTTTTTTTTATACTCTACAGCCGTTTTTGAAACATCAATAGCCGAGGGTGTGGTTTTATGTATCACTGGCCTCGAGCCTTTCACCCATTTTCCCATTAAAGTATTGTATTCGTAAAATATACGCCCACTTGATTCGTTACATTGGAGATGAATGATCTAAATTCTCTCTCTGTTGGATATTTTTGTCAAAGTGCTCCCAAATTAACCCTTTATCCTTAACGCCCACACGAATTAAGGAATTGTAAAAACAATATTCAATGTTTCAGCCCTTTTGTTTCACGCATTGATATAATAAATACGCATTTTACTCCTTAATGAGAGTATTATCGACTGAGTATGGTGGCAATACAGATACATACTTACGGGTTCTTTGTATACAGCCATAATACTGTCGTTTCGGAGAACAACGGAAGGGTTCTTGAGAAAAATGTCTAGACAGATGCACAGACCTTCAAGGAATCATCCTTAGAGCGTTTTCACACTCATCCGATATCCGATATCGGTGTCGGACGCCGATAGCCGACATCCTCATTGTGCTGTTTTCACATTTATCCGATAAAATCAGCCCGATACGGCCATTTGCTCGAAAGCACAGACTAGTCTGTGCTTTAAGGATGCTAGGAGTATAGAAAAAAGTGCAAGCAACTTTAGATTAGATACCTACCTTATTGACATGACATGTTATCGAGTTTTATTTCTTATATTCGTGATCAGCGTCATCAATTAACGCGAAAAGACATGTAACTCAGAAAATGTCTTTAAGGTCGAAAATTGCTTGCAATCGCTGTTTTAGTCTCTTTGTGTTCCGATATCGGGCCAAAAGGTGGTGTTAGCTCCGATAAGAGAGATAATTCTGGGATATGAAAATATTATAAGCTTAGATAGAAGATTATGAATACATAGCATAGTATACTTTGAAACAAACTTAATGGCGGCTCTGGTGTTTGAGAAAAGAGCATAATGACTGCGGGTCCGCCCTTATGGTGTAGTTTTCCGGTTCCCGTTCTCCAAAGAGACCTTTCTCCGGCATGAATAGTATCTGTTAATCCAAAAACTGGTCTATCTGCCAATTTTTATCCAAATCTGTTCGGGTAAGTCGCGATTTTGCCCCGTGCTTCAGTCCCCCCTATTTTTGTTTTATAATAGAGTGATAAAAGGCTATTCCGAAAGTTTTTTTTTCGGAGGGAATCGTGACTAACCTATTTGTTCAACGGTTTCATTAGTAGGTAAGAAACAGTTTTATAAACTTTATCATTTATAATATTGAGTAGGATTAAAAATATATTTGTCACAGATAATTGAAACGCTAAATATAGAAGTCGGTTTAATTTTGATTTGACAAAGCTGATCTAAAATTAGCTTTTCTCCGTTCGATGAGAAAGTATAATAAAATATTATAATGGCTTTAAATATTTACTGACTGATCACGTTGGCACGTGGCTCCATTTTAGCTTACCTATATTGGAAGTTTAATAATGAAAAAAGCCGTTCTATTTATGAACTTACAAGTCGGTAGGTATGCGGTTAAAAAGACGCCCTTACGGTAAATCCTGGCCATTCCAATGTTGAAGTGAACCCATGTCTAATGCGATGTTGCTTAGCTGGAGTACTTAGAAGACCTTGTTTCTAAAGGATCTCTTTATAAAAAATATTCACGCTAATGCAAATAGACACATTCGAGTAGCTCTGTCTCCCCCGGAAAAGGCGTGAGTAATCAGCAAATAAAACAGCAAAAGGTACGTTACAAATGAATACAAAACACAACACTAAAACTAACATCTTAAATGTATTCCACATACACATATTACCATATAATGTAATTTATTCCAGGGACCTTCGTAAAGGTCCAACAAGACACGGTCCCTCGTAAGTAGGTACCTCATACGAAGAATTAGTGCAGTAAATCAAAAGGACCTTTACCCTATGGTAATGACGTTTCGCCGTGGCCAAATGTTGCGTTCAATCAACCACAGGTTTGGTACACAGACCTTTGAATTTGATAGAGTTGTAGAAAATTGATAATCGCCTATTATTAAAATATTGTTTATGTAATGTGAATGTTCCATACTTTTGCTGAGATCCACACAAACATCAACACCTAATAATAAATATAAATAAATAAATATTCCACAACATTTCACACAACGCTATCTAGATCCATAGTAAGCATAGCTTAACTAGCTTGTGTTATGGAATTCTGGAATGCGGATAAACATACTTGGATACGGTTTTTTGTAAATACATACATATTATACATAGAAACACTCAGACCAATGCAAATGTACATATGCATACAAATATGTACACTGAGCGGGGATCGAACCCGCGCCTCCTGCGTAGCGGCCGCGTTCACAACCGCCACGCCACGGAGGCTGTCATATTCCTCAAATTTTAAACTACCATGATTAATTGTCTCCACGTCCTCTCCATATAAGATTTAACTGTGGCAAATGTTACGCCCCTAAAGAATTCTATAGTTTTAAGTGTTGTATTTACATCTAAAATCCAATATGTACAATTCTTAACACACTACAAATAACAAGGATTCATGAAATAGTTCACCTTGTCCCATGTTAACTGTATCTGACAGTTGAAACGCAGGCATGCTGAATTTGGGCAACCCTGGGGTGAACTAGGGTTGAGAGTGAAATGAAATAACTTTAATAGTCGACCATAAAGTGACTAATTACCTGTTTTTGTGTCCAAAGTTGAAGCCACTAAGGTATATTTGAGCTTCAATGTCTGAATGGATAATATTTAATTTTACTCATTTATATGAAACTGTCGGAAGTTTAGCAAAATATCACACATAGAACTTCGGAAATTTATTTGTCATTAGTTTTAAAATTGTCATTACCTAGTTTACGCGAATGTTTTTCTTAATTTCAATGGAGGATAAAAAAGGACCTGCGGTGTGAGTGCGGGGTTATTCCATAGACAATGAACCACCCTGACGTGTGCTGCATGCATGCACTTTTTCATATGAAGTTGAATGTAAAAGTGTGACCATAACTCCTTTGTCAAGTGTACTCCGGAGAACCTTTTGAGCACTTCAGAGATCGCAACCCCGGTAGCAGTACTCTGGGAAAACAGAATTTAATAGTAAAATCTGAATGGAAGAGATTGAATGTACTACCAACTTGGGGTTCAGTCATTCACTTCATTAAACTCAAAATCACAGCAAGAAGAAGTGTTACTATTTTTATGTTTAATTATTAGATTAACCCGAAAATAGTAACACTATCAATAGTTTGGGTCAGAAATGTTCACTGGAAACTGTAAGATATAAAAATTAAGTAAATCGTGATACGACTAGCTTTTTAGTGCATTGGCCTCCGCAACCCAATAAGTGAGTGCATTCAGCTCGTACGGACGTCTAACAGAAACTTTTACTAGAAAACTACCACTAACTTTTTAATTAATAGCTTCTCTCCGTGTTTTTTAGGGTTCCGTAGCCAAATGGCAAAAAGCGGAACCTTATGGATTCAACATGCCTGGCTGTCTGTCTGTCTGTCCGTCCGTATGTCACAGCCACTTTTATCCAAAAATATAAAAACTATGCTGTTCACACATGGTAAATAGATTTATTCTGTGAACCGCAATAAGATTTTCACATAAAAATAGAAAAAGAAAACAATAAATTTTGGCGGTTCCCCATACTGAGAACTGATACTCAACAAAAAAAATTCCTCAAACCTATACGTGTATGGTATTTATGGATAGGTCTTCAAAATAGATATGAGGTTTCCAATATAAGCTTTTTCTAAGCTGAATAGTTTGCGTGATGACAGATGGGCCGATGACCTGAAAAACGTGGCTGGGACGGACTGGATACAGATGGCGGAGGATCCTTCGAAATGGCGCACATTGGGCGAGGCTATGTTCAGGAGTGGATTGCAGTGGGCCAATTGATTGATTGATTGAATGATTATTGTGTAAAATAGATTTTAAAAAGCAATAACAAGCTCTGTATCGATTGAGCTTAAATTTTGACACGATTATAAGGTTCTTAGGTTTATTAGATAAAAGGCGCACCAGTAGATGGCGCTGTAATTGGGTATTAGAATTTTTAACAAATATATATTTTCGGGTGTAAACTGGAACCCGGGCCACTAGCTGTGTATGTATGAAGTATAACTATCAACAATCTAGAGATTATTTGAAACCAAATGACTTACAAAATAAGGGTAAATTAGATTTTGATCCAATATTTCACCCACCCTTTCAACAACAACTACTTATTATGTTATGTTAAGGCTAAATTAGATACGAATTTTGAATTGAATATATGTAATAAATAAAACCCACCCAATATAATATGTCGTATAATGTCCACTATTTTTCTTTTCGAAAAAAGTCTGTACGTCATTCAGCCGTATTCGGATCATGGACTATGATGACGTGTGGATAGAATTGATAAAAAATAGCCGTATTTCTATCACAGAGACGTATGGACGACGTAACCAACCTCATTATCGACCATGTTATTGATTTGAGCCATGATTAATGTGGTATATTTTGTTTCAGGTAACTTTCAATTTAATCTGTCAGCAATGCAAACAGTCGGTATTGTATAATTTGACGACTACTAAAAATAAAAATAGAACTAACTGTTAAACAAAAAAGTTATAAATAAAATACTCTTCAATTATTTCACGAATAAGAGGATCACTATTTATCGTTAACCTGTTATAAATGTCATAACTGAACGAAATTATTCATCATACAACAACTTAAAATCGTAGTTTCATGACGATTAATCGTTATCTGAAGTAATTCACTGTGAACAAGGCGTTGAAACCTTAAAATTACCCGCAGTCGAGAATTCTAGAGAGCTCGAAACTAAATGTGCAGATACTTAGAATATATCTATCGTCGCAAGCTGGTTCTGCACAAAGTTGAGCAAACCGAGCGAACTTGCCGCATAACTGTGCAAATTACGAAGTTCTCTAGAGATGTGAGGTTTCAGTGCTAACTTTCATTTAAGTGCAACTCTTCTCTTTGTGACTTATGTTGAGTTGTATCGTTTGTTAGCTTTATGAGAGGATCCTTTGCAAGCGAATATGCTTTCCGGGTAAATACTGAAAATGATATGACGTTTGAATTGAGTTTTGAATGCACAGGGTTATATAGTTGTTATAACAAAATTTTGTATTTTGGTATTTTTAATTAAATTTAACTTAAAATAAGGTAAATTAAAAAAAGGCAAGGATCGCGGGTTCAAACCCCGCGTAGACCGATTCAATTTCTTGTCTTTATTCGAACTCAGTTGATGCTATTTTTAGAGTGTGTCAGGTTTATAGGGCGTGTGTTTGGAGTGAAATACTCGGGATTTATTCACATAAGTAATGTTTTCTTATTAGAAATATGATATATGATATATAATGATTCTATTTAGGTAATAACTAATATAAGTTACCGATTTCCGAGTTATTTTTACGATGTTTGTCCGAGTTATTTTTACGATGTTTGTCAGTGAAGATAGTGAAAGGTATTGACTTTTTATCTCTGTAAATTCATTAGAACTCGTTTTGAGAACTATTATTATGTAATAATTATATATTTCACTCAGCTAGTCAAATTTGGTGGGAAGCCGTTATAAATTGGCAGTTCAGTTAACCATGCCATTTTTGTATTTATTTCTAAAGAAATAAGGTCTAAATTTCTGTGAAATATTTGTTGCAGATGTTTTGAACAGGGAGGTCACGATATGTTTTTGTGATGTTATTAAAAACATCTTGAGGTCTTTTATCAAATTATTTAAGTTATTAGATAGCATAGGTCCTTGTTCTTTGAAATTCATTTGAATTTTCATTTTCCAGTTTCAGTTCCAGTTTCCAGGTTTCCAAATTTTGGACTATTAGAATAAATAATTTGATTGCATTATTATTCATTTTTTTATGGCTTGATCATAAAAAAAGAATCAATAAATCTATTGCCGTTTACAGAATCATAAAATGTGGTTTCGTTGTAGAGTAATTCTTTTTTTTCTACAAGACAGTAAGACAACGTCACGATGACGTCACCCGCCCTTGCTCCTAATTTTTTTTTTAGTTTTTGCCGGACTTGACAGTTTAAAGACCCGATTGTCATAAGAACTACTATAGCAGTCGTTTCGGGCAGTTGGATCCCTTTAACTGTAACTACTGATCTTTAATGTCCTCGATAGGTTGTAGAGGTCAGCCCCTCTAGACAAGGGGCAATTCGCTAACCGGCGTTTGATGGAATAGAATGACGAATGTATGGTATTTGACGTATTTGACATGCGTTAACGACTGTCATATACGTCAAATCCCATATATTCGTCATTCTATTCCACCAAACGCCGGTGAGCGAATTGTCACTTGTCTAGAGGGCCAGATGTCAGTTGTTTCACGAAAAATATCAAAATTCAGACTATAAAAGCAAACCCGGGAGTGAAGTGCGAGCTTCGGATACGGAAACCCATAGATCGTTATCTACCCACATGCGCGCACACAGCAGCAAACAGCCTTGATAAATGCTTACAATATAAAAGGTATCGATTGCCATTTCAAGTATGTAGCTTTTTAGAGTGTTTTCACCCGATATCCGATATCGGAGGATGTCAAATTTATGACATATTTTCTGGCTTACGCATTGTCCGCTCCGATATCGGTTATCGGAGCCGACACCATTGTGTTAGCTTGATATCGGATCACAAAGAGACTAAAAAAGCGATTGCAAACAATTTTTGACCTTAATGAGATTTTCTTAGTTACATGTCTTTTCGCGTTAAGAGATGACGCTGATCACGAATATAAGAAAAAAAACTCTACACTGTGTCATGTTAATAAGATCGAAAATTGCTTAAACTGTTTCTTTTTTTTATCCCTAGCATCCCTACCTTGTCTGTGCTTTCGAGCAAATGGCCGTATCGGGCCGATTTTATCAGATATATGTGAAACAGCACACGGTGTCGGTTATCGTAGGTCAGCTATCGGCGTTCAATACCGATATCGGATATCGAATGAATGTGAAAACGCTCTCAAGATCTGTATTAATGTATCAGTCGGTCTACAAATCTAGAAACTTGAAACTTGTCTTCGAAAATTTACAGCATTTACGGCAACAAAACATCTCAAACTTTATCCTGAAACTACCAAAATCTCTCAAATTACAACGAGAAAGATAAATTGTAAACGTTTATAGGTACTGCTGTGTCATTTACGGAAGACACGAACAAATTTAGATTTCATTAGTCGCGACTCAACGACGGTAACAGGAAGGGATGTTATGGAGGGCCGCACACTTATGAGTTATCCCCCGCCTCCCTCCCGGTTCTACACTACCGCGGGAGCAATATATTGTTGTATATATTCTACTATAGTATTAAAAATGCTCTGCTGTTTATACATACTTATATTCACACCTGTAAATCCGCGAAGGGGTAGACAAATAGGGGGTGATTTTTGTCAAGTGGGCATATTATCATTGAGCTGTATGTTTACTGTCGGATGGAGAGGGGGGGAGTCGTGGGGTGGCCCTATTTCACGAGGAACCACTTCAGAGAGTGCGATATGTTCATAATGCGGACGTAAAGAGTGGAACACCCTGCCCGAATCTGTTTGTCTTCAAGACTACAGTGAATAGGTGATCAGGTGAGATAGAGGTCAAACGCGAGCCTATTTTTATCTTTAAAATATTCAGATTGTCAATTCTACACGTACTGTATATTTGGTAGTTTTAAAGTCAAAAAAAATTTGCAAGGTTTACTCATTTTCCATAAAATTTATTTTCATTATTTAGCACGTTCATATGAACAAAAATTGGTGACGTTACAAAATAATCGATTTATAGAGCATAACGTAATACTACGACCCCTGGCCATACGATTATTGAAAAATGTCGTTTATTGTGCCACATCACATCAAGCTCTCAAAACTCAAAACTCTAGTGCTACACCACCATTATATGATTATAAGTTACCCACTTTGTGAGCGCACAACGTGATGGTACGTCGCTTCGCTATATGAACGACGACATAATCCTTAGTTATTTACACGACATTAGTCGTCGTTCGATTTTGTATGAGAAAATGGAGTGCTCTATCGCACATAGACGTATATCTACGTTATTGGCATGAATGTGTTAATGACGTATTGTAAGAAAGGCAGGTCAAAAGCTCCTGATAGCAGCAAATGACTGGTTACTCTGCCTACCTTGGAGTGAAAAGGGCGTAAATATAGATATGTATGTATAATTAATAGTTATTTCTTTATAAAGTCTGTACACCCCTATTTAAATCACTACAAGCTCGTAATTAACGTTCGCAGTGTTGCCACTATCGTTAGGCACACAGTCCCTAGCGGCGCGCAAACATTTAGCCAGTGGGGAGATAGCTCCAAAAAGCAAACAGTATTCTATTGCTTTGTGGCGTGCAGCGCCGGCTAATATTTACTTGCTTTTGTTGTTGTTAGTTTTATAACGAGTAGTTCCTAGGTGATCGAGCATTGCTCACTGTATGTTTTTAAGGGTTCAAACAGAACCCTATTACTATGACTTAATTGTCTCTCTGTCTGTCACCAGGCTATATCTCAAAAACAACGAATGAGACAGTTGAAATTTTCACAGATGATTATGTTTCTGTTGCCGCTATAACCACAAGTACTATGAACAGATTATGGTATGGAACCCTTTCAGCGCGAGACTCAAACTTGCCCGGTTTTTAAAGACACCACATTTCGTCAATTGTTTGTCCACGCGTAATATATGGCCTTTAACGGAGGATATTTTCATAATTCCGATTGTATCCAATGATTTCAATCTCGAAACCAGAAGTAAGAATACTCCTTTTCCATTATAATATAATATGATTACATTTCAATCATATTTTTTTAAAAAAAGCTAATCACAAATATAAAAAACACTAGCTTTTGCCCGCGGCTCCGCCCGCGTGGATGTCGGTTATCGCGACCAAACATAGCCTATGTCCTTTCTCAAGGTCTAATCTACACATATACCAAATTTCATCAAGATCGGTTCAGTGGTTTAGGCGTGAAAGCGTAACATACAGACAGACAGACAGACAGAGTTACTTTCGCATTTATAATATTAGTATGGATTATACTTAAGAGCCTAGGCACTCGTACTTCTAAAAATAAAGCCTCCAATTCACCCTACAACGAATTTACTCCCATTCTTAAAACGAAAAAGGTTGATTCCATCCACCATATAATTAAGATGGGAATGTAGCTGATCACTTCACACCTGACTGTGTGTAAAGTCGAGCATTCTTTGCATATAACCTCTCAGCGTGGTATTAATCAGAGAGGTACCTCCCATTGTGTAATTGAGGGAGACAAGGGTGAAAAGGAATGTGTGATGAAAATTTACGGAACATTTTAGACCTTACGAGCAAATGTTTGGAATGATAAGCGTTGTGTGTGTGAATTTTTGAGAATGTTGGAAAAAATTGAAATAGCAATGTACAGTTGTTGCAGATTAAGAATGCGTGCGTTTAGTTATGTTGATTTCGTTTTACTACACGTGTGAATGTGTGCTTGTGCATAGAAACGGTATAACAGAGAAAAAATGTCGAAAAAAAACTTTTCAAAACATGTGCTTAACGCGCTTAAAAAAGCTTACACTTTAAAGAGGAATAACATGTGAATTGTCACAACTTGTCAAATAAGTACTACTGGTCGTATCGAATTTAAAAAAAAAAAAACAATGTAACATTGTATCGTTGCTAACGTCAAAATGGGGTAAGCACGTCACCACAGAATAGATAATAGTACTAGCGTACAGAATGGAAGCTCACCCCCTCCCACCGATTTCATTTCCTCTCCCCGCACGTCAAAATCATGGGCGCTTTCATGGGCGCCTAAAACAAAGGTTGTCGCTAGTAAAATGTGTAGTAACGGCACTTCGGGAAGAAGAGTGAAAAGTTCGGCTAGCTTCGGTTTTTAAGGCGTCCTCTCTTTCACACATGACTATAGTGAAAGTTAACCCCCAAAAGCATCTTGCTTTTTTGTATAAATAACTAATGAACTACACATAGTAAGAACATTTGTACTTTTTCCACAGTATTTATTATTGAACCTGACCGGTTTCGCCTTATGGTAACTTCAAAAGTTTACATTGATGTTTTTGAAATGTTTCTAATCTTAAACACTAGAGGTGTTTACGACTAGAAATGTTCATAAACATTGCGAAACTGGTCAGGTTCAATAATAAATGCTGTAGAAAAAGTACAAGTGTTCTCAATATGTGTAACAACAAGTTCCACCAAGGGTCATCAATGAACAGTATAAAAAAAACTAGTGAACTGGATGTCAGGTTCGCCCAGTAATAAATTCGTGAAAAATCTTATCAATTATAATAATTTTCATTATAGTCCAGGTTTTTTAGAAAATAACTCTAGAACTAGCATGTTAAGTGACATTATGGTGGACCGATATTGATTATACCTAGGTGTATTATTTTTTTAACATTATAAAGATTATAACTCAAAAGCATATGATGCAGATTTACATTAGTAAACATTCTAGGGTTAAAAAATGGGCGGTACCTGGCAATGATGGAATCCATGATGGACGACATTAATTGTGATACATTCAAATAGCAAAAAATGCCACACTTCATAGGCGTGAGCTGTCAAAATATTGATTCTTAAATTTTATAAAGTATAGAGTGGTTAAAACTGGTTTCTAAAAAATATAAATAGATTCCGTGAACTTTCGTTTAGTATAAATTGTAATTGCTACTTAAATAAATTAACACTTTTAAATTAAAGTGTGCTCAACCGCATTTTTCTAATTTCCTACACGCCGTTGACAATTCTAAATAAGTATTAGGATAGTTATTACAAAAACCGGGCATAAAATCCGTGTCATTCAGTTGAGGTTCAGAAACCTTGGTACGTAATAAAAACACCATTTATAAAAAAATGTTCTACCTCACCCTTGGCAATGGAGCATTAATTACTAAGGGATAAATACTAGTAGTTTTGTAAAGAGTTCCAGATCATTTTTTGGCATCTGGAGATCAAATCTGGTATCCTCACTTATATTTCTTTTATACGATACGTATCTTTATTTTATAGCTCCCTGAATATTTCACCAATAAATATTGTCAATTCGTTCTCAAAAAAGCCACAACAAACGTCTCCGCCTTTTCTCATGTTTTTTTTTCCACAACTACCTGTAAGGAATCATGTTATTTCAGCCAAAAATCATCAATATCCGTTCATAAATAACGCGACAAAAAAGGCACCCCTTTTCTCCTCCGATTAAAAAGCTCTAGGCAAAAATGATGTTTTAAATCAAAGAACATGTATGCCATGTTTGGTGACAATCGGTTAAGAAATGTGCCCTGTAGACCGAACGGAACGGAGACTATTTATAATTAATGAAAAATTTCACGCGGGCGAAACCGTGAGCAACAGCTAGTTTTTATAAACACAATCGGTTTTAATTACTTATAAACATATCAAAGTCGTGTTGTAGTATTGTTTTGTTATTTGTGCCAATTCTGTTGATTGACAGGACCAAAATGTATCGCCATATTCTTTTCTTCCGAAGCGAAGAAAAAGATAGAAATACGTTTTAATGTAAAAATCATTAATATGAATTTTTGTAACAACAGAATTGTCGCCTCCGTCGGATGTGACGTAAATCATGACACTAAGGGATAGAGTGAGAAAAATCACGCTATCTCACTCGAAAATTAGCTCAAATTTCAAATAGTGCCATCCTTGACATTTCTAATTTTCTCACACATCAACACTACCGTGCATGTACACGAGCTATGTTTGTAGTAATTACAACGTGATTGTTTCATACATTTTTCCGAGAGTTTCCGAGGTGTGACGTCACGCAAGTGATATGCGATAACGAAAGTTAAATGATTTAATAAATTTTGCTATGAAAATTGCTCAACACGCCAAAAGAACTTTTCATTTCAAAAATCTTCACATTTTAATCAAAAATACATTATTTTTATTATTCATGATGGGCTCAACAGCTAAAAATTCAACTCAAAGGATAAGTTAAGAAATATAAATTTTAATAACACCTTCAGAAGTTTTGCCGCTTACCTCTGACTCGTACAGTTGGAATACTTTGAAAAGGAATATTGCATTCCATTTTACGTATTATTAATATTTTTCATATTAGATGAGAAAAATCATTGAATATTTTTTATGCACAGTGTAATGAAAAATACATAAGTTGATCTAGATTCTTGATATTAATCTGGTTATATAGAGGAATAAGAGTGTATTATGGTTTTTATTTGATAGCTGATTGATGTATTATATACAGAAATCAGTAATAAGTACTTGTATGTTTAGACCGATTCAATTTTTTCTATTTAAACCACATATAGATTGTTTAAAAAAACAAGCCGCGTGGTTCCCGGCAGAGTAGAATTTGGGCCATCCCATGTGGTGTCGTACAAGGCGACTTAGGGATAGGGCTGATTAACTTTAACAAGACAGATATGTAAAGCCCAGACTCAGCCGCAGATGCATGGCTCGAGTCAACAATAGTGCCCGGAATATGGCAATAGGCTCACCCCCTATTACGTGGGACCGAATACAGATTGGTGAAATGTGGATGTTAATTCACCTCTGCCTAACCCTCCGGGAATAAAGGCGTGATTATATGTATGTATATTTCATTCGTTATGTTTCAGAATCATCTAAGATTTTATATTATTGATATTATTTATACCCCTTGCAACTCTAAAATAGTGCAAATTATGGAAGAATACCATTCGCCAATCCTCGATCGTACTTACAAATTATCAGTGTTAAGACACGACCCCAGGCCGAGCTGTATACGTTCATTTTGGGTGTTTTTGAAACAAACGGCAAAGGACAGGACGATTAATATAATAATGACCTTGTTGAAACTGTTACTGTTATCCATGGGCAACAAACTACTCAGTCCGGTTGGCGAAAACATAAGCGGCGCGGATCCCCGTCTCTCCCTCAGAGACAGATATAATTACCCACTAATGGGAAATACCTGGGAAAGTTTTACGATATAACAAAAAATATGCTACAGATTTTATTTATTTTACACTTATCTCATTAAAGAACTTTTCAAGGCTCCAATTACCCGTAACGACTATCATAGATGTCTATATGGCAACCGGGACCGACGGATTAACGCAAAGGAAAAATCGAAGCCGCGCCCCATGCGTAGCAGCATCTATTCAACTTCCAACTTTCAACTATTAGGTAATCTGTGGTAGCAGTCGCGTACTACCACCACGCCACAGATGCTGTCTGCATTGTATGTCTCCTCAAACCTGTCCTCGAATGTTACCGGACATCAGAATCTTCTGGTGATGAAACCTTTTCTTTTGAATTAATTTTATATTCTGGAGAACAAACAAAACCGTCTCATGACTACGCGCTGGTTGTTAATCCGGACCGAATGTACTTTTCTGAAATTCTCATATATTGAGCGCCAAGTAAGCGACTTACGTACTTCTTTTTTGTTAAAGTGTCAGCAAGAATTACATACATACATACATACATACATAGGATGTAGACAGAGGCATACTAACATCCACATATCGCGATTTTTTTTAATTCATACACAGAAAATTAGTGATAGGTTTATTGAGAAAGCTGCGCAATCCGATTTAGATAGATAAGGTTAGAAGGCTAATGCAGGAGCCTTTGTGGCTTTTTTTTTAAACCTTACCGAAATAAGTAATTAGACGTCATCGATCCAAACCATTTAATTAAATGACTCTGAACATTATTTAGGCCATTAATTGAATGACGCCGTTTAATAAAGAGCCTGGGCGGTTAATTGACAATACAAAGGCTTAATAAAACTATAGATGCAATAAAATCTATAATTTTATTTGAATTTTTTTGCCGTGAAATTTATCTTTTCATAAGCCCTGCCATTATTGCTTGTAGACACAATTAGGATACTAAACAAGGGTCCAGTTATGTTTATGTCCCTACAATAAAATATAAAATATAGAGTAGTTTTGTCCGTATGCTGGTTAATATAATATTTATTTCTTCCCCTATATTTTGGCACCAGATTTTGCACGCATATTCGCCATCATCATCTTACCATTGTGACCCCTTGGAACCTGGGGTTCGTATACTCATTCTCTTCTTTAGATCCAAAAGGTACTAAAAATACCGCGGCTATAATAACCTCGTGTTGTGTTCCCGGCGGTGAGTAAGATAGCCAGTGTTCACTGGAGAGTTTATGTGCCGTCAGTATAGATTCTGGCATTTGTTTGGCAATCGGCATTAATTTAAATTCTAAAAATAATTTACTGTATCCATCATTACATCTGCTTAGTATTTTCTAATTAGCGATAATTTTTAGAAGTCTTAATTGGAGATTAAAAAGTCCAAATATGTTTGAAATGTTACGCCATAGCAACTCAATCAAACCAAAAATATATTTGTACTCATTTACTCACAGTTATTACTTCCAAACATCGGGAAACAAAGGCATAAAATAAGAGATATACCTCTGTCCCCCTTCCTCTCGCCAGTGAGCCACAGACTACTTAAGGTTTTTATTGCTTATTGGTGCGGTTCGGACTGTTTAGTTGTTTCTCCGAGGAAATAACGTGTCAGATCGAAGGGGAGTGATTGACATTGCGAGCGAAATGAGATCGTGAACTTTGGATAGGGCTGAATCAATAAAATGATATAACAATCGCTTTATTTATACCATTTAAGCATCAGACAAGTGTCCGGAGGATTATATTAATATATATTCAAAACATTTAGAATTATTTCGCTTTTATAGACTTATGTCACCAGACACAAAAACCACGGACTCCATTCAGTACCTTCTCCATTCATGCATTACCGCGAATGCATGAATTTAGCTTAAAATGAATAACGTGCAAAGTTTTGATATTCTTTATGATCTGTCAAAACAAAATCTACCTTCAGAATCACTCATAGGTTTATTCATATTCAATTAGATTTTGAAATTTTAGTTTCGTAAATTTCGATATTACATGTTTTAAAAACATAATATTAAAGATTCAAGCCTCCAAAAGCTCTATTTATACTGGAAACAGCATTGATTAAACTGCCTAATATTATTTTGGTTCATAATTGCCCACCTCTTATAGAATCAGATGAATAACTTACTTCCCTTTTTTAAATTTTATTGATCACATTAAATAGCAGAATTTACAAAAATTCAATACGTGCCATACTTACGTTCCGTTCGTATTATATCAAAGATGGCAAAAATATAAGTACGCCATCTAAGCACAAAAGCCATATTGAAAGATCGAACAATACGAGCTTTGACAGTGTAATTCATATTCTCTGCTGGTATGTCTATAACATGGATCAATTTCTTTCACTCTTTTATTGCGTAGACTTAAATAGACAGCACCTACCTAAGTATTGAACAAAAAATAATAACAAAACTTTAAAAAGATATATAATTAACTTAATTTAAACATGTATAGATAACTAAAATGAAGCAACCTTTGTCGTTATATTTATAGCTACATGTATATATTTGCACTTAATTTCAATTGGTTCCCATAGAGACTCAATGTTTAAGTTACAAAACCAGTAGCTTCCCAACATTTAATAATAGGACATACAGACAAACTGAACTAGTTAAAACTTTATTCATTACTCCATGTAGTTGTGCGATTAAACTACATAATTCACATATTATACTCACGAGTAAACTATTGCGAATTTGTTAGTATTTGGTCACTGTTGGGGCGTCAATAAAACCTTGTTGGGCGCCAATTTTTAATGCCCAAATTTTGAGCTTCGAATTTTAAGCTGATTGAATGTTATAAAAGCTAAAACTATAAAATGAAGGTTCCACTATCCTTCTCAGTCATGATGAATGCAGATGCGTGCGCTACGAAGTATCTGACTTGAGTCAATTTGAGTAATTTTTTTCATTCTGACGATGATGACTGTCGAATTTTATCCATTGTCAGTGTGTATGACTCATCTATCATCACAGCTGTACTGTAATTAGGGCCATCACCAACACCTTGTAGTTTGTTTGTACTGCTGTTGGTTCACTTACCTCAACCAAATTATGGCGAAGTAGAGTTTTGTGTATCCCCTCTTAAAATAAGCAATTCAGCTTACCTAGAGATGTAAGCAGAAATATTAGCTGTTTCAAATCCTAGAATATTTTTATAGAAATACGGAAAGCAAAATACCTACCTTATATCTAAATGTAAAAATCTTTTCCAAGTAATCCTGAAACCTGTTGAATAGCAGTAAAGTAAGCTGGTTCAGTAGAAACGGGCGGGTACAATATCGTCAATTGCAACTGTGTAAGACCACTTGAGCCGCTTGCCAGGAATAGAATTTCACACCGGAAACGAACCGGATCCGCGCTACCCTTTAAGTGTTAAAAGTTGTGAGATGCATTTGTATTTTCTGTTATTTATTATTTGTTATTGTGTTCTGTTTACTTTAAACCTATCTATTTAAATACTTTTTTTTTTTAATTTTTGTAAGGTATACAAAATTCCATTCAAATCTTCGGGGCCCAAGCCAAGTAAGGCTTACTTTCTTGCATCTTCTGCTGATTATAGGACAAAACTATAGCGTAGGTTTCCTCTCGGTGTAAGAGCGTTTTCACACTATGCGATATCCGATATCGAAGAAAGTCAATTGTCCGGCCCGATATCGGATCGACACCATTGTGTTGGCACGATATCCGATCACAAAGAGGCTAAAACAGCGACTACAAGCAATTTTCGACCTTAACGACGTTTAAATAATTAAATAAGGTTACGAATCTTCTCGCAATAATAGATGACGCTTATCACGAATATAACTCGAAACTATGTAATGTCAATAAGGTCGAATTGCTTTTTTTCATCCCTAGTATCCCTAACTAGTCTGTACTTTCGAGCAAATGACTGTATCGGCTATCCGCATCCGACACCAATATCGGATATCGGATGAATGTGAAAACGCTCTAAGGGGGGATTAGATGGCAGTCACGAGCGGACCTCAGGCTCTAAAGTTCAAGCTTCTTGTACAACCGGGATTGGTGTTCAGACGAAGATAGGTAGAGAGAGAGAGAGTGTACAAATCAAACTTTGAGGTGTATTCAAGTGAACTCATACATATCAAATTAAAGTCTCGAAAGCAACAGTAAATTATTCCAAAATTGTTATTCGGACAAAGCAATCCGTTACAGGCTCGAGCGAGCCTACTAAATGGCCCAACTTTCTTTTAATCCATTATTATTTATTACTCCATCTTAAGTACAAAAGTTAATATAAATTTTGGCTTTAAAATAAGTATTGTTAGTTACATTTATTTATACACTAGCTGCGACTTGCGGTTTTAAACATAATTTATTTCTTGGTATAAAAATTGAAGATAGCTATGAATTAGTATCTGTTTTTTTTATCACTTGTGTGGTAGACGAGTATGCGGTCTACCTGATGGAAAGTAGCACTAGGACGTGTTGTAACGTAACAGCTAGTCCTCGAGGAGGGCCAGTGTACGTCAGATTGTTAGAGGATGAAGGGAATAATAAGACGTGAACAGGGAAATGGCACTTTGTATTGTTCACAAGAATAAGATACACCGTTCACAAGAAAAGCACTTAGAGTCATTAAAACTACAATATAGTCTTCGAATCTTCCCTTCAACTTTTCATAAAAGATTCAGTGCTGTTATGGGCCAGGCTTGCACAGGCACTCAATGAGAAAATACGTCCACGGCGAGACTACGATGCGCAGCTGCGTTCCATCAAAAGCTTGATGGAACAGAAGATTTTCAGAGTGGCCTCCACCAGAGGCACGAGACTTGGTCAATCCTTATGATTTCATTTAAAAGGCAGTGGCTTCTGAAAGATTAAGATGAACTTCAGTAATAAGATTTTAGAGATGTTTTCACGATCAAAACCGGGGCTCGAATGTCGGCGCCCTGGATTTTCCCAAAGCTTGTTAGGAACCGCAGCGCTGTCAGTACAAATTTAAATTTAAAAGTATAAATGCGTTTAGAGAAAAGAGGTTGACAATACTATGAACTAAAATAAACCTACTTAGATAATATAATAATATTACAGTGTGTAACACCAGGTGAGTCACACTCGTACTACCGACCCTGTAATAACCTTCTAATGCTCTTCTTGAAGAACCCCATTTTGTAGTCGCTTGGAGAAACACAGCAGCGAGAAAGTTTCTTTAGGGTCGGCAGCGCGTGTATAACGCCCCTGATGTTGCATACATCCATAGGCTACGGTCACCACTTTTCATCAGGTGGGCCGTATACTTGTCTGCCAACTCAGTGGTTTAATAAATTTCCTTTTATTCCTTCATCCTAAAGCCATTGAAATCTATCTAGCTGTATAAAATAAAGATAAGTACTAACACGTCCCTACGGGTCATTTCGGGTCAACTCAACCTCATCTGCAAGCTGGTACATCTATTGACTGACAGATAAGGCTCTGGTGTAGGATTTTCTGCAGGAATCAGGTAGCCAGACAGTATTCGCTCCAATAAAAGCAAAATTGGACAAACCAAGAGGGTAGAAGGTGTAATAATGATCAAACGCTGGCCTATAAATGATTTAACGATTTTAATGATTTTGGCCCTTCTGTGTTGCTTCATGTACCTGCGGGCACATCACCAAACCTATAGATCACACAAAAGATAATATATGTTTTACCTTGATGAGAAGACTGCAGCAGTTTAAAGTTTACACATAAGCAGGGTGTTAAAAAAGCAGAATTTACAGCTGTTCAAGTTTAATTATTTTATTTTGTATGTCCAAAATATCCCTCGCGAATATTAGGGTCACAATAAAATATATTTACCAAAAGGTTTAAGCCTGTTTACATTTAGGGTCCCCACCCGTATTAATGTCGTACTTCTATTATCTGGTATTACATAGTTTTGAAACGGTCGTATTGTTTTATGAGTGTCGTGACAAAACGGATACTTCAAAATTGTTTATTTAATTTTGTCTTTATTCTTATAATTAATTCTTCACGCAGAAGTATCTTCTGTGGTTTAAAGGAGGCCATAGCATCGGATTTTATCGAGATTTATCTATTCGGATTTATTTTCAGCCATGGTTATGGAGCGACTAGGTTGTCTCAGAGTGTGAATTGTCAAAGTATTATATCTCTAAATACAGAAACTATGTTGAATTATTGGTAGAGAAACTCTTTTTAATATAGCAGTATTGAATGCCTCAGACTTCAAGCATATCCCACCTGTTGGTACGGCTACTGGTTGACTGACGACGCTTTGGTACAAGTACAGGCATTTTTAGGTTGGAGGACAGCATACAAAGGCTTCCATGTAGAATTTTTCATGCGAACACGTGCGATCACGTTAAAGAAATATAAAATTAACAAGCACTCGATTGAAACGAATTATATGATGAAATTCTCTCCGTATAAAGTTATTAGACAGCATTGCTTTTATGCGATCATAATTATTTATCCGTGCCATAAGGCTCCGCCGCACTCTACAAACTACTTAGTGCTCTCAACACAATTTATGAGACTATTAATTTTAATAGCCCGAACATAATTATTTTACAATGACAGTTAGCGTTACAGTCTGGATCAATGTACTTTAAAGACAGACAAGTGAATCCTACTAAAATTATACTAAAGAGGAAAGTATGTAAAGATTTTTGGGTGTTTGTTATTAAATTACGTTCAAACAGCTAAACAAATCTGGCTGAAATTTGGTATTAGAATAGATTATAATCTGAAATAACTGCTATGCTACTTTTTTATTCCGGGAATCAGTTCCCACGTATTGCGAGAAACAGGATCGAAATTCCACGCAAGTGGAGTGCAATAACCTAGTAGTAAATTATAAAGCGAGCTCGTTCAAACGTAAAAATACTTACGTGTTTAGTTGTTAACTAATATAACTTGTGTTAAACAAGCAAAAGTTGTACAAACAGCAAGTAGGTAACAAGAGAAGAAGAAGTACAAATTAGGCCGATGTTCATCGACATGCCGATTGTACGATTGTCTCTATTAGAAACAAACTTTCATGTTTACACACAAAACACCAGACTATTGATAAACTGAACTGAATACCAACTCTGAAAGCGTACGCCTACACGTTATTACGATTAATATGCCCTAAATAGATTCTGTTTGATATTGAATTACATCCAAATAATTGGGACGTAAGGCAGAGGATTAACTAGTACTTGAAATAAATAAACTACAAGTACTTGATAAAACCATTAAAGCCATGAAGCGAGTACAAGAAAAACAAATTTCTTTGCACAAGATAGAAAAATAAAAGATTAAATACTTACCAGAACCTGATACCCGCGCCACTTAGTTCTCCGGATTCAATTCTGGTTATAAATTACCCAGAGTACTCACACAAGTACACTCCAAAATTATACCAAAAAAGAATTTACAAGTTTCTGCTATAATATCATGCTATATCCACTGTCCAATTAATTAAAACTTACTAGGCATCGTTTAGCCAGAACATAATTAAAGAAATTGTATTGCCACTCTAATTATAAATCGTTAAAGTCTTGGAATTCTTTGCCATCATATGTGTTTCCTTCATCCTACAGTCCTTGGTCTTTTAAGCGGGGTCTGAAACTTCGTACTGGCACGAAACACGAACGAAAGAGTATTTAGTCAAATAATTACAATGAAATCACTTCAGTTCTCTTCTGGTAGGCTTCTTTAAACCGAGCTTGTGTGTCACAAACCCTCTTCTGATCCAATTTTAGAATAAATATGTTCAATGGAATCGATTACTAGAACAGCTACAGTCTGCAACTGCAGATATGTAACTGTTTGATGTGGGTAGGTGGTTATTTATTAAAATCCCGAAGTTCATAAGACGGATTGACGAAAGACCAAAGTTTAAAACACCGAATGTTCATTTGGCCGACAGTCAAATTCCGAATATCAAACTCTCGAAACTCAAAAACCCAAAAATCTGGTAGTTAAATGAAGGGTAAATGTAGTGAAAATCTGAAACAATTTCACTATTACCATAGAAAAGCAATAAACGTTTGTGTAAACAACGCAGACCCACCCACGGCTCGCGAAGCGCGGTTATTGCATCGACAGTTATTTAATAATACTGTACTACCTACACAATGCGAGTGCCTAATAAAATATGCATACATGACAAGCGAACGATACACTATTGGGTGTTTCTATATTCCTACTACATTTTGGAAAAAGTAAACGTACAAGATTTTTTTTATACCACTTATGTGGCAGACAAGTACACGGCTCACCTGATGGAAAGTGGTTACCGTGGCCTATGAACGTGTGCACACCAGGGGAGTCAGACTCACGCTGCCAACCCTGTTAGAATTGAGATCGAGGTTTGTTTTTTCTTCAACTGGTTTCTCTTTGGAAAATTTTGGATCTTCGCCACAGATGTCTATATTATATGTGGGCAACACAAGTAAATTATATTTTTTGTACTGTTGTGGTGCTTGTAACAGATGCTAGTTAGATAGTTAAAGAAAGAAAATGTCTATATACTATACTTTATAGTATATATTATAAGATTATCTACATTTTAAATAATAGCTTTTATCTTTCACTACGTCCAGCGACGACTTGAAGAAATACTTCACGAAAGTTTCGCGAAGAGTTTCAATGAATGCGAATTGTTATACTACAAAACGCAGAAAAAGGTGGACTTATTACTTTTTAGTTTTTCATTACACCAGAACGAGGGTGTTCTGAGAAATAAAACCAAGTCAAGAGTGACCACAATCTGCAAGTTTAGTACGTAGGTACGTATATAAGAAGTAGCAAAATACGTTACGTTAGCCAGGACCGTGAAATGAGAAAATAATATCTGCTAATACCTTAACCCTTATGTGGAAAAGAAGTGTAACTATATTTTATGTAGTTTTTTGACTCGACTGTGACGAAAACAACAGATAGATATAGTATTCAATATATTTATAACATGAAGAAGAATAACAGAATAGCAATGAAAACCTAATACCACCACTAGGGGGAACGCGAATGAAACAGCGACCGATAGAAAGCTATAAATAATTCAATTTTCATAAATCGAGGACGGTTCACTTGTTGATGCTATCAACTCCATTTCTCGATAAAATCGAAAACGTGGATCTTGATGGATTTTCTCAGATGAAGCAGAACCTCAATGTTTAATGATGAGTTATCTCACAGACGATGGTCAATGCTAGTCTCCTTCCGTCGCCGTCGAGTCGACGGCATATCTTGTCATATTTTGTATGCCCAGTGTGCAGCTACCTTGAGAGTTTTCTCAGAGGCACTCATGAGCTCCTCCAGCATAGTCTGAGGCGTAGCTCAGCATTCACATCGTGAATCCAACTCATCGGAAGATCCCCACCTAATCTTATCTTAACTTCGGCGGACCTGCGTCCGGAGTCTATTGCAGGACTGCCGGATGGTCCAGACTGGGTCCCTTCTAGGGGGACGCTAAATTTATGCTAAAGTGCTGCTTGCCCGCATACATATACATAAGAGGAGCTCATGGACGCCTCTGAGAACGCAATCAGGGTGGCAGCACACTGGGTTAGTAAAATTTGACGATGACATACCATCGATATGATGGGAGAAGAAGATACGCCCGTAGGTAGATACATCCAAATATATATAACTCAAAGATGACTGACTGACTGACATAGTGATCTATCAATGCACAGCCCAATCCACTGGACGGATTGGGCTGAAATTTGGCATGCAGGTAGATGTTATGACGGGAGGAGGATTTCGTAAGGGGATAAAATAGGGGATGAAAGTTTGTTTGAAACTTTGTCAATTTTAAACGGATCGGGCTGAGACTTTGCATGCATAAAGCTACTATGTTGGCTCAACACTAAGCGATAACCGACATCCACGCGGGCGAAGCCGCGAGCAACAGCTAGTTTTAAAATATAAGGGAAAGAGGTGTAGTGTGCCTTACCAACAACTTTGAAAGGACAAGCCAACCTTTGCCGGTCAAAGTACCTGTTAAACAATGGACAATGCTCTATCACAGGGTATCCCGCGAGGTTGGGGTTTCCCCTAAATCAGCAATTGAAAACAATCATTCTTAATAAATAGAAATATCAAAGATTAGCCACACCCGTAGTTAGACTTAAAAAAGCGGACTCCAGGCTCAGAGATGAAAACTTCGGATGCGAGTGGGATTAACGCTAGAATGAACTCATAATAACTTTATAAATGAAGAGTAGCAAGCAAATAAAATCATAATAACCGCTGCGTACAAGAAACTACTTTTCTGTAGTAATTTTTCTTCCGAGAATTTCATTTCGCTTGAGTGAATCTAGTTTACGTCTCAGAGCCCACTTGCGGCAACTTAAATAAGATTTATTCTGAGCGCTTTAGTTTACAAACAATAACACTTTTATAGGAATAGCTATAAATAGTCTAGTAAATGTAATTTCCTTCGTTCCCCCACAACGGCTCGAAAATTTTCTGATGACGGCCATCACCTTTTGTTACCAAAAAAGGTTTGAATTTTTGGTTCAACCCTATCTTTTGGAATCAGGATTAGTTTTATATTATCACGTATGTGGTAAATAAACACACACCCTACTGTTGAGAAACGGTTATCGCGAAATAGTAGTCGCTCGGGAAGACCAGAGCAGGGGACTTATAGGTACTGGTTATAAGCATATGATTACCGTCTGACTGCCCTAGAGGAAAGCCTGCACCAGAAGCTACCAGTTGCAGATGATCTCGGCCCTGTCTTGGTGGGTCTCCATACTGGTCAATTCAGACTGATATCATTGATCTATACTTTAGATCGTACTGTTAGTAATTTCCTCTTAATAAACACTAGCGATCCGCCCCGGCTTCGCATGGGTCGTAAAATCGTTTCCATGGAAATCCAATATAACCTATGTTACTCAGGGTGAACGCAGCTTTTCAATAGTGAAAAAATTTTTGAAATCAGCACAGTAGTTTTTGAGTTTATTCATTAAAAACATACAAAAATACAAATTATTCCTCTTTATAATAGTAGTGTAGATTTAAATTAGATCGCTTTACTTTCTGTTACGAGTTTCTGACCGAAACTGTGTCACGTAATACAAAAGTCAAACCCCATAGTCTCCAAAATATGGATCAAAAGATTGCGAACACCTTTTTGTTTTTGCAATCACTTTGAGGAAGTTTGAGATCAAACTGAATCTGCTGTGGTTTTAACAGTTAAATTCAACATAAACGTCATTATATTCCTTTCTTTATAACGTCTGCTACTGTGAAATATATTCATAGTATTGTGTTATAGGTTTATGGAGTGTAATCATTGACGTATTATTTATAGATACGTCATGCAGGAATATGGCGGCTTTCAAAATTGGTGCAAACACTAAGTATAAAAAAAATAGCTACTTACTCATAATACGAATTAAATAATATTGACGTATACTATTTCGTAATAATTATATTATTATTCAATAATAATAATATAAAATTATACTGCTTATACTGTTGATTGATGGCACTTGGTGGAACTTGCTACACATTTTCAATGAAAACACTTGTACTATTCCACTTTATTTATTAATATCCTGACCGGTTTCGCCTTACGGCATTATCAAAGGTTGATACATAAGGCGAACCCGGTCAGGATATTAATAAATTATAGATATTTAATAAATAATTATGAGTGTTTGCATTGAAGATATAAAATTATAATAATTACGAATTTATTATTAAAGACATAGTGCACTGTCGCATCTCTGATTGGTGCCTAAATGAATGACAGTCATCATTTTTTTATCACCATTTTAGCGTATGGACAACGTATCCACAGTTTATAATATATTATTGGGTTTGGGACTTTACCAACATCTTGGCGGTCCATGTATACCTCACTTGCTAGTCAGGATCCTACTAAACAACGGATCAAGCTCTGTCGCTGACTTCTTTCGGTTGTGAATGATCAGACGATACTGGCTCCCAGGAGTGCCGACATGGACATCAAAAATAATAGGTAAGGGCTTCAAAGTGTATAATTATGAAGGATCAGAGTTTTTACTGTTTGTGAATCATTCTCCAGATTAATTCACTGTTTAAGCGGAAAAATAAATCACGAAAATAGCGGCCAAATACGATTCGAACTCGCCCATAAAGGGTTCCGTAGCAGCAAGTAGTGTGTGTGAGTGTTAGCGAAACTGTATTGAATTAGCACAAGTACAAACCTTCGTGGTTTCTTTTTCTGTGCTATATATATAAATTCAATTGTAGATAATGTTTGTTTTGATAATAAACGAAAAAAAAGAATATAAGAGTTCTTATAGTTCTTTGTAACGTTAATCGATGTTTTAATAGTAGTGTATTTTTGAGTAGATTGAATGAAAGGTAAAACGGTTTACGATTTATGACGTGTTAAAAAACCTATTAACGAGATCTCGTTCCAACCAATTTTCAGTGGAAGTTTACATGGTAATGTTCAACTTAATTTTTTTTTGTTTTATCATTCTGTTATTTTAGAAGTTACAGAGGCGGGGACACACATTTTACCATTTTGGAAATGTCTCTCGCACAAACTATTCAGGTTAAAAAAAATTTATATTAGAAACCTCAATTTATTATTTTTGAAAACCTATCCATAGATGGTGTGATAAAAAAAAACCCTATATTTCTATTTTTGAGTGAAAATCTCAATACGGTTCACAGTTTACATCTAATCAGAATCAGTAGCATAGTTCTTAGAGTTTCATAAAAAAGGGGCTATGACAAACGGACGGACCCGACATGTCATATCCATAAGATTTCCATTTTTTGCCATCTGGCTACGGAACCCTAAAAAGTGACCGGTTGTCACAAAAATTTAGTTTGTATAACGCACACTTACGAAACATAAAACGAATATAATAATAAGAAGCCAAGACCTCATCGGCCATCTTTCCTTCTTATTTTCTTCAAAAAAACATAAGACACGATAAATCCTCATCTTTAAAGATCCTTACCGATTTCAAAGAAACAGACACACAAAACAAAGATTACAATTTCACGTATCTTTATTTTCTCGATGATATTGTAAATAAAGGCGCGGGAAAGTCGAAATTTCGAGAGACGTACACTGTAATACCGGCGGTGACTCTCGCCTTATTCTGGGGCCTTATTCTGTAAAGTTACATTTTTAAAACGTGTGATTTCGAAACATACGTAAATTTATGAAGAAAAATTTTTTAAATCAATAAAACGAATCAAACTACTAGCTGATACACCCCGCTTACCCGCGTAGAATTCCGATCACATTTTGGCAACATCGGTAATTTATTCCAAAGATGAAAAGTAGTCTGTGTTATTCCAGTTTCAGACTGTAATCTAATGCTTTCAACTCTTTGAGTGTGATAACAAGCCAACATCGATATTCGTATATTCATTGAATTGAAAAGAGTACGCTGAGGTGATGTGGGCACATAGAGTGAATGACACACCAGTTACGTAAGACCCATGTAAATGGGCAGACCAGCCGGGGTCGACATCGCAGTACACACATTGAACAAGTTAATAAAATTTTGAAAAGAAGACATGTCTGAAGTACTCGAAACCGGTGGGCAGGCATAAAAGGATTACAGACAGTAAAAAAGCTCGTGAAGTATGTAGGGATAGAGTCAAATGGCAGTCTTTTGTCCCTGCCTACCCGGCAGCGGAATAGGCGTGAATATATATATATATATATGTCTAATTATAGTATAAAGATATGTATAGTAGAAAGAAGGTCAAGACATGAACTGTTATAAATAAACGCACGAAGACGTACATACCTTGTTTTTGTTTTAACAGATACTACATTTTTTTACGTTTTCGTGCCGGACTCGTGGTCAGACCAATGTGACAAATCAGGATGTTTTCCTGTTTGTCACCCCGCCACTAATACAACACCTGAGAATTGAAAACGTGGCGTTTCTGAATCGGGCCTCTGTGGAGTACCGTATCGTATTTTATTCTTGCGGTATATATGAATAATGTATTGGGTATTGAGAGAGGCTTTCGCGTAATAATCGGTACGTACTGTCCTCTTAATAGCAATCTGAGTGACTTTTTGTTGCCTGGCGTGTTGACGGGAACACATCGTGACTAAAACATTTCCTTAAGAGAGAGAAATATAGACGGGATGAAGTTGACGGAATGAGAGAGGAACAGTGTGATAATGAAACGTTGTATTTCAAGATGTAGTATTCCAAAACGACGCTCGGTTGTGAATCAGTCCTAACAATGACATTAGCTTAATCATGAGTCATCTAATCTAGAATACATCAAGATTCACGATTGAGTTTCGTTCTGTATTACTTAACTACTGACTACAATGGAGAATAAAAAAAGGGATACTTAGATGTTTTGAATACCGAACGTACAGATATTATCAAGTGAAGGTGAAGGTTCAATCCGGTAAGGGTTGAACTAGACATATACCAGTCAGATTCAAGGCTGGCATGTATTAGAACAATTATGAAAGTAGATAAAGCGACAGATGTATGCCAGGAACATGAAAGTTCCGTAGATATTAACTCTTTCCTTTTATTTTCCCATTCTACTTCTCTTGCTTCTTCCCCAAGCGTTCATACGCTATAGTAACCATTCCCTATCAAACTACCACTTACGTATATACAATATCCGTACTAAAAACCCATTAGAATATATAAAAACACTCACCAGTCCATCCTTTGGCTTAATTCAACTGAAACTCAGCTAAGCGTTTAATAGTACTTGAATTGAAAGCCCGCATAGTTAGTTCCCGGCAACTTATCGGAAGACGGGCGAATGTAAGCCTTCGTTACTTAGCAACCCTTTGACTGTCACTTTGGCTATAATGACGGCCACAGAGTAAATATACATCATAGAGATAAAGGCTGAGTTTTCACCTTTTACTCAATGTAATTCTGAAAATATGCTGACGCAGTTAAAATTGACTTAAGTCGTTTGTATTCATCGGTGAAATTCAGCCTTAAAGTGTTAGATATATTCGGCAATTGGGCATTAACAATATGGGTATATTCGTTGTTTAGATTTGTGAAGATAAGAATAATATTTGTTTTCTCGGCCGAATAATTAATCATTCTTCTTACTTTCTTTCGTTCGCACACGGGGATTGAGTGCATCTTAGTTATATTCGAATTTTAATGAAATAATTTATTGATATATTTGAAACTGTAAAGCTTAGATATATCTTAATAGCTTTATGAGATGAAATACAATGGAATCAAAAGGAAATCATGAATTGTATAAACTCACCCTGTGTCTGTGTAGGTCTGTGAATACGTAAATCATATATATCTGTATGTAGAATATACTGCTTCCGGGCTGATTGGCCGTGGTCCATGTGAAACTTGCGTTCCAGACGTTTCGTCGATCACTGCGGTCGACATCTTCAGTGGCGCAGGGCCGGGCGACGACAACTTCGGAGACCTTGCCTCGCCGGCGGCTGACGTGCGACTGGCTGCGACTGGCTGCGTAGCCCTAGCTTACTATTCTATCTAATATTTGCCACAGTAGTAAACTAATGTGATATATGGACAACTTCCTATTGGACGAGAAATCTTTAAAAAAAAGTACATAGGTATTGAAAGATGATCCCCAATAATGATTACAATATCTGTTCTCATTAGTGTAGATTCCAACATAGACGGCGGCGCTAATATGACGCCCCTAGTATTGCACACGTCCATGGGCCACGGTAGCCACTTTCTATCAAGTGGACCTTGTATTTGCCTGCCACCGGTTGTAGTGCTACGTTCGTACTCTTCGCACTGCTAAAATAAAGTCCGCGAGAGAGAGAGAGAGAGATGACCGAGAGAGCTTGAATGCAGCGATTTAGAAGATTTTACTAGCTGTTGCCCGCGGCTCCGCCCGCGTGGATGTCGGTTATCGCGATCAAACATAGCCTCCTTTCTCAAGGTCTAGTCTACCACTATACCAAATTTCATCAAAATCGGTTCAATGGTTTAGGCGTGAAAACGTAACATACAGACAGAGAGACAGAGTTACTTTCGCATTTATAATAAGTATTAGTATGGATTTCAAGTTTCAAGTCAATGTAACATAACAGTCCCTAGAAATATTAGTATAAAAAAATAGTGCTTACAAATATGTAAGCTCTATTTTGTAATACAAACTTGGACATTATGTGATAATGGCGTCTCAGTGTAAAATGTGTTTGAAATATCAATTTTGAGCAATTTAGAGACATGTTTGATGCTAATTTGTATCGAGGTAAATATTAAGAATCATGTTTCAGTACTTTTTGAATATGATTTTTATTTGGTGCAATTTGCTATATAACCTGACTAGCTGTTGCCCGCGGCTCCGCCCGCGTGGATGTCGGTTATCGCTTAGTGTTGATCCGACGCTATTGAGCATTAAATTCGCCTCTCTACTCAAATTTGTCCTTGACTATGTACTCACCTCTATATTTGACTCTCTACTCGCCTCTATACTTGAATTTATACTCGACTCTCTACTGACTTCTCCGTTCCCCTCTCTACTCGACTTTGTACTCTTCTCTATACTCGCTTTTCAATTGGCCTCTCTACTTGCCTATCCATTCGATTCTTTTTGAAGTGAAAACTTCTTTAGCGGCCTTAAACTCGCGTCAGGATCGCTTGACCTTTGAACCGTAACCGACGACTGACGGCATACAACATTAGCTATAGACTGTCTATTTTGCAAGATACGATAAATAGCATCGTAGTCGACTTTAAGTCCTTATGGTTTCAGATAGTACCGGGTTCAAACCTGGCCTTCTGACACTTTTTGTGATTCTTCTAACAGAAAATTAGTGATAGGTTCTATGATTGGCGCTATATTATAGGTATGGTATAGTATGGTATGTTCTTTTTATCTTTTTCTATGTATATAACCAAGAAAGAAAGAAAATGTTTTCACTTCTGCCGGCACTCCCAGAGTGCAACCCGTCTTTTTTTCGCCTCTCTAGTTGACTCTCCCCACTCGCCTATCTACTCGCACCTCTACTCAACTCTCTATTCGATCTCTACTCACCACTACATTCATCTTTCCACTCGCCTCCCTATTCGCCTCTCTACTCAAGCCTTTACTGCATTCTATTTGGCTCTCTAGTCGCATATCTACTCGCCCCTGTAGTCGACTCTACTCGACTTTCGATCTTTACACGCCTATCCACTCGTCCCTATAACAATCTCTACTCGCGTCTCCACTCGCTTCTATATTTGGTTCGCTACTCGACTATCGGCTATCCCTTTTTTCGCGATAAGGGGTAGCCTATGTCCATTTCCAACCTCTAATCCATCTCTATACCAATTTCATCAAGGTATTTTCAAAATTGTCAAACTGACATACCCTTGCCCTATTCCACCCCTTCAACTCCTTTTTTTCGCAATAAAAGGTAGTCTATGTCCATTTTCGAGCTCTAATCCATCTCTGTACCAAATTTGACCAGGATATCATCAAAAATGACAAACTTTCATACTAACTATCCAGTCCTTATCCCTCCCCCACCCTTTTACCACATTATTCGCGATAAAAGGTAGCATAATATGTCCGTTACCAAGCTCAAATTAATCCCTGTACCAAATTTCATCAGGATATCTTCAAAACTGTAAAACTTTCATACCTTATTATCCCCCCCCTCCCCCCTATGCCTCCATTTTCGCGTCAAATGATAGCCTATGTTCGTGCCCAAGCTTCAATCCATCTCCGTACCAAATATATCATCAGGATGTCTTCAAAACTGGCAAACTTTCATCCCCTATAACCCCCCCCCCCCCCCCCTTTATCCTCGTCTTTCGCGACAAAAGGTAGCCTATGTTCGTTCCCAAGCTTTAATCTTTATCTGTACCAAATTTCATCAGGATATCTTCAAAAAAGTCAAACTTTCATCCCCCCCCCCCCCCTTCTACCCCTTTTTGCGATAAAAGGTAGCCTATGTCCGTTTCCAAGCTCTAAGCTATCTCTGTAAAATCTTCTAAAACGATGAACTTTTATCCCAAGGTCCTGGTCCCCCTCTTCTTTCACCCCTTTTCGCGACAAAAGGTAGCTTATGTCCGTTACCAAGCTCTAAACTATCTCTGTACCAAATTTCATCAAGAAATCTTCAAAAATGACAAACTTTCATCCCAAGGCCCTAGTCCCCCCCTTCTACCCCCCTTTTCACGATAAATGGTAGCTCATGTCCGTTCCCAAGCTCTAATCTACCTCTGTACCAAATTTCATTAAGACATCTTCAGAAATGACAAACTTTCATCCCCTATTGCCCCCCTTAAACCCCCTTTCTCGTGATAAAATGTAGCCTATGTCCGTTCTCAAGCTCTAATATACCTCTGTACCAAATTTCATCAAGATCGGTTCAGTGGTTTAGGCGTGAAAGCGTAACATACAGACAGACAGACAGACAGACAGACAGACAGACAGAGTTACTTTCGCATTTATAATATTAGTATGGATGATAAATATGTTCAAAAATGTTAAAAACGACTGCTCCCTGGCCTTAATACGCACTTATAAACGCAACATCTATGTATAAATAAAATTTATACTCTTTTTTAATTCATGGTAAGCCTCAAAACATATCTAATCAATCAATTAGCGTATCACAGGCCACTGATGGACATGGGCCTCTTCCAGTATTGGGACTTTTAACTCAAAACAAACCTCAACTCATATTAAAAATAAAATCAATACTGACACGTGTCACCACAAAATTATAAAGGCAGCAATGGCTGACGTCATTCGACGTAAAACCTTTTGCCCTTATAATTTGGGGACGTGTCATGACGACACAGCGTGGGTTTGAATGAAATTGTAATGGCACCATATGATATATTTTGTAAGAGGTAAAAACGTCAACCACAACACAAAGCATTATTTATGGATGAATGGCTGCGGTGACTTGTATCAATCGATTTGGTATAATGTAATAAAATGTATTTTAAAACGTTAAACATTGTTGTGTTTAAAGTTTATTTAACTGTAGATGGACAGGTTTTTTTTAAAAGGAGATTAGTAACCGAAGCTAAGGTCCATTAATCACTTAAGGCACAGCAGTGTTCGGAAAAAATCACGAAATATCATTAGGGAGGCTGTAGCCCCAGTAAGGGTAAGTGAAATATCGCGTATATTTATTTTTATCATGGTGGTTAATTTTCTACAGTTAATGAGAAAGTAAATATTCTGTTCTTTTAATAATATGTACCAAAAATACACGGAATTTTGTGGGTAGTCTAATGCCTCATTACATATCGCAACGGGAGAGGGGATTTGTTAAAAAACGTCAAGTTATTAATAGACAGGAGGACTATTATTACATTTATCTACTCTGATACTATAATACAAAGATTATAAAATTGAAATCAAAACTCTTATGGCAAACATTACGCACAGGCCAAAAAAAAGTTTTATTACGATACAGGTCTTGTATGGACACCTATATCATTAAATAACTTTTTAATCATAACGATACACCTATATAACCTCCATCTAGACCAAGAAGGTTGAACCTCTACTTTAAAAAAAAAGAAACACGCATGCGCAATCGATGTTTGGCGCCAACATTTTACATTTAAATTAAAAAAAGTTTGATTTTGTTTGTAAAATAAATTAGTTTATGTATTATAGTATGAGAGTAGATAAAGTAGTGTATGACACTATACATAACTTGGTCTTATAACACTCGTGTGATACTATAAAAAAAAGTCGCCTACCGGCTCGTTTTTTTAAAACACTCGTGTTATAACAACCCTTATTATGCAACAGTATCATAAACTACTATTCCCACATACATCCCCCCCCCCCCGTACATTTTCCACAGACAGTAGTTAGTTTTGAATAAAGAAATAAAATCCATGTAAAGCTTCATTAGACTCGAACAATAACGTCAGGGACACACCGGACGGTCGATGGCTAAGGACGTGTATACACGTCGAGATTTGCATAATATGTTTGTCGTGGGTGGGTCTCGCTCAATAGCTTAATCACACCTACGCGGACTAGGTAGATGTGCTCACTGAAACGAACGCTAAATTTGTTCTGCTTTGAGTACAGGAATCAGTGTACAATTGTGTGCGAAAACCTATTTAGGATCGGTTATGCAGATTTTTCAATGTTTTTGTTTATTAACAATGAGGTAAGGCCCGGCTAAAAAACAAAAAAAAACAAAAGAATAAGAGGGAGTACCAAATACAATGAATCGCAATTGACAGAAACCTCTTTATTTCCCTTTAAATATTGTAACGACTTGAAGTGTGAAATAATCAAGTAACTAAATCTGTGTTAACTCATATAAACAATTTTACTACATAGCACACACACATAGGTACATTTAGAAACACTAAATCCAGATTAAATTTAGTTTACGCTAGAACAACGCGAATATTCCTGCAAATATAGAGAGGAATTCTGCAATACTGAGATACAGCGCTTTGAAGCGCTCCAGAGAGCTGTGCTCCGTTGAGCGTCTAATCTAGTGACTGAGAGCGTAAACAGACGACCGCGCTGAATGAAGCACTTTTCAAAGTAAACCTCACGAGTATGTATTAATAGTGTTGCCAGATTATTTCATGCTAACTTTTAAACTCTCGCGTTCCATGATATATAATTTAGAAAATGGGAATTAACGCGATCATGGTATAGGTACTTACATACCTTTGATTGCCTGACGTTTCGACCAGGTTACACCGGCCGTGGTCACAGGCTGGCCGTGGTAACCTGGTAGCCTGAAAGGTATGTAAGTACCTATACCATGATCGCGTTAATTCCCGTTTTCTAAATTATAGATTATTTCATGTTTGGTTTACTGAAAAGAATTTTTGTCTAGTTCTAATTTCGAACTATTTTTTTATATTATATGAGTGAATATGTGTGTCTATAGGTATGTGATGTCATTCCATAATGCATTTGAGATGCTCTAATAATGGATATATCTCACTAGACCTTTCGACCCAGTCATATAATGGGACATGGTATAATAAATGTTACAATTCTGCATGAAATTGTATTATATGGTACGGAAAACATAATTGACAATATGTGGGTACTAATACACCTCTGCCTACTCTTTCTGGAGTTATAAGTTTAGTAGTGAAAATAAAAAACTAACAGCTTATTTTTAAGGCAATAAAAGAATTTACAAAATATTATGATAGAAGGTCGTATGTAGTCACTTCTTAGACATCGTCGATGTGCACGGAGGTCGTTTGAAATAATTTACAACTTTGAACTGAATTACCCACTCTGCGCTAAAAACTTTCACATAAGACTATTAGTTATAGCCACAGTATAACAAACGAACTCTAGTTATACCATGCTATAGCTAAACATCGGTCGTTTCAGTTTAATTATCAGACTAAAATACTATTAAAAAGGTTAAGTGTTAAATACGCATTCACACTAAATGCGTATTTATTTGTCTTGAGAAATTAATTGAGCGTCATGAAATCTAGAAAGTATTTTCATGATGACAATGGATCGAGAATATATTTGATTAAATCTGGATGTTCATTTTCGACTTTATGCTTCTTAGGGTCACGTAGGAGGCATCTTCTAATTTAACTTAAGATGAAAGTAAAATTTCTTTCTTACACTAGTACCTAATATTTTTGCTAGTAAAGTTTTAGCACGTCATGAAGAAAACCGAGGGTCAGCTAAGATTAGGCTGCTTTGTTATTAGCTGAATGAATACTCAATCATTTATTCTTTTTTTATTCTTTTACCGTCTAAAATACATATTAGTATATCTTCAACGAAATAATAAAGAAAAAAAGTCAATACTACTTACGACTTTACGACCTCGAACGAAGCGATATTTAATCACGAAAGAAGTCTCACTTGAGTGAGACTAGGAACAAATTTCTTAAGACAACCAACCCATGGTCGTATGAACTACAAAGGTATATTTTTAGACCCTTCGTTATGCTGAGTGCTACGGAGACTATATTTTCATAGGTATTATCCTATAGTGGTACAAGAAATGAAATATAAGCGGGTTGATAAGTCATGGTTTTGAAGTGTGCTGAATTGAAAATGGTTTTATTACTTAGTAGCTGCTAGCTCGGAATCTGGCCTCGTGGGAACCCGTGGAAGTTCCCGTGGGGACGAGATTTCAGGAGTTAAAAAGTAGTTATGTATTTAATGAAATTATTTGCAATTGGGCTATTTTCCTTTTATCCGATGTATCCGAGCCGATTCAGTTATCTAAATCGATTGATTTTTTTAGACTAATTAGGTAGCAGATAAGCACACAGCTCACTTGATGGAAAATCACATTACACTCATGCTGCCGACTATGTAAGAACAGAGAGTTTCTATGCCGTCAGCAGTGCAGAATACTAAGCAGAAAAAGCCTTTTGTCTTCCCACTGACAGTACAAAAACTCTCCAGTAAGCTCTGGCCAACCTACTCACCGCCGGGAACACAACGTGAGGTTATGATGGCCGTGGTATTCTGTAGGGCTTCGGACTACTGTCTTGCCTCCACACTATAATCTATTTCTGAATAGAATTTCAGCCATATCCAATCAGCCGTTTGACCGCAATTGAGTAACAAACATCTTTACAAACTTTCACATTTACTTATAAAGTTCGTTGCAAGTAGAATAATATTAGGTCCTTACATATGAAATTGGCATTTTATTGCAAAAAGA
The DNA here is from genome assembly GCA_949126895.1 of Eilema caniola. Classification (NCBI taxonomy): domain Eukaryota; kingdom Metazoa; phylum Arthropoda; class Insecta; order Lepidoptera; family Erebidae; genus Eilema; species Eilema caniola. The sequence goes on along the minus strand of OX421488.1, from coordinate 6,250,857 downwards.
AAAACTTGTTTTACAGTTTGTTATTTAGTCAATCAAAGTATGTACCGTTGTTATCTTTGCACTTTTGCCAATTTATAGGCAGTTTTGAACTGCCTCATCTGAATTAATACTTTTCCAATTAAGACATTCTTCTTCGTCCTAGCGTCGGTAGCTTTGTGGTTAAGGAGTCGGCCTTACGATCGAGAGTTCACGGGTTCGAATTATGGCCATTACACTACCGACGTGAACTCACTCCTAGCACAAACAATTTAGCTTAGTTGGTGGGGTTAGAGGGAATATTAGTAATTTCGATAATTTCGGGTGGTAATATTTAAAAAAAAAAACCCAGGCTATCAACTTGGAGTCTGAAGTCCGCTTTTACCAGTCCAACTACGGATCTGGCTAAATTAAGACATTTTCCAAATTGAATTGAAGAAGAAATTGAAAAAGTAGTAATCGGTCCTCTAGTTTCGCCACCGTCTGTTGTGCAGTGTGTGCTCTAACGTTGTCCTGAAGCAGGAGTGGGCTACAGCAGTTGACCAATCTGAGCTGTTTAGCGGCTAGATTTTCCATCATGTTTTCCAATTACATTTTTGGCCATATAGATCTGTCGTAATCGTCTGACCAGATCTTAGGAAGGTGTAGTGAATGACTCCAACGCTGGTCCACCAGACACTAATCAGTACCTTTTTTTTGAGTCAACTTTCGCTTGGGGCGAGATTTGGCCGGTTTTCCAGGGTTAACTACTGTGATTTGGTTCCGATGTATTTGTTGACTGTTTCCGATTATCGTATAGGATCCATTCTTTATCACAAGGATACTATTTAAAATCTCCTCGTTATTGTGACGGTCGAGTAACTTGACGCAACAGTCGACGCGTGTTTGTTGGTTTGCATGCCGTATCCATTTTTCAAGCTTTTTCAGTTTTCAATTTATTTTCAATGATTCAAAATGGTTTTATCACTCACAGCGAAGCCTGCAGCTAACTCTGACGTGGTTTAAGATCGATCCGCTTCCACGAGGTTTATTCTGGAGTCCAAAATTTCCAGAACGAAAGCGTTGGAACCAAAAACGTACAGTGTTTTCTTTAACAAATATAAATGAATATTAAAATTCATATATAGCTTCTCCGTACACATCATTGATCCTTCGAGCTGTTTCTGTAGAGCTGGTGCCGCGATGAAATTCATATTCGAAAATAATGCTATATTTTAAGTTTTCCATAATGTGCATAGTACGATGTCGAAGCAAAATGAAATAGCGCGAAAACAAATGAATTATCACATTCGAAACACAAATAGACAAGCTTTAAATGGAAATGAATTTGAATTTGGAATTCCTGACCAAACGCTGGATTTTTGAGATCAAAATGGCCAGAACGATAAAAGGCCAACGTCACATATAAAGACCTTATTATTATATTATTATTTTACCTTTATTAAACGCTCTCTCGTATGTAACAGACCCAGCCTAAACTGCCGTGATATTTTTCAGACATTTTTCACATTTGGAAGCAACTTAAATTAAAAAAGACGTCAAGCCCAGTACATTTTTTACATCACCTAAATTTACAATATTAAAGTGAAAAATGCAAAGAATTTTGACCTTTGTCGTATATTTCTATTCTTGGAAGAATGTGCTTTATAAAAATACTTCGTGATGGCCGCTCCAAAATTCAAGATTTAGTGTCCATTTTTTTTTCTCTCATAATTATTACAATTGATCTTAGATGTACAATGTATAAGGCCCCACCAAAAATTTTGGGACCCAAGCTAACCGATCCACTTGAAGGAAGTGAAAGCTGTAAAAGCTCCTAGAGGAAAAAGTGGACCTGCTGTGTACAGCTTGGCATAAGAGAGTGGAAAATAATGGAGGCGCCACTGTGCTGTGTATAATGGCAACCATATTTATTTTATTTTATGGTAATATACCCCTGGGTCAGCCGGGGTGTGTCCTGGGTCAGCCAGGGTGCGAGGGATATGTCACAAGACAACCTCACTTCGGCCTAGCACATCGACCCACAGACGGCGTGCAGTTTAGTCGGTTCGAGTCCGACATAACCTCCCCCTTCGGCTCCGAAGGGGGGGGGGGGATTTCCGGCACGTAAAAAAATGGTAACATACCTCATTTCTTTTTTTTTCTTTTTTTTATCTATGGCGTTCCCAACTATTCCGCCAACAACTCAGTTTTTGCTGATCTAAATAACCTATGGAAGAAAAAGTAAATAATTCTTCCATATAAACAGTTAAATTTGAAAAGTGGCCTTAAGGTTTATAATGTGTTGAAGTACAGAGATATGTAATGATGATGATGCAAACGAATAGAGTTTTACAGATGAATGTTGTTAAAATCTATAAAGTGGCAAAACAAATAAATTAGTGGGGAATTAACATAGGCCAGGAGCGTATTAAAGTTGGCAGGAAGAGGGATATCGTTTAAAGGTAGGAGATCATACAGGGCTCCATAGCCTCATTTCAGTATTTGATTTGTTAACTGACATAAGTGACATTTTTGACAGCATTTCGACATGTAGCCAACGTGCAAAATGTAAGTTCAGTTTCTAAACTTTCTTGTAATACTATTGTGACTACTCGTAAAGTATTACAACTTAACACTGTGCACGTATCCTTCAATCTCAACTCGAAACTCATTTTATAAGTGTCTCACTAATTACAACACCTTCCCGCCGCCGTCAAATTTCTTCTCAACTTCAATTTATCAACGTAATCAAGATGAGACAGTTATTGAACTAAATACGCTACAATAATTGACATTAATGTTCCCAACTTTCAGTCAGATTTTGTCGTACTGGTCGTACATCATCTGTTAGTTTTAAGACTTCAGATAGCTATGCGTCATTCTCTCGATTTTGTAGTAACACACTTGTGTCTCACAAATACATGGTGCGGTGCGATTCTTTGGTTAGCCTATGTTCGTTTCAAGTTCCACACTGTTTTAGACTTGCAATTCCATACCATCACATCGCACTGTGAATACGTTACAATCGTAAGCAGTATTCGTACAGACTAAGTTTGCTTGTAACCCTTAGATTTACTTGTACTATGTTTTGGTCATGACAAAGTTTATTAAAGCGCAAATGAATAGACCGTGATCAATTTTTCATAGCCCTCTTTAGTCAATCTGCTTCTTTTCCATCCTATAAAAACTGTCTAATACTTTAGATATCCCTACTTTTTTCATGTGTGTGTCATTTTTCCATAACTACTTATTCATAATGTATTTTCATTGACAAATCGTTGAATTATATAATCAAAACTGCTAGTTTTGTACTTTTTCTTTCCATACTTGCGAGATCTTGTCATTATTTAATTACCCTGACAGCCATCACTTTTAGGGGGTATAAAAAAAGAAAATGATATTACCTACCGACAGATTCTTGGGCCCTGTAGCTTATGGTGATAGTTTCGCCTAAGAATTTTAACTATAACCATATATGGCACCGTCATATACCTCAGGACACACATCTTGAACCTAAGAACTGGCAAACGAGGCGTTGGCGCGCGTGGATTGTTTTGTAACAATCTATGCTTGGTAAATTTGAGCTTGTCCACAAAACCCTGCGGTATCTTCAAACAATATCCAAGAAACGCGTGTACCGCACGTATAGAGCACATTTCAAGCACAGTTTTTGTAGGTACAAGACATATTATGCCCCGAGGTATTGTCAACTTAACTGTATTTATTTTAGTTTAGATACTTCCAATTTAAATCGTTTCTAAGATGACATTTATTATTAATTAACGTTTTAAACACTAAATTAGTCTTTATAGCTTGAATTTATCGTCAGGAGGTAGTGACGCATGCAAAGCTTAATAACAATATTACTGCCGAATCTTGAATGAATTCAGGTGTTTAATTAAGTTCTCAAGACCATCTGTCCTCTCGTAATTAAAGGAGTTTGTTTTTATTTGCAAAACACCTGTCTAGTTGCTTCTTGCGGAGAGAAAGAGGAATGAAAAAAAAAACGATAAAATGGCAAGGAATTAAGTATACTGTAATAAAAAGAGCCTCCGATAGATTGGCCTAGGTTCAGCATTCCAATTGGCCTATGTTCATCAGTGGACTGCGTTTGGTAGATTTATTGAATAATTATTCAAAATAAAAAACCCGACTGATGCTGAAAAGATCGAAACAAGCTTTATAGCAGGCGGTACCCATAAATTTTCATCGGGTTTGAGATTTGCAAATGGGTACCGCCTGCTATAAAGCTTGTTTCGATCTTTTTAGCATCAGTCGGGTTTTTTTATTTTTAAAATTTATTTGATTTTATACTTTTAGTTATGAAATATATATTTTTGTAATTTTTAATTTCCTTCATTTTGATACCCCACTCGATAAATTTAAGTGTTTTTTTACTAAAGTCACTCTCATAATAAATATGAATCTAACGACACCTCTCAAGCTACAATCCATAGAGCGGTTCGGGCTGCAGAGCGTGCCAAGCAATTACACATACATACATACTCTCGAAAAATATAACCCTCCTTCTGGCGCAGTCGGGTAAAGAGAGTGCTATTTGTTGTACTTTACTGGTCAAGTAACATCTATATTACCGCCCACTGCTCTACCCGCTTGATTTACTGAAATAGTTTTATTTTCAGAAATTGGCCAATTTTGAATCCAGTTTTTTTAATTTTTCTTTCCAAAAGAATCTTATACAAAATATGAATTTAAAAAATTAATAGTCTCAGTTTATTTTGGTCCTGGCCTTCGCTGCAGTAGGTAGATAATTTTTTTCTTGGTTTTTATTTGGTATGCAGTTGAAGTAAAATTGCAACTTCTTGACTTATTTGTTTGCCGCATTATCTCTCTTCCTTAATTAGTCGTGAACGTATTGAAATTCCCGATGTTTGCAACAGTTTTTCAATGAAAAACGGTAATTAGTAGAGACATTAGTCTGAGCGACGCCGTAATTACTGCATTTCCCTAATAGAGAACCAATTTTCATTAACTATCACTTGCAAGTTATTCTGCAGAACTGCAGGAAAAGTGTTTGCAGTTTTTTCTTCATTATTAAAGAGAGAGTTTCTATATTATTATAATAATTACCTAGCTAAAACGTAGATTTTTGAAACTTTTGAATAGGTCAATCAATTAAAAAGCACGTACTTATACAGTATTCAGTTTTCACGAGTATCAGAGTCAGCGTCCTGTCAAAACTCATCTAATTTCAGAATTTTCACCTTTTTATAGCTGGCTGAAAACTAATAATTTTAGAGTAAAACTAAAGAATTATTGGGGTCAGTCTTCAGCCTTATGAGACGTTTAGTTTAGAGTAATGAATTAAACTTCAGACCACCGTTTTCAAATTCTCTACGTCTACACGAAGCACCAATCAACCCCTGTCCGCATCCACTAGCACGATATCATCAGCAAATTTGTGAGCAGTCATGGAAGTGGTTCATACTTTGACTCTTTCCTTTGTCGCACCATTAAGATCTAGAATTCCTTGTCAGCGTACGTGTTCCCTTCTTTCTACAGCCCCGGGTCCTTTAAGCAGGGCGAGGAAAAGCATCTGATAATACCTTCAAGCTGAGTGCCGCTATTGTTAACATGGTACGTGTTTGTAATAGTGACCCTCTTTCCTGAGACTTTGCCTTCACCTTACCATCAGGCGAGGTGAAGTCAAATTGACGTGTACTATACAAAAAATAATAAGTTTCTGGTATTGTTCGACTGTTTTCAATACCATACTGAACAGAACAGACTAAGGATGGATCTTTAACGTACTCCCACGGTATTGGGGAAGAATTTTATGTCGCCAACAGCGCACTGGCGGTGCGATCCACGAAATCGATCTTAAGTTATATTACCATAGCGTTAATTACTGTAAGCATCACAAAATTGTACAAAACAGCAACGCGCAAAAGGCGCCATTCAGTAGAAACTCGATGCGTATTGTCGGCAGCAAATAATGACTCATTTATAATGGAGTCGGACAGAATGCGCCTCGCTTGGAGTATAATTATACAAAAGCAATGTCAGTCTTTGGCTTGCTGGTAGAAAACTGATGACATTTGCTTTCAGCCCACTTCCTTTATATTCTCCGTAGTCAATTGCATGAAAACCCCGACGTCAACCGTTATCACAGAAATTGTTATTTTACTGCAATATGTTCGTATTGTCTTACTTACTGAAGGCACTGTTACTTATTGTACTGTATGGGCTGTTTAACATTAGTCAGATGTAGGCCAGACTCAGCCCCAGATGCAACGCTCGAGTCAACAATAGTGCCCAGAATACGGTGATAGCACCTTTACGTCGGACCGAATACAATGATTGTTGAAATGTTAATTCAAATCTACCAAACCGTCCAGGGATAAAGGCATGATCATGTGTATTTTCTGACACAGATAAAGTATTTCTATGCCAATTTACAACAGAACCAGCAAAAAAACAAACATAGACAGAGCTACTTTCGCATTAGGATAAGTACGGATTAAGGGTGTTCCTAAAATAAATAGTCTAGATACTTTAAGTTTTAAAAGGGATGAAAAATAAATCCGACATAAGTGTTTTCCTTCGAACACCAGATTTAGCTGATTAACCTCTACCAACACTTGTTGCATCATTAACATAATACCTCACTCAAGCCTGTCCAGCCAAGTTGACCTTCATCCTACCCTCAATAAATAACAACGTAAAAGAACCTCTAACGATATAGGGCTCCTGTTACGCTGGACGGGTGTTCAAATTAATAGGCTCTTCATTTTCTTACGAATTAAAATTTTAAGTAAATTTATTCTGAACCCTATTTAATTATAAAAACGTATTCGTAAATCCGCTTAACCTTGTGTAAGTGTTATAAAATATATTTTATCTACTCTGATACTATAATACAAAGATTATAAAATTGAAATTAGAACTCTTATGACAAACATTACGCACAGGCCAAAAAAAAAGTTTTTTACGATACAGGTCTTGTATGGACACCTATATCATAAAATAACTTTTTAATCATAACGATACACCTATACAACCTCCATCTGGACTAAACCTCTACTTTAAAAAAAGAATCCGCCGATTCGGGAAAAAAAAAAGAAACACGCATGCGCAATCAATGCTTGCGCCTTGGCGCGAACACTTTTTTTTTGTTCTATACATTTAAATTAAACATAGTTTGGTTTGGTTTGTAAAATAAATTAGTTTATGTATTATAGTATGAGAGTAGATAAAGTAGTGTATGACACTGTACATAACTTGGTCTTATAACACTCATGTGATAATATAAAAAAACTCGCCTACGGCTCGTTTTTTTAAAACACACTCGTGTTATAAGAACCCTTATTATGCAACAGTATCATAAACTACTATTATATGAACACATTTAAAAAAAACAGATGAACTGACGACCTGAAAAAGGTGATTGGGACAGACTGAAGGTTTAAGGTGGAGAATCGGGAGCAATGGCGCACATTGGGAGAGGCCCATGTCCCGCTGTGAACTGCTAGGCTAATTGCTTGATTGAACACATTAGGCATAGCAAAGTTATAGGGTGTTTGAAGTCACACCAAGATCTTTAGGGTCACTTAAATCAACCTCTACTGAGAGCCGGTGCATCTGCTGATTGGCAAAGCGTGCAAACCAAGAAAGAGTGGGTGGACGGAAGAAACATGGTTTTTATCGGAATACCGTGGAAAATAGTTAAATTAATGTCGATTCCATGGGAATTGACTAAATTAAAAAGAAAATTGGATCACCGAGAATGCGTTTTCTTAATATACATAGACAAATTATAAAATACTAGCTTTTGCCCGCGACTCCGCACGCGTGGATGTCGGTTATCGCTGTAATATCGGTTATCGTTATAAATTGTAGCCTATGTGTTGTAAGCTTATAAGCTATATTATTGTAAAGTAACTAACATCCATCCATACATCCATCCATACATCCATCCATACATCCCTCCATAAATCCATCCATCCATACATCCATCCATAAATCCATCCATACATCCATCCATACATCCATCCATACATCCATCCATACATCCATCCATACATCCATCCATACATCCATCCATACATCCATCCATACATCCATCCATACATCCATCCATACATCCATCCATACATCCATCCATACATCCATCCATACATCCATCCATACATCCATCCATCTATCCATACTTACAAACTTTCACGTTTTAATATTAGTGTCCATTATGTTATTTATAAAAGATGCTAAACTAAACTGAAATTTTCAACAATTTAAAAAAAGAATTAAGTCTATTTTGTCGTCAAATAAACTTTACATAAATTTAAAAAAAAAAACGAATAAAATATATACTGAATGACTCTCGATTAACCTTTACCCCTGGGTGATTATGCCCTCTCGCATTGATCAATCATCCGCTATCGAATATGCAAAAATGGCCGTCAGAATATAGAACAACTCGATCAATCTCTCGCAAAACTTTTATAATTACATTCAAATCTTGCTCTAGACGCTTCTAAAGCCACCTTGGAGATGAAAATGTGACGTTTTGATATAAAAATCTCTTCTATACTGCTTTAATGACCGACGTTTTTGTGCCCATTTGTCGGGAATGGTAATAAAATGTGTGATTTATTTCAGCCATGTTTGAGGGTTCGTGGGGAATATTGCGTGGGACAGAAGGAACATTTTTAGAGTTAGTACTTTTAAATTGCAGGATATTAACCTTAAATCAAGCTCTGGTAGGTCAAAATCAAGATCGTTTACTCAATGAGCTGCCAGGTGTCAGTCTTTGGAAAAATTGACAACTTTTTTATTTGTTAATGCAACTGGAACTGTATTTGCAATAAAATTATATATTTTTTTTAATAAAATAAAGTTTAAGTTTGATTAATATTCTGCGAGCTTAATAAAAATCGGCAACTGCAATTTAAACCCTTCAAGCGCGAGAGACTACTTGACTAGTTTTTTCTTGCCTGCCATTATACCTGCTCATTACATGTATTCATGGCGAATGATGGTGAAGGTAATTTTTCAGCACATATTGATTTGTAAAGTGCAGTGATATATCAATTTTTAGATAAGATTTCATTAATATGATCATATTATTTATTTCAGTGGAAGCTTATGAGGATTTTTTTTTTATTTATTTATTTAGATACACAACAAATTACAATCAATCATATCATTAACGATGCATAAGCAACTAACACACATTTTGAAATGGATTGTAACTCAGAACAGTGTATACAAAAAACAGAAAGGGTTACCGTTTATACTACAGTAAATTGATAGTGGTACAAGAAACAGTGAACAAATTATACTACAGGAAATTGACAGTGGTACAAGAAACAGTGAACAAATTATACTACAGTAAATTGATAGTGGTACAAGAAACAGTGAACAAATTATACTACACTATAGTAAATTGATAGTGGTACAAAGAACAGAGGGATTGTTTACCAGGACACAAAGTCTTCCATGTCCTAATCAACCCGTTCAGGTTGGAGGATACCCTTTATGACCCTAATGTAACTGTTAAAATTTAATTCAAAAATGTCGATGTCGACATTATTCTTTAATAATTCATTATAGTGCCGAGCCATTCTTACAATTGGATAATTCCAATTTTGCAAATTTGCAAATTTGGACATATCACTGGATTTAGGTAATCCTATATCCAGTGATATGTCCAAATTTGCAATTAGGACTCCAAGGTCCGTTTATTGTTTTTGATTGGTATGTTGACGCAAGTTCGACCACGTTTCAGTGTTCAGGAAGCAACTGAAATGATTACCAATTCAGCGGTGTCGAGATGTTTCATTTTTTTTTCGTTCTCATCTCTATCCTTATTCTCCTTCATAATCTTCGTGAGCGTTTTGAGTTCCTTGTCCCAAGGAGTAAACCCTGTCTTTTACTTCGAACGCCTTCTCATAGTTCTACTTGCTACGACAATTCTTTCACAGTTTCTGCAGTATGGCTGTGGAATTCTCTTCCCCACTCCATCCACGATAGTCCTTATTTAAATATTTTTTTAAAACGAATTAAAGACTATATTTTCTCTCAATCTCTTAATCTCCACTTTCATGTACACTAGACTTTGCCTCTCGTATTGTAATTCCTCTCTGCACTCCCGGGTTTGCTAGAAGAAAACTCAACTTTGAGTTAAGCTCGCCTTTGTACATAACATCTCACTATTTTGTGTAAATGTAATTTATGTGTACAATAAAGAATAAAATAAAATAATAAAACGTACTCGAAGATTCACTTGATTCAACGATTAACTTAATATGAAATCGAGTCATGCCTTTATTTTACCACGGAAATTTTATTATGGGGTCTAAATATTATTTCGCACGTGGGTAGACATAATTCTAGTTTTACATTCCTGAAAGAATTCACAGGCATAGGTAAAATGGAGCACTATTAAGGTAAGGTTGTTTAACTGGCATCGTATGGCAGATTATATTGAGGTGGTATTTCTATTCTAAGTTAATTCATGGCTTAGATCCATTAAGGACATTACTTCTGGAACTAGAACTAGGACACTAAATGGACTCCTCGCTAAATCCTTTCCTTACCCTAGCGTAGTTTCCGGTTTCATCCGAGCCTCATTTTGGTTTGGTTATACAGCTTTTATGCGGACGACTGCTATCTGACCTCCAAACCCCGAGAGCAAAACCTCCAGCATCGTTCGTCATTCAGCAGCTGCTTAGGTTGATTATGCTCTGAGATAGTTTCTGCCAATTAAATCAAATGAACCTGTTCACATTATTTAAAATCCTGGTATTAATAATAGGAGTTAAAGTATGGAATTGCCGTTTCATTGTAATAGGTACTTCGAATTGACATAGAACCTTCATGGTTTGAGATTTTTGAGTGAAACTTTTTCACACATGGTACCTATGTAGTTCTTCATTTAAAAATGTGCAACATTCGATTATCGACTTTCAGTTGTTTTTTTTATTCAGCTTAGCCAAGAAAGATGGATACTTCGAAAATTAGAGTGATTTTTGAATACGAGTTCCGACGCGGAACTAACGCGGCAGAAACAGCTCGCAATATCAATGTTGCGTTTGGAGAGGGGACTGCTAATGAACGCACCGTGCGATTTTGGTTTAAACGCTTTCGTGATGGAAACTTTGATTTGAAGAACGAACCACGAGGAAGGCCGTCCGTCCACACAGGTGAATAACAATGAATTGAAAGACAAGGTGGAAGCCGATCCGATCCAAACTACCCAGGAATTAGCTGCATGGTTTAACGTTACCTTACCAACAATATTGACTCAATTGCGTCAAATCAATAAAATAAAAAAATGTGAAAAATGGGTACCTCATGATTTGACTGATCTGCAGAAAGAAATGCGTGTTGAAACTTGTGTTGCCTTGTTGAATCGATACAGAAATGAAGGAATATTGGATCGAATTGTGACATGTGATGAAAAGTGGATTCTTTACGATAACCGTAAGCGAAAAATGCAATGGCTGACCCCAGGTGAAACGCCACAACAGTGTCCTAAAGCAAAGCTTACCAATAAAAAGGTAATGATAACTGTTTGGTGGTCTCAGCATGGTGTTATTCACTATAGCTTTCTACGATCTGGTCAAGCAATAACGGCAGATGTCTACTGTGCCGAACTCCGAACAATAATAGCAAAACTAGCAGTGAAACAGCCCCGACTCATGAATCGATCTTCATCATTATTGCTCCATGATAACGCGAGACCTCATACAGCACGAGAAACCGTTTTAACTTTACAGGAACTGCAATTAGAAACTATCCGTCACCCTCCGTATTCGCCAGACCTTGCTCCAACAGACTACCATTTTTTTCGTGATCTGGACAATTTTTTATGTGATAAAAAGTTTTCTTCTCAGGAGGCAGTACAAAATGCTTTCACACAGTTTGTCGAATCTAGATCACCAGAGTTCTATCGCAAAGGCATAAATGACCTTCCTACTAGATGGCAGCAATGTATAGATAATAATGGTAATTATTTTGATTAAATAAATACGTTAAATTAAAAAAAAAAACGAATTTCAATTTGTCAGTACAAATCGGCAATTTCATACTTTAACCCCTAATATGAAAACATCCTTCCAAATAAAAGCCAAATTCGAAACATAAATCGAAATTTCAAGAACTCTCTGCTCTATAGTCATTACAACTTTCGATTCGTCAGAACCACTACAGCTTCGATCTAAAGCTAAAAATAACTTTGAAATATTCAATCCGAAATACCTTGAAATCCCATTTAATTCGTATCTTTCAGAAGCTTCCAGCAATATTATACTCATACATAGTGCCTGGCTCCGTCTGCGTGGAAAATTAATTTCGTTCCCAAGCCACTAAAACCTATTTCCGGGAAAAAACAAACTTGAATGCAACCGAAAATCTTAGCACAAAACTAACATACATTTTCATAAAGTTATTAAACTTTCAGAATCTCTCATAGTTTACAATTAGGTTTTGAAATTCTACCTCCTATACCTAATATTATAAATCTGAAAATTTGTGATGATGTTTAGCTGTTATTCATACTGTTCCAAATAGTTGAAATTTGGCACATGGTCTGAAATAACATGGGTTACTTTTCATTCCGGGAAAAGGTTACGGGAACTAATTTGTTCAAATGGCGTCCCACGTGCCCCTACTCTAGGAATTCCCTAGTTACACGATACCTTATATGAACGGAATCTTAATCTAAATATAGATCAATAGAGCAGAATCTTCGAAAATAGCTTTATTTATGATGAAAAGCGGTTTCATTGAACTTTCAGAGCATTAGTGAATTTATAACGATGAATATAAATAAGCATTACGAAATTTAAAACAATACACATAACATTGAATACGTCTTTGTATTGGAGACCCTATGGGTATAGTCGCCATTGGTATTAGCGTAACTAATTATATGGGCGGAGTAGTCAAAAATCCATGTTTAAAAATGATTGAAAAATCATTCATTGGTTCCAATAGTTCGTAAGAACGTCGGTAGGCGATCCACTGTCGCCCGGAAGACAGATATAGTAGGAGAAATTTGAATTGATTAGGGCAAGGTCTGGTAGTTTAGTGATCAAAGCAATACCCATGTAAGGCAAAGATCGCGGTTTCAAACCCCGCCTAGACTGATTCAAATTTTTCTCCTTTATTCGATTTAAAAATTTAGCATTAAAAATGCTTAAATAGTTATTTATGATACAAGTGTGGTAAGTTGGTCATTACACTCGAGGTGATATTGCACACATTGCACTGCAAGGAAACCGAGAGTATAATGACCATACCTCACGTGTGTCATACGAAGTTTTTCGACACACTTACGAGTAAATAAAAACAAATTTTATACATAATGAAGGTCTCATAAACTGCCATGTACTTATCCCTGGATTTTGGAGGCAAGAGGCTATCACTGGCATTTCGTGCCTCACTTAATATTTCCGGCGGCGTCAAATCAACGTAACTGTCTTCTTCTACACTAGACATTGACATTTTAAACTTGTTGATCAATTATTCGTACTAATAAACAATGCTCACAGCACAGACGGAAAATTTGTTAAAAACGCCGCGCTAATATATTTTTTTCAGCGCGCGGCGTGTTATCTATGCGCGCGCAGATTGGAGCGTAGGCACGAGCAATTACGCTAAACAGCCAAAACGCAAAATGTAAAAAATCTAATTTTTATGTATTTATAAATTTGTTTCACGTTGAATTATTAATTAAAGTAAATAAGTTGTTGAAAATGTATCATATTCAAGGTGGTACACTACTTTTTTTTTTTAAATAGTGTTATTTTTAGTCTTACGTTGAAACGAAACGTATCTAAGTCAAAACTTTTGCCGAGATTTAAAAATAAAACTATAACCCAGTTAAGTTAAGAGCAAATAGAATGCATATATAATATCTTTCAGCGAGGTACCAACTTAATTTGATGGAATATAAAATAAAACACTAGTGCGATCAAGAAAAAAAAAAGCACAAGTGTTTAATAGCATAGTTTATGAGTGTAAAAGCCATGTGATAAACACCACTTTATGAGTAAGGGTGTCGAAAAATTAATTTAAAAAAGTACTATTATTTATTAATATGAAACCAGACAAAACCACTCTGTCGTCTCATTGAATGACAATCATCTAAACATATTCACCAGGTTGCACATTCAGAATATTAGGAGTAGGATCTTTTAGTGTACAGTAGAACCCCTCAGCCAACCCCTTCAAAGCTATACCACTGCCGTGAAGATATAAACAAAATATTACTAGAGTTAATAAACTTTTTTGTTGGTAACTTTCAAAGTACTTATTACTTCCGAAATTTTCTTCAATAAGGTAAGCCTGTAACTTATTTTCACTTGGCAACTCAAGAGTCGGTAAAGTTTTAATATTTCTAAGGCCTCTATTGTGAGACGCGGCGTTCAGATCAGACTGGCTGTTTCAAACGGGTCGCAGGGTGCTTATATCGGACCGCATGCCGTCTCAGGTTTTGAAGGCTGAGATGTACTGTGGCCCAAAAGGTATATCTTTCTTTTGTTCTTCTTCTTCTGTCGAATCCATTGCACATTCTTCTCTTCTCTCCAATTCTGTTTTCCCATTGTGCTGCTACCTGGATCGCGTTCTTGGAGGTGCTGATAAGAAATAAGTACCTAAGCATAGAAGACATTACTTCCAACTAATACATTTAATATATACCTACAGACGCGATTACCACTTGGCTGGATTTATTTTAGGAAATAAGACCCTCAAAGTTGGGAACAAATTACCTTCTGTACGAGAAAGTTTGGTTTAGTTCAGGAGTCATTAGTATTCTTTACCACAAATACGGTCAATATTTCGACTATATACTGTATAGACACAGCTTCTAACAAAATGCATGTAAAGAGACGGTTCCTAATACGCGTTTTAAGTAAGCTTAAACTCAATATTGCCTTTGAACTGTCAATGTATGCATGTTATGGAATGTAACAATCTAACTTGTACCAAAATAGTAACAATTTTTACCCGACTGCGCTAGAAGGAGGGTTATGTTTTTCGAGAGTATGTATGTATGTATGTATGTATGTGTGTTGTTTGATACGCTCTGCAGCCTGAAAAGCTCGATGGATTTTAGCTTGGGAGGTGTCAAAAATTAAACTAAATGGCGGTTTTTAGTAAAAAAAAAAACTCTTAAATTTATCGAGTGGGGTATCAAAATGAAGGTAATTAAAAGACGATTACAAAAATATATATTTCATAAGTAAAAAGTATAAATAAATATAAATAAATTATTAAAAACAAAAAACCCAACTGATGCTGAAAAGATCGAAACAAGCTTTATAGCACATACACATTTGCAAATCTCAAACCCCAAGAAATTTATTGGATACCGCCTGCTATAAAGTTTGTTTCGATCTTATCAGCTTCAGACGGGTTTTTAATTTTTTAATTTACTCCGCGTTAACAGCCATACTGTGTCTATTGAGTTTGTATATTTTCTATAACACATTTAGTTACCGGACTAGTGGCCCACCTGGCTGAAGATTGGGGCCTAGTATAGAGCACTCGCCAATCTCAACTACAGGTCTGTATACTTGCGGATTGGACGAGAATCTAGTGTATGCTTTCTTCTAGGGGTTGGATGATACGACAGTTGCTTTAATAAAAACCAGATAAACCAAACACAGGAGAAGTGATAAGCGGATTGAACTGAAGATGTGACGTGAAAATGTACTGAAATGAAAATCTCGGATGCAAATAGGAACAATGCTAAGATAAATGAAATAAATAAATAAATATCCCACAACATTTCACACAACGCTATCTAGACCCATGGTAAGCATAGCTTAACTAGCTTGTGTTATGGAATCTAGAATGCGGATAAAAATACTTAGATACGTATTTTTTTTTTGTAAATACATACATATTATACATAGAAACACCCAGACCAATGCAAATATACATTTTCATGCATACAAATATTTGCAATGAGCGGGGATCGAACCCGCGCCTCCTGCGTAGCGGCCGCGTTCACTACCGCCACGCCACGGAGGCTGTCATCAAGATAATAAAAATCATCTTTCTGTAGCCGATAGATAGATTTATTAATTGCTCATATCTCATTAAACGGTAAAGTTATAACTGAAAGCTATTATTTATTCATTACAACCCTATCCCTCTATAAAATAGGCGAGGAGCGAACGTTGATGAGACTATTACTGTGCTATTAAGATAAAATGACCTCACATATATACATACTTATCGTATATTTGCCATCAGCTCTACACCAATAGGGTTGTCCGTAATTGTATTATTTTATTATTATTATTATACTTACATCTAACCTTATGCGGTCCCGTGTTGGGTTTTTGATAAGTTATTACAATGTTTTTTGGAGCAGTATAA
The DNA here is from genome assembly GCA_949126895.1 of Eilema caniola. NCBI lineage: Eukaryota > Metazoa > Arthropoda > Insecta > Lepidoptera > Erebidae > Eilema > Eilema caniola. The sequence goes on along the minus strand of OX421488.1, from coordinate 6,234,543 downwards.
ATAAATAATCAAATAAATAATCATTCATTGCAATTGTAAAGTGTACATGGGAGATATTTTATAAAAATGGGTTTTCTTATATATATCTCTTAAAGATACTGAAAACAAATACATTTTTTCGGAATTCTTGTCTGTTTGTCTGTTGTTTTGCGATCGCGCTGGACGCATTAACTATTTGAAGGTTTTTAACGCAATTAAGTAGAACTGGAGATACACTTCGTCAAAAATTACGGCAACAAACTGCCTACAGTGGAGGAATGAAATCCCCAGTTGATGGCCACAGATCATCGCTTGAAATTATATAAAATACATTATTGTGAAGGGTAACCTCAGTTTACTATAAACGATGTTAAAAGACGTAATATAACATATCACAAAGCTGCAACCTCACTACAACATGGAGAAACTGGGAAATGGATGAGCAGGTACTAACAGATTTCTAAGTACCTTTGCGAAAAAATGTGTAGAATAACGGTTCTTTTACCTAAATTTGTGTATTCTAATCAATCAGTTGACCCACAGCACTCCACTGCTCGGACATGAGCCTCTCCCAATGTGCGCTATTACGTACGATCCTCCGCCTTCCGCATCCAGTCCGTCCCAGCCACCTTTTCCAGGTCATCAGTCCATCTGGCTAGGAGGCGTCCTACCGTTCGTTTGCCTTCTCGCGGTCTCCACTCTAGGACTCGTCTGTTCCAACGGCCGTCGGTCCTTCGACAGATGTGGCCAGCCCATTGCCACTTCAGCTTGCTTATTCTTCGAGCTATGTCGGTAACTTTGGTTCTTTGTCGGATGACCTTCTTATAGCTACTTGCGATAGCGAGCTGCGTGACTTTTAGTTTATGGCTAGCCCTACCGTCAGTGTCCACGTTTCGGCACCGTCAGTCATAAAAGGTAGTATGCTTATGATTAGTTTATTTTTAGGCATTGCGGTAGGAGAGATGAGAAGACTCGACGTAGTTTGCGAAAAAATATCAACTGTTCTAGTATCTCTCAAAAACTACTGGAGCGATTATCCTCAGTCTTTTTGTGTTTACTAGCGCGTAAAACCATTGATGGAAGCTAGTATATGATAAAGATGAAGTGTTACATTTATTTACTCCTTAGGTAGGTATGCGTGATTCCATTTTGTGATCTGTTTACGTCCTTCGGGACCCGAGGGTATGGAAAATATTTGCACAAAAATATGACGCCACCTTCCCTCGTTTCATCTGTTGATATTTTTTGTGGAAAAATCTGAGATGGAAATGAATTTTTGGTTTCTGACAATATTGATATCAGTGATGGTAGGATGTTGTAACGTGCTTAATTTTTTTACATAGGTGAGATTTTATTTCGTTATTAGCCTTTGCCCGAGGCTCCACCCACGTGGATGTCGGTTATCGCGAGCAAACATAGCCTATGTCCTTTCTCAAGGTCTAATCTACCCATGTACCAAATTTCATCAAAATTGTTTGACTAGTTTAGGCGTGAAAGACGGAAAAACAAACAGACATACACATACACTTTCCCATTTTTAATATTAGCACTTATAACTTTGGTATACCTGAACAGAAAATTACATTTTTTATTTATTTATTATTTATGTACACTTAAATGGCATTTATAGAAACAAGTAAAATATTTACAAAGGCGAGCTTAACTCAGATTGAGTTCTCTTCCAGCAAACCTGGGAGTGCACAGAGGAATCGCAATGCAATGAGAGAGGCAAAGTCTTGTGTACATTTGTCAATACTTAATATTATGAGTAGGCATACAAAAGGTATACCCCTGACAGAAGGCATTACATGTACGTACATATATATATAATTTACAGACTACATTCACATATATAAAATACTCATGCATACACATAATAAAGACTATATAAATGCATACATATAAATCATCTCAAACCGAATTTCACAAATTGTTTTTTTTTCTTCTGGTCGTGCCATATTTTTAAAATAAACTTTGGTACTCATAGATAGTCGGGAAGACTCTTTCCGATTGGGGTAAGGCAGAGAGTCTTTGCCAGAGACTACATTTTTACATTTGATACAATATTGCTACTTTTTTTCCCATCAATCATCTTTCGCCCATGTTTGTTTTGTTTTAAAAATAGACAAAGGTTCGCCCGCTGTCATATGGGATTGAAAAACCGTAATTGATACCTTTGCCATCCATAATAATAATATAAACGTGAAACTGTTTGTGTGTGTGTGTGTGTGTGTGTGTGTGTCTGTCTGTCTGTCTGTTTTTCCGTCTTTTACACTTAAACCACTCAACTGATTTTGATACAAAGGCAAATACAAAGGCGTCAAGATCTTGAGAAAGGACATAAGTTTTGCTTGGCCGCGATTACCGACAGTAAACAACAAACAGAGGCACGGCAAAAGCTATTTATAATACATGAGACTCATAAAAACAAGGACAGAAGATGAAATGACGTGGCTTCCTGTCCCTGAAGGATTTACTGGAACAAATAATTTTCTAATACATAGTTTCTATTGCCAAAAATTTAAACATATTCTTAAATTTTTTTAGTCAACCCTATCTAAAAAGGTTAGTATCGACCGTATCGTTCGGACGATGCGTTCGCACTCTATTTGGAGAACAATCCATCTATTAGCCGTTGTCAGGCGTAGCCTTTGTCTGAGTCAGACAGTGGGCTAATTACCACGGCCTTATCAGACTTCCTATCGCATCACCCGCTATCGTAGGCGTAGATAAATGGCATTCCCAGATCCGGATTTGTGGGAAGTCGTAAGATATGATTATATTATGCTATTGGTTTAAGATTGGAGACACGCCTGAATCACATTATAAATGTTATCTAGTCAGAATTGTCTCAATATATAAAATATTTCAATGTTATTAGGTATTCATTCTAGTTCTAAACATCATAAAGTAATAAAACTTAAATAAAATATAATACGAACAGCGTAAACTTCTTGTCAAAAATAAATATGACGATAAAAAGTTTGAAAAAAATCTATGGTTCAAAAAATTTAATTGAAAGCTTCACTGCAACAAAACCTTGTTTAAAAAAAGCATTGTTGAATATAAAGTTTTTTTGAAGTGAAACCTTCTTTAACAGCGTTGGATGGGTAAAAAGTGTTAAACTCGCGTCAGGATTACTTGACCTTTGAAACGTAACCGACGACTGACGTCATACAACATTACAACAGCTACAGATTGTTTATTTTGTTAGGTGCGTTAAGAAGCTTCTTAGCCTAGCGGTAAGCGCTTCGACTGTAAGTCCTTATGGTTTCAGATAGTGCCGGGTTCGAACCTGGGCTTCTGACACTTTTTGTGATTATTTTTTCTTTTTGTAATTTATTACTTTTTTTATTATTTTTTCTTTTTATCTTTTTCTCTGTATATAACGAAAAAAGAAAGAAAGGAAAAGTTTTCACTTCTACCGGCACTCCCTGAGTGCAACCCGTCTTTTTCTTTTTTATCTATCAAAAACGAAACAAATTAAACACATTCGTTCTTTATTCAAAAGCATTCGATATTTATGGTAAACTGAAGATTCGGATGTAGATAATTGCTCGTTCCATATAATAATATTTTGGACCTAAAATGTGCTCAATACGTGCAGTACAAATTTCTTGTATGTATGTTGAGGATAGCACGCGGTGCTACGGCCGTAGATAAGCTCAAATTCACCAAGTACTTATAAATTATTACAAAACAATCGCGATTACAGTCCAAGAAATCTGGAACGAGCAATACTTGACGTCAAATCCGCCGGCGGATATAGAGTCAAACGGGAAACGCGGCTTCGTTGGTCAGGACTGTACCAATATTATAGCTATTTCCGGGGCAGATAATGGAAAATATGTATCCAATTAGGTACAGTTAGCGTGAAAAATGCTTAAAAATTTAATCCAAAAAAGGAAAATACGTAAGTTAGTGAATTTTAATTTAAAGATAAAATAGCTAGCATAAATAACGGGACCAACTGTGAATTCACCGTTAGCTTTTTCTGAAATGATTCGACGGCAGTCCAGTGTGATCAGTATATTTACACTGCGCACACTTTTTAAAGTATTCGTGTGATTCAAAGTACAACTACCTATATGTATAGAATACAAAAGTTAAAGTTATCTCTCAAATATATGTACTATTTTTTAAACAAGCTATATGTGGTTTAAATAGAAAAAATTGAATCGGTCTAGGCGGGGTTTGAACCCTTGATCTTTACCTTACAGAGAATTGCCCCTGTAAGGTAACTTTGACCTCTAAGCTACCAAACCTCGCCCTAACCAATTAAAATTTCTTCTTCTATATCCGCCTTAGAGGCGACCGTGGTTATTCTTACGAACTATCGACGCCAATGAATGATTGAATGAAATTTTGAAGCATTTCCTAAGCTAACTTTTCAAATCGATTAAGATAGGAAAAAGTGAATCGCTCAGGTGGGACTCGAACCCACGATTTTTCCCTTACAGGGAGAATGCTCTGACCACTGAGCCACCGAGCCACACCTGAAGCTAAGCCAATGAATGATTTTTCAATTATTTTTAAACATTGATTTTTGACTACTCCGCCGATACAATTTGAATTAATTTTTTAAGCATTTTTCATGCTAAATATTCTAATCGATTAAAATAGAAATATTTTTTCTATTCAAATTGATTTTGCAACACCAAAATTGTATCCCACGATACTGAAACATATCTCCGACAAACGTTTCCCTGCCGAATGATCCACCGACAGAATGTTTCGCTTATGAGTTTTTCATCTACAGAACATTTCACATACAGGCAGTTCGCCGATAAAACGATTCATTTTTGGTTAAATCGACGACAGAACCTTTCCCCTACGAACGTTTCGCCGACAGAATGATTAAATAATGAGTGAACCGACGACAGAATCTTTCACCAATTTACAATATAGTTAACACCCCAACTCAGATTACCCCGACTCGGATAGGTTAGGTTAGAAGGCTAATGCGGGAGCGGAGCGTAAGTAACTCATTATTTAATCGTTCTGTCGGCGAAACGTTCGTAGGGGAAAGGTTCTGTCGTCGATTTAACCAAAAATGAATCGTTTTATCGGCGAACTGCCTGTATGTGAAATGTTCTGTAGATGAAAAACTCATAAGCGAAACATTCTGTCGGTGGATCATTCGGCAGGGAAACGTTTGTCGGAGATATGTTTCAGACCGGTATCCCACATATTACGCAGGTATACATATCGACCCCTTTCTCCAAAAGCTCTACCTACTAACGAAGATGAATATTTCGTTGAATATGTATACCTACCTACTTCTAAATCAGTCTGTAATATGTTAGGTTGAGCTACTTTCTCTTCAATAACTTCGAAATTTGAACGTAAATCCTAACCGAGTAATGGCCGACCTCTTATTTAGGTCAATCTAGATTAGGTACGGTCAGCATCAAATCGATTTTGATGAACAAAGTACTCAAAATGATCTTAATACTTTGATTCCCCCGTGTTAACTAACTGTTCTGATATCTGGTACACACCTTTTAGTTCGGTCAATAATGTAATTTAAATTTAATATTCTGTATTTAACGAAAGAAAAGAAAGTAACATTAATAAATAATAATTAATGAAACTGTTGCAAAATAAGGCTTCTTAAAATGGGTATTTTAAGACGAAAAATTGTGTGCAGTTTCATACACTACTTTATGTTATCTCAGAATATTTTACACGAAAATATAAATTAAATCAATTAATCAGATTGATTTGCTCTTAATAACGTAGTTTTAAGATCATTTTGTAGTCAAGATATTTTTGACACTGACTGTACTAAGAAGATTTGAATACAAATAGAGCATCATAATAATTTTCCTTTGATATTAAAATAAAAAAAATAAACTCGTCATTATTCTAGGATTATTTTAAATGTATTAATTTTGTTTGTACTATGTAGAATAAAAAGGTTTGTTTTTTTCTTTTCTTTCTTCACTACATGGTATAAAACAAAGTCGCTTTCTCTGTCCCTATATCAGTTTGTATGCTTAAATCTTTAAGACTACGCAACAGATTTTGATGCGGTTTTGACGTGACAACGTCTTATAAATTGGTTTGCCGGGTGACACTTCAAGAAACTGCGTTACGCTCCGCTCACAATGAGAGCGAGTGAGAGGCACGCGTCCCTTCCACTCGGGCATGGTTAGCCCGCCTAAGAGCGAGAGAGACAGACATTTTTAAATTGTTACTATTATTTCATCCTTCTTCCTACTATACGAATGAATATTCACATTAAAATTATTTTACCACTCAAAGTCGTTGTCACGTAAAACTTTCGCCCGTATACCGACTTTACAGGCAACCAAATTTTTTTTTTAATAGATAGAGTGATTCTAGAGGAATGTTAATACGTATAATACATGTTTAATATAGTAGAGGGTGCAGCGGGAACGGGTTCTGACGCCACGCGGGTGGAAAAATATTGGCGGTACGAAGTTCACCGGGTCAGCTAGTGAGTTCATACAAGATTGGTACTTGAATTTGGTAAAAAATAGGTTTTTTATACACTGTATAAGACATATATATAGTAAATAATCTTTTTTTAAATGTAAATCATCAGAAAACTCCTTTTTTGTGTACTTACATTGTGTACAGTCGGAAAAGGAGATACAGTTGCATACAACTTTATATGAAAATATGCAACCGTACCTTTTTGTCGACTGTACAATAAATTATTTGATTGGATTTAATTTGAATAAAGAATGAAATAAACTTGATTTGTTCAGTATTCTACGCAGGCAGTAGATAGTTTATTTGTAAGAAACATTACCCTCCTTAAACAGTCGGGAAAAACCATCATCATACATGTAAAGTCCACGCAATATTGCATTGATATCACAATACCCTATATTTACCGTTCTGTTCCACCGTTTCCACATCCTGCACACACCTATTTTGAATACGAATCTTTTTAGCACTTGAAAGATAAAATACAATGGCGGTGCTATCTTCCCTCTCTATGTATTTACAAATGGAGCCAATGAGCTGTTCATTGTACATCAGGGGTTAATGGCGCTTGAATTAAGGCATATCAGACGTATTAGAGTATATAAGTGAGTGTATTAGAATATAAGAGCAACTTTTTATATTTATTTTGGGATTAAGTAACTTTTTGTTTAGAGATTTTGTGGTTATGTAAAGTACACAACAGTCGAGATCAATCCATACTGATATTATATATGGGAAAGTGTGTGTGTGTCTGTTTGTCCGTCTTTCGCATCTATGTCTTAAACAGAGGGAAGAAACGACGATAATTCCGTCCAACTGAGCAGTCCGACTGGAGAAGTACCTCAAAACTACAGAAATCGCGGCCATAATAACCTCGTTTTATGTTCCCGACGATGAGTAGGGTAGCCAGAGCACTTTAGTATTATGTTATCTGTGCCAGAGCTCACTGGAGAGTTTTTGTGCTGTCAGTAGGAAGACCTGAGGCTTGTTCTGCTTTATCTTCTACACTGACGGCACAGAAACTTTGTTCTAACAGGGTCGGCACCGCGAGTGTGACGCCCCTGGTATTGCACACGTCCATAGGCCACGGTAACCACTTTCCATTAGGTGGGCCGTGTGCTTGACTGCCACCTAAGTGCTAGCTAGCGATAACCCACATCCACGCGGCTGTACCCGCGGGCAAAAGCTATTTTGTAATTGAAACGTCCTTTTATTATCACTTTCATAACACACATCCACTTGTAGGTGTACCTACAGGGTTCTACCAACAACATTTGGGCCCAAACCAACTTTGCTGATACCAAATAACCACAATGACGAAAGTCCATCTTTTACAAAGCGCCGCAGTATAAGCGCCGCTTAATTACTGGCGGAAATAAAAATATCGAAAGCATAATCCTTATTAGCATTCGGGGAAAATTAGGAAGGTGCTAAAGATTACTTCACCCAAGGATGTCGAAACCGGTGGTGGCCTTGGATCCGCCGGGGTAAGCGTGAAATATCTTACAGGCCACTTTACACCCGACATCTGTAGCACTAGCACGAACAAATATTGTAATCGTCTCGTAAATGCATTGAGAGAACTGAGCATTGTGATTGGCCGGCTTCACACACACACACAGGTTCACAGTATGCATGCGACCAATCGCATTGCTCCTTTCTCTCAATACGTATACGAGACGATTACGAAATTTTTAGAATATACTGCTTCCGGGCTGTTTGGCCGTGGTCTATGTGAAACTTGCGTTCCAGACGTTTCGTCGATCACTGCGGTAGACATCTTCAGTGGCGCAGGGCCGGGCGACGATGACTTCGGAGACCTTGCCTCGTCGGCGGCTGAGTTGCGACTGATGCGAAGTCTTGAATCACTGCCGTATTTATAGGCACGGTCGGAGCAGGGAATCGACTCACTCGATTCTGATTGGTCGAGCGCTGTGGCACCGACGTACTCGATCCTGATTGGTCGTTTGCACTGTGATACTGAGTGGCTCTCAGTTCTGGGTACCAATCTTTTTGGAGCTGAAATCCCTCTTTGTTTCGGTTGAAGTTGTTGGGATGCTTGAATATTTCGATGGCTTCTCGAAGTATACGTGGGAAAAAAATGTGTAGTGGTAGCTAGAACTTTCGTGTTCTGAAATTCAATGGTATGATTACGAAATTTGTTTGTTGGTGGTTTTATTCAATTCTAGGCCGACATAACCGCCCCTGGCACTCCCATATCCGTGGGAAATTCCGCATGAAAAAAAAGAACCATAGATCACGTCTTGTACTGTTAACTTTGACTTATACAAGTTTGTTCTTATTAAAAAGAGGTCAATATTGACCTAATAACAAATTCAAGCAACGCAGGCCAGTACAGTTCTGAGCAAAAAATCTGTCATCGCAATAATTACACTTCTGAGATAATAAATGGAGGACAAAGACCAGATACTATCTCAGAAGTAATTAAATTTATACCACCATCCAATCAGTGAAGACTTGTATAGAGTTACTGGGAATCTATGCGAAGTTTTAATTGCGTCAGAAGTATTTATCAATGACTAGATGAATGAAAAGGAAGTTACAAAGAGAAATTTATTTATACCGGTGGTTGAATTGTTAAATTGAATACTCTGGTTGAGATTCATAGAGATAGAACTTTTTATAATATATCGGACACTTCAATATGACTTTACCTCGCCTGACGGTAAGCTCACGACAAAGAGAAGTGGGTGGGTCAATGCCACACGGTGCTGCGTCGACAATCCTCGTTTGATGAGACCGTCAAGATGAGCGCCACCATTGTTAAAATGGTGCGTGTATCTAATGTTTACCCTCTTTCCTTCAGCTTACCAGCAAGCGAGGTGAAGTCAAATGGACTTGAAATAAAAAACCACTACAGACAATTACGATGCAACAAATGGTGGCTCTCAGCTTGTTGGTTTCATAAGCTGCTTTTTAAAACCCCGCTAAAATGACCCGGTACTGTTAGAAAAAGGGAACAGGTGTGCTTATAAAGAATTCCACCACAGTCTTCACAATGGTGTATAGACTTATGGGCTTATCGATTTTAACTTTTACGTTTCATGGGAATCGATTGGTGCCTTTAGACTGTCAGATGTTACGATTAAGTCCCACTAATCGTGGTCACAGATTTTTTAGACTCTGGACCTATATATATATATATATATATATATATATATATATATATATATATATATATATATGTGTGTGTGTGTGTATATATATATATATGGAGTCATCTAGGCTAACTCACCTCATTCTTCACAGTGTCATAAATCTGTGACCATGATTAATAAACTATTAAACTAGCTTTTGTCTACTTGTTAGATTATAAACTATTATATACCACATATGTCAGCCAGATCCGTTCAGCCGGGAGAGAGTGATTGATAACAAACATCTAAATCTTCCCAAACCTTCATTTTTATAATATTAGTAGGATTTTCATAGTTCTCAATAAAAAAATGAGAAGAGAACTCACAAACAATAATGACTAGTAAATTCCCAAAATGGGCGCCAAAATTATCGACAAACTAATTTAGTTAATTAGTAGAAGTTAGCCGCAAACTGCTCAACCGCCATCCGCCCCGGCGCGACTAATTAACAGGCTACAATGAAATATTAGTTGCTAAATTGATTTCATTAACTACATTGTAGAAAATTATAGGAATGATTTTAGTAGGTAGCCTAATGGTATAGGTAATGGACTGCTGAGACGAGGTCTCGGGTTCGATCCCAGGTTTTCCATGGCACACACTAATGATTTGTCGATGTTTTTCGAAGTTTTGTGTGTATTTATGCAGGTTTATATGTGCCCGGTTTATGGCAATAGGCTCGTCACCTATTACATTGGGATCTAAATATAAACTGGCAAAATAGGAGCCTAGTTAAAAACACTGCTAGTAGTAGAGTAGGCTTCCACGAAGTGCCCCGGCACGCGGTGGAAGGTGCTAGAAAAAAAAAAAAAAAAAACCGGCGAAATGTGGGTCCTAGCACCTCTGCCTACCCCTTCGGGGATAAAGGCGTGAGTTTATGTTATGTTATGTTATGTTATGATTTTATGTCCCACAAGGTTTCTGCTGCATATCAATGATATGCTGTCTGATGTGTCCATTCATTGTTATGCGGATGGCAGTACTGAAGACGTATATTACACGGACCGTGCAACCATCCCTCAGTCCGAGGTGGAGAAGTGTTGCCAACAACTTGTGTCCGAAATCGATACTACTCTCTCGGGAGTATCCGATTGGGGTCAACTAAACCTATTCCTGTTCAACCACACTAAGCCACAAGTATTTGTATTCACCGCTAAGAAAACTCAATTTATTGTAGCGCCTCGATTTCTGGGCACACCGCTGACCACTTCCTCGAGGATCTGGATCCTAGGTGTCGACATCTCGAACGACGTCCAGTACTGAAGCCATTTATAAGATAAGGTCAAGCTGGCATTTAAGAAACTTGAAGTGCTTAAGGCACCGGTTCGGCCCCACATGGAGCTTGCTGTCACCTTTTTGCCGGAGCGTTTGCATGCCAGCTATTCCCTCGTGACTGGCTCGTCGACAGTCCCACACTCGCAGGCGATGTAGAACCTCTCCGCCTCAGGAGGGACTTCGCCTCGCTGTGTTTGTTCTACCGCCTATACAATGGTTTGTGCTCAGATCAAAGCTACATTCTATCATAGTACCACTCGCCACAGGCGGGGAATTCATCCTCACACATTACGACCGGAAACGGTACCCACCGTGCGATATGAGAGGAACTTCGTCCCACGCACGATTAGGCTGTGAAATGAACTCCCTGCTGCGATTATAATATGAGGTTCTTCAAGAACCCCATGTTACAGTCGTTGGGGTTGCTTCTGGGTCGGCAGCACGAGTGAACTGCCCCTGATGTTGCATACGTCCATAGGCCACGGTATTCACTTTCCATCAGGTGGGTTTTACTATATCAAATTTGTGATAAATTACAAGGTCTGACAATCTGAACCCACACAGGAGACGTGGGCGTTCCAATCACACTCGATCGTAATTCAAAAGAAAGACAGTAGTTTCTTTCGGGAAATACGATAATAATATATTGCCCAAACAAAACTCTTATAAAAGTAGTGGAAACTAGTAAATGCTATTAATATTTGGGAGTTTCGGATAAATAGACAAAAATATTTATATACATAATCCTTTTTACGTTGGAAAGCATGTGCCCACAATAAATGTACGTATACGTCGTTTTAGAATCCCCTGACGACAAAGCTATTATATTTCATGTTTTTTTTTATTTTTTATGATCGATTTATCAGTTGGTGATCAATAAATTAGAACTAATTCTACTAGAGATATTTCTGTCGTTGATTGTACTAAGAAATAAAATAATGGACTGTATGTTTACGTACGTAAACTTTCCATTTTTCTCGTTAAATTACAAATTGCTACCAATTTTTGGACATATTGGAAGTCGCTTATGATTCTCGAGCAAAACCAGGATCCGGGTTACCAGTAAAATTTATAAATAACAACTTTCTAGGAATGTAAAATACTCTTTCTCCAAATAAACTTCAACAAAACCACATCTCACACTCCGTGCGCATAATATTCTTGCAAACGGATCCGAAGTTTTCGTACTCGAAGCATTAATAACCTATATCTCATTGTTAAAGTATTATACGTCGATAAAACACTCACAACTTGTGTCTAATAAAGGCGCCCACTCACTAACAGTTTACCGGACGACGGCCGGACGATATAAATCTGTCAGTTAATCGCAATAACCCACACACTCACAGTTTCGTTAACGATTTTGGACTGACGACTAATACGATCCTATAGTGTGTGGCCGCCGAACGATTCCGGACAGTTCTAAGCCGGACAGTCCTAGGCCGTCAGGGCGAACGAGCACAACGGTCCTGTCGATCGACGTTTCGTGTCAGTTTTTACTAAGATTTTATTCATTTTTTGTACATACTCGTCTATATTTCTTATGCACATAGTCGATAAGGTTCAAAATAGCTAACACCTATTTCCCACAATGATTAGCACGTACTTATATAAGAATAACGTAGTGCAAGCTATTTTCAACCTTATTGACATCACAACAAATTTAGTTTTTTTTCTTATATTCGTGATCAGCAGCATTTATTTATGCGAAAAAACATGTAATTAAGAAAATGTCAATAAGGTCGAAAATCGCTTGCACTGTTTCATACTCTCTATGTAACTGATATTAGACCATTACCGGCAGGCAATCGTACGACCTAAAACTGACGACTCACAACTGCTAGTGTGTGGTTGCAAAACTGACAACAGGGAATTGCCGGCGGGCCAAAATCGCTTTAGTGTGTGGGCGCTATCGGCTAAGGACTGCTGGCCGCCGGACAGATCAGGAACTGCAGGCGGACTGCAGGCGAACTGTTAGTGAGTGGGCGCCTTAACTTGTGTAGGAAACAATAGACGTAACACATTCAAGTGTTATAAGTTCCGACACAATAATAACCTGATATGAGTTCTGACAAGTGCATGGAAGAACTAGAATAATGTTTCTAGATCATTCCACCGATAAAAAATTATATCTCCAATACTTCTACATACATAAATATGCTCATGCCTTCCTCCGGCATAGGCAATTCAATTCTCACTTGCTTCATGTAGCGAACTTCTCCTTTTATCATTAAACTTTTCATGCAAGCAATCAGTGTATGCACTACAAGGTGCCTGCCTGCCCATTCACCCGTACCTCGACTGCAACGGAGATAGCGCAACGATGATACTGGTGGTAGAAATGTAATGGCACAAATTTGTCTGTCACAAATTACGGCCGGGCAGGTACCACCATGCACGATTGCGAAAACCCCTCCATAGTAATCCAATCTCGGTTGGATTGTGTTCAGGGCAAGGGCATAGCCGGGCAGGGGGGATTGTTGTCGCAGCACTAGTGGGACCGGTGGGTGTCACGCGGTGCTGCAACGACAATCCTCTTAGGGCGTAATAAGGGCGTCAAGCTGAGTGCAACCATCGGTACGTGTATGTAACGGTGACCCTCTTTTCTGAGACTTTGCCATCAGCTTACCATCAGACGAGGTGAAGTCAAATTAACGTGCCCTATAATGAAATTGGTTGTTACTTTTCTTGAATATTCTAAGAACAAATCTGTACATTATTATGCATTATAGCGTTGTGTTGAACGCATTTTATAGTATTCCCTCCACGTAGCTCCATATATCTGTTTTATTATCACAATGCAGATTTGTTAAATGTATGTTTCATGAAACTACGTGCAGTGGAACGCAGGTGAAAGTCGTTAGTGTGAGAGGGTAAAAATATATGGTTCTGTTTACTACTAGATATAAGTAAGTTACGCTTTTGAAAACAAAAAATTGTGTGACGGTTCCCTGGTTCAGGTTAATTGAGGGACGCGGAAACTGAATTAATGAGATTATGAATTTTGACACCTATATGAGCATAGACTATAGAGGTTATTTCCAAAGACATAGCGCGCCTTTGTGTAATGTTATTTGTGAGAGTGGCGCTTTGTTGCTGGTCCAACTATGGTGTTAAAAGCGATACCATTTTTTTTATTCCTTTCATCCAGTCTAGTAATAAACAAATAATTAATTAGATTATTTTGTGGAATTTCGACTACAGGATAATCCTAGCACCTATTTCAATCTTTAAATCTAGAATCACTGCTTGGTCGGTGTAGAATCGTTTTATCAATTAAATATTTTGTTCAGTAATTAATTATTCATTGAACACAATTTAAACTTTGTTAGATGTAAAGTTCTGTCAGAAGCTTGTCGTTTACTCTTACAAGACGTCGCGAACTTTGGCACTTATAAAAAACAGTGAGTTCTGACAAACTTCTAAATCTATTAAACTTTTATAATCTTGATAGTCTGAGTTTTTCAAATTGTGTTTTTTATACCGCTGAAGTGGCAGACACGCACACGGCCTGCCTGATGGAAAGTGGCAACCGTGGCCTACGGACGTGTGCAACACCAGGGGAGTCACACTCGTGCTGCCGACCCTGTAAACACAGAGTTTCTGTGCCGTTAGCGTAGAAGACGAAGCAAGAATAGCCTTTGGTCTTTCCACTAACAGCACAAAAACTTTCCAGTGAGCTCTGGCTACCCTACTCACCACCGTCGGGAACACAATACGATATTTATTCTGTGGGGCTGAAGTACTTTGCCAGTGGGAATGCTCAATAGGCTACTTGACTCTTTTTTTTTCTGTCCTAAACGATTAATTATTATTCCATTATACAAAAAAAAATTATGACATTTTATTTTTAAGCCTATAAATATTGAAAACTTTATTTAAAAGATATGATTTTCAAAAACCGGGGAAAACGCTGTCCGCCATGTTGTTCGATAAATCATCTGTGCTGTGACGTCAGAAATATATGTTAACAACAATATGGCATTGGCAGCTCAGTCCACTAGTACTGACACCGTGTATTGTTTTGCGTGCACTTTATGTTCAGGACATATTTTACATTTTCTTGTGCAGTTTGTTCCCTACCGTTTAAGTTGCATGTACCCTATAGCATCAACGCCGTATGATTCTCTTGCAGATCTGAAAAAGTATAATGAGAAATATGTAAGTAGTTATAATTATTTGAAGGTTAATGTTATCATGATATGAGGCTTTACTTCAATATTACTTATTAATTGAAAAATTAATTAGGGAACGTTTGTTTTATTTCCATGAGTATATTAATAAAATGCAATGTACTTACAAAACTGTCTTGACGTTTCTTGGCTGGGTTGAGCAGAAATCAGGATTCGTGGCAAAAAAATTATCAATCATAACCGAGTTAATTCTCGGCAAATTTGTGCTTTCTGCTTTACAAATCCGATGTCCATCATTGTTTTCTTCAGTAACTCGAAAAAAGAATCACCTTTTTCCACTTATGGAAGATGTTTTCACAAAATCACAATCCGTTTTACTCGTACAAATGATCACACATCTCCATGATAATTATGACAATTGAAATTTCGTTGTTCTCGTATATTAATGACGTCATAACATGGACGACAGTGTTCTCACCCGCTGCATTAAAAATATAAAAATGTGTTTTTCAAATTAATTTTATTTATTGATCATGTACTTTTATTTCACGATATCGCTTTTTTACGTTTTCCTAAGTCAAGTACTAAAGGAAAAACTCATTCGATGTATGAAATTAAGTATGAGTCAAGTAGCCTATTGGACGGAAATACCGTCGTGTCCTACCTTCTACGAAATTGCAATTAAATCTACGTTTATTGGAATTACCATTCTCATTTTGTCGTCAACTCACTACAACACACAACTCCTACACTACATTCGAGGTTTCTAAAACGACATATTTCTTTGTCCCCAGCGATGTGGTCGTTGTTCCGGCTCTGGAGCGTGTGGAGCGTGTTCGGATGCGCGTGCGTCGTGTTGGCGCAACGTCTAGATCAGGAGGCAATACTGTCCCCGCGGCCGGGACGCGTCCGGGATAGGGAGCTGGCCAAGGCTGACGAGCCGACGTGCGACCAACTGAAGGCTATGTGGAGGTAAGACTATAAGACTTGCGAGACAAGAGAGTTCACCCCCCCCCCCCCTCTTTCCACCTTCGGAACTAAGCTGACCTCACCAGGAAGCCCGTACAACAGCTTTTGGATGCTCTGCCTCTATGGGTTGGATGATTAGAATATGACTATATTGAAACTGTGAGTAAGTTAGAGGGAATATTAGTAATTTCGATAATTTCGCATGCTAATATTGTTTTCAACAAAAAAAAATGGGCAATAGAGGAAATGAAACCCATAGTATAGCTTCTAAGTGAAAGCCTTGAAGGCAACACCGCGATCACTGCTAATAAATAATCCAAAATAACATTATAAATGGGAATGAAATTCTATCTATCTGTCTTAGCTTTCACACCTTGAGAAAGGACATAGGCTATGTTTGATCGCGATACGGGTGTACGGATAAGAGCTGGCAATAAATAAATATTCTACTATATTATACACAGAGCTACGTTTAAAGAAGCATAGCTTAACTAGTTTGTGATATGGAGTTTAGAATGCGGATAAACATACTACAACACATAAACAATACATTCTCGGTTGTAAATGCATAGGTACATAGTTAATATATATAATGTACCTACACATATAGAAATACCCAGAAAATGAAAATATACATATTTACAATGTTAAAGAACTGCTACAAATACTCAAAAATATCTATTAATAATCACAAAACAAAAGTAAACAATTACCACAAAATAAATAACTGAAGAGTACAAACATTTCAACTACCAACACACCGCTAACAAAAACCGCAACGACCAAACATTTCCGAACATCATTCATTTGATTTCTAAACGAAATTCCCAAGGTGAACTTCCAACAATGGTTGGTCTACCGATAAAATATCATTTACATGCCATAATTGCCGCTTCTCCTCTTTGCGGGAATTCCAATGACCGGTATCTGGCAACATCGAATCTCCCCCAAGACCGACCGACTAGATTTCATTCATGATATTAATTGCTGTACTGTGGAGTTTCGCACTGATTAGATTTATGATGTCCTGGAAAATTTATTGGATAGTATCGGTTGGATTAATATTTAACATAGATATAGTAATATACAACACTACATCATAGTTTCTTAAAGATTTTTTAAACATGAAAAAGAGATAGGGCGCAGCGTACTTCTTCGTCCTAGCGTTAATACCAGTCGCATCCGTAGCATTCAATTAGGAGTCTGGGGTCTGCTTTTACCAGTCTACCTGCGGATTTGGCTGAACTTCGACATTTTCCGTGAAGCAAATGCCATCTCATCTCCACAACCCAAAGACTATATCTGTGCATTGCAGTTACATCAGTTGTTGGATTTTTGAGGGCTCCAACTACCCGTAACAACTGCCATAGATGTTCGTATGGCAACCGGGACCGACGGCTTAACGTGCTCTCCGAGGCACGACCGGACCACTGCAAATACCTATATTCATGCATACGAATAAAAAATACATAATATATGCACGGGAATCGGTCGCGTTCAGTGCCGCTACGCAACGGAGGCTGTCTATTTTCAGGGCGCAGAGCTATTTTTCTGGTAATAAAAATGTCTCTCATCTGCATACCACACAACATATCGAGAAATCCCGCTTATATGTGCTCTTAAACCGATAAAATTGAAATGATGTTAAAAAAACTTACAACGGCATCCGTTGTTCAAGTATTGTAGCAAGTAGTGCTCCAATAAATGTACAGAGTTCAATTTTACCCCTCCGTACTCTTAGGCTCGGCGCAAACGAACCACCAACCACCACCACTGGTGGCCGGCGACAAGCAGTTCACACGAGTTTTCATACATTTTGTTGCAACGTGCGCACACGTATGACCGATGGCCACCACACGCCACTAGCGTCCGCGACTCGCTACTTGTGGTCGCTACGGGCCACACAGACGCCGATACTCGCCACTGTCGTGCTTGTCCAAAGAGAACGGGCTATAAAAAGTGATGATTTCCGACAAGCGTGACTGTCGCTCACTTCTGACACTGTTACAAATTATATAGATATAACGGTAGCGCGCGACCGCCACCCGGTGGCTGTGGTTGGCGGCCAGTTTGCGCCGAGCCTTAAACGTAAACATTTTTTTGAATAAAACCACTTTTAACGGATTTAATTGCGGTTTATTTGTTATTATTTACTATTAGACCGATGTTTCCGCTACTTTTCAGCAGCTATTTCCACGGTTAGCGCAAACCACGAACATGGCTGCTGAAAAGTAGCCGAAACTTTAGAAAATATCACGTAATCATTTCGGTGCGCTAAAGCTAAACAGCTTGTCTTAGGAGTACATTTGACATTGAATATAGGTATGTCCTTGGTGCATAAGAACTCTTTATTACACATTTTATTATAAAAAAGAAGGATTGATATTATTGATATATTATTTTTAATACTATTCTAGAAAAAGTCATTAATGTAGGTATCAAATAACATTATAATAAACAATAACGTTAACAATAACATATTTCATCTCAATTATTATACTTAACCTCACTGTTGCCAATATAAACGGTGAATTTATGCCTTTGAATAATCTGTAGCCACTACGTTTCGGGCAATCGGTTTCATGAAACGCATTTATCACGAAACGAAAGAGGTCGAATACGATACGTGAAACTTCAGTTCGAATTAAACCCTCCCGTAAGAAAAGTAAAGTGATTTCATAGTAGCTACTACGCTAAGCTACGTTTTTCGTTCGTATTTCGTGCGAGCCCGAAGTTTCCGATGATTCATGGTAACCCTCTGTTCCCCGCGTTTTAATTAAATCCCGTAATTCATACTAAACAATGGCCGCATGAAGAATTAGATCATAATACTTCAGAAAGCTTGTTCTAATTGACAGCAGGTGCGAAACCTTTTCCGACAGGATAAATCCACTCTAATGTATAATGGAATACGCTAACAACTTATAATCAAGAGGGTTTCTGAAGCAAATTTGTGTAGGTAGGTATATAGATTCGTTTGAGATAAAATGTATTCTAATCATTGAGATTTTGAAAGGAGAAAGTGACAAAGCGAAATTGATAATTAAAGAAAAGTACCTACATAATTTGACAAAATATTCTTATATGGCATCAACTTTCAGATAGTTTAGTCCTAATTTTAGTAAGTCGAATTTTTTTAACATGGAATACCGCATTCCGGACCGAAACAAACAATAAATAAACTGATTGATGGTGATGAAGACACAGTCTTCTCCAATCTACACTACTATTATAAAGAGAAAAGATTTGTGTGTTTGGAATGAATAAACATAAAAACTACTGTGCCGATTTCAAAAATTCTTTCACCATTGGAAAGCTTCATTCGCCCTGAATAACATAGACTATATTGGATTTCCACGGAAACGTTTTTATCACCCACGCGAAGCCAGGGCGGTAGTTACAGATATTTTGCTAGTCTATTTCTTATGTACTTTTCTTTTTAACTTTGATTTATTATTATTTATCACTATTAGAAACGAATACACGGAATATCCATCACCAAATCCTCAATCAATCAAGTGAAAATAATCTTTACTGCTGTGGTTTTCCCAAGCAGCTACAATATGGTGTTCTTCAAGAAGGGCATTAGAAAGTTTCTTCAGGGTCGGCAGCGCGAGTGTAACGCCCCTGGTGTTGCATGCGTCCATAGGCCACGGTGACCACTTTCCGTCAGGTGGGCCTTGTGCTTGTCTGCCACCTAAGTGGTATAAAAAACCTTTCTAGAATTGCCATTAAAGAAAAATAACCGTCCAATAGAAATGTTTCTCATATCGGTTTTATTATATTGTAAGCTACTCGTAGCTGCTTGGCCGAGTGCAAGCGATGTCCGTGCCTCAAATACGAATCGTAATCTGTGGTCATGGTTGTACTGTGGTTGTATACTCTGTAGAACTACTTTAGTATTGCTCGTTTTCTCTTGTTTCATATATTTTGGATCTAAATCGCGAGACAAGCGAGGCCCTGACGCGCGCAGATTGTTTGGTATTTTTGAAGTGAAAACTTCTTTAGCGGCGTTGGATGGGTGTAAAATGTTAAGGATGCGTCAGAATGAGTTGACCTTTGAACCGTAACCGACGACTGACGTCATACAAGATTAGGTAAAGACTATCTATTTTGCAATTTACCATTGATAGCGTCGTAGCTTAAACGGTAAGCACTTCGACTGTAAGTCCTTATAGTTTCAGATAGTATCGGGTTCAAACCACCTGGCCTTCTGGAACTTTTTGTGATTAGTTTTTCTTTTTGTAATTTATTACTTTTTATGATTATTTTTTCTTTCTGTAATTTATTACTTTTTGTGTTTATTTTTTCTTTTCATAATTTATTAATTTCTTCTGACAGAAAATTAGCAGAAAATAAGTGATAGGTTCTATGATTAGCGCTATATTATAGGTATGGTATGGTATGTTCTTTTTTATCATTTTCTATGTATATAACGAAGAAAGAAAAAAAGAAAATGTTTTTACTTCTACCGGCACTCCCAGAGTGCAACCCGTCTTTTTTTTTTATAATCTGTGCTTGGTGAATTCGAGTTCTTCCACCGTCGTAACACCCCGTGCTATCCTCAAAAGAAATCTAAGAAATGTGTACGGCGCATATAGAGCATAAAGCACATTTTAGGTCTAAGAAGATGTCTCTAGCAATAGTACATTATTTCAAAAGGCAGCGAAATAGTCAATTGCAGGGCGAGTATGAGTTTGAAGGCCGAGCCGCAGGCGAGGACTTTAATGATACGAGACAAGCAATTGCCATTTCGGCCGAGGCATATACAGTGCTTTTCTTAAAAAAATGCAAGGAAATAAAAAAGGGCCTTTTACATAATAAATTTAATTTATTAACAAAATAACGAACTGCGCTTTACCGCCAATTTTTATTTTTATTTTATAGTTTGTGCCGAAAGGTAAACGCATCTGTGGCTATACAGCCACGAGAACGCAATGTGTACGATAAATAAAAGAGTTCGAAATTCAAACAGCACACCGTTTCATGCAACATTGCCGGGGGACTTTTCATTCCAAATTCAAAGATCGCGCCGGTAAGCGATTTTGGTTTTTCAGTCTACATAAGTATGATACTTCGCGTGTTCTTAATTCAAAAGTAATGACAATATTTCCACGCATGTTTAAGAAATAGTACATTACTGCCGCGGCCGCCAAGTGTTGTGTTGCTGGACGATCGTGAAGTATGCGGGCCGAGGTGCAGCCGAGGCACGCATTACGGAGTTCGGCCACGCTCAGTTGTGGTCAAGGCTTGTATAGTGGTTTTCTCAAACAATGCGCAGAAATTAAAACTAAGTAGTATCTAGGCAGAACTTTTTAGTTACCTACTTTTCAAAATCAATGACATCAACGAACAACAGTAATTTTTCACGCGGCAAAATGTTCATTTGTTTTTTATTTTTCCTAATAAACAGCTTTCTATTTGCAAGCCAGTTCTGTATTTAAATAATGCCTTGGATAAGCTAAGCTTTTTGAGAGCCTTCGTGGCGTAGCGGTAGTGAACGCGGCCGCTACGCAGGAGGCGCGGGTTCGATCCCCGCTCAGTGCAAATATTTGTATGCATGAATATGTATATTTTCATTGGTCTGGGTGTTTCTATGTATAATATGTATGTATTTACAAAAAAAAACGTATCTAAGTATGTTTATCCGCATTCTAGATTCCATAACACAAGCTAGTTAAGCTATGCTTACCATGGGTCTAGATAGCGTTGTATGAAATGTTGTGGAATATTTATAAAAAATAAGTTACCTCCTTGGTTGCCATGGTTCGGAGAAAAAGATGGTTCTATTTTAAATTACACGACAGACATGAGATTACATAGTAATTAATTTGGCCGAAAACACACGACAGATATGGATTTTCATACAAGTTTTGCCGGCCGCTGCTCGCATGTACGTCAATTTTGATTTATCTCGAAGAAGGTTGGCAAAATAATGTTCAAATTTCCAAGAATGATTGAGAAAATTAATAATAAGTTCATTGCTATAAAACATTGTGCAGACTGTACTAATACTTTACTAGAGGGTAATAGATAAACATTATATTTAGGATCAAAATTATGGTCGTGTGAGAAATTTTATTACTATTGCGACGTTAGAAATAAATACCTATGAACGGCATACTTACATTAAAATTTTAATTTCGCGTATCTACTGCCGCATAAAATGGGACGAGCCTATTTTCGTCAACCTAGACAAAAGTATCAGAGAGCAGAAACTAAATAACAAATCGGGTATCGAATTTTCTACTGCTGGGCTTGCTACGCGAATAGTACTCGCCGACGCCTCTACAACGGCGTAGAGACGTCTGCAACGTGTAGAGCCAACGTCATTTCATTGTTTGTATAACCATATACATACTCAACTTTATATCTAAGTTAAATATTACAAGGCTTAATAAAACCACTTAATAATTTGTTAACAAATAAGGTAAATGGACCAAAAAAACGCCCAGCCGCCGTAAATAATCAGATTTTAAGCTCCATTAAAGCGTGGAGCACCGCTGAACTGAAAATGCCTGACAAAGTGTAAAGCTTTGGTCTGTAGCACTTTAGCCGCTTACGAGCTTATCCTCTCAGGTTTACTGTTAAGTATATTGCTCGGGACATATGTCTTGGACATAAGATGTGCTCAAAATGTGCTCCTAACACGCAGTGCACGTTTCCTGGTTCTCTTTTCAGGATAGCACGGGGTTCTACTGCGGTGGAAGACCTCAAATTTATCAAGCATAGATTATTACTCAACAATCCGCGCCAGCCAGGTCCTTGTTTGACTCGCGATTTAGATCCTACAAACGTGTCCTGAGGTATATCGATGTTGCGAAGGTCCACGACTGAAGCCGAGACTCAATCAATTAGCTTTTGGCAGTCCACTGCTGGACATAGGCCTCTCCCAATGTTGATAGGCTTGGCCTGGTGTTTCCACGCTGGCCAGACGCGTTGTTACAGGGTTTTATTTCAAGGTTTCCTTCTCTCGCAGTGATATCATCTGTGTATTTCTCCGTTAGTCGCGACACCCTTCGGAAGAGATGGGCTGGTGATACTTGTATTCTTTTTCCATCACCACGCGAAACAAAAACACTTGTACCGCGAAAGACTACAGTCCGTCCACATTTTGTTGCTGGCATACTTACAAATGAATTAGCAAAAAGCGAGCTAAAAGTGTATCTACAAATAACTAAGTATCAAAATTGCTTATTTATCTATTTAATTTCTGAGTTCCGTTCCAAATTTAAAATTCATTCCCACCTCATTTTTGAAGTGTTAATTTCTTTAGTGCTGTCTGAATATTTTTTAAGATAGGAAAAAACCATAGTAATCGCGACACCGTTACCCAATACTGACACCTCTTGGGATAGATTATAACCATTTACATGTGACACCTCTGTATCTACATTATATTGGCTAAGTATTCGCTTCTGTCACTGTTTTTTTTTGTTAAACAGCTAGGCGTAAAACCAATGACTGCGTTTTTCTTTGTAGCTTATATAGGTAATTACTTATTCAAGGCAGTTTCAGTTATTTTCACTCTGTTATAAAAAGATATTTATAGAACAAAATTTTCATCTCAATTTCATACCACCTACGCTACGCCCGTCTCCCAGTTATCAGATTTCGGAAGCCGCTGTCAGTTTTTAATTACAGAAAAAAATGTTAAAGATGAATTTCAATATTTTGCGTTACATTCTTTAATTTTTTCTACCTTCCTGGAATTTCAAGAACTTTCACGATAATTTCATTCAAATAATTTGAGGTAAATTTGAATGTTCTTATTTAATTAGAAAAAAGAAACTTTTCATTTAGACTACAATCACGCCTCTATCCCATTAGGATAGGCAGAGACAATATTTTCCACTTGCTACAGTCCTGGCATACAGCTTTCGCTTGTGAACCTATACTATATGTATATGTATGTAATGTTTTCACCCTATTTTAGTCTGCTTCACTTAGTACCGTCTAAAAAAGGATGTTCCTTTTGGTGTATGTGATTAAACATTATTATCATCCTCCGAGCCTTTTCCCAACTAAGTTGTGGTTGACTTTCAGTCCAACTACGAATAGACCAAACAACCATATTTTCCAAGAAGCGACTGCCATCTGACCTTTATAACCCCCTGGCAATATCGAATTTCTGTAGTTAGATCAGAATTTTTGATACATAAATATGCATTTAACACGTTATTTCCCTTGTTTCAGATTCTCGAAGCGACAGGCGCGTGCGCCAGAAATAATGAACGAAGTGAGCTCATATCGCGATCCGCTGATGTACAATGAGTGGCCTGTCTACACTGCGATACCTAGAGCTGCGCCAAGGTAACAAAATTAGAAGTCATGGTCACTAAAAAAATCCTAACTTTTACGTCCACTACGTGACTGGACGTCGAAAAAATCAATTAATGTCGACGTCATTCAATAAATCGACCAGGTTTCCTATCCGACACTAAATAGGTTGTATATCTACCCACGTTTTACATAGTCTATAGCCTCACCTGATTTCGAATATGATTGTTAATTATCTGATTCCCTGCTGTGATTTTCCTAAGTGACTACAATATGGGGTTCTTCAAGAAGGGAATTAGAAGGTTGCTTCAGGGTCAGCAACACGAGTATACCGCCCCAGGTGTTGCATACATCCATAGGCCACGGTAATCACTTTCCATCAGGTGGGCCGTGAGAAAAAAAACCGATGAGAGAGCTTACTCTAACGAGAAGTTACCTAAGCAGCGTTACACCATAAAAAAATTATGTAAACCTGAACATCTTTTGAACGCCTATGGACGTACCCATAGGCGACAAAGAGAAGTAAGCCGGAAAAAGAATTACATAAAATACAATCATACATATATATATTCACGCCATTAAATCCCCGAAGGGATAGGCAGAGGTGAATTAACACCAACGTTTCGCCAACTATGATTTTCAGTCCCACGTAATAAGGGGCGAGCCTATTGCCGACTAGCCGGTACTTTGTCTTGGGCTGTTTGTTGTTTACTGTTGGATAGAGAACTACTCTATCCTTTATTTACCTTTTACAATAGTACATAATTTAAATAAATTATGTACTATCATTCAGAGACCATTTCAAGTGTAACAAAATACAATGAAGAGTTCGTTGGACTGTGATTCTGATTTTGAAATGAGCACATTTCAAAATTGAAATGCTTGTCGTAGCGTGACGTAACGTGATATGACGTAGGAAGTGTGTAAACATACGTCCCTGGTGTGATTAAGCATGTCTATCATCTTCAAAACAAACAGGGTTACTCCACATTACGAATATAAATGAGTTGGTAAGTACAGCTGGGGTTAATATACGTAAATATATGTAAATTGCCACTATGAGACTGTTTACTCTCCTTTATACCTCCTTTTTTAAGTTGGGAAGAACCTTGAGTTGATAAAAATCTCGGTACATGAGTGAGCTAAGCGTCCACCTTTCGGCATCGTACGCATCGGACGCATCGCATGAAACAGTGGCCTGGCAATGACGTCGCATTTCGGTATAAAGGGTAGGGCAAGGAAGTCCGGATATAGTGCACAAGATACCTATTTGTTCAAAAGTTTCAAAGAAATATCTGTTACAACGCCATAATCATGTACGAGCGTTTGTATGAAAAGATAGACGGGTTGGCCGCTCTTAAATCGTGGAGAATGATTTTCATGCCAATAAATGGTGTCACTACCATGGACGCCAAGATCGTGCGAAGTGGAGGAGTAAGAGTTGGATGTTAGATCCTGAGCCCCGAATTCACGTTGGCCTCTGAATGCAATCAGGAAAACATGTCTCTATGAGGATGATGATGAGATGAATGAAATGATAAGATGTGTGTTAAGTGCGTGTTTTGTACCATTGCGTAAACTGCGCTTGAATGCATCTTCAGTGGGTTGCGCTGCGGTCGTTTTCAATACAAAGAGATCTACTTGTGAATCGTCGACAATCCCATACTCGCAGGCGATGTGGAACCTCCCAGCCTCAGGAGGGACTTTGCCTAACTGTGTGTGTTTGTGCTCCAGATGAATTGTTTGACATGATGCCGACAGCTTTTGATCGTCACAGATTACAACCAAAAATGGTGCGTACCGTGCGGTATGAAAGGAACTTCATCCCACGCACAATCAAGCTATGAAATGAACTCCCTGCTGTGGTTTCCCCAAGCGACTATAATATGGTGTTCTTCAAGAAGGGCATTAGAAGGTTTCTTCAGGGTCGGCAGCGCGAGTGTGACGCCCCTGGTGTTGCACACGTCCATGAGCCACAGTAACCACTTTCCATCAGGTGGGCCATGTGCTTGTCTGCCACTTAGTGGTATAAAAAAAATTAACGTAAGATCACGCATTTCCGTACTATGCTACACGATTCGGGGCATCTTACCAACTTGCGGCTTATACGACACCTAAAGGAAAAAAGGGAGGGTCCTTTTATTTTACTTCGACGCCCACGCTTTCAACATAGGCCTAGCTTCCAGAAAGCTTCTCTCGTCCCATTTCATCACGCCTCTGTAATCATTGGCAAATTTTCCTGACAGTATTCGGATCAATCAATATCTTAAAAACTTCGATCCTCAATTTATATTTCGTAATTTCTTTATTGGTCTCAGTACAAGGTATTCAGACATTCAAGGAAACAGCTTTTCATCAAGAATAGAATTATTTATAAAATTTCTGTTCCTTTGGTCTATTTTTAGATGAATTTGATAGTTCTTGTAAAGGAGCATTGAATTAGTTAATTACGTTTTATTTCTCCAACAAATTCAAATATATTATTGGTAGCCTCTCTATGCTCGATACAAAGTGTGCAATGAGTATTACCTTTCAAGGAACTTTCACAAATAAAATAGGACAATACCCACATCTTTTTTTACTTAATCTGTGATGGTGAAATTCTTGCATCATCTTGCTGTTTCATCAGTCGTAGATATTGACATAACATCTCTATTAGTCGGTGGTATCTTAAGACCCACGGTACAACCAAGGGTAGCGCCAGGGCTACTATGGGTCTGAAATGCAATATGTTTACAGTCGTTATTACCGGCAATTTAAATTTTGCATCTAGTCCATCCCAGCCACCTTTAAAATGAAATGATTTGACTGGTGATTGAAACATAAGCACGCAAAAGCAAATAATTTTTGTACCACGGTTATTGCAAACATTAGCATCGACCGATACGTACTGATTTATTGATAAACTTCAAGTCAAGTTTGTTTCCAGTTGTTCTGTTGCAAGATCCGGGGTCAACTTCACTAATTGTGAAAACATTTCCCGTTTATTATTTGTAAATTTGTTCACTCACGTGTTATGCCCTTCTGATTGATTTGCAAAATCTCTTAATAGTTAATTTCTTAATAATCTTGAATCTTGAGTTTTGATTCTCGACTCTTAAATCTTGGATCATAAATATTGAGTATTTAATCTTGAATCTCGAATCACGAATCTCGAATCTAGTAGAATCTTGAATCTTGATAACCACATATTTAATTAAATGCATGATACGAACGATTGCCTATAATTATTTCACCGTGAAGACACCGGAGGCTAGAAGAATGATATATCCATAACGATTACCTATTTATCGAATGCAAAAAAATTACTACTATAGACAGACAATTGTCTGAAGGTGTAGTATATCTATAGACTAGGGTCAAGACATCCCTTGTAAAGAGAAATAGACATAATTAAGATAAAGGTGAACGAACCGACAATAGGGTGAAATGGAAATCATTTTACCGGCGAGACTGTAGCCATTAAACGTATAGCAATCTGTTTACACTGGAGATTGATGGCACTTGGTGGAATCTACTACACATATTGAATAATAATGACACTTGTACTTCTCCACACTTTATTTTTACTTTTAACCTGACCGGTTTCACCCCCTGCATTATCAAAGGTTTACGTACGTAACAATGGTTTTAAACTATTATTAATCTTTGATTTATTATTAGGTAACCATTGTTACGTAAACCTTTGATAATGCCGTGAGGTGAAACGGGTCAGGTTAAAAATAAAAATTAGCTGTGGAAAAGTAGAAATGTCATTTTATTCAATATGTTTAGCAATCGTTTATTGAAAGTGATCAAATCAAATCAATCGGTAATCATTGCTTTTATTAATGACAATCAACATAAATAATAATGTCAACGGAAATTTAGGCGATCAACTTAATTAAATCCATTAATTCGATTAACAAGCACTCCATTAAAGACTTAATGGTGTCATTAGCAAGTATGTGTTGATAGCATTACATTGAACAGAGATTTATAGTTAATCGCGTCACTTAGAACAAGTAATGGCAATAGGTACGACATGCATAGATTTAACAAGACTGTGAAGTAGGATTAAAAATTAGCAATCGCATAATAGGTCTGACATGTTTTAGGATAAATGTCCTATAAAATAATAAAATATAACAGGCGTACATTGCCCTACTAAGATCCTTGAGACCCGAGCAAAATTCACCTGCAGATTGGCGAAGGTTTTACTGTCAGGGTAAGGAGAACAGACAACAGTTACTCGCGTTAAAGCCTACATGCCAATGAAAAACTGTAAGCAGAAATCAGGCTTCAAAGGGCAAGCTTTATACGCATCTGGAAATGAAATAAAAATCTACTAAAAATTATATAGCAAGACAACTATATTACACTTGGGCTGACACGAGAATCGAACCTTATACGCCATGAGAGTAGTCAAGGACTTCGAGTGAAGGAATGTACTGCCTTACTTCGCCCGAAGCCCGAGATAGTGACGTGTGCCTCGTGGGTCTTGCTCAGTGAAGTGAGAAAAGCCTCCGATTTTCACGAAGTGGCCACCTGCTTCAGCGCCAGCTGAGATTCCTTACTAGGGCATATACGCACTTGGTAATACTCAGGGTCCCTCCGGTTGTAAATTTCCCAGAACTGAATACCATATCGTTTTAATCAGTTTGCCGTTACGTAGATACCCAAGAGGGTTCCTACAGAGAGGAAAAAAAGACAGCAATAATAAAAATAAACATTCTCAATTGTTCTAGGTTTAGATACCAATATCCAGCAATGTCCCGCGAGGCGTATGGCAGAGTAGTCACCAAGGCGCCCCCGAACGTGGTCCGCACTCCTGACTATGACGAGGTAAGTTAAACCCGATGTAGCAAAAATTCATAATTGTTTCTTGTGTAGCAAACAAACACACGAAACACGGAGGACGCTGGTGTGGACGTTCGCTATAGCAAAGATATCACTAATAACTATTAAAAATGAAGATAAAATAACAGGAGCATTAAGAAAAAGATAGCATATTTGTCGCAGCCGACTAACTTAATCAGCCGTACAATGAACTGCCTAGGCTCTTTACTAAACTGCGCCGTTCAATTAGCGGCCTGAACGATGTTCAACCAGTTGATTCAACGGCTAGGCTTGGATCGATGACGTTTAATTACTTGCCTAGCTTTTTTATCAAACAGCTAAGAAAATTACTTATTTCTGCATAGTTATAAAAAAAATAACCACGAAGGCTTAATGGGAAGTATACTCCGCTCAACTCTCGCATTAGCCTTCTAACCTAACCTATCCAAGTTGGCTTGCGCAGCTATACCTATTAAACCTATCAGTAACTTTCTGTGAATACACCTCTATTTACCCCCTCGAGGATTCACAGGCGTAAGTATATGTATGTATGTACCTAGGTAATTTTCTATCTTATTTTTGGGTGGTGACCCATCTTACAAATGGCCTAAGTATTAGCCAGCCAGTTTATTAAATATTGTAATAAACGTTACGGCTGAATTTCATTCAAGCCGTTAATTGAATGGTGCCGTTTTGTTACCAGCTTAGGCAGTTAATTAAAAGGCTGACTAAGCGACTGCGAAATAAACACAATAAACACTAGTGAACACAAAACGCGCCAGCACAAAACACGAACGAAAGACGTAGCATTTAGCCATTCAGATATAATGAAGTTACTTTAGGGCTGTCACGTAGGTACCGTCTTCGGATCAAATTTCGAGATCAGCGTATCTTTGGAACCAATCGCCCGAAATTACGATCCGCAGCTGCGGATATTTTTTATTATAATTTCGATGACAATTTATAGAAGGAACTAACGTATTTCTGTTGTTACCTGATTATGATAATAAGATATCTCTCGAAAATGTATCTTGTATATACGGCTACAATCAAAGAAATCAAAGTATCAATCTTCGAACCCGTGCCAAAGTTGGTAAGTCATACTTAACCAAATTGGCAAACTTTCCGAATCACGTGATTGTTTCAGATTTCAACATCCAATGAGCAAATTCACTTCGAACTACGAAATTACTCCATACTTCGATACTCCCGTACTGCGTATGATTATTAAGCGGAAAACGTTAAAAACTTTAGCAAAGTTAATAATTCATATTATTGCAGAAGTTTTCCGAACACGATGAACGAACTTATAAATTGCTGCCACTCAATATTTCGCGTGCTTACTGGAATAGCAGAATTTCTCAAACTTATGTTTGGGATACGCCGTTTGTTGTAATCATTATATTCATACTAGCTGTTGCACTCGGCTCTGGGTGCGTAGATATTCAATCCCGTGTTCGCAATTCATAGGAAACTTCGTGGTTTCGTGAGTAACGATGGGCACACAAATTACTATTAGGTATTCTAAGCCCTTTTTTTATTAGGTAACTTAAAAATATGAGACGTGTTCTATAGGGTACGACAATATGAGTTTACTTTGTGTGACGTTAAGGTATAATAGGTGATGTCTAATGACAATGATCAATTGAATGAAAATTTGAAGCAATTAGTATGCTAACTTTACAAATCGATTAAGATAGGAAAAAGTGAATCACTCAGGCGGGACTGGAACCCGCGATCTTTCTCTTACAGGGGGAATGCTCTGCCCACTGAGGCCACCGAGCTACGCCTGAAGTAATTCAAATTCTCCTATACTACCGTCTTGGTGCGACGGTGGGAGCCATCTACCGATACACCGATACTCGGTTACTCCGCCCCATGATAGTCGTATAGGAGAATTTGGATTGCTTCAGGCGTAGCTCGGTGGCCTCAGTGGGCAGAGCATTCCCCCTGTAAGAGACGTCGTTAACGTCACACAAAGTAAACTCATATTGTCGTACCCTATAGAACACGTCTCATATTTTTAAGTCACCTAATAAAAAAAGGGCTTAGAATACCTAATAGTAATTTGTGAGCCCATCGTTACTCACGAAACCACGAAGTTTCCTATGAATTGCGAACACGGGATTAAATATCTACGCAGGCAGAGCCGATTTTTCCACTTGTCTAGAGGGGCTGCCCCTCTAGACAAGTGGTAATTCGCTAACCGGCGTTTGATGGAATAGAATAACGAATGTATGCGATTTGACGTATTTAACATGCGTTAACGACTGTCATATACGTCAAATCCCATATATTCGTCATTCTATTCCACCAAACGCCGGTTAGCGAATTGACACTTGTCTAGAGGGGCAGTATGGAAATCGATTTATGATCCACATTAAACTACCTGAGAAAGTGTTGAGAAACTTTCTCCTTGATGCCGTTCGGAATTATGACATCGACTTGAAGTAAAAAGAAACCTTACAAATTTGCTGAGTTTTCAGTTGGTAACTGGATAAAAACAGTACAAAGCTTAAATTATGTTCCGCTACGAGAATATATATATATATCTAAAAAGGTAAATTTTTACTAACTTTTAAACTCTCGCGTCCCATGATATATAATTTAGAAAACGGGAATTAACGCGATCATGGTATAGGTACTTACATACCTTTGATTGCCTGACGTTTCGACCAGGTTACACCGGCCGTGGTCACAGGCTGACTGGCTCAGCGGTGGAAGCCGTAGAAGCCGGAAGAAGTAGTAGGTTCTTCATCTACCCGCACATTTTCAATATTTTCTTTTCGCCATGTACCGTCACATACCACACTCACAGTGTCCCTATTATGTAAGCAAACTGTCCGGTGTCTATCCGATTGCGTAGAGAAGCGAGGTTGCATGTTTTTCATCACTGGATTCCATGTTGCAGATAATTTAAAACCATCTTCCCGATTGAAATTTTTATGTTTTTTGGTTTCAATCGCTTCACGTACAGCTCTTGAGTAAAAGTGACGTTCCTTGGAGAGGACTTGAGTTCCTTGGAGATTTTTTGAAAAATAATCAAGCACCACTGAAACGAATCACTAAAATATTAGGTCCTTACATTCGTTATTCCTGTAATTTAATAGCTATTTCCATTATTTTTGTTTGTGATTTCAAGATTTTTGTATTAATTTTTGTTTTTATTGGCCGCTTGATAAATTAAATTCGATCTTCAAAAACAGTACTTCCTAAATACTATTCATTTTAATGATAAATTTCGTATATCTTTTTTACAGATGTCACTTTTCAAAAATGTAATAAAAGTTACTGTTGGCTTAATGTTGTCTCATTCATACACAAAAAAAAACATATATTGGATTTGTCATTCCTAAAAAAATGCAAAAATGTTAGTACTGCAAATCGTGTTTCCTCCAATTTCTTCAATAAAACGGCAATTTCATTTGTAACGACCTATTATATGATTTGACAATTAAATATTATGACGTCATAATAAATTATTTCATACAAGTTTCATTCTAACTTACCGTTATGACGTTTCTTAAAAAGCAACTAATTTGACTGATCAGTCAAATACCCAAATTGTTATGGGAAACCGGGTTAACCGACTAGTCTTAAACAAAATAAGTTAATAGGAACCAAACAAAATTTAACTTCTGTTTCGACAATAGCGGTTTCTTATTAATACCCATTATAATTATTTTGAAACAAAATATATTTGGTAAAGAACTTCCCGTCTGCGGCCCGATGGGGTAACTTTGTCTTCAGTTATGAAGCATTTATTTCTTCATAGCAAAGTTTGAAATCGACTGGTTTTTTTTTTAAACTTATTTACTCTGTTCACGCGACTTTCAAAGTTACTTATTTAGAAAGTTCTTTTTTATACCACTGAGGAGGCAGACAAGTGCACGGTCCACCTAATCGGAAGTGGTTACCGAGGCCTATGGACTTGTGCAACACCATGGAGGCAGACTCGTGCTGCTGGCCCTGTAAACACAGAGTTTCTGTGCCGCCAGTGTAGAAGACAAAGCAGGAATAGCCTTTGGTCTTCCCACTGACAGTACAAAAACTACAGCAAGCTCTGGTTGTGGTCGTAATACTGCGTAATGAAAGCTTAAACATTTGATGTTTCATTTAAAGTCATAGTCAAAGATTTTTATTCAATCTAGAACAAGATGATTGTTTCTTATTGACGTCAATAAATTCTACTTAACCTAAGTTTACAACCGCTTCCAAGGCGCTGGTGGAGAAGAAACGGCGCAACGAACTCCACTGCGGCATTTTTTCAGACGTCAATTTACAATATTTATATTCTTAAGGCTAAATGTGGACGAATCTACATTTGTCTCTTGTCTAATGAACAAAGTATAAAAAAGAAACTTTATAATAAAATAATTAACCTAATTTAAAATATGAGTTAAGTTCAGTATTATGCCGGAACTGCAGCATTTTAGGAGGTGCCTGCACCATGCTCAAGCCATTAGATGCTAGTATTTAAAAGTATATTATCACTTCGAAGTGAGTTAAAGCTACCTTTTACTTCAAGGACACATTGAGTAAACGACGTAGTCTGAGCCATAAGGGCCTACGTTTTTGTATAAAAACGTAGGCAGGGAAAAAGTCGACGAAATCGCGAGCACTGCACAGTAAGTTAGTTAATAATTGTTAAAAAAAAAAATTACCCGATTTCCAAAAAGAATTTCTCATTTCGATCGGTATTTTTATTTTTATGTATGTAGGTACACCGATTACTCTGAGATTTATAATAATACGCTAAGACAGTTCTTCTAAAGTCAATTAACCCACAGACGGCGTGCTTTATAGTCGGTTCAAGTCCGATATAAACTACCCGAGTTAGGTATCCGCGTGAGAACATTGCGCACTTAAAAAATAGATTTAAAAAAGTACAGAATCCCTTCTTACCTAATTCCAATCACTAGAAAACCACAATCAGCAATTATTGTCTGATTAGCAGATTCCACGGCGGCGGCGCGCATCGTAGGACGTTGCGCGCCTCCCCACACCGGGGTTGAGTCGGGGACGGCGTGGTCCCCACCTCCCGAGGAGGGCCAGACCGAAAGGGATGGCCCTGGGTCAGCCGGGGTGCGAGGGATATGTCGCAAGACAACCTCACCTTCGGCCTAGCACCACGACCCACAGACGGCGTGCGGTTTAGTCGGTTCGAGTCCGACATAACCTCCCCCTCCGGCTCCGGAGGGGTGGGTATCCGAGGGGATTTCCCGCAAAAAAAAAAAAAAGATTAGCAGATAGAATATTCAGTCATTAAATTATAGAGTACATAGATATTTTTCTCAAACATGCTTGGAAATGTGAACATTATTTTGACAACCTTCTTCGAGATAAATCGAAATTGCTGTACATGCGAGCAGCGGCCAGCAAAAGTTGTATGAAAATCCATATCTGTCGTGTTTTAGCGGCCAAATAAATTACTATGTAAACTCATATCTGTCGTGTAATTTAAAAATGGAACCAACTTTTACTCCGAACCATGGCAACCAAGGAGGTAACTTATCCAAGGCGTTATTTAAATATAGAACTGGCTTGCAAATAGAATGCTGTTTATTAAGAAAAATAAAAAAAACCAATGAACATTTCGCCGCGTGAATAATTACTGTTGTTCGTTGTTCGTCATTGATTTTGAAAAGTAGGTAACTAAAAAATTCTGCCTAGATACTACTTAGTTTTAATTTCCGCGCATTGTTTGAGAAAAGCACTATACAAGCCTTGGCCACAACTGAGCGTTGCCGGACTCCGTAATGCGTGCCTCGGCTGCGCCTCGGCCCGCATACTTCACGATCGTCCGGCAACACTACAATTGGTGGCCGCGGCAGTAATGTACTATTTTTACCCTGCGTTAAAAAAGAATTTCTCAAAGCCTCACTAATTGATTACAAACGCAATAAAAACCATTTCAGCCGAGCTCTTTGATGGTTAATGCCGACTCATTGTTCTATATCCGCATCCCTCCTGTTGTTCTTTGATCGAACGAATGAATGGAATGAACGAATTTGTCGCATTGTGGGCGGCTTTGTTTCATAAAAATATCTGTTTTTTTATTATTGGCATTTCTTTTTTGTTTTCGAATTTGGAATGGGCGGTTCCATATTTATAATTAAAGAAAAAATACAAAACACCTACATTGATGAAAAATATCAATGTACCTAGGTGTTTTGTTTTTTGTTTTCACATAGGTTGTGGATTATTAATGGCCGTAGCCTATGGACGTGTTACCGTGGCCTATGGACATGTGTAACACCAGGGGCGTCATACTCGTGCTGATTGAAAACTAGGTATTTACGTGAGGAAATATACCTACAGTAGCAGCACCAGCCCCGAGTTAAGAAAACCTGGTAGATGAAAATAGGCTGACCTCATTACGTGGGATCAATAAAGATGCTCAATGCTAGATTTAACGTCTGTCTACTCTTTAGAGTTAATATGTAAATAGAAAAATTAAAAAGAGTATCTACCTATTTTCAAAAGACCATGGCAGCGTTGAAGGGTGAACATTTCTAAAAGGGAAGGGGAAAAAAGTTACTTCGATCTAGTTATATGCACCATGCAAAGGGCGGCTTCATTGGGAAGCGGAATCCCTCACCGCTGGATCAAAAAAAAAGAGCCAAAAAACAATTATAGTTACAAATCGGTACTTATTAGAGCAATGCGTAAGAAAACTCTGATTTAATTCCACTCAGACGAAGTCACAGAGACAGCTAGTGTACTTATAATAGATATTTGGATAATATACTACAACGTACAATATAATATAGTACCTACGTACAACATTGCAGATTGTTGTCAAATTCAATTCTATTCTGTTGAACATCTAAATTAAATCACCGCTGTCTAACAAACATCTTAAAAAAAAAACTAACAAAAGACGCCTCGCGCCAATCTTGATCTTTAAAACTATTTTGCTTTCATTAGGATATTATTACTTGAGGGATGTATTAGTTTCTTTCGTAATAGTGCTCAGTGGGCCCTGTGGCGCAATGGATAACGCGTCTGACTACGGATCAGAAGATTCCAGGTTCGAATCCTGGCAGGGTCGCAATTCACTTTTTGTGTTTCTCTTTTTACAAATTCTCCAAAATTAATCAATTTGATTATGCCTACGTTGTTAATGTAATATACCTTTCGATTAAAAAAGAAAAATTGTTTTACTGAATATATTTCGTCTGAACACCAATTTGTCTTAATTATTAGAATTTTCTGAGGGCTGTTTAATTAATCCGAAAAGCTTTATTAATGAAGTAACAGCCTACGGTCCGTTCCCTGAGGACTTTTATGAGCAATTACGTCGACATACTATCTGTAGCTGCCAAAGTTATACGAATTTTGAAATAAGAACTGGTAAATTTTGCGTTACTATTAGTGCTATTGTGTTGGTATTATCACAGATAATATAAGATAATTCTTATATTATTATTAAAAAAAACACTAACTTTAAAAAACACAGCACTAGAGTACTTAGTGTTGTGTTTTTTAAAGTTAGTGTTTTTTTGTTTAATTTTGGCGCGCTTTATCTAGTTTGCCGTGTTAAAATGTCATTATAGCATTTATTAATCTAGTCTCTGCATCCCCATTCCCACCTAGTGTGAAAAATAATTATGTGCAATTCCATGATGGAACTACAAAACAAACAATACAAGACATTTGCCTAGACGTTTAATCAAATGGCTGACCATCATACAGAGCGCTAATTTAATGGCGCCGTTTAGATAACAGCCTAGGCAGTTGGCTGTGACATAGACATGGCATGTGGGAACGTCGCAGCTTTCAAATATGGCGCTAACACCGAAGTATAAAAAAAAATTTGCCCGTGTAAAGAATACCTAGTAGGTATTTTAGAGTGCGAAAACATATCTATAGTTTAATACTAGGTTTTTTTGTACGTGCGGGAAATCCCCACGGAGGAGCCGGTGGGGGAGGTTATGTCGGACTCGAACCGACTAAACCGCACGCCGTCTGTGGGTCGTAGTGCTAGGCCGAAGGTGAGGTTGTCTCGTGACATATCCCTCGCACCCCGGCTGACCCAGGGCCATTCCTCTCGGTCTGGCCCTCCTCAGGAGGGGGGGAACACGCGGTCCCCGACTCGCCCCCGGTATGGGGGGGCGCGCATCGCCGTGGCCTGCTTCTGCTAGGGTGACGAGCGGCTCCACCCGTCAGCACCGCTCAGGCCTGCGAGTTTATAGTAGGTATATAATTGCTTGAACGTTCACTGTTTCTGATCTCAATCGATAAAAAAAGTTAGCATAAGTATCTACTGCCTAATTGCTTTGAAATATCTTTGAATAATGTTGTCTGATGCTTAATTTCGTTAACACAGACTAAAATAATCTTAATGAAAAGTAAATATCAATATCACAAATATTAAATGCGTTTAAAAGCAAATGAAAACATAAATTAAGTTTCGGAACATTAATGTTTAATTAAATTTTGATGTTCTGATAGACAGCACTTTATTAAGTAGATATTGCGTTCATAGTACAAAAGAAATTCGTTGAAATGTTTGTTAATTAAGTTCTGAATTTTGTGATTATATCATTACTTGTTGGGTAGTAATGTTTGTGTGGTAAGTTTATAGCTGTTTGAACTTTTTACCCGATTGCGGTGAAGGAAGGACAGTTATGTGTTTGAACTGCATATGCAGAATAAGCATATTGTAAGTAATCCGCATAAGGGTTTACTTAATGTAAATGTCGCCGCCAACAAGCTTAATCAGCCGAACGGTTAACTGCCTAGGCTGTTAACTAAACGGTGCCATTCAATGAACGGCCTGAATGATATTCAGCCGTAACGTTTATTACAACATTTTATAACCTGCCTGGCTACTGTTTAGGCCAATCGTAAGACGTGGTACATACATACGTTTACTTACACCTGTAAATCCCCGAGGGGTTAGACCGAGGTGTATTCACAAAAAAAATTGGGATAGAGTATTATTATGATAGCTACGCAATCGGACTATTTTTGGTTTTTTTTATAACCATTCAGAAATAAGTCAATTTAGGGAACTGTTTAATTAAATGGCTAGGCAAGTAGTTAAACGTCATCGATCCATCCAAGCTATTTGCCAAGCCGTTTAATTAAATGGCTGATCACCATTCAGGCCATTAATTGAACGACGCCGTTCAGTAAAGAGCCTAGGTAGTTAATTGAACGGCTGATTGATTAAGCTAGTTGGCGGTGACATATACAAGTCCATCCCTATCTTCTTCATTCTGGCGTAACTTGGAGTATGGGGTCAGTTTTTACCAGTCTTACTGCAGATTTGCCTGAACTTCGAACTTTTCCGTAAGGCAACTGCCACCTGACCTCCACAACCCAAAGGCGATATCGATGCATTGCAGTTAGACCAGTTGTTGGATTGTTGAAAGCTACAACTACCCGTAGTGACTGCCATAGATGTTCGTATGGCAACCGGGACCGACGACGGCTTGTTCTCCGAGGCAGACAGACATATTATATATATATATTGCATACAAATATTTGCACTGAGTGGCGATCGAACCCGCGCCTCCTGCGTAGCGGCCGCGTTCACTACTACTACGCCTACGCCACGCAGGCTGTCTGTCCATCCCTATATTACCACTTAAATACTAAACCAATTGAACTGTTTTTAATGAATGTTTAATTAATAGATTCATTTATAAATATAATAATCTAAATTGTGGCTTTTTTGTGCCGAATGGTTTCGAGGTCAGATTTTTTTCAATGGCATTGTGCTTTAAAAACAGCCCCTCTAGACAAGTGGCAATTCGCTAGCAAGCGTGGAATATATATATATATAGAATGACGAATGTATAGGATTTGACGTATTTGACATGCGTTAACGACTGTCATTTACGGCAAATCCCATACATTCGTCATTCTATTCCACTAAACGCCGGCTAGCGAATTTCCACTTGTCTAGAGGAGCAGTCCTAGTACCTATCCATAGTTGCGGGTTAAAATTTTAGGCTATCGGTTCAATGGGACACATTTAGCTCAATTCGCAACATCGGATCCGAAGACGGTAGGTTCGTGACACTTCGGTTCGATGGAAACCCTACCAAAAGAAAACCAAAGTGACATCATAGCACCTGTATGACTCATTACTACGTCTTTCATGCGAGAACGAAGTTTCGGATGTTTCAGAGTAGCCCCCAAAGTCTTTACACATTTATGCCAATGCATTCACATGTGACTTGACAACGAGAATTGAGAAAAATTATTTACATCTCGTGCACTTGAATCCCTCCCACGATCAGGATTCTAAATTAGAAACCCTTGCTTGCCCGGAACTCAAAATCAGCACTCGCAGCAAAAAACAATTTTGCTCACTTGTTGCACAAATAACTATTGTTTCTTCGTCAGATGTTCGGAATGCTGAACGCGCCCCACACATCGGGCAAGATCCTGAGATACCCGGGACCTTCACGACCCCGGCCGACTTTCATGGTGCCTCCCCAGCGAGACAGGTAAGAAAATTATTTTATTCGATCTCATTTTTTTATCGTATGTAACATTTAGTGAGAAGATGGTTGGCACGAGTTGGTACAATCAACGACAGACGGTCTTGACTACAAAATCTTAAAATTATTTTAATACTAAGTCACGATAAGCAAATCAAATTGTTTTATTTATTTTAAATTGTATTATTGACCGGACTAAAGGTGTGTACCAAATATCAGAAAAATCTGTCAACAAAAAGGGGGAATAACTAAGGGCTTAATCCCTTAGTTATTCCCCCTTTGTGCCTGCTAAACGACTGGTGAAGCTCGGACACAAACTTATTCTCAGACTTAGAAGATCAGTAGAAAGTTGCTAGCTCTTAAGACAACAATACACTGGCTTAATTGTAAAATTTGAACGTAACGTGAGCGTTTTTTTTAAATTCAGCCCCTAGGAGCTAGCCCATAGGATTTGACGTATTTGACATGCGTTAACGACTGTCATTTACGTCAAATCCCATACATTCGTCATTCTATTCCACCAAACGCCAGCTAGCGAATTGCCACTTGTCTAGAGGGGCAGATTGTAAATTGACAACTGCAAATGTCAAATTGCGAAATAATGATACCAGCTTTTAGTGCTCAGTGACGTGCTCGAAACCACTCGAAATTATCGACAATGTTTGTGGCCTAGATACAAGCGGTTTGGCTTTATTATATTTTAAGTAAAACGTTAAAATTAAAAAGTTTTTTAATTTCGTACGCTATCCATATAAACTAACTATTAAATAACCTACAAAAATCTGTACTTAATTTAATTTGTGGACAACTTTCGATACTGCTGGCACATGGCTATTTTTTAATTGCAATAAACCGGCAACACAGGTAATGTCATTTTACTATCTGAAATTAAAAAAAACAGACTATAATCGATGATGATTAAGGTCAATAGAATTGCACCGGTGTACTTTTAGTGGACCTTTACTTACTTACTTACTAATTACCCGTGTGGTAACGGCGAAAGAATTTAGAAGGGGTTAGAGGGAATATTAGTAATATCGGTTGCTAATATTCTTTATTAAAAAAAAATACAAGTATCACCACTCCATC
The DNA here is from genome assembly GCA_949126895.1 of Eilema caniola. Lineage (NCBI taxonomy): Eukaryota > Metazoa > Arthropoda > Insecta > Lepidoptera > Erebidae > Eilema > Eilema caniola. The sequence continues at coordinate 6,193,923 of OX421488.1, read as the reverse complement.
TCATTCAAAGGGTGACGTGCGAGGCGTCTAACGGAAAAATACGCAGACGATATCACTGCGAGAGAAGGAAAATTCGAGATAAAACCCTGTACCAACCCGTCTGGCCAGCGTGGAGACAGTAGGCCAGCCCCTCTAGACAAGTAGCAATTCGCTAGCCGGCGTTTGGTGGAATAGAATGACGAATGTATGGGATTTGACGTAAATGACAGTCGTTAACGCATGTCAAATACGTCAAATCCTATACATTCGTCATTCTATTCCATCAAACGCCTGCTAGCGCATTGCCACTTGTCTAGAGGGGCAGAGCCTCCCTACATTGGGAGAGACATACATATGTCCAGCAGTGGACTGTGGTAAACTAATTGATTGACACTTACTTTCTACTAGCAAAAGACACCGTTGATGTGATGGGTGATCTGTGGTTAGGTGTGGGTCATTTCCCTTATTTACAACTAGCTTTTGCCCGCGGTTCCACCCGCAAGTATGTCGGTTATCGTGAACAAACATAGCCTATGACCTTTCCCAAGGTCTAATCTACCCCTATACCAGATTTCATTAAAATCGGTTCAGTGGTTTAGGCGTGAAAGACGGACAAACAGATACACACACACATTCAGATTTATAATATTAGTATGGATTCTATTCGACCGTAAACAGTTAACAGTGAGTTTAAAATCATCGGTAACCACTAAGGTTAAGGAGTCGGCCTTACGATCGAGAGGTTCCTGGTTCGAATCCTGGCCATTACATTACATATATTAACCCAATTATAACACGAGTACGAGTTACGTTGGTGAGGTTAGAAGTAAGTTTAGTAATTTTAATTACTAACAGAGTAAAAAGGATTTCTAAAGATCCATACCATTTCCATATTTACGATTTCTTTTTTGTGTTTTACGTTTATTTAAATGTGGAACCAACCCAATTAAGACTATCTAGAATAACTAAATATTATAAGTAGGTACTAAAACGTATAAATATTAACTAAATAAAACCTTACATTAAATCTGCTTTAAAAAGTACCCTAAAAAACACTCTTGGAATAATTCTCAGACTTAATGGCCTTCAGCGAAATATTTTAGTTTCATGAGAACACAAAAAGAAACTGGATGACTCGAAATTACTAAATAAATTCACCCACAATAAAAATGTGGCTCAGGCCTCCAAATTTATTTAAAATTAAAAACAATTATATTTGAAAACTGTAGGGAAAACATCTAAGGGCCAAATAATAAAACCTTCTAAAGACCTTATAAGTCGTGTCTGTACAAAACTTGGGGCCATTCAAATAAAGTAATTTAGTAAGTAAAATATACCTTTTAATTTATTTTTATTGACTACATCCCATCTGATGGTGAGCTGGGGTGCTGTCCCTCGATTAGCGGTCTTTGATATTTGGTATTTGATAGTCAATGGGTTCACATACAAAAACACATAATCTACCTCGCACTCTGGTTCTGGTTCTGATCTACCTATTTACATTTAGTATTCGTGTAGACAAACACTATCAATCAATCAAACAATTTGCGGAATTAGGCATCACAGGCCCTAGATTAGCGCTTCTTAGTTTTTACAAAGTTTTATTGGAAGGGTCTTGTTCAGACTGAAAATTTGCTGTATCTTTGATTGCAATTGATTTCTTAAAACCGATAGATATAACCAAAAATAACGCTAACCGACGTATACGTAGATGGAGCCGCGAGCATCAACTAGTTTAATATAATCTGGTATTTTTATAGATCAACAGACATCGACTAACATCTAATATTAAAACGTAGGCATCCATCGATAATCCCAGATTAAGTTTGCGTAGCAAAATTTTATAAACTCAAATTTAAATGGTTGGATTACATTTTTTACTGAGTTAAAACAATGTTGCCAGATTTTACGAGTATTATCCAATGAATATTATTTTTAGTCTTAAAACTTACCTAATCTTCTTAATTGGGGTTCTAACTGTCTGGTGGTTGATTTTTATCTTTATTCCATTCCAAGTTCCTATGGAAGAAATCAAATAAATATTACCTTAACTAATAAATATTAACAAAAATTACTTTATTTCATTATAATTACTAATCCACTAAACAAAATGTTACTTAGTTCATAGGAGCAAATAATTTTTTTACTGCAGGTTGGTACCAGTGTCGTTATTATGTGTACACCTCCAAGATCAAATCAAATCAAATCATTTATTTCGCGAAATATGGATTTATATGATGTCGTTATAATTAGTTGTATCACCATACTCGACCGCCAAAGCGGCATTCAAATATAATATTAAGGAAACCATATAGTATTATAACAGTTCCATGCAGTATTATACCATCCAATTTATATTTTTAAAGATATGAAATTTATTATTAATTAGTATCACTTACATAATCATACAATAACAATTAGGTAAACATAACAAAATGTCAATGGATTCTATCTTAGTCAATGTATAACGTCAATCAAATTATTCAGTAAATATTCAATGTCAGTACCTAGGTCTATAAAATTTGAATACTGGTGAAACTTGGTCCGGAATGGTGGTATATTTAATGAAGGGACGATGTCGTTTTTTTTATATATAACTTGAGGTGGCAGACAAACACACGGCCCACCTGATGGTAAGTGATTACCGTGGCCTATGGACGTGTGCAACACCAGGGGAGTCACATTCGTGCACACACACCTATAAAAACAAAGAGTTTCTGTGCCGACAGTGTAGAAGACAAAGCAGGAACAGCGTTTGGTCTACCCACTGACAGCACAAAACCTCTCCAGTGAGTATTTGATAGTCAATGGGTTCACATACAAAAACACATTATTTACCTCGCACTCTGAAGAATTTGCTATGGCGAAGGTACTGATCTACCTACTTACATTTAGGGTTCGTGTATACAAACACTATCAATCAATAAAACAATTAGCGGAATTAGACATCACAGTCCACTGCTGGCCATAAACCTCTCAAATGTTGGGAGTTTGGGAGACTTTGACATACTGGTCAACGCGTTGGTAGTTGGTACAGAGTTTTATTTCGAGTTTGTCTTCTCTACACGTGATATCGTCTGCGTATTTTTACCTGACTGCAGCAGAAGGAGGGTTATGTTTTACGAGAGTATGAATGTATGTATGTATAATTGCTTGGCACGCTCTGCAGCCTGAACGGCTTCATGGATTTCAGCTTGAGAGGTGTCGATAGATTCGTATTTACTGTGAGACACTGGGTATATCAAAATAGAAATAAAATAAAAAGGCGAATTTTGGTATAAAAAAATCACTCAAATTTATCGAGTGGGGTATCAAAATGAAGGAAATTAAAAGACGATTACAAAAATATATATTTCATAACTAAAAAGTATAAAATAAAATAAATTATTAAAAATAAAAACCCGACTGTTACCAAGAGATCGAAACAAGCTTCATAGCAGGCGGTACCCATTTGCAAATCCCAAGGAAAATTATAGGGTACCGCCTGCTATAAAGCTAGTTTCGATATTTTCAGCATCAGTCGGGTTTCTTCTTTTTAATAATTCCATAAATCGCCCCTTACGATTCCTTTCAAACACTAATAAATATATATTGTAACTTATGTAATACCACAATACTGTATAATTATTGGATGTTTTTGTACACAGGTTCGAAGCCCTGAAGAAGCTAATTCGACAGGAACACGTTCGCGAACTGCAAAGGAAGTACGAAGCTGAACAGAAACAGGAACTGAAAGACCTAACCTCTGCGCGGAAGTGAGTATTCATTTCATTTTTAAACGTTCTGTTGTCCCCATATGCCATATAAGGTCGCAGACCTTCGTCCCCCATGAGCGCGACCCTATGGGTGACGGTTCGAACCGCTTGTCACCCTAGCAGAAGCCTAAAGCGGTGGCACAATACGCGCTTCCCCATACCCGAAGGAGAGCCAAGACGTGAAGAGTACCAAGTCAAAAGAGATTTCCCTGGGTCGGCCGGCGTGCGAGAGATATGTCTCTGCCAATCTTATCTCCGGCAACCTACGACCCACAGACGATGTGCGGCACCCGCGGGTTGTGTCCGATTCGAACCGACTTAGGTTCGAACACACCGGTGCCGGTTCCGGCTAGAAGTACCCGTGGGGATGTCAAGGGCATGTCAAAAAAACCATAATAAGTACGTTAAATACAAATTATAGCGCAAATGAAGCGATGTGGTGATGCTCATGAACAACCATTACCTTTTTAGTTAATTTGTTAAGTACCTAGCAGTAGGAGTGCTTACGATTTATTAATTTGCTGGAGCCCTTACGTTCTATTTTACAATTTCCTACTTGAACCCTTTGTTGAACTATGAAGGTACGAGTGATTTTTGCATTCTCACCCTAACAGTTGGGCCGTAAATACCAGCCTTGTACTAAAACAGTAAAAGTTCTCTTCCAATCTTGGTTGGATTGCATGCAGGGGTCAGCAAGTGCATAGCCGGGCAGGGGGATTGTGGTCGCAGCACTAGTGGGACCGGTGGTTATCACGCGGTGCTGCGACGACAATCCTCTTTTGATGAGGCCGTCAAGCTGAGTGCCACCATTGCTAACATGATACGTGTATGTAATGGTGTCGCTCTTTCCTGACAATTTACCTTCAGCTTACTATCAGGCGAAGTGAAGTCAAATTGACGTGCCCTATATATATTAGCATTTTGTCAACTACACTTTTCAATCGCAGAAATAAGCAATGAGATTCCGTTCTGAAACCGAGATTTGGCTAAAAAATAAATATGTTATGTGAAACTTTGTGAAGATGTTTAGATGTTTCGTACGCAATAACACTCTAATGGTTGAATCTGGTTGAAATGTAGTTCAGGGATAGATAATAGTCTGAAATAACACACAGGCTACTTAATATTCCAGAAATTGATTCCCTAGTTATATATCGCAGGTGACATGAACGGTATCTAAATTGTTTATTGTCCCTGACGGCGAAGATAATCTCACCGCATTAAAATCCAAAAACATCACCGAAGTCAGTACCTCATCGACATTATTTAAAGAAGAAGATAAAAAACAACCATATAATAAGTAGATCTATGCCACAAAACGGCTACGTCCAACATCAATTCAACGCTTAAAGTTTTACGTAACAAAAATAATGACCTAACCGCCTAAGGGAACCGAAAATGTTTATCTTTAAAAGTAAAACATTAAGCCATTGCGGAGACATTATTACCCAGTACCTTTTTTCTGTTCGAAATTCGAGCTAGGCAAGGGAAACGTTATCCTGCCTCTTTGAACGTCACTTTTGAGAATTCCCCCGCGGATTGTCGCAGATTATTAAATCTGGCATGACATCTCTTTAAATGAAATGTCATTCGTAGAATTTAAAATGACTTTATGATTTGCCACAGTCCCTTCATCAGACCTCACTCAGCTCATTCCCCTGACTTCTCATAGATAAGTGTTGACTATCAGTATTTTATTCTGACAGCGATGACTACGTGTATGGAACTTACGGCGAACAAGAGCCTCGGGGACTGCAGCCAGTTCAGATGGAGTACCCTGCCGATGAACCCAGCTCCAGGCACAGCAAGTATGTATAAAACTACCCAGATTCACTTATGTACCTAAATTATGAAATGTTTTCGTCAGAAACAATCAGATTTATAGTTTAGAGAGAGAGAAGAGGTGAATGCCGTTTAGCAAATAATGTTCGCTGCACGTCTATCATCATGTCATGACAGAAACAGATGATTGATGAGCAAACCTAATCAAAACCAAAGACGGAAGGAGGTAGGACTCGACGGTATTCCCGTCCAATTAAGCAGTCCGACTAGGGAAGTACCTCCGCCTTACAGAATACCGTGGCCATAATAACCTCATGTTGTGTTCCCAGCGGTGAGCAGGGTAGCCAGAGCTCACTGGAGAGATTTTGTGCTGTCAGTGGGAGGACCAAAGACTATTCCTGCTTTGTCTTATATACTGTCGGCACAGAAACTCTGTGTTTACAGGGTCGGCAGCACGAGTGTGACTTCCCTGGTGTTGCACACGTTCATAGGCCACAGTAACCACTTTCCATCAGGTGGACCGTGTGCTTATCTACTATCACTGACCAAAATTAAATCGAAAACAAAAACATCGTCGCCTGCCAACGTAAGCGGAAACTTATGCAACGAAGCACACAAAATGATGATAAGCCGTGAATTTTCTCACCCAAAAGTTTCAAGCATATTCACTGGATTACACAAAGGCGTAAAACTTTGTGTATTCCATGCGAATCCCGTCTAAAAATAGACGACCGTCGAGCGTGGGCGTCTCAGGGTAGAACTTCGATATATTGGGAAGCCCGAATTGACACGTCTTGTAAATATATGACCGCGTACATTTAGCTAGTAATATCATGTACATTTATAGTTATATATTATTATAGTTTACCTATACACCTACACATTCTGCATATTATGCAGAATGTGTAGGTGTATAGGTAAACTATAGAATGTGAAGGTATGTAAACTGTAGAATGTGTTTGAAGTGGATTTCATTAATGAAAGTAATGAAAACGTACAAAACTTGGTGCCAACGTTTTATTGAATGAAAATTTAATTTACGATAGACGGTTCTTATTACTTGTAACTGAATGAATATTCAATTTTAAATACCTACAACATAAAACCCGCCTTGAGATCCTTAACTTTATTGAATTTACTTTCGTGGGCCGTTCAGAAATATTTCTTCATTGAATAATTACAAAGAGCTCTCGATCAGATTTTATACATACGAGTATAATTATAAAATTTCACGCATAGGTTCAAAAGACGCTTTTTAGGCCTACTCCACACTTAACGCAAATGCCATCGCGGATCTTCTGCGTCGCAACGCCTTTCATGCATGCGTACGTGCATTGTCCATTGAGACAATTTTTACTTTAGTAAAAATATATATCACTAACTTACTGCAGCTCACAAAACAGATTAACTTATAATATTGTTACACATATTTTTAGTCCTAGTGGCTTTCGATTTTTAGTATAATAGTAAGGTATAATATACTTAGATATAGACGTGACGTTAGGTAATTTATACCATTCCTTAAAATTCGTGAATTTTTAGGTTAATTTAATATGTAATTGTGAGAATGTTGACATTTAAATTGCCTTTCCATCAAAGTATGAAATTCTAATAATATTGTAAGACGTTGAACTGTTTAATATTTAGCTATTTAAATATTCATTTTGCAATCATTTGTGTGAAATGTAGAAATAAATATTGAAGGTTCTATTTCTTCCGATACTTTCTTGTTCAATATATTTTGTTACCGCGGTAGCCTAGTGGTATAGGTAATGGACTGCTGAGAAGAGGTCTCGGGTTCGATCCCAGGTTTTCCATGGCACACACCAATGACTTATCGATGCTTTTCGAAGTTATGTGTATATTTATCGCAGGTTTATAAGTGCCTGGTTAATTGCAATAGGCTCGCCACCTGTTACTTTGGGACCTAAACATAAACTGGCGAAATGTGGGTGCTAGCACCCCTGCCTGTGAGTTTATGTTATGTCATGTTTTATATTTTGTTAACGTATGACGTATGTTCGCAGGAAACCGCCATCAGCTGGAAGCCGTCAGATCTCACAGTTCTCTCGCTACTCGGACGCGATAATGCCTCCGGTCCGCCGCGGCATCTACCACCCCTACCTCGAGTTCGCGGCCCCCGACTACATTCCCTACTACTGAACCCCGGACCCCGGGCACTCTGACCCCAGGATGACCCCACGTCGCTACCCCCAGGGATACATTCCCTAATGTACAAACACTCTATTGGCTTTAATTCCAAATACCAGTATTAAAATGTCATATCGAAAGCATATCTTAACGCTTTCGCTTCGACGGCACTCGTCATACAATGCGAGCTTTCTCACTATTACCTTTCAATATTTTTATATTTATAAAACCGATTTTCGATGTAGATATGCAATATCTGAATTTTAATATACCCGTTTTGAATATCCATTGTATTTTTCGATAGGTTTAGGGTTAGTATTTTCTGTATATTCGATTATGAATCTTAATATGTGACAATAAATTATACCATTTGAGCAATTATTCCATTGCCGTCAATTCCCAATAAGTTATCATGACAATAAAAAATTATAAAAATATGTAATTTGACAATAATATTGTATGGATGTTTATGACTTGGTGTTTAGTAGACTTCGGCTGCCCCAAATCGAAACCCAGTAACTGCTTTTCAACAAATTTTACAAGAGAGCGTAAAAACATAAAACGGACCAGCCGTACAAAAATATTAGTGTTAAAGTATAAAAGTGATATTTATTGAATAGAATACTAACCATCGATTACATAATGAGAAAAATACGTCGATAATAATGTAGATTGCATGTTTTATGCCCCTTACTAACTTTGACTTTGAATGCTTGAGAAGAAGGGGGGGAGCAGGTCCGAAGGAGATTCAAGTCTCTCCCAGCCCGCGAGGTCGTTCAACGACCTTCGTCCTCCACGATCGTGGGCCGAGGCGACGCGGCCTCTACGACTTCTTCTTATCCGTGGCCGTCGTGCCACGCCCGAGAGAGCAATCTTACAATGTCCTTGGGCTAATTCTAGAGTGAGGGATATGCCAGTGGCAATTCCTCAGATCATTAGTCAGATCGTGTCCGATGTAACCAACCCCACCAGCTCCGCGGGAAGGGCGGAGGATCCAAGGTAATATCCGCACGATAAAAAAATCTTTTCGGTACCTGCCGTCGTTTTTCCGCGTCATGCCTCATATCCAAAACCTAGCAAGCTGCATTCACCACAACAAAACCTAGTATGTGCATGTGACTTGCTTAGTTTTGAAGCGGTAAATCAAGTTACTGGGTTTTTGATCTGGTTATTTGGGAGTGTATTGTGCACTTACTAGGTTTCATGGTTTTGAAATATCTGTTATTTATAATATTTTAAGGCAAGGGTCGAAAGGGTGCACAAATCGACGCAATTGACTATAAATGTTCGAAATATGGAAAAAAAGTGATTTCAGAACAACAGACCTTTACTAGGTTTTGATCTGGGGCGGCCGAATTATAAGCGTGATGAGGAAATTATCCTTAATAAATTAGGAATTTATTATTGAATTATAATATAAAGCGGTGTCTAGCCGGCTGGGAGTCTTCGCTTTCCGCTTCTATCATCAACTTTTTTGCATAACATTAACAAAACCACATCATTGGTTTGGTTGGTCTTATTGTTTTAATTGAAGTTTAATAATAGAAGCTTTTTACTGTAATTTATTTTTATCCTTTAAAGTACTTGTAATTTTTTAATAGTTTTCCAAAAATTGTTTATGGAAAGTTCTATGTATTTGTAATATGTTTTAGATATTTACCGATATAAATATTTGTGTACCTATTATATTAAGTAATACATTTTTTATATTCATACCCTTGTATGTTTGTACGAATGAATTTATTATATTAATAATCTGATTCTTGACAATAACTTTCAGTCATAAAAATATTTTTAATATTTTTGACATCTTCATTAAATCGCAGTGTAAATGGTTGAACTACCTATATAATATGATCAAACACAAGTCACACCAAAAAAAATTATCAATCTCATTGGCTCCACATATTTTTTAGCAGTTTGAAAGTGTAACTCAATAATACCTTTTAGTGTACTTATAATTATCTAAAATCTATATAATCTGTGTACTCATTTGATTCAAAAGAAATAGAAAATAATTGTTGTGATTAGTGGCTAAGTATATCGTTACCGTGTATTATACCAAAAGCCTTCAAGACGGCTAGGGGTGTCGGCTGCGGATTGCGGCTTGCAACTTGCAGTCTCGCACTGCGTTGTCGTACACATACCTACACGTGTACGAATACGCAACCGAATCCCGACAAAAAATGCTTTAACTACATTTAAATGTTTCATGTTTATTGTAATACATAGTTAATTGTAAATTAGAACGCGCCATGAGGCTTATTTATATTTATGTACTAACGGATCCTAATGTAGGAACGGAACAGCCTAGGGACAAGTATATATCGCAGATTGAACATCTAAGATTTTGGAGGATAACTATGTTGGGACAGGTGATCACATAGTGAGTTGGAATTGTTTCACGTGTGATATATTATTTACATATATTGCTTGTTCCTATATTTATCTAAGCTCAATTTCCGTATCTGTTCACAAAATGTAATAACACATAGATCAAAATCATAAAATAATATTCGAATTTATAAATATTCAGTTTCGTCTGTTTACGTGAAAGACTTTTTTCGTAACTGTTTTATGCAAAGGGAGCGCGGTCTGGATGACGCAAGCAAGGAGGTCGCGCAACAATATCTGAACCGACACATCTAAGTATTTTAAATTTAATCTTAGAAATTCACTGATATTAATGTGCATGGGTGTTTATTTAAATTGCTATGCTATGCAATTCATATAATTAATATATCACGTTGTTCTATGGCAAACCATAACTCAAAAATTACTTATTTGGTTTTGAATGTATTGCCGTAATCTCAAACATATCTACACTTTCCCAACAAACCCATACCTGTTGACAACTCGGCGACGTACTGAACGAGAAGGCTGTATATCTAAGATTGTTGTTACCTATTTGTGTACTATATATATTATATTTATTATATATAATTCAACTATCGACATTTAAGACGACGCAAAGTCGACATAAACTCACAGACTATAAAATTTGGCTTTAAAAATTATATTACATGTCATATACTATTGTGGCTTAAGCATGTCAATAAATTCATTGATCTTCTATTTACTGACGCGAGTGGTGCCTCCCGCCACCGCGTTTCAATTAGCGAGATATCTACACAATACATACAATAATGTTTATTTATATATAATTTTCTAACAATATTCTGTAGAATTTTACAAATTATTTTATTGTCTTTTAAAGTCGTTAGTTAGGTAGTTAGTCGATAACATTGAGTAGTATTTATTGGATGCATATTAACAAATATCAATATAGGTGTTTAACTAATGGACAATATAGGACGATTGTAGTACTTACTTCACAGTTACATATCTTGCGATTAAATTCGCATATACCTATGACATATAATGAACTGTAGCCATATCAGTAACCTATTTAAATGTGATTTGTCAAAAACTATCGAATGCATTCACTCATATCCTTCCATTTTGAAAACGTAAACTATCGAATCTGCGTCTGTCATATTGCAATATTCGATTATGACTACCGGCTGGCCAATTAATTGGCCATCGCCCACGTCATAAACTGTTTGACGTAGTAATCACTGGCAAGCAAGTCAGTTTTAGATATATTAGATATTTTATTATATCAATTGTAAAATAGTATTTAGTGATTGTATCATTGTGCATTCGATGGTTTGATGTAAGACAATATTTAATATTATCACTTATTACAGCGCGGTCTTGTGACTTGACAATAATAATGATCATTGACAATAAATTTAAAGAAAATACTCGTTGCATGTACTATTATATACACATATATATTTATAAGAATAGGACCGCGTCTGTCCGTTAATTAGGTATACAATTTAACTTATTCATTAATAAATTAATGTTTTAAAATGTATATTAATTGGTGGTTTTTTTGAAAAATAAAGATAGTTACATACTCCTGAGCATAATTGTCAAATTATTTTTAACATCCTTTCCTTTCTACTACTGTTTCTTTATATTCACAATAACTTAAGGCTAGCGATACACTGCACGGAAATCCGTTGAGACATTCGACGGATCTCTGTGAAGTGTAGCGCTAGCCTAAAATGTCGTAATATATATCAGCACCGCTCTGACCGTTTGAATTAAAATTTTATATTAATTTAAAATTTAAAACTTAAATAAATAGGTGTCGTTTCTGAAAAGACACTAAAGGTCATTGTCACTTTTTGTCATCTACGTATCCTCTGTATATTTTCTGTTTAGTGTGCAATAAAGAGTATTTATCTTATCTTATCTTAAAGGTGTGTACCATATATCAGGACAATCAGTCAACAGGATGGGGGGATGCCCAAGGCATTAGGATCATTTTTGAGTGCCTACTTTATTCGTTAAGAACGATCCGCTGCTGACTGTAATATTTTATAAGAACTGATCTAATTTAAAAAAAAATGCAGCTTATGAATTTTTGTAGCAATGGGGATGCCGACGCAAAACTAATTGTAGATGGCAGCAGCATATGACCAAACAACAATATAACATCTGGCCGCCGATTACAAAACCACTGTCACACCGCTGACAGTGCCATAAATGTTGTTAAATTTTAGACTTTATAGCTGAGTGTTAAAGTTAAAAAAAAAAGTAATAAAGAGTGTATAACATTTTTCATTCATTCTACAAGATTTTCATTTAATTTTAGGTTTTAATGGTATTAAAGTAAAGTCTAAAATTAAATAGCATTGGTTACAGTGTCTGTGTTGCCGCAGTGGTTTTGTTGGCCCTGCTCTGTGATAATAACAAACTCATATATCTGTCAGATTTGAAGAGACAAACAATGAAATCTACGTAGATGTCAGCTATTATTGGCCATTACGAAGCGCCCTCTGTAGGGAAAAAGCGCAGTCGGCATCCCCATTAGTAGCCGCCCCAAGTCGGTTGTATAGAAGAATTTGGAAAGCTTCAGGCTTAGCTCGGTGGCTCAGTGGTCAGAGCAGCGAAAGATCGCGGGTTCGAGTCCCGCCTGAGCAATTCACTTTTTCCTGTCTTAATCGATTTGAAGAATAACAAGTAGGTATGATTTGGTGAACGTCATTATCCGTTATTTATCCTCTGGGCCTTTTTCAACTTCGTCGGAGCCGATTCATCGTCGTCATTTACTGGGGTTCCACTACTTCCATCTGACCTCCACAACCCACTTGCTATATAAGAATAAGAATAATTTTTATTAGCACAAAACAGTACTGTTATGACAATATTTCAAATTTTAATAATAAGTATAAATATTCAAAAAAATTCATTCATAATATAACAATTAATTAATAAACAACTGTTGCTGAACTAGGTTTGACACCTGTATTTCAGCATCCAGAAACTAAGGCCCCAGAATCCATGTCATATATTGTGAATCAATTATACTAGGTTATTGAACATAACAATGGTTGGGTGGGCAAGATAGTAATGTACTTACATTGATCGGTATAGATGCAAATGGTATTTTATAATAGTATACAGTAACTTACTTAACATAAAAGTGTGTATGTGTGTGTGTGTGTGTGTGTGTGTGTGTGTGTGTGTGTGTGTGTGTGTATGTGTGTGTGGGCGCGAGTGTATGTGTGTGTGTGTGTGTGTGTGTATGCAACGTGTAATCAGAGTTAATAAGGAATTGGCAATCGGGAGTAATTGGAGTTACTCTGGAATCGACAATACATTCTCTGTCTCGTCATACGAAAGTTTACTAAGCCACTGGTTATTGATTTTATTTTTGTTCTATAAGTTCTTTTAGTTTTACTTTTCTTTAAGTTCTGTAGACAAACCAGCTGTCAGACTTTTTGGGCTCCAAGTACCCGTAACCTGCCGTATTGGTTCTCTCCGGAGTAGAAACGGGTGGGTGTCGAAGAAAGCAACTGTTAGACAGAGAACAGACATATTGACTGTTCTCTGTCTAACAGCAAACATAGGTACAGCTCATGATAAAGCATCCACTTGGCGACAATAGGCTCGCCCCTATTACATTGGGCCGATAATCATAGTTGCGAAATGTGAGTATATTAACCTCTGCCTACCCCTTCGGGTATATATAAGCGTGAGTGTATGTATGTATGCAACTATCGTCTGCCATAGATATTCGTATGACTTTTAAGTCATGGATCCCCGTTGTCATTTGAAACGTCTCTCCGAGACACGGAGGAGTCTTAATGCCCTAAGAAAGGTCACCCATTCTGTTAATAAATATTGCTTCCGGGTAAAACCCGGAATACATTTAAAACTCAGAGTGCTGCAGTTCATGTAAGTATGAGCTCCATCTCTCCTTCATCGCGACTATCTCGCATAACAGATTGCTATCAGGGTCTTTACGCAGTTCTGCTAGGGTGTCAAGCAACTCTACCTGTACCCCCAAGCGGTCCTGGACTGGCTGTCGATGTCGCGGGCTAAAGGGGCCAGGAGTTTCCTCAGTACCCGCTCCGCAGTCTCCATCTCGAGCATTACTTGCTCACTCAACTCAGCTACGGGGGACCGTGCAGTCCATGGCCCTATCCGCACGAAAGAAAAAGTACAACGGGCGCATCATGTGCCTTGTAAAACAACTAATATATAGTCTCAGAATATAGAACCAATATAGGCAGTATTAAAAAAGAAGATTCGCTATATAGGTTTCGCATAGAGGCGCTCCCTGCAGCACCCCAAACTTTATTTCATTGATATAAAAAAAATGGAAATGGCATCTTCTCATAAATGCAAGCCAAAATGTAACTTTTTAATGAACTGCTCTAGGTACTTACGTATTATTTCCGAGTGACAGTGACTACAGGTGTCCGTAACAATTTTTACTTAGTAACTATGTTAGTTTTATAATTTACAGAAAAAAATCTGCAATCTTAACCAATTTTGATCTCTTTTATCTGCTGTCATTCATCTGCTTTGAGTTTCATGTTCAAATAAAAGTTACTACTGTAAGGGCCGTTCGTGGTACGTCTTCGTTTGCTGTAACCCAAACTGAGACTTTGTCTATGAGGCGAAGACCTTTGCCTCGCGAGGCCGTGGGCGGTCGCTCAGTCCGCCCATAGTTTGCGTGACCGGTTATCACCTGAGTCACCATGTAGCCCTCCTAGCCATCTGCCGTCATGGATCTAACCACTGCTTTTACGGTGTGTCCTACACGTGTTTGCCCAAATCTTAGCTCCTACTCCGCTACCGTGTCCCTTAAGAGCTCAGATGAGGAGTGTAGAGAGACACTTCGTGGTACAAGGACGAAAAACTAATGCAATTCCAGGTGTTGAACGCGTTGGCGATGTCCGAGGGATACCGCTAGCATCACCTCGCCTTGGGCCACCATAGCCATCACGCGTATGATGTCATCCACGGAGGAGCGCCTCTTTCAGAAGCCAATGGCCCACTCTAGAGATGTCCTCGACGAGGTGCTTCACAATAACTCTTACAAAGAGCCGAACTTTCACACCTTATCGAGCGACACTTTAGGCTGGTAAGCGTCCGGTGAGTCCGCCGGGCGCCTCGCTTTGAGGACCAGATTTTCCGTATTCAACACTTCCAGAAACTGGCCCCGTAACCCTCTCAGTCGGGGCTCGAGGCCGTCTTCCCCTAGAGCTAAGACTCCCGTTCAGCATGCCGTGCACGGAATGCCGTCAGGTCCCGGGGACATTCTTGGCCTTAAGTCTTCGCAACGCCAGCTCTAGTTCCACCCAAGTGGCTTCGGGTACGTCGTTTCATCCGACTGGCGACCGAGGTGGAGAAGTTATCCGAAGCATACGATTACTTGAGACGGCACGCGGCTTGAACCCCGCCGGAAGGAGGGACGGAGGGGTGTATCCAAGAGGAAATCAAATGTCTGTACTGTCCGGGGTAAAAGATCAAATGTCCGGGGTTTTCACGCTACTTGTCCGGGCTTACGAATTTTGGAGATGGCAGCTCTAGCTTAACTATACAATGTGCCCCGCCATATAACCACATAGCCACGAGGCCCTTACCAAGTCATCAGTCATTACCACCTATAAATGTTATCAGGAACTAACTAATAAACAAGAACCAATGGCAAAACTGCCAAGCAACTGGCTTCCAGATTAATTAGTTTGGCCGTCAGAACAACACGGACTAGGTAAAACTTCATCTCAATCGTTCATTTCACCGAACCGCGGTGAACGAGCAACTTTGATTAGTTCCCGGCCGAGCGGGTATCTGATTGATGGCTTAATAACTTTAGATCGGCTACCCTGATAGCCTTAGCCTTAATGGTATACCGCTAAAGTTTTCTGGCTATTTAGGTGATAACATTGATCTGGCGGTATTTGTGTTAATGTGTTGGAAAGTTTCGATGGAATTTTTGGCCTTATCTACCACTGGAATGAATTAAAGGAGCCAATACTTACAAAGGCACATGTTTATAATCTTGGATGTTTTTGTGATCTCCTACTGAAAGTTTTATGACTTGGCAACTAAACGTTCAACTACCTTAATGCTTCTTGATCTTGAAATCAAACTTAGTTGACGAAATGTTAGTGATAATACACCTCTGCTTACTTCTTTTAGGATTTACCGGTGCGAGTACATTATATGTATGAAAAACTAGCTTATACCCGCGGCTTCGCCCGCGTGGAATTGAGATCTGGTTTCCGTGACCGCGTAATCCTTTTTTGAACTTTTCTTTGCTTAAGTACCATCCTATAGTAATATTCCTTGCAATACGATTGCAAGTAATATTTTAAATAAAGAATTAGCGAAATCTGTTTAGCTGTTCTCGAAACTTGCGCTTAGTATCTAACACATTCGGCGATACAGGCCCGTACCTACTTCATACGCTAAGAAAATGTTACACGCATTTTTAATCTCAAATTGAGTATTCATTAACTACTTTCGTGCATCATTGATCGAAATTCTATTTCAAAAGTTATAATTTGAACTGCTATAACACCAATTAACGTAATCACATTTATCAACAGCGTTGTTCGCTAAATATCGCAACCCTGTCACGTATCTACGTAGGTATTACTCGATTCATATATCTTGGACCTAAACTGTGCTTAAAATGTGCTCTAAACGTTTCTTGGAGTTATATTGAGAATAGCACGGGGTGCTACGGCCTTGGACAAGCTCAAATTCACCAGGCATAAGATTATTACAAAACAATCCGCGCGCCCCAGGGCCTATTATATTTCGCGATTCAGGTCCAATATATGAATCGAGCAATACGTCTATAAACTTTCATACTTTGCCCCAATTTCAACGTCTACAAACATTCGAGGGCACAGAACTTAGGAATTTTGTGTTTGCTTGTCGAGCTGAAATCTTTGTTTATACACTGGAGACGCAAGCTTGAGTAAGTAAGTAGCTGTGCTCTCGGTGCAGGTTGAGAACTATTACGATTAATAACGTGGAGAACGTATCAATCCAATTCGTCTATGCTGGAAAATTCTGTGAGAACAATCGGGGTCATGCAACAACAATTACACGGACAAATAAATCGCTTACCGCTTCTATTTCGATGATGGTGGCCACCAACGTATATTTCACTAGCAATAATTGCTGGTGCGCGGCGAGCTGCTAAGATTTCTCTTATGAAAATCTGAGCTAGACTGGTTTGTTACGAGAGGTGGCGCTCACGGCACGGCCAATCTACCGTGAGCGATCTACCCACATATTATGTCATCATAGGTACCCCCAAGTTCTCTTAGATTTGCCCAGCTAAATTATTGGATAGATAAGTACCCGTCACAACATACACACATATCTGTATCTTCTTTACCTACAATCATAGGTATAGCAAGGTTGCAGGGTGGGTCAGGAAGTCAACACAAGATTGGTCTTCCCACTGACAGCACAGAACCTCTCCAGTGAGCTCTGGCTACCCTACTCACCGTCGGGAACACAACACAAGGTTAATATAACCTCGGTATTCTGTAGGGCGGAGGTACTTCCACAGTCGGACTGCTCAACTGGGCGGGATACCGATGGACTATTGATACCGTCCTCACTCCTGGCCAGTTGATGTATACCAGGGGTAAGGGAAACGCTCCCGAAGCCGAAGGCACTTGGTAGTACTCCATACACTACATTATATTGGCATAAAAAATACGATTTTGACAAAAAATCTTTTTTTATTCTTTTTTTATTTTGTATACCGTTTAATTAGTATTATTTAAACAGTAGAAGTGGGAGCGAGAGGTATACCAGCAAAATCTCTCTATAACCTACTTAAAGAGAGCTTATTACTAGGATGAATGTCTAAAGCGGCACTAGTAGGTTCGCATCAAATTTGGTTAGGCAGGGAGGGAAACTTGAGTAGTGAAGGTGAGTGTTGATTTATATCAACAAAAGGGGCCTACACCTGGGTCGCAAGTCCCAAGCACTGTCCCGAGTTCCCAACACAGCAACGCGATGGACCCGGCACCCGCATGGAGAATCCATGGATTGCTAAGAATATCGGTCTGTCCATCGTGTTAGTAAAGCTAAATGAAACAATAACTTCATTAAAAAAAATCACTACTAAAAACGCCCGCTTGGCGCAATTTGTTTTTCTTTTACACCACTTAGGTGGCCCACCTGATGGAAAGTGGTTACCGTGGCCTAAGGACGTGTGCGACACCAGGGGAGTGACACTCGCGCTGCCGACCCTGTTAGAACAGAGAGTTTCTGTGCCGTCAGTGTAGAAGATAAAGCAGGACAAGCCTTTGGTCTTCCCACAGACAGCACCAGAACTGTTTCGTTTTGACGAAGTTTCCGCGAAGACATATTGAATTGCCCTTCAGTGGGTTTCTACAAGTCACTGCTGATGGCCATCAGACAGTCGCCTCACGAAACATATCGAAGTTAACCCGTTTTATAGTAGGACTGAAAGCAGTCCTCAACTGAGTTAGCTCGGAGGACAACACGACTGAAGTGTCAAATATATGCAGCCATTAATGAGTTTGAGTTTGAATAGTATATAGCTTTCTCACTTACTTATTACAGAATTTTCCAATCATACACACAATTTTTCAATGTCAGGGTACTGTCGTAGTGTCCGTGCTTCGTGACAAATCTATTTTGTTGCCTAACTTGCCTAGCCTTCACGTGTCAACGATATAAAAATAAAATATATAATTTCAATTTTAAACCTAGAGAAGAGAAAATAAACAATCGAGAAAAGACAGTTCGCGTCAGGGGCTGATGGAGGAATCTACGATGGGTTCTTCAAGACGAGTCTCATTCACTTTATAATATATTATATTATAAAGTGAATGAGACTCCGCGACCCCTGTCTTACGCAGTAGTAAAATTAAATAACCTCGCGTAAACCCCACAAAAACTCGTTTAGGAGAGATATGTTCATGAATAATTATAATAATATTGCCATACCCTGTGTTATAATTCGAACATATCAAGAAACTGTGGTGTTAGTCGTCCCCGACACTACAGTCCTAAGGCCTCTGTGCTGCTGGGGGCACGTGTTCGAATCCTGGCTCAGTAAAAAAATATATTTTAATGCATGAATCAATCAATCAATCAATTAGCCCACCGCCATCCACTGGTGGACATAGGATTATATGCATGAATAAGTAGGTATGTCTATTCGCATTGGTCTGGCTGTTAAGTGCCTCACGGCCTGATTGTCATAACGAACATTTATGACAGCCGTTACGGGTAGTTGAAGAACTAAACCGTCCGACAACTAATCGAACTACAATACTGCGATATCGCCAATGCTTTATGGAGGTCAGATAGCAGTTGCTTCACGGAAAATATAGATATTAAATCGTTAACAATTAATTAGCTAGGTATGTAGGTACCTTCTACAGATGGATTTCCGTGGTACCTTATAATTCAGATTTAGACCGTTTAGTTTTAGAACCAAGTTAGACACTGTCCTTACATAATAATACCGGAGTGCTCACTTGCGTAACAACGTAGATACAATTAGATAGCAATTTTTTTAGTACCATCATTGTGTAACTCTATGACGTCGCAGTCAGTGCGCTGTTGCCTCACACAAATGCATGTAGTGACAGATTAACACAGGTATATCTGTAATGTAGTTGTTACTTTCAGCATTCACCCCCACCTTGTACACGCTTTTACGTCATTTGCGTTACGTTAAGCGTGATTATCACCGTCTATGTGTCAGCCACATTATAGTATGGTATGATTCGATTAACGATGATGGATTATTTAAAAGCTCTTAAAGTCAATCCCCACTAAAAGGGCAGCGGTATGCGGCAGCCAGACTTTTGTACTACGTGCCACGGCGACGTCTCGCGGCGCCGCGCTGCTCCTTCGCCTACAAATGACTATGATCTTTTTCTCCCGTAGGTAAGATTCAAAATGGTTTATAAAAGAATACAAACCATTATCTCTCAAGGAGCTGCCGGCCGCTAGGTACTCTTTCAGTGGGGATTGTCCCTTACTCTCCGTAGATACTTTTTAAAATCCCCGCACAGCCTTTCATAATAGTCTATTTGATAATAGACCAGGGTCGATAATTTTTAAAACCAAAAAAAATAATAGTAGGATGAAACCCATTAGAAAAGGAGGGGAATATTATAAAAATGAAAGGAAAAATAATTTACAGGCGATCTGAGGTCGGGAAGGGGATGGGGGTGAGTTTTAAGATTGCCGGCAAAACTAAAAGTCCTATGGAAAAAAGTCAAATGGCAAAGTTGTAGGTAATAAAAAGATCTAAAACTTTTGTATGTACACTTTTTTCACATAACCTCAAAACTTATGTGAAAAATTCTAAAAACCAAGTTTTTGGTTTTTTATTTTTATCTTTTTCAAATAAATTTCTTTTTTCACGAAATTTGGTGAAAACTTACCTTTGTATGTCCCAAATACGCTGTAATTTATTTGATTACAAATATTTATTTTTTCACCTTATTTTGAATTAATATCGAAAAAGCACCCTAATTTTCAATCGAAAATTCACCCGTCAGAATATAAGCTTTTTTCAAAAAGTTGGTATTTTTTCTGTTCGCTGAAATCTCTACTTTCCGATGGTGAAAAAAAAATGTTAGTATAGTAAATCTTCTCAGAAAATGCAAGAAATCGAAAAAGACTCGAATTCCAAATTTCTTTTTTAATTATTACATACAAATTTGAGCTATTTATTAAAATTTACACTTTAATTACTCGAAAAACGTAAGGTTACATGTTACAAGTTTACTTAAAAAAAAAAAGAGAATTGTTCGAAACTGCATAGGAAGGTAAATACTATCTCTATTTTTATCTGTATAAATCAACTCAAACATAAAAATAGTAATATTTTCTTAAAAAAATAGTATGCTTAACGTAACATAACCTAAAGTTAAAAAAAATTAATGATATTTTAGTACAAGATTAAAAAATAATAATCTCCTTTGTTTTGCACAAACAAATTTAGTTACTCCCCTGAAAAAAAAATATATTTCAAAATACATACAAAATATATTAAAAATCTATAAAAAATATATAAATGTATATAAAATATATATCGTAAATATATTTTTAATAACTATTTCCAATTTTCAGTTTGGGAACCAGCGAAGTACTTAAGCGTGAATCTAAATGTATGCCCTAATTTTAAGACCCTCATTTGTGTACCTGATCTTTGAGTCAATAAACAATTTTTTTTTTTTTATAAGAAATTTCGAATTCGAGTCTTTTTCGATTTCTTGCATTTTCTGAGAAGATTTACTATAGTAACATTTTTTTTTCACCATCGGTAAGTAGAGATTTCAACGAACAGAAAACATACCAACTTTTTGAAAAAAGCTGATATTTTCGATTAAAAATTAGGGTGCTTTTTCGATATTAATTCAAAATAAGGTGAAAAAATATATATTTCTAATCAAATAAATTACAGCGTATTTGGGACATAAAAAGGTAAGTTTTCACCAAATTTCGTGAATAAAGAAATTTATTTGAAAAAGTTTAAAAATAAAAAACCAAAATCTTGGATTTTAGAATTTTTCACATAAATTTTGAGGTTATGTGAAAAAAGTGTAACTACAAAAGATTTAGCTCTTTTTATTACCTACAACTTTGCCACTTGACTTTTTTCCATAGGACTTTTAGTTTTGCCGGAAATCGAGAAAAACCGTTTTCTACCCTTAAAAACTCACCCCCATCCCCTTCCTGACCTCAGATCGCCCGTAAATTATTTTTCCTTTCATTTTAATAATTTTCTCCTCCTTTTTAATGGGTTTCATCATACTATTCTTTTTTTTCACTTTTTATTATTTTTAAAGGCTTCTACCCTGGTCTATAAGAGCATCACCTTGCTATCTTTTACAACCTTAGGTATTAATTAGTATCTAAGGCTAAGTTCAGATGTACGCGCGACGACGCGCGGTTTAAGATTGTAACAAATCAATGTTGTTGTGTACATAAACGCGCGTCACCGCGCCTGCCCGCGCGCACCGCACGCACCGCGCGCGCGCAAACCGCCGCCATCTGAACAGGTGAACCGCGCGGCAGCGCGCGTGTTCGCGCGTTCATCTGAAATTAGCCTTACCCTTCTGTTTCGGTTAAAAAAATTGTGCACGCATGAACAGAATGATAATCTGGGTGACTCCTTACAAGAGCATGGCTACCATTCTACCCTTCTCAGTAGTTCATTAACCGACTTTCAGAAGGAGGAAAGTTCTTAATTCGTCGGTATTTTTAGTGTACAGAATAGATAATAGTGTTCAATTTAGTACAAGGGTAATAAATAAAACAAGTATTGATAATTTCTTATATATTTTTACAATTGAAATAATACAGGCGGTTACATAAAAAATAAATAAGTCTTCGTAAGATTTACACTACACTGTGATGTTTACAATAAAAAAAGTTTACAAAATAAGACGTTTTCGTAAAAAAAAGTCTGTACAATCACTTCCAAATTACTAAATCAGTTACAGTCATCTTCAGTAACAGAAACTGAGCTATAGACACACGACAATTTAACTAATATTAGACACATACAAATTAAATATCGCAGACTTACATTTTTGCGACTGACTGTACATTAAAATTGGCGATCCAGCGCATATAATTGCCTTACAGATTTCTCTAAAAATGATATTAATAACAAACTAATTAATTTATTTGTGCTATTTCGTATAAAAAGAAGTAAGATTGGGTTGAAAAACAACCTTGTTAGTGTCATCCTTAGACTGAATATGTATTATGTGATGTATTTCTATAAAAATAACCTAAGGTACCATTACTTCTGCTTACCAACTAAACACGAATCAACTATTTTGTGTCGGTACAGTACGTTGATAAACTATATTGTATGCAAAACATTAAAACTGTATTCATGTCAATTGTTCAATCTTAATCATGGTAAAATTTAAATAACATTTTTTCTAATATAGAAAAAATATAAAAAATAAACAAAAATTACTGGAGATGACACAGAGAAACACAAAAATGGAATGTGTCTTGGTGGGGAGAGGGGGGAAATATTAAAAATTGGCACAATACAGTTCGTAAGAAGGCGGTATTATAGATAATTATTTTTTTTAATATCATTATTAAAAACGTTGCAACATTTTTACACCTTAGAAGCTACAGCAACACTCTCGGGCGTACATACAACATGGAACATTGATAGCCCACTTTCAAAAGTAAACCTACCAGATCACATGCTATCTTTGTCTTTTCACGTTAAATAGAAAAAGATAGTAGTAGATCTTGGTATCTTTTAGTAGAATACTTTGAAACAGGCGCTTATATACCTAGCATTCTTTTTGAATCATATAAATATGTTGAAACGTACCCTAGTAGTTGACTAAAAGACTATTCTGAAATAACAGCGAGAGTACACCATCGACAAGAGCTTAGTCGACAAGTCAACTACGAAAGGTACATCTCAATAGTATTATAGGCTTAATCTACACAATATGAGTGACAAAAATTTTCATACTACACTCACACGGTACATACATAGTCACAATAAAGCCAAGTACTCACTGACCAACATCAACAATTAACATAAATATTTTGTTGTTGTTTGTTAATGAATAAGACTATTTAACCTATGTAATTAGTTACTAAAAAGCAAATATCCAAAACTTGCACGATACAGGCACGTTAGAAATTATCGTGAGAATGATACTCCATGATTGTATGACAATACCCTGATATTCATTTTTGTCGTATTTTCGAGATGTCGTGATAATTGTGCAAGTGTTTAAAAAACGTGTTGCGTCTAAAAAACGGTTATGGAATTGAGCCAAAAATTAGTTACTATATGATATTATGTCAAATGTTTGTGAAGGGTTTGACTGTCGTGGTTTGAGTGTGTATATAATAATGTATAAATGTTATTCTACATGAAATTACTACATTAAAAGTAAGCAACATAAATATCTTAATGATATATTTAATTGATAATATTCGTTACTTTATAAAGCACAGCTACTCGGGAGGTGTACTGTCAATGTACTTTTTATTGCACAGGGTGCTATTTTCTTACAATTGCTTTACGTAGATAATCGCGTGGGGTTCAAAATAAACCTGTAATTATTATTTCTAGCAAATAGATAAGGTACGAGTATTACAGTTTACAAAATCTCGGTATGCAATCTTCTTATTTGAAAATAATCTCATTTACAAGAACGAATATGATAGAAATATTGTTATATCACACTAGAACCAAAACTGTCGCGACCCTTCTATCAGCCAAAGCTAATCCGAAAACAACAGGTTCAAGATACCTCCCAAAGTTGGTTAAAAGGTTCGAGTTGCGATTAAAAGATTGCTGGGTCGAACCCCAAACAGTACACTTAATTAACCCAATTAGTTTAAATAAAGAAATCAACTACTACTAGAAATGTTACCGGTGTTTCAGTATCTTTAATTTGTTTTTATACTACTTAGGTAGCAATCTAGCACACGGCCCGCCTGATGGGAGATGGTTACCGTGGCCTATGGACGTGTACAATTCCTTTCCTTTCTAGTTCAGTGAAATATGCTAAAAAAAATGGATATTTTCAACCTAGAGATTTTGGATTATATCAGCCGTACAAATAAAACAGTATAGTTACATATCTTACGCTAGTTATTCCGCTAAGTAGCTGCACACCCAGCTGCCTACAACCTCCTACCAACCTTATACATACACATACATACGCACATCTTTGGTTAACCGTTAGGCGGGATGTTTGCGCGGTAATATAATCTTTAATAATGTAGTAAACTGATTTATAATTAAAAATACAACAAACGCTATATTATTTTGTATGTAAAGTCGTCATTCGGTGTTAGCTTAATGCATCTCAAATTACCATACAACATTTTGGTCCTTCGAACCATGTATGGTAACCAACCATAGATGTATTAAATAACTACTGAAGGCGACTGTACTTCCGAGAAAATTACGTGTAAAGCCGTGAATTTAAAATTTGAGTCACAAACCGTTAAGAGAGAATCAGAGTTCAATTTGTCAACATAGCTACATATATGTTTATTTATACTATATCATGTATGTTAACACATTGAAATCTGAATTAATCCGTCACCGGCTCATTAACTAAACCAAGCTAAAATTCCAAAAATGTCCATTTAGAAAAATATTCAAAAAATAAAATGTCCAACTTGTTAACAATGTCCAACTGATCAACAAATGTCCAACAATTCAGAAATATTCAAAGTCAGAAATGTCCAATCGGTTGAAAATGTCCAACAGGTTAGAAATATTTAGTGTATTTCATTAAAAAGCGCGATTGCACAAAACAGGAAACAAACAAATGCTATGATACTGTTAATAAATAAGAAATAAACTATTTCATAACAATTGCAAACGATTGTTGATTGATTGTAATAAATGAATCAGTCGCAAATGCATAAATGACTTATACTGAAAAACAGCTAAATAAGAAAAATGTAAAATACACATATATAATGCAGCATATCTACTTAAGCCTATATATAAGGGCAATATAATTGGAACTATCTATTTATTATTCTAAGCCTAAAATGGCACGCACAGGACGAACGCACAAACATAGCCCGCCATATTCTTTCTACAAATACCTTTCGCCACACTTTTCCTATGCTTTGTGCAGTGATCGACACTTCATTCACCAAAATCTGACATACACATGCTATGCATCGAGACATATATCTTGGACCTATAATGTACTCTATACTCGTAGTACGCGATTCTTGGGTATTTTGCGGACAGCACGGGGTGCTACGGCGGTGGACGAGCTCAAATTCACCAAGTCTAGATTATTACAAAACAATCTGCGCGCCCAGTGTGTGTTTCGCGTCTAAGGTCCAAGATAATGTGATTTAAAAAAGAGAAACACTGAGTATAATCTCATGTTAACTCTAAAATAGAGCAGCTTATAATACTGTCAATAGTATCTGTATATCAAATGTAACTCTTCATCTGTGACAACACCGGCTACGAAACTAAGTAAGTGTTGGACACTTCACGTTAATAAATACGGGAATATACAATTTCGTTATATTCGATCACTTCACAACATTCAATAAGACGGTTTTATGAACCCAAAGCCGATTGCACATATGTTGGATCGTGTATGCGGTTACTAAGGATTTCGAGAACGTACCTGCTGTGTGATCAAAATATAAAACAAAAAGCTGTGAAGCCAGCTGTACACATTGGCCCAACATGCGCCAATATTGTCCAGTGTCTGACGAAAAATTCTAATCTAATATATAAAATTCTCGTGTCACAGTTTTCGTTGCCATACTCCTCCGAAACGGCTCGACCGATCCTCATGAAATTTTGTGGGCATATCGGGTAGGTCTGAGAATCGGCCAACATCTATTTTTCATACCCCGATTCGCGATAACCGACATCCACGCGGGCGGAGCCGCGGGCGACAGCTAGTATTATATTAAGTTGCGTATTCCAGAACAACGCTCAGCTGTGAATTGACTCTCACAATGGCATTAGAACTCGCCACCAAAAAAGTCTCGCGGCAAAACTCAAAACTAAAAATGACATCGCCGCCATATTGTTTGTTGGTTGGTTCAAACCATGACAGGTATGGTTTAGAGTAGCCAGCACATTTTTATATTGTATCTACCAGTGGGAAGTATAGTTCCCAGCATATATATTGACCGTCTTTTGAGCTAGTTCTGTGGTTAGAATAGAGCAGGAATCTCGTTCTGGAAAGCAAGCCTAAGTATACTGTGTTGATATATATTCAGTTCATTGGCTTATGTTGGTCCAACAAGTACAGGGTTAAGTAGCTAAACCTAATCCCATAATTTCGATCATGCTTTTTTATGAAATCCTTAGAGATCGCAGGCGTGAAATCCAAACTGAACTTATGACATCTTAATTGACGAACCACTAATAAGCAGTCTTCACAATATATCAATAACTAGATTATAATTACTATAATAAAAAATACTGGACCATAAATTGATTTAATAGGAATTACAATTGTCGGAGAAACGAGTGGGCATGCACATTCTGAAATAAACTTTAATACGTGGTAATACGTTCTTACGTCAGACACGTAAAGACAGATTCAACTTTTTACCAAATTACTAACGTAATAAAGTTCCGTTGATTATGAAACATGTATGTTCACTCGTCATACAGACTTTTATACACACACATATATTATGTATAATTTAATTATAAAATAAAACATATATATACGTCGACAAAATATCTCCATAGACGATTAATACTTGGCTAGAAAAATGAAATTAAAAAATATACTTATTTTAAAATTTAATTTTATTAAATGCGTTATGGTATTGCACGTGTCTAGTTTTGTTAAAAATAATAATATGATAGTGTTGAGTCGTGTGGGGTGAGACAGTCAAGTGTGATCACAAATTGTTCATAGTCTTCTTAGAAACGGTATTACAAATATAAATATCTCTGACATGCAAGTTTTGAAGATTACATTAAACAAAGCTAGTGACAATCTAAGCAACTACTACTATTAGTTTGAGAACTCCCATCAACAATTTGCAATATATACATTCACCCGACTGTACCCAGAACTACGTTTGTAAAAAGAATACTAAAACTTCCATGATTTAGAGCAAGAACATTTCTGTTTAATAATAACGTCATTAATTCATTACTTCATTCTTCATCATTACTTCTATCAATAGAAGTGAGCTTTGTTTTGATTCATAATGAAGTATTGAAGGTATAAATATATTCCGTGTATATTTAAATACTAAATACTTTGTCAAATCAAAAAATCGATCACTAATAATAAACGAAATATCTATTGATTTGTTAACGAATCACTTAATAACAATCAAATAGGTGGTCAAATAATTGAACAGCCTTTTTGCCATGTGCATGTTTAAATCATGAAAGTTTTAGTTTATATAGAAACATGATCCTAAGCAAGGCATGTCAAGTATGTCCGTCTAATAAAAATACTACAATCCACTAACATCCTTCGTTAATATCTCATAACACAACCACGTCTTATTACATAACGACGAGTTTAGTGTTGCCAGATGTTTTAACAATTCTACTACTTTAGACATAAATAGATTTGATTAGAACACGGTATAATCGATAAGAGTAGAAAATATATACAACTTTTTATAGAATAAATAAAATTCATATAACATTATCAACTTAATAATATATCAAAACAAACCTAAATCGAGATGTATGTACAATTTGTTCGACTTCAAAGTATATACTAAGTTGCGATTCCCCACAATTGTGTGAAAATCAACTAAATAAACGAAAAAAGAAAATTTTATCTGGCAACACTAACCAATGGTATAATTTGAGCATACAACCGCTATCCGCTAAAGCCTATGAATTGAGTACAGTTACACACAGCAGACCAACTCTCATGAATGTAGTTTCTAGTTTGAGCCACATTGGAACACGAGTTCTAATTTATAAATGAATAGAATTTCATCTACACTAGATATTCATTTTATGTGTTCCAGATTTGAACAGAGTTGGACTACTGTGTCCACGATTTTTTGAGTAGTGAAGATAGGGTTGGGTCATAAATGACAGGCAAGCATGAAAAACATTTCACAAATTGTGTGTTTTTGTCGATAAGTTATTTCATGTCGACATTTATAAATAATTAAATACACCTCTGATTATGTATGTAGAATATCTGCTAGTTACTGTCCCGATATCAAGACACGATAAATCTAAAAGCAGAAATAATATACTCGAAAATTGAAATTGAACCGAATTAATATGTGTATAGTGAAACAACTAAATTCATTGTAAATCGACACAACATTGTTTGATTTGCATTTCATATGTTTAAGGATATTCGAATCCTGGCCGTTACACTTCCGACGTGAACCCATTCCAAGCACAAACAATTTAGCTTAATTGGAGGGGTTAGCGAATTACTCTTACTAATAAAAGAGTATGTAAAATATTGAGAATTTCTCGATCAAACTCAATGCTTTCAACACCAAAGGTTACACGATGTTATTCACGTTCTCCTTACTGACACGAGACACAACACTAATAACATGTGATATATTAAGCGGAACAGTTTTTCAAACGTGCCTGTCATCTTTCCCCACAAAACAGTCAAGACAGGTGAGACACTTGATACGCTAAAGTACGCTAGATACGGCAGGTACGCTAGGTACGGCAAGTACGCTAGGTACGGCAAGTACGCTAGGTACGGGAGGTACGCTAGGTACGGGAGGTACGCTAGGTACGGGAGGTACGCTAGGTACGCCAGGTACGGCAGGTACGGTGACACGGTCCGGGACGGGCGGCGCCGCGGGGCGGACGTGCGGACACAACGCTCTGAGTATTTACTTACATCTCACATGTTGAGGAGTATTACCGAGATTCTTGTTCGGGGGTGTCCGAAAATCTACAACAAAATTAGGAGGTTAAATTGAAGGTTCATATTTTAGATGTTCTTTAAGTTATTTGTTGTTATTATTTAAAGAAAAAGAAAAGGTTGTTATTATATAAAGACGAGGTAATGTAAAAGTTCCTTTATGTAATAAGGATTGTTTATTAAAGATTTTGTTAAACATATATGTCAAAATGGTTGGGCCATTTTGACATATATGTTTTAATAAAATAACAAAATTTAATGAAATTTTATCACAATCATAATGTTTTATTTTGTGGATCATAGGATTTTCAAGCAGTGATGGATAGCGGGTTGTAAATTATGTCTTTAACTTTTCCAATAGATTGTGATCGAAAATCCCAAGTTCCAAAATTATATACAGATACTCCTATAGTACCATCTTGGGGCGACAGTGGGAGCAATCTATTGATATTCGAACGAACTATGGGAAACAATGAATGTTATTACAATCATTTTTAAACAATGTTCTAAACATTGAGACGGTAGTATAGGAGAATTCCGAAAGCTTTGGACGAGGCTCAACTTAGCTCAGTAGTAGCTTTCATTGCTTGGTCATAGCATTCCCCCTGTAAGGGACAGTTTGTGGGTTCAAGTTCCGCCTGAGCGATTCACTTTTTCCATTTTTAATCGATAAATAGTTAGCTTATTAATTGCTTTTAAATTATCATTCAATTGCTATACACACGTCATGTAACTGGGAATACTATCCAAATGGTGGAAAATAGGAATATGAAATTGGACCCTGGGCTTCAAGGAGTAGTGATGACAGATATACAGAAGATCGGTCGGTAGCTACATACCTGTCAGCGGCAGCATGCAGTAGCTGCCCGTACGCGGCTAGCGCAGAATACGCGGCTAACAGTGCGCTGCGCGAATGCGCCCTGGCCGCCGCGCCGCTAGCCCTCGCGTGCGCGCCCAGCGCCTGCCAGCAGTACAGCGAGGCGCGCGAGTCTCCGGGAGCGCGGAAGGGCGCGGCCGGGTCGTGCGCGTCGGCCGCGCGGGCGCCGCCGCATGCCGCCGACATGCTGCAGAAGGTCATCGCCTTCCAGCCGCCGTACCTGTGTGTCAGGACAGCGTGAGAGATAGGAGCCGTAAGAACATGTGTTTTACCACGAAAGGTATTCTATCATCTGTGAGATCTCCGCCTTACCCTTCTAACCTAATCTATCTGTGTCGACAGGTGCGGTGACCACAAGTTCTCTTTGTTCACTCCTGCGACGCGTAGTAATTATCCATAATCAAATGATATGGTTAGAATCAGGTATGCACAAGTGTTAGATTAAAATAGGGTTATATACGCGTCATGACTTTTCTTCACAATGCATCATAGTCATACGACACGACAGCCTTAAGTTAATGACTATGTGGTCTTTCAGTGATTACCACAACACAAATTCACGACGTGGATATTTTATTGTAACCACTATAACCAATGCATACTATTTTCAACTTCACATAACTATCATTATGAGTTCATTAAAAAAATGAAAAAACTGGAAATCGAAATTATAATCTACATTCATTACTTACTTGTCAACAACAACAACCGGCCCATTCTTGTACTCCATTTGACACCCGGCGACATACTCGACCAACGCGAACGAGTCCTTATACGGCTCGATAAGCCTGTCTATCGCCTCCTCCCTCTCGCTCTCACACGTCGCCTGTCTCACCGCCTTCACAAACTCATTCTCGTCCGGTTTCCCAGCCGTGTAAGACGTCGTCTCGCCTTCCAACCACTTGCTACACTTAATAAACTTCACAGACAACTGATAATCATCTTGTAAGGAATGTACGCTGACGTTAGTCACTTCTATTACACGATCTGATGGTATATCTTCAGGTACAGTATCAACTTTTTGAAATATATAACATGGGCGTCGTAATTCCGCTTCTTCTTCGACAGTTAACGCCGGAGCTACCGGTGGAGGCGGTGGGGCAACATCCGGTGGTGAGCCCGCCGTTCTAGAACCCCAATCCGGAAATTTGAATTTAGTCGGCGAACTCAATTTGAAATTTTTCAACGACATTTTTGAAGGGCTCCTAGGGGATTTTGGACCGTTTTTCTTTTCGGATAAGGAAGAGAATAAATCTCCATTTGCTATTGACTTTCTGGCAGATAGGTCGCGATTACCCGTGCTGAGTCGTTCTAGCCTTAATTCTGTTCTGTCGAAGCGGTATGCTGGTTCTGTGTCGGCTATTGGAGAGCTATTTTCTGGTATGAGTCTCTCGTCATCGGCGCAGTCGCTGCTCTCTTGTCTCCTATAGCCGTTGGTCTCAGGTTCCACAGGAGAGCGGACTGGCGACTTCCTGTCGATTTTCCGGTAAGCTACGTAAGTATCTTTTGATACGAAGCTAGCTCTAAAGTTTGCAACGAAGAGTTCTTTCTCGTCTTCCGTTGGCCAGAAGATTTCACAGTCCTGTGAAATATTACATTATTAGATATTGCAAATTGAGACACGTTATCAGCTGTGCATTTAGGTAGGCATATGTTATTGAGATAAGCCTTATTTTAAGTGCGAAATATCCCCAGAGATAAAACCGAGCCAGCGGAGTTGGTATTGTCGGACTCGAACCGCCTAAAGTGCACGCCGTCTGTGGGTCATAGGTCGTAGGACATATCGCTCGCACCCCAGCCGACCAAGGACCATCTCTTTCGAGCTGGCACTCTATGACCACGGTTATCCCATCTAGTCCCCGGGTATGGAGAGGCGCATATTGCACTGCCGCCTCGGCCTGCTTCGGACAGGATGACAGGCGGCATCACCCGTCACCACCAGGCCCGCTGACATTTCTTCGTTAATATACTGTACGTGTAAGTTACCGGATCATCAGTATCAGACAGCGTAAGCACAAGCTGCGCGGTGTGGTCCCACAACAGCCGCCACAGGTCGGCCGCGGATCCGGCGGGGTGCTGCGCTACGGCGTACTCGCGTACCCGCCGCCTGCCGCACACCCAGGACGCGTTCACATATTCACTACCTGGGAAACGAACAAGGGAATTGTAAGTTAGAATATCGCGTACAGTTTTATGACTATCACGGAGAACGGTACCCCTAGCACGAAAAAGTACCGTAATCGTAACGTAAATGTATCGAGAGAACGGAACATTCCGATTGGCCGGCTTAACACACACACATGTACTCAGTAAGCAGGCGGCCAAACGCAATACTCCATTCTCTCGATACCTTTACGATAGTTTTACGTAGTCGGGACACAGACAGAGATAGGGTAGTACAATACGCGCCACACAACTTTGCGTCTATGAACTTCGCTCGAAAGGCGCAGCAATGATGCAATTTTAGGTGTCACGGGGGTAACTGCTGCGCAGTGGAAGGGGGCGGGGCGGCACGTGGCCGGCCGAGGCGATGTTTATAGTTCGTAAAATATAGCTTGATACCTGTGACTTTAGAGACTTCGTTTATAAAGACTGCAACAATAAATTTGTTGTTGGAAAAGTTTTAATTTTTTAAATATTAATAAGACATTTGTATAGAAATCTAGAACACTTTTTTCAAATAGAACTTGTTATCAAGGAGATACTAGTAAAAACAAAGGTAATTTAAAATATTTATTATATTTTATTATTTATATTTTTTTTGTTAGCTTACTACGTAAACTCTTTTCGCAGCCTTGTAGGGATGTGTAATCGACTGGCCAGCGAATATCGATAAAATAAATGTATGACAATTTCATTAATATAAATTGTATAAATGATTATATCTAATAATTTTTTCACAACAAATTCGTATTCGACAAAACATGTGATTCAAAAAGATTGGGAGCGCGATATTCAATTTGACAACATATGCGATCAAGAATTAATTATTAATCTACAGGACTGCTCCAGTGATGAATCAGAATTTGACTTTGAAGTTGATCTCGGCTGTACACCATTTGACAATTAAACTTTTAAATACCTTCAAATTCATCTTTCATTTCCTTTTTTCTTTCTTTCAATATCGTTAAAATGTATTTTTTTAATAAACTCATTCTATATAAATATCGATAAAATACTAAAGACGTCCCATACCTATTACATGTCATTCTGACAAACGTCAGAGGTATCAAGCTATATTTTACGAACTGTAATCGTGCATCCCGCTCTAACGTTCGGTAATTTGCCGCTTTCACTCTAACGTAATTTCGTGAACACAATTGTTAAAAGTTTTCTTTGATATTGTTATTAACGAGAGAAAGTAATTTTTTGTGTTATGAATTTCAAGTTGCCTCATTAGTAAAGTCATTATAATTTATCCATATCGCCTCTTTGCTTCGATAATGTGTTATCTTGAAAACTTCAATTTTACAGGAGACTGATTTTTAACTTACAAAACACAATTGTGACGAAACAAAGAACTTTTTTACTGTAGATCATTAATTTATTATTTAATACAACAAATATAGTATTTGAAAAGTTGTTAAAATCTTGGCTATTTGAAAGCTTAGCAAGAAATTGACTTCAATTTCAAAAAGGGGGAAAATATATCACGTTATTCTTGCAAAAAATTAATAACATAAGTGTTACAACCTAAGTAGTCACGGTGTTGATGATATTACTTTTGTTATGACACTGAGTTATGTCATAAATAAACATTGAAGAAATAAAAACTATTGGATTTGAGATTCAATTTTTATTGAAAAAAAGAGGAACCGATACCTCACTTATTGTAATTTATATTATGACCAACTTAAACCAACTTAATACCTGCTACAAAAATAATCACAATTTGTATCGCTTACTTACTGAGATTACAGAGTCCACGTCATAATTTCGAAATAATCTGGCCGACCGTCAAAATTCTGAACGCTCATTTCACCGATGATGAATTCAACGAATGGTTGTATGGTCGACTGTTAAAACTCCGAATGGTCATTTCGCCGATAATCAGTTCTACTAATTATTGTATGGTCGACTATTAAAACTTCGAATGCACATTACGCATTTTTTTTATAACTATGCAGAAATAAATATTTTTTCTAACTGTTGTTTGGGTCGGGTAGTAGATGCAGCGTACTATTGGTTTACTGACGACGATATAGTTTACTGACGATGTAGCATACCATCGTTTTAGTGTACTAACGATGTAGTGTACCAACGATTTGGCGTACTGTCGATGTAGCGTACCATCGATTTGGGGTACTGTCGATACATTAGCCTGTCGATGGAATTTTCGATACAGCGATCATCGATATAGTGACTGTTGATATTATGAACTAGACCCATTGAACTGTGCCACATCAGCGTAACGCTGCACTCTGTCTCTACACTGTGATTAAACGGATTTCTTCATCACAACATAATACCACAAATAATGATAAAGTTCATCATCGGCGTAATAAGCTTTCGAAGTTTTAACAGTCGACCATACAATCATTCGTAAAACTGATCATCGGCGAAATGACCATTCGGAGTTTTAACAGTCGACCATACAACCATTCGTTGAATTAATTATCGGCGAAATGAGCGTTCGGAATTTTGACGGTCGGCCAGATTATTTCGAAATTATGACGTGGAGCCGAGATCACATTTTACTAGACAAGTTAAAGCATCTTTAGCTAAAATCTGCTTGATGACGATGAGGAGTCAGTCGACGAACTACTGCTACTACTAGTTGAATCACAACGATGGCAATTAGATTTTTTTTGACGTGATAACGTCTTATAAATTGGTTTGCCGGGCGACACTTCAAAAAACTGCGTTACGCTCCGCGTTATGCGCTTACAATGAGAGCGAGTGAGAGGCACGCGTCCCGCCTAAGAGCGAGAGAGACAGACATAAAAAGTGAAAGGCACGCGTCCCTTCCACTCGAGCACAGTTAGCCCGCCTAAGAGCGAGAGAGACAGAGCGAGAGAGAGAGTGAGAGAGATAGGCATACACACCGGTTCATGTCTTATAATTAATAATTTAAAATTTAATTTTGTTTATAATTCTTTGTATAAATAAATGTTTTAAATTGTTACTATTATTTCATCCTTCTTCCTACTATACGAATGAATATTCACATTAAAATTATTTTACCACTCAAAGTCGTTGTCACGTAAAACTTTCGCCTGTATACCGACTTTACAGGCAACCAAATTTTTTATAAATAGGACACGTCAATTTGACTTTACCTCGCCTGATGGTAAGCTGAAGGTAAAGTCTCAAGAACAGTTGTCTCAATTTTTTTTTCTGCTACAGTATCTACAACTTCATTTACGTCCATTACATCCTCTATATTTGCATCCTCCACGCTTAGCATTGTGTAATTTTGTAAAACAAAAGACGTTCTGTTGCTTTAAATCTTTAAAATATTTTAGTAGGTACCTTCTTTGATTTATAATGTACCTTTTTTAACCTACTATGCACGCCTGATAACGTGTTCGAGAATAATAGCGTGTAATAATCACTTGAATAACTACTATAGTAGGCGTGACAGCGTAACAAACTAACTAACGAACTCGCAGACGTAATTAATTAGTTTTATTATGAGGCATAGATTAGGATTTGTACGAATCAAACATTATTACTAAAATATTAATAGTACCCATATTTCTGTGCATTATTTAAATAGTAGATAGAACTAGTATTTAAGTCAGACGCGCGTTGGTATCTCGCACAGCGAAGTAGTTATACTAAGATTTATGGTTATACCTACACACAAATACGTAGTTACCTACACTTGTGTTTATTTCAGGAGTATTTGCATGTTCCATTGTCATTGCCAGTTTAACTAGTTTTTTACTTCTAGGTTCCATCTGAAAAAATAAGTACCAATGGCTATTAGTTTTAGCATTAACAAAGTACTATTTGGAAATAATTCCAAGAAAACAAATTTATTTTTGTTCTAAAACGAGACATAAACAATTGTCTATTGCTTAAATTTTATATTAGAAAAAGTTTTATTACCTACAATGTTACATCGTAAGTTAAGACAAAGCAAAACTAACAGCCTTTCGGCAGCAGTGTGACATAAACATAATATAACAATCGACCTTCCGTATTATTTTTCAATATCAAT
Source organism: Eilema caniola (assembly GCA_949126895.1). NCBI lineage: Eukaryota > Metazoa > Arthropoda > Insecta > Lepidoptera > Erebidae > Eilema > Eilema caniola. The sequence goes on along the minus strand of OX421488.1, from coordinate 6,157,488 downwards.
GTGTCAAAGTTACATATCACATTATAAAATTAAAAATCGTATTTAAAATGAACCTTACCTTTGCAATTAAAACGCGATATGGTCGATAAGTCACGTTTTTGCAGAAATTCTTTAACACCTTCCGCTGCAAGCGCGCGGTGGCTACTATTATGTTGCGTTGTCGCATCAAACCTCTCCGCAGTAAGAGACAACGTGATATTGTGATCTATCACAGTGGCGCTGTCTTTTTCACCCACAGATTAGCTATTTCGCGCGTAAAAAATACCACGTTTTGTGAGAAAATAAAATCGGATACGGCGGTTTTAATTATCAAACAATAAAAAAAACGATTTTTCGGATATGTCACGTTATTGAAGCAAAGAGGCGATATATAAAAAAGGTTAATTACTCCAGGTAAATTATTTAAGTTATTCGCTACATGAATAGATTAAACATTAAACATAATTTAAGAAGATGAGAATGACTACGGTAATGAGGAGGTTTCTAGACTAAACAATTATAGTACCTTCTTAATCTTTAACCAATATTTCACGCAAACAGTGTGTAAGATGTATTTTAATACTTAGTACTATTGTTCGCGACGGTACCTGCGCAAACTTGAGCATGTTGCTTACTTCGTAGGCGCAAAGTTGTGTGGCGCGTATTGTATATGCGTTAGTTATGCCTTAATATTATGAACTGCCTTATAAAGTTTCGATATAGGCGTTTTTTGTTATACTACATTTCACGTAGCATGGGTACGGTGACATTTGACTAATTCCATTTCATGCATGATTCATTTCGAAACAATTTACCTAACGCGGAATACAGGAAACAACACTTAATACGAAGATAAAAAGAAAACTGTTTTATTTTGCATTTTTAACTTAAAACTATTTTTATTTCTCCGTAATTATTTAAATTTTAAATATAAACATTCCAAATACATAATTCTTGATGCGTGAATCGGAACAGGTTGCGTTAGAGATTGACATAGTAAAATCGTTATAATCGATAAATTGTCGAATAAAGTATCATAAATCGTTAGTTGTATTTTTAACTAAAAGACGATTATAAAATATAATTATGTAATAATAAACTTTAAACAAAGCATTTTTGTCTTTGTGGAGCTTTATTATAATATAGCAACACTGCTTAAGCATGAGCTGGCAGCCATCTTGTTATATCAACTCAGTACGAGTGCGTCTGCCTTGTATGCGGTCTGTTTTCTTTGTTTTGAGCTTGCGTGGTGTTTTTGTTACTTGTTTTTGTTATTGACTATCGTTGTGCTTTGTTGTTTTCGTTACCGTTTTTTGTTATTGACTTTTGTTTTGTTGTTTTTTTTTTTGGCAAAATGCCAAAAAGAACGAAAAAGACTGTGCTTGGTAGTCAAGCCCGTGAATTTGTAGTTCGATTGCGGGATTACTTTGAGCGGGAACGTGAGAATGGCGGAACGCTATTGCCTGTGTCCAACGTTTTGGATCGAGTGGCAGATGCGTTAGACATTGGGCGGAACACGGTTTCTCGAATCACTCGAGGGTGCTCACGATACAGAAGAAAATAAGTTGTCCACCCCTAATAAAAAGCGAACCAAAAAGGCATCTGTAACAGATGTAGACAGTTTTGCGGCCGATGCTATACGGAGCCACATTTATAACTATTACCAGAATAAAGAATTACCGACGCTTCTAAAGCTGGTCAAGTCTTTAAAAGATGCTGATTTGTTTACTGGAAGTCCTACATCCTTGTGGCGCGTATTGAAGGACATTGGTTTCCAATTCAAAAAAGTAAACAAAAGAAAAATTGTCATGGAGAGGGGCGATATAGCACTTGCGCGGGTTACCTTTTTGAAAAAGGCTAAAGCGATTACCGATTGGAGCAATGTCGTCTTCCTGGATGAAACTTGGCTGAATGCCAATCATACGGTCGGTTAAATGTGGACTGACGATACACCTCATGCGTCGACCAAAGTGCCAGAAGGAAAAGGGGAGAGATTGATTATTTGTCACGCAGGCACATCGAAAGGATTTGTAGAAAATGGGCTACTTGCTTTTAAATCGAAAAAGACGGGAGAATATCACGAAGATATGAATGCGGAAGTATTCACGGAGTGGTTTCAAAATATGCTTAGCAATTTAGAAGAACCCAGCACAATTATTATGGACAATGCCCCATATCACTCCGTGCAATTGAACAAACCGCCTACTTCTTCCAATAAGAAGAGCGAGTTGATCGAGTGGCTCCAAGCCAATAATGTGGAAGCCGATGAGACGAAATTAAAGGTGGAGCTAGTGAAGCTCGTAAAAATGCACAAGCCCCAAACGACATACAAATTAGATATGATGGCAAACGAATATGGTCACGAAGTCCTGAGGCTTCCACCGTACCACTGTCAGTACAATGCCATTGAATTAATTTGGGCCCAAATCAAATGTAACTTGTTTAACCATGGTCTATTTACATACTGACAAAAATATGATTATGTTTATTACTTGAATTCTATGACTCAATTTGTTTTTTATCTTGTTTCAGGATACGCTGCACGAAAAAATACAGCTCCGCCTTTTACAGCCACAAAAATGATGGGGTTATTGAAAGAGGGATGCAAAAATGTCACTGGCGATGACTGGAAGAAAGTAGTGGAGAAAACCAAAAATCTAATCTTACATGACTGGGAGCGAGACATTAGAATAGACTGCATAATTGATTCCCAAATAATTATTCACGTCGACGAGTCAGATGACGATGATGATGATGATGATGATGAAGATGATGAACATGTTTGATTTTTAATAAATAATTAAACAGGTTATCAATTTTGTTTTACTTTTTTTCTTCAAAATTATTAGTTAATAGAATCGATTTCTTCTTCATTAATAAATGATCTCGATAAGATATATAATCGATTTTATTTCATGCGATTTTATCTTGACTACATCTCTAGTAACTCCAAATCCCAAACGTCACCGTACCCATGCTATGTGAAAAATATTGTAGTGTGGAAATTCTCACGGATACCTCCCCCAGCGCAGCCGGTAGGGCTGGTTAAGTCCGACTCGAAACGACTTAAGGCGCACGCCGACTTGGTTCATCAGTTGCAGAGAGTAAGATTGCCTCCGAGAATCCATCACGCCCCGAATAAGTTAGGTTAAGATATATATCTGTGATTGCGTAATTGGAAATAAAGCACGAAAAGCAGGTTTTACCTTCGACTCCCGGTTTGGGCACGAGCATGACCCTGGCTGAATCAGAAGGCAGGATACCACCGGGTCGGTTCTTTTCCGCGTTATGCGGCGCTCGCGCACACACGCTGGCTTCCACGCATGAACGGGTGATTAGCTGGAAATAGAGTATTCTTATGGAGAGAGATCGACTAACGTATTGCATTACACCTTGAGCCAAAGTTAATGGCTCTCTTTTCTCAAACGCCGATTGGCCTGAACCCGCACTCGTACGAACTTCCGAGCCGTCATTAAGTTTGATTCGAAGTATACGAATATATTGCACTATCATCAATTTAATTTTGTTGTTCGAAAGCCCTTTATATCTCAAGTTTTTCAAATTAAGAACGCATTTTTACACTGCCAAATTAGAATGTATAGTTATTGCCAATATTTCTCATTTTTATTAGCCTTTTTTATCAGCCATTATTATTTATCTTAATCGATTTGAATAGCCATTATTATTGGAAAAGGAACCGAAATATTCTTGCTACAAGTCTTGCCACAACAGAATATGATTAATGACTCACCAGGAACTGCTTCTCTAACAAGTTGACAGGCGGTGGTCCTTGGTACGTGTGGTGTCGATTCGCCAGCGACCTCATACGTTCTAATAGCGCATAGTTTTCGACGCGGTTCGCCCTGAGAACAAATACATTTCACATGAAAAAGGTACTGATTCTGAATGACTAATCCACGCTAATGAAATAATTTGAAATGAAATAATATATTCGCCAAAACGCAGGTAAACATGAGGTGTAGTGTAGATCTTATAGTTACAATAGCCCATTTACATCCTACCATTATCGGGCACAAACATTTAAGTGTTTTGACTTATGATACAGAATTCAAATAAAAGATAAGGGATGAATAATTGCATGGAAGTTCAGTGTATGATGAGGTCCTATTAACATCGTCGGGGCATACGCCGCGACTTAGTGAGTGAACTGTCGGAAATATTACGCTCTCGTCGACGGATCATTCAAGCGCTGGCCAGCAAAGGTGTGATTGGGCAATGCCCAGACACACCAGGACGTCACCCCTTCGCGGGAGGCTCTACAGCAGGTGGAGGCTAACCCCACCCACCCTCTCTCGGCCACAATAGAGCGGCATGAGGCGCAAGGATGCGCGTGCTCGCCGCCCCGTTCGCCGGCGACGAATCAATTCAGCAAAGCTTAGCTTCCGCGAGATGACTTTTTTTTATACAACTTAGTGGCACAAGCACACGGCCCACCTGATGGAAAGTGGTTACCGTGGCCTATGGACGTGTGCAACAGGGGCGTCACACTCGAGCTGCCGACCCTGTTAAAACAGAGTTTCTGTGCTGTCAGTATAGAAGACAAAGTAGGAATAGCCTTTGGTCTTCCCACTGACAGCACAAAAACTCTCCAGTGAGCTCTGGCTACCCTACTCACCGCCGGGAACATCATCGCAAAGATGATGATGACAATTTGTAAAAGTTTAGCATTTTCAAACTAAAGTTCATTCAAAATATTAACTCACCTTCTCATCTCTTCTTTCTCCTGTTCACTCATATTGTTATACGCCTGCATCTTCTTACTATACGTGTCGGTCGACCGCGGCGCCAAATCATACAGTCCCTCAGTGTCATCTCCGTTCACCATCCCCTCCTTACTCTCCTCAGTACATTCCGAATCCTTCACAGATTTACTTTGCTCACTATTCAGATCATCAGTCTTTATCGAAGCCTGGCTTCCATTCTCCACTATCTCCTTTTCACTGTTCTGTATACTAGATTTAATACTAGATGTCTCGCCATTTTCTATACCGTTCGACAAGTCTATTGCGCTTTTATGCTTGGTAGAATTAAAGTCTAGAACGGCTAGCTCGTCGTCTGATATTGGTTCAAGGAGTTTTGCTAGATATTCTCGTGCTTTGGGGAATTCTATTTCGGTGTCTCCGGAGCGTACGTGTTCTAGAAGGGCGTCGTGCACGAATACGTATTGTTCTTCGGTTTGGACTAGGTGGTTTCGTTGCGTTCGGGCTCGGCAGAGGAAGCCGAGTGGAGAGAGCGTGCCAGTCAGTTTGAGTTGGTTCAGCTGTGCGTCTAGGACTATGTAGGTGCCTGTGCGGCCTACACCAGCGCTATAGAAACACAAAAATTATTAATAAATTGTGTACTAAATTAAACCACAGGTAATTAATATAATTCTTATACAGATGCACAGTCAGGCACAAAAAATGGTTACACTCGTAACTTCCAAACGAAGGCAAGCCACTTTTGTTTGCAGGAATTGTAACTAAATGGCGACATGGTTTTGGCTACCTTTTCTAATTTTTACTATTGAAAATTAACTTATAAAAAATAAAACATATAGTAAAGACATTATTGAATATGACCGAATAAAACTATAAATATTCTTAGCTATATTGATTCTGCAGTAATTGAAAAAGTTATAGAATTAATGCACCATGCCACTAGATGGCGGCTTCCTAAAATAGCACTATTGTCACGAAATCCTTATTAATTACATTATCAACGTGTTCTATCAGATGCTTACATGCTTACATTATCAAGTTTAAGTTGTGAAATTATTTACGTGATTCAAAATAGGGAAATAAGCGTTTTAACTTTTTTTATTTACTAAAGATATTTTCTTAGCAATGATAGCCCATGATTAAATCCAATGCCGAAGTAAAACGGGTCACCTTGGTTTCTAGACCCGAGGGGACAATCTCGAAACCGAAGACAGCTAAGGAGCTTATAATAATATCACGCGGACCGTCCGCGTCAGTACGGATCGCTCCGCAACGACCGATCTGTATTAAGCTTTGGGAGTGTTTCAAAATAATGCGGAGGGGTCCGCACGGACGAGCTGCCTGCAGAGAGCGTTTTATTATCGTGCGGAGCGCACGCATCAGCGCACTACGATCATGGCGAGTCATGAATATTGCAATGTTCAATCGCACCGTGGCAGTCAGGACGACAGTAAAACGACATACGCGGACGATCAGCGCTGATCACGTACGCGCTCCAATAGCTCCAAAGCCTACTGACGGTCCCCGCGACACTAAAATCTAACTAACGCGACACTAATCAAGACTAAGTGATGTAGCAGTACAGTACCTGCAGTGCACGAGCACGGTGGCGGGGTGGCTGCCGGCCGCCTTGACGAAGGGCAGCACGGCCAGCGGGTGGCGCGGCGTGCCGTGGTCGGGCCACACCGTGTAGTGGTACTGCACCAGCACGCGGCCGCCGCCCGCGCCGCCCGGCCCCGCCGCCCCCGCCGTCGCCGAGCTCTCCTCGCTGCCCGGTGAACTGCCCTGTAGGATATGAACCGGTCACTCGCTGTCTAGCCCTCGACTACTCATACTACTACTACTGCAATGTACCGACCCCGCTGTCACTGCGCAGTTTGTGCACGCGCATATGCCGCACGGTGTACGCAGCTCGCACGTCCTCGTGCAGTAGCGTGACCCGAACGCCGCCGAACTCGGCCGAGCTGCCCGCGCCACCCGCCGGCCAGTACATGTCGCACTTGCGCTGGAAAGAGAGAGAGAACGACGCGCTAACATTATTCCGTAGTGCCGGTAAATGTATTGCAATAACGTTGAAAATCGCACACATCAATTCTACCTTTTAATGCATGCAAGAGTAATAAAATCCACTCGCACGCGTGCACGCACACTTACACGTACGCGTATTCTGTTATATATATTTAATTAATTTTATACAACAATAAAAAATAGGTTTATGTAAGTTTTAAAATAATATAGTCGTAGCCCAGGAAAAGTATGAAAGGTGCTTTTTGAAGCTAATGCGGTCCTTTTATCGTGTGGTTGCGCGCCCTCTTGCGTAATTCGCCGACACTCCTGCGCTTGCGATGCATTTGCGTGTCCTGACGAACAACGATCTGTAGACACCTCTCGTAGTTCCGTACTAGCGGGATAGATGGCGCTTAACACATACATACATACGCTTATACCTATTTCCCTCCGAGGTAGGCTGATTTAACTGCCATTACCACCCCTATTCAAAATATTTTATTACCCATCTCGCTCGCTCTCTTCCTAGGTAGGCAAGAAGGCCCTCTAGACAAGTGACAATTAAACATTAAATTTTTCATTCAACGAATTCATCATTGCCAATTATCTAGACGGGCAGAATGCCTAACAATAAACGACGTGACATTTTAAATCCGGAGAGTCAGATGCTAACGACCGTACTCTAGTATTATGTTCTTACCCGTCCCCTTTCAACAAGATTGGTGATCATGACTATCGTGTGCACGCGATGCTGCCAGATCATTCGCCAGAACGCGTCCAGAGTGGCCGGCGTGGGGCCCTGAGTAGCGATATACCTTCGTCGCCATATCAGCCATTCTAATTTGACACGGGTTGGGACACCATCTGCAAGTAAAAGACAACATGTTCGTCGGTATTTTGAGGTTGCACCTGTAATAGATACTGATTCATCGACGTCACAACATGTACTCTAGTTATGTACGTATGCATATATGCGCCGCATAACTATAGAAACCATGTTGTGACGTCACTGGGAGCATCGTATTTGGGTCTCTTTTGAGGTAATGATTAAGGTAAAATGGCGCGAGGTGTGACGGCTGCGGAGAAGCGTAAATGCACCATATAGATTATATCCAACATTTCTTTTGCGATTTGGGGTCATAATAACTATGTGCCGGTAACTATTGAGGCTCACGGTTAAATGGTATTCGAGTAGGTTAACACTTAATTTAATAGGTTTTCTTAAAATATTATAGTCTGTTTTTTTTAATTTCAGAAAGTAAAATGACATTACTTGTGTTGCCGATTTATTGCGATTTAAAAAATAGTCATGTGCGACCAGTATCGAAAGTAGTCGATAAATTACATTTAATACACATTTTTGTAGGTTTTTTTTTATAGTTAGCCTACATGGATAGTGTCCGAAACTAAAACTTTTTTCTTAAGATATAATAAAGCCAAACCACTTGTATCTAGGCCACAAACATTGTCGATAGTTTCGAGTACGTCACTAAGCACTAAAAGCTGGTATCATTATTTCATTTGACATTTGCAGTTGTCAATTTTCTATATGAATTAAAAAAAACGGACTATAGGACCTCATTCGACCTCCGTGCCTCCGAGAGCTCGTTAAGCTTAATTGCAATACAAACATGACATGCATTACGGATAGTTCCAGCCTTAAAAAGTTCGATAACATGGACTAATTAAAGAACTTAAATATCTCCAGTTGGTTTTGGATCAGATGACACTGTCATAATGACATTCGTTTCGCATTGAAGTTCAACCGCTGAAAACCGACCCCAACTGAGTTGAGAAAGGGTTAAAAGGTGATGTAATACTTTTCTGTTGTCAAATCATTTACTATTATGCCTTGATCACCCGCGCCGAGGGGCGTGGCAAGACAGTACACTCGGCAGAGTGCCGATTGAAGTACATGGCACTATGTTTACACGTATCGAGCACTCGGCATTACTGTTTACATACAGGGTGTAATCGTTAAGTGTGTCCAGGCGATTATTCTGTAACTATTACAGATATCAAAAAAAATTAAACTGATATCGAAAGTACGTTACCTAATGAGTAAAATGACATCAATAACTTTTTTAAAATCAAACGAGAGGTATCTAACATTTTGACATTAAACACTCCCATACATTTACTATGGGATTAGTAGAAAGGTTTTAGGTACGTACACCAGAAGGGACTTCTCTATTTGGGTACTCTCTTTTGTAGGCGATAATGGCCGCTCTTTTGTTACAATCATATTTGTGGTAAATTTTTAGCATATCTCTCATTTATCTTTTGGAATATGCCATTTAGCAATCAATAAATGAAACAATCACGATTAATAACGCAAATAAAAAAAAATAAACGATAAATTGGCGGGAACAACAACCCGAGATAAAAGTTTTGAATTTAGAACGAACAACAAATAGTATCTTTTTTTTTTTGTAGTGTGTTGCTTTTCAGTTAGCTCAAATTACTTGATGCGATATTGAAACACGGTTTATTACTAATTTGAAGTGGTAAGGTAATTAATTTACACGTGTATCTACTTGAAAATCATCATTGTCATACTATATGTAATCATAAAATATGATTAAGGTAAAATGGGTACTAGATCACTTAAAATAAGGAAATTAAAACCTTTCTACTAATCTCATACTAAATGTATGGGAGTGTTTGATGTCAAAATGTTAGATACCTCTCATTAAATTTTAAAAAGTTATTGATGTAATTTTACTCATTAGGTAGAGTACTTTCGATATCAGTTTAAAGTTTTTTGATATCTGTAATAGTTACGGAATAATCGCCTGGACACACTTAACGATTACACCCTGTATAGCACGTGTAGATATTTCAGAAGGTTCTCAACTCACCAATATCGACGTATACGTCATCCAACTCCGATCCGTCGTCACTCCTGTCGCTATCGGAGTCAGAGTTCTGTTCGTCTGACTCGACTATACCGGAGAATTCAATGTTTAGGAACGCCGATTCTATGCCCTCTGCTAAATTGGGCGGTGGTTTGGCTGGTTTTATTGATGACTGTCTGTAATATGAAAAAAAAAACACATTTAGACGAAATAAAAATTGCAGTTTGTGTCACATGTGACCTCAAAATGGCACAGGTTGAAGGGGCAGGTCTATAAAACAATACTTAGGTCTGTTTTTTTAATAAGTCGTCATTCTAGCGCCACAAATAGGCAGTGGCAGAAAAAAATCATGATAGATTACAAACGGCGTGAAACTTATGGAAGATCTGAAATATTTTTCATTATCCTTTTTAAGACGGATTATTGCATCGGTGACGGCTTGCCACACGAGCAAATTCACTGATACAACAAGCCGTCCAAACTGCGAAATGATTCAAGTTTCTTTGATACGTGTAAAAGCATCGGATGAGGCCGTCAAGCTGAGTGCCACTATTGTTAACATGGTATGTGTATGTAATGGTGACTCTCTCTTCTTCAGCTTACCATTAGGCGAAGTAAAGTTAAATTGACGTGTCCTATACATAAAAAAAGATACGGTCTCGAAAACCAACAACAGACCATAAAAAAATGCCCGCCGAGTTTCTTGCCGGAGTCTTCTCAGGTCGGGGCCGCGTTTCGAACCGGTGGTCCATTTGCTAAACTAGTCTAGATTTTTTTTAAACTTGACGTTTTGTAAGTACCGTTTTAATGGTCTATGGCAGAAAAAATGATTTTTGACTTTGACTAACAGCGAGCGGTTAATAGCGTAGTACATTCTAGCGTGTCAAACCACTCGATGGTTTGACACGTATAGTTTGGACGCGGCTTTAGACGTGTGTTCACGAAGTTAGCAACTAGACAAGTGACAGACTCTGTAGCCTGTCCGGCCTGGCGCCGTACCTGTGCGGGCGCGCGCGGCGCTCCAGGCGGCGGCGCAGGCGCGCCAGGTGCTTGGGGCCGAGCGCGGGCAGCATGCCGTCGATGAAGTTGGCGTTGACGTAGTCGCACGCGGCGCCGCGCCCCGCGCCCACGCACCCCGCCGCGCCGCAGCGCCCGCCCGCCGATACGCACACGCGCGAGTGGTCGTCTGCGAACACACCACCATTATCTAAAGACTAGTTTTTGCCCGCGGCTCTGCCCGCGTGGTTGTCGATTATCACTATAATATCGGTTATCGTTATAAATTTTAGCCTATGTGTTATTCTTATATAAGAAAGAAAGAAAGAAAGAAGAAAGAAAGAAAGAAGAAAGAAAGAAAGAAGAAAGAAAGAAAGAAAGAAGAAAGAAAGAAATAAGAAAGAAAAATGCATACATAATGCATAATAATGCATATATAAGCTGTATTATTGTAAGTTTCATTAAAATAGCCGCGTGGTTCCCGGCAAAGTAGAATTTGGGCCACACCTTCTCTTTCCATATGGTGTCGTACAAGGCGACTAAGGGATAGGGCTGATTAACTTCAACGTCAGACAGATATGTACAGCCCAGCCATGCATCTGAGGCTAAGTCTCAGATGCATGGCTCGAATCAAGCAATAGGCTCACCCCCTATTACGTGGGACCGAATACAGATTGGTAAAATGTGGGTGTTAATTCACCTCTGCCTAACCCACCGGGGATAAAGGCGTGATTATATGTTGTGTCATTAAAACTCATTCAGTAGTTTTTACGTGAAAGAGTAACAAACATGCATCCATCCATACTTTACAAACTTTCGCGCTTAGAATATAAGTAGGCTGACGACGAAAGAATACAAGTTACACTACTTCGACTCATCAAAAATACGCAGACGGTACCACTGCGAGAGAAGGAAATCTCGAAATAAAACCCTGTACCAACCCGTGTAGCCAGCGTGTAAAAAGTGGATCAAAATCTTCCAAAATTGGGAGAGGCCTATGTTGAATATAAATAATAAAACGTGTATACTTACATGCAGTAATATTGAGGTACCGATTTTTCAGTTTGTTCTCAGGTCTGTGGCTGTGATGACTTGAATGGCCCAGTGCGGCGGATTTCGCTACCACTATTTCGTACTCTTTGCTGAAAATAATTAAGAAATTGCTATTGTAATATTTACCTAATCTTGTAAGCGAAATCTACTAACCATAACTTTAAGTTCCAATACTAACCATAATGACATTTAATTTAAATTTGTACGCCATGTAAGTGGTAGGACATAGTGCACTTATATTTATTATTTTTATATCTCTGTTAAACCTATATTCAACAATTTAATAAATAAAAAAAAAATAATACTCACAATGACGTTAAGTACTTTTTTTATTTGAAAAATTAAATAGCATAATAGAGCTGTTTTACATAAAATAAAACAGTTATTATATGCCGAAAGGAAGACAGTATTTAATTGAAGAAGCTGTCTGTGATTTTTAGCATTTTTAGCGTAAATATGGTTCAAATCTTACCTGAATATCTCACTTTCGACTATGGTCATGTATCTTAAACCTCACCACTGACAACTGCGTGCCTCTATGTTTACCATAGATCATAGGGTCTTCTCGCCAGCAAGGACCTTGCTCGAATACTGTCTTTCTTTCGGCATATAATAACTGTTTTATTTTATGTAAAACAGTTCTATTATTTGCCTTCCAGAAAGACAGTATTTAATTGAAGACCTGTTTGGTTTCTGCTGGTGATGGTAACTGTAAGGCTATGTGATAATACTTAAAACGGTATTATTAAGGGTATGAATGAAAAAGGATGCCTTATTATAATTATAACCATAATGAAATGTTTAGACAAAAAAGCCACGAAGATGCAGCATGCTATATCATATTTATAACATTAAACTTAATTACCTAAACGAGACTTTTGATTTTCTCAATTTAAAATCTATGCTATAGGCATGTTTACAAACCAACCTCTGAAGGTCACTGCGGATCGAAACCTTCCTGAAGCCGCATCCATGTGTACTGCATCTAGGAATAGACACTAATTTGAAATTGTGTCCCGGTAGTTGCTCTTACAGCACCTCTAATTGAGATAAAACGACTAGTTACATTAGTATTTGAAACTGCAGAGTTGAGTATATTGAAGCACAAACAGGCGTTTTGGTGTTCTGACATTAGCACCTGACCTGCCTATGCTATCTACAATCAGTTTTAGAATGTATTACATAATAAATTCTGTTCTTTACATATTTTTCTCTTCTTCTGTGAAGATACTGCAAGATGTATCTAGTAAATGAACTTACGCGCGTTAGAGTTAGAGTTGCAATTATTATGCTTCTAGCTGCAAGCAGGTTATTGCAGCTAGAAGCATAATAATTGCAACTCTTCTAGAATTCTTAAAAGAGAGCTGTTATATTGTACTGAAACTGGAAATTAAAGTGTGATTTGGGTATCCTATCATTTCCCATGGTATGGGTTACTAAGGGATACGGCTGTTTACCAACCAATAGTAGAAATCAGCCAATGATTCTCCATTTGAGCGCAACAGACTCGCTCCATGTTATATGGAACTGAAAAATGTACATAGTGTGGGTGTCAAATAATACACCTCTGCCTCCCCTTTGGAGATCCACATGCATGAATGTATTAACATATGCCATCTAGGGGAGTTAATGGCCTAAGGTTTGACTAAAGCAGTAGCTTTTAGGACTTGTTGAATGAATAAGTCCTTAGAACAATAGGGTTGTGTTCTATTTTTCATCTTTATTATAATAAACTATACATTGTACAATAATAATGAACTGGTAAAGTGAAATATTCCTGTGACAAATAGTTTTAAAGATATTTGATTTTGAAAATTTGATTTCTCGAGCTGCTCGAAAACGCTCCATACAAAATCGCAGTACACTGTGACGTCACAGTGTGCTGGCACGTAGAGCAAATGTATGCAGTGCAAGAGAATATCGCATTTATTTCAGTCCACGTTGCGTTTACACATGTACAATGCAAATAAAGATTGATTTAAACTTTAATAAGGAATCTAAAAAGTTAATAATTTTGCCTTATTTCGATTATTTATATTTTGACCTATTTTGGGCATTAAAAATAATGAAAAGTCATAGTTTCAGTTTAGTTAGTCAATATCTTAGGTTACTATGCATATTTGTTGAGTAAAAATTACTACATCAAGAGGTATTGGCGATGATCCGTTGACTAAGGACACTACCCTATTGTCTACATTTGTAGCACAATATGCTGAGACTGCAGATTCCACTATAAAGAACTGCAGATCTTAATTGTTAAATTAACCTGTCAAGTGAGTAAATAATAGACACAATAGGTAAACAATAGACTCGCGGTGCGATCGCACCGCTTGGGATCTTAGACTTTAATCGAATTGTAAGCAAAAGGTAAATAAATATATTTATGTTTAAACCAAGATATCTGGGATACCAAGCACCACCCTGGCGCTATAACATGAAAGAATGTCAGTGAAAATGCAATATATAACCCATAGTTTCAGGGTTACCCTGTATGCTCAGACTATACATCAAAGTCTATAGAGAAAGAAATGGCCCTTACGACTAGGCATAAAAATAGGTATTCCTTGGTTGATATTTCTATAGACTAACCGCGGTAGCCTAGTGGTATGGGTAATGGACTGCTGAGACGAGGTCTCGGGTTCGATCCCAGGTTTTCCTTGGTATACACCAATGACTTTTCGATGCTTTTCGAAGTTATGTGTGTATTTATCGCAGGTTTATAAGTGCCCAGTTAATGGCAATAGGCTCGCCACCTATTACATTGGGACCTAAACATAAACCGGCGAAATGTGGGTGCCTATTACTTAAAATACTTGGAGTCACTAGATTTCTTACGAGTGACACCTGTAAATCTCTTAACTTTCCTGTCTTAGGCATGGTGATCATGCTTGGCAGGTTGCAGTCCAATGTAATTTAAATGTTAAAATCTTGGTCTATTAAGATAACATGCATTTATGGTTACTACCTACCCTTCCTTTCAGATTTAGAGTGTGAACTAGAACTCTCTTTTTTTAGTTTTACGGTATAACTTATAATATAATATTTATAGTTAGTCTTGGTTACAACTTATAACTTGTGACATCCTGAAAAATTCTACTGATGGCATAAGGATGTAAGAATCCAGTCACTAGATACTCTAGTCTTCTTCTCTATTAACCTACCAGGCCTTGGAATGTTATAGATTGCTATAACATTTTGTAAGATAGTTTCATGTTAATGCTATGTTAGACAAGCCTGCTATCAACTGATCAGTGCCTGCCATAATCATTACTTTTATTACGGTAACATTTATTGATTAATCACACATTAAATAGGTGACGAAAGTGGCCAGTAAACTTATATATATGTAAATAGTCTATATATCAAGTGTCTGCCGAGCTAGTATTGTCTGAATGACTTAAATTGCTGGGGAGTTACAATCTTTTTGAATGTTGAGGGTTTTCTCTTCTTCTGTGAAGATACTGCAAGATGTATCTAGTAAATTTAAGTCTAAGTTACGTACTTATGTGGGTTCATCTCTCGAACACGTTTCGACGTGATTCGACCGGTTGAACCGCTTATTCGGTGATGGCGAGGTAAAGCTATCCTGATCTTCCGAAGATGAGGAACTGCCTTCGGATTTATAAGTACTTCGTTCTCCCTCCGGAGCAACGATCTGGAGCACTCTCGTTTCCCTCTGCGGTATTCATTAGTATGGTACAATATCTACTTACCGAAGTTCTCAGCAAAGAAACTTCACTAAAATAATATACCTTGCAATTATTTATGTAGCACTGTACACATACAAACGGTAAAAACAACATAATTACTATGTTATTCACTTTTTAAGAACTTTTTTCTTGACTTGAAAATTTTTACAACTTACGCGGTAAAAATCACAAAGCGCTATGATCTATGGTAAACATAGAGGCACGCAGTTGTCAGTGGTGAGGTTTAAGATACATGACCATAGTCGAAAGTGAGATATTCAGGTAAGATTTGAACCATATTTACGCTAAAAATGCTAAAAATCACAGACAGCTTCTTCAATTAAATACTGTCTTTCTGGAAGGCAAATAATATCAATGTTATGATATTAAAATAAATGATTTTTTTTTAATGGTAATTTAATTCAAGACTTTCAACGCCGGTTCTATTCACCCTGTACTATCCACAAAATACTTTCAATAATCGTGTATTGCGCCTATAGATCACATTTTGAGCACATTTTAGGTAGAAGATTTATAATATCCTCGTTCCATAATATGAAACGAGCAATACCGCCATTAAAGTTTGACCATCCACCCATTACTAAGTGCACTGTACCTGAAGCCGATGTCCCCGTCGGCGTGTAACGCGGCCACGTGCGCGGGGAAGCTGGCGGCGCGTACCGCGGGGTGGTGCGCGCCCGCCATCCGCGGCGGCCGAGCGCGACTGTCGCCCTCCGCTCCGTTCTCCGCTTCCGCCTCCGCTCCCGCGCCCGCTCCTATCGCGCATGAGACCAGCGGCGAGCACGTTACTACTGTAGACGAACGATTGGTTTGTTAGTAGTATATAAAGGTTACACCCACTGAAGGAGCTAGCGGCCAGAGTTTGTTACTAGAAATTATTACGTGAAGTCATCTCACGGCGCCAACTTCGCCTCCAAATGACTATAATCTTTTTCTCTTATACATAAGATTCAAAATGGTTTGTAATATTTTGCCTTAAAAAGTCGCTGCCGGGCACTGCTGGGGATTTACCCTAAAGAAGTACTGAAATAACCAATCTATTATATTACAAAAGTAGAATCCGTTTGGAGTATAAATCAAATATACCTCAATAAAAATACCAATGACATTAGGGCGTTGTTATTATGACATACCCGTAATTAATATTGGTACTATTATTTGTTCTATGCTGGTATAACACATTGTGGCACAAGGACAATCAATGGCTAGTTCATTGTGCATGGGTTTTTTAAATTAATTACCAATAAATAGTCCTTTTATAGAAACTATATCCCTGTTCTATAACAAAACATCGATATAAATGTAACTAAACTCACCAGGCTTCTTATAAGAGTTAAGAGGTGCCCGAGCAGCTCTTTCGCCGCCTTCCTCCAAATAGTTGTATGCGGCGCTGATACATTTGCTTAAACGAGATCGACACCTGAAACAAGAAGTACAAAATATATTAGTTCAAATTTCTTACGGTGGTATACGGTAGTCTTCAAAGGTCTTACAAATCGATGCGACCATTGGTGCTGAAAAGTAAGAGAATTGATGTTTATTGCGAAAAAACACATGCACATGTATAATATAAGGAAAATCGAAATAAAAATAAAAGATAATAATAACACCCCTGATGAATTTATTCAACAAGCCAATATATAGGTGGAGCTGCAGGAGGCGACCATGTCCGAAATCCAGGAACGGTTCGGGGTGATGCGGTAAAGATATATTTTTTTTATCTTAACTGTGGTCGCCGTCTGAGCAGTAGGAAGTCGAAACTTCGGGCTAAACGTTAATAATAATATATAAACCGCAATAAAATCCATTACAAAGTGGTGGGATTTAGTTCTTACAGGGTCGGCAGCACGATTGGGACTCCCCTGGCGTTGCACACGTTCATAGGCCACGGTAACCACTATCCATCAGGTAGGCTTACCTGCCACCCGAGTGGTATAAAAAAAAGTATCACTGTATAAAGTTCAAGAAGTTTGCCGGCAGTTACCTCCAGTACAGCAACGCGACGGCCAGGGCTGCCAGCAAGGCGAGAGGACACACGGCGAGTAGCGCGGCGGTACTGAGGCCGCGGGGGGCAGGCGGCGCCTCGCCCGGCGACATCGCCTCCGAGTGAGCCACGCACAGCTCACTTGACACCTCCTGGAAACAGATAATAGTATCCCTTTAACGTTCAAATCTCTGGTATTGCTAGAGCTCTTCTATTCATAACGTATAGGTATCGAGATAACGGAGCATTGTGATTGACCGCCTGCCTACTGTGAACCTGTGTGTGTATGCGAAGCCTGTCAATCTCGTTAGTAACGAATTTGATTATTATTTGTGCTCGTAGCACTGGGGGACTACTATGAAACATCTGAAGCTTCGTACTTCTAACACGACACACGAACGATCATGGTATCTAATATACCATGAAATCATGAAATCACTTCGGTTTTCTTTTCGTAGGACTTAAGACGAAAAGAAGTGTCACGTCACTGTGTTCTGATCCGATTTCCGTGGAACATATTTATTCCGAAACAATGTAACCTAACCTTCTCACTAAATAGCTCTAACGATTTTACATCACAAACAAAATATAAAGCAAAGAGTCATTTAATTGCTATTTTCCTCAAGATGGAAGTCTTTGAATGTCAGAAAAAATGTTTTATTAGACAATTCTAAATGGAATGGAACAAGGAAGGAAATGTACGTACCTCGGGCGGCGATTCCATACCGTTGATGAGACCGTGTTCCTTACAAACCGACTGCGTGACGGCGTATATTTTGACCTCGTATCTCGTCGAGTTCCAAAGTTCCACTTCCTGTAACAGAAGTTATTAGTTTACACCAAAAGTTTTTAGTGTTATTTATTTTACCACTGAACTGATGAGGCACTTTTTTTTTAAAAGAATTGACTTCACAAAATTTCATGTTTATATTGGTGGGATAACTTCATAGTAAATTGTATATTGGAGTGTGACCAAGTGTACCTACAAGATTCCTGCCGCCCTCCCTGTGCAGGGAGGGCAGGGATGGCAGAGATGTTTAAATATGATGACTAGATCGTGGTAATAATAAGGTTTCCACCAGCTTCCCTTTTTGAAAATCTCCTTAACTCTGAAATGTGTGAATTTGACGACACTAGTTACCATACTAACAAGATAAGACTACGACGGCCCGCCCACCGACCGGCGGTTGGGTAAATGCTAGAAGAACGTCACCATGCATTACCGACTTTATACCTGTCTTAGACGGAATCCTAGGCGTCGAAATCTCAAGCGACGTCCAGTACCGCAGCCATTTAGAGGACAGGGTCAGGCTGGCATCGAAGAAACTTGGAGTGCTTAACAGGACGAAGTAGAACTTCACTGCGGGGCAACGACTCCTTCTTTATAAGGCACAGGTCCGGCCCCATATGGAGTACTACTGTCACCTTTTTGCCGGAGCACCTGCATACCAGCTTGAGCCCTTTGCATCGGTAATAAGACGGGCGTTGACGCTTGTCAACAGTCCCATACTCGCAAGCGATGTGAAACTTCTCAGCCTTAGGAGGGACTTGTGTGTTCTACCGCCTATACAATGGTTTGTGTTCAGATGAATTATTTGACATGATGCCCACAGCTACATTCTAGCATCGCACCGCTCGCCATAGACATCATTCATCCTCACAGATTGCGACCAGGAATGATGCGAACCGTGCGGTATGAAAGGAACTTCATCCCACGCTTAAGCTGTGGGATGAACTCCCTGCTGTGGTTTTCCCAAGCGGTTGGTTTTCTTCAAGAAGGGCATTAGAAGGTTTCTTCAGGGTCGGCAGTGCGAGTGTGACGCCCCTGGTGTTACATACGTCCATTGGCCACGGTAACCACTTTCCATCAGGTGAGCCGTGTATTAGTCTGGCACCTAAGTGGTATAAAAAAAAACACCTAAGTACCTCTATTAATCGTATCCGATAGTGGAAACAACACAATGCAAGTAGTGATTAGGGTTCTCTGGTAGGGCATTGGTAATGCTCGACAAACGGGCTATGAAACCAGGACTGTGTATGGCACCTAAAATTTATAATAAAATATCTGATACCATAAAGTTATGCAACATGAAAACATTCAAGTTGAAATTGAAAAAAAATCTTAATTGCTAAAGCTTATTATACAGTTAATGATTTTCTAAATGACAACAATTTTATTTTAACCTGACAATTTGGAATATTTATTACCCATGTTTTATTTCTTTTTTAATTGTATTTGGACATGACTTGACATATGTGTTATTAGATTTTTTATACTTGCCAATAATCGTTTTGATTATTTGTTTGATGTGACATTTATTTCATTTTATTATTATGTTTTTTTCTAAATATTTAATTGACATATATTATATTAGTATTGTTATGCAATTATTATTGATTTACTAACATTATATTTTATTAATTATTCGTCCAATGATAAATTATTTATATGCACGGTAAACTAAATATTTACACACCATAATGTAATGGTAGAATGTACATGGGACACCCCTTTTTTAAGATCATTTTATGTACCTACATTCAAGTAAATAAATGAATTTGATTTGATTTGATTTGATTTGACGATATAAAATGATAAGCATTCAACATACACTCACCAAAGCGATTGGAAAAGGAATTCAATAGTGTTTTAATAAGTTGAAACACATTTTAAATACACTCACAATACACAAGGTACGGTTTTGTATAATATTACCGTGTTCTACATGAAACTGAGTTCTAAACCTATATAAAGGGTAAATTGTTAAGGAAAATGAATCATTTTATTGTTTTCATACTAAATTTAAACGTTAACTAAGTACAAAACAATTAGTGTACCATTGACGGTTATAGAAACAGTACTATCATAATTACCAATATACAAACAAATTATAGTGTCAGAGTACGCCTACGCAATATACAATATCACACGTATTTTTCTGAATCTGTATTACTTTTGAGAATTTCAGACCTAATAATACCTTGCCCAAGCCGGTAATCAAGCTTGGGACCTAACGTAAAACAGACGAATTCGCTAACATTACCATTGCGCCAGTGGAGGAATGTTATACTACTGAGGTGGCAGGTACAAGAAAAACTGACTACTGTACAATATTTTTCACGTAGCATGGGTACGGTGACATTTGACTAATTCCATTTCATGCATGATTCATTTCGAAACAATTTACCTAACGCGGAATACAGGAAACAACACTTAATACGAAGATAAAAAGAAAACTGTTTTATTTTGCATTTTTAACTTAAAACTATTTTTATTTCTCCGTAATTATTTAAACTTTAAATATAAACATTCCAAATACATAATTCTTGATGCGTGAATCGGAACAGGTTGCGTTAGAGATTGACATAGTAAAATCGTTATAATCGATAAATTGTCGAATAAAGTATCATAAATCGTTAGTTGTATTTTTAACTAAAATACGATTATAAAATATAATTATGTAATAATAAACTTTAAACAAAGCATTTTTGTCTTTGTGGAGCTTTATTATAATATAGCAACACTGCTTAAGCATGAGCTGGCAGCCATCTTGTTATATCAACTCAGTACGAGTGCGTCTGCCTTGTATGCGGTCTGTTTTCTTTGTTTTGAGCTTGCGTGGTGTTTTTGTTACTTGTTTTTGTTATTGACTATCGTTGTGCTTTGTTGTTTTCGTTACCGTTTTTTGTATTGACTTTTGTTTTGTTGTTTTTTTTTGGCAAAATGCCAAAAAGAACGAAAAAGACTGTGCTTGGTAGTCAAGCCCGTGAATTTGTAGTTCGATTGCGGGATTACTTTGAGCGGGAACGTGAGAATGGCGGAACGCTATTGCCTCTGTCCAACGTTTTGGATCGAGTGGCAGATGCGTTAGACATTGGGCGGAACACGGTTTCTCGAATCACTCGAGAAAAATATGGTGCTCACGATACAGAAGAAAATAAGTTGTCCACCCCTAATAAAAAGCGAACCAAAAAGGCATCTGTAACAGATGTAGACAGTTTTGCGGCCGATGCTATACGGAGCCACATTTATAACTATTACCAGAATAAAGAATTACCGACGCTTCTAAAGCTGGTCAAGTCTTTAAAAGATGCTGATTTGTTTACTGGAAGTCCTACATCCTTGTGGCGCGTATTGAAGGACATTGGTTTCCAATTCAAAAAAGTAAACAAAAGAAAAATTGTCATGGAGAGGGGCGATATAGCACTTGCGCGGGTTACCTTTTTGAAAAAGGCTAAAGCGATTACCGATTGGAGCAATGTCGTCTTCCTGGATGAAACTTGGCTGAATGCCAATCATACGGTCGGTAAAATGTGGACTGACGATACACCTCATGCCTCGACCAAAGTGCCAGAAGGAAAAGGGGAGAGATTGATTATTTGTCACGCAGGCACATCGAAAGGATTTGTAGAAAATGGGCTACTTGCTTTTAAATCGAAAAAGACGGGAGAATATCACGAAGATATGAATGCGGAAGTATTCACGGAGTGGTTTAAAAATATGCTTAGCAATTTAGAAGAACCCAGCACAATTATTATGGACAATGCCCCATATCACTCCGTGCAATTGAACAAACCGCCGACTTCTTCCAATAAGAAGAGCGAGTTGATCGAGTGGCTCCAAGCCAATAATGTGGAAGCCGATGAGACGAAATTAAAGGTGGAGCTAGTGAAGCTCGTAAAAATGCACAAGCCCCAAACGACATACAAATTAGATATGATGGCAAACGAATATGGTCACGAAGTCCTGAGGCTTCCACCGTACCACTGTCAGTACAATGCCATTGAATTAATTTGGGCCCAAATCAAAGGTAACTTGTTTAACCATAGTCTATTTACATACTGACAAAAATATGATTATGTTTATTACTTGAATTCTATGACTCAATTTGTTTTTTATCTTGTTTCAGGATACGCTGCACGAAAAAATACAGCTCCGCCTTTTACAGCCACAAAAATGATGGGGTTATTGAAAGAGGGATGCAAAAATGTCACTGGCGATGACTGGAAGAAAGTAGTGGAGAAAACCAAAAATCTAATCTTACATGACTGGGAGCGAGACATTAGAATAGACTGCATAATTGATTCCCAAATAATCATTCACGTCGACGAGTCAGATGACGATGATGATGATGATGAAGATGATGAACATGTTTGATTTTTAATAAATAATTAAACAGGTTATCAATTTTGTTTTACTTTTTTTCTTCAAAATTATTAGTTAATAGAATCGATTTCTTCTTCATTAATAAATGATTTCGATAAGATATATAATCGATTTTATTTCATGCGATTTTATCTTGACTACATCTCTAGTAACTTCAAATCCCAAACGTCACCGTACCCATGCTACGTGAAAAATATTGTAGTAAGCGGCCGGCACGTGCTGTTAGAACGTTTCGAACGATACGACGGACTCGACAGCTGAATTCGCGGTGATATTCCAATTTCGAATGCTGTAAGCTTAGTGACGTCACGTTTTCGAGCACAAGTCGACAGTGATAATGTGTTTATACTCAGAATTGAAATCTCACAGCGGATTCGGCTGTCGAGTCCGTTCGATCGTTTAAAACGTTCTTACTGAAAATTCCTGCTGTTTCCGTTACGTGTCACTAGCAAGGAAAGGAATAGAAAAGAAAGAGAGGATGACACTCCTACAAAAAAAGTGAAATGCAGTATGCTATGCATTTCAATTTAATAGAGGTACCTACTATACTACGGCCAGTGGGGATGCCGATGATCACCCTTTTCGTGGGGTCCATTTCACGCATCTAACGAATATCGTATGGCAACCGGAACCGGCGGCTTAACATGCTCTTCGAGGCTCGATCAGACCAATGCAAATACAAATATTCATGCATACAAATATTTGCAATGAGCGGGGATTGAACCCGCGCCTCCTTTGTAGCGGCCGCGTTCACTACGCCACACCACAGAGGCTGCATAATAGAGACGTGAGAATAGCTTCTCCCCTTCATCCGACCGCCAATCCTGGTTGAATTCATTCATTCTAAGCTTGCTTTAGAGCTCGGAGTCCACTCTCATAAGCCTTTTTTGCGTTCTTTGGCTTTTGGTGGGAACTACTTCTTCTTTATACCACTTTGGTGGCAGACATGCACACGGCCTGCCTGATGGAAAGTGGTAACCATGGCCTATGAACGTGTGCCAACCCTGTAAGAACAGAGTTTCTGTGCCGGCAGTGCAGAAGAAAAACCAGAATAAGCCTTTGGTCTTCCTACTGACAGCACAAAAATTCACCATTGAGCTCTGGCTACCCTACTCACCGAACTGGGAACGCAACACAGAGTTATTATAACCGCGGTGCTCTGTAGGTACTACCGTCTACACTTACCACACTGATAGTAGTCTCGATATCGTTCTTGTTAGTGGGTAGCGTGAGCCTGGTACTAGGATGTTGCTCTGGAATCTTACGCAACGTCACCACGTACTGGTCCAAGGAGTTGTTGTACTCGAGGGGCTGACGCCATTGCAGGTAGAGGGTGCCTGGAACATGAGAAGTAAAATGTATTAGTATTGATGCTGGTGGAGTATTGTATAGATTCAGGCTTCAAATAACCGTCTATGAATGGGATCGAACCCGTAAACAATACTGGATGCAGAAAGAAGTTCACAATTCGTTTATTTTGCCCGCTGCCTAATGAGATATTAATCAATAAATCGCAGACCAATGCTGAACATGGGCATATGTTAATGTTGGGTTCTTCTTTTTTTAGTTCTTCTTCTTCTTCTTCTAATTATTCTTTTTCTATTCTTATTGGCCAAACGGGTTGGTACAAGGTTTTATTTTGAGTGCTATTTCTCTCGCAGTGATATCGTCTGCGTATTTTTCGTTAGTCGCTTCTTACGAAAAAAAAAAAAAAAAAACCCTTCGGATGAGATGACGTGGTGATACTTGTATTCTTTCTTCTTCACCACACGGATGAGATAGAAGAGGATTAAATTCTTTTTGTTTACGAATTTTAGTAAACCTAGGCTAAATTGCTAGGGTTCGTAGTAGGTCCACGTTAGCAATGCAATGGCCAGAATTCGAAACCGGGACCTCACGATCGTTAGACCGACTCATTAACCACTATTCTGCTTAAGCACTAAGAACTCCTCTGAATCAGGAGTTCCGATTTCTCCAGGATATTATTCTACATCACAAACTTTTTACAACTATGTTTTAAGGTACGTACGAATATTATACTGACATTAATACTCACGTTTAGGCTGGTCGCAAGTAAGATTGAGTATGATAGGCGCCGACGGAGGTCTGACGTCGGTCAAAACGTACAGCGGGTCTGACTTAGGTCCCAGTCGGTTCACAAGATCTGAGGACTTCACGCCGTCCAAGGAGAAATTGTAGAACGCACGCACCCAGATCTTGTAGGGCGTGAAGGGCTCTGGAAAAATCACAAGAAGATTTTTTCAATAATATGCTTATTTATACATTTTGTGCATGACATATTGTGACAAATGAATTGTTTAAGAATGTCTTATTAGTTCAAAGTCTGTGGATGTAAAAACTATTGATTTATGATGCGTTTTTTTGTTTGAAAGGTTATGGTCAGATTTAGAATCTCATCTTTTATATCACCAAGTCATGATAACCGACATCCACGCGGGCGGAGCCGCGGGTGGAAAGCTATTATACTTTAAAAAATATATGTAAGTATATATATATATAATTTTTAACTACAAGAAGTCCTAGCACCTTGATTCCTTCTTTCTCATTCTCAGAGGAATAGAATGGACTCTTCTTTATAGGTGGCAAGTATAGTGAATGATATCGTCGACAATCCCATACTCGCAGGCGATGTGGAACCTCTCAGCCTCAGGGACTTTGGCTCACTGTGTGTGTTCTACCGCCTATACAATGGTTTGTGCTCAGATGAATTGTTTGACATGATGCCCACAGCTACATTCTATCATCGCACCGCTCGCCATTAACAGGGAATTCATCGTTACGCATTGCAACCAGAATTGGTGCGAACCGTGCGGTTTGAAAGCAACCTCATCCCACGCACGCTCAAGCTGTGGAATGAACTCCCTGCTGTGGTTTTCCCAAGCGACTACAATATGGCGTTCTTCTAGAAGGGCATTAGAAGGTTTCTTCAGGGTCGGCAGCGCGAGTGTGACGCCCCTCGTGTTGCACACGTCCGTAGGCCACGGTAACCACTTTCCATCAGGTGGGCCGTGTGCTTGTCTGCCACCTAAGTGGTTTAAAAAACCTGTAAAGTACGGCCATCACATTTTGAGTCACAAATAAACTTTACAATGCACACCATTAAAAGTAATGAAAGCGAGCAAGACAGATAAAGTTTATGCCAGGTTGATTAAGATGATACCGGCGGTACCATCGCGTGGCAAGCATTTACCTAAACCATAGTCTGTGGGCAAAACACCACTACTTCAGTACTTTTATAATGGCGTCCTTAATTCAACAGACCTCACTCACAGTCTACATCAGATGACAAAAGACAGTACCCGCTACCGTTAAGAAAAATACAACTTTATTCGTGTTTGTTCAATAGTAAAATTGCAAAATATGTACAAAGTCCTTATAATACCTACCTATCATTTGCACAACAATCGATGAAGACGGCAGTCAAGTATTGCATTGTATTTAGTAATCATAAGTCGAGTAGTGATAATGAGTACCAATAATACAATAGCCTGTCTGTCACTGCAGTGTGTCGATGATGACGCATTGGTTTATATGTACCTAAATAGTCCTGCTTGTATTAAAATTATCACAACTATGTTTATGTCCTCTCTACACGTTAGCGAACACAGTGGCGCAGGGTGTCTTAAAACCATACAATCAAGAAAGGCATAAACCCTCGTACAAAACGTTCACCAACAAGTGTTGCCAACTGTGTTTCCTAACGTGTAGAAAGGACATTAAGAACTCTTGCTATTATTATAAAACGTGAAAGTTTAGATATATCAATGGATATGGATAAATATGGGATAAGGGCAGGAGGATTTGAAAGCCAGTATGGCGACAAGGATCTGAACGAAATTTAGCACAGAGATAGATGATAATCATTCATCATTCAGTTCATCATTAGGTAACCAGAAATAGATTACTAAATAGGTAACTGAAAGTCACCTTTTTAAGGGCTGCTGGCTATTCCGCTTCTCGGGAAAACTGACTCTGTCGACTATAATATCGGCACTTTGCCAACAAATTAATTTTGCAACCATCATTGCAACCGTTCTACTCGTCAATGATGGCCGTGAACTTACGCAACTCATAAAGTACAGGCGATTAGTAATCTAGACAATTAAGAAGGCCTGAATGTATTTAGTCTCTTAATTGGAGCAATGTTTGTATTTAAGAAGCACTTATAGGAACAAGTTACCTATTACAAAGTGTAATTCAACGAAACAGAATGCATCTTAGTCTCGGCACCGCCGTCGCTAGAATGCCACATAGCTCTAACAACATCACAGTACGGGATCTCTTGATCTGGATGGAGTATTTGATTTATGCGGGAGTGACTACCGTCTGATTTTCCAACCTTGTCTGTCAATCGGCAAGTGTACCGACTTGCGGGTGAGGTTGCAGTATACTAGCTGTAATGTGTGAGAGTTTGGCAACACTAGTTTACCTACTATCGAGTTTTAAGGACACTTCAACAATCATAATCATCATATCAGCCGCACACAGTCCACTGTTGAACATAGGCCTCTCCTATGGACTTCTAGAATGATCAATCTAAAGCATGCGGGCGCATTCAGCGCTTCCCGGCGACCTTGATGAGGTCGTCCTTCCACCTGGCCGTCAACAATTGCCTTATTGCCATCTAACATAAAGGAAACTATTGGTTTTACAAAGTTCCTTCATTACTTTAAGCTTCTAATTATATTCTGACTACTTAACCCAAAAGGTAACCGAGATCCGACGCTTAAGAGCACCTGCGATTACGACCAAATGGTAAACTTAAAAAAAAAAAAAACTTAAAACCTATTACACAAGCTTGATTGCAGCTTAACAGATATCGCGTTAAATAAGTAGATTACACAACCACTGCTTTACTATTTCTTCTAATTTACGTTTTAATTTTTAATAATTCATGAAAAGTGAAACAAGTGATAAGACTTCAACTAAGTATCTTGAACGTCATATAAAGCAATTTCGTCTTTCGCTACTGTTGATCTTGGTCTAGCGCTATAATCTGGGATTCAGTAATGTAGCTATTCAACTCATTGATAATAGGGATAGTAATGATGATGAGGACAATACTGGACTACATTATATTATAATTGGGGAACAAATATAGAAAAACTAGCTTGTGCCCGCGGCTCCGCCCGCGTGGATGTCGGTTATCGCGACCAAATAATATAGCCTATGTCCTTTCTCAAGGTCTAATCTACACCTATACCAAAATTCATCAAAATCGGTTCAGTGTTTTAGGCATGAAAGCGTAACATACAGACAGACAGAAAGACAGAGTTACTTTCGCATTTGTAATATTAGTAAGTATGGATTTATATTATAACTAGCTGTTGCCCGCCCGCGTAGATGTCGGTTATCGTGGATCGGTGTATAAAAAATAAGATAGCAGCCGATTCTCAGACCTACCCGATATAGACACAAAATTTCATAAGAATCGGTCGAGCCGTTTCGGTGGAGTATGGGCACGAACATTGTGACACGAGAATATTATATGTTAGATAGAAAAAAGATCTAGCTTACAAGACTTTCACTAACCTCAATAGACTTATACCAAGAAACAACCATAATACTCACTTAAATTCCTCAAGCGGAACCCGACCACTTTCGTCACCTTCCCGGAAGTGTTCAATAGCGTTAAATTCTTTGTCACTCCTTTGTAATCGTCCATGCCCAAGTCACTTCGGAATACATTCTTTCTCTTGACATCAGAAGAGTTCTGTACACCATTGACGATGTTTATGTCATACCTTGGAACCCCTTCCTCGTAATACAGAACATAAGCCACCTGTGTGGTATCCCTATGTTTACTTTGACTGAAAGATTTCTTCACAACTTTGGGAAGATCTAATGCTTGATGTGTTTCAAGTTCTTCTAGATTTTTCTCGACATGTGTCGAGTTGTCTTGCCGTCTTTTCCTGTGTCTGTGTGTTCGGACGTCTCTTTTACTCCTATAGTCATCGAGGAGGATGTGAGATGAGTACTCATCGCTGTATTTTTGTTTGTCGTTTTTATACCAGTTGTAGGATGTGTAATCAGCCTTCAGTTTCTCTGGACTTATTGGATCAGACACGGAATCTTGGTTTAAGACTTCGTTGACAGGCTCATCGTTTTGCAGTCCTGTCTTTTTGTTGCCTATGACTAGAAGGTCATTGTCAGGTTTGGTTGTTTGACTATTGGGGTCAGTGTCTGTGGTGGGGAGAGAGCGTAGTGTGAAGGTTGATGGCGGGGCCCACGATAGGTGGACTTCTTCAGTGGATATACTATTAGCTGTCAGGTTTTGTGGTGCGGACGGAACTGTAACAAGAGAGATGTTTTTTATTTAACAAATTGGTATTATATTGATAGCAAAACTCATGACTGAATACGGAGATGAATTGAATTCAATGTAATTATTTTATTTATTTCATATTTTAGTATTTCAATTTTAATTTTATACTACAAAATTAAGATGTTTCATCTTAAATATCCAAAAGTTTTTCCTTACAATTACCTAGAAGAGTTTGCCCATCTTGCAGAAACTTATTTTTGCAAGTATCGACAGACCCTTGTACTAATATTGTTTTGGGTGAGGAATCTAACTATTACCACACCTCGGAAGCTCTCGGAAAAATGTATGAAACAATCGCGTTGTAATTACTACAAACATAGCTCGTGTATATGCACGGTAGTGTTGATGTGTGAGAAAATTAGAAATGTCATGGATGGCACTATTTGAAATTTAAGCTAATTTTCGAGATAGCGTGATTTTTCTCATTCTATCCCTTAGTGTCATGATTTACGTCACATCCGACGGAGGCGACAATTCTGTTGTTATATTATTCATGATTTTTACATTAAAACGTATTTCTATCTTTTTCTTCGCTTCTGAAGAAAAGAATATGGCGATACATTTTGGTCCTGTCAATCAACAGAATTGGCACAAATAACAAAACAATACTACAACACGACTTTGATATCGACGGTAAAAAGGAAAAACACTTTAAGCGACACTTTTGTCGAAAATGAGTTATATACATATTTAGAATCAGCGAATTTTTCCGATTCTAAATATGTATATAACTCATTTTCGACAAAAGTGTCGCTTAAAGTGTTTTTCCTTTTTACCGTCGATATGTTTATAGAGTAATTAAAACCGAATTGTGTTTATAAAAACTAGCTGTTGCTCACGGTTTCGCTCGCGTGAAATTTTTCATTAATTATAAATAGTCTCCGTTGCGTTCGGTCTATAGGGCACATTTCTTAACCGATTGTTACCAAATATGGCAATGTTCTTTGATTTAAAACATCATTTTTAATCACATCAGCTTTTTAATCGGAGGAGAAAAGGGGTGCCTTTTCTGTCGCGTTATTTATGAACGGATATTGATGATTTTTGGCTGAAATAACATGATTTCTTACGTAGGTAGTTGTGGAAAAAAAAACATGAGAAAAGGCGGAGACGTTTGTTGTGGCTTTTTTGAGAACGGATTGACAATATTTATTGGTATAAATATATATAAAGCTATAAAATAAAGATACGTATCGTATAAAAGAAATATAAGTGAGGATACCAGATTTGATCTTCAGATGCCAAAAAATGATCTGGAACTCTTTACAAAACTACTAGTATTTATTATCCCTTAGTAATTAATGCTCCATTGCCAAGGGTGAGGTAGATTTTTTACATTATGTCATTACAATTAATGTCGTCCATCATGGATTCCGTCATTGCCAGGTACCGCCCATTTTTTAACCCTAGAATGTTTACTAATCTAATTCGAGTTATAATCTTTATAATGTTAAAAAAATAATACACCTATAATCAATATCGGTCCACCATAATGTCACTTAACATGCTAGTTCTAGAGTTATTTTCTAAAAAACCCGGACTATATGAAAATTATTATAATTATAAGATTTTTCACGAATTTATTACTGGGCGAACCTGACATCCAGTTCATTAGCTTTTTTATACTGTTCATTGATGATCACTTGTACTTTTTCTACAGTATTTATTATTGAACCTGACCAGTTTGGGGTTGGCTTTAGAATCGTGCCAATCGAAATAAGGGTTGTTAGGGGTTGTGTTAGATAGGGGTTTGTCTCCCCTTCTCAAAAATACTACTCTCGCCCCGCGGAGATGCGTAGTTTTTTTTTTAGGGCTTTTTAAAGTTTCTTGTAACAGAACGAAGTAATGCGTAATAAAACGCTATATTATTATTATTATGGAGGGAGCGGGAGGAGAGGGGAGAGGAACACCTCCCGCCACCCGCCCCCCTCGCGGAGACGCTTAGTTTTTAAGTTATGATTATTTTCATAACCTAACCTAAAAGTATATTTTTGACGTAAGTAGGTAACAAGGATTAAGTAAGTTTCTGATGTGTAGAGACCCCCATCCCCAAACAAATTATTTATAATCATTTTATTTTTTTCCTTTTTTTTAAGGGCTTTATAATATCCCGACTCTAGAGTACCCCGACTCGGATAGGTTAGGTTAGAAGGCAGGAAGAAAAAAAATAACCACGAATGCTAAGGCGGGAGCTCCGCTCCGCTTCGCTCCCGCCTTAGCATTCGTGGTTATTTTTTTTCAAACCACCCAGAAATAGGAGCCCCGTCGACCTATCTTGATAGTAGTAAACGATTTTTAGTAGGTAAAGGGGGGCTAGGGAGTAGGTATACGGGGATGGGGCCTCTACACATCAGAAACTTACTTAATCCTTGTTACTTAAAATATACTTTTAGGTTAGGTTATGAAAATAATCATAACTTAAAAACTAAGAGTCTCCGCGGGGGGGGAGTTGGTGGGAGGGGTTCCTCTTCCCCCCTCCTCCCCCCTCCCTCAATCTCACTCCATAATTCGATTGGCACGATTCTAAAGCAACCCCCAGTTTGCAACGTTTATGAACATTTCTAGTCGTAAACACCTCTAGTGTTTAAGATTAGAAACATTTCAAAAACATCAATGTAAACTTTTGAAGTTACCATAAGGCGAAACCGGTCAGGTTCAATAATAAATACTGTGGAAAAAGTACAAATGTTCTTACTATGTGTAGTTCATTAGTTATTTATACAAAAAAGCAAGATGCTTTTGAGGGTTAAATTTCAATATAGTCATGTGTGAAAGAGAGGACGCCTTAAAAACCGAAACTAGCCGAACTTTTCACTCTTCTTCCCGAAGTGCCGTTACTACACATTTTACTAGCGACAACCTTTGTTTTAGGCGCCCATGAAAGCGCCCATGATTTTGACGTGCGGGGAGAGGAAATGAAATCGGTGGGAGGGGGTGAGCTTCCATTCTGTGCGCTAGTACTATTATCTATTCTGTGCTATTACATGGTAATATAACTATCAAAGAATATTTTATCTACATCAAAATTGCTCAGAAATCTAATCATTATTATGACGCCATAAACAAATATTACGCCAAAAAGTTTACACAAGATAAACAACTTACAAATTGAATTTTAATCTTAAACTCTATCTCTTTCTTGGCTAACGCATACTGATAAAAAGAAAATTAAATCCATGTTGAGATAAGAAAATGTTTCTGGAATAATAAATATGCATGAAAAATCCGACTGCGGTAAATAAATTTCGAAAATATACATTTGGCGCCAAAAAATCTCCATTACGAGTTTTTTTTAATTTGTAAAACATCCAGTGAGCCTATTCATTACTTTTTGCTTCGCCGCCATTGGTTAATTGACATTGATTCAAAGTAAATGAAATAGCAATGAGCATGCCACAGTCTTACGCAATGTGTGCATTCCATCGAATAAAATAAACAGTGTGCGAAATAAACAAAAAACAA
Organism: Eilema caniola; assembly: GCA_949126895.1. NCBI lineage: Eukaryota > Metazoa > Arthropoda > Insecta > Lepidoptera > Erebidae > Eilema > Eilema caniola. Next base: position 6,125,205 of record OX421488.1, on the reverse strand, counting down.
AAACAGTTTAAAAATAATCGCCTAATCCTTATCGCTGCGTCGCGGCCTTATCGAAGTATCGGCGGCCATTGACCTCACACTCGTCGTAGTGATTTATTTGTGCAAGCATTTGCGCCGTTTTATCAGACGTGCATATAAGATGTTAAAAATGGATAATTCTAAGAGGAATCTTATCAAAAAACTTCCGAGTAGCCACCATGCGGGGTGCCGGTAATGGTAGAACGCACGTCTATTTTCATAATGGAACTGGCGAAACTGCATTCAAATGCAACCCACTACCAGTAAGCCGGACGGTAGGCCGCATCGTCGACGGTCACGGAGGTTGAAGTGCGCTGTAGTTCTTAGGAATTATGAAGCAAGTGTGAAGCACGTTCAAGAGAATAATTATGAAAAGTTTGAAGTTCTCCAACTGCAGTTTATTTCAAATCGATTAAGATAGGAAAAAGTGAATCGCTCAGGCGGGACACGAACCCGCAATCTTTTTAATTTGTTCTAGGTTATAAAATTGGATCGAAATTTTGAGCTGTCGGGTCTAGCTCATATTCAGCAACATGATCTTAGAACTAGTTACGTAATAGTACACATTTATATGCTAAATATGAACAGTAAATCTGTTAAAATTTTGAAGCAGGTAAAGTAAACCGATTCTGATCGACCTCAAGCAAATTATCTCACGGTATAAGTTAGCACGATCTTTGTGCAAGCCTGAGGTCATTCAAAAACGGGGTCAGGCAAAATTTAGTGTGCCACAAATGGTGTTCAAAAAATATGATACACTAGCTGATACCCCCCGGCTCCAATCTCGCGAAACTTTGATCCGTTTCCGCTATCCATTAGGTCTATTTACGGGATAAACAAGTCTTTATGTTATTTCGACTATACACACCGGTAGAATTATCGGAACACAAAAAAGGAGAGTATAAATAGTTAGCTTTATTTTTAAACAAATAATAATTAAACATGAAACAACAACATGTTTAATAACGAGTGTTTCCCCCTCGTGCCCTGATTAAGGTTTCCATCCGTCTGGACATGCTGCGAATGATGTTGTCAATGATTTCTTGGGATAACCTTTGCACGCAGATTATCACCGGACACGGTAGCTTCGGGCGGTATCTGCATCTGATGGGCATAGAGCCAACGCCCGAGTGCCATCACTGCGACGCGAGCGTGGACTCGGGGTTGCACACGCTCACCGAGTGTCCGGCGTTTGAGACGCCGAGGCGGGAGCTTGTGGCGGCCCTGGGGGTGAGAGTGCTCACGCTCTCCACCCTGCTCGCGGCGATGGTCCGCTGCGCGGATGCGTAGGCGGCCAGCGCCTCCTTCTGCCAGCAGGACATGCTCGCGAAGGAGACCGGAGACAGCAGAACGGGCGCGGCGCGATGAGCAAGACAGACTCGCTGACATCGCTGCACGCGCTCGAACGCGGCTCGGGCGTCGGAGGGCGCAGACCGACCTCCGCCGCCATGAACGCGGGCCTGAGGGTGACAGGTGGAGCCGCCCGTCACCCTAGCAGAAGCCCGTCACCACGGCGGCGGCGCGCATCGTAGGACGATGCGCGCCTCCCCACACCGGGGTTGAGTCGGGGACCGCGTGGTCCCCTCTCCCGAGGAGGGCCAAACCGAGAGGGATGGCCCTGGGTCAGCTGGGGTGCGAGGGATATGTCGCATGACAACCTCACCTTCAGCCTAGCACTACGACCCAGAGACGGCGTGCGGTTTAGTCGGTTCGAGTCCGACATAACCTCCCGCTCCGGCTCCGGAGGGGTGGGTATTCGTGGGGATTTCCCGCACGTAAAAAAAAAGGGGTAACGTCTGCCATTCTTCAACTAATGTGTTTCGCAGCTCGCCCATATTGTTAGGAGGTGGCATTCTTGATTTGACACTCTTGTTTAGCAAGTCCCCAAACGTGTTCAATCGGATTCATATCCTGGGACCGTGCTGGCCACTCCACCACCGTAACACCAAAATGGTTTAGGTATACCTGTACTGAGCGGGCACTGTGAGCCTGCATTAAAATGACGTCGTTACCAATAAATGGGGCAAATGGCACAACATTTTCCTGTAAAATTTCCCTGATATACCGATCAGCAGTCAGATTTCCGCCGTCGACCACCACTAACTCCGTGCGAGCTCCTAAACATATCCCCTCCTCAGACCATAATTTTGTGTTCCGCTAATTCTGCCGGTGTGTGTATAATCTATTCCTATACAGCCAGATAGATCCGTTCGAGGGTGATTGAGTAACAAAAGTCCAAACATCTTCACAAAATTTCACATTTATAATATTGATGGATGTCGGTTATCGCGACCAAAACTCGTCAAAATCGGTTCAGTGGTTTAGGTGTGAAAGCGCAACATACAGACAGACAGATAGAGAGACAGACAGAGGTACTTTCGCATTTATAATATTAGTATGAATAGTAGTAGGAAGTAAGATGATGTTAATAGCTTTTTATTTGTGGTTCAGGTTAATCTGGTAGGTAACATACAGAAAATAGATTTTCTATAGGAGTAACACACTCTTGAACATGTTCTACATTAAGAGAATCAACCGGTGCCTCTATTGCCAGCCGACGTGTCCGATAGTCCCGCATCCTGCTAGAGACAATGATTTCATTCTATGTGATTGACTTGCCATCAATAGCTACGTGCTGTATCCGCATGACCGCATGACTAGTTCAAGGAATCAAGATATATTGTAATGGCTTGAGGAAAACTTGAGATTGAAAATGTATGACGAAACTGGTCACTGTTAAGGCTCGCATCCACTATGTGGACCGGGTCGGGCGCATTGGAACACAAAAATCTGCCTCCCTATATTTATATAAAATAGCGTCCACTAGTGGTGGAGCGGTGCGGGGCGGAAAGCAGCGAATAGTGAATCGCTCGCCAGGCGGATGTATGCCGGGCAGTGCGACGGGCCCCGTTGCGCCCCGGCCCGATCCGCCTAGTGGACGCTTTATCTATAATACCCGGTATTAGGGAAATACGCTATCCATTTTGTAGTAGGGTAGCACTCGCTCAGTAGCACAATACGTCTGACGAAAATTCCGTCCAGCCGATCCGCCGCGCCCCGATCCGTCGTTAAAGAACGCCTGCCTTTAAACTAGGCTACAAACAAAGGTAGCGTGAAGACCACAGACCACAAGACTGTCCATGTTCACCTCACTCACACTCAGTATATATTAGGTACTAAACTAAACTAATACATTTTTTCTTTATACGATACGTGTCTAAAATTACACTGCATAAACTCTACACGTACTTTAGTTAGTAAAGTTGTGCGGGTCATGGTTCATGGTCCACCCTGTAAGCTAAACTTCGACCATATTCAACAAAAATTTTTGAACGTAGTTAACAATTAAACAATCTCACAAACTTTCACAGTTATAGCTATAGTAAAACTTAAATAACATCAAATTACAAAACAGAAAACAAGAAATAACAGTATAGTTCCGACACAGACCACCACTTAGAAAATTACAGATTTTGCGTAAACCCATTAAATTACCGCACCACATGGCGTCTAGAGACCCTTTTCAATAATAATTACGCAAGAGTCAATCGCCCGCAATGAGACCCTATCCTTAATTACAAAAGCATGCAGCAAAGCGGTAACTGTGCTAACGATTCTTAATTCATCTAAACAGAATCTTCATTCAACTTCCATCTTTATTACTTTTACAATAAATTACATTATTCTTTGCATACAATTACTTCTACAGCTCTATCCAAATTAAAACTTATACCACTGAAATAAAACTTATTTCGCTATGCAATATAGTGCAGTAGAGAAATGAATGAAAACGTTGCGATTAGGTGCGACAATAAAGTTGTTTAAACAATAGTTAGATGGAGGTCAGTGTCCCATTGTATAATAGCGTAATAATAACATTGAGTTTTATCGCAGTTATTAGAGTGCGATTAATAGCCTAGCGCTTTTTGCGTAATTTTAATGATAATAATATAATCCGCCAATGGAATGGTAGTTTTACTGGCAGCACTGAAAGTTATGCATTATATTATTTCAATGTGAATATAATTATCTCTTAGAAGAAATTTTTAACCGTGATAGTTGCTTTCTAAGGGTACTAATGATTTCGGTAATTTGCTGCTCTACGATGCCGTAAGATGTTGATTTGTTGAAGAGAATTTAGGTTACCTATGACAAGTCCAGATAGCTTGGTCAGGCAAAGAATTTCTCCCCAGAAAAGGGACTGTGGCTTCAAATCCAGTCCCTGGGTGTTACTTTTTCGATTTTAATTTATAAAAAGTTAGCATGACATTAAAATATTATATAATCAAACAAGTTACGAAAATTTTCTTTGCCCTTGAAATTGGTATTTTGGGATTCTAATTTTGTTAACACTTTCGGGATCCATCCATGCAATTAAGTGTTGAAGCTTTATGCTTCCTGCTAGATATTATATATTATTAATTAACCAGATAAACTGTAACCCTGAATGACAACGGACATTATATGGACGGTCAATGAATAAATAAATATTCAGGTGGAGATCCTACACAGTGTGTATTATGGTTTCTAGAATGCTGAATATACTGAGACCCGATGCATTTTATACCAAGGCATCTGATATTAAGATATCAGTAAAAGTACTTCATAACCGTATACATACCTACCTACTTTTACAGTGCAATACTAATTGATTAACAGCAACAAAAAACTTTAGAATCGCTATAATAGTGTAATTATCGCTTAATCTTTAAGCATCACGCAATGGTTCGCATTCATTATCTATTTACGGCATAAGTGGGATTGTAAAACTCAACAAGTATCACTATTACATATGAGCTGCACTATAAATCAAAACCAGTGCAAATTAGAACACTAAACCACGATTGGACTACACTATTAATCAAAAGAGAAAATGCAGTGACGATTTGCTAGTGCATGTGTTAGTTTTTTATCGCAGTAATTAATGCAACAGAAGCTATTAAAAGCTAATAGATTTTATTATTTTTATATCTTTACAATTGATTTATTTCCATCAAGTAAGAAAACAACTAGATCTAACACTTCATTTCGCTGTCTTCAATGATCTTGTCTACAATGAGAGTGTGTGGGGTCAATCATTATCAATTACCCTATCGCCTTCTACTGCTAGACATAGGCCTATCCCAATGTTCGGAGACTTTAGTCTACTGTTGCCACGCAGGCCAGACGGATTGGTACACGGTTTTATTTTAAGTTATCTTACTCCTCGCCTGAGATATCGTCTGAGTATTTTTTCCGTTAGTCGCCTCTTACGACACTCTATGAATGAGATGGGGTGGTGATACTTGTATACTTTCTCCTTCGCCTACCAAGATATTCGGGAACCAAACCAAACTCACCCAACGGTACACGTTCCTTGTTTAGGTTATTATAACAATTGGGGGGTGAATTCGGGGTGTTAAAAGCGGGGTAAAGTCATATTTAAGTCCTATAAGAAAGTTTAAACCTATTTTTTGTTAATTCAAGTTTCGTAATAAGGGTGCAAAGTTCGGCGACGCTGGTCTTCGAATATTTTGGCATCAATACGATGCAATTCTCTTTTATTGTTCTACCACCTACCAACTAACCGTAGCTTTATCAGACAGTTTTGAGTGCCAAATCAGTAAATTTTAACTTGATAACTTATGATTGAATTATAGATAACAGGCAATTGTATAAGCAATAAAGTTGCAAAATGCAGCAATTATAAAACTTTTACACATACAGGAGCTGTATAATGAGTCGCTAATTAGATATTCAGGCGACCATTTCACTATTAAGTAAAGGGCCACATATACGGTACGATTTATCGTTACGATCCGTTGCTTCAGACCGAATGAAACGACGGATCTGTAATGTAGGTATGTTACGATCATTAACTTTACTTGATCGCAGACGACATCGAAGAACGCATCATAAACCCGTGCAATCATGAATATTGTAACGATAAATCGATAGTGTATTGGCTCTTGCACCAGCCTAATACTGACTTCGCTTTAATAGCCATTTCTTAACCCACACTTTTCTAGGTTATCTTGTTTTCTTTTTTCTTATTTCGAGGTAGTGCACCATCTTACAATTGATTGATAAACGAGACGGCTGAACACCATTCGGGCCGTTAATTGAATGACGGCGTTTAGTTAACTGCCTAGGCAGTTAGGTAGTTGAATGGTTGATTAAGCTAGTTGGCGGCGACAGATAGATTAGGTTAGAAGGCTAAGACGGGAGTGGTATTTTTTATAGCCACCCATACATAAACCGTAGCTTAGGTGAGTCGTTCATCAGTTGAAATAATCAACATCGTAAACAACCATTACATGAATCGTTCAATAGTGCAATCAAACATAGTTCAACCAAACGTAGCCGAATGAACCAGTACTCGAGTCGTACAATATGCGTTGTAAACGTAGGTTAATCAGCCGTAGTTAAAATAATCGAAAGGCAATTGATACGTAATCCTTCTCTCTCCCCACCGCGTCAAATTTAGCTTTATTATCAGATTGTCCAATTGTCAAGTAGCAGTATTATAATGACCGGGCAATGTGAGAAATAATGAAGTTAAGATATTAATTAATCACATTGCCCGATAGAGCTGGGCATTATGCATAATGACTGCATTAATCATAATGCTCGCATTTATCACTTTGTCAATAACATAGATGAAATTTTATTGAAATCATTATTGCAATCATTTACAGAATTTTACTTTGATCATAAGCCCAGATGCGGATACGGAAGGCGGAGGATCGGCAGAACTGGCCCGGCGCACATTGGGAGAGGGCTATGTTCAGCAGTGGACAGCAATAGACTAATTGATAGATTGATTGAATGATCCTAAAACCACCGACCCACAGAAAAAATAAAACAGAAAAGCCTTGAATTGATGCAAAAATATACGAACACAGCGTCGACGAACTCTGCCCCCTTATTACTAATTTCTGACTGGATATGTACTCAGAATAGTCAGGATAATATAGATAACCGTTCCTAGGAAGTAGGAACCAATTCCCGGGACAATTTATAATAACCTAGACTATAATCTATTTCTGTGCCAAACATTCAGACCCGTTCAAGTGGTTCTCGAATGATCGAGTTACAAACCTTTACCTACATTAACAACAGTATTTACCTAGTCGAGGACTCAGTGCCCATCGTCGCACAGCTCTGATGTGATGTACAAATAATGAAATAACTACTAAACCGTAAATTGTCGCCCCTCTCCCAATTATTTATCTTGCACCAAATCACGTTGTTGTGTAATATCCAATTTGCCAACTTTGCCAATATCTACTGAATGTCATTGTCTTTCCAGCCGTGTAGAAATTGGTTCATGGCGTCAGTACGTAGTTCAGTTAATCAGGTTGTAGGTGACTTGGAAAATATTTGTTAGCATTATTTAACAGGGTTTATACAGAGGACTAAAACCGTATGATGTATACCAAAAATCGACAGTTTGAATGGCAATTCGGCTAGGTTTTAATCAAACCGCATGCGGCTGATGACTAAAATCGACCGTGTGAAATGTAAATGATCAATTGCAGGCGATGCGGACACCTTTTCTACTTAACGTTTTCAAAGGAAATGACCAAACTGTGTAAATGGACCGGCAATGCGGCTCGATGAGGTAATTTGTGAAGCGACTCACAGAATGGCGAAAATCGACCCGTAGACTTAAAAGCTACACAATTATGTATCTATGAGTAGATTTAAAAAATGCGCTAATGTTTGAGAGCGGATCGTGAGACTGATTAAATGGATTTACAAAATATAATAATTTCGCACAGACTCAACATTTCCGCAGTAAGACTGTTCTAAGAAATGTTTCGTATTTGTTGAAGCTAGGTCAACATCCGATCCTACTTAAGACCACCTACTCGACGTCTTTAAGCAAGAAACTCGAGCGTTTGACCTAAATGCGTTTATAGAGTAACGTTTTTGCTTCGTAATAATTATTTAATAGGTTGATCACTACTATACATTCGACAGAAGATGCGCTGAGTCCCATCGGTCATATAACGTCAAAGCGGATATATGGATAATACATATTCAACCCTACAGACTCAACAGATACGTCGGTATATATACCTGGACGAGTTTGACTTCGCCTGATGTATGTTTCGTCCGATCTGCAGCGACCCTTATTCCCGTTTTGGCATTCATGCTTACACACACGCTTCAATAAGCTGGAGATGGAGACCCGTGCACACGGGTTTACTGACGTGATTGCTTAAACCAGCGAGTCTATTAAGTCGCAGGGTTCAGTGTCCACTTGCATACTTCTACATATTTTGATCTGGCGTACTGGCGTAGGGCGCGACCTTCTACCGTTCACCCCGAAAGGAATACCTATACCAGAGCCTCATCCGATGTTCGACGGATACATCAACTGGCAAGAGGTTTTGGGACCCGGAAGATCTTAGTAGAAAACAAATAATACATACATAATTAATATTTAAAACAAAGTATACAATACAATGCAATGAAATACAAACAAACATCAAACAAAGTCCAGCTTCCTAATAAGTAAGACCTACGTATTACGCTTTAGGGACTCTGTTTACACCGTAAAGGTGAAGCGTGAGTATAATAATAATGTTATTCAAATCTTTACTTAGTACATAGACATCGTAACGTAGAATAAATAGAATAATAATAGTAATTGATACTTTAGTAAATTAACTTAATCAGCCGTTCAATTAACTGCCTAGGCTTTTTACTAAACGGCACCGTTCAATTAACGGCATGAATGGTGTTCAGCCATTTAATTAAACGGCTAGGCAAATAGCTTGGATCGATGACGTTTAACTACTTGCCTAACCATTTAATTAAACAGTTAGAAAAATAACTTATTTCTGCATAGTTATAAAAAAAATAACTACGAAGGCTCACTGATTCTATGCTTCTAACCTAACCTAATCAAGTCGGATTGCGCAGCTATCACAACACAATAAACCTATCATTAATTTTCTGTGAATACATCTCTGTCTACCCCCTTGGGGATTTACAGGTGGAAGTGTATGTTTATGTATGCTTAATTTTTATCCAGCCAGGTTATTAAATCATGTAATAAACGGTACGGTTGAATATCATTAAGCTAGATAGTTGGCGGCGACAGAACTAAAGTAATGGAAATTAATAATAGGGTAAATACGATAATGACTCTGAATGAGCCAAATGTAATAAAGATAACAAGTTCTAATATTAGAACAGGACAGCAGGCAACTATTATTAGTGTTGCAACGAACATTATCTGTTCTGTGGTCCAAAATGTATTCTTGTATTTTTCATGTCGCTTAGGTGACAGACAGGCTGATGGAAAGGAGATACTGGGGGCCTAAGGACGTGTCCAATACCAGGGGCGTTACACTCGTGCTGCTAAAACTCGTCTTCCTTGAAACCATTTTAAGGGTTGTCATTATGGAAGCGTCTAGTGCGCCTCCAAGATCCTTCGGGGCCATCAAGCTTCACCTGCAAGCCTACCACCTGTTGATTGACGAGGTTCTGCCCCAGGTTTCCCTCTCGAGGCTAAATATAATGGAGGAGAAGTAAGTGGACCCCTGACTTCAAGTTGAGAGCCTCGGATGAGAGATGAGACCAAGAGGCGAAGATTATGATACTAAATAAGTTAGGACTTTTCCCAACGGACTTCAGGTCAGATTTAAGTCTAACGCGTCTAGTCTAACGGGTCTTTCGGTCTTTAATGGTAGAAGGAGGAGTGGGCTGATAATCCTGTTACCCTATAATACCGACAAAAAGGCCCACGAGTGACCAAATATAGCGAAAAGTTGTTGCAATACAAATATTCATTACTAAACAGTAATAAATTGAATTTAAATTAAACTATTATATTCATTACGTTACAAGTTACAACTTATTGTGGCAACCAATCAAAGGTAAATCAGCCATGATTAATTCCGGTATGTACAGTAATAAAGATGTTATGAAATCTTAATAAATTGTAGTACCTATTGACAATTTAATATTGGCAATAGCTAAGGGAGTGTCCCTAAACGATTGTCAATACTCTTGGTTATACTCACATCTTAAACCTAAAACGTGTTCAAAATGTGCTCTATACGCGCAGTGCCTACACGTTTCTTGTGTGTCTTTAGAGGATAGCAGGGGTGCTATGGCGGTGGACGAGTTCAAATTCACCAAGTATAGATTGTTACGAACCGCGGTAGCCTAGTGGTATGGGTAATGGACTGCTGAGACGAGGTCTCGGGTTCGATCCCAGGTTTTCCATGGCACACACCAATGACTTTTCGATGCTTTTCGAAGTTATGTGTGTATTTATCGCAGGTTTATAAGTGCCCAGTTAATGGCAATAGGCTCGCCACCTATTACATTGGGACCTAAACATAAACCGGCGAAATGTGGGTGCTAGCACCTCTGCCTACCCCTTCGGGGATAAAGGCGTGAGTTTATATATTTATATATGTTAATATAGATTGTTACAATACAATCAGCGCGCCCCAGGGCCTCGCTGGTCTCGCGAGTTTCAGACTTCATTGGTTTGTTAGCTTATTTTCAAAATACGTGCCCGAGGTATATTATACATACCGTGAACTATCTGGTATTTCGCGCAGAAAACGTGCTAATAATAAACGCACCTCGTTAAAAAAAACGTATAAAAAAGCTCTTACTGAATCGGGCCCCAATCAATCAATTAGCCCAGTGCAGTCCACTGGTGGACATACGCCTCTCCCAATGTACGTAATTTCGTACGATCCTCCGCCTTCCGCAGGGCCCCAGGTCTGGTATAATCGCTGATGCAAATAATTACGTTTGAAAAAACTTGTATGCAAGTCTGCCATTGTCTTTTCTTAGTACCTACAGAATATTATAATGAGGATTACACGAACGGTCAATAAATAATAATGTACCTTCGAGGTAGCTCAATCGGTGGAGCCGAGCAGCCCTACACACTTGACTCATTTAAAATCGATCTTTTTGTTTGTATGTCCAAGGTAGAGGCAGTATGTAGCGGCACAGATAACATAATACTAAAGTAGTAGCGGTAAGCAATCACCATAAATTTAAACTAGCAGACCCATTCTAGCCAGAAAATATTCTAAAAACCGATTTTGTAGCGCTCTCTGTTGGTCAAAAAAGCTGGTTGCCATAATAAACCTCGCCCACATTATAGGGGAAAAAATGCTTTTCACGTGAATTAATTAACGAGTTACGGACTTGTAGTCGCTTTGGTCAATGACACAAACCAATATCCGCGAACAATGGTATGAAAAACCAATCAGGAGCACGATTCCGGTTGACAATGAGTATAATCGCAGCCGTAACGTTAGTGGACGGTTGATTTCTATTGGTAAACATAGAAGAGAAAACTGCGTGAAACTAAATCAATTTAAGTGTGTCGGTTAATACAAACGCGCGTAGTTACGTTATGGTGGGTCAATCAGAATAAGAGCCCAGTAAGCATAAATTCGTAATCCCAACAAAAATATTGGTTGCAACAAAATTCACACTGGTGGGACCGTTCACATAATTTATGCCCACAACAGAAACGGCAACCACAACCACACGAATAAATTAGTTATTGAAAAGTAATTTAATAATAAAGAACTACCTGAGCTGACAGAAAATAGATCAATGAAATAATTCTTTTTCTTCACCTCTGTTGACTAGTAAACGGTTAGGGCCCCGAGTGTAATGCCTTGCCCGAATCAATGTTTCCGGCGAAAGATACTTGTGTGTCTTCAAGAATAGAATGAATAGGGTACATGTAGGCAAGCGTGCTCTACCGTCGACCACATCGTCACTTACTTACTTACGGACGCCGTAGACGGGTGATCTGCCCTTTTGTGGGGGCCATTTCACCCATTTTCCCTGTTCCTCCTATTCGGAGGTTAAGCAGTGGCCAGCAATCACAGTGTTCCGTCGAACCTACATATCTGTTTACAGAATCTTACGATATGTTCCAACTTCAGATCCTCGAGGTCTTGTTCTTCTAGAGTGTTCGTTCCCATGTTTTCCCATCTTAACATTGAGTACATGGGGCATTTCGCCAGCAGGTGGAGACTGGTTTCCTCTTCCTCCATGCACTCTGGGCATTTGGGGTCAGTTTTCACCCCTATAAGTGTCAGGCCACACACACATCGTCACTTACTAACAGGTGAGATAGTGGTCAAATCAAACGCGACCCTATCCTACTAATCCTACTAATATTATAAACGAGATAGATGTTATATCGTATCGGATACTCGTTCACGTAAAAACTACTGATTGTAATGAAACTAAAAACTACTGAATGTGGCGGTAGTGAACGCGGCTGCTACGCAGGAGGCGCGGGTTCGATCCCCGCTCAGTGCAAATATTTAAAATATTCCTCAACATTTCACACAACGCTATCTAGACCCATGGTAAGCATAGCTTAACTAGCTTGTGTTATGGAATCTAGAATGCGGATAAAAATACTTAAATACTTTTTTTTTGTAAATGCATACATATTATACATAGAAACACCCAGACCAATGCAAATATTCATATTCATGCATACAAATATTTGCACTGAGCGGGGATCGAACCCGCGCCTCCTGCGTAGCGGCCGCGTTCACTACCGCCACGCCACGGAGGCTGTCAATAATATAAATAATATTTGTATAAATATTTGTATGCATGAATACGTATATTTGCATTGGTCTGGGTGTTTCTATGTATTTTATATATGTATTTACAAAAAAAAAGTATTTAAGTATGTTTATCCGCATTCTAGATTCCATAACACAAGCTAGTTAAGCTATGCGTACCATGGATCTAGACAGCGTTGTGTGAAATGTTGTGGAATATTTAATTTAACAATATAGCTTATACATCAGGATAACACATAGGCTAAAATTTTATAATGATAACCGATATTACAGCGATAACCGACATTCACGCGGGTCGAACCGCGGTCAAAAGCTAGTCATCCATAAAAAAAGAATACATTTTCCTATGCAGAGTTTGACATAGTTATTTTATCAAATAAGCTATTTAATTCATAATCTGAAATTGCTTTTGTATCATCAGAATTGTGCATTTTATGTTCAGAGTGACGAGATTCTCGCTGCATCGCGGCGGCCCCTTGGCCGCGCGGAGAGGAAGGTCAAATCTATTAGCCGATGACTCAGTGTTCGAGTCCACGGGAATTATGCACTACCAATGAATTATTCTTTACGTGTGTTGACTGTAACTACTGTACTCTAATAAATTGTATGTTTATACGATTTTACATTATACTGGCACAAAACAGAGATCCTATAACCGAGTTTACAAAGTAAATTCATTTTCAATAAAAGCTACAAATACATTATTAATGCCATTAATGAGTTGACGGACAAGGCTTCGGCACAGGCTTTCCTATAGGGTTTGGGAGGTCATATAATGGTCGTTCTTTAAAAAGTCGAAATACTAAAGTGAAAACTTGGGACGCAAATGGGAAATTGTTGTGAGGATGATGATGACGCTACAGCAGCCGATCTGAACCTTTTAAACATTAATAACGTGACGAGCAGCCTTAGCATGAGGGGGACAGTGGGAAATTTCGTGTCTCTTCGACCAGATAGCAGACTTTGATAGCAGAACAATCTGTCACGTGGTCAATACTACTCATTACGTTGGTCGAATTCCCGGTTGAGTACAATAGGGTCTTAGAAAGCGACTCAGGGATAGGGCAGGCTGTTCTCCATTAAAAAGTAAACATATAGCTTATAACGGAGTGCGCGCTTGTCGGTAATCGGCTCGCGCTATTACATGGAACCGAAAATTATAGTTGGCGAAATATGGGTGTTAATAGACCTCTGCCTACCCCTTCGGAGATTAATAGGCGTGATATATGTATTTGTATGGTCGGAGAGATAGAGACACGAATCTTCCCTGCCATGCTAAGGCTGCTGCAGCAATGGCTAAAGTTGGATGGGAATGGGTCATTGGTAACAATTTTTAAATTTTTACCTACATTCGTTATTCTTAATTTCTGTTAGTCATAATCAGTAATGATGCCAGCAAACAGGTTGCAAGTTTCGTTCGTGGGAGATGATTCATTGGTTTGTTAGCTTATGGCGCTCAGCGGTTCTACTCCGCATACATGAATACAATTATAGCGATCTAGATATCGCCTCGTTGCTCCAGTAGTAGTCTTTCGCCCGCGGCTCCACCCGCGTGGAAGTCGGTTTTTGCAACTTTTGCAGTCAGACCAAATCCTTTCTAATAAAAAAATACATTCAAAATCCGTACCGTACTTATTTTTTGCGTGAGAAACAGACAAAAAAACAAGAATTCAAAAAAAGAATGTTTGTGTTCAGTATCGTTGCTCTATTTTCTTTTCTTTTTTTCCCATGTACAGAGACGATCACCTTACAATTTAATTATGGAAGTATATACAAATTGTATTATGGAGTACTCCTCTCTTTTGAAGTCGGTTAAAAAGACTATGAGACACAGAATAACGAAAAAAAAAACTTCGATTTTCCATCAGTGTGTGACAAAAATAAATCTAGTCTTGGACGATTATTGAAGTCGGCACTTTAACGGCGTAATAACTGCACTGTGCAGTACGATGGCCAACCGATATACTGGCGTTTTATGACTACTCCTCGCTGCTGTACATAAGTGTGTAACTGGTTTTAAGGTGCTCAACTTCTCATACAAAGATTTAATCATAAAAATACGCGACAGTTAAGAAAAGAGAATAAGTAAAATATTGACCATCCTCCTTGCGTTAATCCCGGTCGCATACGAGGCCTTCACCTTGGAGTTGGGAGGTGGACCTCCCGACTGCCTAGTCTTCTTTCTTTTTCAGTCTTACTGCGACGCGGCTGAACTTTGATTTTTTCGAGAAACAACTGGCGACTGACTTCCACGATCCATAAGCGATATCGAAGTGTAGCAGTTAGACCAGTTGTCGGACTTTTTAGGGGTCAAACTACCAGTAACGACTGCCATAGATGTTCATATGACAACCGGGACGGACGGCTTAACGTGCTCTCCGAGATAAATAAAATATTAACTGTTGAGTCCAATGATTGATATGAATTTGATCTTTCTTCTCTCTTAAATCAGACCATGGAGATTTTCAAACAGAAATCCGATTTTAAAACATTAGATATTTTTCTTCACAAAGGAATCTCTTTTCGCCAATTGTCATCGGTAACTTCTTATAAGGGTAAAATCTCATAAAAGTATTTTTGGCACAATTATATGATACTACAGCGGATTACGTTAAAGTAAAAGATTTTTATTCAATCTAGAACAATTTGATTGTTTCTTATTGACGTCAATAATAAATTCTATTTAACCTAAGTTTACAACCGCTTCCAAGGCGCTGGTGGAGAAGAAACGGCGCAACGAACTCCACTGCGGCATTTTTTCAGACGTCAACTTACAATATTTATATCCTTAAGGCTAAATGTGGACGAATCTACATTTGCCTCGTGTCTAATGAACAAAAGTAGATAAAAAAAAAACTGTATAATAAAATAATTAACCTAAGTTAAAATAGGACTTAAAGTTCAGTATTATACCGGAACTACAGCATTTTAGGAGGTGTCTGCACTAGCCAGACGTTTTTGTCTTTAAGATAGTCATATGTCCTATAGTTTGCTTTTGTACATAAAATCGTCTTTACATAGGTTTTAAATTTATTTTCAGTCATACTTAGTACCGATTCTGGCAATTTATTATAAAAGCGTATACCTTCCCCCTTATAAGAATCGCTAACTTTGCTAAGCTGATAACATGGAAGTAGCAGTTTATGTTTATTACGCAGATTTCTGTCTGTAATGTCACTCAATTTTGTGGAATGAGATATATTTTTCCTGACATACCTACATAATGTTTTCAAATATTTTTTGGGAAGCTACAGTTAAAATATCAATATCCTTACGATTTTCTAATTTCATCTTTTGTGGCCCCGCATTCGTAAATAACCAATTAAAAAAAAACTGTCAATAGCGAGTTGAAGGCGCAGACCGAGCGTCTCGTCATTCTGAAGGCATTGCAAAAATAGTGGGTCATGGCCAAGTTTGTTTGGATGCAGAGATCATTCAAAATATGTTAAAGTTCTGAATAAAGTATACACCTTTATGCAAGACTTTGTACCCGAGCAACTGGGGAGTAAATCATCATTAACCGAGCACTCTCCGAGGGTTATAATCCAAAGCATGCAGGAGCATTTTGGAGCCTTAAGTCCACGCTCCCCTCGTACTTCTCTTCAATGATTTATCTTTTACGGGAAGGACTTAGCTACGTTCAACCGATAGGTTACTATAGGCGCGACGTTAACCAGTGAGGAATTACGTCGTTTGTTAGGAATACCTACCTAACACAAGCATTTAGCTTAGCTGTTTAAAGAAATAACTTTTCGTACTAGTATGCGAAATTTTTAAAACAAGTGATTTCAAAACTGACGGAAACCAATCTAATGGCGAATAAAAATAAAATAAAAACGAATCTAGTAAGAAAAGTTAAAGAAAAGTTAAAAGTCTTTTAAAGAAAAGCGGAGGCTCGATTAAGTAACGCCACGTTACTTAATCGAGCCTCCGCTTTTCTTTAAAACAAAAACCATACCATTATCATTATTTCCCATAAACATACTTGGTAAAGAACACGAAAAGTATAAACATTAGTACTGTAACAAGATAATTGATACAATCTCGAGCAGTAAAAGCCAGCAATTAGATGAGTCATGTAAACTATTAGACATGTTAACAGTAAATGTGTCGAGAGTCGAGACGAGAGCAATAGGACCTCGTTATAACTGTTAGGCAGATAGGGGAGCAGTTTAGAAAGACACTGGCACTTCGTAATGGGAGATGGGTAGAAGTCATCGGTCTAAAGGTCATCATCCCTATCCTCTGAGCTTAAAACTACGAAACGACTGAAAGTCGATATTTTCGCGATGCGACTTGCGACTTCCACAACACACTGGCTATAGCAAAGTTCTGCAGTTAATTGAAGTTGTAGGATTTTATAGGCATCCAACTACCCATAACTAATGGCACAGAGGTTTATATCATCACTCGATGCTTTTATTACTGATGGCACCTCAATTAATTAATTTAACCCTACCCGATGGTGAAGTTAAGTCTGAAAAATCAAGGCCATTACTCCTCAAATGAATGAAACCTGAGATTGTATGAAGATGGAAACATGTGTTACTGCAAAGAGTTTAATCCGAGATGGAATAAGAACCGTGCTGTGGTCTCGATTCAATTCACACACACTATTCATTCAATTCTCTTATAAATACATGTTGAGAATAATATTAAGGTATAACTTTAGTACTTGCTTGTACATTGCACCTGTCTTTGTGTTTCTCATTTTCTATTCTTATTACTCGGTGCCTTAAGGCCATAGCATGATGTTATTATAACCATCCCACTGGGCTATCAAGTGAGATTTGGGAACTTTTTTTATGGCATAATAATATATAATAGTCCAAAATTAGCACATTCAAACAAACAAAAAGACATTATTTCACTTGCAAAGGTAAGATGTTTCCTAATATAACTTGACAAAGATTAGTATTTCTTTATTGCGCTGTCAGTCATTTTTAATGTCACATCTGTAATATACTGGATGTTAAACATCACAGCTGATACTATTCACATTTCCAAAAAATTAGATCAAATTTAGATGCCTTAAAGTTTATTAATTCACCACAAATCTCGAGAGCCAACTTACTGTAGAAATTCTTTGATATGAGCATATACACACGCTCACTCCAATAGGCTAAGCAGAAGTTTATTTCCATGCATAGTTCCTTGCCTAATTATATGCAAGCCTACTTCTGTATGGTGAGTTTATGTCAATTTAAAGTTATCAACTCAATGAATTTGTTTTATTCAATTCAAAGCAGGAGAAGATTTTTTTTTTAAAACTAAACTATAGCATAAATATTTTTAAGATATTTGAATTCAATTTTTATGCATGAAAAAGCTAAATATTTAAATCTATTAAAATAAAATAAAAATAATCGGTCTATATTGCAGGTTCAAACCCTGCCTACACCGATTAAATTTTTCTATTCAAATCGATTTGAATATTGTTAGGATATTTAAATGTGGCCTAATGACTTCAATTCACTGAAGGTAATGTATAGTAATATTTTCTTTTTTATTTCATAGGTGTATCATAATTATTTTAACTAACATAAAATGTTATACAGATTAAATAAAGCAGTAAGAATAGGTATAAAAAATTAATTCAAGCAAACAGGAAACACATGCATACACATAAATAAATAATGAAACATTTGATTGTGGCATGCATTTCATGCTTATGTCATTCTAATAAAGATAACAATGCTGCTTGTTTCATGCTTTGTCTCACCATATGATACAATAGTAGTGAATTCTTATTACATTATCCAATAGGACTTAACCTTACTCATTTGGACACAAATTGTCCAAACAAACTTGAACTTCTAGTTAAGTACTTATCAATTTAGGGCGGTTAAGTTACGAAGACACAATGTTTTGTAAATATATAAAGATAATTAGGTAGGTATGTCCAGTTCACAAGATGAGGAAAATTCGCACCAAAATCAGAAACGAGGATAAGAATCAATCATAGTATAAGGAAATAATAGTATTTGAGTATCAATACAAGAAGTATTTTAAAGTGTTTTAGAGATATCATCATATTATCAATAAGTATACCACCAAAATGAAACTGTGGGCGGTCTGGTATACAGATACATAAGTGATGTTGCACACAAAAGACAATAAAATTGAATTACACTTTTCATTTTAACATCATAATAGAAGATATAACAAGAAACTCACCGTAAATCTCCTTGATTTCGTTGTCGTTAGCTACATTATCACAATGAACGCACAAAATAAATACAATAAAAATGGCTCCTAACGTGTAATGAACATACATTTTCTTAACACAAACACGCACGAAGTAACGCGCGTTAACGGCTTAAACAGTATTTATAAAACACATTTTCACTTTGTTATCGAATAAGAGCGGAAATAATCTCGTTAACGAGTCATTTAATTCGTCTTAAATGTATCAATCAAGCTGCCATCGAAGAAGACCCCGCGGTCTGTCATTCGTCATGTCAATAAACAACTAATGTTACCATAAGAAATTTTGGATATCTACCATTTTCTATTTTTCCGTTCGCAAAGAAATCCGAACATTCCGAACTACGGGCTAGGCTACGATATGACAAGACGTCTGCACTCCGCTAAAACTCGTCAACATGAAAATCATTTGAGTTCACCTACTCTAAACTATCAATCACCTGTCCAGGTGCGGATGAATGCGACCCATGAAAGTGAGGAAGGAGGAGTTTGAGAGCGGTCTGAAGGTAAATGTGGCGAAGACAGAATACTTGGAGCTAAGTTCAACAGATCCCATGACGTCATGAAGGGCAACATGTGTGCAAATGAGAGCAAACATCTCACCACCATGAACGCCTAAGATTTTGCGAAGTAGATGAGGAAGAGCCGGAAGGCGAACCCTGTGTTCTAGGGTCACCTTTTCCTCGGATACAATCATAAAAATGCGTCTTAATGGAGATGATGATGATTGGTTCTCTTTTATTATATGTAACATAATTAAATGTTCTGATAAGATTCCTTGTTCGAGTGAAATGTAATACATGATTAAACTATAACAGAAATCAAGGTAAAAGATGCATTAATCCTTATCAATTCATTTGAATGTGTGATGAGAATGGTGGGAAACGGCGCAAATTTAGCTCCATCTAGCGATGAGAAACCGCACTAATTCATAAAAATTGATCCTAAATGAAAATAAATTAAGTAATAATTGTGGCCTCACGCTGACTGCCGGTATCTATGTATGTTGCATTGAAAGCCTACACTTTAGAGCTCTGTGTCCGTTCTTCTTCCCATAAAATGGCTTATCTTAACGTTTACGAGAATGACTGGGTACTCAAACCCCCTTTTTTTACGTGTGGGACATTCCCACTGATACCCCACCCCTGCGGAGCCGGAGGGGAAGGCTATGTCGGACTCGAACCGACTAAACCGCACGCCGTCTCTGGGTCGTAGTGCTAGGCTACTCAAACCCCAAAGGAAAATCAGTGTATGCCTGAGCTTCGTCCGTTTCTGGTGCGGCTCTATACACCCTTTCGGTACTTTGTACGCGTATACCCGTTTACTCCCTTATGGATCGAGTTTCGTAAAATACGTTCTAAATAGTTCGTATAATATTTACACCCTATAAGGAACCTACAGGCCAATTTCAAGTATATAGGTCTTTTATTTTTTGAGATTGTGTGATTTCACCCCTCAGTCTCAAGTGAGTGGTATTTCACATTTATAAATTTATATGGAAGATTTTTCTGTCCACCCCATCTGCAGGGGCTACTCCACCATCCGCAACCACAACACTTTCGACTTTCGATTTGACATGAAATAACTAAAGTTGCAACAATTAAATGTATATTTTGTAGTGTGTAAAATTATATGTAATTTTTATCCCAATAAACACATTATTATAAAATAATTTAGCCTTGTATAAGTACTTATAAATTATATTTTACTTTTAATCATAAATAAATGGAGGAGGACTGAGTAATTCTAACCACAGAGTTAGTAATATGCTAATTTGGTCTGGTAACCCTTGTCACAAGAATTGTTTGTTCGGCTTTGGGTGTCAGCCGCTTTATAATTTTGTGATAATTTTAGAAATAATCAGTGCTATCGTTGTATAAGTATACAGAAGATGGTTTAATTACTGTGCGATGACTTTGATATCGCGTTATTGTGTTTACCGTTTGTAAAATTGAGGTGCTTCCGCCATGACAATGGGTTCCACAATCGGGAAGTATCCCGCGGCACTTGTTCTATATTTTGTGTGTATGGGACTATGGCATCCAATTTTAGGTGAGTAATAAACGAATTTAGATTGTTTTCAATGTAAGAGCTCTATTTTAATACCGCTCTTTAGTATATAATGTTTCGGATATGAAACATGTAACAGGCTGATACTTTTACAGCGATACGCGCATTTTTTCAATTGATATGATTCCAAATTTGCGACAGCGGATGGTATAATACGTCGCAATAGATGTATTCCTGTTTATGCTAATTGTGTTTACAAAGAGGTAACTTCATGATAGGAAGTAACCGAAAGTGTTAGAAGTGATAAGAGATAATAACAATAATTTTACTATGTTAAAAGTACCAGCAGCAAATATATTATAATAAATTATGTCATAATATCCGTCTACATTACCCTGAAACTGTATGATTCAATTTAGAATAACAAGGTCTAAAGGTATATTTATTTTAGATAGAGCAAACTTCGTTTTAGTTCATTATTATTGTACTTTGCCAAGATACCTCTAACTCCTATTAGATTTGAATAGAAGTACTGATTAGATGTTAGATAGGCATTTAATAAACTAGATAGTGAAAACTCACAGTTCACAATATATATATATATTTACAGAAATCTTATTTCACTCACAAATTAGGATCTTTATAATACTTCTCATTTTTGTTGATATTATAAAATGTGCTTGATGATCTAAATAAAAATGGATAAATCATAGGTAAGTAGTAATGGTGTAATGATATTCTGTAAATATATATAATTCAATTTAAAAAAACTAAGTGCAATGTATACCAAACACAAGCAGAACCAAACAAACCATCTTACACATTGTCTATTCATGTTTGGTGTAGTAGCAAAGCATGCACTCAGTAATTTTGACCATTTTTTCCTTATCTAGAATTAAATTGAGTACAGCTTCAGCTGTTCTGGAAGCCAGGTAACATTTAATCTTAGACTTCTGTAAATGTATAAAGAAATTAAGCAGAATCCCTCCATATGGTACTGAAATCATGAACAATAACTGTAAACTTTCTGATGTTTTATAGACAGACATGTATTGCTCTGAAAACTGCATTTTAAAATAGATGTAAATCATATTGTATTTATGGCCGGGTCGCAGTGCGACGTCTATACTCCTCACACGGCTAATACAAAATCTGCGAGTAGAGAGATAGCCTCAAGAGCTTGAATGTAGTAATTTCGAGGATTTATATGTTTTATAAACAAAATCTGCCTGATACAATGTGTTTGCTCATTTCCAAAAAGACAGGTTATTTCAGAATTTCACTATACAGACACCCTGCATGTCTGTGATTTCAGTCAAGCACCCGGCTTTCAGTGATTTTGTACTAGAGGAAACAGGTTTACGTACTGAAATAAAATAGGGCATGGAAAAATCGTTCTGAACATTATTTTCATGGCAAGTTGTCAAGGACAGGTTATTCATGTGGTCGAGAATATGATTATTTTCTATAGTCATAAGGTTCCATCGGCATTAATACAAAAATTCCACCTTGACATCATATTTAAAATTGGTAATTTTGCATTATAATTTGTCTGTTTGTTCTTTATTTATTTGCATAATGTTTCCTGTCATGTGGGTAGATGATAGCATGCTTTTATATACATACAGTTACACCTCTTTGCCAATAGGATAGGCAGATACCACATGTTTGACCATGTTTCACATGTTATGGTAGTGAAAATGTTGTCAGATGGTAATGGCCAAATACAATAGACTGAACACACTACCTTGCAATACCCCATGGCCAGCTTTTTAATGAATGCAAATGAGTGTAAACATGGAACCAATAATAAAATAACATACATACATACATATGCACACACCTTTTTCCAACAAAAAGCAAGTTTTTTAGGTTTTTGTGTCTAATCTGTCTGCCTGTCTGTCTTTTCCTCTTTTCATTTCTTTTTATTTCTGTCTCTTCTACTACTATGCAATATCTGAAGTGGAGGTGCTACTAATACTGTATAAAATGTAATTTAAGTCTCTTTTATTGTAGAAAATGTATCAGGGTTCTGTGCAAAAAATGTAAAGACCTTGATTTAAGTCAATAAAAGATTAGATCGATGACAACTATTAAATTGATACACTGGCAAAGTGGCACTTCGCACAGCCATCAACACCACTCACCTGAAAAGATTGGAAATTGTACCAGAATCTTCACTAGATTATTACATTTTAAACAAAAATAAGAAATTGGTATCAACTCAGTCCAATACCCTTGACATATCAAAAAAAAACATCGACTACTGTCCGTTCCTTATTTATATATTCAGTTGCATTATGCATCAGAGTAAAAACTGCATGCGCAGTATAAAAAAAAACTAATGGCATAATACATAGTAATTGAGGGCAAATATACATTGTTATACATAAAATATATTTTTCTTCAACTTGACTTCTTTAAATGTTTTCATTCTGCAGATCAAATAAATATGTATTGGGTAATTAATAATTATGATTTTTAATACCTCTATGTCCTTTCCCATGATCTCATCTATCTCAATTTTATTATGTTTATTATTTATATCTATTTTATTATTTCAATAAAAGCTATCCTTATACTAAGTTTCATCAAAATCGGGTCAACTATTTAGCGAGAAAACCTAACAGACAGCTAGAGTTACTTACTGCCAGCAAATTAGTTCAACGAGTTGAACTAAATGGAATAGAGGGTCCGGACGGGTGATCTGCCCTTCAGTGTGGGCCATTTCACCTATTTCTCCAATTATTTCCTGTAAGGGATAGGAGTGTCCGGCAATCACGGCGCTTCGTTAAACCTACCTACGATCTGTTCCACCCTCAGCTTGGAAATGTCTTTCAGATCTAATTCGTCCGTTCCCATGATTTCCCATCTACTAGAGTTACTTTTATTAAAAAGAAATTGCGGTTTAGGTTTTGAGTATCGAATTCGAGATTTCGAGAATCGGCAGCTTTATCTACTTGTGATTTATAAAAAGTAAACTGTCCGACTGAACTAAGTTACAATACAACTGGTTTAGTAAGTTGTTTACAGCCTACAGTAATTTATTTTTGTTTTGTTTTTGTTTTTATTAATAAACACGTTCGAACAAGTCCTGGTTGCATACAAACTTGCACTTGAAAGCCGGACTTCGTTAAGTTATTAGTTAGTAACTAGCTTTTATCCGCGGCTCTGTGGATGTCGGTTATCGCAACCAAACATAGCCTATATATTTCTCAAGGTCTAATCTACCCTTATACCAAATTTTATCAAAATCGATTCAATGGTTTAGGCGTCAAAGCGCAACATACAGGCAGACAGACAGAGTTGCTTTTGCATTTATAATGTTAGTATGGATTAATGAGGCTATGGCACAGGCTTTCCTCTCGGGGTTAGGAGGTCAGGCAACAGTCGCTCCAAACCGTCGGATCACAGACTCAGATGCATAGGTTACCTAAATATTTGTCAGAGGTGAAACGATGCAACCGTGAGCAACGCCGACATAATGACGAAGATATACATGATTTAGGTGGTTTTTACATTCATTTTTGTTTGGTTCCTGGTCAAACCTTCAATGTGTCTAAATCAGATCAATTCACAGTACTTAGCTCACCCTTTCACGGATTGATCAATATTTTCAATAATATCTTATCTGGATAAGCTTATGAATAATATTTCCCTGTTGTGTTTAAACAGTCGTGTGTATATAATTAGATATATATGTTTATCCTTATACATTTCGCAACATTAATTATTATGAACTATTGTCGCGTCCCATATGTAGTTTATTAGAAACTTACCTACCCACCGTGGTTTCGCCCATGGCAGACCCTGTATTAAGCCAGACCTAAATGCCCGCAATTTATTAATTTTCAAAAAGAATATAGGGGTATCTGACAGTTTTTTTTGACATTTATGATTACTGCTCCACTCCCTTGAGTAGAAGCGTGATTATACCTATGCCTATAACCTTCCTAGATGAACAGACTATCCAACACTAAAATAATAATTTTTCATGTTCAACCAAAAATAAATGAATCTCATCAACTTTTTTTTTATACTACTGAGGTAGCAGACATGCAAACGGCCCACCTGATGGAAAGTGGTTACCGTGGCCTATGGACGTGTGCAACACCCGGGGAGTCACACTCGTGCTGCCGACCCTGTAAACATAGAGAGTATTTGTGGCATCAGTATAGAAGGCAAAGCGGGAATAGCCTTTAGTCTTCCCACTGACAGCACAAAACCTCTCCAGTGAGATCTGGCTACCCTGCTCACCGCCGGGAACACAACACGAGGTTATTATGGCCGTGGTATTCTGTAGGGCGGAGGTACTTCCATAGTCGGACTGCTCAATTGGACGGACGGGAGTACAGTCGTGTCCTACCTCTCCTTTATAATCTATCGTTTCTTCTATCTATATCTACACTTCTACACTACTATTATAAAGAGGAAAGAAAGAGTTCTATGTTTGTAATGAATAAAAACAAAAACTAGGTACTGTACCGATTTCAAAAATTCTTTCACCATTGGAAAGCTACATTCACCCTGAGTAACATAGGCAATATTGAATTTCCACGGGAACTTTTTTACCACTCTTGCGAAGCCGGGGCCGATCGTTAGTATTATAAAAAAGCGAAATACCACTCACGGATTAATCACAAAATCTTAGAAACTGGTGGTTATCCGTGGGCACTATAAAAAAGGGGGGCAAAATGAGTTTTTTAACGTATGGGACTTGGGGTAGTCTGGCCGTGTACTAATAATATCTTTAGAAATCAACCACCTTCTGGGGTTAAAACAGTAGTTTGTATAAAAGTCTAATTCGCTCTACGTGTACGAATTCGCAGGCGGCCACTCGTATTAGATAATAGTCTTCTGTGAACTCGCGTTTTGTAGCAAGAGGCGAGTGTTTATTAATATTTCGCAGAGAAACCAAGCGGCGCCGCTAGTTCAGCTACAACAACACGTGTTTCGCTTTATTAGACAAAATATCCGATGCGTTGATAAGGACTGAAAAGTAAACACAGCACGATGCCACGTTAAATTTGATCTCTAAGTTAAGGAGGAAAAGACTTTGATTTGCTTACACAGTCATTCGCCTATCCTACTATCGATGTCTTGAAGGAATTTTATTATCGCACATCGCCGTTACTATTATTATACACAAGCTCGGCCCTACGGTTGCACTCGCATTTTAATGTATATCGCAAATCTTGGAGCTTCTTTCATAACACACTATACTGACATGGTTTAGACGAAGAAAGGAAAGCTTGTAATATGCGTTGTAGAAAACACCGAGACCAATGCAAATCGGCTCGAACCCTCGACCTCCGAAGCAGCAGTCGAGCCTAATCTAATCAGTAATTTTGTTTCAGCTCAAGATACAGTTCAGATAATAAATATAACGATAGTAAAAGTCAATGTGGGTCAACCAGCGAACCTGACCTGCGAAGTATTCCCAGAGAATGCCACACTTGGTTGGCTGTTCGATGGAAAGCAGCTTGAAAGTAATGACCGGTTAGTGCTTTTTGAAAAACCCATTTTTATGTCACGGGCACACGGTCCGCCTGGGCCGTGATTCTGCTATTATTTTTTTCATAGCAAAACCACTAGGTTACCCCAGACTCTGTAACCAATGCCATTTAATTTTAGACTTTACGATTTTACTATTAAAGTCTAAAATTAAATAATCTTGTAGAGGGAATGAAAACTCTTGTTTTTATTTTGGACCTTAATTCTCAGACGTAAAGTCTAAAATTTAATGACATTTTGTGCAATGCCATCGGTATGATAGTTTTGGTATTTCATAAAATTAACAGAATCGGGGGCCCGGTGGAAAGTGGTTACAATGGCTTATGGATGTGTGCGAAAACCAGCGGCGTCACACTCACACTGTCGACTCTTGCCCTTGCTTGCGTCGCTTGGAAAAACCATAGCAGGGAGTTCATTACACAGTTTGAGCGTGCGTGGGGTGAAGTTAGTCCATACTGTAGCGATATAGCAGTAGTGGTATGTGAATGTAAGGAGTAAAAGAACGGCTCTCGGGTTTTGAGGTGAGAACCTCGGGTGCAACCGCGAATCATTTTAAAATCATTATGGCGTCCCACCAAATTGAGACGCTACCTTAACATGATCTTCACCCGTTATAAGCAACTCCGTCAATCAATCAGGTCCGTTTTTGAACTCCATAGCACACACCAGTCAAATAAAACTTTATCTTTTGAGTGTTTATTCCTTTAGCCTTTTCCCAACTCAGGGTCGAATTTACTGGGATGCGACTGAACTTCAAAATTTGCCACAAAGCAACTGCCATCTACATCCACAACTAAATGGCGCTATCAAAGTTCTATAGACCATCATCATTACCATATCAGCCACACATAGACCACTGTTGAACATAGGCCTCTTCTATAGACTTCCAGAACGACCTATCTAAAGCACCCCGTTGAAGTGGCAGTGGGCGGGACACATAGCGCGCCGAACAGATGTCCGATGGAGCAAAACAGTTCTGGAATGTCGACTGCGTACGGACACCCAACGGCCAGCTGAAAGGATGACCTCATCAATGTCGCCGGGAAGAGCTGGATGCGGGTTGCTTTAGATCAGTCTATAGATAGGTACTTTTATGCAAATAGCTCATTGCAGTATATGTTTTACAGGATAAACATCACCAGCGTCAAAGGGTTACTACCTGAACGAGACAGTGATGGCTCCCAAAATAAAACCATTATATCCACTATCACCATATCGAACCTCACATACGACGAGGCAGGTAACTACACTTGCTGGGCCAAACATGGTGAAAATACTGCGAATAAGACCGAACCTTTGGATCTGAGCTTCCCAGGTGAAGTTGTTGAGAAGACCCCCTCTCCTATCAAGAAGAACAAAACCGATCCTAATCCTGTAACTATGATGTGTGTTTTTCGAGGTGAGTTTGTTGTTTTTTACATTTTGGTAATTTTTTCATTTAGTTATTTGGTTTGACTGGGCATAGGCCTCCCCTAAATCTTTCCAACTCTATTCCCGTTACATCACACCAGTCTGGGCTTTGTTCCATCAATGTCGTCCCGCCAATATGGATTCCAGGGTGTAACCGAGTGAATCCACTTATCAGATAGTTTTCTTCATCCATTTTTTAGGGTTCCGTACCCAAAGGGTAAAATCGGAACCCTCAGATTCAGATTCAGATTCATTTTCACCTTTACCTATTACTAAGACTTCGCTGTCCGTCCCTCCGTCCGTCTGTCACGGACTTTATGATTATGTATTTGATATATGGAATTATGTATTTTTACTGTGGCTACAGCAACAAATACTAAAAATAAAATTTAAGGGGGCTTCCATACAACAAAAGGATTTTTTTACCGTTTTTTTGCTTGATATTAATAATGGCTACACGTAGACGCTAGAAATAATTACAAATTATTAAGGTTACATATTTACTTCTAGCCTTTTTTCTGTTACGGAACCCTTCGTGCGCGAGTCCGACTCGCACTTGGCCGGTTTTTGTTAACATTCATTTCAGGAAATCACGGGACTTGTCGGCCCCAGTGGCCTCCAGGGCAAACAGCAAGAAATATAAAACAATATTATTTTTTGCGTAGTTGGTGAAATATCGGTATTAATACACCTCTGCCAACCCACTCGGGGATTTTGAACTTTTTTTTTCAAACTTGTTGGTAATGGCAATGGTTTAATTTGTGTTGCATAAATTCAGTATCTAAACTAGCTCGTCCTAACTCGTTAGGGTAAATTATTACAATAATACATACTAATCTGTTTTATATTTAATATTATGACGTAATTCTAGGCGTGATTCCTCACTAAAGACCTATTCAGATTACTTTTTGTTATTTTTAATTGTTGCAATATGGTTTTATTGAACAATATCTAGGATAGCCTTTAAATGTAATTATATTATTATAGTAAATAAAATTTTATCATATCTTGTTGTTAATAAAGATATTTTGTTGCCCACGGTTCCCAGCGTAGTATTACGGTAACCACAGTACTAAACTACAGTTTCTGTATTAAATTTGAAACTTGTTGACTGTTAGATTTTTCAAAAATCTGTGAATACAGTTCAGAGTCACTACATAGTTTAAAACAAAGTCGCTTTCTCTGTCCCTATTTCCCTTTGTATGCTTAAATCTTTAAAGCTACGCAACGGATTTTGATGCGGTTTTTTTTAATAGATAAGAGTGATTCAAGAGGAAGGTTTATATGTATAATACATGTTTAATATAGTAGAGGGTGCAGCGGGAACGGGATCTGACGCCACGCGGGCGGAAAAATATTGGCGGTACGAAGTTCGCCGGGTCAGCTAGTATCTTATAAAGTTAAAGAGTCTCCTAGGAACGTTTTGCCGTAACTATAACGGTTAAGGCACCTGTCCTTGCTGCAAAATCTCAAAAAAAAAGAGTTTATTTAAAAATAAAAACCACAAACTTGTTTCAGTATATAAACCTGGCATAGTAAAATGGATAAAGCTAAGCCAAGCGCCTGATAATATTGAAACAGTCGTAGCAGAAGACAATGCCACAAAGATCGAGGTGAAACGCTTCAGGAGTACTTACAATCGCCACATAAATAATATTGACAATGAAGGAATATACAAGTGTCTGATGATAGACTCTGTAACAGGCAAAAACATCTCGGCAATTATAGAAGTACAACTTTTAGCGCAACCCAATGTTCGCATCGATACTGTTATTCCAATTAACACAACAGAATTGTACCTAAATTGGACTGTACAAACCTTCCATTCAAAAATATTAAACTACGCACTCAGTACCGCTTTAGCGGGCGACGATACTTTCGTATATTATACATTAAAGAAGATAAACGTAGAAAACACTTCCTTTGTTATAAGTGGTCTAGCAAGAAATACATCTTACAGAATAAAATTACAAGTACAGACAGAATTCGGTACACAAACACAAGAATATCCAGAAATTGTGACTACATTAGTGGAAGAACCGATATTTATACCAAATATATCTATTAATGGCTTCTCCGCTACTTCTGTGACTATTGGATGGGCGCCGCCTCCACCGCACATCGCCAAGCTTATACACTACTACTATCTCACGGCCACGAAGAAGGGTGAAACTGAGAATACCTTCAAGACCTACTATTCGAGGGATGACAGTGATCTGCCGTACATGTTTCCGAATTTGAAACCGCACAGCACCTACATATTTCAGGTATGTAATCATATTTATCCTTTTTGTTCAACAAACCACAGGAGACATGGATCTGGATTGGAAAAAGTGGGTGCTCTTGAACCCGCGACCAGTCACTTACATTAGATTTGCTCTGATTACTGAGCTACCTGAACTACCTCTTGAGCCTTTGAAATTCTGCTATAGAACGATTTTCGGGCAATAGTGGAACCATCTACCGATATTCAAATAATGAACGAAACAAAGACCGAAAATACAATCATTTATTACTTCGCTTAGTAATGGAACATGCACACACACACACACACGCACGCACGCACGCACGCACGCACGCACGCACGCACGCACGCACGCACGCACGCACGCACACACACACACACACACACACACGCACACACACACGTCTCCGGTAAGGGGAAAATAGAGGATACGCCACGTGATTTGTGAAATACTAACAACTTGCATCTATGAAAGGGATTGAACTTATAAATTAAACTGCTTACTATACAAAAATCTGTTTTTATTGTGTATGACGCGATATCAACTTATGTCATAAATCTTAACATGAAATATACTAATTATAAGTAGATCCTTAACATAATAACAATATTTTTGTATTATTAATTAACGAAGCCAAAATGCTATAAATCAAACAAAATTATTTATTTTATTTTGTAGTATGGATAAGAGGTTAGTAGATAAGTTGTATGTTATATTAATATAATTTTTTTATTTGGCTTCGTTAATTAATAATACAAAAATATTGTTATTATATTAAGGATTTACTTTAATTAGTATATTTCATGTTGAGATTTATGACACAAGTTGATATCGCGTCATACACAATAAAAACTGATTTTTGTATACTAAGCAGTTTGATTTATAAGTTCAATCCCTTTCATAGATGCAAGTTGTTAGTATTTCACAAATCACATGGCGTATCCTCTATTTTCGCCTTACCGGGGACGATGGCACTTGATTTGTGTCATCTGGCCCGCTAAACATATCAACGGGCCAGTTAAAACTTCTTTTTCCCATGTGGCCAGGCACCGGGCCAAGTCACCGGGGCAGATGGGATACACCCGGGATATGTCGCATGACAACCTCACCTTCGGCCTAGCTCTACGACCCAGAGACGGCGTGCGGTTTAGTCGGTTCGAGTCCGATATAACCTCCCCCTCCGGCTCCGGTTGGGGTGGGTATCCGTGGGGATTTCCCGGACGTAAAAACAAAAAAAAAAAATGCGTAAAAAATAATTGGTGATTTGAAAAGTAGCGTATCGTTATAATACGATTTTAATATATAGCCGTTACGAACACTTCTAGGTTCACTGTTGGTAGGCGTCCAATAGCAATGCTCCGTTTTCTCAATACGTTTACAATACTATTATGATAGTTTTTCGTGCTAAGGGTAATGTTATAATTATGTATAACCAACAAGTTCGGGCTAACTATATACAACTAGTTTAATGAGCCGTTCAATATACTGCCTAGGCTCTTTACTAAACGGCGCCGTTTAATTAGCGGTCTGAATGATGTTCAGACATTTGATTAAAAGGCTTCTTCGGCGTTTAATTACTTGCCTAGCCATTTAAAGAAACAACTATGCAAATGACCCTATGTTACAAATGGCCTAAGCATTAGCCAGCCAGTTTATTAAATGTTGAAATAAACGTTATCGCTGAATATCATTCAGGCGTTTAATTTAATGGTGTCGTTCAGTAAACAGCCTAGGCAGTAATAGAACTAGTTGGCTGCGACATATATACATGAGTAATATAGTTTTTAAATCTTGTACAGGTACAAGCCTGCTCGGAGTACACGAATAGATGTGGGAACTTGTCTGAAAAGATGGAGGCGGCTACCCTGGACGGTGTCCCGAGCATGCCCATCGATGTGACTGCAGTTTGCAGCACAGACTACTTGAACTTGACATGGAAACCTCCCCTGAACCCTAATGCTGAGATCAAAGGATATACCGTAAGTAGAAAGGAACATGTGTCTATTTCCAATACAAAATTAAGTACCTGGATGACCGAGCTTCGCCCCGTATTTTTTTGTAACAACGCCATCTGCTGGAAGATTTTGTGTTGTTGAGTCGTTAAAGCAGTTAGTTGCTCACATCGCCAATAGATGTCAGGACAAGTCATATTGCTTTTTTTTTTTTTTTAATAAAATTACATTTTCTAAAAATG
The DNA here is from genome assembly GCA_949126895.1 of Eilema caniola. Lineage (NCBI taxonomy): Eukaryota > Metazoa > Arthropoda > Insecta > Lepidoptera > Erebidae > Eilema > Eilema caniola. The sequence goes on along the minus strand of OX421488.1, from coordinate 6,093,019 downwards.
AATCTTAGCTAGATCGATTTATCGCCCCCGAAACGGCTCCAACGATTTTCATGAAATTTTGTATACAGGAGGATACTAAATTTCATGAAAATCGTTGGAGTCGTTTCCGAGATTCCAATTATATGTAGACAAGAATTTCTCGTTTAAAGATATAAGATTTTTACGTGTTTTCCTACAGTTACAGAATAAATAATAGTACTACGCCCTGTTTCTTTAAGGAGGGCGTAAAAAAGCATCTATCAAGGCCGTCAAGTTAGGGACCTCCATTTTAAGGCCAATAGCATCAGAAATGGTGGTCCGTTTTTTCTAGACTGTACCTCAGCATTTTACCATCTAGCGTGAAGCAGTCGATTGACCAACCAATTTAAAAATAATATGTATCAGAGTTTAGTTTCATTTTGTTCTAAGGTTCAAATCTCGTAATAAAACTCAGTTCAAAATTCAGTCTAGATCTAATCTAAATCTCCCAAATGTTAAAATCCATCTTGTCTATGACAGTTGTGTTATGAGAATACTGTTTTTAACAGACTTATTCGATCGATTTAGTACGATAATTGATCTTCTAAGTAAAATAGTTTGATATCATATTTTAAAACCATAAACAATGTTCAACTTTGTGTATTAGACTACTTATCTTGATTGATTGTTTGTTTGTTGGTTGTAGTTTATATTTTGTTTTGCAGGTGGAAATTACCGGCACATCGAAATACATAGATCGCCACGGACGCGACAAAAACGCCACATTTGGACCTTTATCCAAGTTCTTGCCGAACGAGTCTACGACCATTAGGTATTACTTCCAGCACAATATACATACAATTACATGCTACACACTCACATTTTTTCCCTCCTTACTGTATGTAAACGTATGACCCTATGACCGTTGCCCTGGGGCCCTCGGTCAGCCAGGGTGCGAGGGATATCTCGCGAGACAACCTCACCTCGGCCTAACACATCAACCCACAGAAGGCGTGCGGTTTAGTCGGTTCGAGTCCGACATAACCTCCCCCTCCGGCTCCGGAGCGGGGGTATCCGTGGGGATTTCCAGCACGTAAAAAAGAAAACGCTATGACCGTGATCGCTCTGTACCGCGCTCTAAGAACGCACGGCGTGGCGGGAAACGAGGTAGAAAAGGAAAGAACATGAGACGAGAGTCAGCGAGATTGCGCTTTTTTTTTCTTTTTTTTCCCGCCCCCTGCCATGCTGTGCGTATTGTACGTTTCATATATCTTGGACTTAAAATGTGCTTTATACGTGCAGTAAACGTTTCTTGGATGTCAAATCAAATCATTTAATTGCTGAACATGTAACATTAATTGTACATCCAAGGTATTGTGTGATGTTAAAGAAATACATGTTCTACCAATTTCGGCATGCAATATTGGAACATTGGCAGTAGGTACATAAATATTAAAATTAAAGATTCAAAATAATAGTGTCAGAAGATACCACAATAATTATGAAATACAAAAGACAAATGAAATAGTAATTCAATGTCAAATAATAATAATATCACTAATTACCATACATAATAAAAAAAGAAAAAATCAATATAATAACACAGAATAAATCACAAATGTCAATATTCATTCACCATGTGTTTTGAGAATAGCACGGGGTACTACGGCCGTGGATAAGCTCAAATTCACTAAGTATAGATTTATTTCAAAACAATCCGCGCACGCCAGGGCCTTTATATATCGCGATTTAGGTCCAAGATATATGGCACGAGCAATACCTTGGAAGCGATACAGCGCTCGCTTTCGGTCTGTAGTACGCCTGGTAAAGTGATAATCACAAGTGAAAAACAAATCCATTAATAGTACTCTAGTACAATAGTACTCTGCTACAATAGTACCCTAGTACAATAGTAGTCATTTGGAATGCGCTTTCGCTAAAAGTCAGGATGTCCCCAAATCATTCTACTCTCAAAAACAGAGTTTGCTTGATCTATAACCAAGCATAGGCAGAATAATATTCATAAGCTTTTCCGTATTTACATATTATATACTCGATATATTGTATAGCTATGTATTATACACACACCGGCAGAATTAGCGGAACACAAAACTATGGTCTAGGGAGGGATATGTTTAGGAGCTCGCATGGAGTTAGTGGTAGTCGACGGCGGAAATCTGACTGCTGAGGAACATGTTGTGCTATTCGCCCCATTTATTGGTAACGACTTCATTCTAATGCAGGATAATGCTCGGGCTCACAGTGCTTGCTCAGTACAGGCATACCCAAACCATGTTAGTGTTACGGTGAAGGAGTGGCCAGCACGGTCCCCGGATATGAATCCGATTGAACATGTTTGCTAAAGAGGAGTGTCAAATCAAAAATGCCATCTCCTAACAATCTGGGCGAGCTGCGCAACACATTAGTTGAAGAATGGCAGAGGTTGTCCCAAGAAATCATTGACAACATCATTCGCAGCATGCCCAGATAGATGAAAACCTTAATCAGGGCACCAGGGGGAAACACTTGTTATAAAAAATGTTTTTAAACTATCATGGTTGTTCATACTATTATTAAAGTTTTCGGGATATTTACCATGTAATGATTTATTGAGTTTCCGATATTTCGGCACTGTTGCAAGCGCCATGATTACATGTTAAATATCCCGAAAACTTTAATAATAATAAAAAATGTTGTTGTTGTTTCATGTTTAATTGTTAAAAGAGACAATTTAATTTAATATTCAATTTAACCTGTATACACAAAATATACTTACATTTAAAAATAGAAGCTATTATTAAAATAATATAAAATAAATAAATATTTACATACATAATGCGTCGTGAAATTCCTCCGCATCATCACCGACCGATAACGTTCCCAGAAGGCTGGCAGCAATGCTATGTTGGATGGCAATGCTTATCCTTTGTGCAAGATAATAACCAGCCTTCTGGTCTCGCGTGGCGTCGATCAGCCGCTTTGCCAATTCTTTATAAAGAAAACGGGCACTTCCCAACGTTTCAACCCCAAACGGCTCTAAAACATAACACTAACTATTTTATACTCTACTTTTTTTGTGTTCCGCTAATATAGGTCAATATGTGTATGTATATATTATCCTGACTAACTTATTTTAGTATACTTACTCATATTTCCTGTTTGTATGATTACTATTTATTACAACAGCGTACTAGATTGATACTTTGAGCACCTGCCTCAACAAATCTCTGCATCACCCTAAGGTTGACTGGTAGAGAATGTCCACGGCATTAAGTCTGGCTTTGTGCATTTATTTTATATTTGTGCAAGAAGATTAAATAAAAAACTACTTTCATGATAGCAGTAGAGGGTTTATGGGGCTCATTGGTTTGAGGGAATATTAGTATGTTCGATAATTTAGATTGCTAACTTTTTTTTTAAAAACAAAACTCCCTTAAGTCCGATACGTGAAATCAAAAGAAGGAGAAGGTGTAAGCTGATCTTAGGCTGCCATATGAATAGATCTATCAGTGGAGCTAAGTGGCCTCAATTGCTCAGTGCAAAGCTCTCTATTGAAAAAAAAAGCAATATATTTCATTTGGCCTCGTGGCCGGATTTTTTTATTATAAATTTTAGAGTTTGGACATTGTCACCGCTTGAGTAGCTATTTATTTATACATCACCGGTGTTAATTTAATTGTTGTATATTATTTTATTTTATTCTTTGTTCTATTTTCCTTTTATATATATTATCTATGTGTATGTGTTCATCCGCAATAAAAATCAATTTCTTTCTTTATTTCTTTCTTTATTTCTTTCTTTATTTCTTTCTTTATTTCTTTCTTTATTTATTTATTTATTTATTTATTTCTTTCTTTCTTTCTTTCTTTCTTTCTTTCTTTCTTACTTACTTCCACACGATTTTGGTATCCAAACTGTGTTCAAAATCTTTATATCCGAAACGAATAACAAATCAGGGTGTATATTTCTTTCCAGAGTGAACGAGCTGACACCAAATACGCTATACACAGTCCACGTTAGCGCCATGTCCCGAACACGACGGAGAGGTGAGGAAAACACGGCCACGTGCAGAACGAACCCGACGGTACCCGACGCACCCCCGAAACCACGGTGGAGAAAGGTATACTTTACACCTCTATGTACAGCGTGATAAGGTGCCTTTGCTGCCTTAAATTATTTCTCTTGACAGCCACTTTGGCTTGGCGGTAGTGAACGCGGCTGCTACGCAAGAGGCGCGGATTCGAACCCGAATATTTACATTGGTCTTGTCGTGCCTCGGACTGCACGTTAAGCCGTCGGTCTCTGTTATTATACGACCCTCTATGGCAGTCGTTACTGGCAGTTGGAGACATAAAATGTCCAATGACTGTTCTATCTGTAATAGTTCGGTATAGCAGCCAATGGGTTGTGGAGGTCATGTGGCAGTTGCTTTACGGAAAATTTCGAAGTTCCGCCATACACGCAGTTAAGACTGGAAAAAGTAGACCCCGGGCTCCGAGGTGAAAGCGTCCGATTCGACCAGGATTAACGCTAGGCTGAATGCCTAAAATAGTTATTTCTCTTCTTGTCTCGTGTCAAAGATTCAGTTTCGACTAAGTTATTAGGGGAATAAAATTCTGCCATGTCGCCTGCACCTTTATTTGGATCATCTTTAGTGCGGGAGACAGGACACGAAACCAAGTGTGCCATGGACTGGACACGAAACCCAGTGTGCCATGGACTGGACACGAAACCAAGTGTGCCATGAACTGGACACGAAACCAAGTGTGCCATGGACTGGACGCGAAACCAAGTGTGCCATGGACTGGACACGAAACCAAGTGTGCCATGGACTGGACACGAAACCAAGTGTGCCATGGACTGGACACAAAACCAAGTGTGCCATAGACTGCGCGGGGGCTCCACAGTCACATGCGGTCCGGGTTTCGCATTCCCCACTGGCGTACATTTTCCGTCAAGTATACGTACATGTTTATATTTATTAAAAGCTGACATTCATTTATGTTGCAGATCTTAGAGAACGATACCTATATGTTCAAGATGTACTTACCCAGAATATCGGAGAGAAACGGCCCCATTTGTTGTTACAGGTGAGCTAAATAATAGGTCTTGAGGAATACAATTTTTTTTGTATTCAAAGCTTATCCTTTGTAATCTGCGCTCAATAATAATGTTGATTCGCCTACTGATAAATTTGAGTGAATAAACACAAATACTACAAAATACAAATCCAGAAACATTTTTGCGTCAAAAACCCAACATACAGCTTTTGTTTATATTTTATGTACCCAAGAACACTTGGGCAGTAAATACCTTCTATTTGAGACATGAATCATTTAAATCCGTACGGTGGATCAGAAGATATGAGGTTATAAAGAATATTACAAACATACAAGACACGCGCGATAAACAAACTTTTTGGCAGTCGGGTAAAAAGATGGTCTACAGGCAGGCAGTATTCTGTAGTTCGTGAACCAGAACGCTGCCTTCCCAGTAGTTTCACAAACGCGTTGTCAGGGTTAAAGGTGATAGATACTTACCTTTTTTTTGTTCTTTTTTCTCAGGATATATCTGGTTCGTCTACCCCCCAACATGGACTGGAAGAAATTACCGTCCTCACCTCGGAATATCAACGTTGTGGATTATGAGGACGCGCACAAATCCTCACAGAGTTTCACTGCTTACATCACTGATATCTTCTCTAAGTAAGTTTTTATTTAATTTATTAGAGACGGCGGTTATTAGCCTGCTCCATCATCAGGTGAGATAATGGTCAAACGTGAGCCTATTGATTAAAAGACTTGTATTAGTGCAACGGTATTTTTATCAATAGCTGCTTGCAAATTTACCGAATTCCATCAAAATTGATTAAGTGCTTGAGGCTTGAAAGCGTAACAGTTAGAGCTACCTTCGTATTCAAAAGCGTATTTCCTTATTATTTATTATGCAGCGATATCTAGTTAAATTTTTCATTCAATTATTTAAGTACCTTAATTTAGGCGCTTAGATAATATAATCTATTGATTTGTGACTTCTTGTCTGTTTCAGTAAGAGATTCCCATCCGACTGCGAAATAGTACTAGGCGATAACAAAACCATATATGATCCGAAGTTAGACACAAAGCTTACAAGCGACAAATGTCGAAGGTGTTTGCGGAAACATAAGTGGATCCCGCCGTCGCCGTCGCCACCGCCACCGCCACCGGTCACCACTAGTGTTCCGGCTGTGGATGACTTGCTCTCAGATGATGATGATATTGATAATGATGGGACTGAGGATCCGAATGTTGTTGATGGGACGCCATCTAAGAGAAAGAGACGTGCGATGGAAAGGTATGTATTGCGGAGGTACAGTAAGATACCACAGTTGGGTAATCTATTTCGTTACCGATTACTAAGAACTAGATCGTTTTTTTTTATTGATTAGGGCGAGTTCTGTTAGCTTGGTGGTCAAAGCATTGTCCCTGTAATGCAAAGATCGCGAGTTCAAATCCCGCCTAGACCTATTAATTTTTTTCTATTTAAATCGATTAGATCTTATTTACTAAGATACCGCGCTTATTTTATATGGCACGTCATATGGCTTTTGCTGAGTTGTAAATTTGTTATTTAGGACGTACATTCATTGACGGACAATACACTCATGCCTCTCCAAATTAGTCACGTGGCAAGATCATTCAAATTGGAGTAGGAATGAATGAAGGAAGGAATTAAATAGGTTTGGGGCTTGTATGAAAATGAACTTCTTTAGTAAAGTAATAGTAGTTTATGATACTGTTGCATAATAAGGTTCTTATAACACGAGTGTGTTTTAAAAAAACGAGCCGTAGGCGTGTTTTTTTATAGTATCACACGAGTGTTATAAGACCAAGTTATGTACAGTGTCATACACTACTTTATCTACTCTCATACTATAATACATAAACTAATTTATTTTACAAACAAAACCAAATTTTGTTTAATTTAAATGTATAATGTTGGCGCCAAGGCGCAAACACAGATTGCGCATGCGTGTTTCTTTTTTTTTTCGATTCGGCGGATTCTTTTTTTAAAGTAGAGGTTCAGTCCAGATGTAGGTTGTATAGGTGTATCGTTATGATTAACAAGTTATGTAATGATATAGGTGTCCATACAAGACCTGTATCGGAATAAAACTTTTTTTGTCCTGTGCGTAATGTTTGTCATAAGAGCTTAGATTTCAATTTTTTAATCTTTGTATTATAGTATCAGAGTAGTGCGAGGGATATGTCGCAAGACAACCTCACCTTCGGCCTAGCACCACGACCCACAGACGGCGTGCGGTTTAGTCGGTTCGAGTCCGACATAACCTACCCCTCCGGCTCCGGAGGGGCGGGTATCCGTGGGGATTTCCCGCACGTATAGATAAAGTAAATAAAGCCAAATTTAACGTATAAAGATGGGGTATTGGAAATAAAACTATTAGATAAACCGGCTAAGATATACGTATGCCCGAATAAGAGAAGTGACATGCTTTTTTCCATAGCGGTCATTTCTTGAGGTAGTTTATATTCGTATTTCAATCAAAAGAAACTTATTCTGTTTGCAGTGATTACAGTAATAATCCGACAATGATGAACAAGGCGGCCGACGTGAGAGAAAACGTTAAGGTGCAAGACGGACGTCTGGACTCCAACGCTAACTACACCCTGTTCGTCGAGCTAATCCGTAAGTAGCATTGGCCCTAATACTTACTGTTACCGCGACTCCTCATAGACCTCATAGACCCTTAATAGTCTAGTCAATGCTGTGTGGATGGAAAAGTCGAAAGCAGAAACTTTGACTAAGGAACTTTGTTTGGACTAGTTAGGAGATAAACATACTAAAAGTCCTGACACCTCCGAGGTTTTTCCTGGAGCTTTAGAAGCTCATCATAGCTAGGCAATGGTTGGAGATAGATACAAAAGTGCAAAATACAAAGTTGTAGAGAATTTAATTAGCTTTTATTATGTCGTACAACACAATTTCGTAAAAAGCACCGTTTTCGAGAAGTAACAATAAACCAAAAAACGGGATCTTCTTTGTGCCCTTTGTGTTAGTATGTTTATCTCCTAACTAGTCCAAACAAAGTTCCTAAGTCTAAGTTTTTGTTTTCGACTTTACCATCCACAAGTTATTCGTTTTCTAGGCTATAAATTTCACTTGTTTCCTTGCAATTTCTGAATCTTGTCTACCAGTAATTTTGTTAAAGTTTTTTTTTTACACCACTTAGGTGGCAGACACCTAAGTGGTGGAACACCACATGGCCCACCTGATGGAAAGCGATTACCATGGCCTTTGGACGTGTGCAACACCAGGAGCGTCATACTCGCGCTGCCTACCCTGTTAGAAACAGAGAGTTTATGTGCCGTCAGTGTAGAAGATAAAACAGGACAAGCCTTAGGTCTTCCCACTGACAGCACTAAAACACTCGCGTGAGCTCTGGCTCCCCTACTCACCGCCGGGAACACTCTGTAGGGCGGAGGTACATCCCCAGTCGGACTGCTCAATTCGACGGAAATACCGTCGTGTCCTACCTCCTGGCAATTTCTAGTCTATTTAACTCCGAACAATGTTGTCTGTCCATGCATGATCAGTTGTCAATATTCCTTCCTTCTTACCTTTTGACGCGTGTTGCGCGACGTTACCGAACTTGTTGAGCCACCCGTATAGCGCGTCAAATGTTACCGGAGCATAGATCATACCCGCACATGTTATCGTATATAAATATGTATATATAAATTGGCATTCTGACGCGGAAAACATGTTAAACACAGAAAAGTAGCGTAAGCTTAAGTCGATATAAAGGGTTTCACAGCGCCGATTTTAATCTTTAAAAGCGAATATGTCGGCAACCAGCAGGGCAAGCGGGAGGGGAGCGACAGCGTTCTGTAGGTGATTAGTGCGGATTTTTTGTCGCTATGTTATAGTGGCGCGTACGTAGTAGATGCGTATTGCAATGAGTTTTCGTTGAGTGAAGCACAACGCAAGTTTTGTAATCACTTGCAAATCCGTCGTTTAAGTGATGCCCCTAGGATTCGGTTAATTAAGTCGTGGGTAGCAAAGTTTAGAGCGACAGCATATTTACTGAAACATTAATTGGCCCTTGAAGAAGACCTGTGCGAACGATTGAAAACATGAAATGTATTGCAGCGGTCGAGAATGACCGAGGTTTTTTTTTACGTGCGGGAAATCCCCACGTATACCCCCCCCCCCCCCCCTTCGGAACCGAGGGGGGAGGTTATGTCGGACTCGAACCGACTAAAACGCACGCCGTCTGTGGGTCGATGTGCTAGGCTGAAGGTGAGGTTGTCTCGTGACATATCCCTCGCATCCCGACTGACCCAGGGCTATTCCTCTCGGTCTGGCCCTCCTCGGGAGAATGACCGAGGTGCAGCGGTTACAGTAACAAGCGAGCGGTTACCGACATGATTAATCCTTTTTTTGTACCGCAGCTACAAGAAGAGGATATTGATGAGTCAGATGTAAGGTTTCAGTAAAATGGGGCCACAGCCTACACACCTAGGGTCTCTATGGACTCACTAAGAGCGTTGTATCCGAGAAAAATCATAAGCCGCCTTGGAAATATATTGTGACCCAGATCTCTCAACTTCACCTCAGCTGACTTTTTTTAATGGGGTTATGATACCCTTCTTACAAATTTGGAGCAACCGAAAGTGATGACCATGAAGTTGATGTTCTACGGCGTGTCTCTGCTACTAGTGCATTCGCCGTAATGGAAGATATCTTGATGGTGTAATATTCCGTAAATAAAATTTGCACGAATATACTATAATCTACAGCAATCAAAATATTAGAAATACAATCATTGTTCTTTTTATAAAGTTATAAAGTTTAAAATCGGCCATGAGACACCCTTTACATTGAAGTGTTGCCAATAAGAAGATTGATCTTAACCACTTGGTTGTATCTCCACAGCGGAGGTGGAGAGCGAGGAGTCTATCTTCAGCGACTACACGTCGGCGTTACGCCCCGCGCCCAGTCCCGCCGTGGCAGTACCCGCCTCCGCGCTCGAGATCGCTCTGCAGGTAACTTATAGCTATAAGGGTTCTTTTACATATTCAAATTATTATATTTTTTTTAATTATTTTTATTTGCATAAAACAGGTATACAAAGAGATGGGCAATACATAATAGAGTGCAAGTGCTCTGCTTATTACCTTTGATAGGTGCGCAAATTTATAAATACATTAACACGTAAAATTGGAATGTCTAAAAAAAAAGAGAGAAGTTTATACAAAAAAATCAATAATAATAGGTATCACATAATTATGAATGTCATAGTTATAATTCATAATATCGTAGTAATAATTAATAATGTCATAGTAATATTTAATAATGTCAAATATGAGGTCAACAATGTCAAAATTATTATGTTTCGCAAGATTCTTTTTTTTTTCTCTGTTTTCCTCTAAGTATTCATGCAATGAGTAATAGCATTTATGGACCAGGAATTTTTGCAGTCTTCTTTTAAATACGCCTTTTGCTTATGAATATTTTAATATTCAATATTATGATCATCATGTGTACCGGCTTGCAGATGAGGTTGACTTGGACCTGAAAGTAGGCATACATCCAAATTGTACGTTATTTCGTGATTCCCCCGCAGATCACTTGCGGCGTGGCGGGGCTGATCCTGGTGCTGATGATCGCGTTCTGCGTGCTGCAGACGCGGCGCTCGCGCAAGCACCAGCCGCACGCGCACATCGAGCTGCACAACCCCATCACTGCCGCCATGAGGTGAGCGCGCTAGTCTTGTTAGGCAGGTAGAGCCCGTTACATGCAGCATTCAGCTGAGCAATGTCATTGGTCGACCAGTCCGACCAATGACCATCTCTGATAACTTTGTTAGAGATGTTCATTGGTTGATCTTCAGTGACGTCATCCACCAATCAATGACAATCTCTACGAAGGTTCGGGAAAGGAAGGGGTAAGGTGGAATCAATTGAAACTGAAGCGAAACTGTCTGAATGTTTATTTCACATATAAATCTTGTTTCAGGTACTGGGCGAGTATCAGCGGTCACCGGCCACAAGTAGCGCAGCTACCTCCAGAGATACCTCCGATAGCTAAAGAGGACCTCGCGCGGGAGTATCTGAACCGCCAGGTCGACTCTGACTACGGTTTCCAAAAGGAATTCGAAGTAAGTGCTAATAAGTTTACAGCTATCAACTCGTTTTTGGATTAGGACACATTGAAACAACGCCTCTGTGACGTGGCGGCAGTGCATCCGCGGGGAGCGCGGGTTTGATTCCCGCTCAGTGCAAATATTTGTTTGCATGATTATGTCTATTTGCATTGTTCTGAGTGTTACCGTGCTTCGAATAGCTAGTTAAACTGTTGTCCGTTGTTCCGTCCCGGTTGTCATACGAACATCTATGACAATTTTTTTTTCATATACAATTTAGGTGACAGTCTAGTAAAACAAGTTGTTATAAATGGGAAAAATGGGTGACATGGCCCACGCAGACGATGCTTTCCTCTCGAGATTGGGAAGTTAGACAACATTCGCTCGCCAAATATGAAGACTTCTTCTTCATAATGGATACCTCTGATTCCACCCGGCAACCAAAAAAAAGACGGGTTGCACTCTGGGAGTGCCGACAGAAGTGAAAACTTTTTCTTTCTTTCTTTCTTCGTTAAATACATAGAAAAAGATAAAAAGAATATACCACACCATACCATACCTATAGTATAGCGCCATTCATAGAACCTATCACTAATTTTCTGCGAATTTTTTGTCAGAAGAAATTAATAAATTACAAAAAGAAAAAATAATGACCAAAAGTAATAAATTATAATAAGAAAAAACAATCACAAAAAATCCCTGAAGGCCAGGTGGTTCGAACCCGATACTAGCTGAAACTATAAGGACTTACAGAAGCTGTGCTTACCGTTTAAGCTACGACGCTATCTATCGTAACTTGCAAAATAGATAGTGTGTACCTAATCTTGTATGACATCAGTCGTCGGTTACGGTTCAAAGGTCAACTAATCCTGACGCTTCCTTAACATTTTACACCCATCCAACGCCGCTAAAGAAGTTTTCACTTCAATAATATAATAAATTTTGACCTGTATTACTGTTACCTCTCCTCCGAGGCGTAGCGGTAATAGCGAGACCGCGGCCGCTGCGCACGGGGGCCTCCTGCGCAGCGGTCGCGTTCACTTCGACTTCAACTTCTGGTTCGGTCCCGGCTCAGTGCAAATATTTTATTATGATTATGGGTATTTGCATTGGTCTGGTCGTGCCTCGGAGAACACGTTAAGCAGTCGGCCCCGATTGCCATACGAAAATCTATTGGCAGTCGTTATGGGTAGTTGGAGCCCTCAAAAGTCTAACAACCGGACTGGTAAAAAGCGGACCCCAGACTCCAAGTTGATAGCTTCGGATGCGACTGGGATTAACGCTAGGATGAAGAAGACTGTTATCGTCTTGTGATTTTTATAGTACAAATCTTACCCAAATCGAAGTTGTTACAGATGCTACCGGAGTGCTTCCCTGACCGGACGTGTCACGCTTCCGAAGCGAGAGAAAACCAACCAAAGAACAGATACCCAGACATCAAGGCATACGACCAGACCAGGGTCAAACTATCCCAGATTGATGGCATCAACGGATCAGACTACATCAACGCTAATTACGTGAGGGGTTACCAGGTTAGTAATATCGAATTTATTATTTGTAGGCCTTAGTAAGACATTTTGAATGTTTATCATGTAGGCTGTTTACTTTAGGCGCGGTTTATAAAGAAGAGACATGGCGGGGGCGTATGGTGGTGGCGAAAAATTGAATTAACACAATATAAACCATATGTAGTGTCCAATAACGTCGTTTTTGTCTTAGAAGAGAATTGGGTAGTTTCCTGATGTTAAAATAAATTATTTAGCTAAACTTATTAAATTAAGAATGGTAAAAAAGTGATAATAGTTTTCTCGGTTCTTATTTTATCGTTTTTATTTATTTTTAATCATCCACCAACCGTAGTTATTGATTTGACTATTAAATATTATGACGTCACAAATACATTTTTCATACAATTTTCCTTTTAACGTACCGTTTTGACGTTTAGTAAAAAGTAACTAGTTTAACTACTCAGTCAAATACCCAATTGCATCCGCGCCTCCAAGCGGCGTCCCTAAGTGACGCGCCACACGTCCTCGCCACGTCTCTTCTGTATAAACTGCGCCTTATACCTTGGAATGTATCGCAGATGGCTGTCTTATTTTAAAAACTAGTAAGGGTCTAAAACTAACTTAAAGGAGAGTGATACAACATTACATTAAGTCTTCAGGCTTTCACGGCCGGCGTTGCATGTAGAATATACTGCTTCCGGGCTGATTGGCCGTGGTCCATGTGAAACTTGCGTTCCAGACGTTTCGTCGATCACTGCGGTCGACATCTTCAGTGGCGCAGGGCCGGGCGACGACAACTTCGGAGACCTTGCCTCGCCGGCGGCTGACGTGCGACTGGCGCGATGCCTTGAATCACGGCTGTATTTATAGGCACGGTCCTGATTGGTTGTTTGCACTGTGATACCGAGTGGCTCTCAGTGCTGGGTACCGATGGGATTTCAGCTCCAAAAAGATCAAAGAAGAAAGAGCTCGAGTACGTCCGCGCCACAGCGCTTGGCCAATCAGAATCGAGTGAGTCGATTCCCCGCTCCGACCGTGCCTATAAATACAGCCGTGATTCAAGGCATCGCGCCAGTCGCACGTCAGCCGCCGGCGAGGCAAGGTCTCCGAAGTTGTCGTCGCCCGGCCCTGCGCCACTGAAGATGTCGACCGCAGTGATCGACGAAACGTCTGGAACGCAAGTTTCACATGGACCACGGCCAATCAGCCCGGAAGCAGTATATTCTACAAACATTACATTATGTCAGTCTTCGCAAAGTAGACTGAGTATTTGAATAGATACTGTAAAGCAAAATGAATTAGTGAAGAGATTTCATTTGAAATATTACATATTTGTAGCATCTTGCTAACCATTTATTAACATTCATTACTGGCCAGAAAAGTGATTGTGAGTTTTTATTGCCAGCATTTCTCACATTGCTTTACCGTGCCTTGCGGGTTTGGCTGTAAATGTAGAAGCATATTTTTTGAAGTTTGTGGCCTGTGTAAAGATTTCGCTTTCGTGCACTTTCTTTGTTAGAGAAAAGAAAAAGAAATATTTATTAATGGCATGTAATATTGGGTACTTGTAAGTTTCTTGCAACTTTCGCTAATATTTATGTATTACTCCCCACACCGGGGTTGAGTCGGAGACCGCGTGGTCCCCCCCTCCCGAGGAGGGCCAGACCGAGAGGTATGGCCCTGGGTCAGCCGGGGTGCTAGGAATATGTCGCATGACAACCTCACCTTTGGCCTAGCACTACGACCCAGAGATGGTGTGCGGTTTAGTCGGTTCGAGTCCGACATAACCTCCCCCTCCGGCTCCGAAGGGGTGGGTATACGTGGGGATTTACCGCACGTAAAAAAATGTATTGATTGGCGGCTTATTAAATTATCAGTTTTTGCAGTGTGACCCTTACTGGAGTTTGAAATAGGACAGTCGTGGCTCGTCTTACTCTTGCCAAACCTGCATTTTTACCTTTGAAAACCCCATGCATAATGTTATCAGAAATTTTATTTATTTTTATATTAGCTAATGCCCGGCGTTGCAATGCCTCTTTTATGTATGGTAGTTATCTTACACTTTTATTCCAAAGCGTCCAGTTGTTTCAGCGTGAAGAATAGATATTATATTATAGACCAGATGAATAAATATTATATTATATATATATATACATGTTTCAAATTGTATTTATATAAATTATGTTATTCATCTGGCACACCCTACTAACTAAGAGCAGATTTCACTAATAATAAATAAATATCAATTAAAACTTAACTGCGCTATGTGACGCGAGAACACAGTTATGTTAAACACAATTATTTGCACTGGTGAAATTCGACCAAATAGTTCATCCTCGGTTTTCAATTTCCGGTATATCAAGACAAATGAGTGTCTCAAGTGGATTGGGAAAATGGGAGCCTGTATCTGCACTTTTCACGTAAATATTATCTAAGGGTGTATTAACCACTATGTGTTGTCAGTTTGTTTCATTAAAAGTCACGAAACATATAAATAAATCGTGCATACGTTCCATCACTGTGTGTTTGTGTGATCTAGTCCATAATCGTTAGATCCTTAACACTGATTCGGTTTTAACCTTCGCCAAGATTATTTTAAGATTACGTTAAATAACGAACTCTTGTATATATTACATTACTCTGCTCTCATAACTATGACTGAAACCGCTCTAACGATTTAGAAAAGGTTTCGCTTTTTTTTATGACTTATATGAGTGTCTTTGAAGAACGTGCTTTAACAACAACAAGTATACATACAACAATTGTGCTATAAGTATAAGAAGAAAGAAAGAAAGAATTTTAGATTTGATTGTATCTGAAATCGTGTGCTTTTGGCACTTCTGACTTGAACAGCCTGTACTCATAGACCCCATTCATAGATTTGTGACACACTGCCCAGACTTTAAGCATGACACAAGTACACTAGTTGTACCTTACACGCCAGCGAAGGGTTTGGCTAACGCGATTCATGCCGGCTTCCCAATGTGTCGCATGGTGCATGACAAATTCTCCTGCATTTCATTAGGTAATTAATCAAAGGTAAGCAATCTTGTAGCGACATTATACTAAAGCATATTAAACAAATAAATTTGGCTATCTGACTAACTAGTGGTTCGATTGCTATTATTAGTCTTTATAATGACTTTCTAAACATAAAAATATTATTAAAGTAAGTTTTTAAATAAAACATTAAAAAGATACGTCAAGATTGTTTACGTTCAGTTAAGGCTTCACTTTGGAAAATTTCCACCCTTCGCTACTGTCACACCAGATCTCCCAGTCAGTATCCATCCTAAAATCGAGACATACCTATTAGATTAGCAGTATTAGAGCTTTTCTTCTTGTGTAAAGTTTCGAAACAGTCTAATGTGTTCGTCTTTTCTCTTCCGCTTACTAAGGAGTCCTTGGAGTGCAATCAGGTATAGCAATGCATGTTCAACATTAGATCGTTCATGTAGATTCTGCTTGTAGTTGTACTACTCCATGTAATGCTTTGTAGGGGACCAAAATATCTGGGTATTCCCAATCGGGTAATCATCCAAATCTGTTTCACATAACACATAAGCACACTTCTTATAACGAGTTGCCGCGCTGCGAGGTTTCACGGACACGGAAGAATTTACTATGCAAAACGTGTCTGCACTATAACAGACAAACCTCATTTCACGGTCCGTGAAATTGTGGGGCGTGGAAAGGCGGCTTTAGACACTTTAAGGTGTGAGTTAATAACGTAATGTGTAATTTTGGTTATCTTTAGTTAAATATGGAATAAAGATTGTATCCATTACTGTACTCCGTGTATATTGTTTATGCAATTGACGCGTTGTTTAGGTATGAAATGTTGCATACTCTATGTATAAACATATAAATCGTGTGTTAGCAAAGAAATGAATGAGTGTTTGTTTTATGTTAACCGTTTATAGTTTAAGGTGTTCAGTAAATGCTAATACAATATGATAATACAATAATAATGTAAATATGACTATGACAGTGTAAAATAATGGAATGTAACAATGTGTAAAATCAAATTACCTCTTTTTGAAATGTAATTTTATTGCAATTAGTATGCTAACTTTTCCTATAGATATCAATTCGGGAAAGCACCTCAAGACCCTTGGAGAATTTCGAATATTCAAGACGTGTTGAAGTAGCTCAGCCAGAGCATTGTCTGTCCCGGGTTCAAGTCCCGGCTTACCTTTTTCCGATTTAAATTCATTGTTCTGTCAAATATGAATTTTCTTTTATAAAATATGTCTGACAAAACTGTGTCATAATTAAAGTTTAAAACAAAATTCACATACATTCTAAAGTGAATGTTCAGTTCAATATATTGTTTAATGAACCTTACTTAAATGTAAACAATTTAAGATATAAGTAGATGATGGGGCTGTCTGACAATTTCAAAATATTGAGTTATAGGACTTCAAAGATTTATTACTTTATTGTCAGATAGCCGCTGGATGAAGTGGCTTATCTGACTCATGTCTTTAATTATTATCACTACATAGTATAAAACAAAGTCGCTTTCTCTGTCCCTATATCCCCATGTATGCTTAAATCTTTAAACCTACGTAACGGATTTTGATGTGGTTTTTTTAATAGATAAAGTGATTGAAGAGGAAGGTTTATATGTACAATAACATCCATTGCACCCGTGCGAAGCCGGGGCGGGTCGCTAGTTTTTATTATATACCCATGAAACTTCAATAACGAATGCAATGTTCATTTATAGGAGCGTAAACAGTTCATCTGCGCGCAAGGCCCGACGGATACCACCTGCAACGATTTCTGGCGCATGATATGGGAACTTGGCTTGGAGATTATTGTCATGCTGACCAACCTTGAGGAGTACTCCAAAATCAAGTGCTCGAAGTACTGGCCCGACGAGGGGACGTCCCGGACCTTCGGGAATATTACGGTGCATCAAGTCTCCGAGAAAAGGTAAGTCGAAGTTGTCTGAATGACTGAATTCACGATAAGAGGCATAAGTAAATTGCGGTGCGGTTTTTCATAAAAGCAGACATGCGGCCTGCCAGGTTCGACTGGCCTCAAATAACACATTTGCGGCCATAATCTGTATGATAAACCAGAGAGTATAGACTTGTTATTTGTTTTCCTTTTTTAGGGTTCCGTAGCTAAATGGCAAAACACGGAACCCTTATGGATTCTTCATGACTGTCTGTCTGTCCGTCCGTATGTTACAGCCACTTTTTTCTGAAACTATAAGATCTAAGCTTGATAAGTAGATGTATTTTGTGAATCGCTTTAAGATTTTCACACAAAAATAGTAAAAAAACAATAAATTTTGGGGGTAAAACTTAGAACTTAAACCAAAATAATACTAAAAAATACACTATTATTAAAACATCGATCATAGTTGCTGCTACGGAACGCTTCTTGGGCGAGTCCGACTCGCACTTGGCCGCTTTATTGTGCTAGTGCAATATCAAACCGGACTATCTAATTCCTGCTTCGGAGCCTTAATATTCTCTCAGCTAAGTCTTCATGCTGTATGTTAGAAGGACATCATTCCTCATTTATTCGATCTTATAATACAATTTTTATTGATTGCAGATACTCAGACTACATGGTTCGTGAACTTAAAATTTATAAAACACCTGTCAACGCTGAAGGACAGCCTATTATTGAGAACAATGGAGTTGCAAAGAGGAATGGAGGTATTTATGAACTATATTAATTAATTGGGCGCGATTGTAATTTTGTTTTATCATCCACCCAATATGACGTCATACTAACTTTATTTCATCGAGTTTCAGCTAATTGGGTCAGTTTGACTTTACTCAACCAAGAAATCAACAAAATTATGGTTATTTTCGTGTCAAAAGCCTGGTTTAAAGCTGAAAAACATTTAAATAGACGTAT
The DNA here is from genome assembly GCA_949126895.1 of Eilema caniola. Lineage (NCBI taxonomy): Eukaryota > Metazoa > Arthropoda > Insecta > Lepidoptera > Erebidae > Eilema > Eilema caniola. The sequence continues at coordinate 6,074,524 of OX421488.1, read as the reverse complement.
AGAGACTTTCAAATGCTGTCACTGCTAGATTACCCTTCTATTCAACTACTGCATGTCCGGTTCACATTATTGCAGTACCATTCCAGTCCAGCAAGCGAATCCAGTGCTGGAATGCTACTGGAATAAAGGCTGATTTACATTGATACAGTAGCTGGCGCCAGCATCACTGGATAATGTGAACCATCACTGGAATATACGCATTCCAGTGAGTGATTCCAGTCCAGTGGAGTAATGTGAACACTACAATCCAGTCGGGCACTGGACTGGATTGATTCGCTGGTTTACTGGATTGGAATAATGTGAACCGGGCGTTATCTCTCTTACCAAGTCCGCCATTATTAACACCGACAATAAGTAGGACACGACGGTATTTCCGTCCAATTGAGAACTTCCCCAGTCGGACGACTGGGGAAGTACTTTCGCCCTATGGATTACCACGGCCATAATAAACTTACTGGAGAGGTTTCGTGCTGTCAGTGGGAAGACCAAAGGCTATTCCTGCTTTGTCTTCTACACTGACGGCACAGAAACTCTCAGTGTTTATAGGGTCGGCAGCACGAGTGTGTTGCACACGTCTATAGGCCAGAGTAACCACTGTCTCGTACGTGAGGCACAAAAAGCAATTTCTTCGAATAACTAGTGGACTGTAGAACTAGCTGGACAATGAAATGAAATCCAGGAATTTGTGTGGAAACAATGGTTTTTTAATTAAGTTAATATTGCAATACACAATCGATCAATTAGGTAGCTAAAGCGAGAGAGAGGAAAAAACCTGTGTTGCCATTTACTACTTATTAAAAAGGTATTTTTATAGTTAATATTTTGTGTTGCCAACATAAGCTGCGGCCTCAAAAAAGATATTAAAATCAAAGGGCAAAAAAAGGCTCAGAAAATTAACTTCTGTAAATGGCACCGCAGGATTTAGTTAAACTAAAGTAAGTACATACATAGAGCCTTGTGGGCAAGTACATAATTTAGTACATTTGCAGCATGAAAAGGCCAAATATAATATAAATTTAAAAAGTGTAAATGTATGAATGAATGAATTTATAAGCTAAGACTCTATAAGTACAAGTATAAAACAAGTCCTACTATTTTATGGAGTAACAATGTAAGTATATCATTACCTTATATTACTTATGTAGGTATGCAGTTTATAAGTCTCATGTTTACAAATAAATTATTTTCTATTAATATGTTTTTTTTTAAACAAAATAAGGATGTTGATTTAGTAAGTATTTAGCAAAAGGAGACTACCTGAGTATTCAACTAAGTAGGTACATATTTGCTTATCTATTCTAGATAAGAGCTTCACCCAGCTCAAAAGAAAAGCAACAAATCTTAAGCGAGAATATAAACGCTTACTTAACTTATATTTATCTATCTAAGTACAAAAACAAAAAGGGAAGTGCACTTAAGTTACATAGTTACAAATGGGAGAGGCCTTTGTCCAGCAGTGGACATGAATAGGCTGTAGAAGAATGAGTACATAGTTTGGTAAAAATACATAGAATATTCAAAGTAAACACCTAAAAGGTTACATAAGTGTTAGATTATGGTTATTCATATGGTATATTATGATCATGAAAATAATAATTGTAAGGTAAACTAATTAATGCGTTACATATCTATAGGTAACAAACATACTTTTGTGATAGATCTATTGTGAGTATGGCCGTTAGCAGTTTTTACCTCTACGGTTCGAACCTGACCATCTTTCCCTGGAAATAAATTTACTATCCTAGCCATGGGCCACTGCAGTGGTGGCGTGTTGTCGCTACGGAGTATCACTAAGCTTCCAACGCTTATGTTGGGCATAACAGTACGCCATTTGGGTCTACTTTGTAAGAGAGATAAATAATGCTTACTCCAGTATCTCCAAAAGTTCTGTTTCATATTCCTAGTTATTGACCAGAGTCTCAGTGTGTTTATGGGCTTATCTTTGATATCGTGTTCAGGGTAGGTATTGAGAGGGGCGCCAGTAAGAAAATGGCCTGGTGATAGGTATGTGAAGTCATCTGGGTCTGTTGACACAGCGGTGAGTGGTCGTGAATTGAGCACGGCTTCTATCTCAGTAAGCACTGTGTTTAGTTCTTCGTATGTAAGAGAGGCGTTGCCGACTATGCGCTTCAAATGATATTTGGTACTTTTAACTCCGCTTTCCCAGAGACCACCAAATACAGGGCTGTAACTCGGTATAAAATGGAAATTAATACCTCGTGCCGATGTATAGTTATGTACCTGTTCCCGGTGATCCTTTGAATCACATAGCCTGTATAACTCGTCCAATTGATTCCTTGCCCCCTTGAAGGTTCCCCCGTTGTCACAGTGGACGTCGCTGGGCAAATTTCGTCTAGCGATGAACCTTTTAAGGCACGCGAGGAAGGTTTCGGTCGTCATGTCTGAAGCGAGTTCTAAATGGATCGCCTTCGTCGCAAAACATACAAAAAGAACTATGTACCCTTTTCCTACAATTGACCTTCTGATGCGGCTGTTCTTCACTGATATTGGCCCAGCGAAGTCCACTCCGACCTTTTGAAATGGACGGTATGGGTTGACGCGCTGAGCGGGCAAGGAACCCATCAGTTGAGTATTCGCAACAGCTTTCATTCTGAAACAAGTCATGCATTTATGAATAATCTTTTTAATGGTACGTAGTCCATCTAGGATCCAAAATCTTTGTCTTAATGAACTAAGTAATAGCTTTTGACTTGCGTGTAGTAGCTTAATGTGCTCGTTTCTAATGATTAGTGATGTAATATAAGAGTTTTTTGGCAATATGGCTGGGTGTTGGCTGGAATAGGGTATTGATGCGTTTTGTAGACGACCGCCTACTCTCATGACGCCTTTCTCATCTAGGAAGGGCGTCAGTGGCTTTAAACTACCACTAACTTCGCCTTTACTGAGCAGTGACTTTATTTCAGATTTGTAAAACTGACTTTGTTCATGTTTTACAATCCGCATCAATGCACCATCCAGCTCTGCAACAGATAAAAAATGATTTTGTTTATTATTTTTGTTTTTAATATTGTTGCAGAATCTAAGCACATAAGCTAGTACACGAATCATTTTATTTATGCTTGAAAACTTTGTTAGTTTTATATATAAATCTGAATCAATGGAGACAGTAGCTGCTGCACATATGAGTGGAGTGTCGTTACCTTTAATTTCAGGTAAGTGTGTGGGTGTCTCTAATTGTGATTCGAATGTATGATTTTTGTCATGCAAGTAGGATGGACCGTGCCACCATAACTTGTGGTCTTTAAGGTCTTGTGGCTGGAGACCTCGGCTAAGGCAGTCAGAAGGATTCTCCCCAGTGTGTACATACTGCCAGTTACAGTTGTGTGAAAGCTCTTTTATTGCTCTAATTCTATTTGCAACATATGTTTGTAGCTTTGTAACATCGTTGTTAAGCCATGCTAAGACTATCTGTGAATCAGAGTAGAGATATGTGTCACTAACCTGTAAGTTTGTACTTAGTGTGTTACGTACCTTATGAGTGAGCTTGGCAAGTAATAGCGCAGCATTCAACTCCAGCCTGGGCATGGTTAGCTCCTTATTTAGGGGGTTGACTCTCGACTTAGAGCATAGAAGTTGAACTTGTACATTGCCACTAGTGTCTATGGACCGCACATATAGACAACATCCGTGAGCTGCCGACGATGCGTCAGCGAAACCTACGAGCTGAACTGTAGCTGAATCTGTAGGCTTGACGCAGCGAGGTACCGTGATTGGCTCCATGTGTGAGAGGTCCCTGGCAAAATCTGTCCATGTTTGACGAATGTCGTGTGGTGGGGTAGAGTCCCAGTCAGTGTTTGATGCCCACAGCATTTGCATGATGATTTTTGCACGTACGAATATTGGCCCAATCAAGCCGAGAGGATCATAGAATTTACTTATATAGCCAAGAATGTCACGTTTTGAATCATTTTTGCTAGTGTATGGCTCTGGACACTTGCTCTTAAAAACATCATTTTTTATGTCAAAGTTAATACCTAAAGTTTTGACATAAGAGGTGTCATGTTTGTGCAGTTCTACCTCCCCTGAGTGGTGTGCTTGAGCATTATTAAGCACCGCATTGCAGTTGGAAGCCCACTTATGAAGCTGAAAGCCTCCCAGAGCAAGTAGCCGCACCAATTGTGATTGCATTTGAATTAATTGTTCTTCAGAATTGCTGTTTGACAACACATCGTCTACATATGTATTATTTTTTAATATAGAAGATGCTAACGGGAACTGATCTTTGAATCGGTTGGCCAACTCAATGAGGCATCTGGTGGCTAGATATGATGAAGACTTGAGACCGTAGGTGACTGTGTTTAATTGAATGCACCTAATGTCTTGTTCTGGAGATTCACGCCACAGTATATTTTGTAGTGATCTATGTTTAGGATCTAACAAAATGTACCTAAACATTTTTTGAATATCGCATATAAAAAAATACTTCTCTAATCGGAAGGCGATGAGTGTGTCAAACAGGTCCTTTTGGACCACTGGACCATTAAGAAGAAGGTCATTGAGAGATACCTTTTTGTTTGTGAGCATAGACCCATCAAAGACTGCACGTAATTTTGTAGTGCGGTCAGTTTCTTTGATAACAGCATGGTGCGGAAGGAAATATACAGCATCCTTGGATAAGTCGTAGGTTCGAATATCCCAGTACTCCCCGTGACCTAGCTCAAGGTACTCGTTAATAAATTTTTTATACTCATGGAAAAGAGTTGGATTTTTGTGCAGCTTCTTTTCCAAGTTGAGAAATCTACTATAGGCCAAATTGAATGATTCTCCCAGTTCTGAGTTAACTTGATCCAAAGGGACTTTGATAGGCATGGAAACTTGAAATTTATTGTTTTCTAATTTTGTAGTCTCTTGAAAAAGTTTTTCACAATATTGGTGCTCAGGTACTTGCTCTGGAAAAACTTCTGGCACTTGTTCTGATTTCCAAAATGAATTAATTGTAATATTTAAATTATTATCGCATTCCCTACAAAATAAAGATACGACCTTGTTTGTTGCTTCATTGCTGCTGCGGCCGGCGATGATGTGCCCAAATGACGTATGAATTACTGATGGTTGCTCGTAGCTTGGTGTTGCAAGGCTGTGGCTAGTAGTCGGAGGAGCGTCCCCCTCAGACTGTGGCAGCAGCGTCTGAAAGAATACATCGGCCCCAAGCAATAAATTCACATCGGCAGGTGTATGAAAATCTCTGTCAGCCAGCTTGCAGTTAGCAGGGAATGAAAGATGTGATATGTCAATAGGTGATTGTGGCAATTGCGTTGTAATTTTATTAACAATGTGGCAGTTGACATTAATTTTGTAGGGGTACACAGTAGAATGTAATTCCAGGTTAACTTGTTGGTCAACTTGTTGTTTAGTGTTTGTAATGCCAATAATAGTTGAAATACTTTTGGAAGGAGTGATGCCAAGTAAATCAACTACCTTTTTAGTAACAAATGATGTCTGCGAGGCACTATCAAGGAGAGCTCTGGCAAAAACTGTGAGGCCTGACTGTGAAATAAGTTTTACTTGTGCAGTAGGTAACAAAACCTGGCCTTGAGGTGTGCTCGTTATTAAGGTAACAGACGGACTTGCTTGCTGAGGTACAATCTGATGCAGCAAGGTATTATGGTCCTGTTTGCATTCGGTGCACCTAAAGTGGTATTTACATTTTTGTTTGTGATTTGACAAACAAATTTTGCATAATTTGTTTGCTGTAGCAAATTCCAAGCGTTTGTTAGGTGCCGCCATTTTAAAGCTTGGGCACAGAAATAACTTATGCTGTGCAGACTTACAATAGGTACATGCAGGTGAAGAGGCAGGCAGTGCGGCGACAGCATGCGCTGCGAAGCGTTGTGGCTTCGGTGGTGCTGAATCCGTGTTCTCTAGAGCAAAGGCTCGGTGCTCTAAGAAGTCAAGAAATTCCTTTAATGTGGGAATCGTCTTACTGTCTCGTTCCATTTGGAAGGCACGGCTTGTGTACTGATCTAGCTTCCTTGAAACAATACAAATCATGATGCTGTCCCAGGAATTTACCGGTTCCTTGAGATTTTTAAGTGCTGCCAAGTTTTGCTTCACTTCTGAAATGAGGTGACGTAAATTTGTGGTAGTTGACTTTGTAATATTTGGCATGTCTAGTAGGGAGTATATGTGTTCATGTATTATTTTTGATTTGTTGTCGTATCTATCCTTTAATAAATTGAGAGCTTCCAGATAACTGTTATCCTGTAGAGGTAAGTTGCTTATTAATGACAAAGGTTCTCCGGTTAAAAAACCTTTCAAATAGTATAATTTTTGTACAGGTGTCAGTGAAGAGTCATTGTGTATCATGGCAGTGAAAATGTTTATGAATTCATAATATTCCGTGTACTTACCAGTGAAGTTCTTGATAGTTACGTTAGGTAGTTTAATCCTGGATGGATTGGCGCCAACGGCTTCTGGCTGTAATGGTGTTTTTTCTATAATAAGTGTGTTGAGTTTGGCTATGAGGGTGAGATACTGGTCCTCTATAATACTGGGGTCCTCGTCGTCCTCTGGATTAAGTGTGAGAATATCTATACACCTTTTATTATATTCCGCAAAGACAGACTCCAGTCTTGCCTTGGTTGCTTTAATTTTTTCCAGGCTATTTTGGTTAAAGTCTTCTGAAGACATAACATTGTTCAACTTTGTGATGGAAGATTTTTGATACCCCCTAGCGGCAACTAAGGCCTTTGAAGTAGTACTCATATTGCACTTATTCTAGTATTTGCACAAAAAACTTAATTGTCTCTAAAATAATAGTTATTTATCATGAACAATAAAATCACCACGAAATTGTAAACAATACGAAACAGAACAGACTTGGAAAAGAAAAGACAAAGCAAATAAATATGGCGTCAACGCGATGTAGTGGCGTCGTTCTTTGGCGCTAATATCGCTGCTCGTTCCGTTCGGTTCGTTCCGCGTCGGTTCGTTGCTACCTGAAGTTTGTTGCGGGCTTGATGATTGGCGCTCGAGTTATTTTTGCGTCGTTATTGGTTCACTGTGTAGGCAACATTCGTGTCTCAGTGAGCTAGACGGATATATTGCTCGCTATACTTGATCTCCAAAGTGCGAAAGAGAAGAAATGATGTCGCAAAATTCAAATTAGAGATTTTGATCGTGGATCGAGTGCTTGTCGATGCTTCGCTAAAAACTGAAGTGAGTCACAAAGTGTTTTGCTTGAGGTGATTGGTCGCACGACGAACTTCGGATTTCTGCGCGAGAATTCAAGCGCACGGAAATATGATTGCAATGCGGTTGCTGGTTGCAATATGGCGGAGTCCAAAGTCCAAAAATGTGAACTACATACCAATAAGTTGACCTTGATGACGAATTTTGCAGTAATGATGAAGATGATGCGTTCCTTGGTTTCCAAATTTCCAGTAATGGAATTTTCTGACCTTGTAAGCTTCCTGCTTTCCTTCCTGGTAGGGGAATCTTGAGAAGCACGAAGTAGTGGTCGGTTGTAGGTTAACACTGGGTCGCGAGATGGACCAATTTTATGTCTCGTACGTGAGGCACAAAAAGCAATTTCTTCGAATAACTAGTGGACTGTAGAACTAGCTGGACAATGAAATGAAATCCAGGAATTTGTGTGGAAACAATGGTTTTTTAATTAAGTTAATATTGCAATACACAATCGATCAATTAGGTAGCTAAAGCGAGAGAGAGGAAAAAACCTGTGTTGCCATTTACTACTTATTAAAAAGGTATTTTTATAGTTAATATTTTGTGTTGCCAACAACCACTTACCATCAGGTGGGCCGTGTGCTTGTCTGCCACCTCAGTTGTATAAAAAAAAGTAATAGGTCACTGTTTTGTAGATATAAAAGACGGTTCGGAGGCGAGCGCGCCCACGTCCCCGCGGGAGGTGAAGGAGAGCGGCGAGGCGCGCACGGTGCGCCAGTTCCACTTCCTGCGCTGGAAGGACTTCGGCGCGCCGGAGCACCCCCACTGCGTGCTCAGGTTTATCAAGGTACCTTAGTGATATGAAGTGTTATTTTTAATAAGTTGATGGACTTTTGAGTACCAGTGCTTTGTCTTGGCCCCGTTGAAGCTATACTTATTACTAAAGCCGAAGAGATTGTTTGGTCAAACGCAATAATTTCAGGTACTTCTGGTTCGCATTGAAAAAAGTGTTGAAATGTCCATTTATCGATGAAGGTTTTGGGCTATATTTCATCACGCTACTACTCAAAGGAGCGGAGCAGTGATCATAAATGTCAAGAAATACATTATTTGAAGACTAACAAATCGCGGGCTCAAAGTAGTGTTAAGAGATTTCAAAATATGTCACGTGCGAAGTCGGGCCAAGTCAGGTAGTTTATACAAAATGTAGATTTCAGGGATTTCCTATTTCTGTTAGGTTAGACAGATTTGACCCATTGACTCGATTGATGCCATAAAAGTACTACACACAAAATGCATTGTATACTTTACGAGCTTATGGCCTCTGAGAACGCAATCAGGATCGTTGTACATTAGGCAAATAAAGTTTTAAGTTTCTTTATAGGAGAGGCCTATGTTCAGCAGTGGACTATGTGTGGCTGATATGATGATGATGATGAAAGTTTGGCGAATGTTATGCCATTAACACGACAGAATAAGAAGATACCATAAAAGTAGAATATGTTATTTTTTCGAATTTTATTTAGAGTTTCTCAAAAATATTTGAATATAGATTTTCTTAAAAAAAATCAAAGTGTTTTTTTTTTTCATAAAATTTGTTATTTTTAATTACAGTTCTTCGCCCTCAGATTGGTATGTTTTACATACTTTTACTATAGTACGTCCTTAAGCATCTGAATTATCTGGCCATACAGGGTGTATTTTTGAAACGGGGCAGTAAGGGCAAGTACCTTAACCGTTGCAGTTACAGCAAAACGTTCTTAAAAGACCTTCCCTAACTTTTTGGGACATTTTGAACTGCATTCACAGATTTTGTAAAAAACTTACAGTTAGCAAAAAAATGCAAAAAGTTCAAATTTTTTTTTTATCCCAATCGATTCTATTTCATGTAGGGATCAAAAAACTCTATGGGACCATTTTAGCTTTCAGTACTAGGAAAGACAGAAATCGCCAAAAACATTTCCCATACATTTCGGCAACAGAAACAAATTTCTACGATGGTCTAACTTTTTGTTATGGCCAGGAAGTGGGTAGAATTGACTGTTAAGTAAATAAAAAGAATTTTTACCCTCAAATTTCGAATTTGATTCGAAAATCTGTGTGTTATTCTTAGTTTCAGCTGAGAAACTTCATGTGAGTTATTAATTAAGGATTTTCGCTAAAATGTCTTCTAATCGTGAAAAAATTGACTTATTAGAAGCGTATTTTGTCAATAATCGAAATGCGGGAGCTGCATTAGTGTGGTACCGCAATAAGTATCCGTTGCGGCATGTGCCAACAAGAAAGGTTATTACAAATCTTTTGAAAAACCTGGAATTGCAGGGTTCTTTCAAAAGAAAGCGGCAGCCTCGTGTGAACATGGACACGGAGATTGCGGTTCTAACTTATGTCGAAGCATATCCAGAGGTATCGTCCAGGCAAGTCGCCCTTGAAGTAGGTGTATCCCACTCCCTTGTGATAAAGATATGGAAGAAATACGGCTACAAGTGCTATCGATAAGGGCGCATAGTTCAAGTGTTACATCCGGGTGATGATGTTCGAAGGCTTACTTTTTGCAGATGGCTAAGAGGAAAAATAAGCAGAGATCATGAATTTTTAAATTACATACTGTGGTCAGACGAAACGAATTTTTCCAATAACGGTATGTACAACAGAAAAAATCACCACTATTGGTCCAAAGAAAATCCACTAAGAGTTACGGCAAGTCATAATCAGGTTCGCTTCTCATTCAACTGTTGGTGTGGTATAATGTCCAATCGAGTCATAATGGTGGAATTTTATGAAGGGAAACTGAATTCTACCATGTATAATGAAGTCATTTTACACCATCTTGAAAACGAGATGGACGAATGGCCCCTGTCGGAATTGCGAAAAGTTCATTTTCAACAAGATGGTGCTCCGCCACATAACAGTCACCTATCACGTTCCAATTTGAGCCGCCTATTCGGTACACAGTGGATAGGTACACATGGTCCAACACAGTGGCCACCTCGTAGCCCCGATCTAACACCACTTGATTTTTTTTTATGGGGCTTCGTGAAAATCGAGGTGTATAAGACGACGTACGCCAGTGTTCTAGAGCTCAAGGATGCATTAATGACCATTTTACGTAATATTCATCCCAGAACATTATTAGCCGCCATTCGTTCAGTGCAAAAAAGGATAGACTTATGTATTCGTGAAAATGGAAATCATTTTGAGCAATTTATTTCATAAACCAATTTCTTAAATGTTTAAATGTTTTTTTTTATTTAAAAAAGTTCAAAATTTTACCTGACCTATGAGTTTCAAGTTGATTTATCATATTTCCGTACGAAATGTATGGGAAAGGTCTTTGGCGATTTCTGTCTTTTCTAGTACTGAAAGCTAAAATGGTCCCATAGAGTTTTTTGATCCCCACATGAAATAGAATCGATTGGCATAAAAAAAAATTGAACTTTTTGCATTTTTTTTTTGCTAACTGTAAGTTTTTTACAAAATCTGTGAATGCAGTTCAAAATGTCCCAAAAAGTTAGGGAAGGTCTTTTAAGAACGTTTTGCTGTAACTGCAACGGTTAAGGTACTTGCCCTTACTGCCCCGTTTCAAAAATACACCCTGTATATTGCAAACTAACAAATAACTTCACCATTTCCGTGCACAGAGGGTGAACGAATCATGGTCGAACGTGGTGGGGCGGCCGCTAGTGGTGCACTGCTCGGCGGGAGTGGGTCGAACGGGCACTCTCGTAGCCGTGGATCTTTTACTGGAGCAACTGCGTGATACGGGGCAGGTGGCCGTGTTCAACACCGTGGCGGACCTGCGGCGGCAGAGGAACTTCCTTGTGCAGTCCTTGGTTGGTAGTAAAGACTGTGTAACTTTTCTAAAGGTTGATGTTAGGCCAACTTGTTTCTATAGAACAGTGATTGCCAACCTGGGTTCCGCGAGTATTTAAATGGGTATACGCAGTCTGGAATAAATGACCCGAAATGTATATTCCTTTCCTTACTAGGGGATCCTTGAAATTGTCTTATTTCTTATGGTATCCGCCTACTGAATAAGGTTATGATGCTGCTATAGAAAACTATTCTCGGATTGAATTTCCTTCGCGACCTCAAAAATGATGTTTAAATTAATATACGATTATAGTGTCATCTACAGTATTCGTACATTCTTTTTAATTATACACACTTATTTCAGAGACAGTACATATTCGTGTACCGAGCGCTAGTCGAGTATGCGCATTTTGGTGATACAGAAATTAACGCGTCCGAGCTTAAGCCGGCCGTGGACAAACTGCGGAACACTCCGGAAGGCGCCGACAAGTGTCTCATGGAGTACGAGTTTGAGGTGAGACGAGACTGTACTATGATTGGAATGTTTGCTTTAATATGTGATAGCGATGAAGGGAATTTTTAAAAGGGAAGCATTTACTTTGATGTAGTTTGACAAATTTAAACGTCTCTATCATCTCTGTAAAAGGAAACCGGCAGGAATCGGATTATGTGGACCCCTAGCCACTGCTGTGGTGATTTATGTATTCTACTGTTCTGATTTCTTTCTACAAAAACATGATGTAGCATGAAACTGAATATATCTGCATTAAAAAAGATCGAAATTACTCATTACTTTATATAAATCTGGATCAAATTAAGTGTTCCAAATTTGCTTTACAAAATAGAATTGCTTCTTTTGAACGAGCGTTTCCTTGTATCTAATATTTCCCAAGCGACTACAATATGGGGTTCTTCAAGAAGGGCATTCGAAGGTATCTACAGGGTCGGCAGCACGATTGTGATGCCCCTGGTGTTGCATACGTCCATAGGCCACGGTAACCACTTCCCATCAGGGGGGCCGTGTGTTTGTCTGCCACCTAAGTGGTATATTAAAAAAAATCTAATATCTTCACACTGTTCCAGTAAAAAAGTAACTTTTTTTTGTCTTCAGAAAATGTTAGTTAACCCAGTAATGGACCCTCCAAAAGCGATGGCCGCAGGTGCCGGTGAAGAATTACGCTCAAAGAATAGAAATACAGACTACCTACCGTACGATAGAAACCGCGTCATGTTGACGCCTATACCGGGGAGAGATTACTCCGCGTATATCAACGCGTCGTTTATTGAAGGTAAGCTCTCACCTCGGAGCGCCTTAGCTCAACTTTTTACTTTTTTTATTCTCGCGGCGCGTCACTTTAGTGGCGGGATGTCGCCTGGACGCGCGAGCACAATTCTCTAAGACAAAAATGACGTTATTGTACACTACATAAGGCTTATATTGTGTTACTTAAATAACCGTGGCGGGGACGTATGCCACCGCCATACGCCCCCGTCTCTTCTGTATAAACCGCGCCTAAGGAGTTAGCGGGGCCCCAAAAAACACTCCAATAAACGCAAAGTAAATGCTTGTAATACCGCGAGGAGTCTTCATTATTAGCGTACAATATGTTAATACTAAATATGTTTTTTTCAGCGTACGACAATATTGAAACGTTCATCATTACCCAAGATCCTTTACCCAATACGATATTGGACTTCTGGCGGATGGTGTCAGAACACCACGTCACCACCATTGTCATGCTAAGTGAGGTGAGTTATTACGTATTGTGTTAATAATAACTACCGGGTAAAACGGTGTGAATAGAGATCGATGGGTGAATAGAAATGAAATGGTCTGCGAAATTCTGTAGTTATGATATTATCATTCAAGTGAAGCTATCTATCTATCCATGTTATAATGAACAGACATACTAGATATCTGGTTAGATACTTAAAAATTAGTCAAAGAAATTATTTGAGAAAATCTAACAACCATTTTATTTCTATTCACCGTTTTACGGTACGTAAATTAACTGCACTCGGATTTTAAAGTTCCCAAACTCTTAGGCCCGTATTCCATGGCAACACTCAGTTGAAAATCGATTCTCACTATGACATTAGAACTGTCATCAGTGTCATCTAGAATACAATCTGTCCTCAGTACCCCTAGCACGAACAACTATCGTAATCGTATCGTAATCGGATTGGCTGCCTGCTTACTGTGAACCTGTGTGTATGTGAAGCCAGCCAATCGCAATGCTACGTTCTCTCGATACATTTACGATAGTTGTTCGTGCTAGGGGTACAGATCTAGTTATAAATCGACTGAGTAACGTTCTAGAATACGGGCTTAAGATATTATAACCAATAAACGTTTCAAATACGATCAAGTACCAAGTCTTGTCTCACGTCCATGGCCGCCCAAAACCGTGCTAAGTGGAGGAGGCGGGGTTTAGTCGCATAACGTCCCATTCGCAAAATGTCCCACGTAAAAAGAACGTCCTATTCGCAAAACGTCCCATTCGCACAATGTCCCATTCTCAAATTGTCCCATGTATAGTGAAAAAATGTAAAAACAATTTTAAATATATTATAATAATTGTATAAATAATCATCTTCTTATTTCAATTATTAAAAATAAAAATATTCGACTGCTGTCTAAAAGATCTAAATAAGTTTGATTGCAGGCGGTACCTATCTCCTTTGCGAATGGGACGTTTTTTTTACGTGGGACATTTTGCGAATGGGACGTTATGCGACTAAACCGGAGGCGGACCCTGAGCTCTGAGTACACTTTGGCCTCGGATGCAATCAGGAAAATACTTCTCCATGATGATGATGATGACTTTTGGACTTGATTGTAACTGAAAGGAAACATCGATTGGTTGGTTGAACGCTCACTTTTTGATTATGGCACAGAATTGAGCTCTAAATTGAGAGGCTTGTAGCTAAATGGTAACTGAATAGAACATTGCTAGGTTTTTATGCTTGCTACTAGTAATTGTTTTTCAGCTTGGCGAAGGAAAATGTCCGCGGTATTGGGACGACGGCACGGCGGAGTATGAACACATTTCCGTTCATTACGAAGAGAGTGAATCTTGTCCTTATTACACGAGGCGACAGTTCAGGGTGGTCAACGAAAAGGTTAGCATAATGATATATTAACCTATTTCCTCATACACTTATAAGTAAGGTTCAACTATTAAGATTTCGAAATTAAAATAATATATTTTTTTGAGATAGTTCAGTGAGATGGCCAGCAGAATCAGCGCCATTGTACGAATTCAATGGCAAAATTAAAGATTTTTTTGATAGTTCTAGACTATACTTTTGTTGACTTTGTACTAATCACTTACTTTTGAAACTTTGTCACAACAGACAATCTGGAGACATATCTGGATACTTTTGAGCGCCGACTGTACAGGTCTAAGCAAAATTCTTGAACAAACGTCAGTAATTGAAAGCAATTTTTAGGCAATTAGTATGCTATCTATTCAAATGCAAGATGGTTATACAGGAGACTTTGGAGCACTCAAGGCTTGACTCGGTAGCTCAGTTGTCCGAGCATTTCCCCTGTAAGGGACTGGTTGCGGGTTCAAGTCCCGCCTAAGTTGTTTCTCTTTTTCCTATCCTAATCTAAACGTTAGAAACTTCGCTTAGAAACTAAAAAAACCAATGAAGCGACTGATGAACCAATCACAGGAGCCCGTACACTGTTTTTTATGTGCCCAAAATCCCACGATTAAAGGAGGTGGAGGTCATGTCGGACTCAAACTGTCACCCCTCCAGGCCTGCGCTCATGGGGGACGGAGGTCGTGAGCCCCCTTGCTCCCGCTTTCGCTCCCGTCTCCCACGCCGGGCACTCGGTGAGCGTGTGCAGCCCCGAGTCCCCGCGTCACCGTGATGACACTCGGGCGTTGCGTCTATTATCCGATTGAAGCTTCCGTGCTCGGTGATCATCTATGTCAGCCGGTACAAGGGGCTGCCGTGTGACCTCTCTAGCCACTCCCCCATGATGAGACTTACCGTCGCCACTACGGCGTGCCCTGCACTTGGTCACCCAGGTCTTCGCCTGGAGCCGCGATTCCTCGGCCCGAATTTCTTCAGGCCCAGGATCGTGTCACCGCTCCCGCGCCCTCTTGCGGAACAATATAGCTCCGCAAGGAATTCCGCTACCAGGATCCATGGTGGCTTTCTGGCAAGGAGACTCGCCGCGTCAAAGGATATCGAGCGGTACCCCCTGATCACTCTGTAGGCCATCTTCTGCTACGGAGCACGCAGCAGGTACGTATGCCTCTCCTCCAGGGGCCCGTACCCCTGTGATTGGTTGAAAGTAATATACGGTTTGTTGCCTGACATTTACCACCAAAGAGACCTAAAAAACAGCGCAGCTAGAGTACATTGTTAAGAAGTTTGCCATTGCTCATTATGTATACGTGTGTGTTGTTGGCAGAATGGCGACAGCTCGTACGTGCGCCAGCTGCAGTACCAGGGCTGGCCGACGGCGCGCGGCCACGTGCCCGAGGTGACGCGCGGCCTGGCCGAGCTGGCCGACGCGGCCGGCGCGCACCAGCTGGCCGACACGCCCGGGACCATGCTCGTGCACTGCCAGTATGTATAGCTCCTCTGTAGAACGGCCACAGCTCGTACGTGCGCCAGCTGCAGTACCAGGGCTGGCCGACGGCGCGCGGCCACGTGCCCGAGGTGACGCGCGGCCTGGCCGAGCTGGCCGACGCGGCCGGCGCGCACCAGCTGGCCGACACGCCCGGGACCATGCTCGTGCACTGCCAGTATGTATAGCTCCTCTGTAGAACGGCCACAGCTCGTACGTGCGCCAGCTGCAGTACCAGGGCTGGCCGACGGCGCGCGGCCACGTGCCCGAGGTGACGCGCGGCCTGGCCGAGCTGGCCGACGCGGCCGGCGCGCACCAGCTGGCCGACACGCCCGGGACCATGCTCGTGCACTGCCAGTATGTATAGCTCCTCTGTAGAACGGCCACAGCTCGTACGTGCGCCAGCTGCAGTACCAGGGCTGGCCGACGGCGCGCGGCCACGTGCCCGAGGTGACGCGCGGCCTGGCCGAGCTGGCCGACGCGGCCGGCGCGCACCAGCTGGCCGACACGCCCGGGACCATGCTCGTGCACTGCCAGTATGTATAGCTCCTCTGTAGAACGGCCACAGCTCGTACGTGCGCCAGCTGCAGTACCAGGGCTGGCCGACGGCGCGCGGCCACGTGCCCGAGGTGACGCGCGGCCTGGCCGAGCTGGCCGACGCGGCCGGCGCGCACCAGCTGGCCGACACGCCCGGGACCATGCTCGTGCACTGCCAGTATGTATAGCTCCTCTGTAGAACGGCCACAGCTCGTACGTGCGCCAGCTGCAGTACCAGGGCTGGCCGACGGCGCGCGGCCACGTGCCCGAGGTGACGCGCGGCCTGGCCGAGCTGGCCGACGCGGCCGGCGCGCACCAGCTGGCCGACACGCCCGGGACCATGCTCGTGCACTGCCAGTATGTATAGCTCCTCTGTAGAACGGCCACAGCTCGTACGTGCGCCAGCTGCAGTACCAGGGCTGGCCGACGGCGCGCGGCCACGTGCCCGAGGTGACGCGCGGCCTGGCCGAGCTGGCCGACGCGGCCGGCGCGCACCAGCTGGCCGACACGCCCGGGACCATGCTCGTGCACTGCCAGTATGTATAGCTCCTCTGTAGAACGGCCACAGCTCGTACGTGCGCCAGCTGCAGTACCAGGGCTGGCCGATGAAGTTCAGCCGCACCACAGTTCGACTGGAAAGCCGATCCGAACTGAGTTGGGAAAAGCTCAGAGAATGAAGGAATATTGTTCTTTTTTTTAAATACAATGATACCGTTTTAGTATTTATCAAAATTGGGCTCGAATAGGTTTTAGCGTTTTTCACTATTCATCAAAGTTTTGGGTTTGCCATCCCATCTACTACGCTACGTGCTTGTGCGCAGGTTCGGCACGGAGCGCTCGCCGCTGTTCGTGGCGTTGTGCGGCCTCATCAAGCAGCTGCGCACCGAGCGGCGCGTGGACGTGGGCGGCGTGGCACGCACCCTGCGCGCGCAGCGGGCGCGTACCATTGACACATTCGTAAGCGAGCTTTCTTTCACTCACTCACTCAGACACTCACTCACTCATTCAGTCACTCACTTACTCACTCACTCGCTCAATGATTCACCCACTCCTCATCAGTTCGCACCCATTTATCTCCTGACACACCCACCTACGATTCTATTCACAAACCCACTCACTCATTTATTTACCTACCCACTCCCTCATCTATTCACATACCGACTCACCTATTCATTTACTTCACCCATCCAGTCACATTAATCACTCACACACACTTCATTTCCATAACTTTCTGTTTTACACAAATACAAATTTTAGTACATGATATATTTTCTTAATTATTATTTCATGTTTCACAGTTACAATACGAATTCCTGTACCGTGCCATACTAAACTACGCGGAACTACACAACCTGTTAGAAGACAGTTAAACCTATCACTAGCTGTAGAAGTCCCAACACTACACGCCTTTAAAAAAGGTCTTGTGAATATTCCAAATAAATGTATGTATTGACCTATAATTACTTATAAACCAGCTCCAAGATAACGCATTCCTTATCTTTGTATGTACTTCAAAGATGGACAGTATGTATTAAGAGCTGTCGTCTTAAGAAACTATACAAATGGTTGATATCATATTTAATGTTGTATGATCGCCCAATTGATGTTTTGTACAAAGCAAGTTAGAATGCTTCTGCATGAGATATTTCAAAGATAATTTGTTTTACCGTTAGTTAGAACAGGTTGATGATACGAAAACTTTCTTAGAACCGACGTAGTTTTCTATAATTCCATAACAAAATTATGATGTAGAAATCTATAATCAATTTATAATTTTCATGCAGAAGCAGTACTCAAACTTGCTCTGCAAATGCGAATACAAAACTATACTTTTATAAGCATACAATGGGCAGACAGACGGACAATTTCCGTGCTATGAGGGAATATTTTATTCAATGCATCATCTAAAGTTTAAAAAAAATATTTGATGACATTAGAAAATATCGTGGCAAATGTACTAGCCACCTTTTCTTTAAAAATAAATAAAAGAAAAATGTCCAACTGATTGTTTACTCGTTCTTTTTATTGCTGATTCTATATTCAGTTATATGAAAAAGCTTTTGATTTATTGTTAGAGAAATTAAATAAATGCAGTGTATCTTATGCACAATCTCATGGACTTAAAAGGCCTACATTCCCTAGGGAACATTATTTCCGGGAAAAATACGGGCCGTATCCAACCATATACATATATCTACATTTAAGTGTAATTTTAAGTATACATTTTGTATATTTGGTGTAATTTATATAGCTCTCTGTTGAGTAACACTTGGTTTATTAAAATCATTGATGATACACGCAATCGTATCAATGTTGACATCAGTTTGACGGACCAAATAAAAATTAGCTTGATTGAAAATGTCCACATAAAAGAATCATTATTTAATATAAAATGAATAAATGTATTAAAATTTCTCACACATAAATTAAAGTATTAATATAACGAATTATGATATGTGCTAAAATTATAGAATGATGCCTCTTTTATAGAGGCGAAGTGACAAAAGAAAGAAATAAGTTATTCGACATGAGATCTTTGGACATTTTAAATCAAACCCACATTTCATTTGGACATTTACAACCAACTGCCTTTTTTTAATGATTTCACGATCATGAAATTTTTATTTAAATTATTATTACTTTAGTCCGTTATTATATATTTAAGAAAACAATTTGTTTAAACATAGTTTGAAACTATTCTTACTGCTCAGTGCAGGTGCTTTTATACACTTTGGACAAGTTATATCTTGCTTACGAATTTATATATTTAATTTATTCGCTTTGTTAGCATAGAAGTTATAATGAAAGAACATTTAATGCGATATTAGGTATTATAATTATTAATGTAATGTTTGAAGTTGCATTATTGTGTAATGTTGTAACGACAATATATAAATATAATCATAAACATACGTTTTAAATGTTGTGGTGATTTCAATGTACTAAGGTTATATTTCTGTGTCATTCGCATCTAGTTCCAAATCGTGAACATTTTTAGCTGTTGCCATTATCTCTAAATATTACAATACTTGATTATCTCTAATTATTGGAAATTGCAATATTTGATTAGTTTTCATTTTTGCAATATTTGCCTACGTAAAATAGTGCATGGTTGGTTACGACAAATTAAAACATTTAATTTTACCTATTTCCAGCAAAAACGTTTAAGTAAGTACTTTTTAATTAATCAAAAGACTGTACAAAACTCATAGTGAAAGTATCCTTATACCGATTTTTCAGTAACTTCTATGCTTTAAAAGCTATTTATAGTTTTTGGAAGGTAAAAGAACCTCTGTAAGTTTTATAATCTATGTACAAAAGATCACCTTTTGTATGTCAACGTTATTTTTTAAATACAATTAGTATTAGGTGTATTAGCTTACGCTTGACTATTTCCCGCTGAGAAGGAACCGCAATTTATGTAAGTAAGTAGATCTTTTGTAAGTACTCGCGCATTTATTAAGTTTTCTGAAATATTTTTAGCTTTGACATTCTTCGAGTTATGTTTAAACTATTGCGCTTGCATTAATTTCGAATAATTCAGACTAAGACGTATGTATAATTTAGGATAAAATATTATATTAAGTATATTATTATTTCAAACTACGGTATTAAAAAGATAATTAAGAATTTGGGCAATAAAGGAAAATATTTCAGAAAACTTATATTTGCTACATTTTTACACAGCCCCTAGTGTTAGATCTTTTTATTATGTCTAAGTATATAATATAGTTATTGTAATTAGTTTTTGGTATTAAAACATACCAAATTGAAATCGTGTCCAAAGAATGAAGAGTAGGCGTTAAAAATATCATGGAGTAAATGAAAAATTCTACGTATTTATTTTGATAAATAAAGAGGCCATATTTTACTGCATTTTAAAACAGTTTTAAGTTATTTATGTATATTAATGCAAATATTTTGGTGTAAAAAGGTTTTTTAAAAACCTCTCATAAAAAAGCAATTACTAAAACTGTTGAGAAATCCCGAAGTTAGCACAAATTTTTAATAAAATTAGTGTGTGTGATAGTTGCATTGTGAGCGTATGTAAATACTCTTTTGTATGTTTATAGCGAAGTGGAGATGTTATTGTATGGCTGTGTTGCATTTATGTAAACCGTGTAATGGAAATTTATGATGAATATGATAAGTTTATTGCACAGGCTTTTGTCCGCCACGCTTACCCGCATACCTTTTAGACTATACGTTTTTGATCATCAAAAGGTTAAGCATTTTTGTGTGATACTTTGGCAAACAAACACATAATTACAGGTCGTAATTATGTTTTTGTTTCGTCCTAGATGAGTTATGAATGAAGCACTAAAACAAATTCCTGTTCATTTTTTATTTAAAGTTGGAGATATAGTCTCATTTAACAGAATCTCCTATACGCAAAACGTCTTATTTGCATGATGTGCCATACATACTACATACCATTACATACATAACTCCAAGTATATTATTTTATTGTACACGAGGTACAAAAAATATTGTATGTGTCTAGTCATGTTTGTTCCTATTTCATGATTAATTCCTTAAATAGATTGTAATGAAATTTGGCAAATAGCATGGGACCAACCATGAGCCTCATACCAGCTCCAAGTAATTAAAAATAAGAAAAGACTATACGTTACGTGTATAGCGTTGTCATTATCTTAATTTTATTATGACGTCATAATACAGTGCAAGTAGACAGCCATGAGAAAGACATGGCTGTTATCAGAACCAAGTCGCGGACAAAACTACCTTTTACATAAACGCAACAGAGTCTTACCGTCACCCGCACAGTTCCCAACATTTTTGAAGTATTTACTATATTAATTTTGTTTTTACTTTCGACAAATTCGTGGGCGACGTAGATTTACGTGCGACACGTGACTGTCGACCTAATTGTAACTATCATAAGGTGTATAATTAGATTTTGTATGAGATAAACGAAATATACAAATATGTTGGTGTTAAGTGTGATTGTAATATATTATGATAGTGCAGCTGTGATGTTCACTTTGATTTGAGGGCTCCGATTCTTATAATGTGGTGAAAAAACAAAGTGCATTTTGAACCTAGGACCTCTTAAGCGTAAGGCAGACTCCCTAACCACTTTAACGCTCACACACTTGATGCACTAAAGATAGATACGCATTACGCATCTGAGTCGTCTATTGATACTCTTTTTTTGTCTCGCTCGCTCTTGTTCGTAGGGTAGTGGAAAATAATCATCAAATCACCAATGAATAATCTTATAGTCCTCAAGGAGCATTGTGATAATACAAACATTGTTGCATATACATACATAAAAAAAACATCCGATTTGAGCACCTCATCCTTTTTTAGAAGTCGGTTAAAATCAAAATTATAGTCAGTCGAAATCAACTGTTAAAATACTTGAAGAGTATCGAAGCGTATGAGCTAATATTAACCAACAGAGCCTCGTGTGCAACCCTTACTCTAAAAGAAGCATTGTCCCTAGCAAGTCATATGGACATCACTGCTGTTTACATTGTCCACTAATATATCAAGAGCGTACGATGAAGGATGTAGCTGCCGATGACAACTCGGTTGACTGAGACGAACGGGGATAGTTCATTGTGTACAACAACATTTTTGTGTACAGTCTGCAAAGAAGTGCAACCATATTTCCTTTGTCGACTGTACATGTGTAATTTTGTGCACTTGTGAGTACACATGATGGCATCATGTATTCTTACACGAGTTGATAGTGTACAAACAACATTTTCATATACATGTGTGAATGTAAGAACACAAATTGTTAACATCATGGAATCTTACAGATGCTAAAATGTGTTCGTACACATAAAAATCTGCTATTAAACAGTACTGTACCGTTATTCGAAGCTTATTATATATGAGAGTAGCGTTCATTTCCTTTCGACTTGTTGCGCACTTCCGCCTGCGTGTCAAACGCCCTCATCGGCCAATCACGGGCTTTCGTGCCCTTTTTTAGTTCTCTCTAGCGCCACCAGAGGCAGTGAGTTGCATAACTCAGCTTGTCTTTTCATTGGCGTTTTAATTTCCGCCCGAGGCGGTCATAAAGAGCATCACACGTGCGGAGAACCGTCTCAAGTACTAGTTGCGAGCTGCCACGTGCAGTTTAAAATATTTTTATCAAAAATCATCAGCATTTTTGTTAAAATCGACAAAATCGTAAGTGAACTTAAACAAGCGATCAGCAAAATCGTAAGTGAATTTAAATAAGCGATCAACAAAATCGTAAGTACTCTAAAGTTATTTAAGCTTGTAGTGGTTTTGGCCGATAAAAATAACGGTTTTACCGTTCGTTATTTTTGTCCAACAGTGACAGTGTTTTACGTAATTATTTTCGATTACCCTCGAGGTTGAGTACAAAATTATTTAGACCTATCATTAATAAATGTTTTTCTAATTACTGGAACGGTCACATACTGCCCCACCTACCCTCGTCTTTAATAACATACGAGGTTTTTTAATAAGATATTTCTAACGGAATTTTTCCGTTAGAATTGTGAGTTTAAGGATGAATGACGATACGCCTGCGTGTCTGAATCCGAGTGGAACGTCGTCGAAGCAGGAAAAGCGTGATCGGACCGGATCTAAGCGTAAAAAGAGGAGGGTATCAAGATCGAGCTCCTCCAGTAGTTCATCGTCTTCCTCCAGCGACAGCTCCTCATCATCCTCAAGTGATGGCCGTAAGAAATCAAAGAAACGCAAGCGTAATCTCCGCCAAAATCGTAAGTTGAACCAACTTATTAATGTAGTACAAGAAATTCAAAATAAAATGGCACAGACTGCTAATGTCGAAGCACCTCATTATAATTGCAACGATGAATCTTTGGTCGATCACAATTTTAGTGGAGATCTTTTTGGGTCTGAGGTGGATTCGCTACACGCTGGTGACATTGAGCCTATAGGTGACGGGAGTGCCACAGCGCCTGATTTTAATCTAACGCTCAACACTAAAATTAAGGAACCGTCCATCCCACAAGCATCTGATAAAGCCCTTCAGGAGCTGAAAGATTTACAGCGTTTGGGCAATACTGATTGGTCTAACGTACGTTATTCCGACGTGCAAAAACTATATCTGCGCACGCCAGGCTTTACAAATTTAGATCCCAATGAGGAAGTTAGACGGTACGATAGTTCCAAACACACACTAAAGATGGAGAAGTCATTCGCTAGTATTACCTTTGCGTTATTAAGACAGCGTGAAGCTCTTGAAAATGATATGAAAAACTTCTTGTCCTGGGCTCAATCGACAAATGAATTGATTTTTGCAAACATTCAAGCAAAAATTAACGAGATCTTTTCAGGTGGAGATTATAACAAAATTTCAGGAGATGCATTGCAGTTGGTATGTGGCCACCGCGCTGAGCTTATACAGCACAGAAGAGAGAGCGTCCTCTCATCAGTGAAGGACCCTGTACATAAATCCATTCTAAGGAAAATACCACCGTCGTGTTCCACACTTTTTGAATCCGATAAATTTAGCTCGGCCTTGGAGAAAGCTGGCGGCGTAAATAAAGCTTTTTGGCCAAAAGAAAAGGATCGCTTTCCTGCACCGCAGAACGATCCAAGCAGGTCTGCTCAGCCCCTTTTTAAAAAATCTGGAAACTACAATTTGCAACAACAACAACGTGTGCGCTTTCAGCCCAAACAAAATGCAGCCTCCGGCTCCTCATATGGTAAAAGGGGAAAACAGCAGCAGGGAAGGGCTGAACCTGCACGGAAAAGACCTCGGACAAGCTCCCCCTCTTCCCACCGGGAGAGGAGAGATCAAAGCAAGAGGAAGTATTGACTATCCACATACTTTTCGAGCCGGACGATTACACCAGTTTTACAATCTGTGGGAGAGTCTGGGGGCGCCGCCCTACATTCTCAAAATAATATCGGGTTACCGTATTCCGTTCAAAATAAAACCACCTTTACGGATGCCAAACTATGCACTCCAAATGAAATATTCACCAGAAATGGAGCAAGCAATTACCAAAATGCTGTCGCAAGGCATATTAGAGGAAGCGGTACACTCTCCCAGTTTTATCTCAACGATTTTTCTCCGGCCAAAAATCGACGGCACCTTAAGACCGATATTCAACCTAAGAAACTTAAATCTTTTTCTACGCACGGACAGATTCCGGTTGGTAAATGTTCATCAAGTTCCAGATTTCCTCCAGGCATACGACTGGATGGTGAAAATCGACTTGCATCAAGCATACTTCCATGTACCAGTTGCAAAATGCCACAGACGATTCCTAAGGCTGATTTACGACGGGAAACTACTCGAGATGACCTGCCTGCCCTTCGGGCTCAGCACAGCACCGAAAATCTTCGCGTCCATAACAAACTGGATAGCGAGTTGTCTGAGAATGCGTGGGATCCGAGTTCTTGTTTACCTCGACGACTTCTTCTTGGTAAATCAAGACCCAGTCAAACTCCAAGATCATGTAAACATCACAACACAGTTGCTAACAAACCTGGGCTGGGTGATAAACACAGAGAAGTCGACGTTCTCACCACAAAGTACCCTAGAGTTCTTAGGAGTGATATGGGATCCCTGGCAGAATCACAAATACCTACCAGAACGACTATCGTCAAAACTGCTGTCTCTCATCGTAAGAATGAAAGACAAAAGCAAGACAACTTTGAAAGATCTGCAAACACTACTAGGTCTCATGAACTTTGCCAGCTTCGTTGTCAAGAGAGGTCGTCTTCAACACCGTGCTTTACAAGCGCTGACCAACCGCCTTATAAAACAAGAATCCCCAGCGGCAGTTGCCTTACCTGCATCTTGCATAGAAGAGATGAAATGGTGGCAACACAATGTAAGAACCAAGTCGCTAATTCACAGTCCTCAGCCATCGCACTACCTAACGACAGACGCAAGCGACGAAGGATGGGGAGCGGTCATAGACAATGCCACCCTTCAAGGAACTTGGACTCCTGCTCAGCAAAATCTCCACTGCAACCAAAAGGAGATGATAGCAATATTAAACGTACTGCAGCAGAAAGGTCGGTCACTGGCATCGAGTACCGTACTGATCCAGAGCGACAATCGAACTGTAGTGGCATATCTAAGAAACGAGGGCGGCACCAGATCGTCAGCACTTACCCGCCTGACAATAGAAGTTTTCGCTATCCTAGATCAGCACAATATCCACATGACAATCCATTATGTTCCAGGCAAATACAACACCCTGGCGGACCAGCTGTCTCGAAACAAGCCTTACTCGGAATGGCACCTACTACCGAAGTTGACCGAAATAGTTTTCAGGAAATGGGGAGTTCCTACAATCGACCTGTTTGCGTCACAGCAAGCCCACGTGGTCTCGAACTACTGCACACTGGACAGGAGGGATCAGAAAGCAATTCTTTGCGATGCCCTGAGCCTGAAATGGAATTTCCCGATTGCGTGGGTGTTCCCTCCCCCGCACCTGATTCCGAAAGTATTAGCTCTCCTGAACGAGGCCACGGGCGTCTACTTAGTGGTAGCTCCGCGTTGGAAAAACGCGTACTGGAGACCAGACCTCAAGAGCCGAGCGATGAACCCACCATTCACAATCAGGAACTTAGAAAAAGTCCTTATAGACGTATCGACCGGTCGCCCGCCGCCACAAGTAGCAGAGATGACGTTGGAGATATGGAGATGTGGGGGTGGCAAAGGCAGATAAAAGGCTGGTCAAAGGAGCAGATTGCTCTTCTAAGATCAAGCTGGCGTAAATCAACTCTTAAAACGTACAAACCTGCATGGTCTCGTTGGCTGTCCTGGGCAAAGCAGCAAAATGTAGACCCTTTCAATCCTAAGGGCTCTCACCTTGCAAAATTTCTCGCTGACCTACACCAAAAAGAAGGATTATCTTTAAGCACTATTTTAGTGCATAAATCCGTAGTTGCTACCTTTGCAAACCCATTTAATCAAGAAAATCTAAGTTCAAATATTCTTGTCAAACAAATTTTAAAATCGATAGCTTTAGCTAAGCCCAAGCCAGTAAAAGCTCCTATATGGGACATAGATATTATAATTAAGTATTTAGAGTCGAGAGATCCCAACACGACGAGTTTGTTCGAAACCTCTAAATGTACTGCTACACTCTTGCTGCTTTGCTCGGGAAGACGCGTCCACGATCTGACCTTACTCAGCGTATCTGCAGATCATTTTATAGTGGAAGTCAGTTCTATTATTTTAAAACCTATATTCGGATCTAAGACGGACACCATCCAGCATCAACAGTCGGCTTGGAAGATTTTGTCAAATTCCGGTAACCTTTCAATTTGTCCAGTACATTGGGTGAAACATTTAATTAAATTATCAGAATTGCGGCGAGAGGAAGCTAAAGCAGACAATTTGTTCCTCACGGTCACGGGGAGGCCAAGACCGGCGTCTCGGACTATTATTGGCGGTTGGATAAAGAAATTATTAAATGAAGCTGGTATAGAGGCTACAGCGGGAAGTATTCGCTCTGCGGTAGCTTCAAAAAGATGGGTTGAGAATTGTCAACTTGATGATATCCTGGCTAAGGCGAATTGGAAATCGGCCAACACTTTCACAAAATTTTACAGGAGAGAAATCCAAGTAACTCCTAGCAACTCTACATCTAATAGCATTTCTTCTAAATTTGTCCCAATAAATGATTAGTATTGATCTAAAGCGCGCCACTAAGCCTATTGTTAATTTATTACTTATTATGTTGATTGTCTTCAAATGCCTTGGAACATATGCTTCTGTTTTTGGGCTGATTAAATAAAATAAAACTTGTGCAAATTCTGTCTTTATTACTTTATAAAACACATATAAGTATTTTAAGTGCTAAAGGCTTCGCCAAAAGTCACATTGGCGTTCTCTAGCTTCACCAGGCGATAATAAACACATCTCTCATATATAATAAGCTTCGAATAACGGTACAGTACTGTTTAATAGAGACGTTTTACCTGAAAATAAAACGTTTATTAAACATACTTACCTTATTCGAAGCTTACATTTTATTGCTGC
This sequence comes from Eilema caniola, assembly GCA_949126895.1. Classification (NCBI taxonomy): domain Eukaryota; kingdom Metazoa; phylum Arthropoda; class Insecta; order Lepidoptera; family Erebidae; genus Eilema; species Eilema caniola. The sequence continues at coordinate 6,047,453 of OX421488.1, read as the reverse complement.
CTGGTCTCAATAAACGCAATGAAAAGACAAGCTGAGTTATGCAACTCACTGCCTCTGGTGGCGCTAGAGAGAACTAAAAAAGGGCACGAAAGCCCGTGATTGGCCGATGAGGGCGTTTGACACGCAGGCGGAAGTGCGCAACAAGTCGAAAGGAAATGAACGCTACTCTCATATATAATAAGCTTCGAATAAGGTAAGTATGTTTAATAAACGTTTTATTTTCAGGTAAAACGTCTCTATTAACTTGCGGATTTAATGTGTCAAAGCAAATTGATACAACATTTGCCGTTAATAGAGCGTAAATGACTAGTTCAGACTAGAAGTACAAAATCTTTGTAAGTCCTAATTGTGCATTGTGAACTATCCATGAATCTAGTATTGTATTATGGGGCTTGCGAGGTATTCCAAATAAACACTAACAGTGTCGTGAATATTGTCATTTTATTGTTGTTATAGAGACACACCCGATAAGAAGTGTAAGTACAGTCGCAATCAGTATCAGCTGAACGCATTCCAAGTTACCGACCACCTTAGATCTAAAACTATATATAAAATACTGAAGCGTACAAAAAAGTGTTCAGCGAGTTCTAATGGCAACTGTACACAGAGTATAAAATTTAGAGGAAGCTCAGTGTATACCACTAGTGCGCCACGCCACAATATTGTACAAATGCCCAATGTCTGACAAGCATATTCAAACTAAAAGATGCCTTACTGCGTGGTTTTAAGTCTTCATTTAGAAAACTTCACTGGTCTATTCCTCTTTATTTTAGATTCTGCGGGTAGTCGGAAACAATATTATTACTTGTCTACAATAAATGCACAAAAACGCGTGACGTAACAATTAAGTGTAAGTATTAATATATACCACCAATATATTACTTTTGTACATAGTGCTACCACCAATGGTACTCAGTAGTGCCACTACAGAGTATAATTGGTGACACCCGTGGTACTCATTCTTCAATTGCTATATCTTAGAGCTATTACGCACTGTCGATTAAAACAAGTCGCTCGAGCGACTGGTGAGTAGGTGCACACAGTACAGAATATGATTTCCTTCTCCATGGTAGACATCTATTTGAACTAATGAAAGCAACAGTCGCTGGCGACTAGTTGACAGTCCGTAATGGGCCTTAAAGTTCTAAAAAGTCTGACATTGCGAAGTATTAAATATCAAAATCCACGTTCACGCATTTTCCTCCTAAAAGTGATCTCTCTATTCGTTGTGTTCAATAATATTAAGTTTTTTCTTTTTGAAGTTTGTTTTACTGGAGTGTAAGCAAGCCCCGAGCGCGACTGAACGGTATGTTTTAGCTTCTTTTTATAAATAGTAAGGAAAAGCCGTAGAAATGTTATTATTTTTTAAAACAAAAGTAGATAGTAAGGTAGGCTAGGTGATTATCTGGTGCGACGCGGCGATTGATACGTGTAGCTTATAAAAATGTGACATAAAAAGCCAGCAAAGGCCAGTCGGACTCGCAACACGAAGGGAACTCTTACCTTTTTTTAGTATTTATTGTTATAGCGGCAACAGAAATACCTACATACATCCGTAAAAAAATTAATTGTCAAGCTATCACGGTTCTCTGGTGACAGAAAGACAGCAAAGTCTTAGTAATAGGGTCCGTTTTTACCTTTTGGGTACGGAATCCCTTAAAACAAACTATACTTAAAACAACCAATTAAAGGTGAATACACAATCTCTCAAAATTCTTGGAATCACGTCGTCTATTTCATTCTGTTGGCTTACCATGACGTGTAAAAGCGTATGTGTTCTTAGTGAGAGAGAGGGATATAGCTATATAGGCTGTAATAAAGGCTATTCGTATCACTCTACGGGTCAAAAAGCCTCATTTTGGGGTGTTAAATTTATAATTGTGTAACATATATATGTACCATCTCAGACCGCTTTCAATTAGTGTAATATTGAGCTTTGTATCTTAAAAGCAGTACTTGTTTAAGAATCAAAATTTATTATACAATTATATTTAGAAGAATCAACATGATGTGGTTCAATAAAATATATTGTACATTACTTACATATCCCAGTTAACCTGTTTGAAAAGTCTGGCAATTTAAAGGTACATTTATGATAGGCCATGGCATGTTAATTTTTATAAATATAATTGTATATCAAGGAATTTGAAAGCTCATAAGGTTACAAGAGGCATTCTGTTGAAAACTTATTTTATCGAATTAAGAAATATAGAACCTTTACATGGAAACTAAATTATATAGAAACAATTTTTTTAATGAATATTAGTTACCGAATTTACTAATATTCCCTCTAACCCCTCCAACTAAGCTAAATTGCTTGTGCTAGGAGTGGGTTCACGTCGGTAGTGTAAAGGCCAGGATTCGAACCCGAGACCTCTCGATCGTAAGGCCGACTCCTTAACCTCTAAGCTGCCATTATATTTATATAAACCAGAAGCAGATATATGAAGTATCATACTTCTATCTTCAACGTGAATAACTTTCCATATAAATTAGTCAGTCGCTTGGGTCAAACAATTTTTACAACTGTTTGACCCATTGATTTATATATAACAATCAAATCTTGTAGTGTTATTTATTATTAACATTTTGCAGTTTGCTTTAGATTTTGGTGGCCTCTTCTAACCTGTGCCCTACAATCTCCAACAAATGCCTCTTGTCATTGTTTTATGATAAAACAATATTATGTTACAATTGCAATATAATACATTGTTCTAATATCAAATCTCTTCAAATACCCGCAAATGGTAATTAATATTTTCATAAAAAATGTTCCATTGTTTATAAATGAAAAATTAATACTTAATCAAAATTATTTTTAAAAATTGTAAACCAAATTTGCATGCATAAGGCTAAATGAGTTTGTTTTTGATGTAAATATAATAATTAAGCCAAAAACGCCCTTTGTACCAGTTTTTCTATTGTATTTAGGATTTTTATTTAATTCTAATAGAAACTTAAGCATTGGCGGTTGTAAAACTTGAGTATAATTATTTTAATTTTTGTTTTTATTTTTGTAAATAGATAAGCAAGTCATGTAATACAATATTTTTGAAAATATACCAATATTTAGAAATTATTCGTATTATTATATTAACCAGTTTCTCTCCTCTGTCAAATGCTTGGCCTTCGCCTCGCACGAGGAGTCTACAGCATCGGAACGCTAGTACCTATAATACTATAGTAAAACCAAAAATTCCATGAACTGAAGGAGGCCCCCACGTTTTTTGATTTGCAATAAAACGGTATGCTTTTGATAGTGGTAGCTGTAGTTACTATTTTTGTTGGTTTATATTATCTGTGGTTTTACTATACTACGTTTGTCCCCAACGAGTAACACCCGCAACTGTCACACTGTTGTTATTAATAACGGCCACATAATGAGAGAGCGCTTTAACATATCTAACGCAGGCGTTTGCGTAGCTCGTCCACTTTGCATAGGGTCGTCAGGTGTCCGGACAAAACCGGCCATAGGCTTTTTGATTGCGCGTCCAGCCAAAATGTATGGTGTTCGGCCCGACGAGCTTTTGTTAGGCTTTTCGCAACCGACAACACAACACATCTGCATTATAACACGAACTTGTACAATCGCTTCTTGTAAGAATTTAAAAATGTTGATGATTGTTTATGTAGAATTTCATTAGAATTTAACTTTTTACAAGATTTTATTTAGTTTCACCTGTCCCGATGTTTGTAATCAAATCTTGTAAATTAAATTTGACCCACTTCCTGGATACCGATTGAGCTGCAATTTTGCATACATGTATTGTTTAAATCGCGTGACAATGCAATATTATGACATGGTGCGATTCCTATGGCCACCATCTAACTCAATCTTCAGACACTGGTTAACATCTACGTAGCACTAAAGTACTCGTTAAGACGAATCAAACTAGCCCATACTCGATGGGGCTATGTCATTTAATTTTAAGTTCCTATGGCCATCTTCCAGCTCCATCATCAAGCCCTGGTTAACATTTAGTATTTAACTAAGACTCGATGGGGTTCGTCATTTCTTTTCTGAGTTCCTATGACTACTTTCCAACTTCATCAACAGTTCAGACCCTGGTAACCATCTAAAAATAAAGTACTCACTAAGACGAATTCAACGAGCCGAAACGCAATGGGATTGTATCGTTTCATTACGAAGCTCCTATGATCACCTATGATCGCTCCATCATCAGAACCTGGTTAACATTGAAAGAGAAACCAGTCGTCAAGACGATTCAAATGAGCCCAAACTTGATGAGGTCGTGTCGTTTGACTGTGAAGTTCCCTTGGTCATCTTCCTCCTCCATCATCATTAGACCAGCTCGATATTAATGCAATGCCATCCAAACTACACGTATACCTATGCAGAATTTTATCAAAATCGATAGGAGGATATCTGCTTTAAAATCGAGTTGCTCCGATCAAATTACATACATTCAGTGCAAGTTAGTAAAAAGTTAAAAACGTATCAGAGTGGCCGGACATTCGGGTAAAAAGGCCGGCCCTTTTTACCCGAATGTCCGGCCAAACTAGCTGGTGGGTCCAGCTATTAGGTTTGGTGACCTGGAAACCCTAAGTCTTTGTTTTTATTTTTTAGCGACTCATACTAGCCCTAGTATGAGTCGCTAAAAAATAAAGAGTTAACGTGTAATCAACAATGTAAGCTTTTTTGAGGCAAAATAATACAAACTAACTTATCTGCGGAATTAAATCTTATCTGCGGAAGGAAGAGCTCAAGTTATGTGAAAGTAAAGGACCATTCTCGCAACTATTTCTAGTATTGACCGATCGCAAGCGCTGTACCGCTCCCATGGTACGCGCGGCTTGACGGGGGACGAGGTAAGAAATAGAAAAAAAGAACATTAGCTGAGAGAGAGCGAGATACCGCCGCCGTACATCGTCCCATCAGTGGTACGGCGCTCACGGTCGGTTTCTAACTGACCTTTATAAACTTCTTGATGTCATCGCAGAAAAATATAAAACTCGACTCATTCTCATAGACTAATCCGTCCAGGTAACCACGGCAACAGAAACTGTCAATGTCAGCCATGACTTATTATTTCAAGCATCAGTGATCGGTGATAAAACTCTAGCAATGGCTATCCTAATTTTCCTCAAGTTCTAAAGTAGTTGTAGAACGACTACTTTAGAACTCGAAGACGCTTATCATCGCTAGGCATGCCAACGACATTCAGGACAGACAAAGACAAATTTGAAGTTAGTATTGAAGTGCAGCAGTTTTTGCCTAACGAAATAACTGTGAGGACTTCAAGGGGATATATTGTTGTTGAAGCTAAACACGAAGAAAAAGACGATGCCAGCAGTGGCTATTTAGCAACAGAATTTGTGAGAAAGTACGAATTGCCAGAAGGTGCAAGACCAGAGAATGTATATTCGCATATATCGTGCGACGGTGTTTTGACGGTTACGGCTCCTCGGCAAGGGGTTTCTTCTTCCGAACAACCACGTGTTGAAGTAAGGCCATCTAGGTACACCGCGCCGACACACGATGACCAGGGTCCTTGTAAGGAAAATCGTTGAGATATTTGTATTTCCATAATTGATAATTTACAATCCCTCAAAATAAACCACTTTGAATAAATAAAAGTTTCTTATTTCATCATCAGCCTCATAGCGGTCCAAACTTTGTAGTTACTTGGAGCCAGAAGCACTGATTACCTAATAGTTGGAACCAGAAGTCCGCTTCTTATTATCTTGATTGGGAGATATGTCGGCTTTTCAGAGAGCAACAGCCGTCTGACTTCCCAACCCTGAGAGAAAAGCATGCACCAGAGCCTCGTGCATTGTAAAGCAGATACACTGACTTCCAGGTGAAGTTGCTTGGGCCTCAAGAATCGGCTCTGTTCGATTAAGTAAATAACCACATATATTATCTGAATGTGCTTTTTCGTTTTTAATCGTTCAAAAAACTTGTTTAAAGGGAAAATTATTAATGATTTTGTTTGTATTGCAACAGTACCTCAATGTTTATAGTATAAAATAAGAACACTAAAGCAAACTAGGGTAAAAATAAGCGATGATTGTATTATAAAGCATTGTAAGTTAAAGATCATTTGTCGGTGCCGTTGGCATCGCCACCGTCAGTCTGTAATGTCTGCTGGGTGTTTCCATCTTTGAGCTCTTTCCTGATCGGTCCTGTCTTAGTAATAGGCACGATCCGTTCATTATTGAACACAACAGTGTTCTTAGGGGCGCTGACCGTTAGCACTCCATCAGATGACAATTTAGACTCAACAAAAGATGCGTCACAATTTTCTGGTAAAGTATAACGTCGAGTGAACTGGCGAGATATGTAGCCATGCTCATCCTGCTTTTCTTCGTGTTTTCCCTCAATGATCACATATCCATCAACTGTCTTCACGCTTATCTCATTAGGCGCAAAGTGCTGCACATCCAGGTTCACCTGGAATTTGTTCTTATTGAATGTGATTGTTGACCCTATGTCTCTCGAAGCAAAGGCTAACTGCCTCCAGGGTCTATAGTACTCCCTAGCAGATGTCGGCGAGACCACAGCATTGAAGAGATCATCAGGAGTGAGTGCTAAGCCGAAGTCTTGATCTAGCAGGCGGTGAGGAGAGATTCCGTGTCCGATAAAATAAGGTAACAGAGACATTGTCAGTGTGTGTAGACGGTATTTTACTTGCCTTGTACGACGGTATTTTACTTGTTAAGTCTTTGAAGTATTGTGTTTGAATAACTTGTAGACTCGCAGGTCCTTGTATTTATATACCGGTACGCGTCGGTCACATTGTTGTGGACACGGAATAGTGTGGGAGTTGCGTTATAATAAGGTGTGACGTACACAAATTAATGCCATGAGTGTTACTCAACGGCTAAACGGACCTTAAAATTTTATACAGGTATAGATTATAGTCTCAAATTACATATAACCCAGTTTTTATCCCTAGAATTAGTCCCAATGAGTCCTGGGAAAATTATCAGAATTACACGTGAAAATCCTCCAAGGCAATTTACTCTCCACTACCTTGGGAGAGAAGCAATGCCCGTCTCCCGCGTTTTTACGCGGTCGCGGGATGTCAGGGAGCGCCGCCGACTCGCTGTCCGCATTCCGGCCTATAGTGTTGCTCGACGAAGTGTGCAAACTTTTTGAAAGTTGCATAGCGAAGCGCCTCGTCGAGCACCTCTCCAGAGTTAGGCCGAATCCAGCAGATAGCCACTTGTGGTTACCGCCAGTGTCACTTCACCACGGATGCATTATGCGCGTGAACCGCACGGTCATCTCGAAATTGGAGATGGCTCTGGGTTAGTTGGAAGGGAAATTCTTGATGGGCAAACCTTACACTCCCGGCATATAAAGACCCGAGGGCCCAGACGGCTTGCGGGTTTATTCGGTTCGAGTCCCATATAACCGTCTCTGCGGTGGGGAAGTATCCGAGGGGATATCCACAGCTAAAAAGCGGGGAGGGTGGTCCAATTTGACCGTGTGCTTTCTAGAGGGCGCTAGGGTAGGTAATGATTGCACATGGGCGCTACATGGACTGGAGACGCCTCTGTGCAACGTGTGACCAAGCACCCCAACATACGTACCTAGGCGGGTACCATTGCATCACAGTTCGACGCGGATCCCATTACAATTTGCTACCACATATTATTGTAATCCGCACTGTGTTTGTGGTGAGGTATAATATTACATTTCGTTAGCGCAGAGTGAAAACAGACCACAAATACAAATATGAAACATGACGGTGCTAGATATTTTAATTAGATATTGTAAATTACCCTCATTACCTACCTAGTTCTCAATGCTTTATTGCACACATAAAGAAACATAACATAAAATTAAAAGAAACACGTACAAAGGCGAGCTTAACTCAACCTATTTTAGTAAAAGGTAGGGATATAAGTACATTGATCGACGAATATTCGATTCAATAAATCATTGATCGCGTCGCGTATCACGACGGGTCCGCTTTTACCAGTCTAACTGCGGATTTGGCTGAACTTCGAAATTTTCCGTGAAGCGACTGCCATCTGACCTCTATAACCCAAAGGCGATATCGAAACATAGTTAGACGTTAAGCCCGGTCGCATCCGAGGCCCAAGCCCTACTTCGGAGTCCGAGAACCGCCTCTTCCAGTCCAACTGTGACGCGGCTGAACTTTGATATTTTCCATAAAGCCGTGACCTTCCCATCCCATTGGTGATACTGAAGTATGTATTGCAGTTAGACCAGTTAGTAGTTAGACTTTTTAGGACTCCAACTGCCTGTAACGACTGTCATAGAACTTCAACTTCTTCAAAATGGCCTCTGCAGCAAATCGCCACAATTCGCCAAGGAAACCGAGAGTGTAATGACCAAACCTCACGTGTGTCATTCGAAGTTTTTCGACCCACTTACGAAGAAATTTTATATTTAATGATGGTCTCATAAACTGCCTTGCACTTATCCATGGATTTTGGAGGCAAAAGGCTATCACTGGCATTGTGGAGTATTTATTTATATTTATAGTATTTATAAAGTCTAAAATTTAATGACATTTTATGCAATGTCAGCGGTATGACTGTGGTTTTGTTATGTCCTAAAATTAGCAGAATCGGGGGCCAGGACGTGTGGTTGCATTTTAGGGGACGACTGCCATAGAATATGTTGAAATGGTTCATTTGACAGGCGGAATCGACGCGATCGTACGTATGGAAGTATCTAGACCAATGCAAATAAATTACATTCATGCATAAAAATATGTGCACCGAGCGGCAATCAAACACAGCGAGCTTTTCGAGCAGTCGAATTCATCAGGCTATTGACAATAAAAGTTGCTAATCTTAAACTCTGCGAGTTTTCGCGGGTTTACGAAAATGGACGTATCGCGGTATTATTTTATTTTCCGAAAATGGTTTCCAGTTGTATGGATAAAAATGATGGATTAAGTATTAGACATAACGTCTTCGACGACACACATAAGTGTAGGAAAGTGGCATATTACAGTGAATTGAGAATTTTCGTTATCGATCCAAATCTCCCTAGGGATCTTCTATAATAGTAAATGCCCAAAACTTTACTGAGGCAGCAATCATCTCATTGATCGTCATCATCATCATCGTCATCATTAACATCATCATCATCATTAACAAATGAAGATCCATACTAATATTATAAATGCGAAAGTAACTCGGTCTGTCTGTATGTTACGCTTTCACGCCTAAACCACTGAACCGATTTTGATGAAATTTGGTATAGGGGTAGATTAATTAGACCTTTGGAAAGGACTTAGGTTACGTTTGGTCGCGATAACCAATATCCACGCGGGTGGAGCCGCGGGCAACAGCTAGTAAACAAAATCGCTTTTTCTGTAACTTTATCCCTTTGTATGCTTAAATCTTTCAATCTACGCAACGGATTTTGATGCGGTTTTTTTTAATAGATAGAGTGATTCAAGAGGAAGGTTTATATGTTTTATACATGTTTAATATAGTAGATGGTGCAGCGGGAACGGGATTTGACGCCATGCGGGCGGAAAAATATTGGCGGTACGAAGTTCGCCAGGTCAGCAAGGTCTGTTAGTTTTATATAAATGAAGTTTTGACTTAAAGGTGCAGTCACCTGGTCATAGAAACTAAAAAAAATAACTCTTAGCCGTCAAGTGTCAAATGTCAAATCTTAATGTCAATACTGTCACTCGAAATATTATTGTTTGGGCTTGCAATGTTATTTTCTTGATTCTTATATACTGTACTCCATAAAAGCCACTCTTTAAAAGTTGAAGTTGAAGCTATACTGTAATAAAATACAGATGAACATAATCACGCTTTAATAGATTACGAAATGGTTAACTATTGCTGTGTATATGGGTGTGGACGGAACAGTAAAACTAGTAAACATTTGTTTTACTACGGTGTGCCTAAAGAAAATCCCCGGTAAATAGAAATACTAACTACTGTCTATTAAAAACATATTAGTTGTTAAATTAAAAGAATACAGGGTAGGCAGAATTATCTACTTACACACCAGTCTTGACGTGTTAGTACTTTTCACAGACTTGATGAATGTTATTGGAATAAATGTGCAAAAACCTACTTGACGAGTCTAAACAATTTTCAGACTTGACCAAACAAACTTATGATAAAGATAAATAGAGCAGAGTGTACACACAATAAATGTAACATCCATACTTTCATTTAACAATACTTGTTAGAATTTTTACAAGTAATGTTTGTATAGTCCTACAAATTATTAAAAGAATTAGGATTAATAAAATAGTTTTCATTTTTCAGGCAGGAACAATGGCTACGAGCCATTGGCAGAGAGGATTTACTGGAGAAAAATCTGAAGACATTATCATACCGTGTTTGCTCACGACACTTCACTCCGTCAAGCCTCAAGAACAAGCATCTCTGTGCTGATGCTGTACCCACTTTGTGTCTTGCTAGTGATAATTTTGAAGGTCTGTTCTTGATTTAATAAGAAATTCAACTAATTCTAGTACTATTAATATTGAAAGTGAAAGTTTGTGAGCATTAATGGATGTTCATTGCTCTTTTACGCAGACCACTGAAAGAATCAGCATGAAATTTGGAAGGTATAGAGATAATTGTCTTACTTTCGGTTTTAGGAACGGTTTACAAATTCCATATGGAGGAAACCGCAGACAACAGCTTTTGTTACATGAACATTCCCTGAGAATTCCCAAACTCATTCACTATCATCTTTGTGTTAGTCCAAGGCCTTACCTCAAAGTATTCAACCACATTATGCCAGTTATATTTTGATCCCACATAAACTATCCGTGTGGTGACAGAGAAAGAATACAAATGTTGCCACCCCATCATCCGAGGGTGTCGTAAGAGGCGACAAATCGGAAGAATACACAGACGAGATCGCTGTGAGAGAAGGAAAACTTGAAATAAAACCCTTTGCCAACCCGTCTGGCCAGCGTGGCAAGAGTAGGCTAAAACCCCTCAAATGGAAAGACGCCACAGCCACAACAAAAGGCCCCCAGTTCCCGGTGGTCCCGCTATTCCCAGCCATGGTAGCGGTTCGGGTAACGGCGGGGCGGGGGGTGCTAAGAATCTCCGGGCGACGGGAGGCTACCGTAAAAAACTACTACTGGCAGCTTACAACTGTAGTACACTAAGGCTGGACCATCACCTCGCAGAACTCGAGGTAGAACTAGGTCGCATAAACTGGCACATATTGGAGTTGTCCGAGATCCGAAGACAGGGGGACGACACGATAACCCTTGAGTCAGGCGACCTGTTCTACTTCAGAGAAGGTGATCTGCTCTCCCAGGGAGGAGTCGGTTTTCTGGTAAAAAAGGACCTCATTGGCAGCGTTGTTGAAATCGGCAGTGTGTCGAACCGGGTAGCGTACCTGACCCTAAAAATCACGAACAGTCGTTCACTGAAGGTGATACAGGTATATGCGCCCACCTCGCGCTACGCCGACGAAACCGCCGAGGCTGTTTATGAAGATATTGGCAAGGCAATAAATCACACCGCCAAGGCCACTTACAACGTTGTTATGGGGGACTTCAATGCCAAAGTGGGAGTATAGGAACGTGGCGAAACGAGAATCGGACCTTATGGGGTGGGGCGCAGAAATCACAGAGGGCAAATGCTAGTCAACTTCCTCGAATCACAGGGGCTCTTCTTAATGAATAGTTTCTTTAAGAAGAAACCCCACAGGAAGTGGACTTGGCAACGCCGGGACTCTGTGATAAGGAACGAGATAGACTTTTTCATAACGGACAGTAGGCACATATTTAGAGACGTCTCTGTGATCAACAGGTTTAATACCGGAAGCGATCACAGACTTATCCGAGGCTCTCTAAATATCAACATTAGGGCTGAAAGACTCCGAATGATACGGTCTACTCTCCGACCTACGCCGCTCCAAGTAGCTCTAGGGTCCGAAAAGTTCCACCTGGAACTTCAAAATCGCTTCGCAAGTCTGGAAACCACCAGCGGCATTGACGAGAGAACCGACACAGTGGTCAAAACATTACAAGAAGTGTCTCGAAAGTTGTTTCCCGGAAAACGCAAACAGCAAGAGTCCAATCGCTCAGACCCAAACAACTATCGACCCATAGCCGTCACCTCAGTGCTGTGCAAGGTGTTCGAGCACATTATTAACAAACAGCTTATGCGTCACCTTGAAGATCACTCCCTAATTAATGACCGGCAATATGGCTTCAGGCCGAAACGGTCAGCGGGTGATCTTCTGGCGTATGTTAACCATATTTGGGATGAGGCTATGGACAAGCACGGCGAGTCATTGGCAATTAGTCTTGACATCGCCAAAGCTTTCGATAGAGTTTGGCACAAATCGCTTCTTTCCAAGCTGCCAACCTTTGGTCTGCCTCCTAGACTGTGCGACTGGGTTGCCGGCTTCTTGCAGGAGCGCCGTATTCGCGTCCTTTGTGATGGACGAGCCTCGGAGTTCTTGCAGGTAAATGCCGGGTACGCCGGCATTTACCTGCAAGAACTCTGATCGGATCGGATCTGTCCTATCGCCAACTCTCTTTCTTCTGCATATCAATGACATGCTGTCGACCGGCGGCATTCATTGCTATGCCGATGATAGCACCCTACACGGGAGTTATCAGGGACATCCTGCGGATAAGCAGACGCATATCGCGGAAAAAAGGCAGCTTTTTGTCACTGAGCTTGACCGGATCCTGAACCACATTTCCCAATGGGGCTCTGAGAACTTGGTCGAGTTCAATGCCAAGAAGACGCAGGCATGTGCGTTTACAGCAAAGGTATCTTCTTTCCTTCCCCTTCCCACTCTTCAGAGCACGCCACTGTCACTGCAGGATAACCTCAATATCCTCGGTATGGATGTTCGCTGTAAACTAAATAATAAAAACTACATCGAGAGTATCATCAAAACAGCCTCGCATAAACTCGGAGTCCTGAACAGAGTGAGACGGTTTTTCACGCCGGAGCAACGGTGTCTTCTATACAAGACACAAATTCGTTCCTGCGTGGAATACTGCTCGCATCTCTGGGATGGATCCGCAAAGTACTTATTAGATGCTCTCGACAGGTTGCAGCGACGAGCGGTCCGCATTATCGGAAATCCTGAGGTCACGAGTACCCTCGAGCCTTTGCAGTTGCGTAGAGATGTTGCTTCCTTGGCAGTATTTTACCGTCTCTACCATGGTGAATGTTCTGAAGAGCTATTCCAATTAGTCCCACCCTCTCCTTTCCTATACAGGACGACACGTGCAGGACTTAGATGTCACCTGCATACGGTGCAGAACATTCCTTCAAGAACCAAGCGGTTCGGTGACTCTTTCCTTTGTCGCACAATTAAGACCTGAAATTCCTTGCCAGCTCACGTATTTCCCTCTTCCTACAGTCCCGGGTCCTTTAAGCGGGGCGTGAAAAAGCATCTGATGAGGCCGTCAAGCTGAGTGCCACCATTGTTAACATGGCACGTGTGTATAATGGTGGCTCCTCTCCTAAGACTTTGCCTTCAGCTTACCATCAGGCAAGGTAAAGTCAAATTGACGTGTCCTATATAAAAATAAAAATCTCTCCTGAAACTCTCGAACTAATGAGAAAAAGGCGTGAACAACCATCCACACAGTCGTCTTCGTCAGATGAGAGGGCCTTAAACAAACGAATTAAAAAGCTGATACGACGCGACCGACGAAACTTAAAACTGTGGATGGCAAAATGATTGCCTCAAAGTTCGGGAATCTTGAAGAGATCGAGAAATACTATGGACAGCTGTATGCATCACGGATGAGTAAACCGACGGGACACAGTGATGAAGAAGACCACAGAGCCCCGCTCACGCGTCATTACACCGAGGAGATACCCGATGTCGAGCAGTGCGAGATAGAGACGGCTCTCAGGCAACTGAAGAACAACAGGTGTCCTGATGATGACGGAATTACTACTGAGCTCCTGAAAGCAGGCGGGATTCCAATCCTCAAAGAGCTAGCAAGTCTTTTTAATTCCGTCATCCAACAGGGTCTAACACCTAGGGCGTGGAGCGAGAGTGCGGTGATACTGTTCTTCAAAAAAGGCGACAAAACCTTGCTGAAGAACTACAGGCCCATCTCTCGAGAGTCGTCACAAATCGCCTCGCGGGTAAACTTGACGAGTTCCAGCCACCGGAGCAAGCCGGGTTTCGAAAAGGCTATAGCACCGTGGACCACATCCATACTGTTCGGCAGATTGTAGAAAAAAGTCAAGAATACAATCAGCCGCTGTGTATGGCGTTTGTGGACTACGAAAAAGCCTTCGACTCCATCGAAACCTGGGCAGTTCTGGATGCCCTGCAGCGGTGTCGTGTTGATTGGCGATACATTGAGGTGCTGAGATGGTGATGACATTGCCACCATGTCCGTCCAGCTCCAAGACCAGAAGACGAAACCGATTAGCCTCCAGCGTGGAGTTAGGCAGGGGGATGTTATATCCCCCAAACTATTCACCAATGCATTGGAGGACGTCTTCAAGACTCTGGATTGGACTGGGCGGGGTATCAACATTAACGGAGAGTACATCTCACACCTTCGGTTCGCCGATGACATCGTCGCTGTTGCGGAGTCGCTGGAAAAACTGGGCGAGATGCTGCACAGCCTAGATAGAGCTTCTCGACGCGTCGGCCTCGGTGTAAACTTGGATAAAACCAAGATCATGTTCAACGAACATGTTGCACCGAGACCGATTGCCATCGAAGGGGCGACGCTCGAAGTTGTCCAAAAATATGTATACTTGGGCCAGGTTATCCAGCTCGGTAAAAACAACTTCGAGAAAGAAATAGCCAGAAGGATTCAGCTGGGCTGGGCAGCATTTCGCAAACTACGTCGAGTCTTCTCTTCCCCCCTACCGCAATGCCTGAAAACAAAGGTCTTTGACCAGTGCGTCCTACCTGTTATGACTTACGGTGCCGAAACGTGGACACTAACGGTAGGGCTAGTCCATAAACTAAAAGTCGCGCAGCGGGCTATGGAGCGAGCTATGCTTGGAGTTTCTCTGAAGGATAGAATTCGAAACGAGGTGATCCGACAAAGAACCAAAGTTACCGACATAGCTCGCAGAATAAGCAAGCTGAAGTGGCAATGGGCTGGCCACGTCTGTCGAAGGACCGATGGCCGTTGGAGCAGACGAGTCCTAGAGTGGAGACCGCGAGAACGCAAACGAAGGGTAGGACGCCCCTTAGCCAGATGGACCGATGACCTGAAAAAGGTGGCTGGGACGGACTGGATGCGGAAAGTGGAGGATCGTACGAAATGGCGCGCATTGGGGGAGGCCTATGTCCAGCATTGGACTGCAGTGGGCTAATTGATTGATAAAAGGATTAAATAATTAGGTTGAAAATCCTATAGACTTCCTTAATATTTCTGAAATACGTACAATAAAATAATTGATTGAATTGAATTGAATTATTTTACAGAGCCATACGAATTACCGGAAAAGCCTGAAAAATTACATCATGAAGTTGCTTGTAATAGCTGTGAAAAAGTGATACTTGGTTACCGCTACAAATGTATCACATGTGCTGATTATGATCTATGTGCCAAGTGCGAGATGTTCGAGGCCCATTCTGATCATTATATGTTGCGGTTACCTAAACCTGTTAATTTCGTGAGTATCCAAAAATGAATACCACTGAATTTTGAGAGTATTTCTATTAATTAATTAAAAAATTAAAAAAAAGAGATTTGAGAAATTAATAGAATTCCTGTGAACCTTACATCTAAGTTAAATTGCTTAGAGATGGGCCAGGATTGGATGACCCATGATCTTTCATTCATGAAGCAGACTCCATAACTGCTATGCTTCCCACATATTTAAACAAAAAGCCTAATGTATTTTACAAAATCAAATAGCCTAATATATTTTACAGAAAGTAGCAGACGACTTAATAAAGAAATGGCAAAAATTTGTCAACACAGATCAAATAAAAGTTGACTCCCACAGTCCCCTCAGTGACGCCAGCAGTGACGATGATCTGCCTATCACGAGATATGTCAAGCAAAACGACCGTGGCATAGATCTGCCTGACGATATAAAGGCTAAAATTAGCAACGAAGTCACAAGAGTATTATCTATAAAATATAAAGAGCCTAAAAAAAGAAAAAGGAAAGATGCAAGGAAAAAAGATGACTCTAAAAAGAAGAAAATAGTTAAAACAGAGGATAAAAGTTGTGGTACTGAAGATTTGGATTCACTTTTTCCAGAAGTTGTGTTTGCTGATGTCAATGATATAGCCAGTGAACAAATTTTGCACATCAAACCTGAATCACCCACCAATTTTGCACCAACGATAGGTTTGTATGCACTACTGAATTAAGAATTAGTGATTTTTTTTATTGGCTCACGAAACTGAATGTACCTATAGGTATCACCATAAAATTGGAAATACTATTAAATTATAATCTATTGTAAACTGTAAATATGATAATACTAAACTGATGAAATAACTAACCCCTACTGAGTCCCACCACTGAACTCTGTCAAGAATAATTACCTTAAAAATGATTTTATTTTTATTACAGAGGCACCTCAACCAATCACAGATATAAATTTCAGCGATTCAGACTTCATGTTAAGTACTTTGAGCTAACCCAGGGATTGTGGATTGTGATCTTATTTCAGCGTAAGATACAAATGTATCAACCTGTAAAAAAAGCAATGTGTTATTTATTGTGCTATAAATAAAGGTAAATATTAACTTGAAAGATATATTTTTATTAATGGAAATTGCCTGTTATCCCGATGCCCGTATCATCGCTCACTAAAATTGTAGAGCACCTAACGGACATACTAGTATTTGCCTGCGGCTCCGCCCTCGTGGATGTCGGTTATCGCGACCAAACATAGTCCTTTCTCAAGGTTTAATCTACCCCTATATCAAATTTCATCAAAGTCGGTACTGTGGTTTAGGCGTGTAAGACGGACAAACAAACAGACACACACATACATTTTCCCATTTATAATTTAAGAATGGATGCCACCAACTGTAACTTTATTTTCAATGTAATTTGACGGCCTCTGTGGCATACCGCGTAGCGGTAAAGCGTTCGATTGCCACGTGGGGGGCATGGGTTCGATTCTCGCTAAATGCAAATATTTGTATCAGTCTAGTTGTTACTAATATGCAGGGTGGAAGATTTTAACCTTACCTGGAGGGGAAGTACCTACTCTAAATACTGGAGATAGCCAATTTCACTCAAATGAAACATTTCTTTATTTTTAAAAAGAAATAAAACGGCATTCACAGCTTTTCGAAAATTGCTTGCCTCACCCGGTAATCGAACCGACTAAAATCTGAAAAAATAACATTTTGTATTTGTATGACATCCATAATCATAAGGATCAAATCTCTCAAACAAACATGGTAAATTAAAAGAAAGGAAATCCTTGAAATCTAAACTTATAAATTATATTTGACAAAATAAAGCACTCAAAGGCTCATCTGATATCATCATATCATACTATCAATAAAATTCGATGTTTGAATAAAATTACTTTTTTTCTGTGTCAGTAGGGGACACAAACCGACTAAAACCGCACACAGTCACAAGGCTCAATTACCAGCTTCTGTGGTGTGGCATGACGCGGCCGCTACCGAGGAGCCACGGGTTCCATCCCCTCTCAGTGCAAATATTTGCATTGGTCTGGCCCGGGCCGTGCCTCGGAGAGCACGTTAAGCCGTCAGTCTCGGTTGTCATACGAATATCTATCACAGTCGTTACTGGTAGTTGAAGTCCTAAAAAGTCCTGCAACTGGTCTAACTGCAATGCTTCGATATCACCTTTGGGTTGTGGAGGTCATATGGCAGTCGCTTCACGAAAAATATCGAAGCTAAGCCAAACCTAAATTTGGCTAGTAGGTAAAGTGAACCCCAGTTTCCAAGCTGAAAGCGTCGGGTGAGACTGATCATGTAAAAATGTTGTATCTGATGGCACGTATTATAAGTTAAGATTTTATGGACTTCCTTTAATTTAATTTACCATGTTTCTTAGACAGATTTGATCCTTATAATTGACACTATCGATTGATGCCATAAAAATACAGTATGTTACTTTTTCGGATTTTAGTCGGTTCGATTACCGGGTGGGGCAAGCGAATTTTCAAAAATCGCTGAATTCATTTTTGTTTCTTTTTAAAAATAAAGGTATGTTTCCTTTAAGTGAAAATCACTATCTCCGGTATTTAGAGTACTTACCCTCTATATTTCTATAATTTAAGTACATATTATAAATTATTTTACATAAAGTATAATTACAAAAAATATAAAAGTACTTATGTTTATTTATATTCTAAATCCCATAATTAAAGTTAAGCTATCCTTAATTTGGGTCTAGATTGCGCTGTGCACAATATAATGAAATTTTAAAGAAATTATTATAGTAAGAAATTCTTATAGATGTAGATTAGACAAAGTCGATCGACTACTACTATTTCAGTCAGTCTGTGGCAAAAATAATCAATATGTTATAGTCTATGGACTGAACGGCGCGTTCCATTATAAAACAAAATTAGACAATGCTATTTTATAGCTTGCTTGTCGAATTTAAAGGTTATATTCTCATGTTTTATCTCTTTCTGTTACATTATGTTATGTCAAAAGTTATTATTTTGAGAATTTAATCTACTTGTCTATCTCTTCTATTTGTTTAACTTGTGATGCTAGATAGACTTTAAAGTATATATTTATTCAGTAAAACATTTTATTTAGAGAAAATGTAACATCAAGTACGGTCCAAATACATTGGAAAACTTATCTAATGCATAACTAATAATTTATAGGTTAAGTTACACGAACACTGACACTATATCAATAATAACTCATTTATAACGACTTGCCCCATGATAAAGTTATTCCACTTATGGCATGGACATGAATAGTTTTATTTCCCTAATAACCATATAGTCAGCATAATGGAGCCCGAAGGAATAGCGAAACCGGGCACGGATTCCCAGGATCCCGACGCGCTCCAAGGATCTTCTCAACAAAATATAAACAAGGTGAGTCGGCGAACTGGGAATATTATGTTAAAGATCAGGAGAAGTATATACAGGATAGCAAATATGATATAGACAGTATATTTTTTGTATCTGATTGTGATATTGATTTGTATAAAAATAGCTTTCTATGTAGGTATGCATTGACATAGTAATTGTACAGTGACAGTTTGTTAATTGGAAAAGTATTTTTATTTACAATTTGTAGAGTATAGGAAAGTGATAGTTTCTTTGCTTCAGGAATTTGTAAACAAAATAAATATCAAGGGTACATTTTTGCATTCACAACCCAAAACTACCTGTATAAGTTTTATCAGATCAATTTGATGACAGTTCTGAAAACACTTGTTATTTTGCACTTAGCACAAGTATGTCCTTCATAGGATCAAAGTAATTTACATCGTTATTTGAATAAATTGGCTGACCACTGGTTTCAGAGTACAGAGCAGGTCATTAATGAGTCTGTCAATACTTATTCTAAACGAGGAACATGCAATTATTTTTTAATTTTAGAATCTACCAAAGCAGAAGTATTTATGCTTAAAAATTACCATTCTTATTGCATGATGGGTGAAGATATGAGAAGTTAGTGAAATAGCATATGTTAGGATCGTAACAAGTGAAAAGATGTCGTCTCTGCCTACCACAATGCTCACATAGTCTTGTATTACTATTTCAGTCAACCATCAACATTCCCATACCTCTAACATCAGATCCAAGTTCACCTTCAACAAATGTACTGTTAAAGTTGAAGCCCTCATCCAAAGGTGTTGAAAATGCAAAGAAAAGATTGAGAGCCTTCTCTATTCAAAAGAAGACACCTATAACACCAATATCTGTTAACAAATCTGCGATTGGAAGTAAACCTTCGGCACCGGGAAGTGCTGGTGAGTATTTGTTAACTTGTCGAGTCGCATAGGAGTGGACAATATTTCACAAAATAGTTTTTGAGGTTTTATATTTGTTTTCCATAAGACTCCGAATGTTAAAATATTAGTTCCAGGTAACACTGTTTTCATCGGAAAGCTGAGTGGAGTAAAAGTTACTCCAAAATCTGACGATGTTGAACAAAAGAAACCACTCAAACCCCCCAAACCGGGTCAGAATAAGAAATCAATGCCAGGTAAATATTTACTTACCAGACTAAGGCCAGTATACCAGAAAAATACTCTGTCCGGAATTTTGGTTTTCATTGACGGATTTGATGTTATAAATTGAGATTCAAAACTGAGTATTTTCTGGTGTATGGGTCCTAGAACACTACTTCATTAACCTTAGCTTTTTAGAAGATCCTCCTAACATTATAAACGTTAAAGATTGTAAGATGGATGGATTGATGTTTGTTGCTTGTTCATGTAAAAACTACTGAATGGATTTTAATATAACTTTACAATAATATAGCTAATACATCAGCAGAGCCGCGGGAAAAGTTAGTACTGTATAAAATCTGTCAATCAGGTAATATCTTTACAATTTGATTGTGAACTTAAAAATCGTTTCTGTTTACTTTTTTTACAAGATTCCTACACAGAACTTCAGAAACGTACACTCTCTGAAATCGAGGATATGAAGCGTAAGATGGAACTAGTGGAACTCGGGATACCTTTGGGTTTGATTTGCCCTACTGCTAATAGTGAGAAAGCTATGCCGACTAAAGCTATGCCTCCTATAAAATCATTTTTGGGTAAGTAATCCTTGTTATGTTACATGACCATTTTGCAGAAAAACATCTTTTGTTATTCGGATTTAATTTGAGGCCCTTTTGGGGAAATGAGATGAAGGACAGTGAACATTCACATTCAAGCCGTAAAAGTCAAATAAATCGGAGGTGTAAGTGTACCTCCAACTCCAAGCTGAGAGCCAGGAATGCAACAACACAAATACAAATGGGGCCAGTTGAAATGTGGCTGGCTGCAAGTATATTTTTATATGTAACTGCTTGCCCTCCAGTCAGCACTATGTCATCTGATTCTATTCTGGTAGCTGCATTGCGACCATCTGCAAACACATTTTGGCCCTAGGTCCCATTGATCTCTTGTTTGTGGTGTTATTTCTATTTAAATGTGCTAATTTTGTTTTCACATTCTATTTCTATTCCATAAACTCTAATGTTTTCTGTGTGCTCTCATTAATTCATAAACTTTCTTTTTTTCACATCATTATTAGACCAGTTCTACTTATCACCCTGAGTTGCAAAAGCTATTAAAAAGCATGCTTACTTATTTATATGGTGTTAAAATAAGTTTTACATTGTGTGCATGTGATACAAAAAAACGTTAAATATCCAAATATTTCAGTTGAATTTTGAATTGTATAATAAGCTTGAGCATACAAGTTGCAATCATGGCATTAAAAATTATAATGATCTTTAAAACTTTTTAACATTGTTATTTATGTTTATAATTATTAAGATTTTGGTTTGCTAATTATTTTGAAAATTTGAACATCTAGGAGGGGGGACTAAGGCCCATATTCCAAAATAACGCTGAGTTGTGATAGAATAGAAACTGTCCTCAGATCTAGTTATTAATCTACATTCTGGACAAAAAATTGCTCAGGAAAATAAAAAAGCCAAACTCTCCCTTAGGGGAGGGTCGGGGAAATGGATGAAATGGCCCGCAGAAGCTGCGAATGCATCGTCCGTCCGGCGTCCCTAATTTGAAATAATAAATAATAAAGGGCCATATTCCAAAACAACGCGCAGTTGTGATAGAATAGAAACTGTCCTCAGATCTAGATATTAATCGACATTCTGGACTGAAAATTGCTCAGGAATACGAGCCTACTTACTGCATGTACCTACGAGTTCATTGCTAGGGGGTAAAGCTAACTTTCTAACATTAACAGCAATATCTTCTACATTCACGGGCAAAGAAATAACTATGCATGTTTAGGTTTTGCGTATATGTACTACATGTACACAAATGCAGCTAGCTTAAAATACTGTTAAATCAATTCTATTTTTTTTTTATCATCTGCTAATGAATGCATCTTAGGACTGGTATTAACTTCAATGGATACTCAGGTATCTATAATGCTACACACTAAGAGTTTGAAAGCAAACGCAGTTATTTTTTTTCATGAATATGTAGATTCACTTTGGTATCCATGGGTGTTTTTACGTATCAAATGCATTTATTGACAAGCAATTATTCGCCATGTTAATATGACACCAGTTCGTCTGATGGTAAGAGTTGTTAATGGCTGGCTAATCATGGATCTAGAGAGGCTTTCATCTTGACAGTCTCAGCACATGCCTTTTCACGCCTCTGATCTACGTTTACTTAATGTGTACCCGGCATTACAAATGCTCTTTTTACCATTTCACATCG
Source organism: Eilema caniola (assembly GCA_949126895.1). Taxonomy (NCBI): domain Eukaryota; kingdom Metazoa; phylum Arthropoda; class Insecta; order Lepidoptera; family Erebidae; genus Eilema; species Eilema caniola. Next base: position 6,025,161 of record OX421488.1, on the reverse strand, counting down.
TAAAGTTTCTTCAAAAGGTCCTGCCTTATGAAAAAACTTACGTACTTAGTATATTTTTCTCCACAATTATGTAGATCGAATCGCTAGAACAATAGACTGAATTAAGCGTTTTGGCTAGGCATTACGAAATAACCATATTCACTCCTTTAGTGCATAAAGGAGTAAATATTGAAGTGAACCTCGAAGTTATTTCTGGCACGGAAACTCCGACGCGGAAAATCAGCGACGGTATTTCCGTTACGTGTAGCATCATGTAACGTGTAGCGCCAGTACATATTATTTATAAATGATGTCACATACATGTTATGTTCCGTGCAAATCGTATTTATCTTTTGCACGATATTCTCTTAATGTTGTTTTCACGAAATTCGCTCAATATTATTTGCACGAAACAGGCGTCCGCATATATGCACACATTGCACACTCATGAGGCGGCAGACAACATTAAATTGTGGAGATCAATATACTGTAACATAGCAATTTATTCCTTTGCTCCTTAACTAACTATTACCCTTCTTTCACTCGCTTGGTTTATGTGCGAAATGCGTGTGCATGAAGCGCCTAGGAAATGCATCCGTGTGAGTGAACGCGTGAAGCGCCTCTCCTTGCATGGGTCGAGGCATATGCGTGTCAGCGGGTGTCACTGCACTAGTTGTAGAAGTTTGTATATTGTCTATTTATCGCATGAGTTATATATGTATATGCCATCTTCAAATGCCCGCTAGCTTTAGAGGATGTTGCGAAGAAGTGTATTAAACAAATTGTTGGATAACAAAACAAAGTTTGACTATCTACACGAGCGAGTGTGTGGCTATTTAATGAACATAGTACCATGCTGCTTACGATTAATTATAATGGATAATATACGACATCTTTTATAAAGTTTGAGAAGGCATTTTGAGAGGGTTTATACATGTATTAATCACAGTAGTTCATGTATCCTGACGCATTAGTAGCAGTTTATATGCAGAGCCTAGTCAAAGCCTCTTTTGCGGTTAGTAAAACCTAGAATACTAATGTACTGCAAATTTGAGCGTTATTTTAGTAAGGATATTACTATGCATTGAATTCCTGAAAAGAGTCAGAAAAGGCCCTTGTCTTTTGTTAAAAAAATATCGAAAACAAGAGCTCTAGAGGATATATTCATGGATTCACATGTAAAGCGACATTTATTCTATGTGTATCTTCATGGTAATATTTTGTTAAATATGAAGGTATAATTATGGTAATTTATTCATTTATAGTATACGAGTATGTATGCACATTGAGGTTCCTAATCATACAAATATATGATCGCATTAATTCCCGAAATCATTAAGTTAATTGTAACATAACATTATATTGTTACATAAAATTAAAAATTGTTGTAACATAAAATTATATTGTTTTCAATAGCAATTTGCTTGTTGTTTCGTATGTATTATCTAATTAAAGTTAATTTTTTATCATCATAAATTCATTTATTTTTTTAAGTGCACTCGCTTACACGCTTAGCATGGACTAATAAAATGAAACTTTAAATATTTTCCTTTTATATTTATTGATAATAATTAATGGAACAACAAGTAGGAAGTTAATTGCAGTCGTCTTAATTTAACATCTTAAATTAAATAATCTCAATCTTTTCACATTCTAGATTCCATAACACAAGCTATTTAAGCTATGCTTACCATGGGTCTAGATAGCGTTGTGTAGACTGTTGTAGAATATTTATTATTTAGAATCACGCTCGAATTTGTGAATGGACTTCGAATATAAATAAATAAGAACGGTAGAACAACATTAATTTGTATTGTTTTTACCTAAAGTATTTTGATTTAGACTAGCTTACTAATCCAATATCTAATGTCATTAATTTTTTAACGACGACTACTAACATTTTTGGATGTTACGGCTAAAAAACCTATAATTATATTCTAGACTTTTCTAGTATGTAGTTAGGTGTGCACATTATAGCTGCACAATAAATTTTATCTGGGTATCTGGTTTAATAACAATTTTGAACATTTGTAATTAATCTTTTTAATTTCAACCTTATTCCTAACAGTGCTAATCACTTTTAGGGTTTTGCGGCAATAGAGGTTATATTTTAGTTAACTTGGATAGCTTCGACTATGCTCTGTTTTATAAATGATGTAGTTTTATAAAACAGTATGTATCGAAAAGTAAAATAATTAAATAACAAAAATAGTATGTATTTTTAGTTACTTGAAACGTAGATACCAAATAGCTCAAAGACAAACCCAGATAACGTTTTGTTATACTTTTTCAGATCCATCAAAATTAGATGAAATCATCTGCGAAGCTAAAAAAGCTAAGGCCCAAGGTAAAGAATTCAAATTCGACTATCAAAAACTACTGCCTGACTACGATAATCCATTCCAAAGGAAAAAAGAAGAAGCTGAGGACGCGAAAAGACCGGAACAAGAGAGAGAATATTACAAAAAAGCAGATAGAGATAAGAGAAAGGGTGAAAGGTATGATAGAGACTCCAGGCGATTTTCCTCTCATAGGAAAGACGACAGAGATAGACGGAAAGATGATAAGGACAAACATAAAAGAAAATCTAGAGATAAAGACACTAAAAAGGAAATTAAAACAGATGTCAAGAAAGCTGATGAAAAAGAAACTGATGTGAATTTAAGCGATTACTTAGTTTGTGACAGCTGGTCTTTGGAGAATGAAGATAAAACTAATAGTTCAAGTCCAAAGCGACAAGAAAACCAAGTACCCCAATCAGAAGAACGGAAAGCAACCGTCTCCAAAGAAATACCAGCCGAACCAGCTGAAGTAAAAAAAGAAAAAGAAATTGCCGTGGACAGTCCTATTCCTACACCCAAAAAAAAGATGGAAAGACTCCAGCCTGTCGTAGATTCTTTTAAATTAGAAATAGATCCGGAAGAAGATGAAGTACTTAACATGTATGACGAGAATTCAGATTTAGAAGTGTATTCGAAACTGACGCGTAAGAGAGAGGAATACGATTCTCCATTTACTAAGATGTTTGATTTTGACCAATCAAGTTCTAATGACGCTTTGACCGAAGATACTTTCCTAGAATCAGTTATAAATGAAATTAAACAAGAAGCTATGAGTGATGATGAAGGAACTCAAGATAAAGGATTAGTTGAATATGATTCTCCGACAGGAGATAGTCCGAGCCCTAAAGAAAACCGCTCTATCACTCCAGAACTAGATGATAGGATGCGTGAAGCCCAATCAGCTAGAAGTGACTATTCTTCAGATGGATACAGATCTATGGAAAGTGGTTATAAGTCTACAGAGAGTGGATATAAGTCGAATGCTTCTTACAAATCTGATAATACTAGTGACAGCTACAGAATATCAATGGAAAAGGAGTTAGTGGAAATGCCGAAGGCCACAGTGGATTCGTTGGAGACGTGGAGCTTTGTCCTCAAGATATGTCAGCCATTGCTGTTTAGACATGATAGAAATAAGTGTTACAGGTGAGTGCATATGTGAATTAAATTGGTCCACTTTTATCATCTCAATTTCCAACATCAAAGTGGCTTTGTACTCATCACTTACTTTTGAAACTTTGGCGCAACACTTGTAATGCTATATAGAATCACACACACAACGCCCAATGCAGAAACAATGCCCCATGATACACAGCAGGACTTGCGAAGTGACCACGCCCTTCTTGAAGAACCCCATAGCAAAGAACACAAACCACAGCAGAGAGTTCATTCCACAGGTTGAGCGTGTGTGGGATGAAATTCCTTTCATACCTCGCAGTGCGCACCGTTTCAGGTGGCAATGTGTCGGAATGTATTGCTATGGCGAGCGGTGCGATGGTAAAATGTTAAAGACCACTGTGGAAAATACCCTTTTTCTCCGGATAACCTTGTTATCTGTTCTTTCACTGTTATTTCAGGGAAACCCGCTCTCTTCCCAAGATCTGGTTCACGGAGAACCCCAAGCTATGCTCCTGTGTGAAAGACCGCACCATCGTTTATGAGGAGCTGGAGACTTGCAAAATGAATCTCGTCGACAGAGTGTATGGCTGTGATCAGTGAGTAACACACTATATTAAAATTAAGGAAATAAGTAGTTCTTCATCCTAGCGTTAATCCCAGTCATATCCGAAGCTATCAACTTGGAGTCTGGGGTCCGCTTTTCACCAGTCCAACTGTGGATTTGGACGTCGACATTTTCTGTGAAGCGACTGCCACTGACCTCCACAGCCCAAAGGATATCAAAGCATTGTAGTTAGACCAGTTGTTGGACTTTGAGGGCTCCAACTACCCGTAACGATTGCCATAGATGTTAGTATGGCAACCGGGGCTTAACGGGCTCTCCGAGGCACGACCAGACCAATGCAAATATCCATATTCATGCATACAAATATTTGTACTGAGCGGGGATCGTACCCGCGCCTCCTGCGCAGCGGCCGCGTTCACTACCGCTACGCCACGGAGGCTGTCGTAAGGAAATAAATAGTTATGGCACATTATTTCCGTAGCATTCCAGTTTAGCGAGCGAATCCAGTGTTGGAATGCTACTGGAATAATGTGTATCATCACTGTAATGTGTCCATTCCAATCCAGTGAATTGCTCAAGCGCGTTTAAAACACTGGACTACTGGACTGGAATAATGTGAACCGGGCATTACGAGCAGTGGCGGATTTAGATCTATATTTTCGAGCCCCCTTTTTGAGGGAAGATCACCGTGGTTCCTCTCACCCTTGTCGGCCGTCTCAGCACCGGAGATGACCCTAGGCCCTCTGTGGTTCGAAGGATGTATCTTAGACAATCTTACACTCCTGAACACCCGTGTGGTTTAGTCTATTCATCATTAATCATACATAACCGATAATATACGCAACGAATCGCGGGCGTCACGTATTGAAACTTTGAAAGTTCAGAAATTTTTATTTGGATGTTTGCACTTTAGGTGCAAGCCATACTCTACCAATGTGTGGCGTACAAAAATATATCTTACAATTAAAACTAAATTATTCGATAGTTAAAATTATTGTATAAATTGTCATGCAAAAAAAAACACACAAATATCACAATAACGGTAAGCTATTTAAAAATTCGTCAATAGTATAAGAACATTTATCCATTAGTAATGTAAACAGTTTTTTTAATGCATTGATCGTATGATTTTATTTGAGGCTATTTGGTAACTTATTATAAATATATTATGTATTGCCATACAATATACATTTTTACCAAAAACATTCACTCTACTCTCTCATCTAATATATAAAATTCTCGTGTCACAGTTTTCGTTCCCAAACTCCTCCGAAACGGCTCGACCGATTCTCATGAAATTTTGTGGGCATATCGGGTAGGTCTGAGAATCGGCCAACATCTATTTTTCATATCTCGATTCGCGATAACCGACATCCACGCGGGCGGAGCCTCGGGCGACAGCTAGTATCTCTCTAAATTTAAACTGGTAAAAGTCTACACTTAGAACAGAACTTAAACCCGCGACCAGTCCTTTTTCAGGGCGAATACTCTTGGATATTTGGGAATCTATCTATTAATATATACTCATAATTGTACATTGGAGATGTTTGTTCACGATGAACGCAAAAACTATTGAACGAATTTTTATGTGGTTTTTTTTTTTTTACAAAGGTCTTGGTCAGACTTAAAATCTAACGTATGTTTGATTGCAATAGGTTTAGTAATACCAGAGATAAGATCCATGTGGGTGGAAGGCTAGTCTTCTATACTTACCTATGTCTTAGAGCGACATACTAATTGCTCCAAAACAGTATTTTAATTCACAGGATTCAAGAGTCGGAGTTTCCCAAAGCTCGCGGTTGGTATCCTCGCTTCGCTCAATGCCTGACAGAGTCTAGTACTGTGACGGCAGTGGCACCATCTACCGAGTGGGAAGCAGACGACAGCCAGATGGACACGCTACCCGTCAAACAAAAAGCTAACACATATAAGACGAATAGGTCGACAACTCCCATCAAAAACGAGGAGATTTATCTCGATAGAGAGTATCAGAGGTAGGTAGCACCACAGATAATATAATATAATTCTTATACAGGTGCACAATCAGGTACAAAAAAATGGTTACACGCTTAAATTCGAAAAGCAGGCAGACAACTTTTTAGTTCAGGAGTTATAACTAGATGGCGACATTGTTTTGGCAAACACTTTATAATTTTTAGTTTTAAAATTAACTTAAAATAAAGCATACACTAAACCCTTTATTGAGTATGACTGAATAAAACTATAAATATTCTAATCTATATTGATTCTGCCAGATTGTGCAGTAATTGTAAAAGTTACAGATATAATGTACTATGCCGCTAGATGGCATAAAAATAAACAAATAGATAAATAGCATGATTGTCACGAAATCTTTATTTTCTCAACATGCTTGGAAATTTGAACATTATTTGCCTTCCAGAAAGACAGTATTTAATTGAAGAAGCTGTCTGTGATTTTTAGCATTTTTAGCGTAAATATGGTTCAAATCTTACCTGAATATCTTACTTTCGACTTTTAGTTACGTATTTCAAACTCACCACTGGCAACAGCACATCTCTATGACATATCATAGATTCATAGCGTTTTGTGATTTTTACCGCGTAAGGTGTAAAAATTTTCAAGTCAAGAAAAAAGTTCTTAAAAAGTGAATTACATAGTAATTATGTTGTTTTTACCGTTTGTATGTGTACAGTGCTACATAAATAATTGCAAGGTATATTATTTTAGTGAAGTTTCTTTGCTGAGAACTTCGGTAAGTAGATATTGTACCATACTAAATGAATACCGCAGAGGAAAGCGAGAGTGCTCCAGATCGTTGCTCCGGAGGGAGAACGAAGTACTTATAAATCCGAAGGCAGTTCCTCATCTTCGGAAGATCAGGATAGCTTTACCTCGCCATCCCCGAATAAGCGGTTCAACCGGTCGAATCACGTCGAAACGTGTTCGAGAGATGAACCCACATAAGTACGTAACTTAGACTTAAATTTCACAATAAGATAAGGTTTACACCAAAGAATTAACCTGTTGGAATTGGTAATAAAATCCAAGACAATACTAGCTCGGCAGACACTTGATATATAGACTATCATATATATAAGTTTACTGGCCACTTTCGTCACCTATTTAATGTGTGATTGATCAACAAATGTTACCGTAATAAAAGTAATGATTATGGCAGGCACTGATCAGTTGATAGCAGGCTTGTCTAACATAACATTAACATGAAACTATCTTACAAAATGTTATAGCAATCTATAACATTCCAAGGCCTGGTAGGTTAATAGAGAAGAAGACTAGAGTGTCTAGTGACTGGATTCTTACATCCTTATGCCATCAGTAGAATTTTTCAGGATGTCACAAGTTATAAGTTGTAACCAAGACTAACTATAAATATTATATTATAAGTTATACCGTAAAACTAAAAAAGAGAGTTCTAGTTCACACTCTAAATCTGAAAGGAAGAGTAGGTAGTAACCATAAATGCATGTTATCTTAATAGACCAAGATTTTAACATTTAAATTACATTGGACTGCAACCTGCCAAGCATGATCACCATGCCTAAGACAGGAAAGTTAAGAGATTTACAGGTGTCACTCGTAAGGAATCTAGCGACTCCAAGTATTTTAAGTAATAGGCACCTGAATAAATAATTCAAACAGGAATCAAATTAGATTTTGAGAAACAGCTCCTTCTCGCTCACAATTTTAATAAAATTTGAACTTAACATAACAGTTGATCACCCAAATAGATGGGGTTCAATTCCTACAACAGGAAGATTGAATGACAAGAATTGTACCAGGCAGTTCTTCATCTATGCAAAAAAATGATCTCACAGAAGGCTCCTGTGCAAAATACCTATAAGGAAAGAAATTTCCTATCTAAGAGCCCTCCCTTTGGGCCCCTCATCATCACCATTGCAACGACAACTAATTGGATTGCGGAAATCCTTTGGAAACAAGTCACAGCCATGGTCCTTTTTTGCTAAATAAATCATCAATATTCTTTTATTTTGATCTCCTTAATGCCATCTTAATGGTCCCATAATAATATTTTGGTTCTTGAATATACCTAAAATATACCATATACACATTTTAGGAAAGTCAAACTGATAGGTGAATTAGGTAAATTCCAAAGATCAATCCACCTTGAATCACTTGGAACATTAATTTCCAGTCTACTTTAGATAAGTGTTTTATTTATCAAAATTTTACCAAATATGACTTGACTCCAAGCAAAGGTCAACAGCAAAAGAAGAATAAATTTATGTACAAAATCTACATTGAATTACCTAGTAATGTATCAATGTAGTTGATGTATAAGTAATTGTATAATGTTTAGAGAACAAAGTTAATGTATTTCATAACGGTGATTACTTTAGGAAGAGAAAAAATGAATAATAAATGAAACTTCTAATTAACCACTTTTGCTGTTGACTCTACTATAGTTGCAAGGTACTCTAAAGTTAACCTGAGGTCTATGTACAACTTTATTGTCTCAGGATGCAATTGCTTCAAACAGGGTAAAAAGGGCGGTGCGATTTACAGTGGTAGCTCAGGAGTGGGGACCACAGCGCACAAGGGACACTCAGTCAAAAAGGTGACCACTCACTACAAACGTGATGGTCGTGGACTAGGAAATGCTATTGAACAACTTTATGTTGTCAAGCAAATGGAGTTAGACCAACAAAAAGTGGCACTCCAATATGATGCAATTTTAAGCAGCTTTACTTATGTACAAAAAGTGCTACTGGTCAAGTCAGACAGCATCCAACTGGACCAAAAAGGAGCACTTGCTCCTTAACCCATAGAGGTGTCCAGAAAACTTTCCAATTTATCGAGCAGTTCATTACTGACGGCATGTCACCCCCAACCCTTTCAGATCAAGGGACTCACCCATTGTCCTATAGAATGTGGAACTCGAGGACTTGCAAAGCTTTAAGTCAGACTGGAACTATCAGTTGAGATTGACGTTTCCTCCACCCAGTTAATACCTCAGTGGCTGGGCCATCTAAACAGTACTCTAGGCTGGTCGATCTTAGATTGAGAGCTTACCACTAAGTCTTGTCAATAAAGGAATTGCGGAAGATCCTTAAACAATGACAAGAGACAACACTTTCTAAATAGCCCTACTGTGGGATGAGTACTGGGCTGGTCAATCTCAGATTGACAGCCTGAATGGACCCTTACCAATAAAGAATCTGCGGAAGATTCTAACAGGCCCTCATCAGGGACTGGGAGGTTATCCTGCTTAAAGAGGGGGGGGGGAACAAATAAAGTACTGGAATAAACAAGAAAGGGAGTTATTGAGTTGTAGTTGGTGGACGACCACTCTCAATACATACATGTTTTAACACTTTGGCTTTTACGTGGTTGATATTCTGTAGAGACTCGAAATATGCTTTATATATGAGTCTAAACTGTCAATGGATGTTATGAAATCCATAGAAATAACATAACATAACGTAAACTCACGCCTTTATCCCCGAAGGGGTAGGCAGAGGTGCTGGCACCCACATTTCGCCGGTTTATGTTTAGGTCCCAATGTAATAGGTGGCGAGCCTATTGCCATTGGCTGGGCACTTATAAACCTGCGATAAATGCACACATGGCTTCGAAAAGCATCGAAAATTCATCGGGGTGTGCCAAGGGAAGCCTGGGATCGAGCCCGAGACCTCGTCTCGGCGGTCCATTACCCATACCACTAGACTACCGCGGTTAGTCTATAGAAATATCAACCAAGTAATACCTACTTTTATGCCAAGTTGTAAGGGCCATTTCTTTCTCTATAGACTTTGATCTATAGTCTGCGCATACAGGGTAACCCTGAAACTATGGGTTATATATTGCATTTTCACTGACATTCTTTCATGTTATAGGGCCAGGGTGGTGCTTGGTATCCCAGATATCTTGGTTTAAACATAAATAAATTTATTTACCTTTTGCTTACAATTCGATTAATTTAACAATTAAGATCTGCAGTTCTTTATAGTGGAATCTGCAGTCTCAGCATATTGTGCTACAAATGTAGACAATTGTTCTAAGGACTTATTCATTCAACAAGTCCTAAAAGCTACTGCCTTAGTCAAACCTTAGGCCATTAACTCCCCTAGATGGCATATATATTAATACATTCATGCATGTGGATCTCCAAAGGGGAGGCAGAGATGTATTATTTGACACCCATACTATGTACATTTTTCATTTCCATATAACATGGAGCGAGTCTGTTGCGCTCAGATGGAGAATCATTGGCTGATTTCTACTATTGGTTGGTAAACAGCCGTATCCCTTAGTAACCCATACCATGGGAAATGATAGGATACCCAAATCACACTTTAATTTCCAGTTTCAATACAATATAACAGCTCTTTTTTAAGAATTCTAGAAGAGTTGCAATTATTATGCTTCTAGCTGCAAGCAGGTTAGCGCGTAAGTTCATTTACTAGATACATCTTGGCAGTATCTTCACAGAAGAAGAGAAAAATATGTAAAGAACAGAATTTATTATATAATACATTCTAAAACTGATGGTAGATAGCATAGGCAGTTCAGGTGCTAATATCAGAACACCAGAACGCCTGTTTGTGCTACAATATACTCAACTCTACAGTTTCAAATACTAATGTAACTAGTTGTTTTATCTCAATCAGAGGTGCTGTAAGAGCAACTACCGGGACACAATTTAGTGTCTATTCCTAGATGCAGTACACATGGATGCGGCTTCAGGTAGGTTTCGATCCGCAGTGACCTTCAGAGGTTGGTTTGTAAACATGCCTATAGCATAGATTTTAAGTTGAGAAAATCAAGTCTCGTTTAGGTAATTAAGTTTAATGTTATATATATGATATAGCATGCTACATCTTCGTGGCTTTTTTGTCTAAACATTCCATTATGGTTATAATTATAATAAGGCATCCTTTTCATTCATACCCTTAATAATACCTACCGTTTTAAGTATTATCACATAGCGTTACAGTTACCATCACCAGCAGAAACCAAACAGGTCTTCAATTAAATACTGTCTTTCTGGAAGGCAAATAATAGAGCTGTTTTACATAAAATAAAACAGTTATTATATGCCGAAAGAAAGACAGTATTCGAGCAAGGTCCTTGCTGGCGAGAAGACCCTATGAATCTATGATATGTCATAGAGATGTGCTGTTGCCAGTGGTGAGTTTGAAATACGTAACTAAAAGTCGAAAGTAAGATATTCAGGTAAGATTTGAACCATATTTACGCTAAAAATGCTAAAAATCACAGACAGCTTCTTCAATTAAATACTGTCTTTCTTTCGGCATATAATAACTGTTTTATTTTATGTAAAACAGCTCTATTATTTTGACAACCTTCTTCGAGATAAATCGAAATTGCTGTACATGCGAGCAGCGGCCGGAAAAGTTGTATGAAAATCCATATCTGTCGTGTAATTTAAAAATGGAACCATCTTTTACTCCGAACCATGACAACCAAGGAGGTAACTTATCCAAGGCATTATTTAAATATAGAACGGGCTTGCAAATAGAAAGCTGTTTATTAAGAAAAATAAAAAACAAATGAACATTTTGCCGCTTGAAAAATTACTGTTGTTCATTGTTCGTCATTGATTTTGAAAAGTAGGTAACTAATAAAATTGTACTTTCAATAACTGCATTTTCAAATAAAAAGTTCTGCCTAGACACTGCTTAGTTTTAATTACCGCGCATTGTGTGAGAAAAGCACTATACAAGCCTTGGCCACAACTGAGCGTTGCCGAACTCCGTAATGAAAAAAATATTCATTTTTGAATATTACTAAAGATCTTAGTATCGGTACCCCATGGAAGCACACCGTGGACTTTCCAAAAAATAATTCGTATAAACCTTGTCCTGACAACAATAAAAAAAGAACTATCCGATGTGACGCATTTGATCTGTCTATCCGTTCGGTTTCACGCCTAAACCACTGAACTGTTTATGATGAATTTGCTAAAACGATTAACTAGAGCTTGAGAAAGGACATGGGTTATGTTTCGTCGGGATAATGGATATCCACGCAGGTGGAACCGCGGGCAATAGTTAGTATATTCTTCATAAATGATTCAATTTACCATGTTTTGTGGGTGAAACTGCGAAGCACAGGTTTCATTATTTTCTGCGCGTTTTCCTAACTCAGTCTGAGAGCCAATCCTGGTCTAACTCTGGTCCTGAATTTCGATGTTCGGCGACTGCCACCAGACCTTCACAACCTGTTATTTCTTATTTCAGGTTCATGGAAGCAGTATGGCCCGAGGTATCCGACAACAAATCGGGTACTCCTCGCAGCACCACGCCTGTCAAGCAAGAGGCCCGTAAGAAGAAAGCCGAGGACCCACAGCAGGAGGATAAGAAGAGAGCCAAGAAGATCAAGCTGAGCAGCGAGGGATGGAGCCAGGAGTCTGATGTAGAGGAAGACTTGGACAAGAGGTTCGTATTTAAAGGTACTCCGAGTAAGACAGTAAATATCCCGATGAGCCTAAAGGTGCTGAAAGACTTCAGGATTCACATGTAACGAGAGCGTTTTAGGGAGCATTCTTGTGAGTATTTTCGCAAAAGGACAGTGAGGTTGCATCGACTAGAGTGTTTACTAGAAAGATCAAGTAAATGTTCGCATCGGTGATCGGCTCGGTTCCTTGTTCAGTTCAGCAAATTTTAAAATTATGAATGGTCCCTATTCTATTAAAATTGAATGCTGAAGTCTATTAGCACCTTTAGGGTTAACTCCCCCTAAAATAGCTGCGGTAGCGAGCGGTTTCTTGAGAGAATATATTACAAACAATTCTAAATCAAGAGAAAAAGTTCATAGTCATTTGAATTGAAACTCTGGTGCCGACCGGTGTTCTGTTCGAATCGGCCCTCATTATGATAGTTTAAGTACTTACCTTGTTTCTACTTTGTAGCAAAAAGATGAGCAAGGAACCGAAGGCGGACAAAGTGAAGGTGCGCAAGCGGAGACGCTCGTCGTCGCTGACGGACAGCGATAACAACAGCAAACGGAAGCGGAAGGCGAGCAAGAAGAAGGTGCTTTTGTTTTTATTAACAGAATTTATAGATGCTACCGGGACCCAATGTTGAGTTGATGAAGAGAGTCAAGGGACATATTCTTAAGTACGGGGGCAGAAAATCAGATAAAAAAAAGAAAGAGTATTTTACGTAAAGAGTTCGTGGTCAGATGCGATCGCTATTCGGTGAACGATCAGTGAGCACGGCTGCCAATTGGATGGGCGACCGCTTATTAGAATGTATCTGAATGCTTCCATACTTCGAAGGTCACGTTAAGAGTTGGTCCTGCCTCTCTCGACAAGAGGCAATTCGTTAGCCGGCGTTTGATGGAATAGAATTACGAATGTATGGGATTTTACATGCGTTAACGACTGTCATAAACGTCAAGTCACATAAATTCGTCATTCTATTCCATCAAACGCCGGCAAAACTGTCTATAGCTGTTAGGTTAAGACGGAGGCCTATATGGGCGACCTGAACAACCTTGTCAGCGGTTGGCCACTAACCTCACCTCAAGGTTTTTTTTATACCACTGAGGTGGCAGATAAGAACACGGCTCACCTGATGGAAAGTGGCCACCGTGGCCTATGGACGTGTACAACACCAGGGGCGTCACACTCGTGCTGCCGACCCTGTAAACACAGAGTTTCTGTGCCGTCAGCGTAGAATACACAGCAGAAATAGCTTTTGGTCTTCCCACTGACAGCACAAAAACTCTTCAGTGAGCTCTGGGTACCCTACTCACTGCCGGGAACACAACACGAGGTTATTATGACCGCGATATTCTGTATGGCGGAGTACTTCCCCAGTCGGACTGCTCAATTGGACGGAAATACCGTCGTGTCCTACCTCCTACCAGGTTAACCGGTCAAACGACACTTGCTCCCATTATAACGGAAAACCAAGCGTCGTCTTATTTAAGCGGACGCAGACTCTGAGGTGAAGGGTACGGATGCGTCCGGAACTGACGCAAGGATGATGATGAGTAGTTTACAAAATACGTGCATTCGTGTGTAGAGTAAAGAGTTTCCTTTTAAGAAGGTGTCTTACAATGCTAAAGTAGTGTGCCACACTTGAAGTCACTTAGTTAATAAAACTGTGCCCCGTGCACGAAAAACATTCGAATTCTTAACGCAAACAACAGTAGGCAGGTGGCCAATCGCAATGCTTCGTTCTCTCCATACGCTTACGTTACGAATCTCTATGCATTTTCACAGGCGAACAAAAAGACAAAATCTAAATTGACGAAAAAACGACGTATAAGTAAGAAGCATTTAAAAAAATTAAAAGACAAACAGAAGAAAAAGAAAAAAACTGTTTCCGAAGATGAAGAAATAGAAAAAGGTAAGGTTTTTGCAGTTGAGGATTTTTTTTTGCAATTTAGTTTCAATTAGAACTTACGTGCGAAATACCCGCGGATACTCCTGCTGGAGCGGTTATGTCGAACAAGTCTTTAATAAAACTCAAAACTCTTGCAGAGATAAGAAAGAAAGAGAAGAAATTAAAGAAAAAGAAACTACAAAAGAAAAAGAAAGCTCTTAAAAAGAAGAAATCTAAAGCTAAGTTATCAAGCAGTTCATCATCAACATCCACCTCGTCCAGTTCAGAAACAACCTCTGACTCTGAGTCAGAAGATGATAGGAAGAAAAAGAGGAAAAAATCTGACGTCAAACACAAAAAACGGAAGCAATCCACTTCTGAATCTACACAAAGCGAAGATCTATTCGATGTCAATGTACTAAACAACATCAAAACAGAAAGACTAACAGACGACGAAAAGAAGCTAGAATTCTCACCCAGAAGACAGAAGCCTAGAGAAATAATCAATGTTAAAGAACTTCAGAACGATTTTGTGGGTAGTGTACAAATAAAGAAGGAAGTAGAAGATACAGTAATTGCGAAACAGAAGGTACAAGAACTTGAATTAGTGGTTCAGAAAGAAGAGGAGTTAACTGAAAGTGTTGTGGAAAGTAATTCAGAAGTTTCTCCTAGTGTAGCTGATAAAGTTTGTGAAAGTGTAGTCAAAAGTGATATTGATAGTCAAAGTGCAAAAGAAAGTGTTAGTCATAGTCTAACCGAAAGTAACAATAAAAGTGCTAAGAAAAAGATTAGTGCAGTTGAAAATTTGAATCGAAGTGTGAAGGAAACTATTCCACACAGTGTAGCTGAGAGTATTTCTCAAAATATAGACGACAGTATCTCTAAAAGTGCAACTGAAAGTATATCTCAAAATGTGGCTGAGAGTATATCTGAAGAAGTTCCTGAAATGGTCCATGTTATTCCACAGACTAGTCTTGAAAATATTCCTATACCAAAGGATGACTTCCGCTGCATACAGTTTAAGGTAAATTATTGTTTTTATTCCACTTATATTTATTCCTAAAGACGAAAATTAAGTAAGTGAACCTTGTAGTCCATCCATGATTCACATACTCCTCCTCCTTTAGGTTTGGCTTAAACAGCTTATACCGGAATGACTGCCTACTGATTTCCCAACCCCTAAAGGAAAGCCTATGCCAGCCGCTCATCCGTCAAACAACAAGAGCATCGACTTGCAGATGAGTTTGGTGTACACCAAGACCCAAATAAAACGTTCTGCGATAATGAATATTAATATTCAGACAGAATCGGTTGGTAGCACGGGCGTGACTAAAAATATTATTTAATTCAAGAACTTTATTATATTGCAGGAACCTATGTCACCGGCGATTTACGCCACTCGCCCCATTTCCAACGATAGGCCAGAGCTAGCCCAACCAGAGGAACTTTCCCAAGGTTCCTCTCAAGAGTCTACCACCAGCAAGGATCCTTACGAGAAAGACGACAGCCACCTTCGACCCTCGTCGCAGAACTCCAACTATAGCTTCAATGACGTCATCAGTGCTAGCCAGAATTACCAAAAGGATGAAGAAGATAAATTTGAGCCAGAGAATTATGAGGAAGGCAATTATGAGATGTATGAGCAATTGGCGATGGCATATCAGAGTGATGTAGCTAAGCAGGTAATATAAGAAGTTCTTTTTGATAATAATCATTACTGTCATCATCATTCATCATACAAAATAGCATGCGCCTATCTCTTACAATGATCTTCACCTACTAATATAAGAAAAAAGTAGTGCAAGCAATTTTCGACCTTATTGACATTGCATAGTAGTTTTAGCATAGTAGTTTTTTCTTATATTCGTAATCAGCGTCACCTATAAAGCGTCAAAATAAAGCGCTTGAATAGTGTCATTAGGGTCGTAAGTAGCTTGCACTATTTTTGTAGTCTCTGTATGAAGGTCCTCACAAAGAAATTTATTTTTATGAAGATTATTCATAAGCTTAATCAGCCGTTCAATTAACCGCCTAGGCTCTTTACTAAACGGTGCTGTTCAATTAGCGGCCGAAACCGATACCTATATCGATTTTAGTGAAAAACTCTAGTCCGCCATCTATGATCGCTAATTAAATGATATATTCGTAATTAGTAACACCAAAATCCCTGAACACGACACCCAAATCGATTTTATTGAAAATTTTGAGGCCGCCGTCTTTAATTGCTAAATGGATGACATATTCGTAATCGGTCAATAAAACATCATAAAATAAAAAACGTGATTACAAATGAAACGGCCCTGAATCCTTCGTACTAAGTAAAATGTATGGATACTCGGTACGGTACCTCTTCTCCCGCCATTCCGCTAACCCCGCACGATTGCTCCGTCTAAACAGCTTCGTCGACAGACTGTATGCAGTATGAGTCGTTGAACTGTGGTATTTATATATGTATTTATGATTGGTTACTGACTGTGACACGCTAGGGTACCTTTCAGCCGGGCGAGTGGTGGGGCGGAGCCTCGCAGCGGATCGAGACCGTGGTGCGCACGCGCGCCCGGGGAGAGATCAAGTGCGACTGGCGCGCCTCGCCCGCCGCCCCGGCGCCGCCCGCCGCCGCCAGGCAACAGAGACCCTCGCGCTGGGGTGAGTAGATTATGACTGATTTGTGTTTGCATTTGCGTTGTTGCTCAACAAGTTCGGCAATGTTGCGCAACAATGTTGACAGTAGACGCGCACTGTGACCCGCACTGTTTGTTCGATAATTGATAACGTGGGAACGGACAACAATATTCCGCGGTCCGCGACAAATTTCGCGCAAAAATGTTGCCTGGTTCAACAATTTTGCGCAACATGGCGCATTGTCTAGTTTATACTAGCTTAAAATATTCAGAGGGCCATTTTAATTCTTCCGATTACTATGATGTGACGCACGATACGTGTATAGTCAGTTTTACTGGCTTACTTTGAATATTTACTCAGATTGTACGCAAGACGCTGTCCGTATTTTTCCTACATCCATATATGTAAATTTAAGCAATTAAAAAATCTAACTTCAACCTTGTAACTGTAGATATGTCACTAAGACTAACTCACCAATAATTTGCATTCGTTCGCAGGCTTGAAGCCAGGGGAGGTGAACATAGTCCTGACTGGCGGTACCAGCGAAGTGTATCCTATACAGAATGTAGTCGAACCGGTGTACCAGATACAGACCCTGGCCAATAACAGAGCGGAGAATAACAGCACAGGGTATCAATATATTTTTATTTATTAATACTAGTTTTAAATTATTAAAAAATCATATCTGTCCACTTGTGTGGTTTAAATGCAATGTAAACAAACAGTTTTGACAATCAGTGGTGGCATTATTTATCATGAAGAAGCCAGAAGAAATCATTACAGAGTAAATATTTGAGGTTTTTAAGTTTTCTAAACATTTACTGAACAGAACTACCCCGATACTCCTACAGAAGCAACCAGCCAGGCTTGTTTACCGTGCCTGGTCCTCCTACGATTATCTCTTTTTGTCGAAGGAACATCTCACCTCGTTACACTACGTGGTTGAAATAGTTCCGAGGTGAATATGTGATATCATATCACCCTAGTGCAATACGTGGAATAAACTTTAAGTTCCAGTACACAACAAACTGATACTTAAGTCTTAAGGTTGATGAGACAACCGAAAGGCTTTTCACTCTCCCCTATTTATCCATCTCTACAAGCATAATATCTCTGCTACACCAGCGGCTCATAGAAAACATGGCGGTAGAATTTTCGGCCGGGTGGGTATCACCGTGCACGATTGTGAAACACCCTCCATAGTAATCCAATCTCGGTTGGATTGCGTTGAAGGGTCAGTAAGTGCAGCCTCACAGCACTAGAGGGACGGGGACGGGGGGGGGGGGGGGGGGGGCACGCGGTGCTTCGACGACAATCCTCGTTTGATGAGGCCGTCAAGCTGAGTGCCACCATTGCAAACATGGTACGTGTATGTAATGGTGACCCACTTTCCTGAGACTTTGCTTTCCGCTTACCATCAGGCGAGGTGAAGTCAAATTGACGTGTCATATATATGAAAAAAGTAACCACTTACCATTAGGAGACTTAACAAAAATATTTTACAGAAGCTATGACGAAGCCTACGAAGATATGTATGGCGCGTCAGACCGCCTGCAGTACGGTGATTGCTTCGCGACCGATGTGCCCGAGGCTAACGTAGCGCCTCCAGCCAACGAACCCAAGAAAGTTACCACCAGCTCACTGGACGATAGGATCAACAAGGCATTGCAGGCTACAGGTTCGTGGGATTAAGTTTTGTGAGGCCTATAGATAGAATAGTCATATTCCCTGAACTTTTTCTCAACTCAGGATTTCCATTCTAACTGAGATGCGGCCGAACTTCAATATTTCCGTTACGGGTAGTTGGACCGAATAGTCTAATACAGAATTTTGAAATCGCCGTTCACCTCCTATTGTGTGGGACCGAAAATCATAATTGACGAATTGTAGGTCTTTTACCTCTGCCTACCCTGTCGGGGATTTACAGGCGTGAATATATGGATGTATTTATTTCACTAGTTTACATTTTCAGTCCCGTATAACGGGCGGAGTTGTGGTCATCCTAACTGTACTATTAACGAGGCTTATTAATCCACGATCTATTCTAAATGTTTCTAGCTCTCGAAGAATCGGTGAAATTGAAGGCTGAAACTGAGGCTGACAAGGAGGCTCGTGAGAAGGGCATACTGTCCGTGTGAGTATTGTATTCTTGATCATTATCAACGTTAGACCATAGGGCCAATTCTCGTAATAATAATCTGATTCAGTCTCGATCTATGTCAAAAACGGTAATTTCGTTACATAATTTTCAAGATCGAAGTATAGTATGGTCTGTTGTGAATTTCAGGAGCATTTTACACTTTTTATAGAATAATTGGTTTAGAATTGGTCTCATTTCAAAGAACGACTTTAATTTATTCAGTTTAGGCACATAAAGAGCACATATGAACGTCAAAATTTCTCAGTTATGTCAAAACAAAATTATAAAAATATTAAATAAAGTAGATAAACCGTTGGAAAATGATTCTTATGCTGGTTCGGTAGGTTGGTTCTGCTGTAAAGATACCAGCAATTATTCTTTAGAATTTGTACATTTATATAGTGCGAGCAAGCAATAGATAAAGATGAACATGCGTTTTTATCATATTTTAAAAGAGTAATAAATGAAGAGTTATTTCCTATAATAATATTATCTAGATGTCTTCCCTCGCGCTGCAGGGTACGCCTCAAACACGCCTCCGCAAATCTTTAGTGACGAGGCCAACATTCTACTTCAACGTTCATGTCAACAAATAACCTTAAATTATAACACCAAGGCCACTACCATGCTGTCGTGTTTGCTCACGGCGTCATTGGACCTTATTTTTTCGAAGATGAGAAATAAATTGCGGAAATTTTCAAACAGTGATCCGTTTTGTGACAATAAGTCACATAATATGGAAGTTTATGGCCTCCAGGCCGCAACAGTTTAACTGATTTAATTCAAGGACTTGGTTCCAACAAGATGGTGTCACTAGCCACACATCTAACCAGTAAATGGAAACTGTGGCTGAGTTATATATTTCCTAATAAGTCATTTATCGACGAGGGGCCATTGAATGACCTCCCAGGAGTTCAGATTTGAGTCATTTGGAGTATTATGTGGCTACCTTAAGTGTTGTTTGTGAAAATAAATCAACAACTTTGACGCAATTGAAACATAATAAATATCACCGTAGAAATTGTGGCAATCGCTAGAGCCACGTGTCGACCATTGCGGACACAGTTTGAGGAGTGCCTTCAGCGTGAGGGAAGATATATAGATAACATTATTTATTACTCTTATAAAATACAATAATCATTTTTGAAAATATTTTTATTTTTGTTTTATAGCATTTTCTGACCCCGCCTACCTCGCCTGGACACCCTGTGTATCTCATGCTCACCAGCTGATCAGAGTGCCAATCCCGAGATTTCCGTCGTTCTACCTACTTTCTATTATTTGCTTTATTTGACCACCCAGCATCGAGAGGAAAGTCGGTGCTAGGGCCTCGTCTGTCAATTAGCAGGGCATGCCCTCATCTTCCCAGGTTGGCTTGGCTCCAAACCCATAACTATTAATAATATTAGAAATTAAACAATTTGCAGTAAGAGTGAGGCCCGTAGCGCCAAGCGGGTGAGCTTCGCTGACGGGTACAAACCAGGGCAAGACTCTGACGTAGAGGAACCGCCCAAGAAGGTATGTTTTTGTAGACTCAACAATATTATTGTATCAAATAACAATAGATACCGATATATATTATGACCAAAACTCGCGAGAGATACAAGGCCTTGACGTGCGCGGATTGGTTTCATTTAGAAAATATAAACATAGAAACAACAATGTTGGTCTAGATTGAATAAATAATTTTTGACTTTGACTTGATATAACCTATAATTGGTTGATATGAGCTCCTCCATCGCCGTGCTATCATCGAAAGATACCGATAGAACGTGTACTACGCATATAGAGTACATTTCGTGATGTGACTGGGGTCAAAATATATGCCAGCAACTACTACATACTAAGACAGTAATTACAATCGATTTAAATTGAAAAAATTGAATTGGTCTAGGTGGGGATCGAACCCCCGATCTTTGCCTTACTGGGGCAATGCTTTAACAACTAAGCTACCACACCTCGCCCAAAACAATTCAAATTTTTCCTTCTATATCTGTCTTCGAGGCGACAGTTGAGTGTGACATCCAATATTGAGCATGAAAATGCTTGAAAATTTAATTCAAAAAGTAATTTCAATCGTTTATTCCCTCAGCGGAACAAATTTGTTATTAATCGTGGCGTGGCGGTAGTGAACGCGGCCGCTACGCAGGAGGCGCGGGTTCGATTCCCGCTTAGTGCAAATATTTGTATGCATGAATATGTATATTTGCATTGGTCTGGGTGTTTCTTTGTATAATATGTATTTACAAAAAAAAAAATGTAGCTAAGTATGTTTATCCGCATTCTAGATTCCATAACACAAGCTAGTTAAGCTATGCTTACCATGGGTCTATATAACGTTGTGTGAAATGTTGTGGACTTATTATTTATTTATTTATTTAATAGAGAGTTTATCATTTCCAGAAAAAGAAAACTCGTCGCTTAGGCTGCGCCTGGCCGTGTCCTGCCACTCACCCGGACCACGTGCCTCTCTGGGACGCTTTACCTCCTCCCCCGCCTCCGCCCGGCTCGCCACCACCTCCGTTCCTTCGACAACATCCCAACATACTCCCACAACAGATGATGTTGCAACAAGCGCCTCCAATGATGCAACAACAACCTCCCCCGATGATGCAACAGCAACCACCTTCTCTATTGCAATCACAACCGCCTCCTTTAATGCAACAGCAACCTCCTTCGATGATTCCACAACAACCGCCTTCAATGATGCAGCAACAGCCCCCACAAATGATACAGCAACCGCCGCAAATGATGCCGCAACAGCCGCCTCCAATGTTACAACAACAGATAATGCAACAACAGCATCTGTTGCAGCAACAAGGTATCAATCCAGCGATGTTGCAAGCACCTCCGTTTGCGATGGGCCAGAAAATTGGTAAGTAGATGCTAATTGTCAAGGTCCAAAGAATTGTGTGGTATAGGGCTCTACCAAGGTCTTTAGGGCCTTTATACCCTACTCATTTTATAAACGCGAAAGTTTGTTATGTAAGGTAGGTATATTGGATTGATGGATGTTTGTTACTCTTTCACGTAAAAACTACTGAATGGATTTTAATGAAACTACAATAAAATAGGTTATACATCAGAATGACACATAGGCTACAATTTATAACGATAACCGATATTATAGCGATAACCGACATCCACGCGGGCGGAGCCGCGGGCAAAAGCTATTTCCAAGGTAAAGTGTTGGTGCTCTTTTCGCCCGGAATTGGAGGTAATACAGTAGTCGCTTCGTAACACAACCAAGATATACCAAATGTTTTGACACTGAAGTGCAATCTTTGGATGATGACGGACATTGTGTGGTTTAAGTCAATCTGTCTTTGCAATAGTAACCTTACGGTGCGCTCAGCGTTTCTAAGTTACAGACGATTAAAAAATGATTTTGTCTTCAGATCCCAATGTATCGCTGCCTAACTTCATGCCGCCCGAGCCGCCTCCAGGCCTCATATCGTTCTAAGCAGTGCACTATACTATTACTAAGTAATTGTATGTTAGTTTTAAGTAAATTCTGTGTAAATAAATGTATTTTATATAACGATATTTGTTTTTGATCTATCAGGTAGAACTCATAAGACCCTTTACACATCCAAAGCGAACCCTTTAGCACAAGCAAACAGGGTTGGCTTACATATCAAAATCTCAAAGCTCATAATACCGATGTACGAAAGACCTAAATTCAAAATCCCGCATCTCTATTTGACTGAATGTTTAAAATACCGGAAGTACAAAATCTCGAAGCGCAAAATGCCGCAGGGTGGATATTGCATGCGTCGCCATGGATACTTATAGGGTAGAAGGGTATGTGGACGAACTCCGCCATAACCTTCGTGCATATACTATATTATGTGGTATACTTGTGATAATACATGAAGATATAGGAGCTACATGAAAAAAACATAACTCTAAAAATTTAACTAGTACGCATACCATCTACCGATGGTAGCGATGGTTTTTTTTTTTACCTGCGGGAAATCCCCACGGATTACCCCCCTCCCAATCCCCACCCCTCCGGAGCCGGAGGGGGAGGTTATGTCGGACTCGAACCGACTAAACCGCACGCCGTCTCTGGGTCGTAGTTCTAGGCCGGAGGTGAGGTTGTCATGCGACATATCCCTCGCACCCCGGCTGACCCAGGGCCATCCCTCTCGGTCTGGCCTTCCTCGGGGATGGTAGCGATGGTATGCGATCTAGTTAAATAATAGTTGTTTTTTTATAAAATCTAATTTTCGGGATTTTGAACTTTCGGGGTTCTGAACTTCGGGATATTGTACTTCGGTATTTCGCACATTCGGGATTTTAAAGTTAGAGATTTTTTACTTCGGGATGTTGTTAGCCCGGATTTTGAATTTCAGATTTTTGAATTTTGATACTTAGCCCTATGTAACGTATAGAACTCATTGCATACAAATATTTGTACCGGGCGGGCATTAAACCCGCGCTCTCCGATGCAGTCGTTTGAACTACCGCCACGCTACAGAGGTCGTCAACGTTGGATTGTTGCAATCATTGTACTCAAATCAAACCTACTACTATTGCAAGTAGGTACATTAGGTAGTAGGTAAAAGTCCAAAGACCAGTAAAATCAATTGCGATGTACGTCAGTGCGACTTGATCGCAATGAGCAGTTTTCTAGTAGGTATTTATAGCTTTCCTAAAGACGCTCTAGATGGCGCTGCCGGCACTTTTGGTAAGACTTTCAGTAGGTTCTTTACTTTAAGTACTTTTTCAGCGGACGACCAGCCTTGTCCACATCCATTTAATACATTGATTTCGTTGTGTAATATCTTATGGAATCAAGTCATGTTATTTAAAAAAAGAAATATGACTCTTCCTGACATCTATTGACGATGTGAGCAACTAACTGCTTTAACGACACAACAACACTAAAGATTCGAACAGATGGCGTTGTCAAAAAAAATACCGAGCGAAGCTCGGTCATCCAGGTATGCATTATTAACTAAAATTATGTAGGTATCAACTTTTTGATGGTACTATGTTACATAAAAACTTAACGCTTCAGAAACAGCAATCAATCAAATTAAGACATTCGGTTAGTTCATGTTCAAGTTTAGTACCAAAAGCTATGCTAGCGCCATCTCTGATGATTTTAAAAACCAATTTATTATACCTACTGGAAAACTGCTCATTATTTGGTGATATCCGACTCAAGTTATTACAAGTTAGTTCTACAGAATTGGGTGTAAAAATGAAACACATAGTTAAAAACAATAAAATAGATTTTCATTTATTGTGAGACGAAAAATACAACAATGGGACTTATCAGCTAAAATGGTTAGTGGCAGACTGTCGTGTCAAAACAATAGATTGTTATATAGGTAAGGGCCCCTCGCCCCGCCCCTCTACGTACAGTATAGACTCCTAATTATTTATGTCTTTCATTGGGGAACTCGTGGTAACGAATGTCAACGAAACAATAGTATATTACACAAAACGATACCATGATATCTCTATTCACTGAAACCATAACTAATATTATTTTATTTAAACATCGTGAAGTTTCAATAGTTTCATTTTTTTTAACTAATTTTTTTTAAAAAGGCTTTATTGATTCGAAGCTAATACTTAATTACTTACAAGATTGTTTAATAGTTTAATAGTTGTCGCGCCACTCGTCCGTACGATGTGAGTGAGTGAGTGACTGTCTGACACCTGACCAGCTGACAGTGCTGACTGCCGACTGCTGACTGCTGACTGCTGTCAACGGAACGCGTCTACGAGCCTCACAAATAAACGTAACAACTCTCAAATACCGCTACTATGAAACGTTCTATACAAAATATGAACATTGCCGATTCACTAGATCGCTTGGATGTCTCATTATCATACGAATTACACTAAAACAAGTGGGGGCCGCTCTCGTGCGACTCACTCGACAATGGTCTGGTTCGACTCGTCCTAACTCGATTATTACATGTCTTACTTTATAATGTTCAAAATGCCACTGCTGCGATCCTACGTCGCCTATAGTCGAGCGCCACGCTATTGCTCATAGAGAAAAAATTCCGAAATCAATTCGTTACACCGTAGACTATATCTTGTTTAATAAACTTGAAGTATTTATCAATAATCAATAAGTACATTATAATAATTGAATAATTAGTATTTGTTTCATAAGAGACTAGCATTACAAATAAATACCATCAGCTATACAATTTTAATGTTTATTTCTATTTTAAACATTTTGAAGATGTTCAAAGTGGACTACGTCGTTTTTACACAAGAAGGGTGCGACTTGCGAGCGTTCTTGTATACAAACTTTCAGTTGAATGCGTCTACGCTTCGAGATATGACTTAAATGTATACTTAGATTTAGGGGAAAAGGTCGTAAAACAAAAAGTTATTGAAATTTATAACAAACACCTTAACTAATACTTCAATAATTTAGTTAAGTATATATATATGTAGGTAGTCGTGCGGGGCGGGCGCCCGCGGCTCGGCGTACAAACGTGGCGGCTACAAATGAAACAACTTTATACAAAAGGGGCCGGGCGCGCCCGCCCCGCCACCCTCACAACATGTCTTTGACAAAAGCAATATAAAACATTTCATTCCGTGTAAGAGGTGACACGATGGTATGCGAAAACTTTTTTTTTTCAAAAAACACACGTTCATTCGCTCATCCTTGCGCTTAAATCTAAAATTAATAATTAGACAATATTTTTTATTTGTTCAACAGACGCGCGCGACGCGACGCGCGCGTATAATAATAAAATATTTTCAAAACAATCGAATAATTAAACACACTAGTTAACAATATAACTTATGCTCAAGTACACCGGTGGCTGCGAGTAGACTAGTGCGGGCCGGCGGCTCCGCCCGCGCGACACTCAACCCTCACGTGCTACAAATCATATACGAAACTTCATCCTCTATTAAAAAATATGATTTTTTACACAATCGTTTTCAGCGTCATCATAATATGTATAGTAATGTATCGAGGAGCGTGGGCAGCGCTGGGGTCTACACGGCGGTCTCGGTGTGCGAGTGCGAGCTCAGGCGCTCCACGTCGAGGTCGTGCGGCGCCAGCGCGGGCGCGTGCGCGTCGGCGTAGTCCACGCTGGACGAGTGCGAGTAGCGCTTGGCCAGCGCCGTCTGCTTGCGCAGCGCCTCCGCCAGCGCCGCGTCCGCCAGCGAGCCGCGCGAGTCCAGCCCCTGCCGGAACGCGTTCACCACGCGGATCTGCGCGCGCGCAATCATCAGTCGCTGCTCGGGCGGCCCGGGGCCCGGGGCTCCGGGGACGTGCAGTAGCTCTATAGCACGGCCCAGCGGCGATTTTCTATACTGGTGCAAAAAATCGATGCTGGGCCAGTTTGCTTCTATTGCAAACTATTTTCGGCTGGTTATCTAACATTTTTTTGGTTAATTATTGCGCTCCTAGCAAAAATTATGAATTTAACATTTATAATCCGCGCTACTGCATTTCCCCTTAACGATTCCCCCCTGGCGCCCCGCGCGAATATTCGCGTGCCCACATAATTTACCCATATACACTGTACACCACTCACTGTGACTGCTATACTGAGCCAAGCGGAATTTTTTTCGAGCCCATCTATTTTTCTAAACTAAGCTTTCAATATATAGAGGAAAGATACTACTTATTAGCTAGTCGATGTGAGGATGTAATTCTATATTGATATTGGAAAAGTGGGATGTTGAAAATTTCTTATTTTGCTACACATATGTTTCCTAGCTTTTTTCCAAAACCATCGCTCGACTCAGTATACCCGTCGCTTAGTGGATGATGACATTCGTGACGCCCTGATTCGCCAACATTGCGGTCTTTATCAACTCGATACACATGGCTACGGCGATGAACGATCTGCATGCTCAACGATATTCAGTTTGATACCGTACTAGTTATTTTTGACTCGAGTTCATAAATACCAGTGTTGACATGCCCACTTTTAGTAAAACTGAATGTCAATATATAGAAAATGTATAACTGAACATAGTCAGAAGTCACGAATGTCCCAGGCCCCGGTAACAAGACCCTCTGACTCGCTCTCGGCGGGCCGGAGGGCCGACCCAGACCGCGAATGTACAATGTTAACATAAATATAAGCACACCGAACCATAAAAAGAGGCAAGAAAGCGTAGGTAATTTAAAATTCCAGTCACAGAATTGTAGTAGGGTCGCGACCTCGCCGCCGCATGCCATGCAGAGAGCGGCCGCTCGCGGCGCTCGACCTCTGAATACAGACATCGTCGGAGTGCCGGGTGTCCTATCCGTGTGCATGCATGACTCAACTCCATCTGGTACGTATCTGTGACTGCATTTACACATGGCTATGTGAGCTACGCGCGCAAGCTCTATGTTAATGCGTTGCCCTAGTTACACATTACATTGCACATGATACGAAGCAACACATCGCTTTACCCAACAACGTCCTATATCCGAAATTATTGGAAGCAAGCTGACAAAAACCCTTAATCGACCTCGTATTGAAGTTCCTTTACCATACAATATACGTTAAATTTAAGCGTTCAGCTAGCCTATAAGAGACAGAGATAAAATATTCATATTTCTAAAAGCTATTTCTTTTTTTATATGACGTCTGATGTTTCTAGTTTAGAAATGAATCTAAAGCTATTATGACGAATCCCTAACATTTTATAGTTCTACTTCAGTAGGACCCCACGAATGTCGAATTATATGCCTCGGTCCCAAATGGAGGACGCTTATACCATCAACAGTATAAGGTGGTAAACATTACCTGTCCATAGATGAACGTGAACATCCAATGTGTGGACCGGGCACTTGTGCAAAATGTGAGGCAAAATATAAAAATAAAAATTTCTATGCTATGATGTATGGTTGCCAAAATAATAAAAATAAGGTATATTTATCTAATACAGGGGATCTGCTAATAGACCGGAATACTACAAAAGAATTTTGCCCAGCCCATCCCTAATAAAATAAGCTATTATAACTCACTAACCTTATAATTTATTAATAGTTAGTGCAAGTGTTACAAAAACACACCAATAGAAAAGTGTTAGACATTATTAGTATAAAAATATACACAATTATTTACAATCGTATGTTGAGTAAATCGACTTCAAGAGCTAACACCTTTAAATTAAATAATTTTGAAAATGTCCTCATATGTATATATTGACTTGAGAACTTATTGAAGTCGACTACATTCACAAACATATTTAGTGGTACAAACGAAATATTAAAAATGGTGAAAGGCCGCTTTTGCAGAAACACAGACCCTGAGTGAAGGGTATGAACAATAATATATGTACATATAACACAGCACATGCGTCAGGATACATGCAACAATGATATGATACCATGCTGATGGCGCTGACCGTTGCACTTCGTACTAAACTGTATAATATCTAATATTAAAATGTTTAGTGTGATAATAGTTGCTCAAAAGTGAATAAGGACTGACGAAAAAAGCATAAGTGCAATAAGCGTCATATAGGAATATATACGCGTGTTACAAGCAGGAGGTAAAACGAACACACCATGTGTGTCGAAGTGCACAGTCAACGCTACGACAACACATACGAGTGGGATACATACACAGAACGGATAAGTTGTAGGTATAGATAGATAGAGTACAGTATTAAACATTTTGAACATATAAAAAAACGTAAAAATGTTAACATAAAAATAGTCAAATAAACAAATAAAGTGAGTGAAACAGGCTCTCCTCTCGTAAATTCGAATCTTACAGCTTGATCAGTAGACGTCTTGCTGTAGGGGACGGGTATCAATCGTTCTTGTAACTCGCCACCTATCACCTTCCGTGTGCAATTGGGGATTCATGGAAAAGAAAATAAAAACGAGAACATGAAGTAAAAGGTATAACGGCACAGAGAGGGCGCCGCCAGTCGCGGAAGGGGCAGTATATATACTTATATGATTTAAAGACTGCGTGCTGGAGGTCCAACGCGATTTTACACAGCGAAAACGAACAAAATAAACAGAAATAACATTAGGAATAGTTTTTACAGGGGTTTTGCAAGATCAAAAATTTATTTGAAATTATAAAAGGTAAGAAAAAAGGAGTAGAATCGCGTTTGACACGTAGCAGTGACGATTTTTAAAGAGTGTAATATCAGAAAGTATAGAAGTTTTTCAGGGGAATGCACGAAGCAGTGCGCCTCGCGAAGCGATGAGCGTTATACAGAAGAAGTATATATACATATAAATAAATACACAGAACTAAAGTATAAGACGCAGGGTACATCCTATTAGGTACCTTAAGAAGCACATTCATGGGGGTTGTGCACTTAAAACTATACTTTTTTTTACACATTTTCCATCCAGGGCTCCGTTACATCTATTGTTTGATAAAAAAAACGCAAGTTATAAAAATCATAATAAATAAATGAACTCATTCAAAATAAATAAACAACATTTGAACATTTAACATCGAACACTTATCCTATTGGATCCTTTATATGCGGGTTCCGTGGTTGTAATTTGTTTAAATGAGACGTGTATTTTGTAAGTGTGTTTGTTGACGTATGTATGTGTGTGAGTGTGTATGTGTCGATGTTCGTGTTAAGTAAACAAGTGTTTGTGTGTCCAGTTGTCATCATGCGAGCTATATCTAGTGAAGCACACACATGGTATCATTGTATCGACGTAGTTGCTCACATACCAGATATATCTACCTATCGTTATATAACTATTCTAGGTCAAGCTTTTTACATCTATGGTACAGAAGCATACATACACGACAGTTGTGAATCTAACACTAGATGAAGCCTATACATTTTTTGTTTTTGTGATAGTTTTTCAATTAATTTACATATTTACATATTTAATTTAGCGTGGCGATTTATTAGAAGCTTAGCACGTATCTAGTTACAAATTTACAGTCAATGCATATATGGTACATACAGTGTCAACAGAACATTTATATATTGTGCGACATTATGTTGAAAATGTATTATTTACCTCAATTTGATTTGGCTTGCGGGTTCAATGGAACAGCCAGTATGGTGGCCACATACGCAGTGACAATAAAACTCGTCCATGCGTCCGTATCTGTGAGCTATCGTTCTACAGTACATATCGAACAGCGTGTAAGCGCCAAGCATTCTAACATAGATCTAGACCGTACGACATTCAACGGCCCATGTTGGCCACGGGCCGCCAACAACAAACATTTGGACCAACATCGACACATCAAGTTCCCATAACTGCAAGATTACCTTGTTATTGCAGCTCTCCACAATGTGGCGGGTGAAATGAAAGGTACTTTGGAGTATAGATACTTTATTACTAAAGTTTAAGAGACAACAAGCGTTATAAGTATCGGATAAACAACAGTACCAGTTTATATGTTTTATACCGTGGTAGGGTACGTATAGCGAGAAATCATGCTTTGCTATGGTCATTGAAAAATATTTATTTATTTAACGTGTATTAAATGCTATACTGCGT
Organism: Eilema caniola; assembly: GCA_949126895.1. Lineage (NCBI taxonomy): Eukaryota > Metazoa > Arthropoda > Insecta > Lepidoptera > Erebidae > Eilema > Eilema caniola. The sequence goes on along the minus strand of OX421488.1, from coordinate 5,994,635 downwards.
GTACGCATTTACTACAAGCGCTATTAGGTTTTTTTTAAATAAAATTTATTTTATATCTAGCTTTGGTGTAGACCAAAACACGATTATTCATCAATAGTTTTAAATATATTTGTATGTATATTATACCATCTAAGTCGTAGCACTGGCGTAGCAGGCAATGATTTAATATCTACGTGTGGTGCATTCCAATTTTAAGAATTAAATACACTAATCTTTTATTAAATATTTAGTAGTATATACTTAACATATAAAACATATTAGACTTTATTTACCACAAAACATTGGAATGATAATTAAATTTGCTTGAGATACCTAGGAGGAGAGATAAACAAAATAAATAAAATAGAATGGAAGACAAGTATTGAAAGTTGTGTAGTGTAGGAGACAGTGGCGTATTATGGTAACAACAATGAAACCTCATCGTGCAGGTCATTACCAAAATACAAAAGACAGAAAAGAAAATATAAAACAATCGAACGTCATACCAGGTTCATGCAAGTCGTAAAGTAAATCAACTTATTGTGCCATACATAGATGCATACACTTCTACTGTCTGGCAATTACGTATTGTCTATAAAATGAGCGTAGCAGTCGTGTTTTGAAGTTGTGTTCGCACAAACGGGTTAAACCTACCAAAACACCACGAGCTCTATGAAATAAGACACACCATAACTAACACTAAAATATTAAAATCCACATCTAATCGCATTCTTCGAATAACACTTAAACAAATAAAAAAAAACAAGCAAATTTAACTATCCTCTTATTATTATAACGTTTATAAAAGCACTTGAATAGCACAAATCGTGTATTTTGTATTTTTATACTTATAAAAATGGCACATGAATTTATTTTGTATTATATACTTTATTATTTTTAACACACAACAGTTATTTTTAATTTTAATTACAAGGAAAAATAGTGTTCAAAGATTCAAATATTTACAGAAAGTAGAAGGGATACGATAGAAGGTACATTATATAAGAAATGTATGTACTCATACACACCACTCGTAAAATAATTTTGCTCAAGTCTAATATACTCCATCTAAATAATGGTGCACCATATTTATCATACAAATCTAATTTATATTATTTATGTTTTGCGAGCAGAATAATATTTTTTACTTATATTTTTAGTAAATATTCCTTAATTAATCTACTGCATTTACATTTTAAAGAGATTCCAATTTGTTCGAGAAAATATTTCGCGAATATTCCGCGGTAGTTAAAAAGTTTAAAATTTGTTTATTTTATAATTTGTTATATCGTTTAAATGGCAGTATTTTTATTTTTATATTATAAAGTGTTTTTGTGCCGCTACTACAATTTAAAAATTTTGTAAAATTTGGGGCATTTAGTCATCGCTCTGATGCGATACAGGGCTGAGGGCGGGGAGTGAGCTTCCGCCAGATTGCACGCTGATCCTTCGGTGCTCCGCCAAATAATTATTGACAAATATCCTGCGACCGGCCAATATGTCCGCCTTTTGCTGCAAAACAACATCACGGACGTGTCAGTGTCGCGCCCCAGGCTCCTAGCTCCACTCCAACACGAACTCGCAGAGCCGCGTAACCAAACTGCTTTGTTGCCAATACTTCTAACATTACGCGGAAAATTGCCCATGGTATTCCAAAATCAAACGATCACATAAACAAAATTATTTACTCGTTAAAGTATTTTAACTGTACATTTGTCTTTAGAACACCGCAACTACTGATAGTGAAGAGTTGTAGCTATAGAAAAATGCTATGAAAATTTTTAGAAAGCAGTTTCGTTAGTAAGTGCCTAACTGTAACTAGGAAAGGGGCATTCATAGCTGGGGGTCGAGGGCATCCAGTAGCAAATACTAAATATATTAAACAAAATAAATAATAAAATATAATCATGTAACGTGTGGACTACTGCTACTCTGGAGTCAAAATATCATCCGGTATGTGAGCTACTCGTGACATCGCATCTCGCTTGCTTCGGCGGCGCGTCCAGCCTTTAGGGACTAAATAAAAAATCCGCTTGTCAAATAAATACTTTATTATAATGAGTTTGTATTACTATAGTGGTTTATAGTGCCGGTTAAGTATGTATTATTTAACAATCAAACAAAGTTACAGTAAAACTCAATAATAAATAAAGATTACGAAAATCAAGGTATTACATAAGTACATACACAACCGAGTTAATGAAATTAAAAATTAAGTGGATAATGTTAGAGCCGTTTTGATTTTATGTTTTAAAATATTTACTTAGTTTACTAATTTTGGTGTAATAGTGATAATATATTTATGCGTTTATTTAGTTTTTCATGTATATTATAATTATTCAGCTTAAATTCTAGTGTTAAAAGTTTTGTAAGTAAAGTTATTGTGGTTGTATATAAAACCATTTTTGTTCTATGCCGAACTGTTACAGTAATAAAAATTAAAAAATTCGGATATAAAACCTTTTGTGAGAATCTGATAATATATTCAAAAAAAGTTTCCGTAAACCAAAACTTTATTACTTATCAGAAACTCCGTACAGACATCTACTTATAATAATAAAAGAAAAAAAAATACAATTGTGCAATACTCACATACATCTGTATACATGCATAACACTGTAACATAAGCATGATCACACTGTAAATGCGAAGCAAAAATAATTAAAAACAAAGAAACAACATTTTGTACCAAAAAAATATACATTTACTCCATTATATGCTCAGTACTTACATCTAAGTGGAGCGGCCATTTTGTGCGCGGCACGTCACAAGATGGCCGCTCGCGTTCTCACCTTCATCGGTGTACGTGAATACGGCTTATTGAATTATATGCAAGTTGATATAAAAATGTTACAAGTAATTAAAAGAATAGTCTACTATTGGCTTTGCTGTTAAATTTTATAGCATTTTAAAGGCGTAACTGTAATAAAAAATACATTTCTCCTTTACCTAGTGTAAGCTAAATAAGTATAAGTTTAACAATAAATGTATACGAATGGCCACTACGTGTTACAGTACCTAATATACAAATGACGTGTGCGGGTCGCAAGGCCAACAGCTCGCTATGTACAACCGATATGATTCAATAAGGCTCTTAGATATCCGAAGTCACTGGGCAGCCAAGTGCAGACACCACGGTCCATGCTCTACTCAATGTTCAACGAGTACCTACATGTATGTCCGTTGTCTATACTTACAACGTTATCTCCCTATGCGAGTCAGACCTACACTTACCGTCAACATCTGAAATAGAGCGATTCGGCTAAAGATCGGCGGGCCCCACCATAAAAAAATAACTAATGACGAAAAAAAATGCTATGGAATTTGCTTGAAAATTTATTTTTCAATGTTAATAATATTTTGTAACATTTCGCAAAAACCAAGGTCTTTTTGAAGATACACTTTTTATGTTAGAGCTCTTTTCTTAAATTAAGCGTGAAGTGTCTTATTCATACTAAACTTTAGGCATATACATACGATTTTAGTTAATATAACATTTTATAGACAGGTGCCACGGGTGGCCCGTGGCCGTCTTGTCAATAATATAATATAAAGGCAGATTAAGTTCACAGATCTCAAAGATATAGAAACGGGGTTAAAAGTGGTCCCAAAATTTACTATGAAACAAAACACACAAGCTGCCAAGTACCCTCAATATCTCACAATAATCATATTCCCTCGTAACAAACTACTTACACAAAAAGCTAATAAGAGACAAGTTGATAACGTTCAAAAGTATTTTATATTTATTTACTCATAGTACTAATAAAATTCGAAGTTTTAGGATATTAAAAAGTTTATATATTTAAATTGGAGTTCAATCATTTTGTTTCATAGCTACCTATACAAAATATCACTGCTCCAATATTCGTAAAAAGGATTTTTTTGAAGATCTTTAACTTATGTACAAATACGTTCATCTCTAAAATAGCAGTGTTCATCATTTACAACGTTTGGGTAGAAAGAGTCGTATAACCTACGTATATGAAATAGGGGTCCCGACACTAAGATATGCTCAATCGTCAACTAGTAAAATATCCAAACATTCTCTATTGAAACGTTAACATTACGAAACATCAACAGGTTACAAATACGATCGATGTACGCGCGAGCGCGGTCACAGGCACGATTCGGTCTAGGGTCCTAACATCGGGCCGCTAACGTCCTCCAGTGGTTTATCGCTATCGACTACCTAGCACTAGTTAAATTTTAACACTTAATAAAAATTCTTAACGCACTAAATTAAGAGTCGCAATAACGTGCGAGGCTCAGCTCGCGCGGGCGACGCGAGCGACGCGAGCGACGCGAGCGACACGCGGGCGCGGCGCGGCGGTAAGTACGAGCGGTGGCCGCCAACGAACAAAACATATCGATACAATAAAAACAAAACGTTGCGGAAGGTGGTCGGTCGGGAGCGTGCGGGCGGCGGGCGGCGGGCGGGGCGGGGCTCAGAATATGGTGGTCTCGGTGCGCGCCGGCGGCTCGTCCGCGTCGATGTAGGCGATGTCGGGCGCGGCGCGCAGGCGCGAGCGCAGCCCCGCCGCCGAGTGCGCCGACAGCCGCTCCTCCATGTCCTCCAGCGTCGACTTGAACGCGCGCACCACGCGCAGCTGCAACAAGGGCACGTGCAGGGCCGGCCCGCCCGCGGCGAGGGCCGCCCGAGTGTGGGGTGGATGTCTCTTGTCGACCTACGTGTCTGTATTCAGAGTCCGAGCCGCCGCGTGCATGCGAGAGACCGGTGCGGTGAGCGCCACTAGTACGGAAACAAAACAACTACGTGCGGCGATGATGCTACGGCGGTGCGCTACGGACCGCCTCGCATTCCGGGACGACAGAGTGACACAAAGCGGGACGGGAGGGGCGCTGCGACGGGCGTCGCGGAGACGGGTGCTGGACGGGTCGGCGGGCGACAGTGCCGGGGAGCCAAACACACAAACAAAGGTTTGTCTGCTTTGGGCGGGAGCGGGACGAGAACTACAGCCAGAGAGACGTGGGTGGATGCATAACAGACGAGAAAACAGAACTATTGAAAAGCTACCGGCGAGACGACACTCCACTCGTTTGTGTAAAAGAATAATCGTCGTAGCGGTACAAAACCCCGTTCAAAAATGTGTTACTAGAAAAACGTCGGCTTGACAACAGGTAGACTAGTGCCCGGAGCGAGCGCTGGGAGTGTCGCCGTCGGCCGGCGCACTACGCTAGGTACCGTGAGCGTCCGTCGCGCGGCGGGGCGGCGCCGCGGCCGCCACTACACCTCGGTCTCGAGCACGGGCCGGGGCTGCCAACAACATCTCTCAACGACGCGCGGCTCCACGCCCCATTCGACACCGTCCTACGTGCGGACGCAACCCTAGCTGTACAATGCCGCCGGACAGATGTGGAACTGGCCCGTGACGTCATCATCTCCCCTTATCGACTGGCCTGCATGCAGCTCCACTCATGTTGAGTGCATCGCATATTTTTGGGGCAAATCGTAGTTATGTGAAAAAATTACTGTTTCAGGAACCAAGGAACCACTTTCTTCAATGGTTTTGTGTTAGCTTCGAATGTATTTTATAATATTCAAAACATCAAACTTTCATCAATTTTTATTAGGTGTAATTCATAATACTCCATTTTTGTTACATTTTATATAAAATGCAATATATTATTACAATATTAGTTTTATTTCAAAATTTGTAAATCAATAAGAGTTTCTGAGATGATGAAGTCAAAATATTTTTTTGTTTTAACTATTTTATAGTTCCATATCTGTCCCATCAGCAATTAGGCCAACACGAAAAAATAGACCCTTTATTAAATAAAAAATCAGGAAATAAACCGAAATGGAATATTGTGTATCGTGTTCTCTGATGCGTGTAGGGGCCATAGACGGCCAGTGTCACGTGATACGAATATGACCCGGAAGAGTGCCAACGAAGGAGAGAAAAAAACAAAACAGAAATAAAAAAATAAAAGATGGAAGGGCGAATCTTGGCCTTAGCTACCCTGAAGATCGACTGCCGACTACACTACACCTACACGACGCAGGGACATCGCCTAAGATGCTTGGATGAGGACAAGGGGTGCACTAGGCCTTACACACGTACACCTAATTACTTGCCAAGTGACGGCTTTATTTATTTTTTTTATACCAAACAGAACAACTAAACGTTTATACTGGATTTTATTTAACTTTTTTTTTATCAAATTCCATATGCGTCTATCGGTGGTTGCTCGCAAGTCCGCATAAAGTGGTACTTACACTAAAGTACATCTACCATGCCTTTTGTTATTGTGAAGATTTTTGTTAAACATCTATTTAGGAGCCAAGGAGGAACATATTAGAAATGATTTTAGTACATATTGACTGATTTGTATTGTGAAAATATCCAATTTAAAAAAGGGTTTTTGTATACAATTTAAAATTTTGATATTTGCACAATCTTCTATAGTCGGAAAAGATAGGAAGCTGAACAAATTCACTGTTTTTTTTTCCTCGTTACAAAATATTAGAAGTGGTTATTTTTTCTCTACATACATACTTTACTTACCGATGTTGCTGCGTTTAGAGCATCGCTATATACATGTACAATAATATGGACACTACATCAAGCCTAACAAGACTTACGCAAAATAACACAATGAAGGCAACTGTCCAACTGCCAGGCAATGCAAAACTACGGATGAGGGACCTTGCCGCCCAGTGTGACGCTTGTACCCACCTGTCACATGACTGACAACACACCCCGACATAATGCCACTAGGGGGACAACATTCACAAAAATAAAAAATAAAACAACACAAAAAAAAAAAAAAACAAAAACATAAAACACTGACAACAACACAACGGCAAAGGAAAGAGAGGTTCGACCGTAAATAGAACTTTAGTGTTAGTATGCGAGCTCACTCGGCATGCTCTCGCTACGTGTGTATTTACTCATTTGCTTCTCAAGAAAAATCCACTCCACACTCAAATAAATCAACGTTCATTTTAACAGCAGTAACTGAATATAAATCGGTAAAAAATTATATTAAAACAATATATTTTAAAGTGGATATTATTATTAATATATAAAATTAATTCAAGTTACTGCTTGAACGGATATCGGTACGCATGTTAGTCGGTACGCCGTGCGGGCCTGCAATCTCAGGTTCTTTCGATACGGCTATCATATACAGAGCTGGGTTGCTTTGGATCAGTAGCGAGGATGTATCGGGGTGGCGATTCACAAGCAAAAATACTATTCTTAAAAATAAATCAAACAAAAATAAAATTAAAAAATAGTAAAAACAAAATCAAACAGTCAGTATGACTAGAGGTAAATAAAAGATAGAAAGAGACAGAGATAGTCATATTCATACCGCGATGTGGTTGGTTTATGTTGAGTAATATATTTATATACTATCGGGGTAGTCATAGTAACTGTTTGAAGGTATATACGAGGGATAAGTAACATTGTCACAGCCTACAAGAGCATGCCAATGGATAGTGGAGGGGCTGACAGTCAACTCAGGTATTAAGTATAGTCAACAAAATGAAACGGGAAGCGTCAGACTGTATTGGTACTGCGGTTCATGCATGGCGGTCTCGCGGTAGTCTATCTAGTGATACTAACGGGACAGTCCCGGTTTCATGACAAATAAGGATTCAGAGACAGAAAGAGCAGGGTCGTGATCAAAGATTGTAACATATATAGGTATACGAAATATAGTTGAGTGAAAAACAAATACATAGATGTCATGAAACCTGGTTCTAGAGAAGTAAAATGGAAAATAGATTTTTGGATAAATAAAAGTCTACAGTCAAGTATTGTACGGTTGCCAATTCTTTTTGTTTGTTTATTTTAAATATTTCATATATTGAATTCTTTAAATTAGCGACCGAACAAATTGTTAATATAACTACGTTAATTATGGGCCAAAAATAATAATAGCGTTAACTACATTTTATTACTTTGTAAAGTGTTTCTCTGTATAGGTATAGAAAGAAATAAATGTATCGAAAAAGAACAGAAGTATAGGAGAATGAAACGAAATATAAGAGACGTAAAAATAAATAAAATAGAAAATGGAAAAATAAATGAAATAATAAAAGAATATAAAAATAACGTACAGTTCTTTTGATATACGATATTTATTACGGATAAAATTTACTGTGTATTTTTTTCTTTTTTTGAGAAATAATATATAGATATTTTTTTATATCGACTCGTACTGTGAACAATCCGGCTTACTGTACGAATAAATCAAAAATGTGTAATATAAAAATGAATTAGCGTATTTTATATAACTTCTATGACGATTATATTCTATATGGATGCATATAATTGAAAAATGGTGGTTATATTCGTTTGTATGCAAAAATAGTAAAAGTATATATAATAAGGACAATAATATCGTAGACTTAGCGTTAGGATGCCCAAGGTATCCGCAGTGTTGACCTGTTGACTTTGCAGTATATTATATTTGTTTGTATTACAGCTGTAAACTCAAAACTTATCCCTCTTTTAGACTCGAACATGTAAATCTGCCATTCCTAAATATTTATTTTATTTTTATATATTTTTAATTTTGGTACTTTTGCAATTTGTGACATACACGTATTTGCTCATTGTCTATACAATAGTAAATACGTGTAGTATTTATTTTTTTATATTATAGCGTCATGGAATATCATCATGTTGTTTTTTTTTTTTTAATTTATCCATAGTTTAAATTTCCAATCACAGCCGAATTTATCATGATGTCACCCATGGATATTTATTGAAAGCATTATTTAAAATAAAAATGTAATAGCTTTAATACAAAGTTTAAAATATCACTTTTATTTTAAATAGCTGTCAATAAAATAAATAACTGCAAATAATTATCAAAATGATTAAAGACACAGTAAACAATAAATAAATTCTAAATTAATACTGTTTTAAATATGGCACTTGTCAACAAGTCGTCCAGAAGTTGAATTTCATAGTTTTGAGAATTGTTTGCAGTTACCAAAATTCATTTACACCTGAAATATCATTCAGACATGAATGAATTTTCTTCAATAACATATTGACTTGTATATTTGTCCAAACATTAAGCCCCAAAAATTTATAACGCCCTGATTTCACCAACAATTTCATATGAAAATGGGTAAAAATATTCATTAAAGCCCCAACAAAAATTCAAAACACGAGAACTCATGAATTCCTAAATGTATTAAGGATGGGTGAGCTGCACTTCAAAACTAGTAAAAAAAAAAATGTTTGAAGAAATATCACTTCATCTTCATCTCCAAATATTATGACTATAGTACAAAAAATATAATACAGAAAAATTCTTTCGTTATTTCAAAATATCAACAGTTGAGTTAAGTCTTTATTTTCAGTCTTTTGATTTGACTTACACAAAATTATTAACATGAGATTCTTCGACATTAACATTACTATAAAAAAAAATTGTATACGTCCTTAACGGCCGTACCGAAGCACAAATCACCCATCTCACCCGTCCTCATACCGTCGCAACCCAATCGCCCCGTATGTGTGTGTGTGCGTGTGCGTACCTGTGTCTGCAAGCGCGTGAGTCCTCGGATCCAGAGGATCTGTCCGGCGCGCGGCTTCTTGTCCAGATCCGCGTCGTAGTCCGGCCCTGGCTGGATAGTCTCGGGGTCGGGCTGGCCTCGGCCCCATCTGGGATAACACACATTTGAATAAACTTATCCTGTCTTGAAATAACATCAATATGAATTAACCTATCCTGTCGTGGAATAACACCAACATGAATTAATATTTCCTGTCTTGGAATAACACCAACATGAATTAATATTTCCTGTCTTGGAATAACACCAACATGAATTAACCTTTCCTGTCTTGGAATAACACCAACATGAATTAACCTTTCCTGTCTTGGAATAACACCAACATGAATTAACCTTTCCTGTCTTGGAATAACACCAACATGAATTAACCTATCCTGTCTTCTTCTTCGAGTCCATCGCTAAATCTGGCATATAGTGTTTTTTTTTTGTCGGTCCAAACCTGGTCATAGGAACAGCGTTTTTAACCTATCCCGTGACCTGACTAAGGCGATAAAGTGGACATCGTGTGGGTGGGTATTCGAGGTGAAGTATGTGTGGGATAATTGGAGTTTTTGGATTTGCCCTAATTTCACAATAACTAACTACCTACTATTTTTTTTTCTACTAACTACTTAGTCAAACAAGGTGAATAGGGATGAAATGCATTCACCGCGTTCGACAGTACATATGGAGAACTTACATAGATCAAATTCATCAATTCGATAACCGTCAACTACTTGATAACCGTTAGCGATCGTATTCTTAAGGGTTGTTCCATTACCGATATTCGATTCATAACAACTGTCTCAGATTTCGTTTCCCAGCAAGTTCTGGAGAACACAAGTACTATTTTTATTGCTGTTTATATATATCGCCGCCAACTAGCTTAATCAGCCGTTTAGTTAACTGGCTAGGCAGTTAACTAAACGCCGCCATTGAATTAACGTCCTGAATGGTGTTCAGCCACTTAATTAAACGGCTAGGCAAATAGCTTGGATCGATGAAGTTTAACTACTTGCCTAGCCATGTAATTAAACAGTTAGAAAAATGAATAATTTCTGCATGGTTGTAATATAGTAGTTTATGATACTGTTGCATAATAAGGGTTCTTATAACACGAGTGTGTTTTAAAAAAACGAGCCGTAGGCGAGTTTTTTTATTGTATCACACGAGTGTTATAAGACCAAGTTATGTACAGTGTCATACACTACTTTATCTACTCTCATACAATACATAAACTAATTTATTTTACAAACAAAACCAAACTTTGTTTAATATAAATGTAAAAAAAATGTTGACGCCAAGCCAAGGCGCAAACATCGATTGCGCGCGCATGCGCGTTTCTTTTTTTTTTCTTCCGAATCGGCCGTTTTTTTTTTAAGTAGACGTTCAGTCCAGATGGAGTTTGTATAGGTGTATCGTTATGATTAAAAAGTTATTATATGATATAGGTGTCCATACAAGACCTGTATCGTAATAAAACTTTTTTTTTTTGGCCTGTGCGTAATGTTTGTCATAAGAGTTATGATTTCAATTTTATAATCTTTGTATTATAGTATCAGAGTAGATAAAAATATATATATACCTATGTATGTATTTAATTTTTTATCTTATTTCGAGGAAGTGCCCCATCTGACGATTGGCCTAAGCATTAGCCAGCCAGGTTGTTAAATGATGTAATAAACGAGACGGCTGAATGTCATTCAGGCCGTTAATTGAATGGCGCCGTTTAGTTAATAGCCTAGGTAGTTTATTGAACGGCTGATTAAGTTAGTTGGCGGCGACAGATACATTGCTGCCAGAAATTCTACCCCACACTAGACATCTAAATACACTGCAGAGTATTTGAACTATTGAGGGATGAACTGTATCTATAGGTTCTATAGTGATAGGGTTACGGCTGGTACAGTGATTGGCCAAAGAAGAACCCACGAGGAAACTGAGCTAATAAAAATCTGTAAAAAATTCAGTCTCGATATAAACTCAATCTCCGAAATGTCAATAACGGTATTCTCATAACATAATATTCAAAGTAGATTTTTTTGACATTAAGGAAATTGAGACTCGATCGCGACGAATTATGATTGATTTTAATTAATTTTAATTTTAATTTGGATGTGAGTTTTTTTTTTACTGAATCTGTATAGAATATTAAAAAAAATGAATTGAAGTCATGAAGTTTTTGATCGTGGTGTTAAGTCGACGTGGTACACTTACGACAGTCTCTTGGGTATTTTCCTGGTGGGCACGGTGGTGACGAGCTGCCCCCACACCAGCGTCCCTGCCCCGAAGAACAGGCACCACAGCCACTGGTCTATCGTCAGACCCGCCGTACTGAACGCCATACCGCCGAATTGTATAATAATAACCTGGAATTTCAGTGGCAGGGGATCAGTAATATTTTTTGGAGGTATATACTAATACCTGTGTATCCCCGAAGAGGTAGAAATATGTGTTTTAGAGTCTGTACTGCATCGTGAGAGCCTCGTTTCGTACAAATGATCCTGAGTTCAATTCGTGTAGATAATTTGCACCAAACGGAGCCAACGCTCGCAAATTCGGTATACCTGTGCCTTATTACTTTAATATGAAAAAGTGGTTAGTTAAAAACAGTGACTTGATAGCGGTAGCAAAGGTTTCCTGCCTGCTTCCTAATGGGTCTCATGGTCTATACCTAGATCGTGATCTCAGCGCGGACATCGCTGCCCGCGTTCGAAGGCGGCTCGGGTGTCGGAGGGCGGAGACTGACCTCCGCCCCCCATGAGCGCGGGCCTGAGGGTGACGGGTGGAGCCGCTCGTCACCCTAGCAGAAGCAGCGGCGGCCCCCCCATACCGTGGGTGAGTCGGGGACCGCCTGGTCCCCCCTCTCGAGGAGGGCCAGACTGACAGGGATGGCCCTGGGTCAGCCGGGGTGCGAGGGATATGTCGCGAGACAATCTCACCTTCGGCCTAGCACATCGACCCACAGACGGCGTGCGGTTTAGTCGGTTCGAGTCCGACATAACCTCCGACTCCGGAGGGGAGGTAACCGTGAGGACTTCCCGCACGTAAAAAAAACCTAGATCGTGAAACATTGGCTTCCTATTCGAAAAAATTTCAACTTTCGCCACGGTTAGACTTAAATTGAATTAAAGGTAAGTTCAGACCTGTGAAAGTGCAGTTCCGATCCATATAGAGTAGAAGATGGGGTTGGTGAATAGCCCTTGGAACACGTTCCTTTGGCCGTGGATCTTGCGCGCGTTGATTTCGTTGAATAGCGTCATCATCACGAACGTGTTGAAGATGATTGTGAAGTGCTGCGACGGCTCTGATGATAGCTGCTGCCCGCGGCCTGATGGGATGTCTAGGATCTTGTCACCTGCAAGTGAAATAGCAGGTAAGTATTTTTAGTTGTCGTGTGTCTAAATATTATACACCCTATCTTCAATGAAAATACTTGTACTATTCCACATTATTGATTAATATCCTGACCAGTTTCGCCTTACGGCATTATCAAAGGTTGATGGTTTTTCAAAGTATTTTCATTGAAGATGTGTAGCAAGTTCCACCAAGTATTATAGTCGGTTGGGATTGAAAGATTTTGGCCAGTTTCGATGGCAAAATCGTCTAGAATACTCTAGAAGTATTAATATCGCGAAAAAACTTTTTTTTTGTAATGTATACAAATAATGTGAACATGTGTGTACATTATTTGTGTACATTATTTCCATACATTACAAAAAAAATGTTTTTTCGGTTTCAAAAAGTTTTAAAAGGAATAATCTATTGAGGTTGTAACAACGCTCTCGTCATTGGTTGATCAATTTTGTATTATGCATAGGCGCGGAGGTAAAACCTAATGGTGGCACTTCACGTGGTTATTTATGGTCGCTATTGGGCGTTTGTTGAATTTGGCATAATATTTGACGTACATACAAACATGCAAATACAGGCAAATACGACCATCCATAGCAAACGCATGTGGTATTTGCCATATTTGTCTTGGTAATAAGACCAATACTTTGACAAATATAAAGTCCAGTGCCCGCACGTGGTAACTATTTGAAAAATATGTCAAATGTGCAAATACATATAGCCATGAGAAGTGCCACTATAAGATCACAATGATTCCACAAGGCTCCTCTTTGTAACGTCAAATATAAGTATTGCTCGTTCCATATATTTTGGACTTAAAATGTGCTCTATACGTGCAATACACGTTTCTTGGATATATTTTGAAGACAGCACGGGGTGACACGGCGGAGGAAAAGCCCAATTTCACCAAGCATAGATTATTACAAAACAATCCGCACCAGGGCCTTTTATATATCGCGATTTAGGTCCAAAATATATGTCCCGAGTAGTATGTTAGTACGTACCAACAAACAGTAGAGAGAATATAATAAACAGCTGGTAGATGGCCTGCCCCAGGATGTTCTTCATCATGGTGCGCGAGATGAGCGGCTTGGTGCGGCCGTACGGCTTGCGCAGCAGCAGGTCGGGCGTCGGCATCTCCGTCGCCAGCGCCAGCGACGCCAGCGTGTCCATGATCAGGTTCACCCATAACATTTGTACCGCCTGCCCACAGAATTAATAAATGTAATATGGAATGCCTGTGGACTTTAAGCTGTCTATGTATTTGAGTATACGACAATCCGCTTATGATGAGGTCATCGAACTGAGTGCCACCATTGTTAACACGGTACGAGTATGTAATGGTGACCCTCTTTCCTTCTATTACCATCAGGCGAGGTGGAGTCAATTCAGTGTTCTATATATAAAAAAATCGTCTAAACTAATTGAAAACGCAATCAACAACGTGTCATTTTTAATTGATAATAACCTTATTAGGTAGGTTTGATCTTTGACAGATTCTACTGACTACAAATCTTTTTTAAGTTTATTTATTTAATCGATTTGAAATCACGGAATTCAAAATAGAACTTCTGAAATCACACTTAAATATGCTAAGAAACGAATGCATACTATAACGAGTAAAACGAGGTTTTTTATAATTTCTTTTCCAAAATTTCAACTATCTAACAAGATATTTGATAATTCTGTTATTCTGTTTATTACATTGAACTATACTACCGGGGCGCCCTCAATTTCGTAGAAAGAAATTTCATAGAATTTCGTTTCACAGAAAATGTTTCATATAATATTTGGTTCTTATATTTTTATTTCGAATATTATTGTTTCAAAAACCATTTACTACGATGAAACATATTTCACAGAAACACAATTGAATGAATTTTTAATCACATTTTTTTTGTCTAACAAACTTATCAAACAGTAGAATTATTTTTTAAAGAATATTAAACCACCTTTATAGTGTTCCAAATCACATTTATTTTTAACTGTAACATTTACAATATAGTTAACACCTCGACTCAGATTACCCCGACTCGGGTAGGTTAGGTTAGAAGGTATTTTTTTATAAACCACCCAGAAGTAGGAGCCTCGCGTAGCGGGGCTCCGTCGACCTTGTCATCTTCATCATCATATCAGCCATACACAGTCCACTGCTGAACATAGGCCTCTCCCATAGACTTCCAGAATGACCGATCTAAAGCAGCCCGCATCCAGCGCTTCCCGGCGACCTTGATGAGGTCGTCCTTCCACCTAGCCGTTGGGCGTCCTACACTGCGTTTGCCCGTACGCGGTCGCCATTCCAGAACTCTTTTGCTCCATCGGCCATCTGTTCTGCGCGCTATGTGTCCCGCCCACTGCCACTTCAACGAGCTAATCCGCTGGGCTACGTCGGTTACTTTATTCTCCTACGGATATCATCATTTCTGACGCGATCACGTAGGGAAATACCGAGCATAGCCCTTTCCATAGCTCGTTGAGCGACTTTAAGTTTGTTTAAGAGACCAATAGTGAGGGACCACGTTTCCGATCCATAAGTCATCACTGGTAACACACATTGGTTAAAGACTTTCGTCTTCAGGCACTGAGGTATGTCGGACGAGAAGACATCTCGTAGCTTCCCGAACGCTGCCCAGCCGAGTCGGATTCGTTGATTTACCTCGTCTTCGAAGCTGGAATTGCCTACCTGGATCAGTTGACCCAAGTAGACGTACTCGTCAACAGCTTCTAAGTCTGAGTCCCCAACATGAACCGGTAGAGGCGCAACATGGACATTTGACATAACCTTTGTCTTGTCCATGTTCATCTTAAGGCTCACCTGTTGGGATACTCTGTTGAGGTCTTCGAGCATGGTGTTCAAGTCTTCCAGCGATTCTGCCATAATGACAATATCGTCGGCAAACCGAAGGTGAGTGATATACTCGCCGTTTATGTTGATGCCACGTCCTGTCCAGTTCAGTAGCTTGAAGACGTCTTCCAAGGCAGCGGTAAACAGTTTCGGAGAGATCACGTCTCCCTGTCTAACGCCCCTTTTCAGTGGAATTGGTTTCGTGCTCTGTTCCTGTACTCGGACCGACATAGTGGCGTTCTGGTATAAACACTTCAACACTTCGATATACCGGTGATGTATCCGGCACCGCTGGAGAGACTGTAGCACGGCCCATATTTCGATCGAATCGAAGGCTTTCTCATAGTCCACGAATCCTAAGCAGAGAGGCCGGTTATACTCTTTGGTCTTCTGTATAACCTGCCGCAGCGTGTGGATGTGGTCTATGGTACTGTAGCCTTTACGGAATCTGGCTTGTTCGGGAGGTTGGAAGTCATCGAGCCTGTTGGCGAGACGGTTCGTAATAACCCTCGAAAACAACTTATAAATGTGGCTCAGGAGCGTGATGGGCCTATAATTCTTCAACAAAGTATTTTCACCTTTCTTAAAGAAAAGGACCACCTTACCCCCATTCCACGCTTCCGGCGTTATGACTTCGTGTAGGACGAAATTGAAGAGCTTCTGAAGGACCTTCAGTACCGGCGTTCCGCCCGCTTTCAAAAGCTCTGCTGTGATTCCGTCCTCACCCGCCGCTTTGTTATTCTTTAGCTGTTTGAGGGCCAACCTAATCTCGTACAGGCTGATGTCCGTCGACCTTGTAGACACATCAATAGGGAATATGCATAAAATTTGAAATGGCCTAAAATATTTTTTTCTCGAATACTTATTATCGTAATATTATAATGAAAAGGATTTTTTTTTATTTACTTATTATTTAAACCCCTAAAATAATATTCAAAAAGTGCAAAATAAGGGAGCGAAATTCAAACTTCCAAAACGCGCCACCATTGGTCGAACGAAATGTGACGTCATCTGACACGACATTGTATTCATCAGCGTCGAAACTCAGACTGTTTTACAAGTTTTTGTGAAAAAAAAAAAAAAATTGAAACCTGTATTCTTGTGCTGATTGTAGTGAAGTTTAGTTAAGATTTGTAGTGAATCTAGGACGATGACTGAAGCTGGTTTTGTCAAAGCACAATCGGACAATCTACCGAAAATAGATGCTTTCATGATGACAGCATATTTTGCATCAAATCCCGATTTTACGAGCGCAGAGATCAGAGGAGTGAAAGCTGCAAGGTAATTATTATGTTTCATAATACATTTTAGACCATAATATAGATTTTTATTCATAAATGCACACAGCAGTTTACATATATTAGGTTCACCAAAACATAACCTATACATATCCAGTTGTCATTAAAATTACTCTGAAACTCTTATTTTACGTCTATAAATATTTTTTTTTATTATTGAAGTTCACCCTAGTATAATAACTTTGACTTTGTGTGTATCTGAGATAAATATATAATGATTTAATGTTTATAAATTGATACCCTGCTTTACGTGGACTGTTTTGTTTGAGTGTTTATAAGTATATTTCAGGTCTACATGAGATCTCTATCTTCCTTAACCTGTAATAAAACACTAACCATTAAAATTTCGTAAAAGCACAACAAGAATAGTTTTTATAGAAAGTTAGTTTTTATAACTGAGTACTGAACTTTTCTTATAGGTTAGGTTAATTTTAAACCGAATTTTCTAATGTTCAATAACTAATGCAAAACTTACTTTTTACTAATTCACAATAAGCTGTATATAAATAAAGTACACTTACGTTAAAATGATCTTCACAACAATATAAACACGATTTAGGAGATATATTACCTATCCCTTCTCATCACCTTACACCACTGTTTTCGTATTTTCGCATCACTTGAAATACGAAAGAACACTTCAAAATATCTAGAGTATTTTGAAGCCCATTAATATTTTTTTCTACGTTATAAAATAGTAAACTATTAATTTAAGACAAAAAAAAAACATGAATATTCCCTATTGTTTAGTTTATAAAAAAATTGTCCCATTTATATGAGGGTATGCATTTTATGAATTGCAACGTTTAGAAACTGTCACTTTGATAATATGTTATTCTTTGTAATAAGTTTTCTATTAAATAAACAATATAATGATTAAGAATATTTGATTTGATATTCTATGAAATGATTATTCTAATGTTTAACTTTATGTGAAACAAAATTCAATGATTTAAAATTCTTTAAAGCAAGTATTCTGTATATTGATTATTCTATGAAACGAAATTATGCGAAACATTTTCTGTAATACGAAATTATATTAAACAATTGTCTATAAAACAATGCACACCCATACTACCCGCACGCTATGACGGCCGTTTTGACATATTAACTAAGTTACGATATTGACCGGGTAAAACGGTCTAGTCATCTGTAGTTGACTTGATAAGGTAGTACCTAACGACCGTGTAAAAAAGAGAGAGAGCAAGTAGGCTCTGCCAAGTTCTCTTAGTGCTTAACGGCCAAAAAATACCTACATAATGTAGCTGATCATATTATTTATATTCACACTTTGAGCCCTATTCACCGAGCTTTACGGTACCTTGAGAGGGCTGTCCTGTATCGCACAAGCACCAATAAAGGCCACTATAACGGCCACCACGTTGACAGTGAGCTGGAACTGTAGAAACTTGGCGATGGAATCGTACACGTTGCGGCCCCACATCACCGCCTTCACGATTGAGGAAAAGTTGTCGTCTGTTAGGATGATGTCTGATGCTTCTTTGGCCACGTCCGTGCCGGCGATACCCTGGAAGGAAGGTATTTGTTAGACATATTCATTGACCGTAGTGATGGGGTAGTTTTTGGGACAAATTCTACGCCTACACTGATATTATACAGAGATAAAATTTGCTTGTAATACACAAGGGGGTTGTCTATGAAACCACTGATCCGACTAATAATAAGTTATCTTCTATAAATACTGTAACAAAGAGGAATCTAAAGACAAAACATCCGGGTAACGACAGACTCGTTATCAGATTTTATAGGATATTGGATAAACATGGTAAAATGTTTACATAGGTACTTCTATAAGCTTCAAGAGGTTTATATAAGATCTAGCGGCCGCCCGCGACTACTGGATTGAGCTAGACTTTCGAATCAACTACCATCCCTGTTTTAACCCCAAAAAGGGGTTGGTTTCTAAGAATACATTATTAGTACACGGCCTCACAATCTATAGAGCAAGAATTTTTAATTTCAAGTCTTTTACTTGAAAAACAGGACTTTAATACAAACTTTTAAACTTTTACACCCTAAGGGGTGGAGTTTCGTAAAAAACTTTCTCAAGGTTTAATCTATCCCTGTCTTCTTCATCCCAGTCGCATCCGAAGCTTTTCAATTTGGAGTCTGGGGTCCGCTTTTTACCAGTCTAACTGCGGATTTGGCTAAACTTCGATATTTTCTGTGAAGCGACTGCCATCTGACCTCCACAACCCAAAGGCGACATCGAAGCATTGCAGCTAGACCAGTTGTTGAATACTTGAGGGCTCCAACTACCCGTAACGACTGCCATAGATGCCACGGAGACTGTCCTGGTTTAATCTATCCCTGTACCGAATTTTATCGTAATCGATTCAGTGGTTTAGGCGTGAAAGCGGCAAACAGATCGCATTAATAACATTAGCATGCAAGATTGTCCTTACCATAGCGAAGCCGACATCGGCCTTCTTAAGCGCAGGGCCGTCGTTGGTCCCGTCGCCCGTGACGGCCACCACCTCGCGCGTGTCGAAGGCCTTGGACTCGATCATGCCCTTCACCAGCGTGTACTTGTCCGTGGGCGACGAGCGCGCCAGTACGCGCAGCTTGGGCCACACCTTGTCTAGGAGATGCTGTTGGACCTGCCACACAGAACATACATCATATTTTTTTTATATACATATAGGACACATCAATTTATCTACACCTCGCCTGATGGTAAGCTGAAAGTAAAGTCTCATGAAAGAGGTCCACCATTACATACCTACACGTACGATGTTAACAATCGTGGCACTCAGATTGACGGCCTAATCAAAAGAATAGAATATATGGAATAGACATTCAAGGATGTATTTGATAGATAAAAAGTCTACCATACATTATTTCCCAAATTATCATCATCTTACCGTTATTAGTAGTTAGTACCAATAAGTTGTATTTCAGGTTTTCAGCTCGGAACACAGGGTCCACTTCCTTTTACTTTTACGTCTAACCTTCCAGCCCTGAGGAGAGAACTCTCACTCAAGTCTCGTCTGTTAATAAGTAGGCTCTCCTCAAACCAATGCAATTTTTTTTCAGACCAATGCAAATGCAAAGAGTCGGCCATTATTCTGCACGGTTGTACGAGACTCGCCTACTTCAAATGAAGAACTTTTTGTTTAGTTTAGTTTTGTGGTTTGTTAATATCTAATGTTCTTGGCATTTCTATGCTTAATAAAAAATATATTTCCTTCTTTCAAATAACGTCAGTGATTCGCCTGATGTTGCACATGTTCATATACCACGGTAACTACTTTCCATTAGGTAGGCCGTGTGCTTGTCTGACACCTTTTGGTACAAAAAAGTATCAAAAGTATTTCTACATGAAAATATTTACACTGAACGAAATCGAACCCTTAACTTTGACTTGTAGTCGAACGCTCTTCAACATGCAAAGTACCATCTCGATGCCGTCAAATTGAAGGATTTTGTATATCTAAGGCGCGGTTTATACAGAAGAGACGTTGTGGGGACGTATGACGTGGCGAACAATTTAAGTAACACAATATAAACCTGATATAGTGTGGAATAACGTCGTTTTTGTCTTAGAGGAGAATTGCGTCCGCGCCTCCAGCCTGCCCACTAAAGTGATTTGCCATCGCATCGAGTGGCGCGCGTCACGTCATTGACGTTATTGTACACTACATAAGGTTCATATTGTCTTACTTAAATTTTCCGCTAACGCCAAATGTCCCCGCAACGTCTCTTCTGTATAAACCGCGCCTAACATTGTATGTATATCAGTTTACTTTAAAAAATTCAAATCTTACTTCGCCATTGGTATCCCGGATCCGTTTATTGAACTCCTTGCCCTCCAGTATGAGGAAGTCGTCGCTTGGTTTCAGAATGCCACATTTGATGGCAATGGAGCGAGCTGTGTTCACGTTGTCGCCAGTCACCATGCGCACTGTGATGCCTGATTTCTGGCACTTTCTGATCGCTTCTGGTACCTGTGGACACGAAAGGCTTTAAGATAGGGACTAGAAAATGATGACTTTATTCACTACACTAGCTGACAAAAATCAACCTGTCAAGAAAAAGACGGGTACTTTGTTAATAGTATTTAGTGTTAACACTCGCTACCCTTGTCCCAATCATTTGGGGTCGAAATAAATGTTCATACTCCTCTGTACATTCCTATCAGATCTCATTTCCTCAGTCAATCCCATCTTTGCCACATCCTTTTTCACACGCTACATCCATCATTTCTTAGGCCTGCCTTTGCTCCTAAAGCCCTCTATATCCACACTCTGAAACTTTGATATAATTTCAACAAACTTAAAATAAACCGGGCCAGATGTCGGCATTCTTAAAAAGAATCTTAGATCCATATTCTAGAATGCACTCAGCTGAAACTTAATTTATCTAAGGAAAAATTGTACAGGCAATCAGCCAGACAACCTGTCAAATTTGTCAATATGTGAATGCATTATTGCCTCAGATAAATTGAGGTTCAGCTAAGTGGCATTGTAGAATAAGGGCCTTAGTAACCGAAATTACCTGTATTCTCTTTAATCTCTCGAGGTAAACCAAATTGCTTGTTAAGAGTGGGTTCACATGGTTAGTGTAATGGCCAGGATTAAAACTTATTGTGTCTCTCAATCGTTAGGCCTTAACCATAAGAGTGTAAGTTACCTCGGGTCGCACAGGGTCCTCGATGCCCACGACGCACAGGCAGGTCAGGTTGTTCACGATGTTGTCTTCGTCGTCCCAATTCGGCTCCTGGTCTATATGCACCTGGGTGAATAAACAATAGATCATTAGTTACTATAATGTCGAAAATATTTGGGATAGACTAGCCAGTCGGGTTCTACAATTGAACACCAGTAAAATTGGTGATTTCCTGCAAAAGACTGATGAAAGGAACCTTAGATTGATGGATTTGTTTTTTATTTTTTTTTTATTTTACAATATGATGTACTCGTTATTAAACGATTACTCATACAATTACAATCTAGACCTTGAGGCTAATAAGTAATTTAAATTTAACTTAATCTGCTAACATTTAGAAGTTAAGAATGTGTCCATTAACACTTTTCTTATAGTCTCTATTGTATTTGAAAGACACTTTGTTCTTGTGTTCTTTAAGCGTGGCACTTACTGCACTTCGTTAAACTGACTTTCCTAAACTAACTCAAAAGGTTTAGTTCTTTTTAGTCTTCTCAGTATGTCCGTATTGTCAAGTAGCTGGATAGCCTCGACATTCACATGATGAAGAAGCCTTTGTTCATGTGCTTCGGCGTGTTTTTTTATAACCTCAGTTACAAGATCCACTCCAAGGTCTCGGTGGATATCATCGTTTCTGACGTACCAGGGAGCATTTACTATAGTCCGAAGTACCTTATTTTGGAATCTTTGTATAATTTCAACGTTAGTCCGTTTTGTACATCCCCAAAGTTGAATGCCGTATGTCCATACAGGCATGAGTACTTGCTTGTATAAAAGTACTTTGTTATACACTGACAAGGTAGAATGCCCACCAAGTAGCCAGTGCATGTTTTTATATCTTAGGTCTAACGCTTGTCGTTTCTTTTTGACATGAGCCTTCCAGCGAAGTTTTGCATCTTGCGTCATGCCTAAGTATTTTGCCGTATTTTCGTATGGTATTACACGATTGTTAATATATACTGGTGTATGATTAGCTCTTTGGTTTGTGAAATTGATATGTGTCGATTTTGACTCATTTAATTTGATTTTCCATTTTTTTGTCCAATCGGTGATGGCATTGACGGCAATTTGCACCTTTTCTCCTGCTTCTTTGTGAGTGACACCTGTAGCCATGATAGCCGTGTCGTCTGCAAAAGTAGCAATGACGCTGTTTTTTGTGTTGGGGATATCGCAGGTGTGCAATAGATACAGGATAGGTCCAAGAACACTTCCTTGCGGGACACCAGCTTTTATTGGTTTGATATCAGAATAAGCATCCTCATGTCTCACTCTAAATGTCCTCTCAGATAAATAAGATTCTAAAATATCTACAAATTTTCTTGGGAGCATTTTGCCTAATTTATATAAAAGACCTCTATGCCAAACTTTATCAAATGCCTGTGCTACATCTAGAAATACTGTAGAACAAACTTGCTTCTCTTCTAATGCTTTTTCAATAACATTGGTAATTCTGTGTATTTGGTCTATTGTGGAGTGTTTTTCTCTAAACCCAAATTGGTAGTTAGGAATTAGTTCTCTTTCTTCAATAATAGGTTTTAAGCGCCTGAGTAGTAGTTTTTCAAACAATTTCGCTATGATTGGTAAGAGTGATATAGGTCTATATGATGTTACTTGATGAGGTGGTTTTCCTGGTTTAGGAATCATGATAACTTCAGCAATTTTCCACATACTAGGCACATATTTCATTCTAAATGTGGAGTTGATGAGGGTTGTTAGCTTTACAATTGCTTTACGAGGGAGGTTTTGTAAGAGTTCACCACTAATTAGATCGTATCCCGGTGATTTCCTTTTGGCCAAATTTTTGATCATGTTCTTAACTTCTTTTGGGGTAACAAGTTTTATTTCTAAGTTGTCATGCTGGTACACGTCAAGTGCGGTACTTTCAGAGCTTTCATCGCTGATCATTTGAAAAATTTGCTCGAGATGTTCTGCAAATACAGTCGCTTTCTGCTCATTATTTATGGCCCAGTCACCATCTATTTTTTGAATAGGTGATACGTGAATGATGGGTTTTTTTAAGCTTTTAGTGGCTTTCCATAGTGAGTAATCAGATGTGCCATTACTTGATAGTTGGCTCAGGTAATCATTTGTTGTCTCATCGTGAAATTCCTGAATTGCTCTACTTAACCTCTTTGTGAGTTTATTTAGCAAAGTTTTATCAGGTGGATATCTACATTGCTGCCATTTTTGTCTCTGGATTCGCTTTATGGCTATAAGATTTCTAATTTCCAGTGGATATCTTTGAGTTACAACTCTTTTTTTCAGGTGCGGTGTATTTCGCCAGGCGCAACGTTGGATGTCGGTAATAAATTTTGCAACTTCGTCATCTACTTGTTGTTTGTCTTTGAGCGGTACTTTGAGGTCTATACAGTGGTCTAAATCAAATTGGAAGCTCTCCCAGTCAGTGTTTTTGTTTACCAAGGTTGGGCTACTTTCTTTTTGTATTATTGACTCGCTTAGAGTTAAGAAAATGGGTGAATGATCGGAATGCATGTCATATCCTTCTTTTATGTTAAGATATGCAGCTGACAGATTCTTATAAATGAAGAAGTCTATTAAATCTGGTTTTCTTTCAATATCGGTAGGAAAATAAGTAGGTTTCCCCGTTGAAATCACATTGCACTTGATTTCTCTGATAGCACACAGCAATTCCTTACCCTTGGTATTAGTTAGTCTAGACCCCCAATGAGTGTTCTTTGCATTAAAATCACCTCCGAATATGAATGTGTTTCCTAGAGCGCTCAGCAGATTACTGTATTGCTCTTTTTTCAACGCATACTTAGGTGGAATATATACAGCTGATATGGTGATGTCCTGAAGTTTGGTTCTGACTACAACAGCTACAGTTTGTACAAAGTGTTCTTCGCATTTGTGTTTTAAATAATGATAGATGTTCTCTTTAATAATGAGGGCACTGCCATCACTCGCAGTGTTGTTGGGATGCAGTGCGTGGTAGATGTTATAGCCTTTAATATGGATAAAAGTTTCTCGCGTGAAGTGAGATTCTGATATGAGGCATACATTGATTTGCTCTGTTGTTAGTACTGCCTGTAACTCGTTTCGGTGCTTCAGGAGACCGTTTGCATTCCACGTCATAATTTTGAGTGTGTTTTTCATTTTTGGATTGAATGCACAGGTAATTGTTTATTTTCTATGTTTCTTAACCTTTGATCGAAGGAAGTTAACATGTTTAAAATTTTGCTAATATTTGCTTCTGTAGTAGTAATCTCAGAATTTGTGGGCAGCGTTGGCTGTGATGGTGGCTGTGTTGCTTTTGTCATTTGCGCAAAAGACACACTATTTGTGACCTTTCTTTGAGTAGAATGGTGTGGCTGTTGTCTCTCAACACAAGGGGCCGGGATGCCAGGCGTAGCTACTTTTCTTTTGGAGGCTTTGTTTTTCAATTGTTGTAGTTCTTTAGCTACAACACACCCTCTATAATTAGCCGGGTGAGGCTCACCACAGTGAACACATTTAGGTTTTGTAGCTATTGATTTTGTACAGTCCTTGGTAAGGTGTTTGCCAGTGCACTTCACACACCTTGGTTCCTTTGAACAGTACTTTTGGGTATGTCCATATGCTTGGCATCTTTTGCACTGTGGGATTAATTTAGATGTTTTTAAAGGCTGTACATCAACCTTACAACCAAGTATGGTCTTAATGCCATAGATATGGTTTATATCTTCATCTTTTTGGAATGATAACATAAACATGTTAAGAGGTTCCTTGGTCCTCCAGCTTAGTTTATTTACAGCTTCCTGAATTTTATAGCCTTTAGCATTCAAGTCTTCTACTATTCTATTTGGCAGACATGATGAGTGAAGGTTTTTGACCATGACTCTTATTGGTCTATCTTGCTTGTTTTCATACGAGTGCCAGAGACAGTTATTTTGCAGCAATAGATTCCTTACCGCTCTATATGAGGCCTCATCCTTGGCGTTTATTTTAACGGATTCTCCGTTCATCATTTTTACGATGAATGAATCACCGTTTAAACTGGTCAAAAGAAGGTCATAGAACTGTTGGTAGTTCCTGATATTTTCGACTATGATAGGAGGAGGTTGTGGTACCCTTTTTTCTTTCGGTTTCTCGGATTTTATGCCGGCGTGAGATTCCTTTAAGCTTTCTCCTTGAGAAGAAGGAGACAATGAAGTGTTCAATTTCCTTTTCTTTCTACTTTTTTGTCGTACCCACTCTGTTTCTCGGGCGAGTTCCTCGTCGTCAGTCCCATATTCGACTGCCTCCTGAGGTTTATTGGAAGTTGATTGTTCCTTTTCTAAATGAACATTCTTTTGTTCCTGAGTGAATTTCAGCTGTTGTTGAAGTGATTCGATCTGACTACTGAGGTCTTTTACTAGTTTTTGTAGTTCGAGGCGCTCATTCTGTTCCTCTCTGAATCGGGTGTATAACTGATGCTCGAGTTCAGTTTTGAGAACTACTTTGTCTGGTGAAGGCATAATTGTTTACAAGTTATAATTAAGTAAAAACTATAACTTACTGTTTGATTGCACAATTACACATGATTCACATACGGCGGTATGTAGGTCATCGCGGCGACCGTGTCGTCAAGACGCGCCGGAGTGCGCTACTGCGTCAACAGTTTTGCACGAGCGCAAACTTGTGCAAGAGCGTGTATGACGCGACCGTTCTCGATAGAGGCCAACTAACTAACTAAAATGGATTTGTAAGGATTACTTATTCGAAGGCGGTATGTATTCGTATTAATCATGTCATAAGTATACTAAATTCGGTTTACATAGCAATGCTAACGATGGGCACACGCTGATTTTGCTGAGTCTTAGAATTACATGAACTTTTCAAGTGAGTTTGCTAAAATGATGAACATTGCCAATTTTGGAGATTTTAATAGATGCATCAAAATTGAACGGAAACTGCTTTGAGTACGCATTGCTCCTCATAGCCATATTCCCAAAAAGATGGTAATCTACGTACCTGGTTGATCTCAGCCTTTCCAGGCACGAAGTCCCTATATGCCACGGAGATGGTGCGCAGGCCATCGCAGGCCATAGGTTCAATCACCTGCCGTACAAGTCGGTCCTGCATATCGCGAGTGAATTTCTCTAGACGACCCTCGTGACCGTAGATGAAGGCGCATCTGGGGGGGAAATATAGGGCATTAGCAATACGTTTGGGGTCAAAAACAACTCATCTGCTAGTTGGTGCCATGCTAAATAACGGAGGCAGCTCCCGTAGTTTCTAACCTTTCAGGTCAGACGGTAGTCGCTTTCATAAAAAGTCAAAACGAACCAGTAAAAGTGAAAGCCCCTGTCGATTCTAAAGCCTGTGTTTTGGAGCCTACTCCGACTGCGATGCGTGACCGGAAGGTGTGAAAATCTGGAATCAATTTTCCCGAAAGGCATCGTGCCCATACACTGTTTTGAACTCGCGAAATCTCAAGAAAACCACACTTAATATTATTTTTTCTCGTCGCCAGTTAAGTATTCATGTAATTGAGCACAAGCACCTGTTGATAACTGATGTATTAACTAAATGTCGGTACATTGATACCAGTATAATTGCGCATACCCGACAGTTGGTTTTATGGACGTTTCTGTGGATGTTTGCTACTCATTCACTTAAAAACAGCTGAACGGATTCTGAATAGTACATAGGCTAGTAAGTATAAGCGGCCTCACTTCTTGAGCACGATCTCGGAGGCGCCCTTGGTGTAGAGGCGGTAGCCGCCCTTGTGCGGGATGACGGTGGACATGCTCTTGCGCACGGAGTTGAAGGTGTAGACGCGCGTGATGGACTCCTCGGGGTGGCGCTCGCGCACCGCGTCGTAGCTCTGGCCCAGCGCCACCACGAAGCCCAGCAGCGCGCACTCCGTCTTGTTGCCCACCTGCATGGGCGGGCCCGTCGGGTCCTGCGACGGCTGGGGACAGTACGGGTCAGTGGGAGAGGGCGCCGGACTAACTTACGTCACTCCTGGCCCGCGAAATGCGTGCGGTGGACGCAACTCAGATGTCGAAGGTCAATGACCTTCGTCCCCCTTGAGCACAGGGCCTGGGGGATACCGATGTCTGACTGTCACCCTAGCGGGAGCAGACAGGGACGCCGTGGTTCTCATTCTGATGGACCCATCTCAAAACCCGAAAGTGGTCAAGGGTCAACTCAATGATTATAATTATTATATGTATAGCAGTAACAAAGCGTAACAGCAAATCCTACATATATATATATATATATAAAAAGTAACGATCAAAATAGTTCAAAATCTCACCATAATCCTTGATGTGAAAGCGCTGTTGATAGATACACCCTCAATCATGGTCTCGGCTACTTCGGGCGGTATGTCCCTATAGTTCGGCGTGACCTTGCACAGTTTCTCGCAGATGTACGACTGGACCACTGTCATTCGGTTCGTAGTTAGGGTTCCGGTCTTGTCTGAGCAGATAGCGGTGGCGTTGCCCATGGTTTCGCAAGCGTCCAAGTGACGTACCAAGTTGTTGTCTTTCATCATTTTCTGGAAGAAAAGAATATGTTAGTAACTAGCTACTGATGTCTATTACTTGCCCCAACACGTGTACACCGGAGGAACTCATGACTGATTCTGAGAATGCTATCGAGGTGGCTGCACACTGGGCAAACAAAATAATATGACACGATATATAGTCGACTTCACTAGAAGAAATAACGAGCTGTTAAGAACAGTAACCGTATTTGTTCCTGGTGGAACAGGGCCACCAGACGTTTTCCTTGATTATCGTAAAGGGAGAATAAGTGATAGGAGTGTTCTCAAGTGCCCGGATGGTGGTAATAGGCTCGACCCTATTACGTGCGACCGAAATTCATAGTAGGTGAAATTTGGCTGAGAATTTGCTAACAATTAAACATGATAACACTTTCCCCGACTCCTAAGGTGACTCGTATCCCAGTTCCTCTCACCTTGACGGAGTAGGCGAGCGAGAGCGTCACGGCGAGCGGCAGGCCCTCGGGCACGGCCACCACGAGCACGGTCACACCGATGATGAGATGCTTCACGAGGTTGTTGACGTACTGCGCTCTCCACGGCTTGCCTTCTATGGCGAACTTCTGCACGCAGAACTGGATGATGAGGATGATCACGGTTAGGACGGCGATGGTGGAGCCCGCGTAACCGATCTGGAAAAGTAAAAAGCTTTGTATATTAATGGTCTATATTGAAATTAATTTAAAGTAACCTTAGACCATATACTGTGTAGACACAGCTCGCTAACAAAATGCACTAATGTCAATATTGTTGACCTAAGTAGTAGCCATTTGTTCCGCCGCATTAAAATTATACATGCTCCGTCTAGGTATAGAATTTGTATATAGCTTAAGGAAGTAACATATTTATATTTTAGATAACATCTTAGATCTTCCTGTGGCAGACATTTTTTTTCTGATTTTACATTCTATTTTATATATACAAGCACAATAGAAGCTTCATCCACATACGCTCAAGCTGTAGAATAAACTCCCTGCTATGATTTTCCCAAGCGACTACAATATGGGGTTCTTCAAGAAGGGCATTTAAAGGTTTCTTCAACGTCCATAAGCCACGGTAATCACTTTCCATCCCGTGTGCCTGTCTGCCACCTAAGTAGTATAAAAAGAACAAGAAAGAAAGAAGCGTTATCATACAAACCTGGATAGCTAGCTTGGTGAGTTTGGCTTGCAGCACAGACTTCTCCTTCTTGTGGCTGTGTTCGGGCGCGGGCGGCTTGTCCCCGGCGGCGGGGGCTACGTGGTTGTCGTCGGGACGCGCGTGGTTCGCGCCGTGGCTGTTACCCGACGAGGGCAGGGTCACGTCGTCGTCACCTAGGTCATAACACTCAGTTAGGTGGGGTTTAGAGGTATGGTGGGAGTCAATAGTCAATACAGCCTGGAATTAAGTGTACGGAATGGGAAGATAGTTTTACGTTTAGATCAAGAAGATAGTTAAATTTTTTTGAAATGAAACAGAGTCGCAATATATAACTGTATTCAATGTTTTTCAATAATAGCAAATTTATTTTACTATCAATTATATTTATCAAAGAAAAGAGCGATTTTAAAAAGCATTGAATTTTAAATCTATTAAAAAAAATATGGGGTTTGATTGATTTTATTTGTTAATTCTCATTATAGAATACAATAAATATGATGAAAGAAATTGTGAAGAGCACCACATTTTATATGTAGGTCCTACGACTTATTAACTCGGTATGAGACCACGAGTTCTGTATACTGGAGAGTGTTGAAAACATGTTGGTTCTACAACTTAATTTCAGGCTGTTATATAATTACAAAAACATTGAAAAAATACTGGGCTAGAACTTTATTAGATACTTTTAAATGTGTGTACTTTACTTTTACAATAAAATGTGCAAAATCGTTACAAAATACAATAGGGACAGTCTACGAATTCGTTAACATACCATAAACATATTATTAACAATTAGAAGTGTGTTACAAGATGCTAAAATGTACACTAGTTTAATAGGAATTCTACTTTTTAAGTGTTACTACAAGAATGACAATATCTAGAATGCTATTACGTGGAAATGGAAAATGCATGTTATTATTTACTTGAGATTGTTAATTCAGTTTTACAGAGAGCTTAAAAGTAAATGTATTAATTAGTTATTTAGTTATCAAACCTACAGTATCGCTACTGCATTATTTATTGACATCTACACTTTAACTATACTAAGATAGTGCCTTTAGACTAGTAGTAAGTTTAGTCGAGTACACTAAAGGACAGAAAATCTACCCAGTCCCGACAGTTAAGCTTAGAAGCCACGTAACTAAGCACCATCACCACCCACGATAAACTCATAAGAATACATTAGGCATACATAACTCTGGCCCTGAGTGTACATAGGGTATATTCTTCGAAGCGGGGCATAGCAAAGGAAAATACTTACCGGACAAACTCTTGCGCTGGGTTGACTTTCGTTGCTGCTTTTTAGCTTCTACTTGATTAATTTTTTCCAATTTCCAATGTGTTTTATTTCAATAATATATCAAACAAGCATACACATTTATGACAACGATCGGAAAATAATTCGTTTGTACATCATGCAGTCAACACGACAGATACACGATGCAGAATGTTTCATGTCAATGTGTACGTTTTATATAGTTTTTAAATTATTTTATTTTTTATTTATGTTTTTTTTTTTGTTGTTCGGCGACATGGAGGTGGGCGTGCAGCAGGCCGGGGTCAGGGGTGGAGAAAAAAAAAATTGGATGTCATTGTACGGATCACACTATATGTTTGGTTGTGGTACTAATTCTAATAGGATTGATGTCATGAATTGTTTTAGCTTTTGAGGATGTTTATTATAGTAAAATAATATGTAACATGAAATAGTAATTACATCAAATAATTTATTTACCTCAATAGCTTAAACAAAGCGACTAAAATTGCATTTACAAATTATATGCTTTAAGGATCATTTTAATTGTTTTTTTTAATGGTTTTTGAAAGAGATTTTTTTTTAATTGCGAATGAATAATTTATTTACGTATTTAGACATGATCGAAACACATAATATTTAAAAAATATTTTAGATATTTGTCATGCCCACAATACACGTCAGGCTATTATATAGACGAACAACGTTCAACAAAACTAATTAACAACACGACATTGAACCCAAAACCAAAAGAAAAATATAAATAATTCACTTCGCCAATAAACAAAATAATCTCATTTTGTATGAAATTGGTCAAAAATATTTACAAAAAAAAACCTTACATATTTTTGCATTTATCTTTTATAAATATTTTATACAAATTTTCACGAGATTATGGTCAGTGATGTAAATGTCTTTCACCAATTTCATAATTTTTTTTCATTCGAAAGGGGGAGTGCGAATGCTTAATGACAGGGGTAATTCATACGTCACTGGTTACACTAATGTATGCACCAAGCCTCAGACGTACAGTGCTCATTTAGCTAAGCTAACGCACCGTATTGCAATAGCATGAGGCTGATTTTCGTTAGTTTTTATTTCAAGCGTGTATTTTTATCTAAATGAGCAGAGTATGACAATACTACTGATTGCGGGGTAAGTTCTAAACGACAGCCTTCCTGATGACCAGAAAAACAAATATCACTCATATGCACTAGACAATAAAGGTGAAAATTCTTTAACGCAATTTTTTTGCTTACAGACGCACAAGTTCACAAGACAAGACAGTTGATACCTCCACCAGTGGTGATCAGTTAGGCCGTCCGCAAACTAAGTAGGGGACAATATCAATAGTGCTAACGCAGCGTCGCCATAGGTACGAGTTTTGCGACTGACCTTTCTTCATCTGCTTGATTTCCTTGTCCTGTTTCTCGACGGCCGCGCCAAGGAGAGTGAAGATGATACCAGCTTGGGAGTTCACGCCGACCGCTGTTACTAACATTTTGCCGGAGCCTAGAATTGTCAGGTAACAATTGAGTCAGAAATAAGCCGAATATTAGAATCCTTTACGTAAATTTTATTTAGAAGCTTGAGTTTTGACGGTGTTATAGTTTTTGCATTAAGTACAACCCTTCATCAATGAAAGTAATTGCTATAAACTCATTAATTTGAAACTCACTCGTTTAACTAATTGATTTGATTTGATCAATGTAATGCCATGCCGTGCCATGCAAATACTCAATCCATTTCATAATTCGAATTGCATCGAGTAAAACGACCAAAAACCAAATTTACTTAGTTTCGATCGTTATTACTTTCACTGGTAAAATAGGACCTAATAGCAAACTATCATACGGCATGTCTAATAGAAGGTAGTTATATCGTTTCCGTTAGGTCTACATATGAAGTAGGTTTATTATATTTGAAGGGTATAGGGAGATATAGGGGTAATCTTACCTTCCATGACGTGAGTACCCGATAGCACCATGGGATCAAAAGCTTCACCCTTCTTGACATGATCCGACTCGCCGGTCAGCGATGATTCGTCGACCTGTAACATACAGTCATCATTGATTACTTCAAGTTCTCAATGAAACAAATTTTGTGTAAGGTACCCACAAGAGTTAGTGTACACTTCAAGCCACAAGATTGGGCCTCTCTCTGCGTCATATATAGCCAGTATTTCTCTTTACGCCGTCAGCTGGGGATGTATAACCTTCTGATTTCCTTTGCTAATGGCTTGTTCCCGGCAGAGTAGAATTTGGGCCAACCCATCTCTTCCCACGCGGTGTCGTACAAGGCGACTAAGAGATAGGGCTGTTTAACATCAGACAGATATGTACACCCCAAACTCAGCCTCAAATGCATGGCTCGAGTCAATAATAGTGCCCGGAATACGGCAATAGGCTCACCCCCTATTCTGTGGGACTGAATACAATGATTGGTGAAATGTGGGTGTTAATTCACCTCTGCCTAACCCTCCGGGGATAAAGGCGTGATTATATGTATGTATGTATGTATGTATAAAACTGCTTAGTGGGATATGAAGGGAGCTATACTTTACGTTTCTTTGAAGTACAACATTTATTGACAAATAAGCTGAAGTGGCAATAGACTGGACACATCTGACGAAGTATAACATGGCATAGAATATTTTTTTAGTTTCCAGGTTAGACAGGTTTTTGTACACAAAAAAAAAAAACTTTCAGATACCTGAAAAACTGTCCAGTTAAATTAGTTACCATTATACATTTGGTCTTACTTCAAGGACCTCGAAGATAGCACCATGTACACATTATAATTCGTGTACTATCTCAGACAACTTTCTATCATAAAATAATATTGTGTGTTGATACGCTGATAACGTTGGCGCATACACTCATTACAGTTATCACCTTACTTCTTGCTATCTTGCGGACTGTACGGACGGCTTATCGGATCAATCTAGACTTTGAAATGACGCAAATCGCACAATTACACGGTATCTCGAAGCATGACAACAAGACAAATTGCCCCAAATTAGGCTATGAATATTTAATTTCTAGTTTTTTGTAGGATCTGATTGTAACAAAACTATTTGTGACTTTTTGCTTTCAATGAAAAAATTAAGTCGAAGGCTATAATTAAAAAAAAAAGAATTTGTACACGCTCTAGAATTTATACTTTTTTTAAAACCAAAAAGTTGACTATAGCTTACTTCATGGTGTATGTTGACTATAGTTAACTTCAGGGTGTAGGTTTTTCGAGACGGTGTACGCGCGCATCGTATAAATTTACTCTCATATTTTTTCCCTAACGCGCCAAAAGAAGCATAACTTCAAAACCTTTGCAGTCATTCTATTTTAGGAAACCAGTCAAACCAGTGTGGCGTCCTTTGTTGCCCAAATTCAAGTTCAAGCAAAAGAGATGAATGCATCAGGCATTTCTGACCCTTTGTGTTCGACTCGGCTAATATATTTTTTTTTACAATTTGGATCTCGTAAAATTTTAACCTATTGCAACCATATGTTATTTTAAGACTTAAACCTTTCGAGACTAAAAGGTTTAAACACATCATAAATATAAAGCCGAAAGTAAACGTAAAACACCTTGAATTTAGCCACAATCGCAACAAACCATAAATAATATAAAAAAAGTAAATAGGTACTTATAACAGATACAGGTTGGCGATAACCCACTGAGCGTTATCACTGTTTGATCATTAGGTGTTCGTTTTTATCAATTGACGCACGTTGTATCAATATAAATCTGATATAAGGACAAATACCCACCGCTGTAGGCAAGTGTACTGATGTTATGCAACAAAATGCGGCAAACATCTGTCAACTTTGTCATGAATGTGTGTTTGGATGTCAGTTTGTATGTTTAGTGATGCGCAAACAGATACATACATGCATATAATCACGCCTGTAAATCCCCGTAGGGTGGTGGTGTATTCAAACCCACATTTAGTCAACTGTGATATTCGGTCCCGATGTTACCAACTGTAAATCTTTGGTTTGTATGCTTGTGAGCGTTTACCGTTTGGACTGCTAGACTTACCCGGTCATATTCTTGTGACATTGCTACATAACATTACGCTTCGACTAAGAGTAGAGGTCCAGTAGTTTTAAAATTACAAGGTTGGGTTAGTGATTTTTAGGTATCTCCCTGTACCACACGGCTGTCTTGAGAAATACCGTGCGATTCAAGTCAATTCAAGCCCCTCATATTCACTCCACCGTTAGCATTAGCATGGTGAAGCTCGAAGGGTTTTCCCACATAAAAAAAGCTGAGCTAGTGACTAGGTATATAATTAATTTTTTCCTGCCGGTTTTTTCCCCGCGGTTTCATAGGTATGATTTATCGCGGTAACGTACATCACAATTTTGTACTATCCTATTACAATTTATCGATTTTCCGTATTCTTCTCGAAACCTCACTACTTCGAAAAGCAGTGGCGAAGGGTTCCTTTAACCTAATTCCTGTCGGTTCCTAAGGTATATGGTGCATGACAGTTTAGTTTGAGGTAAAATTTAAGGCTTCCTTTTTGAAAACTTCATAATCACCGGAGGGGTCAATCAATCAATTAGCCCAATATTCACTGCTGGACATAGACCTCTCCCAATCTTCACTGGAGGGTAGTATTATAATATAGCCTAGAGTTGCCTCACCTTCAAGTCATTGCTCTGCAGCAGTATTCCGTCAGCGGGCAGCAAGTCACCATACTTGATCTGGCAGATATCGCCAACGACTATTTCGCTGATCGCTACCTGCTTCACCTCCGAGCTCCGGATGACGGCGAACTTGTGCTCGCCTTCTATCCGGTTCTGCAACCCTCTGGAAACCGAAAAATAGGCTTTAGTAAGAGATTTATGAAAAAATAGTTAGTAATTTTTATCTAGGTATTAATAATGCAATAGTACCGGAACAATTCTATATTATTGGGTCGGCAGATTTATGTTATTGTGAATAGGTAGGTATATTTTACTAATATTAGTGACCCGTGGAGTGGTCGAAATTTATGGCAGTTTAAACCATAATGTGAAGCCGTTGGGATAGCACATGTGACTAAGGTTGCTCAAACAGGATCAGTATTCTATTCGGGTATAACCGGGGGCAACAGCTGGTTAAGTTATCAATAAAGTATCAAGGAACAAGTACAGGAGAATAAGAGAATAAGGCATTGAAGACAAGCATAGTTCATAGAAAAAAAATCGTTTAAGACTTGATACTTGTTTGTAAACAAATGAGTATCACATTATAAATAATTATTTTTTCAATCAGGTCGCCTATCTACCCTTCTCTGGTATAATAATAGGTACGGTATTCAAAGCACAAAAGATAAATAATAATTTAAAAAAGATTCTAACATCAGATTTGAGCACATCTGATGCGAAATCTCTTTTCAATTATTTTCATTTTATGCTTCCATCAGATCGGAACGAGTAAAATCCATACTTATATTATAAATGGAAAAGTTTATGTGTGTCTGTTTGTCCGTCTTTCAAGCCTAAACCACTGAATTGATTTTGATAAAATTTGGTATATGGGTAGATTAAACCTTGAGAAAGGACATATGCTATGTTTGTTCGCGGTAAGCAATATCCACGCGGGCGGATCCGCGAGCCAAAGCTAGTGTACTTATAATATTATACCATTTTTTTTTTCTTTTTTTTCGTGCGGGAAATCCCCACGGATACCCACCCCTCCAGAGCCGGAGGGGTAGGTTATGTCGGACTCGAACCGACTAAACCGCACGCCGTCTCTGGGTCGTAGTGCTAGGCCGAAGGTGAGGTTGTCATGCGACATATCCCTCGCACCCCGGCTGACCCAGGGCCATCCCTCTCGGTCTGGCCCTCCTCGGGTACAATATTATACCAGTAGAAAAATACTACTGCAGGTAAATTGTGAGTCGTAGGTTTTCCTCCAGCAGAATGGTTTAAAAAAGTTTTCCTTGGATTAAGATTACAGAGGTTAAGGTAAACTTTACTAACCTGAATTGCCTTTCTTTCGTATAATCGTTGAACGCTGTTACTATTACGACGACTATCACTGATATTAAAATCGCCAGACCTTCGATCCATTGATAGTGCCCCTCCTCTTCGTCAAGATGTGCTGAAATATACCAAATTATAGTTACATTACTTAGGTACTTATATAGCTAAGACGTTTCTCGAAACTCCTGCCTCAAACAAAATATAATTTCGTCTATTGATACATTCAGAAGGGTAAATTCAATCACACAGTGAACTTAAATATATCTTGGGATCATCCATAAATTATGTAACAGGAGTTTCATGATTATTTAACGCTTTCCATTCATGGCAAAAGTGGTCACATGTCCAGTAATTTTTAATCTAAAATGTGTATAAATGTATGGCAACACTGGAGAGACGCCATATTAGAATTTGTAACGATTTGTACGCTTCTGTTGCATTTTAGTATTAAAAACAGTTAACTGCACAACAGTCTGCCTTTCAATTCCGAAAACCATATGAAATACAGTCCACTCGCCCTCATGGTCATTCTCACCGGAAAAAATAAGAAGAACTTGGATTGCAAGACAAGTGCCGAAACTGTCGACGGAGTTCGTTGTGATATCGAACTGTGCCATATATCCAACCGAACTGTGAAGAGCGTCAACAGGTTAACTACGAAGCCTACAACGAAGATTATATTCAGTGAGCAGTCAAATACGCCATTGGATATCAAGAA
The DNA here is from genome assembly GCA_949126895.1 of Eilema caniola. NCBI lineage: Eukaryota > Metazoa > Arthropoda > Insecta > Lepidoptera > Erebidae > Eilema > Eilema caniola. The sequence continues at coordinate 5,957,345 of OX421488.1, read as the reverse complement.
TCATCCTAACAGAAGAACCAAAATCATCATCAAAACGTGTTCATCATTGAAGGTTATCATTTTATCAATTTTATTGCGTGGTGAAACAGTGTTCATTGTCAGTGCCGCCATCTGGTTTGAGCGCTGCGAACATTCACCGGCCGTGTGGTCATATCCCGCTTCCGCCCTCCAACAAGTGTCGTCGTCATCGTGTTCTCTTTCGCACGCGATCTGGATATCGTACAAGGGCAAGAGGGACAACAAGAGTGACGCTGGCGCAACAACAAGCTTTGCCAATCGAAATTGAATTTTTTGTATGAACTAGAACTGTGACTTTCTGGTAGCCATTTTTTTTCTTTGTTCAGTTTGTTCTATCAGGCTTGTGTATTTTTCTAACATTGTACGTCTGTAAAGGCTAAATTATATAGTTGAGTGTTATTGTTACAGTACAAAATTATATCTAAATATGGGGAACGAGAGTGGGGACGAAGCTGCGAAGCAGCAACTAAAATCCTTACGACAAAAACGTGGTTATGTGCAACAATCGCTCACCAAGTTAATAAACTCATTCGACACAAAAAAATTAGATACTCTCTCAAATCCAGCTTTAAAAACGCTAGTGGAAAGAGTGAAAACGCTTTTTAGTCAATTCGAAAGTATATCGCTGGAGTTGATCGCCGCAGGCGAGACACAAGTATCCTCAGAAAGCGTCGAAGAGAAATGTTTGGAGCAAATATCTCTCCTAAGGGAGTTAATCGAGCATAATAATAGTCAAAATGTTTGTGAAATTAACAAATCCAAAGCTAACTTACCTGTTATTACCATACCTATATACACAGGAAAGTCAGGTGAGTACAAAACCTTTATAGGATTGTTTGAATCGTTAATCCACAATGATAAGTCTCTCGACAATATCAAAAAACTATATTATTTGCGTAATTTCCTTAGGGACGAGCCCTATGACCTTATTAAAAACTTACCTCTAGTAGGAGAAAGCTATAACGAGTCATTACAAATTTTAAAGGAGAGATATGACAATAAATACAAAATCATAAATGATCACATTAGTAATTTGATTGATCTGCCACAAATAACAAAATCAACTGCTGTAAATATTAGGAGCTTTGTTTGTACAGTCAAACAGGAGCTGTCCGCTCTTAAAAATCTAGACCAAAATATTAACAGTTGGGATCAAATTATTGTCTGCATTTTAACTAGGAAGCTTGATATGTATTCTAATAGAGAATACCAGTTAGATCGGGACTTTAGTAGAGAACCGACTGTAAAACAACTACTTGACTTCTTAGAGCGACGTGCACTGGCACTTGAGAATGCAGAGTCGGCAAGCCGAGGAGGTTCCAGTAGCCAGCCCAAGCTAGCTGAATCAGCAGCCGGTGCATCCCAGCATCAGTCATCAAGTAATGTAGTGGTCAACTCAGCCGCCTGCGCCTACTGTAAGTCTGATCACAAACTTTATAGTTGTCCCAAATTTAAATTATTAGCCTTAGCACAGAGAATCCAGTTTGCAGCAGACAAGCAGCTATGTAAGGTATGCCTCAATAAGCATTCTAAAAAATGCCGTTTTCATTTTAAATGTGATACTTGTAAGGGAAAACACAATACACTATTGCATCAGGATGAGCAGCCACCACTCTCAGTAACAATGGTGTCATCTGATTTTAATACAGACGAATTGCTACCTACCGTCCAGGTGAAATTCTACACAATAACTGGAACTGAAGTACGGGCCAAGGCTATACTTGACTGCGCGTCACAACATTCTATTGTCAGTACAAGGCTAGTGAGAAAACTAGGTCTTCACCCTGAACGGATCAGCCACAACATAATTGGTGTAGGTGACAATCCCAACAATGTTAAACACAAGGTTCAGCTGGAACTTCAAGCAGTAGCCACTCCATACAAAATGTCCTTGAACTGTTTAGTCATGGACAAAATAACTAGCCAAATGCCAGCCAATAAAATGAATTTGAGTGCTATTAGGATACCTCCGAACACAAATTTAGCTGATCCTGGGTTTGATACCCCAGCTGATGTAGATTTACTAATGTCTTGGAAAATACTGTTTAAGGTGGCGTTGGCAGCACCTGAGGAAATACCATGCAAGCAACCGAGCGGCCCAGCTGAGCCTGCTGTTGCATATCTCCTGCGTACGAGGTTTGGTGTGGTGGTGGCAGCTTCTGTGCCTAAAGTTTATCACGACCCACAATCAAGTAATTCTACAACATTGTTTTGTCAGTCATGTAATTATGATATAAATAATACTATCAAGAGCTTCTGGAACACTGAATCTGTGCCTGAAATCTTCCCAGAGAAAGTTTCAGAATACGAGCAAACTGAGAAAATATTTCAAGAAACTGTACAACTCAACAATAATCAGTTTCAGGTTAGCTTGCCCTTAAAGGTGCCTCTCAGTCAAGTTAATACAATGCTCGGTGATTCATTTCATCTGGCCTTTAAGAGGTTTCAAAATTTAGAAAAAAGGTTACACAACAATTTTGAGTTGTTCCAGCAATACAAAGCATTCATAGATGAATATGTTGCTTTGGGGCACGGTAGTTATTCAGATTTTAACAAGTACAACCTCACAAGTGATCCTATATATTTTTTACCTCATCATGCTGTTATACGGCCAGATAAAAAGACCACTCCGTGTAGAGTAGTATTTGATGCTTCAATGCTAACTAATCAAAAGCGTTCACTTAATGATTTATTATTAAATGGACCAATAACTCAAAGAGAGTTATTTGATATTTTGATTCTATTTCGGTTAGGTGCTTATGTTTTCAGCACAGATTTAAAAAGCATGTTTAGGTGCGTTTCTTTAGATCCTGAACACCGTTCATTGCAGCTTATTTTGTGGCGAGAATCGCCTCGCGATAACCTAGGCTGCATTGAACTAAACACGGTGACATACGGTTTCAAATGTTCAACTTTCTTGGCTACTAGGTGTCTTATAGAACTAGCTAACCGATACGCAACTGAATTTCCTGCCGCATCATTTGTTTTGCATAACCAAACATACTGTGATGACATCTTGGTTTCAAGCAACTCCTTAGAGTCATTAATGGAAATAAAAAATCAGTTGATCAAGCTGCTTCCTCTTGGAGGTTTTCAGGCGCACAAATGGTGTTCCAACTCTATTGATATACTGCAGGATATACCTAAAGAAAAACAACATTTTGATGAAGTCGATATGCAAAAGGGAAATTATTATTTAAAAACATTAGGTGTTACATACAACACAAAGATTGACACATTCAATATATCAAGTCCTGATCAAAGTGGAGACACTCCACAAACAAAACGTGATATAGTCAGTTATGTCGCGCGATTTTATGACCCGCTGGGTCTCGCAGGACCAATAATTGTCTCTGCAAAAATATTAATTCAAAAATTGTGGGCAGCACACATTGAATGGGACTCTTGCTTGCCAGAATATTTAAAAAATACTTGGCTTGAATTCTATAAAGGTCTTATCAAAATGAAGCCCATTCATATTTCACGAAATGTTTGGGCGCCGAAGGCTGCCACTACACAACTTATAGGTTATGCTGATGCCAGTGCTGCCGCCTATGGTTGCTGCTTGTATCTACGTGTCATCGACGAAGCAGGTAACGTCAAGATCACTTTGCTCTGTTCAAAATCTAGACTGGCTCCTTTAAATCAAACAATCACGACGCCGAGAATGGAATTGAATGCAGCGCTATTGCTGGCTAAACTTTCTCATAGAGTGCATTCAATATTGTCCTTGCAACTGCATACTAAAGATGTGCTTCTATTCTCGGACTCGCAAATTGTACTCGCGTGGCTAAAAACGGATATAACCAAATTAAATACCTATGTTGCGAACAGAGTAAGGGCGGTTTTGGAGTACACAGTAAACTTTTCCTGGTCCTATGTAAAAACAGGAGAAAACCCTGCAGATTGCATCAGTCGCGGAGTGAACCCACTTGAACTGGAGCAGAACACGCTATGGTGGCAGGGCCCTGTTTACCTACAGGACTGTGAGTATTCCATGCCTCAAACTAACACTAAGCTCTTACCAGACTTACCCGAGCTGAAGACTGCTGCAACTGCACCCGCTTCCTCAAGTGCTTTGATTTGCACGCAAGCCAAAAAGTCGCTAAATTTAGAATTTTTATATAAATATTCAAGCATAAATAAAATGCAACGAATTCTTGCTTATGTGCGTCGCTTTTGCAATAATTTGATCTCGCGTTCAACAAAAAATAAGCTTAATTATTTAACTAGCGCCGAGTTAAAAGAAAGTTTATTGTTAATCATTAAACATGAACAACAATTCCATTTTTCTGACGAAATCAACCAGTTGCGACAAAATAAACCCGTAACTGGCAATTTAAAACCTTTAAACCCATTCTTAGATAATCAAGGGCTCTTAAAAGTAGGTGGTCGTTTAGATTGTGCTACGATACCTAACTCACAAAAACACCCTATAATCTTACCTAGAACTTCGCAGGTCACAAAACTGATTGTCATAAATGAACATGTAAAAAACTTACATGCTGGTCAAAAACTAATTTTGTCATCTCTCAATCAAAGGTTTTGGCTTATCAATGGCATAAAAGAAATCAAGAAAATTATTCATTCTTGCATCATCTGCTTTAAACTTAAGGCTCAAGTAGCTAAACAGCTGATGGGTTCATTGCCCCCAGACCGTGTTACACAGAGTAGAGCATTCCAGAAGGTCGGGATTGACTTCGCTGGGCCAATTTCTCTAAAACAGTCGCGAATTAGACGTGCCTTGGTATCAAAGGGATATATTAGTGTCTTTGTTTGCTTTGCCACTAAAGCCGTGCATCTCGAGCTTGTTTCTAATTTAACTACAGCTGCATTTTTGGCATGTTTTAAACGCTTTCTTGCTCGTCGCGGGCTGCCCAGCGATGTTTATTGCGACAATGCTTCTACATTTAAGGGAGCAAAGAGTCAATTGGAGGAGCTCTACAGCTTGCAGAACTCTGCAGCCCACCGACAGCAGGTGCAGTCACATGCAGCTGAACAAGGCATCAAATTTCACTTCATACCCAGCTACTCACCTGTTTTCGGGGGTCTGTGGGAGGCTGCTGTCAAAAGCACAAAATATCATCTTGTAAGAGTTATTCAAAAGGCCTTGTTAACTTATGAGGAAATATGTACAGTTCTATGTCAAATTGAATCCATTTTAAACAGCAGACCTCTGACTCCAATGTCTACAGACATCGATGATTATACTTATCTCACTCCTGGACACTTTTTGATTGGGGCTGCACTTAATTCATATCCAGAACCGGATGTAACTGATATTCCTTTAAATCGACTCAACTTTTGGAATATTTGTCGTAATATGTATCAGTGTTATTGGAAGGTGTGGAGCAAGCATTATTTAAATGTCTTGCAATGTAGACCCAAATGGAGAGACAATGAAGCTAATGTAAAAATTGGTTCTTTAGTCATTCTAAAGGAAAATGACCTTATGTCACCGCTTCACTGGCCTATGGCTCGTGTTGTTAATGTATTTCCTGGCGCTGACAGTAGGGTTAGGACAGTAGAAGTTAAAACTCCGGCTCGAAGGACCATGAGGGCGAGTGGACTGTATTTCATATGGTTTTCGGAATTGAAAGGCAGACTGTTGTGCAGTTAACTGTTTTTAATACTAAAATGCAACAGAAGCGTACAAATCGTTACAAATTCTAATATGGCGTCTCTCCAGTGTTGCCATACATTTATACAAAATGTTTAAATTAAAGTAGCAATTGCAGTTAAGGAATTTACCAAACGCCTTACTCCATTCGCCAATTAAATAGTGTTGGTAATACTTTTTGCTTATAGTTAGTTTCGAGTTTTTATACTTTAGATTTTACGACTCTTTTTACGCAATGTCACACTTGATCCCTCACTTTAACATGTGACGTAATTTATAGATGGCCCCTTACATTCGAAGACGAATATTTATTATTTATTTATTTATTTTATTTCGTTGTAGGATTAACAAAATGACAGATAAAAATACTAGTTCGTCTGATATTAAGTCAAATTCATTAGCGAGGTACTGCCACTCAAGGAATCACAAATGAATGAAATAATGGAAACGATACCGTATCATCTACGGAACCAAATTTTTTTTTCCGTGTTATCAACAGAATGTAATTTATTAACCGACTTCATAGGGAAAAAAACTTTGTTCTATTTTTCTGAAGTCTAAACTACCATACCACGAGGATAGCTTGAATTGTGACGTAATTTATAAACATGGCACGTGTATATAATGGTGGTCCTCTTTCTTGAGACTTTACCTTCAGCTTACCATCGGGCGAGGTAAAGTCAAATTGACGTGTCCTATTTATAAAAAAAAAAAACCGAATTGAATATGGGCTACTTTTAAACTTCGCCTATGAAGTCAGTATATTTGAATAAGAGTGATCGACTCTATACGGTGTATAGCTCCATCCCTCTTCTTCACCGGGATTAACACGTGATGCGTGTGAAAATTCTTACCAAAAGGCTTACCTTTTGGTAAGAATTTTCACACAATCGAACAATAGCACGTTTCAAAAGGCCAGTTAATATAAATACCAAACACATTGCGCCAATTATATTCTTAGTATCTACCACCTAAGTCTATCTTTTAGAAGATTAAAGGCTTATTATAGACTTAGGTGAAGAAATTCGTGTCTGAGGATTTTTTTTCCACAAAATAAATTAAAACTTTACTCGACTTGGGAATCGAAGGCAGATGAAAAGGAGTATCTGACGTTATCACTGCGCAATCGTCATTTCAAAACGTTGAAATGAATCTATGCGGGATTTCAACGATTTAGTTGTTCCAAAACAGTTTTTTTAAATCTATACGTGATTTACACTATAGGTGATATGGTGTGATTTTATTCACCTATGTGCCAATATGAATACGTGCATAATATTTTAGAACAAAAAAATCAATCCATAATCAACCGCTGTTGTTAAAAAATAATTTGAAACATCGATTACCATCCACTAAACAATCCACAAAAAGAAAAACCATTTTATAAAACTAATATACATCATCTACTAACAAAACTCCATTCCAATCACTACTACAACGTGTATAGGATAGAGACGGAGATAGAACAAGAGTATGGGGTAGAAAGAGACAGACGATAGTATTAGCCGTGTCAGGTGGAGCACAGGTCCATTAATGGAGTGGCATTGAATTTAAAAGGGGCTGCAATATTCATTCGCTCATTATTAACAGTTAATGCATTGGGTCGACATTATTACATCAAATCATGGTAAATATAATGTGCCAATACAAATTTTGAATATGTTGAAATATTTTATGAGTTTTTGGTTGTAATGCTTATTTTAACACGTAATTTTAACGCCAGTTAAAATATTGCAAGGCAAATTATGTATTTTTGTACATGTATAGGTTTTGTTTGTCTTCGTGTTATTGACATATACGACGGTTAAGTAAATCTAAGATTAATACAACCTTTAAACAGTGAAGAAAATATTCGAGCATTAAACATGGAATACAATATCAAAAGAACGTGCCTTGAAAATAGGTTTATATGAAAACTAGTGACGCCGCCATATATCACATGATACAAAAAAGTTATTTCGTTGGCTGAATATCATAATTTTCAACAGTGATAAAGCCTACTACCAAATGGCAGTTAGTATCTAATCCCGTTAATATTAACAACATTTTGGCACAATAACAATAGTTTTGAGCGTCCTTTAGATTTCATGGTATTATTAAATCTCTTTATTCGTCTGTCCTACTGAATTCGCAAGTACTGAAATGCGACTCACGTTAGTGCGAAGGTAAGTCACATCCAAACACGCATTGTCGAATCTTTGTCACTGCGATGCACGCTTCCGCGAAAGCACGCCAAATCGATACATGCATTGTCGAATGTTTGTCAGCGCAACGTGAGTAGCATTTCCGAACTTTCGGACTGCCGTTCATCTCGATTTTGGACTTCGACATTCAGTGGGACAGTCTCTTTATTCAAATGTGTTTTCTACACGAGTTCGCAGTTAATGTACTGGGTATTCGATCGCATTGCACCGGTGTCGGTTCACATAGAAATTATGCAGATTCATTTCAATTCAGTGAATCTGGCCTTCACAATATCGGTCAGAAACTATTACATCGCATTATCTATTCTATTATGTTAATCGCTTGTTTACCGCTTTCAATCTTCAGTTAAGTTATCGTTTATTATGAATAGGGTAGGTAAATGTCAAGTTGAATCAGTTTCATTGATTAAATGTTAGTGTTTAAAGTAGAAACTGTAGAAAGTTGTGTGAAATGACATCATATAGTGTTGTTATTTGCAGTTAAGTAAGATTATTTATTGAATAAGCATAGTTAAAGAGTAATTTTAGGAAAAATGAACACAAATATCTCATAGCAATACATGAATTAGCAAAAAATTTAGGTTTAACCATGATTCGAAGCCGGCTGCCGAGTTTTCAAGTGCCGAAATGACGAATTTGTCGAAATAACTTCATAGGTGGGTTTTTCAACAAAGATTTTTGAAAATTCACCTTTTATAATGAGTGGACAACGACTTGGGTTTACTAATTCTGTCTAGTCCGACTTGCCGATTGTTTCCAATACGAATCACGTAAATCGGTCGAGCCGTTCTGGCGTTTTGAGCGTGGCAATTTTTATTATATAGATTGATTACAGTTAACTAAATTCAATAGTATTTCATTTCATATAAAACGTAGGTACATTGGCAATAAGGTTGAAGGTACACAGACTAACAAACAAGCGGACAGATCAACCTACAGTCAGAGAACAAGTCAAGAGTGCATTCTACTCTGTGGTAGTCAAAACCGAGTGCGCAACTAAACCAATAACATGCCTCATTACCATAGTAAAGATGTTTAATGACCACATTACTGGTCGTAACTGTTTAAGAGACTCGAAACTGCATTCTAGATTCGACTGTGACGGTAAAACCTCGGAAAATCGTTTGTCAGTCCGAGTTTCAATTGGCGTTGCGAAATTGTTGACTTTGATGCAACAGAGGTAATGTTTAACTATGCTTATAACCTACGTATACCTACGCTAGGTCTGTGAGACAGAGTTTGCACGCTTCTTTTTTACGTGCGGGAAATCCCCAGAGATAGCGTATGTCGGACTCGAACCGAATAAACCGCACGCCGTTTGTGGGTCGTTGTGCTAGGCTGAAGGAGAGGTTGTCAGACGACATATCCCTCGCAACCCGACTGACCCAGAGGCATCTCTCTCGGTCAGGCCCTCCTCGGGAGGGGGAACCACTCAGTCCCCGACTCGCCCCCGGGGTGGAGAGGCGCGTATCGCGGGATGCGCGGCGCCGAGTATGTACGCTCGCCATGTTTGGTAACGCCTTTAAATTTCTTTTCATAGTGTTAGGCAATCTTCAAAATTAGGTGATAACAAAATTGGGAGATACGGTTTAGTGTTGCAGTCTGCAGTTACATATATATCAGATAAATTAAAAAAATATTTATACGACTAGATAGATAAAGGATTGACGCAGCGATGGGCGAGCGCTGCCATTTTCAAGCCAATTATTTTCACAAGAACGCTTTGGTGTTTTGGTTTTCTTGACCAAGAAAACCCAAAGCGTAGCGTAATGTAGCTAACTTCATATTTTACTTTAGATTACTTTAAAATAATAAGGAGATTATTTAACAATACATTAATTAGCTTCTTATTTTATAGATTTTTAGTAAACGAAATCATCAGAATTCTCTTTAAACCCATACAGTTAAGCAAAACTGCTAGTGTTAGGAGGTTCAAGATCTATTTAATAGCACCTTCACTGGGTGAGCTTGGAATAAAAGGCACTTACGGTCTCACAGACCATGCGCGGGTATAATGTGTTTCACTATAATATGTCGCGGGTATTGCAGGGTTAAATCCGACTAGTAATGCAGTGCTATAGTTATGAGACAGTTAATCTAAAACACACATACAAATTTTGTGGTAAACCAGGATTGAGGGTTAAACAAACGGACAGTCATCCAATTGAATATAGATTTAGTTGCAGGCTCTAGTGTCGGGTTTGTATCTAGAAGCCATTTGCACTTGAGCTCCTACTTATAAACTAAAGTAACGTACAATCGTGTTATTTCTATTTCACATATTCTTACCAGGATCGTCTAATTGTTCCATATAGTTATTGAAAAGGAAAAATACATCAATTAATTTAAAATAACCTTAAGCAAAGGTATTTTAGACACATGCACGAGAAACACCTCAGCACAACTCTATACATTTATCCTCCATAAGGGCCGTTTTCCACGATCCGAGATTTTGCAAACGCGTGCGCGATTTCGCGGACAACGCACCGTGGAAAGCGGGTCGTCCGTGATACTGCAGATACGTTTGTCATAGTAAAAGCGTCCGTGTCTGCGTCCGCGTGCGTGAAACCCCGCACCGTGGAAACTTGGCGTTAGAAATTGTTAGAGGTAAGGTGTTGAGTTGAGTGGCTTGTAGCAGACTGCTTGAGTAATGGGCGCTTGGAGAGAAAACTAAAAGAATGCGATGATGACGATAATGATCTGTTTTAAAAGCTATAACAGTGCTTCATCAGTTATTGAATACTTTAAAAATTGCTCTTAAACTACAAGTGTAAATGTTTTTCTGTACATAAAGGCAGTAATGTATGGTCACATGTTTCATCAAATATGTTCAGTGCCATTTAATAAAGAGCAAGGGGATTTTCCTCAACAGAACGATTCTTTTAAAATATTCAGCAATCCTTGGAATTGAAACCGGGACCTCGTGCACAACAGTAACACTCGTTACCGATGCGCTACCGAGTTAATCTATCCTTTGCGTGTATATTTAAAAAAAAAACTTTAAAGACTTTTATTACATAAGGTATTGTCTTTCATATTTTTATCCATATAAAATATTCATGTAAGTTATTATCAAGATTAACTAGTACTAAACGTGACATCGCATGCTCGTTTCGCGTTAAATCACAAGAAAAAAGTTTGCCTTTGAATAATTCATAGGAAGCACATGATTTCACGATCGATTGGCCAACTCGCCACGGTCGTGTGGGTATCTAACAGCGACAGATACGGAATAGCGAAAGAAATTATCGAATTTTGACATTAAAAGCGGAGTATAAATGAAATGAAATGAAAAAAAAAATGAGACAATTTTCTTGACACAGTTCCTTGTGAAAGCTCGTTTCTTCATCCTACAGAACACGAAAGAGCATCTATTGAGGCTATTTAAGGACCACCATTTTCGAATGGTGACTTTTCATCAGTAACGGCAGTTCGGCTGAACCTTGTTGGTACATCGGGAAGAAAAATGAGAGGAAAGATTGGCTGGCTTGGGTTTATAGAGCATTCTTTCTATTGGACGCTAGACTGACAGTTTGATATAAAGGTATTAAACTGTCATTCTGATGCGTGAGAGAGAGATTGCGCTATAAAACCTTAGCAAGCCGATCGCAATCGGACTATTCTTCTCGAAGCACCAACCTAAAACGTCTGTACTGTTACGTCATATGAAGTCAATTTAATAATAATAATAGATACTTGAACCAAGGTTTTCTAAGAACTGTTGTATCTCATGAAGACGTGAACTGCAAGATCGCTAATAACTATAAAAACATTAAATTTAAAATTACTTTGAACATTACAAAAGCTAGGAACGATTTACTCACCCGTATCTGTGGGGTCATCTGGCGGTTTGTAGAAACTCAGACCTAACGAGACGACAGCTGCCACCTCGAGGATAATAAGGGTAATGTCCTGCAGGGCCTCCCATACTAACGTGAGGAACGTCTTCGGGGGCTTCGGCGGGATGAGGTTCGAACCGAACACTTCGCGCCTGTGCTGCAGGTCCGCCTTCGAACCGCTAAGACCTGGGGGCAAAGAGAAAGATCATGTTTATAGAGATGGTACTAAAAAAGAAAAATTATAACTAAATCTTACTATCAGAATTATCGGTATTCCAATCGCTACTCGTAGCAATACGATATGGTAAATATCTCGATAATTTTAATAGTAATAATGATTGGGCATAATAGTTTAAATACAACTAATTCAATGAATTAATTAGCATATTGCAAGTCCACTGCTGGACATAAGCCTGTGCGTGATGTGCACCATAGCAGTCTGCCTTCTGTGTATGAATATTCAGGTTTACCGTCTAATTAAGTAATGTTTTACAGTCTATTTTAGACCTGTATTCCTGAACTGACTTGACTCTTAGAATGACATTAGAACTGTTATCTACAATACAATCAGTCCTCAGATCTAGTTATAAATCGAGATTCAGGACTGAGTATCAATCTCAAATGCTGGAGTTTTTTTAATAGTTAATCGGTGGTGATAATTAATACGATATCAAGATATTTCAAAACTAAACCTAAGTAAAACTGGATTCATAACTAAAATTTCGTTCCTTAGTGAAGTTTTATAAGTAACGCTTTTACAAGTAAGTTTAGTAGATCGATAAATCGGTGCAAATCATAAAACATAAAAAAAACTTCTGTTTCATTAGTTAAATAAACAACGCGCAACTTTCAAATAGGTTTGAAGTTCAACCTACAACTGACACTACGAAACCAGCTCAGATAAATATAGATTAGCCTTTTTATCGGTCTCTATATCAAAATAAGGTAGAAGCAAAACTGCACTTTACTACGTCATGAATAAAACTCCCTTTCGTATACATTTTTAATAATAAACCTATGTTAAAAGTCTCAAAGTACAATCTAAAAGCGACACATAAAATAGATGACGTTGAGTGCAGAAACGATAACGCAAAGCTACCATAGTAATAAAATTCGAAAATCGCGGCACTAAACCCTTCAACATTATCTTCTATCTTGATTTTAAGTTGATTCTAAGTTAAATTACATAGATTCAAAGATTTCACGCTAGTCACAATCACAACTCGGTTTCATCACAAGTATATCAATAGTACAGGTCCACTTATGAGACAAATAAGAAAATCCATACTAATATTATAATTGCGAAAGTAACTCTGTCTGTCTGTCTGTCTGTATGTTACGCTTTCACGCCTAAACCACTGAACCGATTTTAATGAAATTTGGTGTAGGGGTAGATTAGACCTTAAGAAAGGACATAGGCTATGTTTGGTCGCGATAACCGACATCCACGCGGGCGGAGCCGCGGGCAAAAGCTAGTATTTGAATAAACAGCAACTCTGTCAGTTAGTTATGTTGCAGTCGTTGCCGACTAGCTCAATCAGCTGTTCAATTAACTGCCTAGGCTGTTAACTAAACGGCGTCATTCAATGAACGGCCTGAATGATATTCAGCCGTAACGTTTATTACGACATTTAATAACCTGGCTGGCTAATGGTTAGGCCAGATCGTGAGATGGGGCACCACCCCTGAATAAGACAGAAAAATACATACGGGAGCAGGCAGAGATGTATTTACACAAAAATTGTAATAGGTTAATAAGTCATTTTTAAAGCTGTTTGATCACCTAAATGGCTAGCCAAGTAATTAAACGTCATCGATCCAAGCTATTTGCCTAGCCGTTTAATGAAATGGCTGAAGACCATTCAGGCCGCTAATAGTACGGTCCCATTCAGTAAAGAGTCTAGGCAGTTAATTAAATGGCTGATTAAGCTAGTTGGATGCGACATTGCTATTATCTTAATAGAGTATAGATCTGATGATTACTAACTATCATCATTTGCCCAAGAACGAGTAACTTTTAACTTGCAAATCGAATTAAGAATGAAAGAACGGAATAATTCTGGCTGAATAGGATTACATGTAAATGAACTTAACGAATTCATTCATTTTAGAAATGATATCTTGGAACTTCAAGCACCAGATTAGTCCGCTTTACGGCGCCATCGTGCGATTAAAACGAGGTCAACTTAAAATATTTTAAATCTTTATACATTTCCTCGTTCTCTTAAGTCTTGTTGACATAAATTAACACATTTTAGTGTGTTTCTTTTGTAAATTAAGCAATTCTAGCTGCGTCTTAAAATATCGTTTCTAAAAATTCGCCCATTGAAGTAATTTTCTTATTTTATTTACCTCTACTGGATTTTCTGTTGTTTGATATTCAGAACTGTCAATCATATCAATCTCGTTCGAATGTGAATCATATTGGTTGTTTGTAAACGGTTGTTCTTTGGGGCATCGAACTGGATAACATTTGCGTTGTGCATAAACACAGATCTATTTTTTCACGATGATGATGAACAAGTGTATCAAAAATGTATCCCACCAATATTACAAATGATACAAGAAGGGAACATTCTTTTTTAAGCCATCTGCTCGACTAGTGAATCGAACAGCACTCAAGAAGGAGAAGTTTTAATCATTCAAGAACCACAAACACGTAACAAATTTTTCCTATAAAACATACTACAACTAACCGAGATTACAACATGTAATGCGAACACAAGTATTCCTGCAAAATTAAGATAACTTTCTTGTGTTAGGAGTGGATTTGTAATGGCCTGGGTTCGAACGCGGAACCTATCGGTTAGGGAAATGGTCTTATCCGTTTCCCTAACCACAATTCTAAATTTTTTACAGGTTTTATAATGATTTTCGCATAAGGAGTGGATTTGTAATGGCCTGGGTTCGAACGCGGAACCTATCGGTTAGGGAAACGGTCTTATCCGTTTCCCTAACCACAATTCTAAATTTTTTATAGGTTTTATAATGATTTTCGCATACATACCTAAAAAGCTAGGCATTCAATAAAGAATCCCGTATACCGTTCCCAATCCGAGAATTTAATGAAAACATTTTTCAATCCTAACTGCTCCATCTGGTGAACTGGCAAATATATTAGCATTCCGTATAAAACGCTCATGGTTCCGTCCTTTTATGAATATGTATCGTCTACAGGGACCGTGGGGTTTGAGGATCTTCTAAGGGAAATGTTAATTCCGGCAAAAGGATTTTGGAGATCTCTTAAAAAGTAATCTTGAATTAGGGAACTTAAGGATTAACGTGGATTAGTAGCGTTACTTGTTAATCACCTTTAAACACTTTTATTGGATTTAGTTTTTATATATCTAGTAACAATTTATGAATGCCTACAGCTATCCATAATGCTCAATTCTTTACGTGAGCGTTAAACCAAATAAAAGGTAATAATATTTACACAATGGATATGCCAATAGGACTAGTACTATCTTAACTATGCCTACATTGTCAAAAATCATACTGGAAATAATACTGTCATCTTTCATTATCATGTTTATGTTAATCCTGGTCCGATCCGAGGCTTTAACCTTGGACTTCGGGGTCCGCAAAGAGCGAAAATGCTATGTATTTAGGCAATATGGATATTAGATCGCTACAATGAAGAATCTAGACCGTTAAGGTTTTGTAATTATTCATTTATTCCGAGTTACACCATACTTACACTACAAACGAAAGTGCTTTTCTCTTCAATTAAAAATATAAGGTAATTGCTGTAGGCACTTACTAATTAGAAACCAAAATTCGTCTTCGTTACGCGAACGGAGGCGATAAGAGAACAGAGAACACATGTCAAAGACAAAAGGGCTCTTATTCAAAGAAAAATTCGATGATTGC
This sequence comes from Eilema caniola, assembly GCA_949126895.1. Taxonomy (NCBI): domain Eukaryota; kingdom Metazoa; phylum Arthropoda; class Insecta; order Lepidoptera; family Erebidae; genus Eilema; species Eilema caniola. The sequence continues at coordinate 5,941,791 of OX421488.1, read as the reverse complement.
GCTGTCTCCCCCTTTCAAATTGTTCACTGAATTGAATCTTGTAATTTGCCAAATAAATTATGCGTTATGCTCGGAGGGAGAGCGGAATAAAAAGAAATTTGTTTGTATTTTTATTTCGCTACATTACTTAAAAAAGAGGGATCGGAGTACAGTGGGTGTTAACGGTTCTGGACTAGAGGTAGGTTCGTGAAATAGTTGAGTTCATGAGGCATTTTTTGTTTCAGTTTACTATTGCTATTATACGTGGCGTGGAGGCGCTTTTTAAACTGGATATTCTGCTAAGAAGCTATTACTGAAATAAAATGTATACGAAGTATAAAATAAGTATGTTCTTATTCAGACAACACGGATCCTTTTATCATCAATTATACCAAAAAAATGAACAGCTTAAAAATAAAACCAAAACGCAATGACGGCGTCCAAAATCTTGATAGATAAATACACAAACGTGTAAGTCTTATTGACGCAAAACCTGCTTAATCCACTTGCATCCTCCATATAAAATCCAATAAAGGAAGGAAAAAATCCGCCCAAATACAAGTCATCGGTCAATACGCGGATTTACGTAGCGAATTCATCCGAGTTATTACTTATTTTTCGAGGGAGTCATGTTTGAATGTTTTATACAAACATCACTTTACCTGGCGCCGAGATAATGACGTCATATTTGTATTTCGTACGGAACGCGATGTGATGAATATTAATTTATAGAGCTATTTTAGTGGACTAGTGATGTAGCTGTTAGGGAATGTTAGATGATTGATAAGATTTCCACAAGTTGGTGGAGTTTATTTTTACGTAATTTTTATCAAAAAAATATACCACTAAGGCACACAAGTTTACTGCTTACTTAATGGTAAGCGGTCACCATAAATAAAATACTTTGTCGTGTGAGTCGTATTAAACTATTTTGAGACTGGTTGAACGCTTATAATTATCTCCCAAATGAATTCTCAGTAAATGAAATACCCGGTTAACGTTGAGCAGGTTTCCTATTGCGGGACCGCGTATTTTTTGGCTACGTGGAACACTAAGGCTACCCACCCAACTTTTCCCGTGAGTGTAATACGAGGCTAAGAGCCGTTCTTCATTGAAAAATGCCTGGGTGCCGACAATAGGCCCCTATTGCGAGAATCAGAAAGACTTAGTTGCTCGAAATGTGGATTTGAATTTAACACACTTCTGTCTACGCTTTCCGAGTTAACACAGGATGGCAAGTTAAAAGTCAAAAAGCATTATTTACTGAGAGTTCAGAAACGATGTGTTCTTTTATCGTTAAAGTGCGTCCTGGAAGCAAATGTTTGGACAGTCGGCTCGTAACTCTTGTTTTAGAAGTTCTTGTGTAAACTGTCCCAGAAACAATCATGTCGAAGCTTTGTTATATTCTGTTGCAAATACGGAGGAAAAAATAGCGTATGCGGGATGTTTGAAAATGCGGGCATGTTAGTACTGATTTATTGAAATAAAATAAATAAAGTTGTAATTTGAGATGTAAATTTACAGCCCCCAAAGGTTACATGTAATAATAATATTCCAGGACTTACTGGAGAGGTTTTGTGCTGTCAGTGAGAAGACGAAAGGTTATTCCTGTTTTGTTTTCTACACTGACGACACAGAAACTCTGTGTGTTTACAGGGTCGGCAGCATGAGTGCGACTCCTTTGGTGTTGCACACATCTATAGGCCACGGTAATCACTTACCATCAGGTGGGCCTTGTGCGTGTCTGCCACCTCAGTTGTATAAAAAACATAATATATGATATTATTACCATAGATGCCCATGACCATGCGAAGAAAAGAAGTGGAACACCCGATTCTGAGGTGACACTCGGATGCCGGCAAAAACAGGACTTGAACTAGCGGTATTCTCTTTTTAGAAAGAATACTCTACAGGGGCAATCCTATTAACGACCACCAGTATATTGACCTAGCTCCGTGCGGTTAGGTACTAAAAATATCACTACAGAAGAACCAACTTCTCCATACTGAAATCATATAATTGTTTTTATACCTGTAAGCGCATATGCTGCCGCTTTACAACTGAGGCGTCCTTTTTATGCATTCATAAAGTCATTTTACAACGTTATCCGAATAATCTGCAACTTTATTCGTAAGTATCGAATAAAAACGAGTGCGCAGCTGCGTATCACCGGAAGTGGGATGGATTCGATAATCGTAAAATATGAGTGGAGTGAATGTACCGACGGGGATTTTTAATATTAGATACGTCATTTCATGCGTGTTGCTAAAGTGTGTGAGGAATTACCCTGAAATATTAGAAACTACTTAATTTCTAATTATTTCAATTACAGGGTGGGTTATTCGACACGACAAAAGTATATAATTTAAATTTGTCTTAATTTTAATTATGTAACAATTTATGATTAGATAATTCTTTCGTTGTGTATTTATCCATACTAATATTATAAATGCGAAAGTAACTCTGTCTGTCTGTCTGTCTGTATGTTACGCTTTCACGCCTAAACCACTGAACCGATTTTAATGAAATTTGGTGTAGGGGTAGATTAGACCGTGAGAAAGGACATAGGCTATGTTTGGTCGCGATAACCGACATCTATTTTGAATAATAAAATTTCAAATTCAATATTAACTAGCAGTTATTTCTTTTTTGTTATGGTGTTCTTGTTGTTGTTATTCCATTATATGCCAATAAATAACGCCATAATTTCAACAACGCCTAGGTGTAGCCACTATTTATCGTCTAATTTATTGACATAGTGTAACCTTTAGTGTCAACACACCACTTCACGAAGTAGTTTAAATTTAATGCCATAATTATTGTGATAAGTGTGATAACAGCCCGCTATACGCTAAGGTAGTGTAGCCGTGGAATTCTAAATATATTAAATAATATACCTAATTATATTTCATTTCCGTCATAGCAACATGATAAAATAATATCAGATGTTTATCATAATCGATTTAGTAGTTCTTGCGTGATCATACTGATCATTCAACAAACATATAGATATTAATAGCTAGGAGAAAAACAGGTGTGTAAAGTAGGCGTTATGAGGTGCGAACTTATAGTTGTATGTTCTACTTTTAATCCAATAATTTATAGAACCGCTTTAAATAGTGATTATTATTAGGTCAGGTAGACCGAGGTTCATGTCGAAAGAGAATGGTGGCTAAGAGAAGCACCATTATATACTGGAACGGAAATGTTTTTTGAAAATTTCAGAACCTTTAGCCTTTTAGAGGTACCCGCATGCCAGGCCATAATTTTCCTTCGGCTTTAAAATTATGAATAAATCAGCTATGATGCTTCCTAATTCTTTAAAGCAAGCTGAAATATTTTATCATGATCGGTGCAACAAACTGACATTCGTACTGCTTCGACTCCTATAGAAAGGGGTACTTCCCCCTAATTGCCGTGAGTCACAACTCAATTTAGAATTCAGAGGGTAGACTGTATTTTTTCATCAAACAAATTTTGTTTCGTCAACAGCTCCTTTCAGAATTGTTCACTTTTCTCTAATGGAATTACGCAGCTACGGTTGACGTCCCCTTGCACATGACAGGCTAAACCATTAAGTCATAAGCCCCGTGTTTATTATAAGAAACAGCGATCAACTTAATAGCACAGAATACAAGAGCCCCTAAACATTTGCTAGAATCATTTTCATTACGTAGGCACAAACGCAAACCGTCAATATGAAGTTTAAGTATACCGATTACGAGCTTCTAATAGCAGATTATGATCGCCCTAATGAGTACCCGCCTTTCCCCCCTCCCCTCCTCTTGGTAACTTGCGTGTTACTGATTAACTAAATATTATGGGAATACTTTACTTACTATTAACGTCTTCTATGAATAGAAAATGTATTATAATGTTTAACACTTTGCACGTGAAATAAAGTACTTATATTTTTATGGTTGTGGGGCACCGCGGTTTTTAAGTAGAAAACGAATACGAATAAGTCGGCTGCACTAAGTGAGTATTCGCTCTGGGCGATAACTTCAGGAGATGTTAAAAAAAAATAGCTTTGCACATCCTACTAAGTACATGAATTAATCAATTAGCCCACCGCCGCAGTCCACAGCTGGACATAGGCCTCTCCTCTACCTACTAAGTAAAATATGAAAATTCAGATGTCTGTTACGTTTAAATGGCTGAACAGGTCTAGTTGCAATTTAATACAAGGATGGATTACAGTGGGGACTGGCATAATACATACGTACTTGTAATAGGTTCGCTGGGGTTACGCGACGGGAGCCGGAGGCAACAGTTATGCCATAATAAATGCAAATTATTGTTACAACTATTTTATTAAATGAACAAACCTTGATAGATGTAAATCTATACCTACTTCAAAATCTATGTCACGTAACTTACTCGCATCGACAACAATCAAACTGTCCTACTTTATAGTTACCTTAGAGATAGTAGTATTAATTTATCGGATAATGTGTAATTATTAACGTATCAATCATAATAATACTCTCTGATAAGGATCAGATATCGGATCGGAATTACATAAGGTTGTTTCAAATCTGAAAATTGATAACGTATATATCGTTAACAAATCTGTGTCTGTTTGAATTATTTGCGATAAGTACAACAAATATCTATGTACAGTTGTATGTGGCGTTTGATTTGGCACGTGAGCACACCGGGAAGTATAGTTATCGGCATGCGGGCAGACTGTTAAAACTCTCCCGAGCAAACATGAGGCTGATCGTAGAAGTGATAACGGGACATTGCCGACTAAATAGGCACCTGACACTTATAGGGGTGAAACTGACCCTAAATGCCCGGCGTGCATGGAGGAGGAGGAAACCAGTCTCCACCTGCTGGCCAAATGCCCCATGTAATCAATGTTAAAATGGTAAAACATGGGGACGGACACCCTAGAAGAACAAGACCTCGAGGATCTGAGGGTGGAACAGATCGTAAGATTCTGTAAAGAGACAGGTAGGTTCGGCGGTACGCCGTGATTGCCGGACACTCCTTCACCTCCGAATAGGAGGAACAGGGGAAATGGGTGAAATGTCACCCGTCCGGTCTGCGGTGTCCCCCGCTGGAAGTAGGTAAGTAATAGTTATCGGCATATATGATCCCAGTCACATCGTTACATGTACTCTTCTATTTGCACAATACGCATTTTTTGGGTCTCTTTTGAGGAAAGCGCGGGGTGCGACGCGGAGTGCGACGCGGCGGAAGCGCGCGGCTCCACCAATCATAGGTTATATCGAACCCATTCGCACGCGACAGGGATCGTTTGTCTCGCGATTTGAGGTCATCATATGAGTCGATAAAAACGAGATGCCAGCAGTTACATATAATTATTACCAACTAAATGCGCCTGTTTTAAAGTGATTAGATTTGATTATACAGAACGATAGCACCAAAAATTTGTTCCTACAAAATGTAAAATCGATTATATCATTTCCAAAGCTTTTTATATTGTCATTATAGCAGCCATTAATTTTCACTTAGTAATAAAATGTGTTATCATCAATTATAATAAATGATTTAGTTTCTGTCTGATATGTCTGTATCCTACTCCTATCCTACTAATATTATAAGCGCGAAAGTTTGTAATATAGCTTATACATCAGAAAAACACATAGGCTACAATTTAAAACGATAACCGATATTATAGCGATAACCGACATCCACGAGGGCGGAGCCGCGGGCAAAAGCCAGTTAATATTATAAATAAATGGAAAGTCTATGAAAATATTTGGATGTTTAATTAAATGATTGGATGTTTGTTAACGGTTTATCAGGTCTGGCTGAAATATCGTACAGGTATACATTATAAATCTGAAATAAGACATAGGTTACCTTCATCCCGGTAGTAAGGTATGGGTATATAGGAATTAAATACTGTATTACTGATACTCCTGGCCTGACACAGCCTATTCACCACTACCGACGACGCACTAAGCAAGTAGTGATGTTTAACCACAATTTTTCAATAATTAGCGTACCATCCTAGTCATACCAACCAAATTCGAATAGCAAAAGCCGTTTATGCCCAACCTCCTTTATTGTTAGGAGGATTCTATAAAAAAAAAAGTGAAATAATGAACACACAAGGAAGTGTCCTTGAACTCTTGCGTTGAACATAACGACCTTCGTGCCTCAAATACCCGGAGGTTGAAATACAACATTACGGAACCAATTTTCAGTACAACAAAAGTGTTATTGGTGTGGTTAGTACAATGGGTAGGGAAATGTTTAACTATGATGGATAGATATAATATTTATATGACAATGAAAGATTATTAATGACTCTAATTAATTGCTGTTTTAATTACCTACTAGCGATTCGGTTCTAATTTTCATCATGAGAGCGATTGTAGATGTATACCTTAATCCAGGTGAATTTTTGATCAAAAGGTTGCTGTCTTACCTAGTATACATATACATTAGACTTGCAACGAAAAGTATATTCGGCAGTATACCGAATACCGAATATTCGGCGAGGCCCCTGACCGAATAGCCGAATATTAGGCAAAAGTTGGGATGGTCTACGAGAAAAAAAGAAGTAAACTACTTCCTAAAAATGCAGAAAAGTTAGTCTTTCTGCACCATAACCTTCCCCTTCTAAATTTTGATTATGAAAATAATTCAAATGCATAGCAAAATTCTTAACTTGTTTAATACAGAAAATGATTAAATTATGTACCTGTTTTATGTACCAATGACTACTTAATAAATGATTATATAAGAAATGAGAACCTTACCCTTCTAAATTTTGATTACCACAATCATTCAAATACATAGCCTCCGTGGCGTGGCGGTAGTGAACGCGGCCGCTACGCAGGAGGCGCGGGTTCGATCCCCGCTCAGTGCAAATATTTCTATGCATGAATATGGATATTTGCATTGGTCTGGGTGTTTCTATGTATAATATGTAAGCATATAAAAAAATAAATGTATCTAAGTATGTTTATCCGCATTCTAGATTTCATAACACAAGCTAGTTAAGCTATGCTTACCATGGACCATGGATCTAGATAGCGTTGTGTAAAATTTTGCGGAATATTTATTTTTTTATAGAATCCTCCATATTTCCAATTCAGAAGATGATTATGTACCTGTGTTATGCACCAATGACTACTTAAATGATTATAACAGAAATGAAAATATGAATACGTAATCAATCGATTTTAATTTTTCATTTTACCAATTTTTTCTCTATGACAAAATATATCATTTAAGTATTTGGTATTCGGCCGAATAATATGTATCAATCAATCAATTAGCCCACTGCAGTCCACTGCTGGACATAGGCCTCTCCCAATGTGCGCCATTTCGTACGATCCTCCGCCTTCCGTCACTTCTTATTGGAGTAGGTAGAGCTGTCTATCCATTAGCTATAACTCTGTCATATGCGTTTAACTTTCTACGACAGAATATTATTCAAAAAGTAGTGATACTTGTCTAAGAAAGGACTGAAACTCAGATGGAAAGATAATGATTATAAACTGAAACGTTATTAACGTTGCAATAACGATATGAAGAATCTGTTCATGAGCAAGAGAAACAATAAGGCTGAGTTGCATCAAGTTACTTTAACAATAACCATTGTCCAACCTGCTGTCAAATCTCCGGTTAAACGAAATATTGGTTGCACCAATTTTAATAATGGTTACAATCACGTCACAAGTAACGCTAACATTAACCGCTCAACTTTGGGCGGTTATGGTTTATGTTACGTTTTGCGTGCATCAACTGTCATCAAGAACAAACCCAAAAACTGTGTACTGTACGAGATATTATGGGAATCCAGCTCTTCTAGTGAGGATAACGATAATAATGATGAACACCATTCACGATCAAGGAAGAGGAAAGTTTTCGCCCTAGAATACCCCTGTTAATTTCTGGGAGAGGAAGCCTTTTATCACATGTCACACTTTTAACTTTAACTTTAACAATTTATATCATGATGCAACAGTGGGTTGTTACCTTTGGCGGTTATTGTTAATGTTACTGTTAAAATTAATTTTAACTGAAGCGATAACGGAGTCTTTGATGCAACTAAGCCTAAGATAAGGTAAAATTTTATTATCATTATATCGAATACAACAAATTTAACACTACAATGTCCAAAATATACCTTTTTTTACGTGCGGTAAATCCCCACGGATACCCACCCCTCCGAAGCCGGAGGGGGAAGTTATGTCGGACTCGAACCGACTAAACCCGCACGCCGTCTCTGGGTCGTAGTGCTAGGCCGAAGGTGAGGTTGTCGCGACATATCCCTCGCACCCCGGCCATCCCTGACCCAGGGCCATCCCTCTCGGTCTGGCCCTCCTCGGGAGGGGGGACCACGCGGTCCCCGACTCAACACCGGTGTGGGGAGGCGGGCATCGCCCTACGATGCGCGCCGCCGCCGTGGCCTGCTTCTGGCCGCCGTGGCCTGCGCTCATGGGGGGCGGAGGTCGGTCTCCTTTGCGAGCATGACCTGCTCGCAGAAGGAGGCGCTGGCCGCCCATGTACAAAATATACCCATGGTAAGAGTTAACTTGTATGACGGGTACCAGGTTATCGACACAGTTATGTATCAACGAGTATTGTAAGTACATATTATTAAATTACTTAGTGGATTATACAGATGGATAAGAAAATCAATGAAATACCTTTACCATTTATTATACCACTTAGCTGGCAGACAAGCACACGGCTGACATGACCCACCTGATGGAAAGTGGTTACCGTGGCCTATGGACGTATGCAACAACAGGGGCGTCAAACTCGTGCTGTCGACCCTGAAGTAACCTTTTAGTGCCCTTCTTGAAAGACCAAATATTGTAGTCGCTTGGGATAATTACAGCAGGGAGTTCATTCGACTGCTGGAGCATGTGAGGGATTAAGTTCCTTTCATACCGCACAGTTCGCACCATTTCCGGTCACAAGGTTCGGTCTTATAATAAACAAATAATATGGAAGAAACTCCGGTTAGGCTTACATTTGAAGTGGGTGCCAACATGTTTGAGGTGAAGAATGAAACTGAAAACAATGTAATGCTTTTTGAGTACGTTGTCAACGATAATAATGTATTTTAGATGTATTGCAAAAAGAATTAGGGCGTGCTGTACTTTGAAATGTTATTTTGTGACGGCTCTTGTTATTTCAGAAGATGGGTTGTCGATTTTTGTGCGTAGTTTTTACCTCGTATCTATGACTCAATTTGAAGGCTGTCGCTTCTAATTACTGCATAGGAAATCAATAGGGAGTGCTCTCGTAACTATACCGTAACTCTTTGATTTAGTCCTGGTTGCATCTGTGGCATTCACCTCAGAGTCCGGGGTTCACAAGCTGGCTTTTACAACTCCGCTTCGCTACTACCTTCTGCTGTGTTGCCCACCAAACAATAATTGAGCCACTTACATACTGATATTCACTTTTACATTTGTTTTGGTTTTGTGTCAAAAATTATATTATGACCAATGACGTCATTGTTTTATGTGACACGTCGTAATCTGTTAAGAGTATGGCAAGACAAGTTGCACGAGTTGCCATTCTTAGGGCACGTTCTATTGAATTTTATTTCTAGGATGAAATTACGAAATGGATTTTCAAGTTTATGGGATAATCCACTGAAAGTTAGTATAAATTTCCTTAATTTAATTGAGTAATTTTATAGTTGAGGATTCAAGCGTGGGTATCCAAGGTCTTGAGTGTTATGCATGTGGTGGAGTACAATGGGCGATATCTGAATAACTGATGGAGCGTCACAGCGGCACAGCTGTCTGACCGTGTGCCGACGGAAATAGAATGTCGATACCGCACGACCTGTGCTCAAGGAGAGCGCAATACGGATTTTTAACAGTTCATCATAGATCACGATAACAATCTCTCTCTCAATTGACGGCACTAGGCTCGCTTCCTAATACGCAGGACGGAAAATCATAGTTGAGAAATTTGGGTGTTAATACACCTCTGCTGCTTGCCCCCTCGGGGATTTACGGGCGTGAGTATATGAGCATGTGAATTTTACAAAAATACAAAAATTTCAGGTCTGAGTAGTCAAATATTCATAACCAAAGAAAAGCGCTCAGTTGAAACTATACCGATCGATACTACAGGCCGCCTCGCATAATTCCGAATCGAGTACTTAAGAATAAACTAGGGTAAGCCTTTTGAAACTTTATGTGTAAAACATTCTCGAGTAAGTATTAGTATTTTATTTAAAAAAAGACGGGTTGCACTCTGGGAGTGCCGGCAGAAGTTAAAACATTTTCTTTTTTTCTTTCTTCGTTGTATACATAGAAAAAGATAAAAAAGAACATACCATACCTATAATATAGCGCTAATCATAGAACCTATCACTTATTTTCTGCTAATTTTCTGTCAGAAGAAATTAATAAATTATGAAAAGAAAAAATAATCACAAAAAATAATAAATTATAGAAAGAAAAAATAATCATAAAAAGTAATAAATTACAAAAAGAAAAAATAATCACCAAAAGTAATAAATTATAATAAGAAAAAACAATCACAAAAAATCCCTGAAGGCCAGGTGGTTTGAACCCGATACTATCTGAAACTATAAGGACTTACAGTCGAAGTGCTTACCGTTTAAGCTACGACGCTATCTGTTGTAAATTGCAAAATAGATAGTCTGTACCAATCTTGTATGACGTCAGTCGTCGGTTACGGTTCAAAGGTCAACTAATCCTGACGCTTCCTTAACATTTTACACCCATCCAACGCCGCTAAAGAAGTTTTCACTTCAAAAAACATCTTAGAAGATATTTTTCGACAAATGGACCACAGTACATTTAATGGGTGTGTGTAAAATATAAGCAACATTTTATCAGAAATATCGGCGATGCGAGAATGTATGGTCGAATGGCCCACTTCACTCGGCTGCGTCCCACAGGCGGGGAAGTTGTCGACCAGTATGATAAATTGCTAATATAAAATACCAATCCCAGTGTAAATGTTACCGTAACAAATATAGATACTAGACGAACCGAATAAAAATAAGTACGGTGGCGTAAACTGGGTTTACTTTGTGACGATAGGGTGGGTAACTTTGGGTTTATTTAAAAGTTGATTTCCTTTTTAAAAGCAGCAGGTAAACTTTAGACACAGACGAATGACAAAGTGACGATAATTATGCACGATTTATATTATTGTTTATTTAAAAAAATATATAATTTTAAATTCTTCTAAAGTTACTCCATTGTCACAAAGTACGGTACTGATATTATTGAAAAAGTATTCATATTTTATCAAAACTTAGTTTGTAGCTAATACGTGCTCTAATTACACAAATTAATTAAATGGGATACACGCAACAATGGCTGCTAACATCAAAATTTACGTAACGGAAGGTGAAATACATTAATACACACGACCTTTGCCGAATTTGTCATAATTTACTTCGACATAAAAATACAATTACGTATTTCCTTTGGGGAATCAAAATTAAAGTGGAAGATAGATAGATATATAGTCATATTAATATAGATGATGATAGGCGATTAACTTGATAATAATATCAGCCACACCTCAAATCGTTTCATGTTATTTATTGGTAGTCAGACCTGGATTAAGCTGTTCCAATTTTGTACGCGCTTTATTAGTATAATGGAAACTACAGACTCATGTCACACCTTTCTATCGAGCCTAGATCATGAAAGAAATTTAATTAATTTAGAAGCGCAATTTGTAAATAGCTTTGGATCAATGAACATTAATTTTCCTATCAATACTCCATCACAGATAAGGTCAAGGAGAAATATGGAAAATTTAATAAGCAACGCATGTGAAAATACGAAATACTAAAAAGTATAGGTATTTTGTAATTCGTATCCAAGCTTAGAAAAAACCTACCCTTCACGATTGTACGGTGAAATATATAAACGGTTAACGCATTAGGTTATCTTGAAGAGAATCTGGTTAAAGGGTCCCGGTATCCGTACCCTAGAGTCCTCACAATTGGCGTGAAAAACGATCCAGTTTCGGTCGACATGCGAAATAATGGTCAGTGAGAAGCTCTTGACACAAGGATTTCTTCACAGATAGGGTGCTTTGCTTACAATATATTTGATTACAATGACAACGCTGGAACACTCAGAATCTAGGCCACGTTATACATAACACTGAACTGGGAGCCGGGAATTTCTAAAATATTTTAGATCTAATTTTATTCGTCACTACACAGTATAAAACATTGTCGCTTTCTCTGTCCCTATATCCCTTTGTATGTTTAAATCTTTAAAACTACGCAACGGATTTTAATGCGTTCAAGAGGAAGGTTTATATGTATAATACATGTTAATAAAATAGAGGGTGCAGCGGGAATGGGATATGACGTCACGCGGGCGGAAAAATATTGGCGGTGCGATGTTCGCCGAGTCAGCTAGTATGATATATAGCTTAAATTAAACAAATAAATAAAGCAAATATTAAATGAATTTTAATTGACGATGATTTTCAAATTATATTTTCATTAGTGTAAACTTATCGCAAAGACGAAACGAATTATAATATTTGCATGACGATAATACAATGTATTTATTTTATTTCTTTGGTCACCAGCTTATTATGGCTGTATTAAGCGAATAAATGAATAAATATGTCACACTGGTCATAATAGTAAATCGATTGACACCTCATTCATTAAAGCGCTTCAGTACGTAAATACATATACACATAGAGAGGTAAACTTTATAAAATATGTATAACAGTATAATCTAAGAAACTATGTCGTAGTCCAAAAATATATTTCTCTCTTCAAATATATATACATTCATTCATTCATTCAGATCATCATCATGATCCATTATCCCATCTATTAGTTATTTCAATTCTGTCAAAGTTTAGTCTGCATTCAATTTATGAACAGTGAAAATCAGTGACTCGTGTCGATTCAAGATTAACATGTTCGTCTGCATACGACCGTCCAGTTTTATAGCCGCTATAAAAATAGGCTGGGAAATGATCTCACAAATTTGAAGTGTTACATTTTGTATTTAAAGAGGATCACATCTGGACTGTTAAGGGAAACTATAAAAAATAATGTCGGTGTTAGTAAATGTAATTCTTTAAAACAATTATCTATTATCTATTACAGCTTGCTTTGCAAAATATTATTAAACTTAATAAAATCGTCTCTTAGTTCCACAATAGGTTTTTAAGCAATATGTTAAAGGATGAGACATATAATGAATATTTTTTAAAGAGAAAAATAATGTGGTAGATGTAAAAGGGTCATTTAACATGATATATTCAAAACTTAGATGATCCAAAAGTTGCTTGTAATAGCCATTCCCTATGTACGAGCAAACCATTTTGCAAGGGTATAGTTAGATAACTGTTTAAAGAACAGGATTAGTCGAAATCATGTAACGATAGAGCTTAGTTTCAGTTGAGTTTCCATAAATAACATTGAACTTTTAGATACAGAAGACTTTTATCTAAACCTATTATCTATTTTGGCTAACATAACGTTGACGTATATCCTTAAGTTAAGCAGTTAAGTATATACAAGAATACGTCTAGTAGCACCTAGAATATTACTCACACAGATCATATCGTAAAATGTACGTAAGTAGAAGCTTATATCAACAGAACATGAACATAGTCCGAGAATATTTGAGACAAACAACTTAGCAGAATCGCAGCGATATAGGAATACTGACGCCATAGTTGAAGAACGTACATAAATAACATACACAGTACTCTCACAACTTACATACATACTTCCATTACTCAAGACAAGTTACTCCAAAAATACTCAAGTATATTTAGACAGCGCAGCGTTAGGCTTCCGCGATCCGCATGAAACTTTCTATCTGAAATAAACTCAAAATCGAATGCGTAAGGTTGATTATGGCTGGGGAAAAATTGTATGTATAGGGTTCTGAACAATTTAGAGTGGCACAAATAAAACACATGCGCCTTCTTAATTAGCTGTCAGCTAATACTGCGAATTTTGAGGGTATTCTGGTGTTTCAATCAATCATTGTGCCGTACGCATAACGTCGGTATCGACTAACGTTACGCAGCATTCCTATAAAATTTGCCAAAGTTCCTGTTGGCTTGTAAACTCGAAAATTTGGGGAGATTATGACATCGTGAATGGTATAATTTAATTTAATTTTATAATGCCCAGGTTGATAAATATCATGAAGTTATCCTTGGGAGTTTAAAATAGTAAAGCTTGATGTATTTAAAATACGTCATTGAATACCCAATGGATGATATATTAATTTTTGCTGATAATGCATCAATTGACACATTTACACAGTCAAAAACGATAACAATGTTCCTAAACAAACTAAGCTCTATTAGTAATCACCTTTGGAAACATTAATATAAGAAATATTTATGACGATTTATTGAAGTTAATGATTACATGCAGAAGTACACAGATGGTCTATTGTTGCTGCATGTGCTGTAATGTTTTAGAGTGAGCGAGAGTTCATATTATTTTATAAGTGACAAATTTCGCATTCAGAGTATCGTATTGTTGCTCTATAGGGACTGTGCTGGCTGACTTATGCAAACTCAAGTAAACAACAAAGATCTGAATGACACGAAGCTCCGCCCACACGATCGACGAGATTACATTAGTAATGAAGTATCAGCAACAGATATTAGGGCGCGATGACGTTCGTCAGTTACCCAACTGAGCTCGCCGGGCGTGCGTCCAAACACAAACAATTCAGATGCAACACATTTTACCTATTCTCGTCTGTATAATGGTGAATCTTAATGTGAAGGTCGGCATTGGCAATGCTTTTATGTACTTACATGATAAGCGAAATATTTCCTGGTCTGGAACAGAATTCCAAACTAGAATACAAGTTTATTCAGTGTTCATAAAATTAGCTGCTGTTCAATACCGAAAATATGCTGTTATATTGATTATGTCCTCAAAATACTTATATCGTAACGCGTTGTTATTAATGGGGGTCTGTTTGTTTAAGCGAGAAGTCGGTATTACTATTTGTCGCCCTAGTAGAGCAGGCCCAAGGTTACGAGGGCGCCTCGAGTTTCCGCATGCGTCTCTATGTAGAATGGATAGGGGATTAGGATCCCCAATAACACGTTCGCCAATGTCGGTGGTCAAGGCCGTTTGGGGTCACACGTGATACCCCGGCCAAAGGAGGCCAGAATCGCACTAGACCGAACAAATAAAAATTTCAAGATCAAAAGTAACAATTATTACTTTCAGTTAGAGTCTCCACATGACAGTTACTATCGATAATACTTAGGAATTATGACTATATCTGAGGACAGTTTGTATTCTAGATGTTAGTTCTAATGGCATTGTGAGAGTCGATACACAATTGAGCGTTGTTCTAGCATACGAGCCCTAGAGTGACCGAAATTCCAATCAAAACTTGCAAGAAGAGTTCAGCATAGTAAATGCTTCAAAAACAACTGTCTAAATAAAGTTTTTTTTATACGGAATGCTGTCTGGATTCAGCCGTCTGGTCTACACCTACGTCATAACTATTACACGTGTGTTTCAACAGTATTTGTCAAACCAATATGTAGTCACACCTTGACGTTTCACCGTCTGGGAGATGTCGTTAGGCGACGTCACCAGACATGGGTTTGGCAGAGTTTGGCTAACAATATCTTTGGCCATGGGACAGAGCATTGAAATAGGTTTAAAAAAAGCCGCGAAACACCTACACAAAATATAAAACGTGTCTTGAGAAAAATGTGTAAAAAGTCCAATGTGCAATTTATCTTAAGAGGATTTATAAGGTTCACTACCAAGCGGAAGTATTTAATATTTAAGTAGTCACTAAAATAATTTAACTGGGGGTTTCCTTTCCCAGTTCCTATGTTTCCAGCTACAGATCGGAGATAGATCACTTACAACCATATTTATCGTTAACCCTGGAGGGTTTCCATCATACCATCCATGTAAAAAGAAAGTAAAGTACCTACGTATCGATCATTTAGTGTCATTGCTAGTTACATTTTCTAGAACGAGGGACTCTGTTTGCCTTATCATCTGCTAAAGTTGTTTAGTTTTCGTGATGAACGGTATCATAGGCATGTATTGATTCAAGATATATGAGCTATCTCTATTGCGAATTCCATTCAAATCTGGGGAGCAATTAATTCAAATAAGTACCAAACATATGCTCCCTCGCGTTTTTCAGAATAATAGTAATTTTGATCGATATTACATTACTTTAGTTTATTCCTACAATTCCATCAATAGATTCATACAATCTACATTGAGATAAACAACTATCTTACCTTCGTTCCCGAATTAGAACTGAAATATATAATCCTGGATTTCTATTGCTCAATAATTCATAAGTGTTGTGCCATATCTGTGTTTTTCTGTTGTTTAAAATGCATGGTACGGCGAGTAAGGTTGTTAATATGATTAGACATGTTTTATGTGTGAGGTCATTCGTTTTGATGGTGTGACATATGACTGCTATCTCTCTGTTTTGTAAGCTGCTCGGTGTTGCTTTTGCATTAAGTTTTGCGTGTTTCGATGAATTTTAATTCAGATACTGCGTACCTGAGGCTAAGTGTAAAGGTGCTGAAAGACTTGAGCACTGACATCGAGCACACGCCGTTTTTAAATTTGTCGAACAACGAGTTAAGTCAAGCAAGGAGCCAAACAGCGCTACGAACCTTTTTTCTAGTGAAAGCTGAAGTCGATCTTAATTTACTGTCTATTCGCGAGAATGCTCACCAGAACCATCGATGTAATACTCGCTAAACCGCTCCCGTTTATTTTTCTGTAATATAACCTTCTCAATGATGGTTAAATTTATTAGCACCTTTATAAATCTATCCTTTCTTTCGAAAAACAAGGACCATGGAAAGTCATTTCTAGATGTTACCCAGAAATACTATTCCAATGATTCTGATGAATGCAACCCTACTTTAAAGGTAAAAGTATAAAAGGGGAACCAAATGGGAGAGTCTGTTGTAAGACTTGAGGATTTAGAAATTCAAAACAGATTGTTTTACCAAGTGAAATAAAATACTAAAGCAATAATAGTGTAGGCACTTGAAGCTCAGCTGTGTGTCAACTACACGTGTCACGATGCTCTCGACCTAATTAATGTGATCTTCACGGATCGTAAGCTGTGTGGAGCAAAAAATATATTAACCTATATCAGCTACAGGCCATTCGCACCGCTATCGCAAGGGGGCAATTTATTTCCTGTTCTTTAAGTTTGTGAGGAATGATTTTTATGGAATCTGCCGTAAAATTATATCTAAAAGACAGTGGAAACTGTAGTCTCTGATATACTTATTGGTTATTTGAATCAGTACAGATAAACCAGCTAAGTACCTCGAAACGGTCAGAACATTTTATCTTACATACTTAACGATCGCCTCATAGAGTTTCTCAAACAATCCCACCTCCCAGTTTTGGTGTATTCTGTGAAGCTCTGATGTGGATGTTTCAGCCAATAGAGAACTTTAGAAATACCGAACTATCTCAACCAATGGTGATAAATAAGCATGTTGGGATTAGATATTTTCGTTCCGTTGTCGAACATGTGTATTACCTAATAATAATGAGGAAAAGTTATATTTATCACGATAATACATACATATGTATACACAAATATATATTACTTGGGTTATAACTATCATATCACGCGTCAAAATCAAATCCACGTAATTTTACGAGCATCTGCGAACCTGGCACTCAACGTACTAAGCAAATAATCTTTAACAAGAACAATTTGAATCTTATTCCGTAGGCATAAGACAGATTCTATTGGCCGATAGCCACATACCTGTGTACAGTTAGTAACACAAGCTTAATGTAACAAAACATTAATTGAAGAGAGCAGATGTCGGTAGGGGTGCTACACGAATGATTTAATATATTGCATTTATACGTTAATAGGTGTAATTTATGTAATGAAATATTGCCCCAAGAGTTTCTGCGAAGTTGAAGGTTGCGAAAATTACACAGTTGCTTTATTATATTACGTTAGTCGAAGTGCTTTTGGCATATTATTGTCAAGTCTATAGAGCCTCACGCCTGGGTGTACAAGGTGTACACTGTGTGCAGAGTCGTTCCAATAATTTTGAGGCCCTCACCTGCAAGCACTCACTTGCCAAATAACGGAGAAGACTCTGGTGCAGGCTTTCCTCCAAGAGTTAGTTGGTTAGACGGCCGTTGCTGCCGAAAAAGCCAACATATCAATAAAAACAATAATCGGACCTTAGGCTTCAAAGTGAAAACTTCGGACGCAACTGGCAAATCGCTAGGTATATTCGCTCGCTATTTCATTTCATTTCATTCCATTTAGGCATGTACCACTGTGCAAATCAACTGGTGTTATCACCACGTGGGAACAACATGATTAAAGTTTAAAAACATTCGAAATACAAACTGACAACCCTAACCCGACTACCAAAATCTCTGACCAACACACAAGAGCTCTGAACTACATAAATGATTAAGAAATATCGTATACCAAGAGAGGTCTAGATAGTCACAGGTTGGCGAAACGGTTGCCAAAGAGCGTTATCAACTTGCATTCGAATAAACAAATGTACCTATGACGCTCACTAGGTCTGAAGTTTGGCAGCGGTTCTGTTGAACTTGATTAGACTGCACACTGTTTCATTGTGAAAGTTTCCTGTGTCATTGTTAATTAAAATTATGTTAGAGAGTCATGCCGCTCTGGGTCTTAAGGGCTCTCATCGTTACTTCGGCAATCAATATGAGTATACCATCATATCCTAATACATTTTTCTTGTTTCCCCTGTGTAATTCTTTAGAGGTCCGTGATATATCGGCGTAGTATCAGATGTCAAATGTCTTTTTTTTATAATAAAAATAGATCGATTCTTTTGTATGGATCACCTTACGCCGTCGCAGAATAATGTATTATGGCAATACTGTAAAATAGAATTTGGACATGATTATTTTTTTTTATTACTGACAAGTCAAGCTCTGCTTCGTTACTTGTTACTTCAAAAGAAATAACGTGATTATGGTATAAGCTAAGCATAAACTTAAGCCAAAACCTGATGAACTGTTGACCTTTCAACCATAGCAGTCATAGGCTAATTCAGTGGAGTTCACCGTTCATTCCAAACATTCACCTTTCGCAATAAACTATGCTATCTCATCCCCCATACGTAAATATTCAAAGCAATAAAAAGCTCATTAGACTTTCATGACCGATAGATGTGAAACGCCGATGACAAATTGTTATGCCTATCATTGCTCGTTACATTGCGTAGTGACTGCGGTTTCGGGCTCATCAAAATTCATGAAAACACGCATTGTATGGGCGTCACGTTTTTACGTACGTACGGCCCGACAAAGTGTCGAGTGTCGTGCTGATTGGATTTTCGACGAATTTAATTTGAATATGAAGTGCTAAAACAACAAGAGCGGTATACCTGACTTCTGCTTCTCGATTATGTTTTCCCCCCGTGGTGAAATTTTCTCAGAAATTTGTGAAACTCGTGAAGTTACTGTAGCCGTATTCATAGTACTGATTTGATCAATTTATAATGTCTCGTTGTCACAAGACAGTTTTAAAATAAAATATGTTAAAATAATCATAAATCTTGATTGGTTTCGCTTTACAGGCAGACATTATATCATATACATCATACCAGGCGTAGAGGCAGTTAATCACTTACCTGTAACAAAGAAACAGTAAAAAATAAATTATGTAAACAAATAATTTCATTTAAATTAATAAAATCTTAAGGCAATCAAACCAGATAAGCAGGCTCACCGGAGAAATAAGTGACATCTACGCAAATGAGTGTTGCAAGCCAATCAGCCGCTCTAGACAAGTGGCAATTCGCTAGCTGGCGTTTGGTGGAATAGAATGACGAATACATGGGATTTGACGTATTTGACAGTCGTTAACGCATGTCAAATACGTCAAATCCCATACATTCGTCATTCTATTCCATCAAACGCCGGTTAGCGAATTGTCACTTGTCTAGAGGGGCAGGTGGTCTAGGAGTAATTGTTCAAGCTTGGTAACGTAGTGAATACCCCACACATGTTATCAAATAAACCTAAATATAAAACCAAAAAAATCTGGCGTGTTCAATGGCCCACTGTTACCTTTTTAATACCATGACCAGTAAAATTCTGACATTGTTGACGGCATAAAAGTCTATGCCGTGAATAGTTTTATGCTATTTAACAGATTTGGTAAAAAGATAAGCTAAAGAAAATTATTATTTACGAAACGCAAAGGTGATGTAATTGTTAAAGCTACATTTTTTAATAAAAGCATAAGGTGAAGGTCTTATGTAGGTATAAGAGAGGATTATTTTGGATGCGAACTATACAAACCTACTTCTTAACTATTAAATACTTTGAGTTCACTTACTATTGGTAAGTATTGGGGTATTACTTGTTTTTGTTCCATTTTTTTTATACCTCTGTGGTGGCAGACAAATACCTGGTCCACCTGATACAAAGTGGTTATCGTTGCCTTTGGACGTGTGCAACACCAGGGGAGTCACACTCGTGCTGAACACAGAGAGTTTATGTGCCGTCAGTGTAGAAGACAAAGCAGGAATAGCCTTCCCACTGTCAGCACAAAAACTCTCCAGTGAACTCTGGCTACCCTACTCACTACCGGGAACACAACACGAGGTTATTATGACCGCGGTATTCTGTAGGGTGGAGGTACTTCCCCAGTCGGACTGAAACATCGTCGTGTCCTACCGCCTACTTTTACTTTAATATTCTATTGAATCGAACAAACAGAAATAATATATCTTTACGTAGATAACCTATGTCATAAATGCTATTTATTTTAACGAAAGATATCATTGATTTTATCCAACCCCATTGGTAGACGCTTTTGTTACTTAGGAACTCTTAAAGTCCAAACATGACCCCTATGTTGCATAAGTTCTTGTCCAGGCTCATACAGAAGTTTATTTAAGAAAGGCAACAAACAAACTAATGTGAATGAACTTCAACAGACTGTCTTACACAAACGTCTATTCTTCTACAGTAAATGAGTTTCATTAGTTTATCATGTTCCGTCCAGACCGATAGGACGGAGGAAAAATGTGCGCCAGAAAAAATAAGGCTATCAAACAATCTAGGGACCTAATAACGAAGGTTTTTGTACATGTTTGTTTAATCAAAGGCCAAAGAGTGAGCTATATGTTCTTGTTCATAAATTAGGTTCGAAATATGACTACACTGCTTAGTTTTATGAATAAAGATATAGTTTTTTAAATATAATAATACCCTTTAACGTGTTTATATTAATCGGAGAGACGATAAGTATACACCGTTTTTTTGGTGAAATCCGCTTTTAGAATCAACGATCTCAAAATGATGATCAATAATGATCTTTCTTCATTGATCATCATTAGGTGCTATTCGCTCAGGTGCTATTCGGCTGGGTGCTCTAAGTGGACTACACCTTATATATAAGAGACACACAAGAGAAGAATCGTCAACTGACACTGAGTACCATAGGCACAAGTTTAGTCATTTCCAACTCTCTCTCTCTTTCAAAAACAATAGCTACCCGTAAGGAAGGTCCTACAAGAGGCCTCAATTGTGACAGACCAATAAAGCGGCCAATTGTGTGTTCTTGTTCATTTATTTTGCCCAATTTTACTACTTATTGGATGATCGAATTCCAGATGTATTAAGAGAGTGGTACTTCGTGGTCGAATTAATGAAGAAAACATAGCTCTGCTGCTTCGGTCGTCTACATATCGTATTACATTTCTCTTTCAACTGATCAAAGGCAGCAACTGCCTAAATGCAGCTCGGGTTGCTTTCATAACTGACACAGAAATTCTCATGCCGTGTGGTAGGTCTAACCTGCAACACCCGATATTTTGGTCAGCGGCCAACTTCCTAATGCATTAACAGTTAATACGATAATCGTGGAGTGATATATATGAAAAAAAAACTACCTTTACTCGTCAACTATCATGATGTCAAATATTTATACGTACGGTATCACAGAAGTTATACTTTGTTCTCGATTGCACTCTTTGTTTAATGGTTCTGTTGCACTTTTGCTTGCGGTGAGAGAGATATTATAAGTTCACTGTCTCTACCTTCTTGTGTAAAACTGGACTGGTCTAATAGAGGGTAGCTAGAGAAACTATAGCAGTTTAATCGAATCTATTTATAATTTCTCCACTATTACCCCCCGCTAGTACGAGCGTCATAACACTCATAACCACCGATAATGGACGTTGTACAGGGCTCCAGTACGCCACAGGCAACGTCATAATTCCAGGAAGAAAGCTAATATAAGAAAAACGAAACGAAATTTTATTTAAGTCTTTGAGGAAAAAGATTGTTTGGGAATGTAGAATGAATAATTTCCGAGTAAATGCGAGTATTCGAGGCTCGATCTAATTCAAAATACACCGATCAAAATTAGCGAGCGATGTCTTCAAATGTAAAGGGTCACAATAAATCTCAATGTTGCTGTTGTCTATCTCAGAGACCAAAGGCGATCTAAAAAGCGACTTACTCCCTTTTGTAGACAAAGCTAAATCCACGCAGATAAATTCTCCGAAAATTATTCACCCAATAACAAACATGTCAGTTATCATAGCGATAATGTAAACCTTTTGTCAATCTTAACACAATGTATGACAGTTAAGATTCAAACACTGCAAGCAATAGAAGATTACGTGGAACATTAGACGTGGCCGTTTGTCCCGGCTCAATAAGATTACCCGGAGGATTACAAAAGGAACGACGATCGATGTGCACAAGATTGTGGTCGCTACGAGCTTCAGTACACACTATTGTCAGTCAAGCACGTCAAGATGATGTTGAAAGGTTGGTAATGACTCTTGATATTGTGGGTAGTATTGCGGATAAATGTCATAAGATATTATGAGGTGTTCAATGACTTCATAAACTAAACTGGTTGTAAAACTTTGTATCGCGAAAGGTCAATTAATTGATCAGTTTTTTTTTACGTACGGGAAATCCCCGCGGATACCCCTCCTCTTCGGAGACGAAGGGGGAGGTTATGTCGGACTCGAACCGACTAAACCGCACGCCGTCTGTGGGTCGATGTGCTAGGCCGAAAGGTGAGGTTGTCTCGTGACATATCCCTCGCACCCCGGCTGACCCAGGGCCATTCCTCTCGGTCTGGCACTCCTAATTGGTCAGTAGGTATCATTGCGTGACTTGACTTTGATTATTCAAATTTTATTGCCGCCTCACCCAGGAACTAATAGTGCCTAGGAATAGTGATACAATTTTTGTTCTGAACAGTTTTAGATAAACTGTATTCACAAAGTCTTAACCAAAGTTACACAGTTTTTCGATTAGAGGGCTTACATTATTCACAAACTACTTATCTCTATACCCATATCATAAAAATATTTTGAAAACTTCCAATTCGTAGCAATGCTGTGTATGAAGCAGTTTTGGCAGCCCAATCACAGATAACTGCGCTGTTGAAGCCTTTTCGGGATCATGGGTACCCCTTATTCCAGACACGTTTATGTCAGTATTACCTACCTAGTTTATTTAGATTACCCATATCAGTCGAATCATTTTTCGGCCTGAATGTAATTTCTTTTTTCGGATCGGGAACGTAAACGACATGTTTATACGGATGTGAGTAACTCTAGCGTGGATTCAACCGCAATGGAGCTCGTTACAACACGCGCGTTCAACGTACTACGCGGGTAATATACGCGAGTGTACTTCGGTTACATAATACCAGTAACAGTTATGGAAACAATCGTACAATACACCGTGTTACATAGTAACGACGTGAGAATATCGATCTATTCCGAGCTCGTACTCGTAAGATTATACTACAATGAATTAATCGTGGGGCAACTGTTATTTGGATCCTTAAATGAATGTTGGCGTAACACTTATGACTTGATATTGTTGTAATAGCAATTTTGCTGTACAGTAATCAGTGGTCTCATTGTAAATCTCCGGCAGTGACCTCGCGATAGCTTTCGATAGCATAAACCGTCTGTTTCGGACGCTCCCGACCTATTTCAGTCCGCCGGCCAACGGAGCTACACGCTGAAACAATGAAGTGAGTGCGCAGAAAAAGGACAGCGCTATAAGTGAAGGTACGGGGCAGAGAGGGAAGCGTACACACGCCGGTCGTCACAAGCGCTTAGTACCCGCTGCGTTCTATTTTCGATCGTCGCAAAACATGTCTCGGAATTCGTTTCTATGTGTCTGGTAACATCAGAAATCATGTGACTAATGATCTATGAGCTAAAAATGTTGAGATTGAGGTGGGATGTGAGCAATTCATGCGTTAATTGCATTCTGGGAACGTATTGTGCTAATTGTCGGCGACCCGCTCTGAGATAGCCGCTTTATTGCACCAATGACGTGTTCAACCTCTATAAAAGCATTCAGCTCTGTTGCTGCTATTAACGTTTCTAAAATGACAAAGTTAATGAATTCAGCGCTATCACCTTGGGTGACATCTGTTTGTCAAGCGACTGTTGTTTAAATTATTGCTGTTTGCCAAAATGGATGTGAACATATCGATCGTATTCACTTCAAAGTGGAAAGTTTTAGCAATGAACATGTAAATTAGTTCGGTCTTTGTTGATTTCGGTTTACAAAATATATAGTGACATAAAGACAGACTCGATGTCGATGTAATAATAAGAAATGTGATAAGAATCTGTTTTTAAAAGATTATACCGGGTGTAAGGGGAACGCTCCCGTAGCTGGAGGCCCCTGGTAGTACTCCAGGTATACTACATATTAGCATTTTTTTTCGGTTTGTTAAAAAAAAATCTTTCAATTATGCCAATATGTAGTGTACCCGCAGTACTAATATATTTACGAGTAGTTCCCCTTACACCCGGTATAGTAGGTACACTTTCGACCAAAAGTGTTTCATGAAATTTGAATAAATTACCATTTGTTACAATCTTTTATCAAACTACAGTAACTTAACTGTAGCATGTTCGATTAAGTAACAATGATTTAAAAATAAAACCAAGTCGAAAATACCTCACGATTGTTTCACGTTGGTGTACTGTAAAGCACATGAGCCTGCAACGGCTTTAAATAAAATGATGTAGCACCTCGGTCGGTGTAATGTAACGCGTGTTGAAGAACATTTTGGTTATTTGTTTTATACGCTCCTGTGTTACCCGGTCGTCCGTCTTTCGTTAATCTAAGTTTATTTTAATCTCAACATTAATATTACGAACGAAAATACCTGCTAGCGTTCAATCATAAGCGTTTTGTACCTGGTTTGTTTCTGTTGCGCACGAGTTTAGAATTTCGATTTTGGTATACACTATACAGTTTACGGTTTATGTTTCTGTTAGCTCAGTTGTTGCCTAATGCATGTGTGTTCATCATCACGGCGTTCGATCCACTAAGAAAGTCATTATGAAAAAAAAAAAGTCATGGACTTGAAATTTCGCTTGCAGATAACAGTAAAAAAAACGGTATCTAACGTAATTGAGTTATCCATATGAGCTTCCAACCGTAAATAATTAGCTTATAAAGTAATAAGTTCTGATAAGATATCGATGGAAAAGTCCAAAATCTATCAAACATATTTTCACAAGAGGAAAAAGATAGCCATTTACGCTTATGTAAGTAGACGGAAAATGGAAAGGCATTGCTACATAAGGAGCGGAAGTAGTCGTATATCCTGTTCCTAGTGGTGGGCGCGGCCGGGGCGCGGGGAACGGGGGGTTCGGGATCGAGGGAGGTGTGGGTGACGTCATCATGGAAATTGATTCGGAGGCGAAAAACGGGGCTGTAACAAAGGCGCCGCGTCCACCGACTAGACATAAATTAGTGGTTTATTTGTTAAGTTAGATGGAGACCTTCTTTTATTCTATGTAATGGTACTGAATGTACATGATCGCTAATCACGTTACTGTTTGGGCTGAAGCTCGGATCGATACAGGCGACCTTGATTTTGAAGGCAGAATCGGCTGGGTTACAGAATTTTCAGTTGAAATGTGTGTGTAATTTTGTTGTGCACGGGATGATGGGTTAGTTAAAGAGTTAGCGGACGTGATGATAAAGCCAATTAGCTCTCATTGTTTAAAACAAAACCGTGAGGTCAACGCACACGCTCACACGTGAAAATTTCAGACTCACTGAAATATCTCGTGAATTGAAGATTCTAATATTAGAGCACCAAATGTTATTGAAAATGTAAAAATAGTGATATTCAGTTTCTTTGGGTTACACAATGGGTTGTTTGCATTTAAAATAGAATACGCTTCAGTTCTGAAAGCTTTTGTGCTTAGGTTATTTTTTCGTGGATATGTAATAGAGGCGTCTGCTTTGTCTCTTACACTTTTCATTATCTTAATGCAGATGTTACAATAACTAGATTTACCATATAAAGGGACCTATGGATTAATTATTTGATAATATAATAGATTAGATAGACTACTACGTCTATAGATATATCTGTAAAGATTAAGCACAGCAGCTTAGAATATGAATGGGCTAATGCAAATCCCGTCATTTCATCAAAAGTTCATAAGTAAAACACAATTTCAACCGGCTTAACCTTTGTATAAGCGTTATCAGAATGCATCTAGGTCTTATCAGTTCCACACATACATGCATTCACGCCTGTATATCCCCGAAGGGGTAGGCAGAAGTGTTTTAACTACCAAATTTTTCCAACAGTGATTTCCGGACTCACGTAATTCGTGAGCGTATTACATTGTCTGTTAATTTCTAAAATCAATTTAAATAGGTATAGATATTTGTAGAATATACTGCTTCCGGGTAATACACCCGTGATTCAAGACTTGGTATCAGTCGCAACTCAGCCGCCGGCGAGGCAAGGTCTCCGAAGTCGTCGTCGCCCGGCCCTGCGCCACTGAAGATGTCGACCGCAGTGATCGACGAAACGTCTGGAACGCAAATTTCACATCGACCACGGCCAAAAAGCCCGGAAGCAGTACATGCAACGCCGGCCGTGAAAGCTTGAAGACTTATAGGTATAGATATTATTCTTTTCACAAATTTACATAAAACTACAAATACAAAAGTTACATATCCTTCATAACACGACAATACTCTATTACCTCATTAATTAGTTGTCGCGGTTCTAAGAAATAACACAACAGTTTAGCATATCTGACGTGAGTCACATTCAGCATACAATTGTTTCAACATATGTGCGTCTCCACTCCCACTAAGCATACAATACACTATTGATATTAAATTATTGTGTATTTTATGTAAGTGAGTCGCTGTATTGAACATGCAGGTAATATTAAATTTGCAATTAGATTGGAACAGAAGAAAATTTATGTACATAGACTAAATATGTAGGTATGTGATATTCAATCTCCACTGGTTAGGCTATTTCAAATGCAATAGGATTGCCTATTGGTATTACGTTGAACATTACTTTTCGTCTTTCTATGTCTAACCTCTAGACAAGTAGCAATTCGTTTGTTGAATAGAATAGAATTATCATTGTATGGGACATACATTGATCATTCTATTATATTGTACAAAAGAATTTGTGTGATATTAATGTTTGATTTGAAAACTAAGTAAGTACAATACTTAAAGCAGAAAGAATACCATAGGGAGAAATATTATGAATACAATCATAATTTTCTTTTTGATTCATTTTCGTTTTATTATTAGTTTTGGCCTAAAACAAAGTGGATAATATTGGCTTAATCTTACAATTTATAGCCGTAGAGATATCGCAAGTTTTGTGTCTCTGAGAGCACGGTACCGGTTGCCATACGAATATCTATAGCAGTCGTCACGGATAGTTGGATCCCTGAAAGACCAACAACTGGACTAATGTAACTGCAATGCTTTGATATCGCCATTAGGTTGTAGAGGTTACAAGGCAGTCGCTTCATGAAAAATGTCGAAGTTCAGCCAAATACGTACCCCGGACTCCGAGGTAAATGAAGAAGATAAGATATCGCACGTTCGAAGTAGCAATTTTATACCACTGAGGTGGCAGACAAGCACGCGTCCCACCTGATGGCCGTGGCCTATAGACGTATTAACACAAGGGTCACACTCGTGCTGCCGACCCTGTAAACAAAGAGAGTTTCTGTGCCGACAGTGTAGGAGATCCAGCAAGTACAGTTCAGTACAGTTCCTTTGGTGTTCCCACTGACAGCACAAAAACATTCCAGTTAGCTCTGGCTAACCTACTCACCGCCGGGAACACAACACGACGTTATTCTGGCCGTGGTATTCTGTAGGGCGTAGGTACTTTCCCAGTCCACGGAAATACCGTTTAAACGATCTGTGCCGTGAATAAATGTAAGACAGGGTTTAATTTAATGCAAGTACTTACATTGTATCTTTTGTACACAAAGAAGCAAAAACTGTCCAGCTTAGCATACAATTAGCGACCTTGATGTCAATCCATACTAATATTATAAATGCGAAAGTAACTCTGTCTGTCTGTCTGTCTGTCGGTCTGTCTGTCTGTCTGTATGTTACGTTTTCACGCCTAAACCACTGAACCGATTTTGATGAAATTTGGTGTAGTGGTAGATTAGACCTTGAGAAAAGACATAGGCTATGTTTGGTCGCGATAACCGACATCCACGCGGGCGGAGCCGCGAGCAACAGTTAGTCTTTCTTATATATAGGCCAATACGGTGTCACTGCGCTGGATGGTGAGAATCTGAAGGTGATTGTAGGCCACCATTATAAATGCCATCAGTGAACAATGTTGAATCATTGAAATTTTTTTAATTTTTGAAAATATACTGATCTCTCGTAAGTACTAGGGACTTGACCGCTGTAGGTAGGTATTATTTATTTCTGGGTGATATCAAATTATTTCCTTTTCAGTGGGCTGAATAAAGAAAGAAGAATGTTTATTATAACTTTTACTATTGACTGATTTCAATAATGATTTTTTGTAAACTTATGATTATATTATTATGATCTGAGCGCCAATACCGGTAGCATCTAAATCTTGCATTTTCGAGCCCAAGTTTTCGCGCTAATGCTTTCCATAATTTGGTTTATTTTGGCTGTTACGTTAGCGACTGTCATATAGAACTATATCTTCGAAAGGAGACGAGACAACTGGTCAAAAATTTGACAAATACATAAATATAACACAACATATACATACATTCATGACAAAAATGTCAAACTCTCAAATAGAATGCAACATTAATTAATTTCGATAATACTGTACAAACAAATTCTTTATCTCCGGATTAGTTGAGTTGACCTTGTGTGTTGGTCATGTGTTCCCAAGCGGTATCTATATCCGTCGATATGTGGGTTCGTGGGACGATAACACATGTAACTACATACCCATTCCCAATACACCTACCTAACAACAACCCAAATGTTTTGTTTCTTGTAATTATCTGATATTTAATACGAATTGTAATTAGAGAAGAAACGTTATTCCCATTAAGTAGCCAAAGAGAATTGTTTATATTATTATGCTACATATACAGTTTCATATACTTATTGGAGGTGTATTGTAAAAGAGGTAATTGTTGGCAACATTAAGTAAAATATTACTGTGTGGTAATTTTGTATTATTAGCAACACCGACTGTAAATGTGTCGTCTGAAACCGTGTACTAATAAAAAATCAAGAAATATCCTGATAAAAGTTCTATAATATCGTCCTCCATCATCACCACCTCTACGCAGGAGCCAGCAGATTAGAAATACAGTCTACAGTGAGCCATTCAGTAACCTTTAGCTACTATTTACCAATCGTTAACAATATATATAGGGGCGGTCGTAATTATCTTATAACTTCAATTTAAAAAAAAATCTAAGCAGAGGAGCGAAGCGCAGGCTCTGAAGTACTCACTCCTTAAATTCGTCCCCCGGAATGAAAGTTGTAGATTTCGCCCCTATACAGCTGCTTATTGGTCCCCCTGGCTGGTAGGAGACCCTTTGGATGCAATCAGTACTTCTGAAGAAAGCTAAAGCAAATAACTTGGTGGTAAAGAAGTCGGCCTTACGATCGATACGGACCGATTTCAAATCCTAGCCAATTACGTTACCGACGTAAAGCGTGCTGCATTGAAATTCGAAGTGATTTTCATAGAATTGTTTGTTAGTCATGTTGAAGGAACAAAGATGATATTTTGTTCGCTTAAGCACCCTTTTGGAATAAAACGTGATTCACTGAGACTAGTTAGTCATTTCAAAATAATAATAAAATGACATTTATTGTTAAGGTATGATTTATTTTATAACCCTGTGTTCCACGGTTTCATACGCTAAATTTCTTCTTTTCCAACGCTTCGCATAAATATATATATATACATATATATGACCCTTTTTTATTGGTCGACTCCTAAGGATCGTATTCCAAGACAACGTTCAGGTGTGAATCGACTCTCATAATTACATTAAACTGTCTTCGAGAATACAATCTGTCCTATAGTGTCATAGTATAGGGAAGGTACTCCAAAAACTGGACTATCAAAGAATATGAAAAATCGAAGTTGTACTTCTTGGTTTTGCTATATTGTGACTCAGAGTATCGACTGCAATATAAAATCAGGTTATCTTAATCTCAAGGTTTTCTTGTGCTGTGATTGTATGTATAATGTTTCTCACAATTATAAAATATAGTCGCTATTTAAAATACATTTACTATTTTGTTAGAAATTAAAAACAACATAGGCGGTTAAAGTACTTTGCAATCTCCCTATGTCGAGTACAGTAGGCTTGATAGAATACATATAATGAGAACAATGTGAAGATATCCGTAATTTCAAACACAAGCAATTTAGCTTAGTTGAAGGAGTTAGGGGAAATATTAATTCACGTAATCGTTATAATTATATTCTTTATTATAACGATTACGTGAATTTGACATAAATATTTGTACGACCTCAAAATTCGTACGTAAAAGGTCGTACGGGTGTTTTTGTGATAGGGTCCAAACTAAGAGGTCGTACGGTATTGTAGGAGGTCGTAAATTCCGAGTTTGTTATTCCTAATGTGAGAATACTTTTCGAAAAAGACAACGCTCACAATCAAATCCGTAATTTCAACAATTTAATATTTTGTTCCGTGATTATACATATAGCCATGATGTCATAAGATCAATGTTCAGCAACGTCATCAGACAATCACATGACATGAATCACAGAAACTCATAGAAATAATAAAACTCTAAAGATTTGCTTACTTGAGACAATGGAGGTAAATTATCACATCGAGTTAATGACATCATCCACGTCATTATTTTAGTCACAGCGGTGAGAATTGCTTCACGAAGTGATGATGTCACACAGTCGAATCAGTGTCAATAGAAGATTTAATTCACTTGTTCTTAGGCTAGAAAAAGTACCCGATAAACAGCAATAGTCCTCGCAGACCGATGTTAAGAAGATCAAATGCTGGCGAAATGTGGTTGTATATTTACCTCTATTCGTAGGTGAGATACTGGTCTAACGCGGATCCATGAATGATAAAATTTGGGGTTCAGACACTAACTCTAAATATAAATCGAAAACGGAATCTATATATCAAGTTTAGAGAGGGTCGTAAAATGAATGAAGTGAAGTATTTATAAATAAAAAAAGACGGGTTGCACTCTGGGAGTGCCGGCAGAAGTGAAAACTTTTTCTTTCTTTCTTTCTTCGTTATATACATAGAAAAAGATAAAAAAAACATACCATACCTATAATACAGCGCCAATCATAGACCCTTTCACTAATTTTCTGCAAATTTTCTATCAGAAGAAATTAATAAATTACAAATAGATAAAATAATCACAAAAAGTAATAAATTACAAAAAGAAAAAATAATCACAAAATGTGTCAGAAGGCCAGATTTGAACCCGGTACTATCTGAAACCATAAGGACTTAGAGTCGAAGCGTTTACCGCTATGCTGCGAAGCTATTTATCGTATATTGCAAAATGGACGGTCTATAGCTAATATTGTATGACGTCAGTCGTCGGTTACGGTCCAAAGGTCAAGCAATCCTGACGCGCGAGTTTAACAATTTTTACCCATCCAACGCCGCTAAAGAAGTTTTCACTTCAAAAATTTATATCTATCTTCTTCTATAGTCGACGGTTAATCATGTCATATTTTGTTTGCTCAGTGTGCACTGTGCAGCCACCCCGATAACGCTTTCAGAGGCACGCATATTCATCGAAATGTCATGAGTTTCTCATGACCGGGGTCAATATGACACCCGTTTAGTAGTATAAGTAACATGAACAAAAATAGCGAACTGCTTAATTTTCCATTCATCAAAACTATACCACCTATACTGCATTCCTAAGATATGCAATTGATTTCCAACAACACGAAGCTTGTTTCTAATCAAATACTGGAAATGTTGACTGTTATTACGATATATTGCACGAATTAATTCGATTAGGACTGGCACTTTGCCCAGTGAAGCGGGGGAGAGATTTCATATCACTTTTCTGAATGCGGGTAAGTAGGTAGATATCGCAAAACACATCGTATTTCGTAATATCCTAATTGCCGTCATGAGATGTGATTTGATCTATATAAGTATATGACATCTTGTGTGGGGATAATTAGCTAAATTTTTATACATACAGGGTGGTAAGAAAACGCTCTCGTAAACTAAAACATGGAAACCAGTGTTCACACTTTTTTGTATAATATTCCTTCAAGAACCAAGTAGTTCGGTGACTCTTTCCTTTGTCGCACCATCTCTCACTTCCTACAGTCCCGGGTCCTTTAAGCGGGGCGTGAAAAAGCATCTGATGAGGCCGTCAAGCTGAGTGCCACCATTGTTAACATGGCACGTGTATATAATGGTGGCCTCTTGCCTGAGAATTTGCCTTTAGCTTATCATCAGGCGAGGTAAAGTAAAATTGACGTGTCCTATATATAAAAAAAAGTCTCAAATTTAATGAATTCAACGGCACTTCCTCTTTCCTCTCTAGATTAAGAGTCTGACGGCAGCAGGTCTGGTGAAAAAACTAAAGAAGATTAGCTTAGAATTCAAACTAAAAATGAGTAGGAGTGTGAGCGCTACACAGAGGCAACGGGGATTATCGCTCAAATAATAACGACTCACGATTTTTTCCATAGACCTTTTGTTTCAGTAGTTAAACTAATCACGAACTATTTCTATTCAGTAACTGCATATTGATATAATATGCAAATAAACACGTTACAACTCAACCGTGATACATATTTGTGCCGTTCTTACTCATCAATGACGTGGCGTCATACTACTTGTGTGTGACACTATCGTTAACCGTTTCCGTCATGCAATGTCATCTCGCATATGCCACGATATGCTGAATAAATAGGTCTGAGTGTATATTATTAGATGTATTTACGACTGACGAATGTTGTGGGATATTTATTTATTTATTTATTTATAAGTGTAACTGGAGAATTTCGATCGCCAATTGGTTTTGGAGGTCAGTTGCAGTCGCTTCACGGAAAATATCGACGTTTAGCCGCATCACAATTCGACTGGAAAGCCGACTCCAATTGAGTGGGGGGAAGCTCAAAGGATGACTGAAAAATTGTTAAAAGTACTTACAGTGAGATTTTTTGTTACTCAATCATGCAAAAACGACTGAATGAAAATGTATTAATAACACTAACACGTTTTTTCGTTATAATATAAGTTATACCTAGCTTTTGCCCGTGGCTCCGCCCGCACGGATGTAGCCGGTCGACCGATTTTGTGCAAACTTCACATACACCATCTACTAAATATCCCGAACAAAACCTAAACATTTGGTTTGGATAGGTGAGCCCGTTCTTGAGTTATAAAATTACAACGAAAAGTGGCATTGATTTCTATATAGGTATATATAGATAAAAATAATTATCCCCTTTTAGACACCCTGTATCATCACTCGAAATTTAACTACCAACTGCACTTCTAACACCCACGCGTATATAATTTTATAAAAAGAAAAAATACATTTTCAGTTTACGTCACAAGTGCTGTTGACCTCGCGTGACCTTTGCAACGGTGGGGCGATGCTTAGGGCGTTTAGCGGGGCGAACAAAAAGTGCAACTAGCTCAGGGACACCTCGAGTATGAACGTCAATAGAACTTTATTGAGGGAAAGGATTGATGTCTACGTCAAAATGTGGGGTATATTTTTGTATGACAAGTTTTGTAGGGTGTTTTAATAGCACTAAATGGCTATTAAGTTCCCGGTGGACTAGAATAAAGCCATCCTATCTATTTCCGTGGACGTCGTAAAATACGACTAATGGATAGTGCAGTTCTACAACCGACAGAAAACATACGGTTTTATGACAAAGTGACCGTTTGGCGGCAATAGGCTCGCCTCCTATTACGTGGGACCGAAAATCATAGTTGGCGAAATGTGGGTGTTAATACTCCTCTGCCTACCCCTTAAGGAATTTACAGGCGTGAATACATGTATTATTATTTAGCTGTGCATTTCCCAACAAAAAAAAATCATTCATACTATCACGTTCCGTCAACAACGAACGCAAAAAAGAATTATCCCATTTGCTAAAGTTAAGGAGGATAAGGATCGAATCTATGAATGTTTTAAAAATAGCTGAACGGTTCAAGTCAATGAATTTCATTGAGGAAATAAAACCCAGTACAGTTGAACGGGTTTTCACTGGTGAATGAACAGCCTAATAAAAAACCTAAACGCAAAAGTTCTGTTATTCAAAACATAGCTACATTAAAATATTATTCAGAATCATTATTAGAGGGTCTAATTCTCTAACTACCCATTTAGCTCCATTCAAAGAACGGAGGTGTGAATTCACTCGTTAAAACGTAAAATAGAGAACTTTAAGACATCCTTGCAAGTAACAAGTTTATTATTATTCCCACAACTAGGTAATACCCGCTGTTTCACCTGTGTCGGAGTCGGTTATGCGATGTTTTCATATATCCAGTTCTACTCAACCGGTTGCGTTTAAACAAACGTAAGAATTTAAATCTGACCAAGAACTTTCTAACAAAAAAAAGCCGCATCAAAATGAGTTCAGTTGTTTTTGCGTAAAAAGACCACAAAAATGCCATCAAAATATTTTTGGGTTCAGAATCGTTTAACATTAACCTCAGTATTTTAGGCTCCATAATGGAACTAGATCGAACGTTATATCTAAATATGTTTTTGAAGTGAAAACTTCTTTAGCGGCGTTGGATGGGTGTAAAATGTTAAGGAAGCGTCAGGATTAGTTGACCTTTGAACCGTAACCGACGACTGACGTCATATAAGATTGGTACAGACTATCTATTTTGCAATTTACAACAGATAGCGTCGTAGCTTAAACGGTAAGCACTTCGACTGTAAGTCCTTATAGTTTCAGATAGTATCGGATTCAAACCACCTGGCCTTCAGGGATTTTTTGTGATTGTTTTTTCTTATTATAATTTATTACTTTTGGTGATTATTTTTTCTTTTTGTAATTTATTACTTTTTATGATGATTTTTTCTTTCTGTAATTTATTATTTTTTGTGATTATTTTTTCTTTTCATAATTTATTAATTTCTTCTGACAGAAAATTAGCAGAAAATAAGTGATAGGTTCTATGATTAGCGCTATATTATAGGTATGGTATGGTATGTTCTTTTTTATCTTTTTCTATGTATATAACGAAGAAAGAAAAAAAGAAAATGTTTTCACTTCTGCCGGCACTCCCAGAGTGCAACCCGTCTTTTTTTTTTAATATCTCCAATACACAGACGCGACTAATTTACAACTTCATATAGTATTATAGATATAGAAGTGTTACTTCCAAGGGTATTACACAAATTAGTTTAGTCGGCTTTCGGTGCGAGTGTTCTAACGTAACAACAGTAACGTGCACGCGATGCCGAGTGCAATAACCACGACCGCCGTATTAGTCACATTATTCACTCAAATGCCGTGCATGCTCAAATAATATAAAATATTATAGTAGCCACTGTTGTCGTTACTGAGAAATACAGCAATTATTCCCGGAAAATACCTAGTCTGTATGCCAAACCACTTATTTCTATTCATTCAAATTTCATAAATTTCAGATGTTCTGGCGTGGTTGAGTAACAAACATTCATCTACCATCCATTGAAGGTGGAGGAGGCGACCCTATTGTTGTCAATTGGATAGTTTGGAATTAAAATATGTAAAAATGACAGTTCAAAGATAATGATAAAAATATTACTTATATCTACATTTACGGAAGGTTTTGGAAATGTAACAGTAATAGGTACTCCCGAGGTGCAGGGGCGTTTGAGCTTTATAATTGATATAAACTGCACTAAATTCTTCATGGGTAGATGAAGAATATTGTGCAGGTAATATCAGTTATAAACAAAGTAAAGTTTTTAAATACACAATACCTTAAACCGTGGAATACAGTTATAAATAAGTTTTCTGTTATTATAAGGATATTCATGTAAACTATAAGAGTATATCATTTTAATAGGGGTTAAAGTATGAAATTGCCGTTTCATTGTAATAGGTACTTCGAATTGACATAGAACCTTCATGGTTTGAGATTTTTGAGTGAAACTTTTTCCACATGGTACCTATGTAGTTCTTCATTTAAAAATGTGCAACATTCGATTATCGACTTTCAGTTGTTTTTTTTATTCAGCTTAGACAAGAAAGATGGATACTTCGAAAATTCGAGTGATTTTTGAATACGAGTTCCGACGCGGAACTAATGTTGCGTTTGGAGAGGGGACTGCTAATGAACGCACCGTGCGATTTTGGTTTAAACGCTTTCGTGATGGAAACTTTGATTTGAAGAACGAACCACGAGGAAGGCCGTCCACACAGGTGAATAACAATGAATTGAAAGACATGGTGGAAGCCGATCCGAGCCAAACTACCCAGGAATTAGCTGCATGGTTTAACGTTACCTTACCAACAATATTGACTCATTTGCGTCAAATCAATAAAATAAAAAAAATGTGAAAAATGGGTACCTCATGATTTGACTGATCTGCAGAAAGAAATGCGTGTTGAAACTTGTGTTGCCTTGTTGAATCGATACAGAAATGAAGGAATATTGGATCGAATTGTGACATGTGATGAAAAGTAGATTCTTTACGATAACCGTAAGCGAAAAATGCAATGGCTGACCCCAGGTGAAACGCCACAACAGTGTCCTAAAGCAAAGCTTACCAATAAAAAGGTAATGGTAACTGTTTGGTGGTCTCAGCATGGTGTTATTCACTATAGCTTTCTACGATCTGGTCAAGCAATAACGGCAGATGTCTACTGTGCCGAACTCCGAACAATGATAGCAAAACTAGCAGTGAAACAGCCCCGACTCATGAATCGATCTTCACCATTATTGCTCCATGATAACGCGAGACCTCATACAGCACGAGAAACCGTTTTAACTCTACAGGAACTGCAATTAGAAACTATCCGTCACCCTCCGTATTCGCCAGACCTTGCTCCAACAGACTACCATTTTTTTCGTGATTTGGACAATTTTCTATGTGATAAAAAGTTTTCTTCTCAGGAGGCAGTACAAAATGCTTTCACACAGTTTGTCGAATCTAGATCACCAGAGTTCTATCGCAAAGGCATAAATGACCTTCCTACTAGATGGCAGCAATGTATAGATAATAATGGTAATTATTTTGATTAAATAAATACGTTAAATTAAAAAAAAAAACGAATTTCAATTTGTCAGTACAAATCGGCAATTTCATACTTTAACCCCTAATATTTAAAAAAAGAATGAAGTAATTTTATTCAGATACGTATCATCGTCTCTAGCTCAATTTTAAATAACAAATTACGGCAACCCTACGAATACGATACGAAATTCTAATTGTCGGTTCAATTACAAATAGAAACGGGCGAAATTCCACCATTTCGTTTTGATTTAATTTTGTTAATAATCCTTTAGGAGGTTGGCTTTACAATTAGCCACGAGGTTCGTTTTTCTTTGTATTTGCTTTGTACAAACAGCCAGCTGTTTAGCTGATGGAAAACCATGGAAAGCAGGATCGAAAACGTCAATACTGAAGGCGTAGCTACAATACTTCTGGGTAGGAAAAGGCATGTTTTTTTTCTTGCAGTGGGTAGAAAACGGAATTATGATTATTATCTTAGCTTGCGAGTAGAAATAAGGGGGTTGAGAACGGAAACACCAGTTATAGGGCAAGGATGCCATTCAAATTTTGTTCGTACTGTTAAAAAGAAACTGCGAAGTAATTACGTCTCAAAAAACTAATAGTAGGTAGTAATGTTTTCAATGATATTTCACATTATTTCCAACTAAGGTCACCACACCATATTGTACTATAAATGAGCATAAACATGTATTTAACCCTGAAACCGAATTAATGATCCAAACCATTCATTCTTCCGTACCATATGCCGATGGTACTTTTCACCCTCAGGCTTAATATTGAAACCGATTTGGTAAGTAATAAACGTTGAAAGCCGTCTGTGTAAAACAAAGGGTACAGGAGATGGACGTGACTGAGCATCATTTGTATGAGCTGTCAAACACAGACATATGAGGGTAGTAGGCTAGAGAGCAGCGATGACGTCAGAGAGCCAGCCGGTAATAGCCCCGCCTCATTCCACTGTCGACCTTCGATAGAGATGAACGTTAGATGAGTGAATTGTTCCGTTACCGAGGGAAAATTAATCTAGCGGTACTTTGTATGGAACGTTGAAATATGTGTTTATGAAACGAAATAGTTTAGTGTTAATCGGTCTATTTTTATCGGTAAACTGTTAAGAGATTTAAGTAAATTAATTTATTTACGACTAAAGTTATATTATTTTTAATATGTTACTAAATGCCCGTGGCTCCACCCGCGTGGATGACGGTTATCTCGACCAAACATAGCCCATGTCAGTTCCCAAGCTGTAAGTCTATTTCTGTACCAGTGAAAATTGTTCAGCAGTTTATGAATGAAAGTCTGTTTAATAGACCGATCGATGGATGACCGGACGATTTTAAATTTTCATCTTTCATGTTTTATTCACGAGATTAAGAGAAAAATAATTGTCATTGTCTTATACATTAAGTAGAAAGACGCTAAACAAACCTGCAGTTTCGTTTATCATTTATCAAAACTGATACCGCAATGCTGTTCACTTATAGCGTACGTCCTTCATTCAATGTATCTCACAGTAACATCGCGTAGTTGCATCGGCCCTCGTAATCGGCTAACGCGATTTGAGTTACCTTGCGATCTAATCCGTTCTACTTTAGACGAGGTGGTGTTGTATCGGAAAATGCCCTATAAAATACTAGCTATATGCCGCGGCTCTATTTACTTGAAAATTGTTCCTTTGCCTGTAGCGTCGGCAGATTAGTGGTTCAAGAGTCGGTCTTACGATCAAGTTACGGGTTTGAATCCTGACGGGAATTCGCTCCTAGCCCAAGTAATTTTGGGTGTTCTACTAGAATCTACAATTTAAATTCCCTAGGGGTTTTTCTTTTTCACCATGATTTCACACAATTAACCGAGAATACTAGTAATTTCGGTTATTAATACTGTCCCAGAGATATACCTCCATCCATTCACGTGAAGATATAATCTAGACGCGTTTAGTGTTGTGGTTGCGTTATTTATACTTTTTTTTTTTTTTTTTTTTTTTTTTTTTTTTTTTTTTTACGTGCGGGAAATCCCCTCGGATACCCACCCCTCCGGAGCCGGAGGGGGAGGTTATGTCGGACTCGAACCGACTAAACCGCACGCCGTCTCTGGGTCGTAGTGCTAGGCCGAAGGTGAGGTTGTCATGCGACATATCCCTCGCACCCCGGCTGACCCAGGGCCATCCCTCTCGGTCTGGCCCTCCTCGGGAAGGGGGGGACCACGCGGTCCCCGACTCAACCCCGGTGTGGGGAGGCGCGCATCGTCCTACGATGCGCGCCGCCGCCGTGGCCTGCTTCTGCTAGGATGACGGGCGGCTCCACCCGTCACCCTCAGGCCCGCGCTCATGGGGGGCGGAGGTCAGTTTGCGCCCTCCGACGCCCGAGCCGCCTTCGGGCGCGTGCAGCGATGTCAGCGAGCCTCTCTCGCTCATCGCGCCGCGCCCGCTCTGCTGTCTCCTTCGCGAGCATGACCTGCTCGCAGAAGGAGGCGCTGGCCGCCCACGCATCCGCGCAGCGGACCATCGCCGCGAGCAGGGTGGAGAGCGTGAGCACTCTCACCCCCAGGGCCGCCACAAGCTCCCGCCTCGGCGTCTCAAACGCCGGGCACTCGGTGAGCGTGTGCAGCCCCGAGTCCACGCTCGCGTCGCAGTGATGGCACTCGGGCGTTGGCTCAATACCCATCAGACGCAGATACCGCCCGAAGCTACCGTGCCCGGTGATAATCTGCGTCTGACGGTACGAGAGGCTACCGTGTTGCCTCTCTAGCCACTCCCCCATGATGGGCCTTACCGCCGCAATGACGGCGTGCCCTGCGCGTGGTTGCCCAAGTCGTCGCTCCCACTCGGCCACCATGACCTGGTGGAGCCGGGATTTCTCGGCCCGAATATCCTCGGGCTCGGGATCGAATCCCCGCTCCCGCGCCTCCTTTCGGAACTTATATAGTGCCGAAAGGGCCCTCGCTTCCAGGATCCACGGTGGCGATCCGGCCAGGAGACTCGCCGCTTCGAAGGATATCGTGCGGTATCCCCTGATGGCCCTAGAGGCCATCGTGCTCTGCGCCGTACGGAGCAGAGGCAGGAATCTGGCCTCCAGGGTGTCCGCCCACACGGGGCACCCGTATAGGGCCATGGACCGCACGACACCCGCGTAGAGTCTCCTGCAGGAGGCCCCTGGGCCCTTCAAGTTGGGCAACAACCGGCCCAAGGCATTCGCCGTGAGCACCAACTTGGGGCGCAGACTTCGGAAATGCTGTCCGAAGTCCCACCGACCATCAAGCACGAGCCCCAGGTATTTCAACCGGGGCTTGATGTCGATGGGAGTACCTCCCACTGTTAGGCTGGCTCCCGGGCCTGGCCTGCGCCGAGGGCCATGAAAGAACATGGCCTCGGACTTGTGCAGAGCCACCTCGAGACCCAGCCGCCGGATCCTGTCGACGACCTGAGCAACCGCGGTCGTGGCCCTCAGGGTCGCTTCGCGGTGCGTAGCTCCGCTCACCGTCACTAGCGTGTCATCCGCGTAACACGTGACGGTGGTAACCGATGTTCCACAGGAGCGGCCCCAAGACCGACCCCTGCGGGACACCGCACGACATCTCACGCCTACCGACTCCCGTCGAACTTGGGTAGATGACGGCTCTCTCCGTCAGGTACGCCCCGACTATGCGGCGGAGGTAGAGAGGCACGTCGTGGTACACGAGTGCCTCCCTGATGCAACTCCAGGGCAAGGTGTTGAAGGCGTTGGAGATGTCCAAGGACACCGCCAACATCACCTCGCCCCGGGCAACCGCATCCCCCGCCAGAGTCCTCACGCGCATGATGGCATCCACAGTGGAACGCCACCGGCGGAACCCAAACTGGGTGTTCGCCAGGTCCGGCCCCACTCTAGAGAGATGCTCGACGAGGCGCTTGGCAATAACTTTTTCAAAGAGTTTGCCCACCTCGTCGAGCAGCACTATGGGCCGGTACCCGGACGGCTCGTCCGCCGGGCGTCCCTGCTTGCGGATGAGGACCAGTTTCCCCGTCCTCCACATCTTCGGAAACTGGCCCCGCTCCAAACATGCGCTGAGGAACCCTCTCAGTCGGGGTTCGAGGCCGTCCTCCCCTAGAGCTAGGACCCACGCGCGGCCTGGAATGCCATCGGGTCCCGGGGCGGTGCTTTTCTTGGCCCTAAGCCTTCGCACCGCCAGCTCTAGTTCTACCCAAGTGACCTCGGGCACGTCGTCGTCAATCACCACGCTGGGCGCCGTAGGCGACCGAGGCGGCGGAGCCATCTGCGGCGGAACATGTTCCGCTCGCGCCGGGAACAGGGATTCCACCACTCCTCCGAGCAGAGCCGGTTCGAGCACCTGGGTCAGCGGAGGGGCCCGGGGGCGCAGCTTTTCTCTTACCATAAGGTAAGGCCGCCCCCACGGGTCCCGCTCCAGGCGTTATTTATACTGCACACATTTAAGTTCGCAAAACGGTAGAGCGAACAAAGCCGTTGGCTGTTGCAGAAGATACATAAAATTCTGAACAGTACTAATTAAAATCGTACAGCTCGTCGGTTTGTATCATAAAACGCATGATTCAGTTTCTAACTAGGCGTGTAAGGAGCCATTAAAATTAAAACAGAATCTAGAATAACATTTAACGATGAAGAGAGAACTAGGAGTACGTCGGAGAGCATTTGCAATATTGATGAAGACCAGTCCAGAGTGCATCAATACCTACTATCATCTTCTATAGGTATTGGTTACTTGCTGGTACCCGCGACTCCATCCGCATGGATGTCGGTTATCGCGACCAAACATAGGCTATTATGTCCTTTCCCAAATTTCATCAAGATCAATTTAATAGTTTAGGCGTGAAAACGTAACAGACAGGCGGACAGTTACTTTCACATTCGTAATTAGTATGGATGAGGTAGTCGCTCCCGTTAAAGCCAAAATTCTTATCTCTGGAGCCCTTACCACCGGTAGGTTGGTCCCCGTGCCAAACAAATGGTGTGCAAACAAATTGCAACGTTTTTTATATAAATTGTGATTTTTTAATGAGTTTACCTATATTCAAAATGTAAAGTATGAGGAAAGATTTAAATGAAGGAAATAAAAAGAATTTTTTTTTTTTTTTGGAAATATTTTTTTTTAATTTAATTTATGCGTTGTTTAAGTGAATAAAGGAAATATAAATAAGGCACAATGTGGTCGGATGTTATGTAGTAAGATAAAGTTAAAATTTCATTCATTCAGGTAGTAATGCCTATTTCAATTGCGGCCCAAGGTTCTCGTAATCTATGTACATAGAAATGACGGCATCCAGTTGAATTAATGGAATAGATACG
This sequence comes from Eilema caniola, assembly GCA_949126895.1. Lineage (NCBI taxonomy): Eukaryota > Metazoa > Arthropoda > Insecta > Lepidoptera > Erebidae > Eilema > Eilema caniola. Next base: position 5,899,005 of record OX421488.1, on the reverse strand, counting down.
TTGGACGCCAATGTTTGTAGTTTAGATTGGCAAACGTTTCGATATCGGCTCATATTTGTCATTTTTAGCTAGTAACAAGAAGTTCAGTATAGGTACAGAGGACTTTTGTTCACAATAAAATATTATATTAACTTTTCACTGAATGGGAAATAGAAACTGAATCCTGACATACATAGTCAAACTCTGGAAGGACTGATTGACCTTGTAACTTTGAGTTTTTAAACGCATGGCTACGATACTCATCAATTGTATTGTTCGTACAGGATGTTCCTCAATTAATTATATCAATAAATCACATAGTAAATATATTATGACAGCACCGCGCCATGGTAATATGGAAAGCTCTTAATCTTTGTCGCTACAGTGAAGGCGGGTAAAACACACAAACGTATCACTTTCCCCTTTCCAAAAGCATCAATCGTAGATAGTTTATATTATGTATGGATGGTTATATCGGTAGCCAAGGCGTGTAGGGCAAACGTCAGCCAGATCAATCAACATTGTGGTGACATTCCAAACAGGTAATCAGGCTTTTTTAGTGGCTTGATACCCCTACGACGGTATAAATCTCTTAGGTGTAGCATGAATATGAAGTGGGTGTACGAGATATAGGGTGGTGGTAATTGTTTGTTAGTTTGACGCTTAATGAGAGTATCGGATCTTGTGAAGTTTCATAAGGAAGTTAGAATAGGATTAGAACCCACGATGGCTTGATAACGAATCCATTATATCTTTTGAAAGGCGCGTAACCCAGAATGTCGCTTGCTGAGGGCATAATCAATTCATTATTCAAACAATAAAAATCCTGTTACTTACTAGATGACGACGATAATGATAAGATGAGAAGTTTTTACCCAATCATTGTATCATTAAAAGCGATGAAAAAAAGTCTGATTAAATTTCAAAATGTACATACATACATACATACATAAGGTCACGCCTTTTTCCCATCGGGGTAGGCAGAGACCACTTCTTTCCACTTGCTACGGTCCTGACACACCTTTTTCGCTTCTCCTACTCTCATAAGCGTTTTCATACAAGCGCGTCGGTTCTGGGTACTTTTGACCTGGCCTTTACTTAAGACGTCTTCGATTTGATCGACGAACGTTCGCCTAGGTCGCCCCTTACCGACTCGCCCATTCACTCTCGCCTCATAAATCTGTTTCGTCAATCTACTTTCACTCATCCTTTCTACGTGTCCAAACCATCTAAGCATCCCTTTCTCTATCTTTGTCACTACATCTTCTACCACACCACACCGTTCCCTTATCACAAAATTCAAAATGTACTTCAGGTAAACTCTTTAGCACTGGTAAAAATCAAACCCAATAATCGCATTTAGAACCCAATCACAATATCATCTTTTACCTGCAGTAAAGGTCGCCGGGATAATGGGTTCCGCATAGCCTTGGTAATTTATTCGGGGGACGACTTAAGGAACCCTAAATTGGTAGCTTCGTAACCATGAATAATTCAAGTGTTTACACGTCGTATATCGACGGACCAGGACTTGGAATACTGGCTTTATTACGTAGTAAACCAAGGTTGATGAATAAGCACAATGGTATTGTTTTATGGTGCCTTTTTTCAATAGTTGATATAAAACTTCTAAATAAAGCCTCTTCCTGATCAAAATGGATCTAAAATTCCAAATAGATCTTCTATAGCATCGATGTGGACTAAATTCTAAATAAATGCTCGAGGTGATTTAAGCCATCCCAGTGGACGTAATGTGTTTTTTCACAATATCTGTTAGAACATATCTATGATGATACATAAACAATTATAAAAAACCCTCTTATCGAAGGTATAGCCCTGAAATCTGTGAAGATAAAAATGTAATTTAGATTGATTGATTCGATAAATAACGATGGTAAAGATGTCTCCGACTGATATTACAAGTCATATGTGTCTTTCAAGGTTATCTCTTGTTGGAGTACGACCGAGAAAGTAAGTAAGTATAACTTTAGATTCACCTCGTAACTGCTTAGGTACAACGAGGAATTTATACCTATTGGACGTCTCAAGCGTTCAAAGTCATTGTAACCGCTACCCATTATGTGAGCTGTCTGCTTGTTATATAACCTTAGTAATGTTATTATCTAAATTTTATAATCTTTTAAATCTTTTTTTCTAGTATTACACTACAGGAGTAGGTACAGAAAATTCATTAGAACTCGTAACACCTGCACATTTCAGTCCATTGCGTTATATCAGCATCTAGAGCACAATGTTGTAGCTTCTTTGGCATTGATCCATGTTGTAATACAAATTTAATTCTCTAATTTAATCTAGTTTCAACTTAAAATCCTGTAATCCAGTGTACTAGATGAGTAATAGCCGCGTTTTACTTCAGATAAAGATGTTACTTAGCTTCGAGTAAAAGGATCATTTTTCGTAGAATTTTGTTGGCTGAACAGTTGACAGCAACGATCCATCAGAAGCGAAGCATTAGGTTCTGAACTACGAACGAAAAACATCTTTATTTCAAGACGGTAAGATAAAAGATATAAAATTGTGTGTAGGAAATGAAACTCGAATTTCTTGAAATTCCTCCGTTTAAAGAGGTTGGTGGGTTTCTGCAGCTTCGGCATGTTGGATATTACAAGAAAACCTTTGTTCGCACACGAATAGTTGATTGCAAATTTTATATCATCATGTTGTTACGTATAAAAACGGTGTGTTGTTTTGTAATAAATGTTGGTTGAATGTTTTTTTTAAATGGTTCATCGTAATATATTGGTACTGAAATGCAGTTCTTGAAATCTGTTGTTTTGCCGCGTTTTATGAGCCGTGTATTTTATGTTTTCGATGGCATGTTTTGTTTGTGCAAGCCGTTTAAATGAAACAGAAGGCTGATGTGATATTAAAACCTGAAATTTTTAATGAAGGCCTCTGGTTGACAACGGTGAGGTTGCTTTTTTCAATTTTTTATGGACAAAGAGTATGCAGAAAGGAATCTCGTATCGCGTCATATTTATTAGACTTACATCGTTATCAAAATATGACATACGTGACGTACTTGACTGTGCGTATATAGAAAACGGAAAAACGTCCGGGTTAAAACCGGAAAATAAATTTGTGGGTTGAAAACGGAAACACCCTACTTTACGAGTACTTTCAAGGCCTGTTCAAAACTACTCGATTAAGTGCATATTCAGTTCACATGTTTTCATGTTTCCAAACATCGGTGGTTATCTAAACTGATCTGATCAAGATGACCCATAAATATATCATTAACAAATGCAGTATGGCCCAAATTAAATAGGATTTTTACAACCTTATCTAACCATTGGATGATCGAAAAAAAAGCAATTGGGTTAATGATATTTTTTAACATTTTAATGAAAATAAATATTATATCAGTAAGAATGTAAAAACTATCTTGTCTGATGTGAACTCGTCAGAAAAAGAACATAAGATATTATCAGAATTTAAAGTATTTTAAAAATAACTTAAGAAACAAAATGTTTGTTTAAAAAAGTCAAGAAATACCAGCGTATCTTTCACCAGACTGCCCTAAAACATTTCACTATAAATCTAACGCTAACACAATGTACATTATCATAAACTAAACATTATAAACAATAATTCAATAAATTTCATGTCTAGACATCTGAAATCATTTGTCGTTCATGTTTGTTCTGCCTGCAGTCAAGTTCACAATGAAAGGCCTGCCAAATAACGGTCATGGGTCAATAAACTTGTTAGAGTAGGTAGAGGTCATAAAGTCAGTCAACAAGTTTGACAACCAATATACAGTGATCGCTTACCATAGATACCTTAATACCATAGGTTTGCTACCTTGACAGACCGTTAGATGAGGGTCTTAAGAGAGCCGAGGACGGCAATCATCAAAACATACGTGTATCATACGATTCTTTTCAACACTCTTATGAATAAAATAATACTAAAATAAATATTTACCCTTTTAGTTTTCAGGAAGTTAACTTTCCATTACCTTAAGGGCTTCACATCAATCAAATCATATATCGGACGTTGTACAACTAGTACTTGTATACATTTTAATTAATAAATAACTATAATTTCTAAACAGCGCGCTTTTATGCGCGCGCATCTCGAATTTAAAACAAATCTGTAACTCACTTATTAATTATCGCAATGAAATAGTGACAATTTGATTACAGGTGTCATTATGTGGCTAATTGCGGAGAAATTATAGGCCACATTATGAACAAGTTTGTTGAAAAATTATTATTTTCCTGATAAACGGTAGCTAGTTGCTATTGAGGTATGTAAATTTAAATGAGAATAAAATATACAGGTCGAATTGATCTCTCGATAATTCTCTCTCGCTCGATACAACACTCAAGCACCGACGACTATCTCATTTCTTCACGGAACAAAAGTTTACGATTTAAGGGCGCTATATAAAAAGACCTTGGACCCAGAGAAACTCGGTGATATAAAAATAAAAGCAGACGTGACGGAAGGTAATAAAGGGATTTTTGCTATTGACTTGAGACATGACAGAGACGAACGGTAAATACTTGGTGAATTAGATGAAAAATTTACTCATCTGGGGTCTACCATGAAAAATCTGCAGACTCGCACGAAACACGAACGCAAGTTGTAGCACCCATTTAGCTTTGGGTTTCTACCAGAAGGGTTTGTAACGAACCGAAACGTTACGTACGGTCTGTGGATCCAATTAACCGAAACTTCGAAAAGATGAACGGATTTGACTGCAATTTGGTACAGAGATAGATTTGTCCGCAATAACACATAGGATAGATACTACTAGAAAAGGAAGGAACCAGAAGGCGGAGCCTAGGAGACCTCGCTAATATTACTTAAAGATTACCCTTTTACAGATCACTCGATCCTCCGCATCCATCTTCCGCATACAATACGTCCCAGCTAACATTCACAATATTATCCTCTTCAACAAAACTTAGGTCGAATGAGTCGAATATGAGCGATATATCCGGTGAACGGGACCTAAATATAAATCTTATAAAAACAACACCTAATATCACGAGATAAATTAACCGGCAACGCTGAAATCCGATATTTCCAGGCTTTAGAGGTAAAACAGTAAGAGCATTGAGTAATGTGTGCCCTCATTAACCCGGGGACATGGGGAGAATAAAGTTGCCGTATTAAGGCCCCCATCGAGTGGGAGCAGACATTTATTAATTAGCCGACGCCATGACATCAGGAGATTGGCAGTTCGCATGTGACCTTTAGTGGCATTAGCAAAATATTTTTCTGAGATCATTGGTGTTATTCAAATTGGTATTACTATTATTAGAGCTGTGTGATTTGGTGTGTGTCTATGTATAAGTAGATGGGTTTGTGGACACGGAGTTTATGAGGTTATCGTTGAGGTACCTCGCCTGAGGAGCGTTGAAATTGGTTGAATCAGAAATAAGGTTTTATTTCTCTGAACAAAAAAGACCAAGCAAGCACGAACTTCAAATTCAGAAGTGCCCTGAAAGCTAGGTCGGAAACGGGTGTTGTCAAACTCTAACATATCACATCACACAACACAATGAAAATTTTCAAAGAGAATTAGCCAAAAAGTAACTGTCGATTAGTAATTGATTTTATGGGCCGTGAATAAAGTCCACAGGTTCACAATTTAATCTACAAACCCTTGAAGAAAATCAGACACTAGAGAGTCCAAATAATGCCTGGTCGTTAAAAAATCCAGAATGCGCAACGATTTATGTGATTTATGAACTTGTGTTTACTAAATAAATGGTAAATGTGAAATATGTTACTCGTATATTGCAGTTCAAAACGAGCATTTATCAAATTAAGCTTTCGTTTTCAAGCTCCAGACTATTTAATTAAATTTATACGTCTGGAGAGTGTAGCACGCCACATTGAATTTATGCAGTATACAGAAATGGCTGTATGAAACAGTTCTTTACAAATTTGTGCATACACATAATGTAAGAGCACATATTTAGACTTTCTCCCTCCGGGTTCGGACACAGATGAAAGCCCAAAATCTGCTTCTGTCCTTTTACACTTCAAGAGCTGCCTCTATTGTTAAATCATTCATCGTAGCGTGGCAGTTTCGAGCACCTTTGACCTGCCGTTTTTTTCAATACATAATCAATTTGATCGTGTACAAAAATTTGCAAAAATCAAGGATGTGTTCTCTTTAAAGAAACCTGTGTTGAACAGACCGCCATGATTAACTCACAGCGTATTTTAGTTCGCACTAATTACTTTTTGATGAGCAAACAGTGACTAACAAGATTACGGAATGCATTAAAAAGCCATGACGCGTCCCACGCTTTTCATAAAACGATCTATTTTTACATCCTTTGACATAATTACATAATAATAACTTTGTTATTATGTGATTTTACGGTATTTTTATGCTTCCACTCGTATAAGATTTGTAATAATCATCCATAGTTCATTCCAAGTTATAAGCTGCAGTTCATCATTCTAAGTTCGAGCTGCTACTAAATTCAGTAAGTTGTTTAGTTAAGCCGGGTTTCGAACTCGGGACCTCATGAAGTTTGTTTATTCCAAAGTCGATGAGGTCTAGTTTCAACTTGGACTCGGGGAAATGCTATATTTGTACTGGCTTGGGCTGGAGACAGTGCAGCTGTCAATGCAGCATTTTACGGCCTCGACAAGTAGAATTCCAGTAACTAAAACGATATAACCACCATATTTAACATAGGATGATTGTCGTCAAGTCAAGAGTTTTCGAGAAACCTCCGCGTTAAATCTACTAAAGGTATGGCGGGATAGAGCTCGCATTTCAAACCGGTGGGTACCGGTTTACAGAATGCTAATCTCGCCTCGTGCCGAGAGGGATATTGCAAAATTGTCTCCGACCGTTCACTATGAAAACTTTAATTTCGACTGTTTACTTTGGCAGGTTGCGGCAGTGGTTTTACAACGCGTTCAAACGCTAATTCAACATCGGCGGTTCTTAAGACGTCTCAATTAGAACGTTTGTTTAGTTTTTAGATCGCATCGTTTATTTCGACTCTTTGCGTAGGTACATCTGCTGTGGTGTTAATTTTCATTAAAACTCTACAAGGGGATCGAGGGCATATCTTGACATTTAAACTTATTGACCTTTCTATATACATGTATTGTTTCAACTCTTTGTTCGACAATCATTGAACTCCTAAAGTCTTGGATACTGGAACACCTTTTAAGATTTTTCAACTTTGACATTGGCCTGATATTTTCTAGAATATTCACAAATACTAAAGGTTATTCGTTAATAACCTTGCAAGCAGTGTTTTTTTTCTGAAATAAAGTTCGTTTGTTAGCCAGCTAGTGTTTGCGGAGGGTTAAAATATAATTTTCACTTCTCATGCTCTGAAAGTGCTTATTTGTGCAGGATATAGGCTGCACAAAATCGAATTTTGTGCACAAGGGCATTAACGTATCTACTCATAAATGTATCTATATTAAGGCAAAGAAAATGAGCCATACAGCCTAACACAATAAGAAGTTCATAGATAGAATTTGTTATTTTATAACATTCACTTTAATTTATTTTGCCTTATGTGTTTTTTAAGACTTAAAAGATATTAAAATTTAAATTCAAGTACGGTAGGTTATTTAATTCATTTAAGAAAATTATTATTACAAAATTAATTTTATAGTAGGCTGTATAGGTCTGCAGCCCACGCCTCAATGTCGTAAGATTAAAAAAAAATAAAGCGGCGGGAAACAGCTCTTGTTTTTTCGTGCGTTTATTAATTGATTCAATTTGCTAAAATTGTTAATTTCCTCGCAATCGAAGTGAAAAGCAGAGTTTATAACTCGTCCACAAAACCATTTTTATCCTCGACATTACTATCAGCCCTCGCCTCCGGCTCGGGCTGCTAAAAGTCTCGGATAAAAATGGTTCGTTTTGTGCACTTGTTGTAAAATCTACTATTGAAGTAAAAACAATATGCCATTATCTTGAAGAATCCCATATTGTCATCATCTTCTTAGTTGCTACTTTTCTTGTCCTCTTTCACGCAATACCTTCATCTTTCAGTTTTTCTTTTAATATAATAACCATACCATGAGTCACTTGTTTGACTGGGAAAAGAAAGAAAAGAGAATTTTCGTATTCGAGTATTACTCGTAAATCCGCCCACGGAAAATTGTAGCTAAATAACACTATGTCCTATGCCTGTTCGTGAGTAGGGTTGGAAGAGCTCCTAGGGAACTCCTTATATAAAATGTATACAAGCACCAAAATTCTTTATCGTGTCCGTAAATGACTTGCGTGAAAATATCCCAGTACGAAGATCGATACAAGAAGATAAAAGAGCCACGTGCGTACGCTGCCGCTGCCGAGGGAGCACGTAGATTCATCCCCAAAGAGTTACCTGCGTCAGACCCCAAGTGATTGCGGTCGATTTAACTAAGAGTATAACTCAAGCATCTCGTAGGTCGTAGGAAAAGTTTTGCGTGTTGTTATGACAAGATTAACGGTAAGTCTACTTACTACCTTTGCCCCTTAGTTGGTTAAGTTCGGAGTTGACAAGGTTTGAAATTAGATAATGTAAATCCTGTACCCATAAAACATACGTACGGATTGAATGAAGATTGATTTACTTTTGGAAGTTTTAAGGAGTTCTATAAGACCTAGCAACGTATTTATATCGATGATGATGATGATGATGATGACATGTTGTTTTGAGTATAAACTAAGAAACTACTCTTAAGAAAATGTATAGTGTTTAATTTAAAAATCTTTTACATCAACTTAGTTGTATGTAGTTCAGTTTGAACTCAATACAGACGAAATGCATTCTTAGTAACATTACATTCTTTAACACACAGTGAAGTCTTTGAACTAAAAATAACCAAATGGAAAGCAGCATGTGTGTATAGGAGAGTATTTTTATCAAAGTATACGGCAACGGAAGACAGTTAGAAGCAAGAAAACCATTTTAGATTTAAAAAGCCAATATAAATACCACACTTGGAACTGCTACATGTAATAACACCTCTATAAATGTTCACTTACTCAAGAATACTCATGTAATCGATTACATGTTTTTTTTTTTTTTTTTTTTTTTTTTATATAGGACACGTCAATTTGACTTCACCTCGCCTGATGGTAAGCTGAAGGCAAAGTCTCAGAAAAGAGGGTCACCATTACAAACACGTACCATGTTAACAATGGTGGCACTCAGCTTGACGGCCTCATCAGATGCTTTTTCACGCCCCGCTTAAAGGACCCGGGACTGTAGGAAGAAGGAAACACGTGAGCTGGCAAGGAGTTCCAGGTCTTAATGGTGCGACAAAGAAAGGAGTCACCAAACCGCTTGGTTCTTGAGGGAATATTCTGCACCGTATACGGGTGACATCTAAGCCCTGCTCGTGTTGTCCTATGTAGGAAAGGAGAGGGCGGGACCAGTTGGAAGAGCTCATCAGAACATTCACCATGGTAGAGACGGTAAAATACTGCCAAGGATGCAACATCTCTACGCATCTGCAAAGGCTCAAGGGTGCTTGTGACCTCGGGATTCCCAATAATGCGGACCGCACGTCGCTGCAACCTGTCGAGAGCATCTAATAAGTACTTTGCGGAGCCATCCCAGAGATGCGAGCAGTATTCCACGCAGGACCGAATTTGGGTCTTGTATAGAAGACACCGCTGCTCCGGCGTGAAAAACCGTCTCACTCTGTTCAAGACTCCGAGTTTACGCGAGGCTGTTTTGATGATACTCTCGATGTAGTTTTTGTTATTAAGTTTGCAGCGAACATCCATACCGAGGATAGTCAGGTTGTCCTGCAGTGGCAGTGGAGTACTCTGAAGAGTGGGAAGGGAATTTACTACTGGTGAATACTTATGAAAAATATAGAACATTCAATATCTGTGTTCGTTCATTAGTCCAAACACAAAACAACGTTTATATAAAAATAAGTCAAAACATAACTGAATATAAAAATTAGACGAACGTCAGGTTCAGCGAGCGTATATTATTCTAAACTAAAAAAGTAATCAGTTAATGATTTAATTGGGCCAGACACAAAATAAAACGATAGTGAATAGCGTTGGAATGGAAATATCTCAGTTATGAATATCGATATTATAGGAATAGTTAATGAAATAATAGCTGCAAGAAGAAGTGGACTAGATGATACAATATTTAAAGAGCTACTTAAACAAGTTATTAACAGCGGTTCAGGTATAAGCGGCGGGGCTATTAGGGAAACTGATATCGTTCATATTATCAGGGGTGTAAGAGACAAGAAGCCACTAGCCACCATCCCAGTTGCCTGTGACGTTCGGCGATAACAATCGACCCGATAGTGGTTTTGATAACGGCTCGACAAGATTAAACATCAACTTGGAAAAATAAAGATAGTTTTTAAGCAATTTTCGTTAAAATTCATTCTTGTCTGTTGTTTACATTTTAACAAAGCGTATCGACTTCACAATGTCCGTCAAAATATAAGATTTAACTGTGTTTGACGTAGTGAGTATTGTGTAGCGATTTTTGACAGAAATGGAGCAAGACGGGCATGTGGAGGTAGCTTGCGGTCGAATGTATACAGCTAATAGAAATTCACTGTCGACTACTAAAGATGATTCAAAAACAAAAGTTGTAGATGATATAGTATAATGTAATGGACTATGCAATGCATTTCAGCTGTTTACATAGAATGATTGATATCGCTTTTGTGCTCATGTAAATATTTGACTATTAAAATAAAAAAGTTTGTTCGCATTAGACTTTCATGTGCGTAAACCTGTGACTTGGCGTACCGTGACTCACATTTTTACTACTGAAGAATTATTCTGGCATTGAAATGTAAAACGCGGTGTTACTATTTATGAGGAATTCGAATTAATTTAACGACCATGAATCAACTTGTCAAGTCATCAAAGGGTTCATAATTTCTCCTCTAAACTTATGAAATTCTGCGGTCCACGTGGAATTCACTAATGAAAGTACAACCGTGTCAAGTGCTAGCGAGTATACGACAGGCGAGGGTCGTAAATTTTTCCAAACATTATTCTGTGTACTACCTTCATTTTACGGAAATATCGAGGAAACAATATTCCTACAGAAAATTAACTGATGTAGATTTTAGAGTTGCTCGACTTAGATTAGCCAGGAGGTACTGGCTGGATCTATCTGCAGTTAATCAACAAGATATTCAACATCCAAAGAAGACGTGACTCCCATTTGACATTTCAGTATCTTCTTTGAAAGTGCTCATCTTCAGATTTCAAGATGTTTTTCAGTAGCTGCTGTTGAACTACTGCTTCAAGAAGCTGTAAGAGTATTTGAAAGTGGATACAGTACCATCTGTGGACGATGTGTAGAGCTTCTTGCATATGTCCTGCGGACCGCCGAGCGCGTTGATCTTGGCCAGGCCCTCGGCGCCGCGAGACTCCATCAGCTCGCGCAGCTGCCGTAGGGTGACGCCATATTGCGCCGGCCGCCCCTCCACCGTAGCCATGGTGCCGGGCTCGCGGCCGCCGCCCGCACCACGCCCGACAACCCTCTAGCTCTGCAACAAACAATAGATCCAACATCAAACATCTGATAGTATAGAATCCTATGGACTCTATAATAAATATCATATCTATTTTCCTGCTATCAATTTAGAATGTGATTTCAGATAGATAGGTCTTTATTGTAAGAACTAAATCGAAAATGCACATATATTTTAGAATGGATTACTTATCGCAAATAGCAATCTTTGGAATGGATAGGAGTATCTAGTGATGTTCAAGAATTGGTGTAGCGTTTCAGGGTAAGTGGAATGAGACTCCAGTTATAGATTCCATCATGTGCTACAATGGAACTGATGACGTCCAAGAAATATCAGCGAAATGACAATGCGAATGTGTTTGTAAATTTATTTGCAGTTTCTTAGAAACGATTCCTGCCTTAAATTAAGTATTTGATTTCAACGCAAGTTTACGATATTGTGACTAACAGCCTACGGAAACCTGTGACGAAAAAGATTTTTATACAGATGTTCCTGACATGCTAAATATATCGGAGCAGTAAGGATAAAACGAATACTACATTTTGCAATATTCTCATTCGATCAGTGGAAACGTGGGCGCTATTATTTATAGCTCTATAAAACTTCCCGTCGAGTGCACTAAAGTGTTGAACGGTGCATAATTAAACACCCACCCTTGTTCACCCTGGTTCTTCGCACCTACTGAAGGGGCGGGCTCGTCCCACATAATTACTGACAAGGCTAAGAATATTGGATATAATTACTGTTGCATGGCTCGTGAGGAATTTATGATATTACAAATAAATTACAGATAATTTAATTCAAATGTTTAATTTAAAGAAGAAAGAAAGAAGAAAGAAATCTCATTGGATAGACTTTAAACGACCCCAAAAAGTAGGTCTCTTCATTTATTTTTTATTTGTTGTGTGATATATATCACACAAATTTGGTGATTATGAAGAAATTGTAATGTTGAATTTATATTCGATATACATGGACTTTTCAATTGTCAAAAATTCACTAAATCAGTGAAAATACAAAATATGGAGATAGAGTTGTTTTGCAGTAACGTAGGTAGATCAGATAGGGCAAATTTAAGTAAGCAGGCTAGTCGAGATGGCCATTGTCTCTGCTTATACTTGCGAGGGAGAAAGGTAGTATTTGTGCATATTTTTGTAATTAATTATTAGTCAGTTTCATTCATTCTTAAATAATTTTCCAGAACTTTTATACAAGACTCATACTGTCATTTAACTTCTAACTTAAGTATTAATACTATTAAATTCTTATGAAGCGAGTTATCCATCGATCTGGCTTGTCAAAGGGGGTCAGCTGCAAATACACCTGCTAAGCCATTACGCTTTTTATGGCGAGCTATAAACCCATCAGATGTTTAAACATTGTCATACATAATTTAGCAGTTACGAGGGCAACACTTCGTGGAATGATGTTAAGGGATGTCAAAATAAATGTTTCCGTTCTTAGACGTAATGTAACAAGTATGTATGTTAAAGGTTGTTGACTTAGCCTATTAGACTATTATGTATATTCTACCCATTTAATAATATACTAATTACACCACAGAGTCTAAGCTGCTGGGGAAATAAATATGAACATATTTTGTTTAGTTTTACATTTAATATTGTAATCAACTACTAAGGACTTTTCGAACTGCCACTCCGAATATGAAAAAAAAAATTTATACCATTTAGTTGGACAAGCAGAGGGCTTGCTCCCTAAGTAAAAAACAGTCACCTGATGGAAAGTGGTTACCTACCTATGGACGTGTGCAACATCAGGGACTAGTGCTGTTAACCCTGTCTAATGCACTTTATGAAAGAACCCCATATTGTAGTCGTTTGAACCTTGGGTCGTTTAGTCGTTTAGGTCTTACATAATTTAGTTCAAAACATGACAAATAGTCCTGACGTCAATAGTAATAGTCCATAACAACAATAGAATATGGAGAAACTATGTCATACGAACAGTTCGCTTCGACCGCAGAATACCGATTAGAGGTTGACGGTTAGGTTACCTAAACCACTTCACCATTCGTGTCTGTTTTCCGGTGGTGAGCCACCATTTACTACTCGCATATGATGTCAACCGCAGAAATCATTTTGATTAAGAGATTCTACAAGTTCAGACTGGACCCTCTTCTCCACTAGGCTTTTAAGACAGCATTTTCCTAAAAAAAAACTACACATATTTTGCAACTGAGTATTTTTTTGATTACTTGTCAAATCTAGTTTACCCAGTGTGCAACCACACTGATAACGTTCATGAAGAACTCAAGAAAACTGCTGAGAACGCTATCAGGGTCACTGCACATTGGGTAGTTAACATGAAATTTAACTCGTGAAGCTTTAATTCCCAAGTAAAAGTATTTTAAGAACGAGCGGTATCACTGATTTAAATGAATTTTTAATTATTATGTCTTCATGCATTAATTGCTGTAAATCAAAGAATAGCTTCACTGGCAAAGGAGAAACTAAATCGTCCTTTGTACTTTGAAAGACACCTTTGAGTCACTTCTAAGTCATGATTAAGTCAAACAATTAAACACAACTTTATTTCTTTAGAAATTCAAGATCTGTTTGATTAAGTGTAAGTATACAGAAATATGCCGAATTAAAATTAATAAAACCGTATTATAATAATTTAGTCAAAATCAAATTCTCACTCATAGAGGTCCATAAACTATTACTTTTGGACTTCAAGGTAGGTACTGAGTTTTACATTCAGTCCAAGACGGGAACTTTTTACAGACACCCTTGAACCAGCTTTTCGACTACGTAAATCCTGGTAACCCTACTCGTACATACGTGATTTATAGTATCAAGTGTTTTGGTGCCCAATATTCACTATATTTTCTAATACAGGTACGCCCAATACACAATGTGCAAATAAACTTGCGCGTAATAAATGGTGTATTTTGCGCCAGTTGTTAATCATCATTTAATTTATAACTGAGGAATAAGTCTTTAGATTTTAACCGCCATTATGTAGAAAATACGTCATAGTGTTTCAAAGAATTAGTTCTGAAAGATACTGTTCAAAGTCTTTGGTGGGCAGTCAGAATAACAGATAACAGTGCTTTATTATTATGTTCATCGGCACGTGAAAAAAATTAGTATTCATTTTGAAATCACGTCTGCTTAATCATATTGAACCTATTTGACCTACTGTCATTTGACATTAAATTATGTTTATCTACTCTCATACTTCAATATTAAAAAATTAAAAACAAAAATTATTTCATGAGATTAGATAAAGTAGTGTATGAAACTTCAAATAATTTGATCTTAAACACTCGTGTGTTACTATTAAAAATTCACCAACAGTTCATTTTCTTAACTCAGACTCGTATTTTAAGAACCTTTATTATGCAACAATTTCATAAACTACTATTTTGTTTTATGCTTGAATATGCCTAGGTTTCGAAAGAATTGTTTCATTGCATCTGTGTATACAATAGGTTCATACTGGGCTCGACTAGCTGTTAAGTTATATCAGAGGTAACCTAACAAGGCAATGGAAGAATCTCTGATAACTATTTCACATAAATCTACGTTCCTCTATCCGATAATATAATAGTAGTACATTCGAAATGTATCTTAGGATCAACCAGAACTTAAGAATGAGTGATAAATCTAAGACATTACCAGATTTTTTTACACTTTTGCATTCTCCAAAAATACTAAACCCAGTTTTCTTATCTTAATAATCTTACGCCTAATTCACAATCAATGAATCGTCATAAGTTATTTATAGCACGATAAAAAACCAATAAAGATGTTGAACATAGCAAGGCTCTGAGACGTGCAGCCTTCAATATGGCCCGAGATGTCGACCTAATTGCTGGCCATTCAACGACACTCAAGTCGGATGTTATTGGCAACCGTCACTGGGATGGCCCTCTCTCTTCTTTGCTGGGGGGTTAATAGTATGTACTCGAATTATGACAGAGATAATTTGATAAATTCGCTGACACGGGTATTTATTTAGCTCAAAGTTTAAGTGCTCACGGTTAAAAGGCCCATCATTATCAGACTTAAATATACAGTTTTAAGCGATCAAATACAAAAACGAAAAGCTAACATAGACATGTCAGTAATTTTATGTCAATTTTAATCCATTGAAATAAAACCGTTGTGTGAAATGTTGTGGAATATTTATTATTATTATTATTATTATTAAAACCACTTTTTAACGGATTCTATCGCGATTTATTTGTTATTATTTACTTTTAGACCGAAGTTTCGGCTAGTTTTCAGTAGAAATGTTCGCGGTTTGACCTTACTTTCCTTGACTTGATTTTAATCCAGTTTAACTGTGCTGGAACACATTACTGCTAAGTCATATATGGCTGAACCATCATTAACCACATGAACTGCGCTAACATAATGACAGAAGCATCGAATTTATAATTAGGAGAATTCGACGTAACCTTAACACACGAATTATAATAATGGAGGAATATCTATTTATATCTAGAACTTGAAAAAAAAAAATCAATAACGTACCTATTTGCATAGTTAGACTAAGATAATGAGATTCTTTGGATATATTCACAGCAAAATGTTTGTAAAAGCCTACTGAGAATGTCTTAAAAACAGTTCCTAACTTCTGCTAAAGGAAAGGTAATGAAAATCTCATGTAATTAGTTACCTAACCGCCTACTTTATTATTTTAATGGAGGCCAATGATACCTGTCTATTTAACATTCCGTTTACGAAACGTTTGTCGATATTCATTTATTATGATAAATGGCAATTAGTCGCTATTAAAAGATCATAAGCATGTTACGATTATTTTTTTCCGAGTTTATGTCCATGAAATTGTCGATGAAGAATCGATACCCTATATGCTTTAGGCGACTAAACACCTCACTGACAAATTACAATACGAAGAATCAAGGTCTGCAGCAGGTGTACCAGGTTGCAGATGAGGTTGGCTTGGCCTCAATAGGCCTGTGGAACACCTGAACACTAAATTCAATTGATATTCCGTACTAACGAGATTCAAGTTCCACCAAATTTAACACACATAATTCATGATCGAAAAATGTTCGGATGGTATCACAAAAGAATAAGAGGGGGGCCTTACACATATACCCCTTTTATTTTCCATTTATACGGTGCAACATAATAACGATACGATTTACAATCATCTTAACTTTACACGTAAGTCATAACTTCCGCTGGAGTTGGTCTTCCGTATGTAAAATACGATAAAGAACCTCTTTCCCTCCCTCGCTCCCGCTCCCTGAACTCCCCTATTATGTATTCAGACAGTTTATGGAGTAGTTAACCCTCTCTTTTAGCATGTCCCTCCCGGCAGTTGTGTTTCTCAGAGGTTATTGTCGTGATCAGCGGCTACGGGTTTTTAAATGCCTCACTTGTAATTCTAAAAGAAATTCTCTCTAAAGGTTCTTTTCATTGCCTTGAGATTGTTGAGTTAGAGAGTTTCGTAATCAAGTACCTATATACTTAATTTTTGAATTAATTCATATTTGTAAAAAGACTTTTACGGTCAATTAAGCTTCTGTAAATATATTTTCGTTGATGTCGAATTAGTTGAGTTTTTTGGGTAACGTCTCAATCTGCGCTCATTTTAGTCACTGATTCTTTCATGAAATAATTTTTATATCTTAACTTCGCCAGATCAGCTTTTCTTAAGCCCCCTAGACTATGCAACTGGGTTGCTAGCTTCTTGCAGGATCGCCGTATTCGCGTCCTTTGTGATGGACGCGCCTCGGAGTTCTTGCAGGTAAATGCTGGTGTGCCGCAGGGGTCCGTCCTGTCCCCTACTCTCTTTCTTCTGCATATCAATGACATGCTGTCTACCGGCAGCATTCATTGCTATGCAGATGATAGCACTTTGCACGGGAGTTATCATGGACGTCCTGCGGATAAGCAGTCGGATATCGCAGATAAAAGGCAGCTTCTTGTCACTGAGCTTGACCGGATCCTGAACAACATTTCCCAATGGGGCTCTGAGAACCTGGTCGAGTTCAATGCCAAGAAGACACAGGCATGTGCGTTCACAGCAAAGGTATCTTCTTTCCTTCCCCTTCCCACTCTTCAGAGCACTCCACTGCCACTGCAGGACAACCTGACTATCCTCGGTATGGATGTTCGCTGCAAACTTAATAACAAAAACTACATCGAGAGTATCATCAAAACAGCCTCGCGTAAACTCGGAGTCTTGAACAGAGTGAGACGGTTTTTCACGCCGGAGCAGCGGTGTCTTCTATACAAGACCCAAATTCGGTCCTGCGTGGAATACTGCTCGCATCTCTGGGATGGCTCCGCAAAGTACTTATTAGATGCTCTCGACAGGTTGCAGCGACGTGCGGTCCGCATTATTGGGAATCCCGAGGTCACAAGCACCCTTGAGCCTTTGCAGATGCGTAGAGATGTTGCATCCTTGGCAGTATTTTACCGTCTCTACCATGGTGAATGTTCTGATGAGCTCTTCCAACTGGTCCCGCCCTCTCCTTTCCTACATAGGACAACACGAGCAGGGCTTAGATGTCACCCGTATACGGTGCAGAATATTCCCTCAAGAACCAAGCGGTTTGGTGACTCCTTTCTTTGTCGCACCATTAAGACCTGGAACTCCTTGCCAGCTCACGTGTTTCCTTCTTCCTACAGTCCCGGGTCCTTTAAGCGGGGCGTGAAAAAGCATCTGATGAGGCCGTCAAGCTGAGTGCCACCATTGTTAACATGGTACGTGTTTGTAATGGTGACCCTCTTTTCTGAGACTTTGCCTTCAGCTTACCATCAGGCGAGGTGAAGTCAAATTGACGTGTCCTATATAAAAAAAAAAAAAAAAAAAAAAAAACCATTCTTAACCTTTTCATGGCGATTACTATTATCTAAATACTAATTTGAAAACCGCCTCTCATCAGATCGTGTCACATGTGGTCGGCATGCCTATTTTCGATATGCTAAAGTTTAAATGTGTGAGGTGTGATATGGCAGTTCACATTCCACTGCTTCAGGACTATACAAGTGCGACTAATATGTTTCAATGTGTACGTTAAAACTGATCTATGTGTAATAAGATCACTAATCAACGATTACCTTCATCGTCGTACCAAGAACTTCAAATACCTAAACAAAATATCTAGCCATCTACGGCAGGAGACAATCACACCACACATGTTTGGAAAGTAATTAAAAGGCGGGGGTTCCGGTCTGCAATAAATGAAGTCCCTAAGTGGATCACTCATCGCATATCTAGGCGAACTTGGCAACGACAGGTAAACAATCTTGATTGAAAGTGCCCCTAATCGGTAACACTGAACAGGATTAATCTATGAACGTCGCAGTTCTACCTGGTATGATTAATGATTAATGAAAGAACCGTGTGATGCATTAGCTACAAGCGTTGGATTTAGTTGTAATTATTTTGTATGCGATGCCAAGACGGCAAAAGTAAGGCGATCTGCCCCCTAGGCAAGTGGTAATTCGTTTGTAGAATAGAATAGTCTAGTCAGTATGTCATTACGTGTTATTTACATGCATTATTCAGTCATACTATTCTATTCTACAAATGTGAGTTTCTACAAACCAGTGCCCCGAGCACGATTAATATTCGAATTCGTAACGAAAACGTAACCATAGAATGGGGCAAATCGATTGGCCGCCTATCTACTGTAAACCAATCACAATGCATTCTTTTGATACGTTTCTGTTACGAATTCGAATGTTATTCGTGCTCGGGGGACTGTTGTGTTGAAGATGTGTTACATTTGGAAATGCAGAAGCGAATGCAGGGTGGAAAGGTGCTACTTATAGGTACTATTGCTCTCGTTCATCGTCCCCATTTCTCCCTTGGCTCATAATCCTATGTAAGTTAGAAGTCAGTCGCTCCTGCTCGCTGAAATTTAACTACTTGAGGGTTGAGAGTTGGGAAGTTGACCCTGGGCTCTAAAGTGCAGGCTTTGGATGCCACCGGGAAGAAAAAGGGGTTATCAAAAATGCTATTTAAGTACAATGCCGTAGAATGTATTACACTTATTCAAGATATCAGTCTAATGACGTCCATTGTATAACTGGTAAGAAAAAAGTTCGGCTACCATGCTTCGAAGAGCACGTAAAGTCATCGGCCCAGGCGGCCAATATGGGGCAATACCCTCAAATATCGATTGAACTCCGTAAATAATAACCAAACTAAACCACAATCTGTGGATTTGAGACAGATATTGTTTCGCGGTTTCACTTGCTTTAACTTGACTTCCGCTTCAAAAGGGCTCCGAATTTACAGATAAAGTAAAATATAAGGAGCTTTTTATAGTATATGCACGTGGGTGTCGTATAAGGGTCAATTCAAATCAGGCATGAAAATTGCTGTTTTTTTTTCAGTGTTCACTTAATATCAACTTCATTCCATTTAAACAAAGTTGAAAATAGTATGCAGCATTAAAATCTTATCAAGTAATACAACAATTGGCGTATTGTTAAATACTAGGTATTTTAAGCATTGTTTGTCACCGAAAAACAGGTAAATGCTAATTTTACACCTCTGTTCTCGATCATAATAATCATACGTGAGTATATGTATGGCAATCTAAACCCAAGGTGGTCCGTGGGTCCCTATAAATATACTTTGACAATTCGTTCACTGTTACGTAATGTTCACTGAAGTCTAAGTCGAAGTTTTTTTGAAGCGTTTTTTCCCATTGTATTTAAATAACGTAAACAATGACAAGGTTACTCGGAGAATACACGATTAGTGGATGGTAGATGTCGGTTTTTAACTGGCAGCGGCTAATATTTAGAGGCTATACGAGCAGCCTGCTATGCACGACTCGTACTACAGGAAGCTGCAGACAGTATAAAAAACTTATGAAATAAAAGTATAGTATTCTCGCAAGAGATAATTATATAATTTTAATTTAAAATAATGGCTGTCGCGCATTATACTTTTTTTTTCTTATTTATTATATTGATGTGAATTTTATAGAAGTTCGGATGGTTAGTGAGTGCTGGATGTGTGTTCATTCAGCACTCACAAACATTAGTTGTGTGTTCTAGTTACAATAATCTCTACAATTATTATTATGTGCCTAATTCCTAGTTAAGTAGAATAAACAATATTATTTTTTCATCAATAAGGTAAGTAGGTAGACCAAGTTATGAAACTTTTTATCCTTCAAACTAATATAAAAGAACTAATATAAAAGTATAAACAGAAGTAAGTAGTTAAACCAAAATCTCAAAATTTCAACGTTGCGACATCAAAGCGGCCTCCGTGACACGACTCCAAATATTTGCCCCGTAGTCTATAAATAACAGGGATGAAGCTGGCATATAAAATGTGGGGAACTCTGTTTAAATTGTCTTCTTGAAAATTGGAGCGTGCACATCGTAAAAGCCACACGTGAAAAAACTCATAATAAATATTTTTGACAGCCCTGCTGTAGAATAAAATGCTTTTTGTTTGACAAGATAATGAAGTTGAAATGCATGAAGAACATAAGACATGGAAAGTGAATACGAAGTAGCTGTCACAAATACGTACGGTATGCTTCACTTTACAATTTTACCAATGTTGGTGGATTCAATTTTACCAACGTCGGCGTCGGTGGATTCATTTTACCAAAATTGGTGGATATACGAGAATTGGACAGCATCGCAGCAACGTACGAACATGGATAAAGATATATACAAACTTTTGTATGAAAACAAAAAGGTCTCAAGAGAGAATCATTGCTTTTGCTTCGTCTTTCGGATAGTTCATAGGGTCACCAGATATCGTTGAAGAGGAAAGCAGGGTTGGTTTAGGCGATTTAGTAGATAGTAGCAAGAAAAAAATACTTTCGAGGAAATCCATTGTTTATTTCGGGTTTTCACCAAAAGCATATGGTTTTGCATGCAGCTCAGATCCATGCTGATATTTAAATAGTTACTGAGTACATAATCTATAGGTAACGCCAGTTTATATTCATTATAAAGATCAGAGCATCATTTGACGCGAACCAGCAATTTAAGCATCAAAAGAATCGAGGCTCATACCACGAATTTAAAAACAATTCTCACTAGTAAACCAATAAATTCGGGAACATCGATAAATCGATAAGCCACAAATCACTCCCTACGCAAATGGTATTCGTATATCAGCAAAAAAATAACATTGGTAGTTGGTGGCTTTTATTATTTGAAGGTCGAAGGGTGAATACATGGTGAATACTTTGTTTGCAAGAGTAATTTTAATACGTATTCAATTTTCATGCATATTATTATGTTACTGTGAGTTGGACATGCGAAGTTTTATTTCACTAAAATACACACACCGGCAGAATTAGCGGAATACAAAAAAGGAGAGTATAAATGATAAGCCTTATTTTGAAACAAATAATAATTAAACATGGAACAACAGTTAAATTAACATGTTTTGACATTAATTTGCAACACCATACTTAAAGCAAAATGCATTTTTGTGTTTCCCCTAATTCTGTCGTTGTGTATATATATTAATTCAACTGGATGTGATGTAACTATTGGTTAGTTTTATTTTCTAAGTATTTGTTTTCAAGTTTTATTAGTATTTGTTTTATGTTTTGCAGCTTAGTGCGGTATTTACCTATTTAATGTTAAGGTTTGAAGGCCGGAGCGTTTTAGAAGGATGTCTTATACATATAATATAGGCATTTAACAAATCTGAGTTCGATCGGTGAAGGTATATTTACGTATCACTATTACGGTTTACTTGAATAGATTCTCTATTTTTAGAAAATAAGTCCAAATACCTTAACCCTAGGTTAACTACTGTAAAATATAGTTCAATTAGAACATTATGTGGCAACCCACGCGGGCTCAGCTTACGATAAATCAATATAAGCAACTTTTCATTTTGTATTTTCAATTTGAAGTATTATAGTTATGTAGATTTTATTATTCGATAAGGCCAATACATTACATATTTCTAAATCAGTTAGTAGACATTATATATTATTATCAGTATTATTTTATCGGGAGTGACCGGGCATCGAGTTCTCTCAGCAAATGATTGTATCGCGTGCCGTTACCGGTTCTGTCGATACCACGCCTGAAAATGTCTAAACTTAGTCGTTACTACGGCCGATTTCAAATATTTCAACTATTAATCTAATAAAGACGTTAATAAATTGTTAAATACTATTTTACTGGCGTGGATAGCTGTTCAATAGTCAAGCATAATATTTCATCCTTTTTTACGGTTTCACTAAAGTTATTGCGTTTTTACAGTTAGTTTATTAGTGCATTGCAGTTTATCCCCATTTTATTTGTAGCGTACGCCTAATCACTACATAGTATAAAACAAATTCGCTTTCTCTGTCCCTATATCCCTATGTATGCTTAAATCTTTAAAACTACGCAACAGATTTTGATGCGGGTTTTTTTTAATAGATAGAGGGATTGAAGAGGAAGTTTTATATGTATAATAACATCCATTGCACCCATGCTCATTACAGCCGGGGCGGGTCGCTAGTACAAGTTATAAAACTAATCTGCATTTACCCCTCGGCTACTAACCCTTATAAATTACTTAGCATCAATTAAAAATAAGCTAGCATCGCCCTTTGCAGTGCAGACATTACAGCACCTCAAATTTTTATATGAGCAAAGATTAATACATAGTTGAATAGTGGAGTGCAATTTAAAACAAGCTGGAGTTCCAAAACCAATAACTCTTCAGCGCAGTTCGCGCTGTTACTCTCATAGCTCTTATTTTTTCAAGCGAAGCAAGCTGCAGCGCTTGAATGAATTTAATTACCTATTCCTCTTTCTGAACGAGATTACACATACCGAAGGTATACTTTTTGTAACTATTTTATATAGTTTTATACCAAATGGAAGGGTTATACTTTTCTGGTTGTATAGGAGTAGCTCAATTGGAGAAGTTCCGTATTATAAATTAATTTATTATAACTTAAAGGGTGAGAAATTGAACATGATGTATCGGGCCTTTAGTTCGCCTTCCTCTCTGCAGGTATTATACCATTCTGTAATATACAAATTCGACGCCGTGTCTCACATAAACGAGACTTACTATTGTCCAATCACGAACGCAAATGCTTTGGCTTTTAAATTGTGAAATTCTGTTCATTCGAGTGATATTCGACTTCGAATTTTTATAGTACAGATAGCGCTGCAAGCGTTCTCAAGCTACGATAACAGCTGTCTAGGTGAGTTATTTCTATTAAATAATTCTTTTTAAACTTTTTTTCGAACTTGCTATCGATGCAAGAGCTCGCATACTTAGAATTCTACATAGCATGGATGCCGGCCAGCACCTTAGCGGATCGATGACGTAACGTCCGGGAAGCGTACAGCATTGAATAGAAAGTAGGAAGAATAAACTTTAAAGCATTGAAGTTCAGTAGAAGTATCAAAGTTTCTAATAGTAATAGCCGAGGTCTAGAAACTTCACAAGTGTTCTAAATAACGTATGTGTCTTTAGGGATTCCAATTTGAAAATGTGCTGTGTATTCGAAGACGTTTACGCTTTATAAAAGGTTATGAATGGTAGTAGTGGTAAGCTGCATAATAGTTTTATTTAAAAACTTTTGTCTGATTACTCTCGCTAAGTAGGATAGGTGAAACGGACATTTTAATAGGCAAAAATGCGATATAAATGTCCTCATTTGACCGTGAGAATATCCATACGTATGTACAGTGTGCATATTATATGAAATACACCTTACAAAACGTTAACAAATTTGCTTTTAAATCTAAACTTACAACTATCATTAGGTACACAACAAACCATTAATAATAATAATAATAAATATTCCACATTTCACACAACGCTATCTAGATCCATGGTAAGCATAGCTTAACTAGCTTGTGTTATGGAATCTAGAAAAACTTTTATCCATTGTACTTTCAGTTGCTAATAATTCCTTAAAAAAAATGTTTATTGGCTCTAGGTATTTTCACCAAGGAAATCCAAATTAAATAAGAAATATAAGAAAAGTATAAATCGGAAAGTAGACCCCGGACTCCCAGAGCCTCGGATACGATCGGACCCAACACGAAAATCACGATGAATAAAATATAAGAAGCAATAAAAAGCACCGTCCGTCAATATTTCATACTATACTCCCAAGTTAATGTAACTAGGTAACCAAATCCAATTTTCTAAGCAATGATTTATCTTTATTCATGGTGTCATGTCCTATTCATACGGTACGGGTACGTGAGGCGAAAGCCGCAGCGTGCTTGGCATGTACACCTCGTACTAGGTACCTGAGACAGTGAGACACATTTATTTGAGGAACCTAAGTTGGAAACTGTTTATCAAACCTGATATCGTGATATTACGTGTATTAGAGGAAATAGACTTACAATATATTTGTGGAAATATATTTTAGACTATACGATTTTGTGTATAAGTTTTTATAATTTCGTTCAGTACGATATTCAATATTTTTGTTGTTATTTTCATTACAAACGTATGCCGGAAGCCTATATTACTCTAAAGGGTATTGACACCTCCATTTCGAGATGTATTTTTTCACGGGATCTACGTTTACCATCAAATGGAGAATAAACCAAACCTTAGTGTAAAGGATTCGGAACTATCTAGAATATAAAATCTAAATCGAGCGTGTGTGTCACATTCGTGGCAAGCGAAATCACCTTATTTTCACATTTCAATTGAAACGGTGAATACACAACACACATATGCACTTACACAACATTGGTACAAATATTTACAGACAAAATGAAGCTTACAACTGTGTTCTCACATTTTGAACTAATGAATCGGACTTTTCCGGCGATGCTTTTGTGAAAGTTTAATTGTACGTGCAATTTAATGACTGGAATTTATAAATCGCATTTTCAGTTTAATAATAAACGTATTCAAGTGACTGCACTTCTGATATTTCAAATTAAAATAGTCGTTTTGTAAATATTATTTGTTTTTGAATGAAATTTTTGAAGCATTTACTATGCTAACTTTTCAAATCGATTAAAATAGGAAAAAGTGAATGCCCAGGTGGGACTCGAACCCACGATCTTTCCCTTACAGGGGGAAAAGATCGGGGGTTCGAGTCCCACCTGGGTATTCACTTTTTCCTATCTTAATCGATTATTTGTTTTATTTGCATTGAGTGTTAGATTTTAATTAAAAATTGCACCATAGATTTTATCTATCAAGCGTCTAACTTGAGATAACCTAACAATTCGAAGCGACTGAGATTTGTAAAGGCACAACTACAACAAGATAAACTTTCAAAATAAGCATTACAGTAGGCACCTAGCAAATACTTGAAAATAAATATGATGTTACACTCCATAGTTTTCTTGTTCAAATTATGTCCTTGACCAAAGGTATGCTTGCTATACATAATACACGTAACAAAGTTATCCAATATCCCGAGCACGGTGTCAAAAATCCCAAACAAAAGCCATCAAATAGAATGCCGAGGTACTAGGGCACGAGAAACAAACAGGAGGTTCGCAAGTCGCAAGTATATTCGGGTCACGACCGCCGGGTGCCTGGTGTCACCTCTACGGCTAATCAGACTTGCTCGAAACGACCCCCTGCTACTCCTGCGGTCTCGGTTTGTACTCACATAATGGGAAAATCGGGGGCAAGTTGAAAGCTTCAAATTGATCTGTTTTAGATGTAATTTAAAAGGGTTTTTCAAGGGATAGTTACGTAATTTGGAAATAACAATTTGTCGGGTTTATCAGTTTAGAAGTTTGAACGTATTGGGTTTGTTTTATTTTGATGTGTTATATATATGTGTGTATATGTTGGTTTTGGAAAGTAGAACTTTATCTAAAATGTTTTAAACTGCAGTTAAACTGCTCTGCTTGTGTCGTGTATTTCTGTTGATGAGTAGTTGGGGAGGAGGACTTAATCTAATGTTATTTAATGAGCAATTCTTGTTTAATGTAGATACATAATTAGCACCTTGGAAATCTTTCTTAAGATTTGGATTATTTTTTACATAGATAAAGGTTTTCATTTTAACATTTTAACATCGATTACGCGGTTTACGCCATTTCACAGATCTTAATCATTCATTAAATGGCATAGTAGCACTTTTTTATATTAATCATTCATTGTTACGAGTAGTAAAACTAAAAATGTATGTAAGACACGTGTCTAATGGCTACAGACATATAAACATTTGATTATTTTTTGTTAAAACCTTAGGTACTTAAGCCGTTGTTACGCTGTCTCAATTAATGAAACAATTCCAGTGAACAGTAAAACAACAGCCCAAAACACACAAATAATCCCACAACTAACACATACCTCATCGGTCCGAATTTCATGTTCATCCCGTTACCCAGTAGTGACACGTGTGCAAACATTCCCGGCACGTGCGCCGCGGTTCGTCCAAGTCGAACTAATCAGGGCTGAGCGCTTGACCAGAGCTAAGTTTCTGATTACATTACTTAGGTGCGGTAGAACTAAATGTTTTTGTTGACTGGGAAGATTTTGTGTGTGCGGTGGATAAATCGGTAGATTGAAATTGGACGGTTAAGCAACTGAAATTTTGTTGTTTTAATTATTTGAGACTTATTTGTGATACCTTTATGACATAGAGGGTAGTTCAGATTTTTTTTTGTGTAGCCCAGTTAAAGCATTGCTCTTAGCTAAATTGCACGTAGTCTACTACACGAAGGACACCTATAGGAAATTTTGGACAATTGCTATTTGTGGATATAAATATATATTAACCGTAATAATCACCATTACAGCATTAGTCCCGGTTGCATGCAAAATGATCTACTTTGAGGTCCGAGATTCGTACTCTTATCTTATTTTTGAACTTGCTAAAGTGACTGCCGTATGACCGCCCAACTCCGAAAGACAAGCATAACAGTAGTAAGTATACTTAACTAATTATTGAGTCACTATATAATAATACATACCCATTATACAGTTTAAAACATATTGTATGATATCGATTGAAGTAATTATGGGTTTGAGTAACGTTCATTAGATATTCATGCGCCGTGACTACTGGATGTGTACTTATCACAGACAATTATGTTACCCACGCTGTTGTTTAAAGGTAAACACAGTTTAACCCCAATGAAATGGTTCTGAGAATTTATTTTCATATCTGTTCATAATAATATCTATTCTTTTTATTCTATTCGAGGAAATTTATTAAATTGTTAAGTATAGCACCGTATAGTTATCTAGGGCACGGAAGAGCCCCCGCCAAGTCGAGCAAAACAAAAGCCTTTAGAAATATCAAATCATGCACCTTGCATTTTTGTAATCTCAACAGGCACTATTTGCTCATTTCTGCTATGTCTTTACTATGAGTACTTTAAATGTAAAATCTAAAGGATTTTATTTCGTGGGTAGGCAATAAATAATGTTATTTTAAAACAGTAGCGCCAAAGATGGCTCCACTGAATACATTCATGTTTGTAAAGAGTACACTTAGTTCAGCCAATTGCGTATTTCGTTGGCACCGGAGTATTGGGCAACATTGAATTATTTTATTTCGAAAAGGTTAACGCAATCTCTCAAGGAAAGTCAACGTGTGCTATGCCCTTTTTATATTTCGCAAGTGAAATATAATTTTAAATATATAAGCATTGCCATACAACGTGACAATGCTGCCAGTCTTCTGGGAACGCTACCACGAGAGGCATGTAATGCGGAGGAATTCTTTGACGCATTTATTTGTTATTTTTAGCAATAGTATTAGTTCTTATAGCTTCGGTTTTATTTTAATTTTTTAGTATGGTAATATTATTATATTAATTTCAAATTGAATAAAATATACCTGTGTAATGTATTTACAATATTTTAAATGGACTGACGCGAGTTTACTACTATTTTTGGCTGAGATTTATTTGTCCGATCCTCCGCCTTCCGCATCCAGTCTGTACTAGCCACCTTTTTCAGGTCGTCAGTCCATCTGGCTAGGGGGTGTCCTATCGTCCGTACGAGACGAGTTTACTACAGCCCAACAACCCATCTATACTACAACAACTGGGACATATATTCAGGATCCTTTCAGATTTTTAGTCTATCAATTCATTCAATAACAGATAAAGTATTTCAGAGTTTCTGTCAGGATATTCTAGGTACACAGAGTCTGACTGGAGGTACCCAGTTGATTTGAAGTTATCACAGTCATAATACTGAAAATACATGTTTATTTATTTATTTATTACACAACATAGATTACAATTATGATTATAACAAAAATAAGATTCTACAATCAGAGTCTGAATGGCAATCCAAAAACTTGTGTAAACAGAAAAACCAAGAGAAATTAATTAACCCTAAGTAATAACCATTCAAAGGAATACATATTTATTGTAGTTAGTTAGTCAGTTACCGATTACAGATTTACAGAGTTGGGTGCAGAATAGAGGAGATCCTTGATTGAACCAAGAAACGTTGCGATTTTAGCTAATATATCAAGTTCTGTGTTATTTTTTGCCAAATCGTTACACTGACGGGCCACCCTGACCAGGAGGTTATAGAACGATATATTGTTTTTATAAACCTTTTATAAAGCAAAGAGATTTGTATGATTGGATTTGCGAGCGCTGTGTCTAGTATTAAACATGTCTATCTATTCCTTTATTATAGTCGAACGTACCTATATTAAATTATTATGTTCTTTCTTCTAGATGATGTCATAAGAGATATCAACAATTTTACCGTTTAAGTACTTCAGCACTTATAAAATGTTTTTACTTGAAATTCGCAATTCTAACCTTGAACCAATAACGTCTCCACGCTGAATAACCTCTTATCTAACAATCAAATCCCAAGGGGTTCACTCGAATGTCATGAAATTATACAAATGACCTAGACATGTCCTATGTTGACAAATCTTTGTGAGATCGTTTATATGCCCTGGTCAAAGCAAGGGTAAAATTCAGATGAAAGATAACGTTCGACAAAAAAAATATTAACAGAATAAATAAATGTGATACTAGGTATAATTTCCAACAAAATTAATAAAAAATCAATCTTAATTTTTTTTATGACAAAATTGTTACATATTCACTTACGTGTGAAATCGGAGTTCTTCGTCTTGTAATTACTAGATATTATTAATCTACCTATGTACTTTAAAAACTCGTTTAAAAAATTGTTC
Organism: Eilema caniola; assembly: GCA_949126895.1. NCBI lineage: Eukaryota > Metazoa > Arthropoda > Insecta > Lepidoptera > Erebidae > Eilema > Eilema caniola. The sequence continues at coordinate 5,869,466 of OX421488.1, read as the reverse complement.
AGGCATGTTAAAACAGTACTAGTTTCTTGTATTTATTAAGCCAATAGGACATGTACTTTTACATGCTCCAATGATTACATCACCGACTGTTGCACCATCGATAATGAAAACATTTCAATATCAATACACCGGTCGGAAGCACCAAGCTATCAAAAAAACGAATCTAACCAACTGGAGCCTACAAATTGAGTTCATGGAACCTTCCAGAAAATTCAACAGAGCATGACTTGAGCGCAAACAATTTATAAAAAGAGACAAGGTTTTAACAATGAAACATTTCCCAAGAAAGCTCGTAAGTTCGACGACACTTAACTTTTTAATGTCCCTGGAGAAATACATATATGAAAAAACAATATTAGTTATATAAAAGACCGTACGAGATAAACCATAACGAGTTAGTCTTGTTTTTTACAAAACAATAATCGAGTTCAGATAATAAAGTGTTAAAATTGAATCATATTATGTAACGCAAAATATATATTTTACTAGCTTTTGCCCGCGGCTCCGCCCGCGTGGATGTCGGTTGTCGCGAACAAACATAGTCCGTCCTTTCTCAAGGTCTAATCTACCAAATTTCATCAAAATCGGTTCAGTGGTTTACGCGTGAAAGACGTACAAACAGGACACATTTATAGGACACATATATTTCACATTTATAATATTAGTATGGATATAATTATAATACCATGGGTCTTCATGCTAAACCCTTTTGAAGATAGGTGAGTTTTTTTTTACGTGCGGGAAATCCTCACTGATACCCCCCATTCGGAGTCGAAGGGGGAGGTTATGTCGGACTCGAACCGACTAAACCGCACACCGTCTGTGGGTCGATGTGCTAGGCCGAAGGTGAGGTTGTCTCGTGACATATCCCTCGCAACCCGGCTGACCCAGGGCCATTTCTCTCGGTCTGGCCCTCTTCGGGAGGGGGACCACGCGGTCCTCGACTCGTCCCCGGTATGGAGGGGGGCGCGCATCGTCCCACGATGCGCGCCGCCGCCGTGGCCTGCTTCTGCTAGGGTGACCTGCGGCTCCACCCGTCAACCTCAGGCCCGCGCTCATGGGGGGCGGAGGTCGGTTTGCGCCCTCCGACGCCCGAGCCGCCTTCGAACGCGGCCAGCGATGTCCGCGAGTCTTTCTCGCTCGCTGCGTCGCGCCCGCTCTGCTGTCTCCTTCACGAGCATGACCTGGTCGCAGAAGGAGCGCCTCCTTCCCACGCATCCGCGCAGCGGACCATCGCCGCGAGCAGGGTGGAGAGCATGAGCACTCTCACCCCCAGGACCGTCACAAGTTCCCGCCTCGGCGTTTTAAACGCCGGACACTCAGTGAGCGTGTGCAGCCCCGAGTCCACGCTCGCGTCGCAGTGATGGCACTCGGGCGTTGGCTCTATGCCCATCAGATGCAGGTACCGCCCGAAGTTACCGTATCCGGTAATGACCTGCGTCTGACGGTACGAGAGGCCACCGTGTGGCCTCTCTAGCCACTCCCCCATGATAAGATAAGTAGGGTACTCAATACATTTATTGCGTTCCATAATGTGATACATAAAGATGTCATGTTAATATTATTAAGTTACAATTATAGACCCTGTCGGGCACAGCACAATGTTTGGAGAGAGGGAGAATTTTCTGTTGTTCACAGTTTAGAAACTATAATTTAATTTTGGATATAATTATTATTTATCTATTTGTTTCCATTCATTTATTGTAATTGTCTCAATTTTATTTCATTTTGTTTGATGAGTGATGATGTGAGTAGATGATTTATTAACTGTTTGAAAGTATTTGATACAATATTAATATGTTCTATGTCCATTCATCTCATTCATGCAGATACATATCAGTCATTCATAGTCTCGCCTCTAAATCTCATCAACAAATAGGATAGTTTTTTATTATATTTACTTCCCATTTTATATTAATCTTTTTATCAAAACAAAAAAATAAAAAATATACAAAAATGTCAATACTAGATGTCGATACAGAATACAAAAATGTAAATTTTTGATGACAATACAAAATTAAAAGATCACAACATTTGATGTCAAATCGGGTACATATGTTAAAGCTTTCAATAAAATTTCTCTTAACACTATTTGCACTTACATGACATGTGTATTATAACAGTATTTTGTGAATTGAAACCAAAATTCTGTATTTCATTTACTAAACAACCCAAAAACAATAGGCAGATAAAGTCATAAATTATATTATTTTTATTATTTCATACCATCTAAGATGTTTTATGAGTACTATTTCGTTTATCGTAAAACCCGTAAAATGAAATAAAACAGTACATAATAGAAAGACGAAGATATACCTAAGCAAAATATAGCACAAAGCATGAAACCAGAGAAGGAAGCAAAAACAATTTGAGTTTCGAACACAAAGCTGTCCTTACAACTCGAAATTCGAAATTCAAACAAAATCCATCAAAACAAGTTGCATTGGCGGAGTGTGTTCAATTCGTCGACATTCACTCACCAACATTAAATAGTGTCAACTATGTTCACACATTCACAGTCAAGTCGCAACTAAACCCAACTAACGTGCAGTCACGCAGCCCGACTCCACACATAGCCAAACAATTTCCACTAGAACAGAAGTACCATTCCAATAACTAGTTTCTAGTACACACTTAATTGATTGCAACTTGGTTAACCGACGAAGGGGATGCTGGCACAACTGTGTACGTACATTACTTTAAACAATTACGTAAACTAACTACTGCTAGTTGAATGGAACTGTCTTGAAGAATTAATGCGTTTAATCCATTTCAACCGAACGATCCTTCGGTTACGAAACAATAAATTGCGACGTATTTTTTAAATGTACAAGTTTACAACATTGTTTTTTAAGAAGCTTTTTTAATCACAATGAGATTTGGGAAGGAGGGAGGATTTGGGATCTAATATGGGTAAGACAAGCGCTTTCATTTGCTTCTGTAAGGAGAGATTTAGATCTCCTCACCTGTCATGTTTTACGTACATACATTGCCCGTTTGGTCGGTGCAAATTTCTCGAGGTCAAGCCCTGGCCGACTTGCCTATTTACATTCGCTTATAGTCTTTGCTTTGTTATTCGTTCAGTACGTACTAGATAGTTCCACGTATCAAGCCACTTCAGCATTACCTTTTTATCGTTACTACACATCTTCGCCATCTTCTTTCGACTGGATTTAGATCTTATTTCAACTGCATTCATAGATTCCAATTTCATAATTTCAATATTTTATCTTTCGTTCGCCGTTCTGACATTTGCAATGTCGTGTGAGAATAATATCTCTTTATTGTATGTACACAAAGAAGGGATACAGAAAGATACAGTTTTGTAGTATAACAACTGGCGTCCTTATCAGCAAAACATAAGGCAATCTCTTCCAGGCAACCATGGGATTGAGTGACTTAAGTAAATATATAGATATAGCGAGCAGTTACTGTTTAAATATATTATATACTACTATACTTATATATAATACTTACTAGGTACATATGTAATTTATAGTGAAGCCGTCATATACTTATAACATATATAGAAATATACACAAAGCAGTGTGGAAATGAATAAGGGAGAATATGGAAAATGAATGCATTCCACAGTCGGACAGCTTGAAGAGTAAAAAATATATCCATAAACCTACCAGAATGAGCTGGCATTCTCAGCATCAGATTCTCTGACGATTTCAAGACTAGAATTTCAGTTTCATTCCTACAAATTATATTTAGAAATCAGCTCAGAGACATCGCGGTATATTGGAAGTGTTTTGAGTTGAATCGGTTTTATAATTGGAAGATTGGCTTTGTGTTGTGATGTGCGGTCAGTTCCGCAGATTGATGATGTAATTTAATTGGGTCTAACCAGAAATAAATGATTCTCAAGAGTCGAGAAGAATTGGATAACTCAAGTTTCAAACTTTTTGATATCGAAAAGAAATACGCAAGTCTACTAGGGTATTGAATCTGAGTCTAATTTATTACTGTAAGTTATTAACAACACTGTGTAAATATTGTATTTTTAACTAAATGTAAGGTAAAGAAATTAAAAATGTTTACAGCATATAAAAGTAATTAATTATGAACGTTATTATAAACCTGGCGCCATAACAAACATTCTGTTTCTAACGTCACTATTATATGCCTACATTACTGAATATAACGATCAAGGTTATTTATAGAAATGCCGGTGTTAATATTGTTAGCACCTTTACTTAACTCTTTGAACATACAGGCGAGCGAGGCTATACGTATACATATGTAGATTCCCGCTCAGTTCCAAATCCTATCTTGACTAATGGACTGCGGATCTTGCACAATGCTAGTGGGACACGATTTATTTTCTATCTTATCCCGCAGGTATTGGCAATCCAGATAGGACGAGGGATAGCGTCTTGCAGTCGACATACGTAATCGATAATCGTCTAATCGAACATGTCTTCAGTGCTTTGTTAGTGCAATCTAAATGGAAGCTCACTTGTACATTTAACCGAGTAGAGACGTGGCTGTAATTCGATTTGCGAGAGCCTCGGCACGGATCTGACCGTGGACGTGATACGGTTCCACAAAGGTCTCACTTTATACTTGAATCTATAACGAAGGGGTGGAGTAATGGTGCAATTAATTTAGTATTCAGACGTTAAGTTCCCGTGTACATTTATGAGCCGTATGGAAGATTTGTATATTACACAATCCGACTTGACAAACGAACTAATTAGAAGCGCGGCGTGTTTAAATGCTACAAATTTTGCAGAATTTCTAAGGTGTATTATGCAACTCCTATTTAAATCAAAGAATGTAAACCGTGAGAACAATAGAAAATAGACAACAAAAGGAAAATAAATGCAGACAACGACAGATCAAAATGGATTGTGAAAGAATATAGTGACCTCGAACTAGAAGTCTACACAGTTAATATTAAAGCTGAGAAAATACAATTCTTTGCAGCAACTTGAGTCAGTCGTCGAAATTGACTCGAGACAAAAAATATTGACGCATCGTCAGATGAAATACGGGTGGGAAATATCTAAGAGGACATGTACGGAGAAGTAAAATCAATTCTACAAAACGTAGGTGTTTTTACTTTGTTTACGTTCATCTTAAAAGAGGAAACAATTTATATGTGTACTGCACTAGTCTGATTCATGTTGTTCTTAATTCTTTATTAAACATACACAAAACAAAAATACAAGAAACACGTACAAAGACGAGTTTAACTCAAAATCAGTTCTCTCCTAGCAAACCTTTGAGTAGCAGAAAAGTAGTAGTATAGTATTAAAATAACCTTATGATTGTAATCGTATTCCGGTGATAAGATTCAAATTTCGAATTAATATACCTTATCCTTACTTGTCTGTATTTGTCTTTGAAGGACGTCCTGGAAGCTGTCCTGACACGATCTTTTTTCAATACGCTATTTTGTACTAAGTTTTACGGGCTAGATAAAAGATCAAAGTTGAAGTTTGCATGTATACGAGATAATTTTTCGCTAGCTCCTAATTTTATCCTTTAAGTATAGTTATCGTTCTTTTCTATTTGGAGTTTATTGGGTATATATTTTAATATGGGGTTACCTATTCGATGTCTAGTAGATATTCTCGTGATTAACTACTGAATATGGTGTCCACCAACACATATAACCACTAGCCTACTAGCTCTTATTGACAAGCTGGTTCTTATACATTTTATACCACAAATTGTCAACTACGATCGAGTTCTAAATGCAAATACATAATTAAACATATCAACAAGCCGAATTCTACCGGCTTCGAGTTAAGGAACCGAGGTATGGTAGCTAAGGCTCTAGGGAGAGGTACCTACTAAATATAACGTCCCGTACCGATGAAACGGCTTTCTGCATTAAGCACTTGATCCAACCATTTAAATTATTATATTTCAGGATTTAGCCCGCCTACGTAAGAGCGAGCAGGTACTATCAATCTAGTTTCGGTAAGTGATTATGGCGTCAATTTTTCTCACTTATCTGCTTTTCCTTATATACTTCAAGAGTCCCTTCTACAGCCATTAAACGTTTCATTAGCCTGCCAGTTTCAAACCTAATTTTTTTCAATAAATTATATCAATTCACCTCTTTCTGTTCTGCTCTTTCAAGATAACGAAGTGTTTGGTCAAAGCTTCCCGTGACCAGAAGGTTGGCTTCCTTTAGGATTTAGAATAAGCATTACCATACAGCGTGGCAATGTCTTCTAGGAACGCTACCACAAGAGGCATGCGATGCAGAGGAATTCCACGGCGCATTTTAGGTTTGGCTTTAACTTGTATATAATCTAAATTTAATATAAATCTCTGTCTATAACTGTTCATAAATCTAGATTATAAAAGTGAAATACCACTCACTGATTAATCACGAAATCTCAGAAACTATAACACTTACAAACTTGAAATTTGGCGGGTAGGTTCCTTATTGGGTGCGGACATCCGCAAAGAACAGATTTTACAAAACTACACCCTTAAAACAACTAAAACGGGGGTTATAAGTTTGTATGAAAGTCTTTGTTTTTGAATCAAAAATGTCTGATCTATAGATGGTGTGAATGTGTAATAAATAATAATGTGTCCTTAGAAATAACCCTGTTTTGGGGTAAAAACATGGGATGACAATATGTACATGCATACATACATACATAAAATCATTCCTGTTTCCCATAGGGCTAGGCAGAGATCACGGATCTCCATTTGCCACGATCCTGACATAGTACTCTCGCTTCATTCACTCTCATTACACTTTCATGCAAGTTCCTCGGTTTAGGGTACTTTGTATGAAAGTCTAATTGACTCCACGCGTACGAAGTCGCATGTGGCTGTTAGTATATTATAATCTTTCTTAGTGCATTAAAAACAAATGCCAGATTGGCCTTCCGCGAATATGTTCAAAACATGAGCATGGGTAGTACGTACCACGAGTGCGTGTCGCACCCGTCTTTCCGCCGCGGCGTATGGCTCCCTATTATGCTGCAGGCTATGAACTGGAACAAACAAACATCTATTATTAGCTAACAGGAAAAACATTTTCGGTTTTATGTTCCTCAATAAAGGTACAAACGGAGTGGATTACAAGCTGTTTTAGTTACGCTAATGAGGCTTTAAAAATGTTTTGTTTGTTAATTAATCATTGCTAGTAGTATTTCTCATAGTTAATTGGGGCTTTAGAGTTTTGACTAATACGTTGCTGATTTGAAAAGGTGTTCATACTAGTTGTTTTATATTTTTAGTTAAAGGATCAAAAGGAACAAATACAAATGTGTGTTGACTATACTAGTTTTCATTTACTTGATGAAAGTAACCTAATTGAATTGGCCACCTAATTTTTAAAAGAAAATAAATGTGTGTTTTTGCTGTAGGTCTTAAGCTATTTTAACTGGAGCATTACACTATAACTGTTCTTATAAATAAAGAGAAAATAAAACAATATAAATAGAATTTGGGCAGAAAACGGATTAACATTATAGGGTTGAATAATTATATTATATTAGATATATTATAATAGAAATATTAAACACTCTATAAACTAAAATCCGAACATAAATTACACAATAAACCGTATTGCTTTTGAACTTTCAAATCTATTTCCATTCAGGAATTCATACAAGACAAACCCAATTTCGCCAGTTAACCGTTACCTAACCATTGCATGTAACCAGACCGTTTTAAATTTAGAAGCTGGAATTCTGGTACGCTTCCGTGTCTCGAACGGTGCAAGCATCAGGCCAAATGACTAATTGCGAGACTCAGCGGCAGAAATTGTACCGGATATAGTTCCTGGTATACTGGTACAAAGACTTACTGATTGTAATGGGTATTCGAGTGTGTGGAGAACTGGAGAATGAAGCTCTTTGAACAGTTACTTGTATAATAACCGGCAAACATCTGGACAGTGTGATACTCTCGGAACTTACGCGAATATCAGTCATTGAAATAAAACCGCTTTTTAAAGGATTGTATCGCAATTTATTTGGTAGTTTTGGTCACCCCGCCATCATGGCTGCTCTAGACTTCGGGTTAAATGTAAATAATACCAAATATATAGAATCTGTTAAAAAAATGGCAGCCCCTAGCTTAATCAGCCGTTCCATTAACTGCCTAGGCTCTTTACTGAACGGTGCCGTTCAATTAGCGGCCTGAATGGTGTTCAGCCATTTCATTAAACGGCTACGCAAATAGCTTGGATTGGTGACGTTTAATTATTTGCTTAGCAATTTAATCAAACAGCTATAAAGATGAATTATTTTTGCATGGTTATAAAAAAATGACCACGAAGGCTAGACCTTCTAACCTAACCTATCCAAGTCGGATTGCGTAACTTTCTCAATGAACCCATCACTAATTTTCTGTGAATACATTTCTGCCTACCCCTTTGGGCATTTACAGGTGTAAGTATGTGTATATATGTAATTTTCTGTCTTATTTCGGTTCTTACGAATGGCCTAAGTATTAGCCAGCCATGTTATTAAATGTCGAAATAAACGTTACAGCTGAATATCATTCAGGCCGTTCATTGAATGGCGCCGTTTAGTTAACAGCTTAGGCAGTTAATTACATATTTATTTATTTGTGTGCAGTGTGACTACAGAAGCACCCAATTAACGAATATTAAACCATTTATAGGCTTAAAGGGCTCGCGTCATATATTTATTTATTATTTTTTAAAGGTACGGTTAATTCCTATAGCGCACAAACATTCCTCACATTTCTTCAAGACGTTTGACGACCCGTGAGTTATAAATATGCCTGTTATATCTCAGAATGGTTCTGAGGCACAGCCGCGGGTAAAAGGCAGTATTTAATAACATTCCTTTTATTACATTATTATCGAATATTTTTTTTTAAGAGAACGCGTTTTCTCTCTTTTCTACATTTTTATTTTATTTTCCGCAAACAGTCGAGGCCTTTTAATTACGCAAGAATAATCCCATGTTTTATTTGGCTCAGTGGATGTTTTTTTTCTGCTAATGACTATGTAAGTAAAACAATAATTAATGTTCTTTTCATTTTATTGAAAATCCAAAAATGTCAACCATTTTTTCGGTAGACAATTTATTATTTAGCTAATACCTGAATGCCTTTAATGCATAGTTTGATGTATTTCCATTAGTTTGGATGTTTTGCAGTATTATACACTAAACTGTATGTATGCATATAGGACAAATAAACATTATTTTTTTATGATAGATATACAAAATTTTTCGCCAGAAAATAATTACTTCTTGATTTTTGAAGTGAAAACTTCTTTAGCGGCGTTGGATGGGTGTTAAATGTTAAGGAAGTGTCAGGATTAGTTGACCTTTGAACCGTAACCGACGACTGACGTCATACAAGATTAGGTACAGACTATCTATTTTGCAAGTTACGATAGATAGCGTCGTAGCTTAAACGGTAAGCACTTCGACTGTAACTTTCAGATAGTATCGGGTTCAAACCACCTGGCCTTCTGAAACTTCTTGTGATTATTTTTTCTTTTTGTAATTTATTACTTTTTATGATTATTTTTTCTTTCTATAATTCATTACTTTTTGTGATTATTTTTTCTTTTCATAATTTATTAATTTCTTCTGACAGAAAATTAGCAGAAATCAAGTGATAGGTTCTATGATTAGCGCTATATTATGGTATGTTCTTTTTTATCTTTTTCTATGTATATAACGAAGAAAGAAAAAAAAGAAAATGTTTTCACTTCTGCCGGCACTCCCAGAGTGCAACCCGTCTTTTTTTTTGTAAAATCCAATAGATATGTAGGTAATGTCAGTTGCTTAGATACACGATTGAGTCGATTTCACGAGACAACTTGTGGTTGTTTTCTTAACTTTCAAATTTAAACTAAGGAATACGTCTTTGTATGAACATAGACCCCAAAATTTAGAACAAACTTTCCCATTAATTAAGGACATGGCTGGGGTTTCTTGTACATGTTCCACAGTCTCAGCCTACGTGTACAAATAACATTACATTTATAAGTATGTTAGTTACATGGAAACATCTCGATAATCGCTCATCTAACGTTACCAATTTTATGGGAAAGTGGGATAAAATAGAAATTATTATTATTCGTCCAATTTGTGGGTCGAAAAAGTGGGTTGAAAACGGAAAAAACCAATTTTTCTAGTCAACTTAAGAAGTTAGAACGGCATTATCTTTTTTTTATATATTTTATAATTGGTGAATTTGAGCTCCTCCACCGCCGTAGCACCCCTTTCATTCTCTAAAGACGCCCTAAATAACGAGTACTGCGCTTATAGAGCACATTTTGTGGTCAAGATAAATGCCTGTGACTATACATAAGCGTAGAATATAACAAGACCAAAGCGTTCCTACAATCCGTGTACACATAAATCACAATAGAATAAGCTTTCAGTCCAAATGGTGCGCCGTCTGAGTATGCCTTTGTGTCCGTACAAGGTAGACGTCGGTACATTTAAGGTAGGTATTCGAATTGGCTGTACGTAGTAGGGAATTAATTACAGTACAGCTTGAATACCTTCGGGTATAGCAGTTTGCACTGAACTTACTGTTTAGAGTAGAGATTACGGATTAACGCGATATTAGCTGGCAAATAACTTAGGGAAGTTGAGAGTTTGCTTTTGTATTTGGAGGGTTCACGAAATCCTTTGATGAAATACAACAAGAGACGGAACAACCTTTTTTAGGAAATACTTCAACGAACCTAAATATGGGTTTGGTTCTTTTGCCATTCTTATTATTTGTGTTAAACTTGAACTTATTAATACATACTAGAATTATTTTCTCAATTTTTGCATTTTGGCTAGGTCTTCGATTCTGAACGGTCTCAGGCATTTACATTCATAAAAGTGAACAGGCCTATTGCCTTTCAGCTTCATGAATAGAACAAATACCTGATAGTATTTTGAAAAAGCAATCGTTTTAAAAGATAATTCTTGAAAACCAATTGATATAACATGTTATTTATTAAATGATTCGAAACGAAGCAACGGCGGGGTGGGATAAAGCCGCGAGGGAGCTTACTAGAGTCTCATTTATTACATTAGACATTTTCTATTGCGATATACATCGTAAAAACGTCAATTTGTAATTAATCGAAGCTTTATTTTATTGTATCTTCAGCTCCGAAATTACATTTTGTTAAAAACTTCACCTATTGTGGACGGATACGTTTCAATTTATTTTCATACTAAGTATTCTAAGGTATTAAACTGGAGACCAAAAGAAGAATGGGTAGAAAGAATGGAGGTAAAATTTCAGGAATTTCCATGGACCGTACCAGCTTGCAGGTGAGGAGCTGATTTGTCTGCTTGTTAGTATGTAGTTAATGAGAATATATTAAACTGGAGACCAAAAGAAGAATGGGTAGAAAGAATGGAGGTAAAATTTCAGGAATTTCCATGGACCATACCAGCTGGCAGGTGAGGAGCGATCTGTCTGCTTGTTAGTATGTAGGTAATGAGAAGATATTGAACTGGAGACCGAAAGAAGAATGGGTAGAAAGAATGGAGGTGAATTTTTAGGAATTTCCATCGACCGTACCAGCTTGCAGGTGAGGAGCTGATCTGTCTGCTTGTTAGTTTGTACCTAGTTAATGAGAAGATATTAAACTGAAGATGAAAAGAAGAATGGGTAGAAAGAATGGAGGTAAAATTCCAGGAATTTCCATGGACCGTACCAGCTTGCAGGTGAGGAGCGGATCTGTCTGCTGTCTGTAGTTAATGAGAAGATTCATACCATGATTGGCTGGGAAACTTACAACATATAGGTGTCGCTCCTTGACCTTAACTGCCTGATATAAATAAAAGGGAAGGGGAAATGTTTGGGAAATGGTTATGAAAACGAGCGGAAAGTCTGAAAGGCCTCACGGCAGTCTCACTAACCGCACGAACGCGGTAAAGAATCATGTTATTTTACGTCGATGTTTGTTGATTTCTTCGATTAAACTGGTTATTTCCTGCTGTAAAAATATGACCATCATTTAAGTATACTTAAGTGTCATCATTTAATTACCTAATACAAAGTTTATTTTTTATTTAAAACGATCAGCGTGTTATACCCATCCCTCTCAATAATGTTAACCTCGAAGATTCACCTCAAAAGTAAAAAAAAATATGTCAGCAGATTTTATCTGAAGATGATTAAGGGCGGCTAAGTCCTCGAGGGGTGGATTAAAAGATAACGTTTGACGTAGGACAGTGAAAGTAAAAATACTGGTTTTATTGTGACATAATGGCTAGTATAACAAATAATGGAGTTTGTTTCGGACGTAATCATATTTGATAGTATAATTGAATGTGTAAACCGCTGTGAAGTGTATAGACATATCAAGGTCATCCTATTTGGTAATGGATAATCTATACATCACTATACATATAAATAAAATTGGAGTATCTATTTGTAATATTGATATAACCGTTTTTTAATACATGCATATGAATATAATACAGTGCATCCAATTTTTGTCTGTCTGTCCATCTGTGAAATGGCTGAGCCGATTATGACGGGACTTTCATTGGCAGGTAGTGATGTAATAAGAAGTAACTTAGGCTACTTTTATTGTAGAAAAATATCGTTGACTCAACACTAAGTGATAACCGATATCCACGCGGGCGGAGCCGCGGGCAACAGCTAGTCTACAATATAAAAGAGTATTGTAGTATCGACCAATTTTTTTTTTTGTGTGAACACCTGCGGGTATCTTTAACGATGTAGCGATTTCTGAACATTCATGGTGTGGAAATGATAAAGCGATTTCAGACTCAAGTACCCCTAGCACGAACAACTTTCGTAAACGCATCGTAAACGTATTGAGAGAACGGAGCATTGCGATTGGCTGGTTTCACATACACACGGGTTTAAAGCAGGCCAATCGCATTGCTTCATTCTCTAAATACGTTGAACGGTACGATTATGATATTTGTTCGTGCTAGGGGTACTGTAGCATCGTTGCTGGCAGAGCAAACATTTTCCGTTGTACCACGGTGAGGAGGTCGTTGGTTTATGGAAAGCAAAAACTGCGCTTTCAAGCACAATGTCACACATCTATAAAATAACTTTTTAAACAAGGTATTGGATTTTTATTTAAGTTTGGTGTACACACATGGTGGTAAGTTGATACCCAAGAACGTGTCACTTTTCTATACATACTGTAAGGTTGTTAACATAAATGCCAGGTGTTACACGAACACAACCTACATATCAGATTGTAGAAAGCAAATTGGCAAGATTCACTATTATGATAACAGCATTTCTAGAGGCTATACTTGAATGCGACTTTGAATTTTAAGGCCATTAAGCGGAAAGGGAAATAGGCATAAAAAATATATTATGTAAACCTGCATTGCAAGACTTTATTACGAATGAAACTTTTGAGCATTTCGTATCGTTATTTCTTCAAGAACATGAGTAACGAAGGATCATACAGTATCTCAATCTTACTTCCTCTCACTTTTTTGATCAGGAAGTGCTATTGGGGGTACTCGAGAACCCATAGGTTATCGATATGAACCGTTGATGTTATGTCGGTTATTTTCTTTGTATTCCTAACTTACGCTTCAAGAAAATGCGAAATAAAATCGAAGATTAAAGCTTCACACAAACTGAGTCAAAAATTATTTTTCTCAAACATGCTTGGAAATGTGAACATTATTTTGACAACCTTCTTCGAGATAAATCAACATTGCTGTACATGCGAGCAGCGGCCGGCAAAAGTTGTATGAAAATACATATCTGTCGTGTTTTAGCGGCCAAATAAATTACTATGTAAACTCATATCTGTCGTGTAATTTAAAAATGGAACCATCTTTTACTCGGAACCATGGCAACCAAGGAGGTAACTTGTCTAAGGCATTATTTAAATACAGAACTGGCTTGCAAATAGAATGCGGTTTACTAAGAAAAATAAAAAACAAATGAACATTTCGCCGCGTGAAAAATTACTGTTGTTCGTTGTTCTTCATTGATTTTGAAAAGTAGGTAACTAAAAAGTTCTGCCTAGATACTACTTAGTTTTAATTTCCGCGCATTGTTTGAGAAAAGCACTATACAAGCCTTGGCCACAACTGAGCGTTGCCGGACTCCGTAATGCGTGCCTCAGCTGCGCCTCGGCCCGCATACTTCACGATCGTCCGGCAACACTACACTTGGTGGCCGCGGCAGTAATGTACTATATTTATTCCTTGTAAATTATTCCTTGCATTTTTTTATGTTAGTAACTATTTGTTCATACATACAAGCTGTCAAGATAAAACTAAAGTAACATAGGGTTTTATTTTATTTTATAAATAAATAATACTGACAGTCTTACTCGTATCTAAAGTAGGTTAATAAGTCGTATCATTTTTGTGGAATTACATACAATACCTAAATTACATAACACACATTACATAAAATTATTTGTATTATTACGTGATCCAATTAAAATAAAATAAAAATTATTTTAATAAAATGTAATTAGCGGTATTTAGATCAAGGCAAGCTTAATTGAGTGTAGATAAAAATACGATAACCTAGTAAGATTTAAGCTTTGTTTTTTTGGAAAACCGATAGTGATCAATTTTATTATCACAATAGGTATTACATAAAGGACTAAATATAGAATAATAATATGCAAAGGAAGGAAAATATCAGTAACTACTATAACTATTACATATTCTTTTCATGCAAGTCCACCTGATAAGTGAGTACATTGACCAAATAGAAAAAAAAACGAAATAAGTAGGGACTTTACCACAGTTTACAGTCTTGAAATACACGAAGAGACGAACTCTAGGGTTCCTAATTTCTTCTTCATTCTAGCGTTAATAACATAAACTCACGCCTTTATCCCCGAAGGGGTAGGCAGAAGTGCTAGCACCCACATTTCGCCAGTTTATATTTAGGTCCCACTGTAATAAGTGGCGAGCCTATTGCCATTAACCGGGCACATATAAACCTGCGATAAATACACACATAACTTCGAAAAGCATCGATAAGTCATTGGTGTGTACCATGGAAAACCTGGGATCGAACCCGAGACCTCGTCTTAGCAGTTCATTGCCCATACCACTAGGCTACCGCGGTTATATATAAGCTCATATATCTAGCGTTAATCCCAGTCGCATCCGAAGCTTATTAACTTGGAGTCTGAGGTCTGCTTTACCAGTTTAACTGCGAATTTGGCTGAACTTCGATTTTTTCTGTGAAGCCACACTCCACAACCTAAAGGTGATTTAGAAGCATTGCAGTTAGACTAGTTTTGGGACTTTTTAGGGCTCGCAACTACCCGTAACGATTGCCATAGTTGTTCGTATGGCAACCGAGACCTTCGGCTTAACGTGCTCTCCGAGGCACGACCAGATCAATGCAAATACCCACATTCATGCATACAAATATTTGCATTGAGCGGGGATCGAACCCGCGCCTCCTGTGTAACGGCCGCGTGTACTATCGTTACGCCACGGAGGCCTCCTAATTTATCCCTATTAAATTAATTTACTCTCGACTACATGTTCAATTATTCGACCTTTCTTGTCTACGAACAGCACGTATCGCCTTAAACATTCTTTGGTCACTTATTAAATGAAAAGTGTATGCTGTAATTGCTTATTTTAGGTCAACAGCGGTGACTTAATCGTACTTAATCTCAAAATTTTTTAGTTACAAAAGGTTATTTGGACACGTAAAACGAATAAGTACTGAACAAATGTGCTTAAGTGGGTAGACTGGTCGGGGTCAACAACGTTAAACATATACCGATAGAATTGATGATGGTTTGAAATAAGGGTAGAACGGAAGCACCTTCCGGGGCTTAGTTTTAAAGATTTTGTCTGAAAAACATAGGTGTTATATATGTGCGAGAAAACTTTACTTTCGCGATGCAGGATTTGTAGTGTCTTAGTACTTGGCTTGATGTCGCTATATGGCGCTGGGTACGTGAGGGTATCGCCACAAGTGCACAGAAGCAAATGATCTGGTCTCTTCCCTTACCTCTGAGGATTGTATATTAAAGACTTTTGGAAATCATCGAGAACTGGAGAGGAAGTATGATTGGCCATCCGATATAACATGTCATAGAAGGAAGATAAAGAAAAGAGAAGTAGAGGCAGGTCAAGAGGCAAACAGAACAGATAAAGTTATGTTGGATTGTATCATGAGGCGAATATATTGGCTGAAAGAAGAAATACCATGGTGATTATGGCAATTATGAAAACGGGGGGGGGGGGGGGGGCAGTTGTTCAATACTGCTTCATCGTCGAGCACATCGCTGCGACATCCTTGATAGAGATTGTGATTGGTCGGATTGGGTGACGTCACTGGATATCGACCAATGAGCGTTGTACTCGACACTGAATGCTTAGAGAATTGCATAGCAGAACACACGACCTCGGACTCCAAAGCACAAGCCATAGGAAGATTCAATCGGAATGAGAGAAGAGGAGAGAGAAAGACAGAGAGAGTCGTGAGTGACAGCAGAATGATGTTTGTATTGTACATCTAAATTTGATGTTACTCGCACTATGACATACAATTTTTGTCCCAACCAAGATTAAAATTAATAGCACGTAGATACAATATCTAGTATTTGTTCATTCCGCATGTGACATTAAACACGTCTTGGTCTTGACGGAAATATGTTATCTGTGCAAACATTGCAGTAAGACTGTTTGCTGTTACTCTGCCTGCATGCTACTATCTCTATTTAATGAGCACTAAACTTGTATCAAACATAACCTTGTACAAGTTCCTGGTTTTTTGTCAGACTTGATCTTTTGTGTACCTATTAATGCCGTTAGGTGTTTTTATGTATTTATCTACTTACTGGATTTTTTTATAAACAGTTACATAACTTGATGTTTCACATCGTTTATAAAAAAGGTCTCAGAACCATATTCCAGCGCCCCGAGCACGAATAATATTCGAATTTTTAACGTAAACGCATACAGAGAACGGAGCAATGCGATTGGCCGCCTGCCTACTGTGAACCAATCGCAATGCTCCATTCTTTCGATACGTTTACGTTAAGAATTCAAATGTTATTCGTGCTCGGGGCACAGAACAGCCAGAGCGCTGTATCGATAAAAAATGGTTTAGTATAAAATCACTATATTATTTTGCTAAGCATATAGGTAGGTAGTTAAAACTACGTAAGTACGAGATTAATTCAATATGAGGAAAACTATAAAAGGTCAATATTAAATTAACCACCAATAACAATGTACAAAATTAGCCTTTTACGCAAGTGTGATTCGAGCAAAGAATATGTTTGACCACAAACATTACCTATTAGGAACTTCGACGTCGGCAAGTAGTTGTAGGTCACGACAGTCGCTTCACAGAAAAACTCGAAGGTCGGCTGTTTCGTCGTTAGACTGAAAGTCGATCCCGACTAAGTCGGGAAAGGACTCTGACGATGATCATTCATAAATGACATGACTCATGAGGCGCTATCATGATACCAGGAGGTAGGACACGACGGTATTTTCGTCCAATTGAGCAGTCCGACTGGGGAAGTACCTCCGATTTACAAAATACCGCGGTCAAAATAACCTCGTGTTGTGGTTGTGTCCACGGCGGTGAGTAGGGTAGCCAGAGCTCACTGAAAAGTTTTTGTGCTCTTAGTGGAAAGACCTAAGGCTTGTTATGTTTTACAGTGACGGCAGAGAAACTCTCTGTTCTAACAGGGTCGGCAGCGCGAGGGTGACGCCCCTGGTATTGCACAAGTCCATAGGCCATGGTAATCACATTCCATCAGGTGGGCCGTGTGCTCCTCTGCCACCTAAAAGGTAAAAATAATAATGAAACATATATTTAGAAACTTCGTTAAACACGAACGAAAGACGCACTCCATGGTAGGTCAACTCAAAGCAAACCTCTCCTTTTAGGGTAGTAATAATGCCTATATCAATGGTGACACGGTGACTAAACGGGGTCGATTCCCAGATTGGCCGTAACGTAATTAAGTTTTCCTGTTAGGGAATTCTGAGTAGCAGGACGGAGAAAGGAAAAAGTACTTGACTGACATCAATAGACTCGACCCTATTACGTGGGACTGGAAACATAACGAGGTGAGGGTGTTAAAACATCTGCTCCCATTGGGAGTATAAATTTCAGATACATAATTCAATGGTTTGATTAAAAAATCTAGTGAGTATTTTACCGTATATTTTATGCTAATTCCCGTTTTTTGCATGCATTTTTTTACTATTTAGAGATTTTTTTATTTAGTCCATCAGTTGACTTTTGGATGACCTTTGGATGAGTGAGTGGTGGTAAAATGCATAATTACAACTAAGGTGTAGGCCCACGGCCTAGAAAAACAATTTGCACGGAATCAAAATTTATTAATTTCGTGTGAATTTATGATAAACCTATGTTAAAAACTATAACAAATACGACTATAATGTTTTCAAACTGGTTTGATAATGCCAGCAATAATCAAAAGCAGTAGTTATAAATAGTTGCCGTTTTATCTTTTGCGGTGTTGATTGCGTAAACATTGGCCCTGACAGTCTGCCGATGATCACATAGCCTCAATGCTAACCGGTGTCGAGTGATACGGCATAGCTTATGCGGTTGTGCACGCGTGAATCAGAATGCAGCCTTAGGTGATGTCATTCATGACGTCACCCACGCCTCGATACTCCACCCTCATGGCCACACGTCCTGGGGGTTTATACTTTTCAGAGTCCTCAATTAACATGAACGAGTATAATATTTAATGCAATTATATTTTAGTGAAAAGTTTTAATAGTATGTTTGTTCTTAGGTATCACGAACAATAGGTCGTCTTTGACAATTGTATAACCGCTTCAACAAATGGATGAGACACGATCGATGGCGAAAAATTCGGGTGAGTCACCTTCAGATTACCCGGCCATGTTGGCTCATGGTATAATTATTATGTGTCTAGACTCCCGGCGACAGCCAGGCGACGACGACTATGGAAATATAAAGACACGGGACCTTCTGGTCCCATCGACGAGTCAAGATAATTTGAAATGAGGTTACCTCGACCTCAGGGCCGGTTTGTCGCATCGGATAATCAGAATATTACAAAGCAACATACCCGAGAGTATCACGAGTGCAGTAGCAAGTTGTGAGAGTGCACAGGACGGAAAACACGAAGAGGCGAAGTTCCCAGAACAATTCCTTATCTCCATATCACTTCACCGGGGGCACCTATTAGTCCTCGAACATTGAGTTCCTCGCACATCGCTAAAAGCGACTCCGGAATTCCTTTCAGGCATCAAATTTGTCACCTAATTTATCAGGCACTTGACTCATAATTGTTTGTGAATTTTCGCGCGGTACCAAGGGGGCACACATTATATTATGAAATAGTAACGGGGACACGTGCTCTCGCGGCAGAGAGGGACGGATTCACTGAACGTCCTTGGCGAGGGGGCGCGCGGGGCGCCTGCGGCATCAGACGTTTCAATCATCCCCGGGGGGATAAGGACGGCGCTTGGAGCGAGCTGCGTGCGCGAGCGAGAGCCACGATACCGTGCTATTGACCGGCCCGCAGACCACGCCCACCCGGGCGAGACACGACCGCGCTGATGCTCCAAGTGAAAATCGAATGTGGGCCCGGGCAGACGCGGCGGGCGTCTGCCTCGACTGCACCATCAAGGTTAACCCTACGTACTTACTACTCATGCACTTCCTGGAACCGCCACCACTCCGCCGCCGGTCAGCATGGCAACCGTCACATCACTTACTGAATGCCTTTTGACACTGAATCGCACGAGTCCTATGCAAAATCTATAAAGCTGGCTAGGTTGTACGGTTCGATATAAAGACTTGGCACGGAAACTATATAGGTTGCCAGAAAAGGACGTAACCGAATGCGAGAGGAGTTGAAAGAATAATCGACGCAGAGTTACGACACTCGACATAGGACCTTTCATATTTAATTAAATCCTACAGAAGGGGTTTTTGATGATTGGATGAAAAGCGGGCAGCACGACTTACCGAGTAGCTAAAGCGTATGTTTTTTCGTAACTAAGTGTTACGTAACGCGCGGTGCTACAATAGAGTTTTCAAGTAGTTTTTCACACAGGAGTTGTTTGATAAAACGTGAGTAATCTAAAATATAAAGTAACTTGTTGTTATAACGCGGTACTAAAGGTTATATAATATGAGTGCACGAGTCTTCTTTACGGCCTAATCGTGTTCGTGGGATACGTAGCGAATTTCTGTAATAAACTTTGTATGGGTAACGTCCAGGGACGTTTGTGGGACTAATATTTGGTTTATAGGCCTGGCCGTTGTCTTTAGACTAAGACGTTAACCTTGGATTGTGAATTCAACTTAGGAGCACCTATCCTATAGCATATACGCTGACGTTTATACGTATATTGTAAGAAATCTAGGATGGATTGAGTACTATTACAGTTTGCTAGACTCGAAGCTCGCGATAGGCCTGCGGTTGACCACAATGATCAACTTGCCACTGCTGTATATGATCTACATTAGTTGAAGTTTGGGTGAAATGTGTATTCCTTAATATTAATTTTATCACATTTCATAGTTCCTTCCCACACGTGACCTCTCTTTGGCAAAGGAGTTGGGTGTTCGGAACTAAAACGACTTAAGTGCTGTAGAAATATAAATGATTCACTTACTAATTTGTCGTTTAGTAGTCATAGTAACGATGAAAGTCGAATGTCAGGCAGAGTTTAGGTTATTTAAGTATTCTTTTTGAGTGTTTAGACTAAATGATAATTTCATTATAACTTATAGTTATAAGCCAGTATTAATAGGCCGTTATTGTTGTATTTAAAGGTCGCTAAAATAAGTATGTAAATAATTAACAGATATTGAATAAGTTGCCTACATACAACAATAAATAAGTATTATTAATACGTAATGGCACTATATTCTTGGATGAAATAATTAAAAGCAACGTTTATAATATGGACGCTTACTGCTTTACTAAACTAGAACTGCAAGCGGTGGCCAGTAGTTTCTTTCTATTTTTTTAATATATTACCTACAAAAAATAATTTGTGAATAGTGAGTGTGAATCCCAGGTTGAGCAAAGGGTTAAAGTTCAATTTTGTTGTCCCCGACGCTGTTTCTGCTGCATATCAATGACATGCTGTATGATGGATCTATTCATTGCTATGCGGACTATAGTACCGGGGATACGTGTAACACGGGTGGTGCAAATATCCCTCAATTCCAGGTGGAGAAGAGACGCGAACAATTTGTATCTGAAATCGAGACTACTCACTCTCTTGGGAGTATCCGATTGGGGTCGACCTAACCTAGTCCAATTTAACCCCACTAAGACACAAGTATGTGTATTGCCGCAATTGCTAGGCACACCACTCTCCATCTCTTCGAGTATTGGGATCCTAGGTGTCGACATCTCAAGCGACGTTCAGTTCCGTGGCCATTTGGAAGACAAGGTCAAGCTGGCCTCAAAGAAACTTAGAGTGCTCAACAGGGCGAAGCAGTACTTCACTGCGGGGCAACGACTTCTGTTTTATAAGGCACAAATTCGGCCCCACATGGAGTACTGCTGTCACCTTTTTGCCGGAGCGCCTGCATACCAGCTTGACCCCTTCGACTCATTGCAAAGACGGGCGTTGAGGCTCGTCGACAATCCCATACTCACAGGCGATGTGGAACCTCTCAGCCTCAGAAGAGACTGCCTCGCTGTGTGTGTTCTACCGCCTATACAATGGTCTGTGTTCCGATGAATTGTTTGACATGATGCCCACCGCTGCATTCTATCATCGCACCACTCGCCATAGGCAGAGAATTCATCCTCACACATTGCGACTGGAAATGGTGCGCAGCGTAGGAACTTTATCCCACGCACGCTCAGGTTGTGGAATGAACTTCCTGCCGTGGTTTTCCCAAGCCACTACAATATGGGGTTCTTCAAGAAGGGTATTAGAAGGCATCTTCAGGGTCGGTAGCACGATTGTGATGCCCCTGGTGTTGCAAACGTCCATAGACCACGGTAACTGCTTCCCATCAGATGGGCCGTATGCTTGTCTGCCACCTAAGTGGTATTAAAAAAAAGCAAGTCTAGATCCCTTAAGAAATACCTGTAGAAAGCATAAAGATGAGTATTATTCACAAGTTGTTTTATGTATCTACACTCTGCAGGCTTACTGGAGTAGATTAATTTTATGATTTATTTCCATCTCAAATTAACTGACGTAGAGTGCGAGATGAACTTAGTAACTGGAAAGACTGGACTATGATTGCATAGAAAAATACGTACTAAGAAGCTAAATAAGGAAAGGTCTTTGTCCTACAATGGGGTTAGAAGCACTTCATACACAATTCACGTACTAAATCCAATATTATAACGGTTTCCAATTCCATATGTCAATGGACGGTTATGATACAAATGAATTCTGAATGAAGAAATTACTTTGTCAATTAATGTGAGAAAGACGATTTAAACTCGTTTGTAATGCATGATATCAAAGAACGGCGGTTATAATAATGAGTCGTTTACTATAACCAGATGGTTTAGTTCCCAAGTAATTGCATTTAAAATTGTTTTATGGAGAAATTTATTGCAAAACCTCACAGCTGTGAGGGTTTTGTAGATTTGACAAAAATGGTTTGGATTTGAGCTAGCTAAAACCACGACGAGCTGTGACGTCCAAAAAGTGAGGTTGCATGTCGAATTGTACTAAGTCTCAGTCCAGGTAAAATCCAATGTTTACACAAAATACCTTCAATTGATATAAATACTGTCTAGTTAATTTTCGAAAGCATGAAGGTATTTAGCACTAATATTATTATGTTTATTGGAGATGGTGGACACTGTTTACTTTGATGAAAAAATAACATAACTTCAAGTTCGTTCAACTGACATTCATTGGATTGGCACTTGGCAGACACTGACATTGACAGTTATTCATGACATATTGTCAACCGTAGATGTCAACGATGTGCAGATGTAGACGGCTCGTTCCAGTCTCATATATTTAATTATTCATATATGCAGCATGTCGGGATCTGTGCACTGCACGGGTGCACTGTCGGATGCGTGGGTTGGACAGCTTTTTGTCACATAGTTTAAACAACATTATAAGTGGATGGTGTTTACCTGGACTGACAGCGTCATATTAAAATAGGATGATGTTACTAGCTTTGTATGTTTGTTTTGTTTCTGTTTTTTTTTTTTTAATTTACTGCTTACTTTCTTTGTTGATATTTGTAATCTTCATCGTGTTGTTGTTTTCCACATGTCACCGGCAGATGGAGATAAATAGTAACGCTTTAGCCAAATATTTATTTATTTATATTGTATATTTCATTTATATATAACATTACATATTTGAATTCGTCTAGTATTTTTTTAATAATATACGTACTTATAGACGCATGTCATTCTCAGATAGTGGTAGTGACAGTGATGATTTCTGTTCTCTAATTAGTAGTGATGCAAGTTTCCACAGTATCCCATCAACACCTACACTTGCAGAAATCCTGGAATCTCAATTCACTGACGTTCCCTTAAATTTCAACGTGGTGCATATAAATGCACAAAGCATCTCGGCTCATTTCCCGGATATGCTGGCAGCGTTTGACTGTACAAATCTACACGCAATTCTTATCTCGGAGTCGTGGTTGCATCCACACCACGCCACTGCCTCATTTTCCTTACCTGGTTTCAACCTGATCAGAAATGACCGTGCAGTTGGTGAGGGTGGCGGTGTTGCTATCTATCTTCGTACTCAGATCCCTTACACCGTCATTAGTACATCTCCTCAACCACCCGACTCTGGGGAACATCTGTTTCTGGAAATTCAACTCCTTCATTCAAAAATTCTTCTAGGTGTTTTCTATTGTCCCTCTTCGCAAATTAACTATTTCTCTTCCTTCGAGCTTATATTGGAAAACCTAGTTCCCTCGTACAGTCAAGTCATAATCATGGGTGACTTTAACACCTGTCTCTTAAAGAACGACTCTCGTTCCTCCACCTTGAACTCCGTCATCCAATCTAACAATTTAACTATTCTTCCCTCTGATGCTACTCACCATTATCCACACTGTAACTCCACATTACTTGACCTAATAATTGTTTCTTCTCTTGACCGTGTTGCGAAACATGGGCAATGCACTGCAACCCAGTTCTCGTATCATGACTTGCTATATTTGTCTTATAAACTTCGTCCACCTAAACCTAAACCAAAAATCCTCTTGTTACGTAGTTTTCGTAAGATGGACCTTTGTGCTCTGCGCAGGGATGCCGCAGCCATTGATTGGGGAACACTCCTTGACTCCAATTGCGTGAACCGGAAGGTAGAACTCCTCACATCGCACTTGACCAAATTGTACGACTTGCATGCACCTCTGCACAAAATCAAGGTTAAACACCTACCATCGCCTTGGCTGACAGACGACATAAAAACATTACTTTCCAAAAAGGCTGCAGCCAAGTCCAGATACCGAAGTCGCCCCACAGAAGTGAATCGGTGCAAGTATGTAGCCATTCGTAATCACTGTACTAAGGTGTGTAGGAATGCTCAACGCCAGCATATCCACAGCTCCGTTGAAAACGGGGACCCAGCTCATGTCTGGAAGTTCTTGAGGTCATTGGGAGTCGGTAAGTCTCGGAAAAATGGTATTTCTAATAACATAGATATTAATTCTCTCAATCAACACTTTTCTGCTCCGTCCACTTTCGACACTGCTACCAAAGCTAAAACAATGAATTATCTTTCATCCCTTGCTACTCCCGACTGCTCTCCATTTTTCTTCACTCAATTTACTAGTTGTGATGTTAGAAGAGGCATAATGTCGATCACGTCCAACGCTGTGGGAGCTGACTCTGTCGGCCGTAATATGATCCTACCCATTATTGACGAAATCCTCCCTATAATCTGTCACATCTTCAACTTCTCGATCGCAAGCAGTACCTTTCCAAGTACATGGAAGGATGCCCAAATAATACCTATCCCTAAGAACAGTAACCCTTCCTCCTTTTCTGAATATCGACCTATATCTATCCTATCCTTTCTCTCTAAAGTGCTCGAACGACTGGTTCACTCTCAGCTAACTGATTTTCTGTCTAAAAATTCTCTCCTAAATCCTTTCCAGTCAGGTTTTCGTCCTGGCCACAGCACTACGACAACCCTGGTTCATATTACGGAAGACATCAGAGCAGGTATGGAAAATGGCGAGTTAACAGTTTTAGCCCTCTTGGACTTCACTAACGCCTTTAATAACGTTGATTTTGACGTTTTACTCGGCATATTGCGCTCTCTAGGCATATCTCCAGCAGTAATTGACTGGTTTCTGAGTTACCTATTTGGTCGCCGGCAGCGTATCTGCATCGAAGACACTGTCTCCGCATGGTGCTCAACGTCTGCTGGTGTACCACAGGGTGGCGTGTTATCTCCTCTACTCTTCGCAGTTTTCATAAACTCAATCACTAATCATCTTACTTCTTCCTACCACCTTTACGCAGATGATCTGCAAATTTACACTAGGGCCACCCAAGATAAACTGAGGGATGCCGTCAACACTATCAACGAAGACATGATTAAAATATGCGATTGGAGTAAATCATTTGGTCTGAGGGTGAACCCAAGTAAGACTCAAGCTATAGTCATTGGCAGCCCTTACGCTATCTCAAGAATAGATTGGTCGCTTCTCCCTCTAATCTCCTGTGATGGTACCAATGTGCAGTATAGTGACAAAGTCAAAAATCTAGGCATTTATATTGACAGTAGTCTTTCTTGGTGCCCTCAACTTCAGGAGGTCAGCCGCAGAATGTTTGCCACAGCGGGGTCCCTGCGTAGGCTCCGTAGCTTATTACCCATTACTACGAAAACTGCGCTAGCTCAATCTCTTTTTCTTCCCATTCTTGATTATGCTGATGCCAGCTATCCAGATCTCACCGAAGACCAACTAAATAAACTTGAGAGACTCCAGAATCTCAGTATCCGGTTCATATTTGGACTTCGTAAATATGACCACATCTCCGAATATCGTGAAAAACTCAAGTGGTTACCTATACGCCTTCGCCGAAATGTTCATATTCTTTCACTTCTCTATAACATCCTTTTTCATCCTCTTACTCCTGTCTACTTAAAAGAACGCTTCACTTTCCTTTGTGATTCTCATTCAAGGACCCTGAGATCGTCAGTGAATCTGAAACTGAAAATGCCTAGGCACTCCACAATGTTCATGGACAAATCTTTTACTGTTCAAGCTGTCCGATTGTGGAATGCCTTACCTGTCACTATAAGACGTGCGCAATCAATGCCTGTATTCAAAAGATTGGTTACGGCCCACTATCTGCAAGAGAAATGATGTCCTTTCATATATTAACATACTTTTCCCTTTCTCTCTCTGTCTTGCCTAACTATGTCTTTATTATGTCCAATAGCATGTAATATTTATGTACTACTCTACTAATTATTATATGTATAGGAAGTTTATAAATGTGTACCTAAGTCTATGTAAATATTTACTACTCTATATATTTCCGATGTCTTGTATACTATTATTATTATGTATGTTTTATTATGTAATGTACCTTTATCTGCGTACCTTCAATACCTATTTATATATAATCACTTCCACTCATTATTTTAATAAAAGTACACCAAACTGCCCCAAATCTCTACGCCTATTTCTTTCTCCATCCTATGGTTGCCTGTAAGAGATTGCCTCAGTGCGATAAGGCCGCCAATTGTGTATCACGTGTATTGTACCTACCTCTAAGTTGTAATTTATGTTTTTTTTGGTGAACAATAAAGAGTCATATTATTATTATTACTATTAAAAAGGTATTGGTATATTCAGATTTGTTTTCATTAAATATTCAGTAACCATGATGCAATGCCAACACTTGCAAGCGAGAAGATTTGAACTTATAGCGCCTATTTTGCTATCAATGAGCACATTACATAGGACAACTAACCTATACCCGGGATTATAGATAAGTAGCATATGTGCTATTCCAGATCATTTATTATCTATGTGCTGTATCTCAGTTTCGATAAAAAAATTCTGGATGTCAATGATGATGATGCCGACATTAGTACATTTAAATGGTGTGAAACCACACTCTACCTAAATCTCATTTCTAAAATTCCAAACTGACTTTATCGATTACGTACCTGTGGAACAAAAATCTAGAAATACGTACGACATCGCGTTGAATTCCAATAGTAATTCGCACAATAACTCAAATTTCTACACCCTTCGACCTATATTCTGCCCTCGGGTTTTTCGGAGCCGGTTCTAATATCGCAAAAGAACATGCAATATAGGGTGGGGCTGTGGAGCACAGCACACGAGGTACACCTTGACCCAACTACTGTATGTTTTCGTTCAAATCGCGTGTAGGTACGAGCAGGTATCGTAAGTTTTTATGGTAGTGCATTTAATATTAGTGAATAATCGTTATTAAGTAATTTACCCATTCATAATATTGTACAAAATTTACTGAAAATAATTTAACTGAATAAATTATGGAGTACTTACGCAAAGATGTTTTTGAAGTGAAAACTTCTTTAGCGGCGTTGGATGGGTAACAATTGTTAAGCCCGCGCGTCAGGATCGCTTGACCTTTGAACCGTAACCGACGACTGACGTCATACAATATTAGCTATAGACTGCCTAGTTTGCAAGTTTCGACAAATAGAGTTGTAGTTTAGCGGTAAACGCTTCGACTGTAAGCCATTATGGTTTTAGATAGTACCGGGTTCAAACCTGGCCTTCTGACGCTTTTTGTGATTATTTTTTATTTTTGTAATTTATTACTTTTTGTGATTTTTTTTTTGTAATTTATAACTTTTTGTGATTTTTTTTTGTTTTTGTAATTATTTAATTTCTTCTGACAGAAAATTAGCAGAAAATTTGTGATAGGTTCTATGATTGGCGCTATATTATAGATATGGTATGGTATGGTATGTTCTATTTATCTTTTTCTACGTATATAATGAAGAAAATGTTTTCACTTCTGCCGGCACTCCCAGAGTGCAACCCGTCTTTTTTTTATATCCTTTAGATGGCAGACCAACAAACGGTTCACCTGATGGAAAATGGTTACTGTGGCCAATGGACTTAAGCAATTCAGGGTCACCACACTCGTGCTGCCGATTCTGTAAGAACATTCTATAATGTGCTTCTTGAAGAACTCCATATCGTAGTTGCTTGAGAAAAGTACTTAGCAGGGAGATCATTCCACAGCTTGAACATTTATTTAACACACATTTCGTAAACTAAGTTTTCGGTCCTACATATGAAGATGAAATTGGCAGCCAAAATTGTAGCAGGCAAACACAATACATATTCGCATTCGCCTTTAGAAGGTGTTAGACAATTTACAGACGTTTCATTATCAACATTTTCATATTACTACTACTATATAATTTGCAGATCAGGTTAGTGCGAATATGTGTTTAGCTGCTACCTTTTTGGCAGCCAATTTCAGTTTCATGTCCTACATAAAGCTGCTTTTATTTCAAGCATTCAAATATTACGTCAAACGCGGATTTTCAATTACCATTGAATTTATTTCGATCAAAAAAAAAAAGAATATAATTTGAAGCGGTAATTCATTAAAAAGCTTTTACAATACTACATTATACAGAGAAGAACCATTAATTACACTGTCGTACCTAAAAGGAAAGGCGAGAAAGGTTGATTGCGTACAATATGGATAGGAACACAAAATAGGAATTAAAAAAAGTAGAATACAATACAAGAGAGAAGCGACATTGTTCTTTATATAGAAAAGTCGAACAACGTAGCAACTATTTTTATTCGTGTAAGTGAAGTTTTCTTTCTTTAAAAGAGAAATTGAACCTTTTTCGAAGACGAAAAAAGAATGACTAAATTCCAGGAGGGGAATTGACACTTACATAGGTCACAAATGTACAATTTTTATACCGGGGGACGAATTTAAGGAAACCAGTGGATAAATTAACATTCACGATTTAAAAAAAAACTAATTTGGGATTCAGTTGAAGATATCGACAAAACAAAAACTTCATAAAATGTTTCTGGTCATGGAGTCGTTTCAGTATTTTCTTTAGTAAAATGGGTGAAACTGTGATATTTTTTTCATAGCCTGCTATTCATTTTGTCAGGAATAGACAAATCATTGTCAGCAACCTACATTATATCTTCACAGGATGTCACAGATCATCCTCAAGGATGCGAAAGCTGATAGCAATCTAAGGAACTTACTTATTAAATATGCAAGACCTTACTTTTTTAGGCATTGCATTTTTCGATAAACAAATCCAGTCAACCCCAATGATTCAAAATCTCAAACGATTCAGAACCAGAACTGTCCAAACAATACAATAACCTTTACAATTTACTATTTCTCGTAAACATAACATAGAGCAGCCATAGTAAAATACTATATGCGACTATTTGTATTCTATTTGTACAAGCAAGCTGGTTTATGTTTGCCGACTTGGCAGCCCCAGTTCATCAGATAGTTTTATTATTAAACTAGCCAAAGCCCGCGGCTCTGCCTATCGAAGATATGATCAAAAATCGTCATTTTTTTATCATATCTTCGGTTAAACTAAACATATTGTGATCAAATAAAATAAGATTATTTATCTGATCAAAACCTTTCTTATTCAAAATATCGTCAGTATTTTTTGCGTCCATCGCGAACGGACAATTTTTTTTTTTGCAAGGAACCTAAGTATTTTTTGTTAATATCTCCAATGTACAAACAGAACTAATTTACAATTTTGTAATAGTATATTAGATATATTGTTTATTAGCAATGGCCCGCCCTTTTGTACGTTTTATGCGGGCCATTTAGCCGGTAATGGTCGTTAAAGCAGGCCACGGCATGTGGAAATATTTGGCTCATGTTGTTATGGTGGTATATTTCAGATGTCTATGGGTATAAGAAGGCAATGAGGAAATATTTGTAGTGCGACTTGTGGACATGTTATTTGATTGTATTGAATAAATAATATAGGGTGGTTAGACGTAACTGAGGGTAACATTTTTACTGTAGCTACCTATTAAGTTTGGGTCCCAGAAGGATTGGAACCGAGACCATCCTTTGCATCATTTTTTCTCCATATCCAATAAGTATTGCGTATTTCATTTACTCAGGTCAGGCCAGGTGCGCATACTGTTCAATAAAACGATTGTTGGGTTAAGTTACCTAGGCGAATGTTACCATTGGGATGGGTGACCGCTTAGTGGTGTTACATCTGAGTGCTTCTGCGCTTCGTGGGCACGTAAAAAGTCGGTCCCGGCTGTCAATAATCGTTAGGTTAAGACGGAGGAGGCCTATGGGCGATCTGGACAACTCTTCACGAGAAAAGGAAAATTTACTCGATTTTCATTTTTCGATTTGTCAGAGCTTTCATGTAATCATCATTACGTCAGGTTAACAAATGCATTTTCATTTGACCGTGGTTCTTTTCTGGCAGAACTGCAATTAATTTCAATACATACAATTGGGTGATGAATATATTCTTATTCTACCTATTATGAATATTATTATTTGCAATTATACTACATATTTATTCTTATAAAGTAAACAAATAATTTAATGATAAAAATGCATGGTTAATCTAATCTTTTTGCTTATTCGCACAATATAAAATTGTTTTAAATAAAACCACATTTAAAAAAAAAAAACGCTTATTTTGTTCACTGAGTTTCTTGCTGGTACCTTCTCAGTAGAAAAAACTTACCGAACTAGCGAAAGAATCATTTTCAAATGACTTATTTACTTTATTTAATATTATTTAATTATTTCTTGACATAATTGTAAAATTTTGACGTTCATAGGTGTTCTTTATGTGCCTAAACGGCATAAACAGAGTAGGTCATTATATATAAGGAAAAAATTATGCCCTATTTGATATAGTTTTAATCTGATTACACGATCAAGCTAGAAAGCTAAATCATTTTTCTTGGTACCTAGGCAGGTTAAATGACCTTGTAGATAAATAAAAGATTGAGAAGGTACAATAAGTACATGTATACCTAGGTATAGTAGGTTTAGTCTTAAAAGGTTCCAGTTTCAAAATAAGATACCAAAATAATGTTTGCAAAACAGATACCCCCCAAAACTAACAAACATGTATCCAACAATAACATATATAACATTAGTTGCAAAAAAGTCCAAAAATCTCATAAAACCCTTATCTCACAACTACTTGCAAAACCTCTACGTCTCGAAAGGTTACCTTTCGTATATTGTCCATTCTGTAGAATTCCTCAACATTGTTTATGGTTAAGCAATCTCCACATTACATTAATTTTTCCGCTTAAAGCACGGAATTTAGTTTGAGAGACATCTTTCGATATAACTTAACCATCTCTTAATCTCTTATCTCTTAATTTCAAGACATTATAATTGTTTAAATACTATAAGTATACTTGCCTAAGAAACCTTATCGGGGCACCGTCAACTATGTAGATTACAATTTGAGAACATATTTACCTGAAAAAGAAAAAAGTTTATCGTTAATAAATCTCAAATGAATTACAATCAAGTTAACAAAAATTATGAATACGATTTCATAATGTATGAGGGAGGGGCATGTCGGACCACCTTCAGTATTTTCATTACATTCCAAATCCCAGTTTATATATATTTTTTAATTACATCGCAACTGTTTGAGATCTCAGAACTGAAGTCTTGAGAAACAAGAAACCAACAAATATCAGTGTAATTAGAAATATAATCCAACTCGCTCGACAGCCTCCGTGGCGTGGCGGTAGTGAACGCGGCCGCTACGCAGGAGGCGCGGGTTCGATCCCCGCTCAGTGCAAATATTTGTATGCATGAATATGAATATTTGCATTGGTCTGGGTGTTTCTATGTATAATATGTATGCATTTACAAAAAAAAAAAGTATTTAAGTATGTTTATCCGCATTCTAGATTCCATAACACAAGCTAGTTAAGCTATGCTTACCATGGGTCTAGATAGCGTTGTGTGAAATGTTAAGGAATATTTATTATTTTATTATTATTATCGCTCGGGGTCAAATCCAACGGCTCGATCGGGGCTCGAGAGCGTCTGCTCCTAGAGCTAAGACCCACGCTTGGTATGGAAAGCCTCCTTCCTTTCGTATCCTATTAACCCAAATGGCTTCGGGAACGTCGTCTCATCCACACTGGGCGTCGAAGGCGACCCAGGTGGTTGAGTTATCTTTGGCATCTGATCACACAAGTCGGCGCGCCGTTTAACTCCCGGGGGAAGGGGGGGAGGGTTAATAACCGAAAGGATAAAATAAATTCTGCTGTCCGGGGTAAAACCTCAAAATCCGGGTTTTTCGGGCTTGTGCGGGTTCAGTGTATTTAATATGAATATTTTTCTAAACGCAACTATTAACAAAGATGCAAGAATCTTTAAAGGGAAACTAATTCTCATAACCGTTAAATCTTACAACCAGAAAACTCCATTGGAGCTAACAAAATAAAACAAATTACTATCGCAAACTGGCCACGGTAGGATGGACGCCAAACGATGTCGAACAAGCCTCTATGTTAGCACAGTGAGTTCGCATGGCACACAATTCAATGAGTCCCAACGCGAAACGCTGGATCATTCAAAGGGGAACTCGTAATAACTCATACAATAAGAAGATTGATCTTGTGTACCGAGTACAGATCGTATCTTGAGGTATTAAAACGGTATTGTATATTCGCATTTGCATAATTCAATATAGTTAATAAGTTTAATAACGCTACATGTACCGTAGTTGTTTCAGGAAATAACAATAAAAATAGTTTTTTTTTGGTTAACGTCTCTTTATAATATAATTTTATGAATGACAAAAATTATTGTCATGATCATATAAACAATTCAATTGGTAGGTAGTAATTTTTTACATTATACTTCATCACTAAATCAAGCAATATTTTTTAATGATGTGAACACACAAAAATGTATGTGTAGTAATCTACACAAAAGACAACAGCAGACTAAGACAGGACTTCTCTTTCGAGTACAATGAGAATAATAAAAAGTTGTAAATCTATAAATGCATTGATTGAAAGTGAA
This sequence comes from Eilema caniola, assembly GCA_949126895.1. Lineage (NCBI taxonomy): Eukaryota > Metazoa > Arthropoda > Insecta > Lepidoptera > Erebidae > Eilema > Eilema caniola. The sequence goes on along the minus strand of OX421488.1, from coordinate 5,836,522 downwards.
TAAAATAAGTAATAAATAAATAATTCACAACATTTTACACAACACTATCTAGACCCATGGTAAGCATAGCTTAACTAGCTTGTATTATGGAATCTAGAATGCGGATAAAAACTAAAGATACTTTTTTGTAATTATGTATGTATAATTATCATACATAGAAACACCCAGACGAATGCAATACATATTCATGCATACAAATATTTGCACGGAGAGGGGATCGAACCCGAGCTTTTTGTGTAGCTACATTCACTACCACAGTGGCTGTACCTATTCAGTATATTTAGACTTAACTTCCTCGAGTAAATATGTACAGAACAATGTGCGTACTAGCATTTATTACGCATAGGTCATTTAACTGCATGCGTATTTGAGGTCTAATAACGTACAACAATACAATCACTGTAAACGGAAGTTCCAGTGACCTACATTATTTCCTCATCCGTGACTGGTGTTTTTATTTATTTATTTGCCTGAACCTAGGCAAAAGCCAGCATTCATAGTTCTGTCTGTCTGTCTCTCTTTTTTAAGCTTGTTAAGCTTGTTCTACTCGTCTTTTTTATTTGACTGCCTTTTAATGGAATGACTGAATGATTCCGAGATACAGCGCCATGCATCGGCTTGCAAGTGAGAATTAGTTTGGGCTCCAAAGATCGTACTAAAGGTACACGATTGTATCATAACTCTTAAGTCAATCATTTATGCACAAGTTTATTGTCGATAAACAATACTTGGCACTGTTTAGTCTACATGTTATGTCACTCAACCTTGTATAAGTGTTAATAATTTTACCAGTCATTCTATTTTATTTTTAACAAAGTTTATAGGTACTGTAAGATGCATTGTTATCGCGTAAGAATACTTGGTAAATTATGTAATAAAATAAAATAAATAAATACAAAAGAATTTAATTGAAACCGACTTCGAATTTAGTTAACATTTTACTCGACTGTAATACCAGAGATTTAATTCGTTACTGAATATTGTAAATGCCAGATTTACAAAGTTCAGTAATGAATTAACATTTTGGACACGGCATTAAGCCTACACTTACGGTTAGGTTTAAGGTTAGACAGAGGATCTAGGAAATGATCGTGCAAAAAAATGCCCGCTGAGGTCGGGGCCGCGTTTCGAACTGGTGGTCCATTTGCTAAACTAGACTAGATTTTTTTTTAAATTTTTAGATATACAGAATGATTGATTTTTGACTTTGACACGTTCTAGCAGTGTAGTGCACTTAGAGAGTATTCAGTTAAATAGCACCTGTGCGAAAAGCCTAGTCCACGAAGGGCACCTTAAAATTTTTTTTGGCTGGTGCTACCCTCGTCTATGTCATTGAATTACGTGATTGTATGAAGCTGATTTGAAACCAGGATCTAAAACTGTTACGTCACACTAGTACAATTCCAAACTTCATGTAAACCACATTATTTCAATATCGTTTTAGTCCCTCTCAAAAGTAGAATACCATTTTCATAATTTGCATTTTGTCTACCCTCGCAAGTATAATCTCACAGTCTGCGATTCGAGAACGGCACCTTTGGTGGTTATTATATTATGTTAGTAAACTAAACCCAGAACTACTTTTAGCTCATCTGTAATGAAACCTGAATTACATTCAAAGAAGCCGTCAGCCGATAATGTGACAATTGTGTCCTTGGTTAAATCATTGTAATAAATGTACAGTGGAACAAACATAATTATCTATTACCATATAATTTTCCAGACTAAATGAAGAACAATAGGCTGAAGATGCTAAATCTTATACGGAACTGCCTTTTTCAGTTGATACAAGGTCGAAAGCAAAAATACAGTTTTATTTAACACATATTTGTCAATGAAACTGTGAAGGTTTTTTGATATTATTTACGTATTTGTCTCAGATCTGATAAACGGCTTTCAACGTCAACCAGTAACGAATGCCAATCGGAAAATCATAGGGCTTACTCGGTAAATCCGATTAAATGAACGCACATACAGTGCTCCAATCACATGCACGTGCCTGAGAGAATATACTAGAATGATTGAACTCAAAGCAAAGCTCATATTCGCTCGAACAATTCGAAGGTTGGAAGCGTTTCGAAGTTTCGCCTAACGACACAAACGGGCATATACAAAGTTAACATAATTATATCAAGTAGATACCCAATTAGAGCAGTAATGCTACCTTCGAATAAGAAATGCTGTTGTCTTTTAAGAAATTCATTGATAAGTTATAGCATTAGCTCGAAGGAGCTCCGAGGAAAATTGGAGCCTCGTCTTTTAAGCTTTGATTACAAATTAAAAAATGAGAAGATTTTAAATATTCGATGTCTGAATGTTTCAAAGGGAATATCACAATACAGTTAGGTACAACTAGCTCGAGAGCAATAAAGTCACAGTTAGACTCTTTAAGTATTAATATGCGGTTTATAGCAGCACAACCATTTTAACTGTCCACTTTAAGTTAATTAATTTCATTTGTCCTACATGGAAATTGCTAGACATGTTTACATTATTTACAATGCTAATATAAACCGTGAGACTAAGTTAATTTGAAAATAATATATTCGTCACTGGCGAATGCTGATTCAAAGAGGCAATTCGACAAGGTCATAGAGCAGTTAGTCGCATGTCGCAACCCACGACCAATTACTGCACTCGTCCTAAAAACTGATTGAAAAGAGAAGCTAGTGGAATTCATTATAGGATCTATAACAATCGAGCGAGATAATATTATTACCATCACCAAAGACGTTACGCGAGTCATTTAATGTCGACTCTGGTCAAAATGTGTGTATTGGGTGTATGGGAGCCTCAACACTATCTTCGAGACCCAAACCAGGCTCCTAGGCCTGCAGGTTGGCTTGGGTAACCAATATCGGTAGCTGTACCTGTAGTTAACGCTGCCGATTATACATTATAGCTACGGTTACGGTACGGTTAGGGATACGGGACGGTTGTTACGGACAGGTACTCCTGACCTGTTATCTCCTTACGGTATCTAGGTAATATAGCCAATACTGTCTGTTAAGGTAACTCTTCGCCTTTAGTATTCATGAAATTATTATGTATATTGCCTTATGCCATTACAATATTCTCAGATTTATGATTAACATAAATAAATGTCATTTGTGAGAAATTATAGCATGTGTTTAGAGCATTAAGATCCCTGATTGTTGAATGCTAAATAATAAATAAGTAGCAGAGTTTTTTCTCAACACGAATGCGGTGATGCTTTGCCTTCATAAAATCGATTTTAAATAGCGGAACGCTACATTTTGTATATCTTTCTTTCCTGTATCTTGCTCTTTCTTGCCCTCTAGAGGTGGAAACGAGATAGTGATATCTTTAAGCGATCTATCAACAAGCTAATCGGTAAGAAGCTTGGAATGAAGACCACAGAATAACAACCACTTTTTCATGACCCAATTAAAAGACCTGCGATTGTAGGAAAGAAATCTAACTCATAGAGCAACAGTAGAACTCACTGTAAATAGTGTAGTGTTGAACGTAGTACGATTGCACATTCATCAAAGTAATTACTGCGAGTGTGCCTCAAGTTATTTGAACCGGGGTTTAATAACCGCCACCATTTCCCACCTACTTTAAAGCACTTAATGTCCTTCACTCACGACTACATTTCTAGTCCACGAGACAAGAACATAGCAATAGTCACGAACAATTGTTTAATGCTAGGTCCTAGCTATCCCATTGAGCAAAATATTGGCTTTATTGGTATTTAGTTCCCGGTGCATAGAATAAGACTATGGCAAATGTAATAACTTCACCCACATTATGCCAACTAATTCGGTTATATTGGAACGATTAGAACTATATAATTTCAGCAGAGGACATAGTTCCTGGAATTTACTGGTAATTACTTTCGGAAACTACAAACCTTTAGTGCATGTACTGTGTTATTGAAAAAGGTAACACCAAATAAGTCCCCTAACTATTATAAAAATCATGTACCTGTCAAATGCCTGTAGTATTTCACGTGTGCTATTAAACTAAAGAGACTACATAGACCTGTTGAAATTTCGCCGATGAGGAAGTTCCCCCAGAAAGTGAGGATCGGCCGTTAATAATAAGCGGTTTAATATAAACTGTGCTGGATGCAGGTAGAACGATCGTTAACACACTTACATGAGCATGATTCATAACGTGTATTTGAGGAAACACGTGGAATTGTTTGAATAAGTAGACGGGAAGAGTTCCAGACGGCATCGGGGTCATTCTATTTGAAGTGTGCATTGTTGTAATGTGGGTTGCGTATTACAAATATTTTGGCGACTCCTTCGACGAAGGTGTAAATAATCTTCGGAGGGAATTCGACTGGTGGTGTGGTCGGGAGAAGTTTATGAATGCAAGGTATATCCTCACCCGTTTATTGCATTGGTGGCATTTTTATGGAGATTTAATCTTTACATAGTTATAATAAAGCATGAATACGAATAGATTAAAACCTGTATGTCCTGTCCATCACCAAAGGGTTACCATGGTGTTCAAATGCTGCAATATCTGCGATGCATGTTACTGACGCGTTGCCGTCTGCTTTAAGGTTAAGGGAATAGAAAAGACACGAATGGGAAAACAGAAAAGGAAGGTTTTCTCCCGTACGCCCACAAATGCAAAATGTATCATTACTACTACTGAATATCAAGGTGGTAATTTCGCTGTCCTGATGAACTGTGACATGTGGTTTTATGAAAGTGATCACGTCTTAAAACAGGTGGAACTATGAATGGCCATCAAAGCTATTAATACAATAAACCAACTTCGAAATGTCAAAAACTACACAGTAAAATCTACTAGTGTGCTTATTAAATCTTGTAATTTTAAACACCCACACAATAAGAAATCTAATGATACGCATCTATCTATTCATTTTTAATATTATGACTAAGGTCTGATCAAAGCAACCTGCAATCGGCGACCATAATGTATAATGAGAACATTCATAGAAGTAGAACAAGTGTAAGATGTACACTACGATCGTAGCAAGATATACTTTCTGTCTATCCCAATGCGAGAAAGGGATTCCCTCGCTCTCTCATTAAATGTGTTATGAATGTAAATATCACAAGGAATTAAGCTATATATGCTTAGAAGAAGAAGCTTACAATTTATATTGTTAAAGATCAAAGTTCACGTACATAGAGGGCAGTCTTGTAATTAATATCGTTATGTTTGAAGTTGTTGGGTGTTGCAAGTTGTTATTAAGCGATTATTTTCATCGTAATGACGTAAATTTAAATTCCAATTAAGTGTGACTGCAAACCCAATTATAGAACATACATAGTTCATTTTAATTGAAAGTGAGACGATGGGCTTTTGTTGTTTCGAGTTAGGGATTCCGGGATAATCCTTTAGTGCAGTAGTGTTATATTACGTTTCTAGATCCCTTTCATTATCTAATGATCCGGTTTATCACATTATTTTGACACCAATACAGTTTTCTTAAGTGTTAACGATAGCACGTATAGTCACGCTTTTTCATTATGAAATGAACATTGAAAAACTAGAACAATGAACTTTGACGGTAAAAAATAATTGTGAGTTACTGAAAGGTAGATTTGTTCTGAATGAGACGACAAAATACTGTGCAAACACTGTACACAAAAACCGTAATTATATAACATTTCTAACCAAAAACAACTATGGTCCAATTCTGTCCAAATTTCATTGAGATTCGTTTCGTTGGTTCTGTTGTCATTCAGTAACAAACGATAGAAGCAAAGCTCGCCTATTACTATAGTAACACATCTTCAAGTTTCACAACTTCAGCAATATGATGTGCAACACTTTTGTCTCATTCCAACAAGCAGGATGGAAAAACAAACTTATACTTAGATATTTCCGTGACGTCAATAACTGTGAGTAGAACTTCTGCGCATTCGCGTTGTATGCAGTAACAGTCGAGTAAGTTTCTGAAGAGGGGGAGCCGAACTGCGGTTATTCTTATTATCAAAGTTAGGGGGTAGTTAGGAACGTTTGGGGACTTAAACTTGTATGCAGAACGAGATTTAAGTGCCGTAGTTCAAAGATTTTCATTAATGATTTAATGCATTTGTGAAGCAAAACGTGGCGGTCTTTTATTAACCACGCTCTAACAATCTTGCAAGATGACTAGAAAATTATTTATAGTGCATCAAAATTATTATAACGATCTACACATGGAACCAATGGAACACAACCTATTGTCACTAAAAGCGATATCTTCTAGGCAATCTTAGAGTGAACAGGAATGAATATAACTCCCAAGGGATTTTCTAAAATGCAGAAGACATTTGGAATTACGTAGAGAAAATTCCTAGTTTGGCTTCTAGAGATAAATAGTCTCAATATTACCAGTTATAACGATTCAAACAATAATATGTAAATAACCGCAACGTGATTGCTATTTAGAGTTGAAGGATAGAATATTCAAAATTGTCTTAGCTGTATATCCGCCCCATGCTTTTATGGCAATGAGGTCTGTGACAGTAAAATATATGGATTCCGGAAAAGGGATCCTTGAGATGACCGAGTGCACAAGAAGTTACATCAAGGCTCTTTCGAAATATACTTGTATTTAGCCTCGTTACTTTTTCCCCGATTATAAAATGCTAAAGAATCTGAATTATTTAGGACGGACGTTTCAGTGTTAAGAAAGATTAAGCATTACTATGTAACTTTCAGATAAAAACAGAAGAAGTGTTGTTAAGTTACCAGATTTAACTTAACTACTTAATTAAAGACATGTTTAGCCAGTGGACTATGAGAAGCAGAAGGATGAACAATAATGTGAATGGAAAAAATTAAAGGTAGTTCACAGCTATTTTTTTGGTTCTTTTGACCGACTCCGAGTTGCTATTAATTCCTTAACAGAAAAATGCTAAGCTCGGTGCACAATAGTCGCATGTCGGTACCATATAGTGACTATAACAGTCAAACAGAACCATAAACAGAACGCAAATTAACCAAAATACTATTTCATTCATATTAAATGGAACGCTAGCCCTGCGGTTTGCTCTAAGAATAGAAAAGCCTTTTTCCGTGGTTGTCACAAAGGGATTAACTGAAATATGTGACTATATCCACCTTTTGTAACTACTGCCGATTTATTATTTATTTAACTTACAGTACTTTGAGTACTTGTCATTTTGGATTGTTCTATATTTCATTCTACTTAACCGTAAATAATAAATAATACTGCATAAAAGTTTAGCTCACAAACAAAGCGAAAATACTGGTTCCAGGTCTGACGGGCATACCATTTAAAAAAAAAAAACAATATAGAGTTAGAACCTGTTATGCGGTCAGAATATATCTTTGAAGCAGTTACTATGCAAAATTCCCTTTTATTTAGAAATGACCATGCTTAAATTGACATTATAATAAAATCGCCATATTTGTACACTATATAAACGATTATTATGGAATTACTATGTTACCAATTGATAATTTGGTTCAAGTTTCATCTCCCCGAGTCTCAGGACACAGAGTTACTTCCTGGATTTTTTTTATCACAGTCTACCTTTTGTACAATGACTACAAAGGACTACTAATAGTGAAACGGTCACCTGAACCTACGTTCGTTTGGGAAAAACCAGGAGTGTCACGCGGGCATTGCTGCAGTCGCAGAGCAACAAAAGCCTGGCATATCGCAGCAGTTGCTCTACTTTTAATATAAAAAAAAGAACAAATTACAAAATCGTCATGGCCTATGCAACCGAGTATTGTGATTGTACGCGAATGATTAATACCCAACACGACTATTTCTGGCGAATCAAGGTACATTCAATTAACATCCCGTCACAAAACAAATGCTTTCAGATTGCTGGAGGATGTTTGTTACTCAATCACGAGTTGGATTTAGACGTTTGATTTGTGCTGGAAACGTATAAACAAGCTAATATAAAATCTAAAGATTTCAATGACGGTGTTTGTATTACATTGCTTCTTATGTTTGATGGTTACATGAAAAAACATTAAATAGACCGTCTTGCAAGTCGATTTTCACGATATTACCCGTTAGCGTCTTATCACCAGCTTTTACTTCTACACTTCGCACGGTCATCTTCTATGACGCAAGCCAGTTGTTCTTGGGTTTGTTCCTCCTACCAGGGTCACACAGAGGCCAGACATTTGTTACCTACGTAGCGTGGCGGTCTCCGCAGAACGGGAGTTTATATGCGAACGTCTCATCTAAATTTGTTTTCAGACGAGGATGACGGATGACGTGTGATTTTATTATTAAAAAAAAATTAAAGGGAATGATTTACGCTTCCCGTGACCGAGGACTGGTCACTTCGTAACTCAGAGAGATGTCATTCAACGTGGTGAGTTAATACTTCATAAGATACATGACAAATTCATCTTTCAATAAGGTGATTAATTTTTAAATACCAACAAGCTACAATCTCATTCCAACTTCTCTTTAGAGAACCTGAATATTCTCGCTCCAATGCTGGAAAAAGTGCGTAAATCATTTTATTGGAAACAGAAACGTATGCCAGAGTAATGGGTGGCCCTAATTTACGATTTTTTATTTTATTATAAAATCCGATATTCAATCACAATATGTGCCTATTTCTTTAATAAACAATCGGCTGTGTCTAGACAGAAATATGTACACTAAAAAGGAATATTTCAATGAATTTGAAATACAAATAATAATGTATTCTTGCAAAAGAATGCTGTACTGTACACTGAAGCTAACAAATGTTTTTGCTATTTGAACTGTGCCATATAGCTAAAGAATTATCTAGTCTAGACAACTTGAGACGCCAGATTTGCCATCTATCTGGTTTTCAATGAAAATACTTTTTACAGTTTTACCCACGGCGGTACGGAGACGGTATTATGGGGTGAATGGATATTTGTGCAAGTCAATGTTGCCATTTTTCTCCAAGTCTACTAGTCCGATTGTGATCTAGTTTTCAGTTATGGGTTCTAACTAAATTATAATAATACTGCGTGTTAGTAAAAAATAATACTAATACTGATCGAATAGATGTACGTGAACTTTTAAGCTTAAAATTAAAATGTTCACATGTACAAACCTTTAAAACGAAATAGAAAAAATTATATCTATCTCTACACCCTGACTTTTAACATATCAGAATTTTTCTTGTTCAATTTCACAAGTAATATCGGTCGTGACAGAAGTTTTGTTTAATTAAAAACCATTTAAAATCGCCTTCTCGAATTTCGTTTGCAATGCTAACAGCTGGGTGAAATTTTGTGGAAAAGAGTTCAATGACATACACACGGGGCGAAGGAAAAGAGTTCAATGACATACATACGTGACGAAGGATAAGATTTTATTGGTAGCAATAAAGCAATATGTGGACATTAAAAAAAATCTGTGAAAGCCTAAAGTATGAAAAAAAAACATGTTCATCAACTAATAATGAAAAAAAAATTAGCAATACATAATTTTCATGCTCAAGAGAAGCGTATTCCTCCTAAATAGTATATGCGGGCTTGTAGTCAAGTAGACGTTTTATTCTAAAAGCTATTCGAAACGCAGCATAATCCGAAAACTACTTCGGAATAGTAGTAAGCTAATTCTCGACAGGCTGCGCGTCCATTTCTCCTGCAGAGTTTTAAACGAAGTATTAATGACGTCATGCGGCGTAGAAATTTAATCCTAGACAGCGTGTCATTGAAGTTAGAAAGGCGTCTGCACTTCACACTTCAAAATCCAAGGTAATGTCCATTCACTTTTTAAAATGGAGGTATGTATTTCAAGTGAGAGTTGTTCGCTGTGTATACAACAAAAAAAAAACAATTCAACATGTTCCATCGATTGATTTTTCAGATAAAACACGAATATATTCTGATCAGCAGGTCTAAAAAGACCACATTGTATGTTTCATATTACCTATTCTGATTTCATATTTGTAAATAATCATATTAACAATTTAAATCGGTGACCTATTTCACCAATTCATCATCATCATCATCGTCATCATCAGGCTATATTAGTCCACTGCTGGACATAGCCCTCCCCCAATGAGCGCCATAGCGCCCTGTCTTCAGCTTGCCGCATCCAGCATCTGCCTGCAGTCTTTCTTAGATCGTCATCCCATCATTTCACCAATTACACATCATTAATGATATAAATATAAAATATGATGATAATTTTACGTATTTTCATACAAAACTAATAATGTAGTGTGTAATTAAATATTACAAATATGAAATCAGCATACAATATACCCTTAGATTTGCAGATTTTTGCGATACATGGCCAATAGGTATAGTTATCCTGATAATGAAACTGATGACGTCATAATATTATACTGTACAGTAACTTTGGGATAATATGACCTGTGTCATATCTTTTTCAAACTACTCAGGACACTTGCTACACTTTATAAGGCTTTACGTTCCTTACCGTAAAGAGCCTACCAGGTAAGACGTGAAGATAATCTGCCACGTGTTCGGAGTTCATTCACCTGTCATTAATCCAGTACATTCATTCCCAGCAATGTTTTATACAACGTACTATGAGCGGTAATAGTGTTACTACACTCTAATTTATCTATTGTATGTAAAGAAGCGTGGCTCTTGTTCCTATTTAGAAAATTGTGATGTACTTAATAAAAACACCGGAGACCGATCTATGATTGTAAACAGTATGATGTGACGTTTATTTTCTTTTAATAATTATGGCGAATGCTACTTAATGACTTGTTATACGTGAGGAGACCTCCATCTGACTGAAGACGGGAGCTGAATCGGCTAAAATCACACTGTACGGAGCGATTTATGTAGAGTCATATCAACTTTAAGCCGCTCTTGGAAAGAATCCATTTCGTTTTGCCGGACAGCATCATTCTGGCGACGGGCTACATTCTCACAGCATAGACCAGCTGACTTGCAGCCCCGATGAGCCACCGTACCCTTACCCTGTGCTATTCAAAGATACTTGTACGTAACGTGTAAAAATTGTAAGGAAGGTAGCACATGCAACGAACTCAAAAAGAGAGGAACTATTTACGATTTAGAAACCGTGCTAACCCTAAAATTGCACACTGAAATAAAATTATTGATTACATCGCGATTTGTTTTTTGATTTTATCAAACACTATCGTATAAATTACGATAGAATCCGCAATTTTTGCTGCCAATTTCAAAAATGTTACATACCCACATATTATCGAAAGTTTTTGCGAATGATACAGCATAAGTCACTTGAATTTGCAAGTAGATCATTTATTACACTAGATGATAGTTTCAAGTAACAAGAATGAATAAATTGCTCGTACATATTTTAAAAGCTACACTCACTACACATTAAGCACCAATCAGTTATTTATTTCAGAATTTATATTTAGGTACTTACACATACTTCGAATCCTCAATACGTAAACATTTATAAGATTTAAATGTACGTTGATTAATAATTCCTTATCTATAAAGATTCAAGTCTGGATGAATTTTTCAAGTAACAAAAATAATAAACATTTTCATTGGTTTATAGTTATCGATCAATTTTGTACGCCTTCTAATAAAATTAAAGTGAAAATAAAATGGATTCTCAGAAAATACACTGCGAATTGCCGATCCGTCAATTGATTTATCTGGATCGTTCATAAACTACAATGTGGATCCGGAATCAAACCTCTATTTTTTTTTACTTTACTGTGATAAATTATGTTAGATCAGTGATTCAAAATAGTGTTTGTCTATAAATTTAATCTTGAGAAATATTCAAAATATAAATAATTACTGCAAAAGCATCATCATTATTTTTAAAATATATCGAAATTCCTTGAAAAATATTAAATGTTCATTAATGAAATTCTTACAAATAACAAATAAAAGGAATTAATGATGCGATGATGAGATCTATGACATTATTTCACAGACAATATATATGTCGAATGTATTGGATGTAGTAGGATACCTACTGGAAGTATTCTTTTTGTAAAAAAAATATAATTCGTCTTAAAATCATCAGTTAAGAATAAGTAAGGCTGCTAAAACCGTCTCGCATAGACGCTAGAAAATTATCGCTCGATTGTCGAAGCGATTTCGCAAGTTGTCTAGAATCTATCAAAACAAATTGGAACCATCGGTACAGTGGGAGACAAAATGAAGGCAACACTTACGAAGAATCGACGCGTCAAAGTGAGGTTTATTTGTTTAGAGCACCAACAAAAGCGGAGCGACGTGAAATCCAACAAACTGTCGACGTTCGACGTAGAATGCTGACACACATTCAATGAGCGTCCAACACTAAAAGCTGAATTGGATTTATGGCTAAACCCTTTAGTTTCAAACCTAAACTTTTACTCGTTGTTCTAAAGAAAGAGTTTGTCTTTGCACTGAACATTAATCAAAAACCAGTTTAGTATTTTATTCGTATACAATCCGCTTGAAGTTCAGCGGTATCTATAAATACTGAAATCACTGATGTATCACTCGCCTTCAAGGGGATTTGACGAACCCTATTCACTAATACCTGGTACCGGGCCATCAAAATAAAATACCGGGTCGCACCATTCCCACCATACCTACTATCGATCGACGCATCGTATCGTATATTAATTTAAATGAAGCTGGGTTTTCAACACTAGTTTACCTAACCTAGTACCTACCTAAATACACCTTAGGATACAATTTTCGTTTTTTTTTCCGCAAACTTGGATTCTATTTTAAAAAATAAGCAACAGCTTCGCACTAAAATTTAGTGACTAAATAGGTGATACTAAAATATTGTATGTAACTAGCATTAATAAAACATTTCTACTATCAATAAAGACAGCCTCCGTGGCGTGGCGGTAGTGAACGCGGCCGCTACGCAGGAGGCGCGGGTTCGATCCCCGCTCAGTGCAAATATTTGTATGCATGAATATGGATATTTGCATTGGTCTGGGTGTTTCTATGTATAATATGTATGTATTTACAACAAAAAATTATCTAAGTATGTATATCCGCATTCTAGATTCCATAACACAAGCTAGTTAAGCTATGCTTACCATGGATCTAGATAGCGTTGTGTGAAATGTTGTGGAATATTTATTTATTTATTTATATTTAAATGTGTATTATTAAGGGAACAAGCTTGGGTACAAAAGTATTTAGTGGGTTACGAAGGGGCAGTGTGAAAATTACCTGGCCATGGCAGAACAATGTTTGGGAAACACTGCACTTGAAAAAAAAATAGTTCTCCTGTTTGGTAGTGAGGGAATTTTAGGAGTAAAGTGACTAAATGTATATGTGTCTAGTATGTAGTAATAAGATGGAACTGGATTATGAGATCATTCAGAATATTTTAGTCTCGTTGTTCAACTGGGTTATTAGATATCATTAATAGTAAATATTTAGACTTCACTCTAGCTTACCATCATACACCGAAATGTCGGACAGAACATAAAAAAGGGATTATAGTCAAGCAATGTTCTCATTCACAGAAACAATGAAAACTTCATCCGATAACCCAATATAATTTATTTGCCGATGGTCATAAATTATTTGATTACTAGAAGGGGGGAACACATCGGAACTCGGGGACTCGTAACACGCAATCAAAGTGTCAAAATAAAAACTGATTTGCACGCCGAACCCGACGTGGTGAGTACGCGGAAAAATTTTGCTTACAATTTTGAAGTGGAAAAAATCCGTAAACATTTTCCTGACACAAATTATGCAAAAGAACATTGTTTGCTGCTTGCAACCCGTGCGAAAATTGAATACCAACGTGTTGTTTTAATGTCGTATTTCTGTAGTGAAAATAATTTCGATAAAGTTCAATTAAGCTGGGTTGCACGTTTTACAAAATGAAATTCGTTGCGTAAAACAGTTAGATTATAAAAATACATAGTATGCGTGTTAATTCAGGATATATATATATATATTATATATTTTTTTTATATATTTTTTTAATAATTAATCTTTCCCCATTCGTGGAACTTTTAGACACACGGAAAATCATTGAACGAATCCGTCGAGCTATTCTCGAATTATGCGCTTAGCAACATGCATTTTTATTACATAGGTACTCAAACTTCGTCACGTCGTCACTACTACTAAAAATTGAAATATATACGAAAGCACGTATCATCAAAAAAAAACTTTTAAACAGACACTTTTTATTCTAGACGGATTCTTTTAGGAGTGGCATAATATATCCGCGGGTCCATAAAAAAAAAAATCGCAATGATGTAATGCTGACCGGCGAACGACCTCTAACGCTGGGCCTCGTTCTACCGCGACACGTGGGCCGCGAACACATAAAATCATGACAAGTATGCCATTCACGAATCTTCGAAATATTTTATTGAACTGGCAACCAAATGTTAATTTTTTTTTAAAATGTACATGAAGTTTTCAATCGTTTACATAATTTAAGGCGGTTTTCATATCAAGTTGAGACTAAATTATGTTATCAATTCAGCAATACTTGAAAATCTAATTTAGTTGAATGAATTCATAGCTCTAATGTTCTTAACCTAAACCATCCCGCAAATGTACCTAACTTCAAGATTTGAAGGCAATTTCAGGGTCTTAGAGACACACTTAAAATCAATGACAAGTCAAGTAGCACTAAGCTGTTACATAAGTACAGTTGACGAGTTTGCTGGCCTTCGTCCTTTTCTTAAAAGTAAAACATTGGTTGCTAGTCAGAGGGCAACGTGAAGAGCCTCCGAGTAGAGTAGCCCTCTATAACGCCACTCCCGCCACGGCCGGAATTAGCCCGTGGGGTGAGGGGAAATTCGAACTTATATCAAGCCAGACAACACTGGAGTTATTTATTTCATAACATTAAATATCAAAATTTCATTTGAATAACGATTATCAACTTCTGTATTATTTTTACAAAAGAGAGATAACAAGCCAGTTTAGTTACTTAACCGCTGGTTCTGGTCTGTGCCGATAATTACATATTGTTGGGCAGCCATCTTGAATTGTGAGTCACCGCGCGATTGAGCACTCCTACGCACACCAAAGTTGCCAGACAACGGTCGATTTAAACACTACATCAAATTTTATACACACAAACAGAAACTGACGCTGCTTCGCGTTTCGGCCGGGTTACGTTAATAAACAAGATGCCAGTCATCTTTCGTCCCCTTCACGCTCACCCCCATTGTCTATTGTCGTCTTTGTTAACATTAATATTAATGTACGGTGTTGGTGTACCTCTGAATACGAAATGAGGTGTTGCGGCGATTTCTAAGTTTATCTATATTTCCAAGTTGAATAACGAGGTTTATTTTAGTCGGTACATACCTCGTTCCTTACTTAATGACAATGGTAAATTCAAGAACGGCTACCTACATATTACAATTACCGGAAATTATTATTTGCATTAATGGGTATTTAATTATTCGCAGGTTCACTGTTCACACGACAGAAAATCCACAGTGGTTATAACCTTGAATTTTAAAACTGAGATGTTTAGCGTTCACTACTTATTAACTTTTGAAAATCCACACCGTATACTAAAGCTTTTTTCGTCGAAGATTGTATTCAATCATCACTTTTAAAAATCCAACCTAAGCGCTGTTAGAAGTATGTTCAAATAGGTGGTGTTTTAAGTAAGGATAGCACCTCTGATCACCTCGATCGAAAGCCTCCGGACTTGTCCTGTAGAGACGATTAGAGGATCTAGGACAAGACAGGACAGGACAGGTCCAGGCTTTAGTCTATTCTATGGAAGACAACGATCAAGTCTGCTTTCTTGTTTACCAAATTCTTGAAATAAGTCCTAATATGCTGCAAGCTAGATTTTCGCCAAATAATAAGCCACTAAATGATCTAATCTTCTATTCAAACCAAATGTCACCGAACATATAATTAATTTACTTTATGTATTCAGCTTTTTTTTTCAATATCCAATCATACCGGATTAATTCTGATGATCAACAATCTTTGATGTCTGCCATTTTCGACATGCTTGGCTGGGATATAAAGATAAATTGTACACAGCAAAATTTTCATATTTATTCATTTGGAATATGAACTTCAACATCTTGCTTATTACAGTTATTACTATCTAATATATATAATTCTCGTGTCACAGTTTTCGTTGCCAAACTCGTCCGAAAAAGCTCGACCGATTCTCATGAAATTTTGTGGGCATATCGGGTAGGTCTGAGAATCGGCCAACATCTATTTTTCATACCCCCATTCGCGATAACCGACATCCACGCGGGCGGAGCCGCGGGCGACAGCTAGTATTGATATAAAGTTCTTGTTCTTATCTGTAATTTTCTCTAAATATTTGTAATTATACATTTACTACACTGAAACGCTTGCCTAGTTCCAAAAGACAGAAATAAGTAGTAACAAAACATAATTCTAGTTAAATGAGCTTCCTAGTCATTAATTAGTGTTGAAATTTCATCAATAAATAAGATTCATTATCAGCTAATTGATACTTCATTAAAAAAAGATATCTAATTAATTAACGAAATAACAATTACAATTAAATCGTCAATTACACAGAAAGTCGATGTTACTAATACAAGAATATTGAGATTTCACAATTATTCTAACGCAAATTATTGTACCTACAATTCACAGATTTCAAGAAATTCAACAATAAACTAAAGTTTTGACCAACAGAAATATACAGAATGAAGCACAGAATTACTGTAGACGTGACGTCTGTCTCGGAAATAATCGGAACAGATGACGCTAACAATGAGTTAGCGGTTAATTTATTCCTGTATTTAATCTTGATCTATTCAATGGCAAATTATAATTATAACTTATAGTACTTAGCGCATTTCTTTTGCACCAGTTACAGACAATTTTATCCAGAAGTCTGTATTTTTAAATAACTCATATCGCAAGGAAATAATTTCATATTTTCAAAAATCAAAAAGGGAATAAATTACATTAAATTCTTTGCAATATATAGAACTTAAAATTGCCTTCTTTACAAAAAAATTAACTAATGAAGTCAGATTTCTAAACTGCATATTGAAGGTTAACATGCTAACCAACATAAATTCAACGATTTGACCAGTGTGACAACGATAAACATAATTTTAATTAATTGCCGACGTCATTGATTAGGTAAAAAACACAGGGACTACACGGTCCATGTAAAAAACACTCTCGACGCCATATTTTTACAACATTACAGAAGATCTAGCAGTTATCTGTGGTTTTGCTAGCTTTTAAAAAATGCCGAATCATGAAAATGTTGGGAAATCCTTTCTCAGAAACTAGGTTGTCAAATACAGCATTTTGAACATGCATTATTGAGAGAGATAAGTACTGTCAAACAAATTCTACAGCTTTATTATTAGTGTAGATTACTTACACATTAGCTCACTAAACCATCTACAACCATGACTGTTTCAAAGGTGAAGACAATCACAAATCACTAACTCACCTCTGAAAGTAACCCTAATCGACTTGAAGGTCAAATTTCAGATTACCACCGCCTTACACGGTCAATCACCTTTAAATTATAAGGCCGTCACACACCTACAATGAATGGTATGATATCACCATGACTTTGGCCCCTGACCTCATGGCAACTAACCTGACTCATTGCAACGATAAGAGTGATACAACTATTAAAATAACTGAGTTTATCAGTACAATGATAATTAAGACATGTCTAATCAAATTGTGCTAATGATTTAAGTGAACAGACCGACTGTTTGAAGAATTGGTGCTAAAAGTAAATTTGACACAACACGTTATTGTTATATTATAAAATAAATAAAAAAACTAAATTAATTATGACGTGTGTGTGTATTTCAGCGACAGTACTGTCGATTGAAACTTTCGAGGCCAGCGTTTTGATTCCTGCTCAGTTTAAAATTTGTAAGTATATTTTTGGGCGTATGTATAATGTGAATATGACGGAGGAAAAAAGGCTTAAATATTATGTATACAGTAGGTAGGTAGGTACAATAGCAAAGTTTCAATTAAAATAAAAGTGAGACCTTTTTAGAGTGTTTATCTGCATTCTAAAACCTATATTTTTAAGTTGATTAGTTTGAGTATGGATAGCGCTGTAGCTGTAGTAGAAGGTAACTTATTTCATCACGATGACAATTATGAACTATTAACTTTTGCCCGCGGCTCTGCCCGCGTGGATGTCGGTTATCGCGGCCAAACATAGCCTATGTCCTTTCTCAAGGTCTAATCTACCCCTATACCAAATTCCATCAAGATCAGTTCAGTGGTTTAGGCGTGAAAGGCGGACAAACAAACAGACACACACATACACTTTTCCATTTATAGTGTATCTGTCGCCGCCAACTAGCTCAATCAGTAACTAAACGGTGCCATTCAATTAACGGCCTGAATGATATTCAGCCGTCTCGTTTATTACATCATTTAATAACGTGGCTGGCTAATGCTTAGGCCAACCGTAACATGAGCCACTACCTCGAAATAAGATACATAATTACATATACATACATTTACTTACACCTCTAAATCCTCGAGGGAGTAGACAGAGGTGTATTCACAGAAAATTATCAATAGGTTTATTGTGATAGCTGCGCAATACGACTTGGTTAGGTTAGGTTAGAACGTGGTTATTTCGTGGTAATTTTTCTTTATAACCATGTTGAAATAAGTAATATTTCTAACTGTTTAATTAAATGGCTAGGCGAGTAGTTGAACGTCATCGATCCAAACTATTTGCCTAGCCGATTAATTAAATGGCTGAACACCATTCAGGCCGTTAATTGAACGGCGCCGTGCCGTAAATAGCCTAGGCAGTTAATTGAACGGTTTATTAAGCTAGTTAGCGGCGACATATCGACAGGCAGCCTTGACAGCATAATAGAAAATCTTGTGATAAAAGTACTGTAGCCATTTCATTCCACTACTTATCGCTTTGCGCTAAGAAAATAACGTTCCGTTCCCCCGGAATCACTCAGTTTCGCTTACCAAAACATTCGCGTTTCGTTTTTATCGTTCCGTAAAAAATAAAACGAGGATCGAAAGCGGAGAGCGAATTCGACTTTGATTGGCAGCTTCGATTTTAGTGCCGGTCGAGTTGCTGGGGACTTAAATCCCGGATAGAATTTCGGTATTACTATACTAGGGTTGTACAAGCACTTCATTGTAGAATGAAACTGACAAAAGACTGAAAATGTATTTGGTACTATTTCCAGTTTTTACATTTTCATTCATTTCGGCACTGGACTACCGACCTTAAAAATGTAATAAATGGACTGGATGCAGAAGCTGCTATGGCGCACACTGGGAGAGGCCTAGGTCCAGCTGTGGATAGGCAATATTATGGTAATTCATGGCAGAGTAGAGAGTTTGCTACACATGGTTAATAGCCGTTTTCTGCCAAAAAAAGGAGACTGGCAGAGGCGTACGCCTATGCCAGTCTTCTTTTAGGCAGAAAACGGCACACATCCACATACAACACATATTTCACTATATTGTTGGTCTCAAGTAATTTGTTACCGTCTACTGGGCAAGTTCCCATCCGTGCTAATACTGAAAATTTCCTAACTGCAACTACACCAACCCAAGAGTTAAGCCAGGTCCGATTAGGTATTTATCACGTATGTGTATAGGGTTGCCAACCGTACTATAATATATAGTATTGTACTGTATTTCAGGGCTCCGTCATATACTGTTGAAGAAACATATAGTACGCGAAAATACTATATTTCAGTGGAATAGATCAATATTAATACTAAAACTAATATTAATAAAACAGATAAATCTGCGTGTACTTATAGTAAATCCAAACCTTTTTCCTAAAAATACTATATTTGAACCAAAAACTGTTGGCAACCGTATATATGTAACCGATTTTAGCAGTGTTATGATTTCCATAGCTACTACATACTATTTGTATTATTATCTGGCATAGTTACGTCTAGCGCTGTAAAGCCGTCATCGTGAGGATAAGGAGCTTACAAATAATATATTACGCAAACAATAATCCCGTAACGCACCCTGGGAGTATGTCACGACTTTCCCTACAACTGAGTAACGTGAGCCCAGTCCGTCACAGTCACAGCCGCGGATGGCGTCATCCAATCCGAGGGTCAGCAGTTTTCTATTCGCGTTGGAGAGTGACGCACGCGCCGGTGACGCGGTGGCGGCGAATGGACCGCGCATACGCTTTAAATATACCGCTTCATACCCCAACCGCAATCGGTCGCGTAATTAGAGGCATCTGGAACGTCGTCACTGCAGGGTAACGGCCGTCAAGTCGCCATATTTTAGCTGGATTCGCCGTCATATAGTTGTCACAGTCATTTGGTTGAACTAGTCAGCTAATTAATCACCAAAGCTATTCAATAAACGTGGTGGAAGCTAGAGGACACCGCGCGTCACGACACGGCTACATTATAAGAGTACAATACACTTCTAACTTTCGTTCACAGTTTGTTTGGATCCTCTAGCTTGGATACTGTTGAGTGTACCAACCATTTAATTGCAATTGCCTAGGCGTAATCTATCTTAGGCGCCCAATTAGCTGACTACTCTATCCAAAAGAGTACATAATATATATAACACAGGGAATCACACTTCCCTCCTATTCATTTTCAGTTTGACTCCTGATGGGAATATTTTCTCAAATAATATATAATATATCGAAGGGGGCTGTTTCTCACGTCATGCTCGTACAGGAGGATTACTTTTGGTTATTAGTTGTACTCAAGGCATGGACAAACTAGTTTGATTTTTTGGTCATATAAGTCCATAAATTAGTCCTGTACCTACTACATTTGTTATTTTTTCAATGACGAAAAGCCTTGTAAGATGCTTTTTGTGCTATTTTATACGTAAGGGGTCAATTCCACATCTCCACAAACGTATTTAATAAAAATAATTAATTACAATTAAGCCTAAGTAAGGAAATATAAATAACAATTTGTAAAACTATCTCATTAATTTAAATTTAACCTACATTATGTAGTGGCCCTCACCTTGGACATTAATTATTTAACATTTAAAAATAAAACCATTTAGGAATGTATAAAAAATTCAATTAGCTATTTGAACTGAAGGAATTTGCAAATGTGAAACATCTTCAGGCACCGTGAAATAAAGTAATAAAACACTTTCGCTTACTTTCCTGACATTTTGTAGAGATTTCAACAATAAGAACTGTATTATAATCATCATCGCCACAACTATTTCCCAGTTACGTCGGAAGTTTACACTTTAGAGGCCGAGTCACTCGTCGTTTATGATTGGAATGTTAGATTTTACGGAAGTGATTACCGCCTGACCTCTGAACCCTGAAAGCCAGAGCCTCCTTCGTAGTTAAGCAGCAGAGGTTTTTGAAGGAGTTTGCAAATGAGGGTCTGTACACCCACTGAACTGCATAATGGTAGTCAATTGATTTGCGAACATTAAACCAAATGTTGTAACCTTTAAATTCTTTAAATTACTAAAAACTAACTAGATTATTAGACTTTAAACCAAACATAATATTTAAGTATTATGAACGATGGTAATAATAAGTGAGCCTATTGCCGATAACTGGGCAAGTTGCTACACTCCTTGGTACTATTGAGGATATATTAACAAAAAAAATGAATAGTTAGAACTGAGAATCAAACCCGAAAACTCACGCACTACAGTCCACTTACTACAGCTGTTTTAACGCTTTATTAAGGCAAAAATACTACCTAATAAAACAGTGACATTTTTTTTTTTGGAATCTTAGATTACTTATTTTATATTTCAAACGAAAATCACCACAGTCCATAAAACTACTATTGTCCAAAGTTGGGAGGGAAGCTTACGAGGCTGATCAATCGCAAATAGGACTGTCCGCCTGACCTGGCAAAGTGCGACACCCTACCCGGCAGCATATACCGTAGTTCGCGTTCCAAGAGAAATGAGGCCAAACTATAGATACTGCTTCTAGTCGCCGTTTGTGAATAAGATAAAATAGATTTTTATAGCAATGAATGAATACTTAATTCCGAGTACCAAGTTCAGATTCCATATTACATTTTGGCAAATGGCCAAGCAAAATATCAATACAAATTACATATAGGAATAAAATATGTAGCCCCGAAGCGAAACGCCTATTGAATGTCTCGTGCCTATAATAAATTACTGTCGCTTATTTTTTATACGTAAGCACGTCCGATTTATTATTGCCTATTGTATTTACATCCGATTCTATGTTAAAATTAAAAAATGACGCTACCTAAATATTTAATATGGATGTTTCGGACTTTTTGGCTCAACATTGGACATAAATATGTAAATGCATGCCCACAGAATCGACACTATTGACTGAGCTCATTAAATTAAAATCAGCAAAAATGACGTCAATTTTTAACCGACTCCAAAAGGAGGTTCTTAATTCGATCAGTATCTTTTCATTTTATCTTCTTTTTCATCCTAGCGTTAATCCCAGTCGCATCCGAAGCTTTTCCACTTGGAAGTCTGGGGTCCGCTTTTTACCAGTCTAACTGCGGATTTGGCTAAACTTCGATATTTTCCGTAAAGCGACTGCCATCTGTCCACAATCCAAAGGCTATATCGAAACATTGCAGCTAGACAGTTCTTGAATTTTTGAGGGTTTCAACTACCCGTAACAAGTGCCATAGATGTTTGTATGACAACTGGGACCGACGGCTTAACGTGCTCTCCGAGGCACGACCAGTCCAATGCAAATACCCATATTTATGCATACAAATATTTGCACTGAGCGGGGATTGAACCCGCGCCTACTGCGCAGCGGCCGCATTCACTACCGCTACGCCACGGATTATATTTGATATATGATATTTTTATTTTATACTCACCTAACCACTAATAGTAATATAATCCGAGGGATATGTCGCAAGACAACCTCACCTTCGGCCTAGCACCACGACCCACAGACGGCGTGCGGTTTAGTCGGTTCGAGTCCGACATAACCTACCCCTCCGGCTCCGGAGGGGCGGGTATCCGTGGGGATTTCCCGCACGTAAAAAAAAAAAAAAAAATAGTAATATAATTGATAATAGTACATTCATTGTTGTTTATAACCAGTTTCCATAGACCACACCACACCATGTATGTTTTAAAACACTGATTTGACTGTGCCAGTCAAACAGCAACCCTATTGCCTCGCAAACCGACCTCCGCCCCCCATGAGCGCGGGCCTGAGGGTGACGGGTGGAGCCGCTCGTCACCCTCGTAGGACGATGCGCGCCCCCCCGATACCGGGGTTGAGTCGGGGACCGCGTGGTCCCCCCTCCCGAGGAGGGCCAGACCGAGAGGAATGGCCCTGGGTCAGCCGGGGTGCGAGGGATATGTCAAAAGACAACCTCACCTCCGGCCTAGCACATCGACCCACAGACGGCGTGCGGTTTAGTCGGTTCGAGTCCGACATAAGCTCCCCCTTCGGCTTCGGGGGGGGGGGGGGGGGGTATCCGTGGGGATTTCCTGCACGTAAAAAAAAACCCTATTGCCTTCTCTCTTTTTAGTACCTCATCTACTGGACATGGTAATTATTGTATTTAGGTGACAGCGCACATTGCACATGACAGCAGTGGACTATTTGCACAATATTTGGACAGTAGGCTATCTGAATGATTGAAACACAGAAGTACACGACGGTATTGCCGCCCAATTGAGCAGTCCGACTGAGGAAGTACCGTGGCCATAATAACCTCGTGTTGTGTTCCCGGCGGTGAGTAGGGTCGCCAGAGCTCACTGGAGAGTTTTTGTGCTGTCAGTGGAAAGAACGAAGGCTTGCCCTGTTTTTTGCTTCTACACTAGACGGCACAGAAACTCTGTTCTAACAGGGTCGGCAGCGGGAGTGTGACCCCCTGGTGTTGCACACGTCCATAGGCCACGATAACCACTTTCCATCAGGTGGGCCGCGTGCTTGTCTGCCACCTATGTGGTATAAAAAAAAGTGTCACACTTTTAAGTTTACTAATTAATGAAGCTAAATGAATTGAAATTAGTTTAATGCTCAAAGGTATTTTTAATATAATTTGTTGTTGTTGCTTGAATAATTATTTTTGTAGTAATTATTCATCATTCAAACATTGAAATAATGAAGGTCCATCTAGAAAAATAGTTTGTTATAGGCTGTTTTATGATAATTCCTGCATTGTATTACAGTTCTAAGTTATGAGCAAATAATAATCATTTTTCCTATTGTTTTTTACTGACAGCTAGGATCAAAGGTGAGTATATTATTAATTTGGTATTTATTTTAATAACACATATATATTAAATTGTAAGGTCACGCCTTTTTCCCCAGAGGATTAGGCAGAGGTGAATTAACACCCAAGATAGTAGAGCAATAAATTATACTAATATAAATCAAATTACCAAAACCAAAATAAAAATCAATATGGACACAATTATACACATTATCTATTAGAAGAAGTAGAAGTTAATTTGTTGAGTTATCATTAAAATATTCTAACAATAGAAAAAGTAATGAGATATAGATATACAAATATTATTATACTTGTTATACTTGTGGTTAAACAATTGCAGTAAGCAGTTACAATAATGCCTTTAATAATGTTACTGGACATTAGACAAGCTGTCTAGTACAAATATTGTGTCATGGCTCTGTGGGATAAGGCAGGAATAGCAGAGCCACGCAGAGAAATGATAAATGAGTTAATGAATTTTGATAATTATGTGCATTTTGCTGCTTCAGTGAGGGTAATGTTTGTAATATCATTTGTATGACAGCTGTAAAAATGGTTGGATGATTGTCTTTTGCAATGTTAATTTTTGATATGAAATTATATAAATGGTTTTTACGTGAGCTTTTTTTAAATGTGTTTCTTTTTTGGTTGGTATTTTAAGTGATTTTTATAGTCATAGCCACAGAAATATTTTAGAATTCAGGGCCTCTGAAACTGAAGATGATGAACCACAGAAATATTTTAAGCACATACCTAATTCTGAATAAACTCAAAAACAACATAATTAGTAAGGTCATAAATGTCCCTGATGATGTATTTACTAAAAGACTTAAGCTATACATCAGTGGGTTTTATTAACGCATTAAACTGATTGCAGTGTTATATTTCAGATTGCTTTATTAGACATATGGTGAGAGATATAAATGTCAATCTTCATAGTAGAAAAGGTGTTCTGTCTGATACAATATGTTTCTCGCATAATTTTAGAGTTATATTGGCATACTTCAATGGTGATGGGTGCTTATAAAACATGGTTCCTATTGGATTCCTATTTAATTACAACAAAGTGTGGCATTTAGCAGGATCTAAGCATTAGCCCTTTATAATATATTCAGCCTCTGGTACTAGTACTTATATGAATTTAACCCTATCAACATGTCTATTATGTGAATCAAATTCCAAAGATATTTCTGAGCCATGAGCAACCACTTGGAGGGACATGGTTATTTAAGCTTTTAAAGGTGCACACCTCGGATTTAAATGAAATTGTTAGTTGCAGGAATGAGAATGTAACAAGAGAATGTATAATACTTCTGCCTCTGCCCTGTCAATGGAATATATTGTCATTCATTAGATTTTGTTTACTCAATGCGCAGTCAGGTGGATAGCATACTCAGAGAAACTCATGAGTTCTTCCGGTGTACAGAATATTCGGATGAATTTTAAATATCTGTCATTTTTCTTGGTTAATATATAAATTAAAGAAGGAAAAGACATTTTTTTAGTACAACAAAAACATATGTTTGTCCTATTAATTATATTAAATATCATGGAATTATTAATTTTGTTATTTCTCATTTCATAGTTGTGTGTCAAAGTTACAGAAACAGAAAAGCTTTCTCTACTAGTAAATATTTTACTTACTAGTGAACCTATTGAATATTGGCATAACATTGGTTTGGTAACTAACATTAAGAGTGAAATGGTTTAATTGAAACCAAGTGAAGCAAAGCAAAGAAAGTACAAAAGTTAATTCCGGTATGAATAGTGCATGGAACGATAATTACTGAGAATTCGATTTCTCTTTTTATTAACCTGAACAAGACTATATTTAAAAAATGAAATTGTGCAATAATATTGTAGAGGTGAAATTTCAATGGGGTAAAATATTAATATTACCCCAATAACTTATCCGGTAGGTACCTATTTTAGGCTTACCTACCTAATGTACGCTTTGTTTGTTGACACTTTCCTTATTACTAGGACTATAGTCACAGAATAAATACCTATTCCATACAACCTATTACCCAATAATGCTATAGTTTTGATGTGGTGTTCCTAAGTTAAAATATAATTCTGTTTCTTCTATGGAGCATATCAGTTTTCTTTTTCTTAATAATTTGCCAATATTGACCTTCAAGAGTTTTAGGAGAAGAAAGTAGCTGATCAGTGCAAAATACAAATTTTATGAGGGTATATAAAATCCTTTTTCATTGTTGTTAAATAATAAGTTATTGGAGTTATTTTGGGTGTCATGTTGACAGAATATGGTATCATGTCAATATTATTCATATAAATAAGTAAAGATAACAGATTTTTTTTTCAGGTTATGTTTTGAGGGAACAGTGCAGAATCTTAATTAATGTTTTCTTTTTTAATTCTTTGTCATTGAAATCACGTGTAAAGTGCCTTATTCCTGTAGCAACACTTGGAATAGCGAAGCTGGCAGCCTTGAACCTCAAAAATTGTGCACATAACCTAACTCGCCATAAAAGTATTGTATAATATGCACTAATAATATCGCGTTGTCCTCAGTAAAGCCGGTTTGTCTACCGGCCGATAATGCCCGTGTATTTATTTTTACCCGTTACGCACACACAGCTGTCTGGATCGTCTCAGCCCGGCCACCAAGGAAAAATCACTAATTCCAACAACCTATAAAGATGTAACTACCTATTCGGACGTTTATGGGCTCAGAATAAACCCGATTCGCTATATTTGGAACCTGTTCATCGGGTCCGACGAGAAATTGTTTGTCCTAAATTGCATTAGCTGAAACACTCGACTGAACTAGAAAGTTTATACATTTAGAGTGTAGACATAGCATGCCACTCACCTCTGTAGTTCCAGGTGACGGGTGCAACTCGTCCACAAAACTATTTCCCAAAGAGAAATCACAAAAATTCTGCACAACACGACTTGAGTAGGTACACGGGGCGTGCAACCACTCAATTCACAGCCGGCGCAGAAAATTCACAAAATAACAGTCGTACACTTAAATTCAACAGAAAATACACAGATTACACTAACCTAAAATCTATGATTTCCACAAGAATTATCCGGTTGAACTGAAACGAAAAACGCGCCAACTGTCAAACTAAAAAACTACAAGCACCGACACGCCGCGCGTCCGCGCGATCCGAGTCCGCTCTACTGACTGGTGAGGGCACCACACACGATCCTTCACGATTCACGATAACCATGCGCCCCATACACTACACGACTTTTGACTAAACTAAACGCTACACGCTGCTGTCGCAATTTTATTTTCATTTATATAATATTGAGTAGTAGCTGTTACGCTATCTTATAATTGATAAAATATTATACTAACGTCAACGTTATCTATATTACAATGCGACAAAATGAGATAACCGTTCGAACGTGAATTCTGACAATAAAGCAATGCGGTCACGATGAAAAGATCGCAGCGCACTACGAAAATATGTACAAGCCAACACTCATCTATATTCGTACGGGATAGACGTTAGCCAGACGCGCATGCGTCAGTCAGGCCGTGGTACGACGTCAGTGAATGACAAGCCCTGCGCTTGTATCGGTTCGGTTATCCGATCGATTTAAAAGAAATGTAGTTTTCTTGAGTGAGATCATACTCCCCTGCACACTAAGCTTATAATTAAACGTACTAGATATTTCGTTCTGTGTAAGTAAGGTGCATGACTGGGAGCAGAATCCATACCTACCTACTAATAATATAAATGAGAAGTGTGTGTCTGTTACTGTTTGTATGTCCGTCTTTCACAGGAAACCTTTTTTTAAGTGGTGATAGTTGAAGGGATGAAGAGTGACATAGGCTACTTTCTAATCCCCCACTTCCCTAAAATGGGGAGTGGAAATTTTTATGGAACATTGTGGAATTTTCAAGGTAGAAAGCTAAAAACTGGTATGTGAACTATTTGTGACTTACAAAAAAATCGTACATCATTTTTTTTGGAAATCTGCCCCCAACCCCTTAGAAGATGGGGTGAAATTTTTATGGGACTTCGACGAGTTTGGTCGCGAACCGACATCCAAGCGGGCAGAGCCGCGGGCATAAGCTAGTATAACAATAAAAGTAAAATTTGCCATTTTTAAGGGCAATTAATCCGTACCCTACGTGTACAGGCGAGCTTAATCGTACTATTTACTATACAACCCACAACCACCTACTACACCCCCAGATCCGCAACGTAGGGCGTACTATTTATACTTAGCGTAAAAATTGTAAATTGAAGTTGTAGTACTTAAGTACTTAAAAGTGATTCCGTGTCATTTACACGCGGTTATTTTAATAACAGTATAATATAATATCAATGCACATGGCTGTATGCATTAAATATGTTTCCATTTAAATATAATTTGCAAACTTGAAATAAGTTTTACAGTTTAGTTTATGCACGTGGTTGATCTTTTCTTAGCCGCGTGGTTTCCGGCTGAGTAGAATTTGGGCCACCCCTTCTCTTCCCTTGTGGTGTCGTACAAGGCGACTATGGGATAGGGCTGATTAACTTTAACATCAGACAAATATGTACACCCCAGACTCAGCCTCAAATGAATGGCTCGAGTCAACAATTGTGCCCGGAATACGGCAATAGGCTCACCCCCTATTATGTGGGACCGAAGACAGACTGGTGAAATGTGGGTGTTAATACACCTCAGCCTAACCCTCCGGGGATAAAGGCGTGATTATATGTATGTATGTAGTTTATGCAAGTTTATGTGACAATAATTTGGTTTCCTAACTTGCAACATAGAATTTTATTGACAGGTTGTCACTGTCACATATCTATAGGCGGCCGGCGGTCTTCAGACGATTATGCAGCATGTCATGCCTCACGTACACTGACCCAACCATTTTTCTGTTCCGTGGATCCAACAATAATAATCTATGCACTGACCTGTAATCTCACTTAGATGCATGACATGCGGCTTGATTGTCCACATTGACCACAATCAATGTTGTCAATGTCAAACTATGTTATTGACAGTGACAATAGTAGTTCGGATTTTAGCCATTCCACGGATTCGTTAAATAGGCTGGCGCTAGGCGCTGGTCTTTGCATAAAGGATAGGGGAAAATAATAGGACAGAAGAATAACAAAAAATGGTTAAAAACATGTTAGTAAAATGACACTAAGACATTGCCTACTTAGAATTTACCAACATACAAAGCGGTGGGTAGTAGTTCCACCTGGGTATCGAATCCAGGACCTCACGACACAATAGATCGCATCATAGTATTTGTACCTCCAGATCAAGAGGCATTATAGTGGCTCTACATAGATCTCACGCCCTCGCTCTTCGACGCGATCACTGTAGTCAATTTATATATTTTGAAGACATGTTTAGGTACAGTGACCGAATCAAGCTGTCTATTACTGTAGTCATTATTCTACCAGTCGTAGTCCCGTAGTAGATTCTAGAGACCATGCGTCGGATAGGTTTAAACTGGTGAATCTGAAACATCTGCACCGTGTATGGTAAGTATGGCGCGTCTGTCAAAAATAGGCAAGTCTCATCTGTATTACCTATAGGTTATATATATTACCTATGGCACACCTATGGCCAGTCGGAAATTGTTTTAAGTTTTTAGTTTGGCAACTCCGAACGTAACTTTTTTGACGGCGTTGGATGGGTGTAAAATGTTAAGGAAGCGTCAGGATTAGTTGACCTTTGAACCGTAACCGACGACTGACGTCATACAAGATTTAGGTACAGACTATCTATTTTGCAAGTTACGATAGATAGCGTCGTAGCTTAAACGGTAAGCACTTCGACTGTAAGTCCTTATAGTTTCAGATAGTATCGGGTTCAAACCACCTGGCCTTCAGGGATTTTTTGTGATTGTTTTTTCTTATTATAATTTATTACTTTTGGTGATTATTTTATCTTTTTGTAATTTATTACTTTTTATGATTATTTTTTCTTTATGTAATTTATAATTTTTCGTGATTATTTTTTCTTTCTGTAATTTATTATTTCTTGTGATTATTTTTTCTTTTCATAATTTATTAATTTCTTCTGACAGAAAATTAGCAGAAAATAAGTGATAGGTTCTATGATTAGCGCTATATTATAGGTATGGTATGGTATGGTATTGCTACGCCCGGCGCTTGGCCACTTCAATATATGGCCAAATTTCCATAGGAGTGAG
Organism: Eilema caniola; assembly: GCA_949126895.1. Classification (NCBI taxonomy): domain Eukaryota; kingdom Metazoa; phylum Arthropoda; class Insecta; order Lepidoptera; family Erebidae; genus Eilema; species Eilema caniola. The sequence continues at coordinate 5,806,312 of OX421488.1, read as the reverse complement.
CGAGACGGCACTATAGAAAGAGACAGCATGCCTTGACGTCACTGTTCTAGAAGAAATGGAATGAATAGAACGAGACGTCAGGCTAGAAAGAGACAGCATGCCTTGACGTCACTGTTCTAGAAGGAATGGAACGAATAGAAAGAGACACAAGACCTAATAGAACCTCCCAGAAAGTTCCTGTCTTTTTCAGAACGTACCTGTCTTTTCTCGATCTTTCGCTACTCGGTCGCCCCTTATATAAAAGGCGAGCTAACAGCCGCTGCTCAAGTTAGTCTAAGACTAGTATTCGAAGCGAACAAAGCGATAAAGTGTGTGAAGCTATACAGTGCGATTATACAAGTGACTGTGTGTTGTGTAAGGAAGAGTTTTCGAATTTCTACGCGCTTTGCTGTAATTGAAGTGAAGCTGAATAAAGCCTGCCTTCAACGGTTGTCCTCGCATTTTCTATTTAAACCGATCCCCACGCTCGTAACAACTGGTGTCAGAAGCGGGATAGAAAATGCCGATAACGCCGAGAGACGACAGGGAGGGTGTTAAAACCAGAAGCCAGGCCGCGGAAGAGGCTGCGGGTACTCCGAGTACGTCGACGGGTGCTTCAAGATCATCATCGGAAATTAACCTGAACGCGATTATGACCTTATTGAAGGAGCAGGCTCGTCACCAGGCAGATCAGGCCCGTCGCCAGGAAGAGCAGACTCTACAATTGAAGGCACAGCTCCAGCAACAACAGGAGGAGCTGATCTGTCGCCAGGAAGAGCAGGCCCGTCACCAGGCAGAGCAGGCCCGTCGCCAGGAAGAGCAGACTCTGCAATTGAAGGCACAGCTCCAGCAACAACAGGCAGAGCAGGCCCGTCAACAGGAGGAGCAGGCCCGTCAACAGGAGGAGCGTGCCTTGCAACTAAAGGTTCAGCTCCGGGAACAACAAGAAGATCTATTTGCCTTCTTGAAAGAGTCTAAAGCAGAATGGCAAAGAGAAATTCATTCAGTGCAAGACAGAATAGAAAGCCACGACAAGAAATTTGAGAGTTATGAGGAACGGTTGCAGTCTGTGGCTCAAAACGTAAAAAAATTGGAGACGAAAATAGCTTGCGGAACAGCTGGCTCTGTAACCATTCCATCTGCACAGGCTGTCGGGAAGTTCAAAGTACCGCCATTTGATGGGACCTCCTCGTGGACTGCATACAAACTGCAGTTCGAGTCTGTGGCAAAGGCGAACGGTTGGGATAAGGAGCAAGCCAAAACAGCATTAACATTGGGGTTACGAGACCAAGCACTCAGTGTTTTAGAGGCGCTTGGAGGTGAAGTGACTTACGACCGCCTTCTTGAAGCGTTGGAATCACGTTACGGTGATAGTCACTTGGAACATGTCTACCGTGCCCAATTGAAGGACAGAAACCAGCGTCTTAGTGAGTCTCTGCAGCAGTGGGCTTTGGAAATAGAAAAGCTGGTGAGAAAAGCTTACCAAGGAGCTTCTTCGTCATTTGTTGACAGCATTTTGGTGCAAGCTTTTATTGACGGGATCAGAGACTTGGAGGTGAGAGCTGCCGTCCGTCTGGGTCACCATGCAATCCTTAAAGATGCTGTTGCTCACGCCCTTGAAGTGGAAGCTGTACGACATGATCCTCGAGCACATAGATTGCGTGAGATCTCAACAAATGAGCAACGTGTGTACCGTCGGGAATTCACACCCAGGTGTTATTTCTGCAAAGAGCAAGGACATATTCGGTCTAGCTGCCCGAAACGGACTCAACAAGGTAATGGCCAAGAACAAACGGCGCGACATCCAGATGCGCCGGAGCAACAGGGAAACGAGTAAACGCCAGGACTGCGGGACGGGTGCTGGCTGGTAGTGTAAAAGTCCCAATTCTGATCTCTCAAGCCAATGATGGAAATAGTCTGGTCATCGAAGGAGGTATTGATGGATCACCGTGCCACCTCACCATTGATACTGGAGCAAGTCGGACCGTGATTAGCTCTCGGCTGGTGAAAAATGTACCTAGAGATCATCTACATCAACTTAAGCATCTCCATCTGCAGACAGCTACCGGCCAGCGCATTTCCGTCCGAGGAGAGCAAGAAGTGGCGTTGGAAGTCGGTGATAAGACCTATTGGCATAAAGTCATCGTCGCTGATATCTTAGATGACTGCATCATTGGATTGGATTTTATGAGAAAATATCGCTGTAAAATCGACGTGGATTGTGGCGTTCTGAAAATTGGGTTCGACGAAATTCCCATGGAAGGTGGCGCATGTGGAAAAGTGTTCTGTGCAAAACGAACTGTACTCCAGCCTAAATCACAGACCCTAGTGCCAATAAGACTACCTCAATATGGCATCAATTCTCATCGCTGTGCATTGGTGGAAAAAGTAGACGGCAGTAGTCCCTGGATACCAGCTCGTACTGTGGTAACAACACCAACCACAGCCGTTATAAGAATTTTAAATATGAGCGACAACGAGTGCGTCTTAAACAAAGGGACACTGCTTGGCACTTGTGAGGAGATCTCGTGGATACGTAGTTGCCAGGGTTCGACCAAAAGCGATGCTACAAGTGACAGAGAATCAACAGTGCTGAAACTACTAGAAGATTGTCGCAATGACCTCAGTAAGGTAGAGATGCTGAAGGCGCGGAACATGCTGCTACGTTATAAAAACGTCTTTTCTATGCATGGTGGTGACATTGGCAGAACTGGAGTAGTACAGCATAAAATCGATACTGGTGAGGTAACGCCAATCCGTCAACGACCACGACGTGTACCGATTGCTCGAGAAAAAGAGGTGGAGGAAATGATTGAAGAGATGAAGAAGGACCGTATCATTGAACCCTCGGTCAGTCCATGGTGTTCTCCGGTAGTCCTTGTAAAGAAAAAGGATGGAACCACCAGATTCTGCGTCGATTATCGCCGACTGAATGATGTTACGAAAAAGGATAGTTATCCGTTGCCAAGGATAGATGACACTTTGGACACCTTAAGTGGCATGCAGTGGTTCTCAACATTGGACCTCAAGAGTGGGTATTGGCAAGTTGAAATCAATCAACGAGATAAGGAGAAAACTGCGTTTTCTACTGGAAAAGGTCTCTGGCAGTTCGAAGTCATGCCATTTGGATTATGTAATGCTCCGGCCACTTTTGAGAGATTGATGGAACAAATACTTGCTGGACTGCTGGGAGAAGCCTGTCTGGTATATTTAGATGACATAATCATCATTGGAAAAGACTTCGACGATCACCTCAGCAAACTAGAGCAAGTTTTGATTAAACTACGGGGTGCCAACTTAAAACTCAGTCCAAAGAAGTGTTCACTTTTTAAACGACAAGTGAATTATTTGGGGCATGTTATTTCGAAGGATGGGATACAAACAGACCCTGAGAAGATAAGTGCCGTGAAAGATTGGCCGACACCAGAAGATAAGACGGACGTTCGTGCCTTTTTAGGTCTGTGTTCATACTACCGGCGGTTCGTGAAAAGCTTTTCCGATATTGCGAAGCCTTTGCATCGGTTAACGGAAGAAAAACGGAAATTTAGCTGGGATGAACAATGTGAAGCCGCTTTCAAAGACCTTAAGCGAAGACTCTGTGAAACACCAATCTTGGGTTATCCAGATGCAGAAAATGAGTTCGTCGTCGACACAGATGCCAGCAATACTGGGATAGGAGGAGTCCTGTCCCAGAGAAAAGGAGACAAGGAGGTCGTGATTGCTTACTTTAGTAAGTCTTTGTCTAAACCAGAGAGAAATTACTGTGTTACACGGAGAGAATTACTGGCCGTGGTTAAGACATTGCAGCATTTCAGTAAGTTTCTGCTGGGCCGCAAGTTTCATCTGAGGACTGATCATGCTGCTTTAAAATGGTTGCTACAATTTAAAAATCCAGAAGGACAAGTGGCAAGATGGATTGAACAGCTCCAGGAATACGACTTCGTCATCGAACATCGGAGTGGGAAAGCGCATGGAAATGCAGATGCGCTCTCTCGAAGACCTTGTCTGGTGGAATGTAACCATTGTGTTAGGCAAGAAGCTAAAGACAGTGTAGCGATTAGAATAATAAGGACTGATACTGTCAGCGATGAGTGGAGTAGCGAAGCCATGCAGCAAGCACAGCAAGAGGATCGAGACATCAAGCCTATTCTCGAATGGATAAGGGCAGGAACACCTAAGCCGAAATGGAGTGATGTCTCCCAAATGAGTGCAGCTACGAAGAGCTACTGGGCACAATGGGAAAGCCTCGTGATACACAATGGAGTCCTGTGTAGAAAATGGGAGTCTGCAAACGGGAAAGACTCACATCTGCAGTTGGTTGTCCCAAAGATTAAAATTAATGAGGTTTTGAGATCATTTCATGACGGAACTTCAGGCGGCCATCTTGGTGTGAAGAAGACCTTGATGAAGATTCGTCAACGATTCTATTGGATCCATTGCCGTGAGGATGTTGAAGATTGGTGTAGGAAATGTACATGCTGCGCATCGGTAAAAGGGCCTCATACAAGGAGCAGGGGAGCATTGAAGCTATACAATGTTGGAGCACCTTGGGAAAGGATTGCATTAGATGTTGCAGGGCCATTTCCTGCATCGGAGTCTGGAAACAAATACATCCTAGTAGTAATGGACTACTTTACTAAATGGCCAGAGGCTTTTGCCATACCTAACCAGGAAGCAACTACAGTCGCGGAAAGACTAGTCACGGAAGTGTTTTGCCGATATGGAGTTCCTCTGGAAATACACAGTGACCAGGGAAGGAATTTTGAATCACAGGTATTTCAAGAAACCTGTAGGATAATGGGTATTCATAAAACCAGGACTACCCCATATCATCCGCAGTCTGACGGAATGGTTGAAAGATTTAACCAAACCTTGGAAAGGCATTTGGCTAAGGTTGTTGAGAGCCACCAGAAGGACTGGGATAGTCATATTCCTTTGTTCTTGTTGTCTTATAGAACAGCGATACATGAAAACACAACGGTGACGCCTGCGTGTGCAAACTTTGGCAGAGAACTGAGACTACCGGCTGATCTACTGACTGGACGTCCTCCAGATTCACCGCAAGAAATCACGGAATATGCTAGTGCATTGCGCGATAGACTAAATGACGTTCACACCCACGTCCGTGAATCTGGGCTCCAGGCAAGCGAAAGAATGAAAACCCGATACGACCGCAACTCTCATCAAGCCGGGTTCGACGAAGGCTCGTTCGTATGGCTACACAATCCGATGCGTCGCAAAGGCAAATCTCCGAAGTTGTCTCCAACCTGGGAAGGGCCGTATAAAGTTGTCACCAGGATCAATGACGTTACATACCGGATACAACGCAACCAGCGAAGCCCCTTGAAGGTTGTACATGTTGACCGACTGGCGAGATACTACGGATCTAATAATGCTCGGGACGAGCATGTCTAAGAAGGGGGTAGTGCTACGCCCGGCGCTTGGCCACTTCAATATATGGCCAAATTTCCATAGGAGTGAGCGAGACGGCACTATAGAAAGAGACAGCATGCCTTGACGTCACTGTTCTAGAAGAAATGGAATGAATAGAACGAGACGTCAGGCTAGAAAGAGACAGCATGCCTTGACGTCACTGTTCTAGAAGGAATGGAACGAATAGAAAGAGACACAAGACCTAATAGAACCTCCCAGAAAGTTCCTGTCTTTTTCAGAACGTACCTGTCTTTTCTCGATCTTTCGCTACTCGGTCGCCCCTTATATAAAAGGCGAGCTAACAGCCGCTGCTCAAGTTAGTCTAAGACTAGTATTCGAAGCGAACAAAGCGATAAAGTGTGTGAAGCTATACAGTGCGATTATACAAGTGACTGTGTGTTGTGTAAGGAAGAGTTTTCGAATTTCTACGCGCTTTGCTGTAATTGAAGTGAAGCTGAATAAAGCCTGCCTTCAACGGTTGTCCTCGCATTTTCTATTTAAACCGATCCCCACGCTCGTAACAGTATGTTCTTTTTTATCTTTTTCAATGTATATAACGAAGAAAGAAAAAAGAAAATGTTTTCACTTCTGCCGGCACTCTCAGAGTGCAACCCGTCTTTTTTTTTTCCGCTTGCGACAACTCTCTGTTTTGGACCATTCTACGGTTCTACCCCCTAAATCATCTTTGGTTCCACCCTAGAAGCTCGTTCTGCCCTTAGCACTGAAGAATTGCTGGAGTTGATTGTCTCGAGTTTCTCAAGTTACTTTGACCAATGACATGACTCACATGAGTATCAACTTAGTTTGATAACTTGACATAGTAATTTGCCATTTCATTGATAGAACAGTTTAGGAGTTATAACCCCCAGACTGAGACTGGGGTTGGGGCTGCTGATTTGGTATCTGCGTATATCATTCGAATGATTTCTTAAAGTGTTGTTCTAAAATTTAGAAGTCAGTCAGTAGTCGCTCCTGTAAAAGCTAGAATTGTTCAGCTTCAGTTTAAGTCAGTTATAACAGTCAGTTATAGTTAACCAAGTGGTAAAATGAGGGGTATAAACAGTTGTCATACACTAACAACTCCATAATTTACCTACATAGGTACGTGTCGGTTGCTTATTGGTTAAAAAGTCAGCCCCTTATGATTGATTGAGATTAAGAGGTCGCGGGTTCGAATCATGGCTATTACACTACTGATGTATTACCAAGTCCTAGCACAAGGAATTTGGCTTAACTGCAAGGAAAATTAATTATTTAGGTTACCGTAGTTCATAAAAAAACGATCTTTATGTACCTAGGTATATTTTTTACAGGAAATCCTCAAAAGAAAGGATATAACATATTTCACGTGTTTATTATTTTTCTAGCAACCCGTCAGACCTCGTACGGGCGTAATTAGATTTTCTGTTCTTTAAAAGTTTATTTAGGATGAATAATACACATAAACCTTCCGCAAAAAAACATCTAAATGACAGCGCGGATACAGTATCAAAAGCAGTTATGTGGTTAGAAGTCAGCGGAGAAATGAGCCCGAGAAAAATGAACTTTGTTTTATATTATCATAGATAATATAATTCTTATTTTATGTTACTGAACGAAGCTTTAGTAAGCTAAAACTCCTTTTTACCCGATTGCCAAGAAGGGTTATGTTTTTCGCGCGTAGCTTCTATGTTTTTATGTAAGTTTGTACGTTTGTAATATTCTTTATTACCTCGTATCTTCTGAACAATCGTACGGATTTCAATTATTCATGTCTCAAATGAGAAGCCAAGTGTTCTTGGGTTCATAAAATATGAAAAAGCCATAAAGTTGGGACGCCAAAATGTATGTGTTAGAAAATCACTCAAATTTATCGAGTGGGTGAAACAAATGAAAACAATTAGAAGACGATTACTAAAATGGATATATTTCAAAACTAAAAAGTATAAAATAATATAAATTATTAAAATTATAAAACCCAATGATTCTAAAAAGATCGAAACAAACTTTATAGCAGACGGTACCCATCAATTTTCATCTGGTTTGAGATTTGGAAATGGGTACCGCCTGCTATAAAGCTTATTTCGATCTTTTTAGAACCAGTCGGGTTTTTTGTTTTTAATATTTTACCGTTTTCTTTCCCGGAACCTCTCCACTAACACTTGAACTTTCAAATATGGTATTAAAGTTCAAATTGATTTTTAAGTATTATTACGAATCGTTTGTCCCATACAAACGATATACGAGTATAAATAAGTGTAGTTTGTAGAATTTTTCGAGAAATTTTTTAATTTTTTCTCTGCGTAATAACCATCCTCGTACTGCAAGGAATATTCTACAAAAAGAATTAGCGAGATCGGTTCAGCTGTTCCCGAGATTTGCGCTTAGCAATACATTCAGCGATTCATTTTTTATTATAGGCTACACTACCTACCTACCTAGTATTCACTCTTCCTATCCTATTCGCTCCTATTGACGCTCCAGGTGTCGTCATGCCACTGTTTTTTTGTATAGGGCGATTTAATATGACGTCACCTTGAGTGATGGCAAGCTTAAGGGGTTGTTTCAGGATTAAGGATTGTCATTGCAGATATATTATGCTAAATGGCCATCATCAACTGCTCCCGAGACGGTGTATCGTGTGTCACGAGTGTTTTTCGCTAACAATGCTCCGTTTCCTTCACGGTGAGGCCGCCTGTTACACGATAGTGACCAATGCCTAGCGGATTCGGTAAATAATTCCTCAAATTCAAATTCAAATTTATTAATTGCCTGTTACAGGTGTGTAATAGTAGATGCCATTTACATAGATCAAGTCTCTTAGTGTATACGAGTATCTAGGTCTACTCCGTAATAGGTCTTGATGATGGAACCCCGAAGCCAACCGCATACGTCAACTGTAGACGCATGTAGCAGATGCAGCGTACCGCGATACATACATTACTTGTTAAACTTTAATGCAGATAAAGTGGACCATTGAGAAGCCGCAATGAATTACGCGTAGTTTGATGTCAACATTGCTGGACACTTCACATTTAATCCCAGTGGAGTGATAACTATAGATCGTGAAATAGCGAAAATAGCAACAACTTTAGTTACTTTCCAGCCCCTCTAGACAAGTGGCCATTCGCTAGCCGGCGTTTGATGGGATAGAATGACGAATATATGGGATTTGACGTATATGACAGTCGTTCACGCTTGTCAAATACGTCAAATCCTATAAATTCGACATTCTATTCCATCAAACGCCTGCTAGCGAATTGCCACTTGTCTAGAGGGGCTGTACTGTCAAATGCAAACTGTCTTGCAAATCAAAGAAAATTTAGCACGATTAGAGCATTATTAAAGGGAAAGTAGTGGCCTCCTTCAGTTCACGGTATTACTGGTTTTACTATAAGTACCTATGTTAATTTCCATAGATAAAAAAGTCTACTTATCGCTGAATTTACTTCTATAGTTACATGATAAGGTTGTAGCATTGATTTTGTTTAATTTAGGATAAGGAAATAGCTACATACAGAGCATCTCATAAACACTCTTAATTTGAAGAAATAAAATTTAAATACTGGTATTAAGTTAAAATGATAACTGAAACATGATATTGGTGATGTTAAGGTTCATCATTATTTGTTCAGGTCTACGTGCTGATATACTCACAGGCCTACATACAGAATTGTTTTGTATTTACATAACCGCGCCACCAATAGAGGTTACATTCGAAACTTGCGCTCCGGAACTCGGGGACCATTTTCCTACTCACCTGAACCGCATACAAGCAATTTGGCTTAGTTGCAGGGGTTAGAGGAAATACATATTAGTAATTTCGGTTGCTAATATTCTTTATTTAAAAGAGCGTCTTCTGTTAGATCCCAAATCTAAAAGGAAAGCTTGCGCCTGAGCGGTTAGAGCCACGTACGCCTTGTTCGATGACAGATCATACGACGACCTCTGTAGCGGTAGAGCGTTTGGCTGCTATATCGGAAGAAGCGGCTCCGATTTCTGCTTATAGGAAATATTTGTGTATGATTAGGAAAAATAAATAAATATTCTACAACAGTCTACACAACGCTATCTAGACCCATGGGAAGCATAGCTCAACTAGCTTGTGTTATGGAATCTACAAACATAATGTACATAGTAACAACCAGATCAATGCAAATATACATATTCATTCATACAAATATTTGCACTGAGCGAGAATCGAACACGCGCCGTCTGTGTAGCAGGCAAACTTTAAAAATTTCCTGAAAAAGTTTAAAAAACTACACTTTTCTATATTCCCATACAAACGATTCGTAATAATTGCGGTCCATGGCCTTATACAGGTGCCCCGTGTGGGCGGACACCCTAGGAGCCAGATTCCTGCCTCTGCTCCAAATGGCGCAGAGGACGGTGGCCTCCAGAACCATCAGGGGGTACCGCACGATATCCTTTGAAGCGGCGAGTCTCCTGGCCGGATCGCCACCGTGGATCCTGGAAGCGAGGACCCTATCGGCACTGTGTCGGTTCCGAAGGGAAGCGCGGGAGCGGGGATGCGATCCCGAGCCCGAAGAAACTCGGGCCGAGAAATCCCGGCTCCACAGGGACATGGTGGCCAATTGGGAGCGGCGACTTGAGCAACCACGCGCAGGGCACGCTGTGATTGCGGCGGTAAGACCCATCATGGAGGAGGGGCTAGAAAGGCCACACGGTGGCCTCTCGTACCGTCAGACGCAGGTCATTACCGGACACGGTAACTTCGGGCGGTACCTGCGTCTGATGGGCATAGAGCCAACGCCCGAGTGCCATTACTGCGACGCGAGCGTGGACTCGGGGCTGTACACGCTCACCGAGTGTCCGGCGTTCGAAACGCCGAGGCGGGAGCTTGTGATGGCCCTGGTGGTGAGAGTGCTCACGCTCTCCACCCTGCTCGCGGCGATGGTCCGCTGCGCGGATGCGTGGGCGGCCAGTGCCTCGTTCTGCGAGCAGGTCATGCTCTTGAAGGAGACAGCAGAGCTGGCGCGGCGCGATGAACGGGAGAGACTCGCGGACATCACTGCCCGCGTTCGTAGGCGGCTTGGGCGTCGGAGGGCGCAGGCCGACCTCCGCCCCCATGAGCGCGGGCCTGACGGTGACGGGTGGAGCCGCTTGTCACCCTAGCAGAAGCAGGCCACGGCGGCGGGCCACCCCCCATACTGGAGGCGAGTCGGAGACCGCGTGGTCGAGGCCCCGAGGAGGGCCAGACCGATAGGAATGGCCCTGGGTCAGTCGGGGGGCGGGGGTATGTCAAAAAACGATTCGTAGAAATAGGTACCTACTTAAAAGTCAATTTGACCTTTAAAACTGTAATTATTAATAAGTAAGTGTTAGTGAAGAGATTTCGGGAAGGCAAAACAATTGAGTGACACATAATGACTCAGGGGCGTTACGAGGTTGAAGTATGCCACAGGCGAAGCCGGGGCGGATCAGCTAGTACTTAAATAACTTCAATGTCAATTCCTCTTTATGTATTTTCATTGTATAAAGACGTAACGGGCAATCTGAGAGGATATCTGGGATAGACTGGATACAGGACGGAGGCTGGATATACACATAAGGATAGGCCTAGATACAGTACCTACTGGACTGCAAAAGGCTTATCATTTGTTCATTCTATAAATAGTTATCAATAAATAATCACTTTGTAAATAGTAGCCATGTCACTAAATCCAATGTTTAATAAAAATACTTTCAATTAAATCAATTAAGTAAGCGGTATCGCCCATCGATCGCCACCTTGCAGATAAAAATTATATTATAGTATCTTCTGACGCACGTTACGTTCTATTTGACGCACGTTTTGTGATAACTTGATAAGTTTTGCCGCATTATTTGTCACATTTTTGTCTCTAGAGTAAACGCAAGAATGAAGTAGATTATTTTTATCTGTTCTGTACACAACCTGTCGCATATGAAATATTTAAATACCTAGTTATAATAATGCTGTTTCCGTCACGTATATAGTTATGTGTGTAATATAATATGGAGATAAAGAAACTAATAACTTCGCCTAGCTGGTACGTGCGAAGTGTACGTGAGAAAATTTTAATGAAGGCAGCTTATTAATAGTTATTAATAGGTGGCCGGACTGGATGTGGAAGGCGGAGGATCGTACGAAATGGCGCATATTTGGAGAGGCCTAAGTCCAGCAGGGGACTGCTGTGGGCTAATTGATGAATAGGTAGCCGGGTTATAATATTGTCAGTATAAATGCCTAACTCAACTAGGGATGTGTTGAAGTTCACGGATGTGACTCAGAAGTTCGAATTCGACATAGGTACCCGTCCGGCAGAAACTGCAACCCCTGCATATACTTAACCCATGTAATTGGTTGTATGGTCGTTGTGTTAAACCTATTGAAGGTTCTGAGTGATTGTGGTAAATTACCCTAATCAAGATAATGGGGATTCTGCCTACCCCATCGGGGATTTACAGGCGTGATAAATGTATGTATGTATGTATGCCAATAATAAGACATAACTATCTTGGATTTAGGCCTGTTTTTCTAAACGCATTACGGCAATAACTACGTAGTGAAATGCAGTATTTAGTATGATTTGTGAGAATGCCGGATACTTTACTTGACTTCGATTCTCTCCCCACCACTCTGTATATGGCAAAGCGCCAGTGACACTTTTCTCGTAGGTAGGTACTGTAAATGCGCGAACTGCGAAGGCTTCAAGAAGAGGTTAAATTATCATTAGAAATGACAAATTATTGAATAAATTATTTTATAAATGTCGAGGTACTCTGATTTTGGTTTGATCCGAAGCTTTCAGTTCGCAGTCAGAAGTGAGCTAACTCCTCCTTGTCTTGATTTAGCTTATATGGCTTTAATGGGAGCAATTGCCATCTGACAACGCAACCCTGAGAGGAAAGCTGCACCAGTACCTACCCCTAGCACGAACAATTTTTTTTTTTATATTTAGTTATTATAAAAGAAACAGAATCAAAGAATGATTTTTTACACTACTGCCACTTAAACCTATATGATTTGTGTGTGACACAAGGTTTCGACCTCTGTCATGCTTTAAATAATTTGTCCTTTCTTTAAGTACAGTATAAAAAAAGAATTAAAAAAAAGACGGGTTGCACTCTGGGAGTGCCGGCAGAAGTGAAAACTTTTTCTTTCTTCGTTATATACATAGAAAAAGATAAAAAGAACATACCATACCATACCTATAGTATAGCGCCAATCATAGAACCTATCACTAATTTTATGCGAATTTATTGTCAGAAGAAATTAATGAATTACAAAAAGAAAAAATAATCACCAAAAGAAATAAATTATAATAAGAAAAAACAATCACAAAAAATCCCTGAAGGTGGTTTGAACCCGATACTATCTGAAACTATAAGGACTTACAGTCGAAGTGCTTACCGTTTAAGCTACGACGCTATCTATCGTAACTTGCAAAATAGATAGTCTGTACCTAATCTTGTATGACGTCAGTCGTCGGTTACGGTTCAAAGGTCAACTAATCCTGACGCTTCCTTAACATTTTACACCCATCCAACGCCTTTCACTTCTAAAAAACAGCATAAAAACAGTAAAAGCACAGTATAAAGAAAAAGTACATTCTTATAACTATACGCAAATACCTCGTAAGCTAATATCGTAATCGTATCGTAAACTTATCGAGAGAACAAAGCAATGCGATTGGCTGTCTGCCTACTGTGAACCTGTGTGTGTGTGAAACCAGCCAATCCCAATGTTCCGTTGTGCTAGAGGTACAGAGCTCTGAATAACTTCACGATACCCCACGATACACTACGTAACCCCAATAGTAACACACCATTTTAGTTACTAAGAACATCAAACAATAATATCACATGTTTTTCTTCGTAGTGTTCTGAAACGTACGTAAAATTCTATATTTTTCGAAATTCTACAAAAAAATTCGCGCATTTTCCACATGTTTAGTGTCTTGCGTTTATTCTTCCTAAAGAAATAAAAATATCGTAAAGTGTGAGCCGTTTATAGCTGGCTTTAGGCAGTCTGATTCTGGCTGGGAACAAACATGCTTGTCAAACTAAAGGGATTTTTTCTTCAACTAGATTTTTTGTGAATTAGTTGTTTGGTTTAAAATATTCTGCTCCAAGTACACAGTAAGTAGCCAGTGATGAGCAATGGCCAGCAATATGCTACCATACGCCAATAACGCGTAGATATTCCTAAAATTGTGATAAAATCTCATTGATATGATTCTTCCTTTAAAATGTGCCAAAAAACTGATAACATAGGTACCGATTTTGCACCACAATGTCCAATCGTACGCCTCTGGAAGGGGCCTATCATCATCTTAGGCAATTCTGATCTATTAGTAGGTATGCTAACATTTCCTTTTCCAAATTTTTAAATTTAACATACAGGGGGACTTGATCCCGTAACCAGTACCCCTAGCACGAACAACTGTCGTAATCGTATCGTACACGCATTGAGAGAACGGAGCATTATGATTGGCCGGATTCACATACACACAGGTTTACAGTAGGCAGACGGCCAATCGCATTGTTTCTTTCTCTCAATACGTTTACCATACGATTACTATAGTTGTTCCTGCTAGAGGGCCAGTACCTTTCTAGGGGAAATACTCTGACCAACTAAGCTATCTGGACACGTTCTAAATAATCATCGTATACAAAAGTAGGTAGAATAATGGTCAACTAAATTTGTTATAATGAAATACACAGCATTAACAACCAATTCCATTGAAAATATGTAAGTATGTAATTAGCAGATAACATTCCAGTACCATTAATCCCTTGATTAAATATTTATTGATAACAAAATGCAAGTTAGGTACTTAAGTTATTAATAAAATTGAAGCATTTTTGAAGTGACAACGAGTTCTTTAGCGGCGTTGGATGGGTAAAAAGTGTTAAACTCGCGTCAGGATCACTTGATCTTTGAACCGTAACCGACGACTGACGTCATACAACATTAGCTACAGATTGTTTATTTTGTTAGGTACGTTAAGAAGCTTCGTAGCTTAGCGGTAAGCGCTTCGACTGTAAGTCATTAAGGTTTCTGATAGTACCGGGTTCAAATCTGGGCTTCTGACACTTTTTGTGATTATTTTTTCTTTTTGTAATTTATTAATTTTTGTGATTATTTTTTCTTTTTGTAATTCATTAATTTCTTCTGACAGAAAATTAGTGCTAGGTTCTATGATTGGCGCTATATTATAGGTATGGTATGGTATGTTCTTTGTATTTTTTTCTCTGTATATAACGAAGAAAGAAAGAAAGAAAAAGTTTTCACTTCTGCCGGCACTCCCGGAGTGCAACCCGTCTTTTTTTCATTTAGGTACCCTTAAGGCCTGCTCTCACGGATGTGCCGCGTCGAAACGCTACTATATGTAATTACATAACCCGTGACCTTCATATTCGACTCCCGAATCCGTTTATTCCTCCTCCTCTTGATTTGGCTTTCCTTATCTTGGCTTTTTCGGAAGCGACTACCACCTGACCTCCTAATCCCGAGAGCAATGGAACCTCACCAGTTATGTTAGCTTCTTTTGAGTATTCTAATTAAGAAGAGACAAGATTTAAATTCTCCATTTTAATTTTTGGTAACGTATTAAAATACCGCACCATTAAACATTAAAACCTGGAACTCCTTGTTGAGCTTACGTGTTTACTTCTTCCTACAGTCACGGGTCCTTTGAGCGTGGTGTGAAAAAGCATCTGATGAGGCCGTCAAGCTGAGTTTCTCATAACATGGTACGTGTATGTAATGGTGACACTCTTTCCTGAGAGTTTGCCTTAAACTTACCATCAGGTGAGGTGAAGTGAAATTGGCGTGTCCTTTATATATAAAAAAACAAAACCGAAATTCAAAATCCCGAAGTTAAAAATCCCAAATTTCAAAATCCCGAATGTACGAAATACCGTAATATATAGCGAAAATACAGTAGTAGTACAGTGTTTAGATTATAAGTATTTATGATATAACTAAACTATTAAAATTAATAAAACTTATTTATATATCGTTAAAAAAAATATACAGTATATACCGAAGTTCAGAATCCCGAAACTTACGATTCGTTACTAATGGTAAGTGTTCTGAGTCTAATTTTTATACATAGTTACTTTTTACAATCTAGGTAATTTGTTTTCATGTAGCTCGTTGTAAAAGCGTCGGTGGCTTAGTGGTTAAGAAGTCGGCCTTATGATCCTGGCCATTACACTACCGACGTGAACCCACTCCTAGCACAAGCAATTTAGCTTAGTTGGAGGGGTTAGAGGGAATATTAGTAATTTCGATAATTTCGGTTGCCAATATTCTTTTTCAAAGTAAAAAAGAAGCTCCTATGTATATCTTCATTTTCATGTATTATCACAAATAAACACACGAAGGGTACCTACGTACCCTCTAACCTATCCAGGTCTAGGCACGCAATTCATCCCGCGCAATATTTACTTGGATAGATTAGGTTAGAAGGCTAAGGCAGGAGCGGAGCGGAGCATCGTGGTTTTCTTATAACCATGCAAACAAAACCATTAAAATTTTAATTTTCTGGATTTTAAACTTTGGGATTTTGTACTTCGAGATTTTGTAAGAATTTCGGGATTTTGTACTTTCGGTATTTTGAACATTCGTTATTACTTATGAGCTTCGGGATTTTGATCTGTAACCTAATTTTTTATAACTTGAGGCGTGACCATTTGATTTCTATAACTGTACCTACCTCTTCAAAGTTCAAACCTTTGATTTATATTCTGATAGTATGTAATAGAAGCTATGAAGCAATGAATAATAATCATACATGAGGCTCTGATACAAAATGTATGTTGATATTGTATAATCAGGCAATAAGATTGTATTACGTTTAGCTTTCAAAATTATTTCTTTGGCCCGCCCGGCGACAGTGACGTCACCAGCAGCGCGCGCAAACCGCCCGATCGATCCACACCGCTGTGCTAAAGCGCTGAAGCTAAATTCTTTACTAGACGGACTATTGTATGAATATATTAAGACCGCTTTTAGCGCTACAATAGTAAGCTTTACCAAAGGCTATGATGTGAAAGATTATAAGCATCGACGCCGAGCTATAAAAATCCTACTTTGCAGTGAAGTTTGTATGTGTATTGTGTAACCTACATTGGGTATTTCATTTGGCTATAGTTATGGGTTTCAAAATTGGAGTGATAAGATCTATTCTTGTACCTTTATATAACATATAGTCACTCTTTTCTTGCTCTGGAGAAGGCAGAGTTAAAAAATATACCTATACTTAATACATTATGTAATCTTTAGTATTCTTAAAGTGCCTTTCCACGATGTGAGACTTTTCAGATTATATTACACACAGCAGCGGACGACCACAGACAGTCACGAGCCTCGCATCATTTGCCTTCCACGGTGCGTGTCGGGCTTTTCATAGCCGTAGACCTGACGTATCGTTACGGACATGACGCGCTTTTATAGACGTTTTGCCACGGTGCGTTGATGCGGTAAGATCCGCGTCAATCCGCTGATTCACGTATCGTGGAAAGTCGCCTTTAGTCGGCTCGATTCAGTCATATCCACCTTACCGTTTCAAAGGTAATGGACTGAACACAAGCATTTATTTTCCTGAAAGATTATACTTAAGCATGCGTAGGTGGATTAAGCTTCTAACAAAAGTACACAGACAAAGAGTAGATATTTTTCCAAATATTACTGTTATTATGTTATGTGGAGGAGTTTATACAAAATCACAGAATAGATAATAGTACTAGCGTACAGAATGGAAGCTCACCCCCTCCCACCGATTTCATTTCCTCTCCCCGCACGTCAAAATCATGGGCGCTTTCATGGGCGCCTAAAACAAAGGTTGTCGCCAGTAAAATGTGTAGGAACGGCACTTCGGGAAGAAGAGTGAAAAGTTCGGCTCGCTTCGGTTTTTAAGGCGTCCTCTCTTTCACACATGACTATAGTGAAATTTAACCCTCAAATGCATCTTGCCTTTTTGTATAAATAACTAATGAAAACTACACATAGTAAGAACATTTGTACTATTTCCACAGTATTTATTATTGAACCTGACCGGTTTCGCCTTATGGTAACTTCAAAAGTTTACATTGATGTTTTTGAAATGTTTCTAATCTTAAACACTAGAGATGTTTACCTACGACTTAATACTGTAGAAAAAGTACAAGTGTTCTCAAAATGTGTAACAACAAGTTCCACCAAGGGTCATCAATGAACAGTATAACAAAAACGAATGAACTCGATGTCTGGTTCGCCAAGGAATAAATTCGTGAAAAATCTTATCAATTATAATAATTTTCATATACAGGGCCGTCTTAACCGGGGGTTCAAGGGTGCGGCCGCACCCGGGCGCGTAGCCCGAGGGGGCGCAGGCCGAGCTCTAAACATTTCGATATTTCCTAATTTATCCTTTAACTCATAAGTACAATATTAACGCCATTCCCATGTTTCGTACACTTACGTCAATTAAACCCCTACATGCATAAAAATATAGGCATCAACCAATATTAAAATTTACCATTGTACCTATTATTGTCACTTTTGCCTTTCGGCAAGTGTCATTCACAAGTCCCGCTCCCGATATGCAAGGTAAAATAGCTCTTATTGGGATACTCATAAAAATTAAATTAATTTAACACGCACGCGGCAATATCTCCATTCAAAGAGGCCCTTTGACCTAGCCGCCTGGCGTCCGCACTTTAAGCAAAATGGCCTCTATAATTAGGGCATTAGGGTGTATATTGTAATGTAAGTTCGCGATGCGGCTCTGAGTGTCGGTTACTGCTTGATGTCATTAGACGACCTATGACAATTGAATCTTATTACATGAAAATTAAAGTTTGATTTTGTTTAATGCTGTGAAACGTTAAAGAAATATTAAATCCATTTCTTTTCCTTAATTTTTGAATTATTTTTTTTCATCATACCTATTTGCGATAGCCGCCGAGTGAGCACCAAAAATTCTAGCAGTTTAGACTGTGATTGATTCTAGCAAGTGGAAATTCAGTTAGGCCCACCAATATCGATTTAATTGATTGTGCTGTGTTTTCGTAAAAAAATAATGTGCAAATGGATGGAGTTTTTTCAGTGCGTACCTACTTAAATCATAAACAACGGAAATTAATACTGTCAAGCAGTGGCGTAGCTTGCCTTGTCGGGGCCCCGTATAAAAATATTTTTGGAGGCCCTTATATGGAGGTAAAGATTTTTCACAAAAGAAAAAAAATATTGTGAGAAGAAATATTTATTTATCACATAATTTACCCATTTTACAAATAAAAATCGAATTTTAAATATTCACTCTCCTTGCCTTTTTTTCGGCAAACTGATTAATTAAATCATTTATGGCAGATGATGATTTTAGTTTTTCTAAAGTTTCTGCCTCTATGGACAATAGTGAGATGTCTGACAGTCGTTCTTGTCCCATCGAAGTTCTTAAGTAATTTTTTATTAGTTTTAATTTTGAAAAACTTCTTTCTGCCGTTGCAGTTGTAACTGGAAGGGTCAAGAATAAAAAGCATGCTGTGATTACCTCGGGAAAACTGGATGCAAGACTATTGAATTTTACTAGTAATAATTCAATGAGTTCTTTAATGGAATATTTTTTTTTTTATTTCAGAATTTAAGCATGTTTTTAGAGCCTTCAATTGGTCACAAAGATTAAGTGAGATGTCTTTACTGTATTTAGCAGACAGTTTTTCGGAAGCGTTTAATATCACTTCGCTTGAAGAAGATAGGAGTTTCTCCGGTTGTAATATTTCGAATATACTACTCAGGTTGCAAAGGCTCTGAAATCTTTCTTTAGTTTGAGAAATTAATATATCTAAGCAGCAATAGTATACATTGACTTTGAAATAGGATTCCGGGTCGGAAATTTTCTCATCTTGTGATAACTCATCAAAAAAACGCTTCGTTATCTTTCGCCTACTGTTTTTAAAACCAGTTGTTACCCCCCACTCTTTTGCTAAATCTTTGGATTCATTTAGCAAACTATTAAATGAATTCTGATTTCTTAATTGGCACAGTCTATTTAAAAGATTACTTAATAAAATACTAGATTTCTGTTAGTCATTATTTTCATGCTGTAGAGCTTTAGAAACAGGATTAATAATTTCAAATAGTGAAGAAAAAAATGTAACGAGCACTAAGAAATCAAAACTCTCTAAAATATTAATTATACTTTTACATTCTTCACGTTCATCTTTTTTATTTGAAATTAAATTTAGTTGGTACAAAGTTGTCATTTTTCTTTACTGCTAATAAAGCGTCGTTCCTAGAAGACCATCTGGTAGGACATACCTTTTTAAGGGTAATCAAATATTTTTCAGATGAATCGTCACTTAGCATAGCCCAGCGTTTTATACTATTGCCAAAAAAAGTATATATTTTTTCTAAATTATCGAAAAAAGTCGATACTTCACGAACATGTCTCGCAGCATCGTTCAAAACCAAGTTTAAAGCGTGCGCAGCACAATGAACATAATCGGCATTTGGAGCATGCTCTTTTATTAGGGTTTGTAATCCTCCATACACACCCGACATAACATTTGCTCCATCGTATCCCTGTCCTCTACATTTAGTCAAATCAATTTCATATTCTTTAGTCAAATTTAAAATGACAGTTTTCAGACCTGCAGCACTGCAATAGGTTACTGCTATAAATCCTAAAAAGGACTCACAGATTTTTATTTCTTTAGGCACATTATCATCATTTTCTGTAACCGAGATATATCGAAAAACTACAGATAGTTGGTCAATTTTTGACAAGTCTTGTGTTGTATCCAGAATTATTGTCAGAAATGGAGCTTTTTTAATTTCTGAGATAATATTGTTCCTAACGGTGGTACCAAGCAAACTAATAATTTCGTTTTGAATCGTAGGGCTTAAATAATTTATTTCACCTTTCGATTTTAGAAGAAGTTCTTTTAAAGTTGCATCATAGTTAGATAGCAGACGTGAAATTGCCATGAAATTGCCAGAATCAGAATCATGCCCCCCAAAGGTAGATTACAAGATACTAAAGTAATTATAACATTAATTATACGATGCAGTACATCTCTCCAGAATGTAATTTTACTATCGATTTCACTTTTCAATAGAGTATCGATGGTATTTCCTTGCAACCAATTATTATAAGAGAGTGAGGCACTAATATGCTGCTGTGACTTTTCATGGTCAAGAATAGTTTGTGTGAAATTGCTTCTAACCGAAACACCGTTAACCCAAGCAGAGGAGTACGATTTGTTTTGACGATCTGCTAATAACCAACCGAAGTGACAGTACGGTTTGTTTAAAACGTTAGAATAACATAACCATGGTCTTATAATTTTTATGCCTGCCTGATTGAAATATGAATAATAATAAGCCGAAAAAGGTCGGTTATTTTCTGAAACTTTTGGAAATGGTCCTTGTGGTTTAAATGGACCCAATTTAAAAATTATTTTTCGTTCGCATTCAGTTAAATTGTCACCAAAATTTCCTCTATCTGATGATATTATATTACAATCTGCAGATATATCAGAATCGTTGACTTGGGGTCCCTCGATTTCTGGATGGACATCTGATAAAGTATGTGCTTGGCTTTTTTCTATTTCCGGATGGATATGTGACGAAGAACATGCGTCAGAAGAAACTAAAAATAAACGAGTAATTGTTAAAAAATAAATACGAATGCTTTGATACTAAACTAAAAAGAGTTATATATAAATAAATAACGTTACTAAGGGTCACAGTTAGAGAGTGTTCAGTTCAGACCCACACAGACTCTACGCGGATTGTGTTCGTACCTATTAGTAGATACAAAATCACCTGCAGCCCGTCCGTGCATTACTATACACCTGCGTGCTATTTAAACGCAGCGCGTAGTGGCCATACAAAACGAGAACCCGAAAGCGAGTCTGCACATCTGAAGTTCTCAACACGCAATTAACGATACGATACGGATTGATAGACATACAACAAAACAAATCGATCCTATAGATAAGTTAGAATTTTGTTTTTTGAAGTGAAAACTTCGTTAGCGGCGTTGGATGGGTGTAAAATGTTAAGGAAGCGTCAGGATTAGTTGACCTTTGAACCGTAACCGACGACTGACGTCATACAAGATAAGGTACTGACTATCTATTTTGCGCCTTACGATAGACATCGTTGTAGCGTAAACGGTAAGCATTTCGACTGTAAGTCCTTATAGATTCAGATAGTATCGGGTTCAAACCACCTGGCCTTCAGGGATTTTTTGTGATTGTTTTTTCTTATTATAATTTACTACTTTTGGTGATTTTTTTTTCTTTTTGTAATTTATTACTTTTTATGTTTTTTTTTCTTTCTGTAATTTATTATTTTTTGTGATTATTTTTTCTTTTCATAATTTATTAATTTCTTCTGAAAGAAAATTAGCAGAAAATAAGTGATAGGTTCTATGATTAGCGCTATATTATAGGTATGGTATGGTATGTTCTTTTTTATCTTTTTCTATGTGTATAACGAAGAAAGAAAAAAAGAAAATGTTTTCACTTCTGCCGGCACTCCCAGAGTGCAACCCGTTTTTTTTTTAATCAAGGCACGGAACCCTAAAAACAGTATAATTGTGAAAATCGAGGGGGGAGACAATTTTTTGTGACGGACAGATGGACAGACCGAAATTAAAAGATTTCCTTGTTTATCACTACAGGCCCCTAATAAATGGGTTGGGTAGTACTTACCTTTCCAATCTAAATCACTCACAGTATCTTGTCTCTGAAAAAATGAAGAAATTTTGGGGACTTTTTTTATAACCTCGTCCCTTTTCTGTTTAATTTTTCTTTTCTCAGCGCCGCTGGGATAATCTCTTTTCCTTTCACTCATTTCTTTTACAAATCACTACTAATACTGCTAAACCAGAAGAACAATATTGTTTGTACTGAATTACAATGTATTGCACATTTATATAAAGCGCGTAAATAAACAGTGCACTGCACTCCGTGGTTTAACATCCAATGCAAAAAGTACAACAACGTACACGTACATCGCGATATCGATGAAGGATTCCCGGGAATTCCCCGCTGAGTTGAAGATGAAATAAGTAAAAAGGGGAAGCCCCGCAGCCCGCCATAACGATGTAGAGTGTTGCCAACTTTTAAACGCACGCTTAAGGCGGGAAAAAAAGGAATTGCTTTATAGAATTTTGTCATTTGTAAAATAAAATAAATTAGAAAGTTTTTATTCTTTTTCCTAACACACTTTGGGGGCCCCCGTGACCCGGGGGCCCCGTATAATTGATACGGCAAATACGGCGGTAGCTACGCCCCCTGCTGTCAAGGTAAGTAAATTTTATTTTTACAGAGTTACCTATTTTTGTTACGGTAACAATTACTTACAATCATTGAGATATAACTACTGTTACATTAGAACATAGTTACAATACTGATATACCTACCTACCTATTAATTAATTAATAAAAAATAAACTTACATCCTATCTAATTGATGCCATATCGTGGTATATGTAATCATTAATCATAATCACACACAATAAGTACGAGTGAGTTTATAATTTATGATAACTACCTACTTTACTTGGGCTTGATATTGGTCATTTAAATTTTATTACATAAATATATTTATAAATAATAATTTATACCTATAACATATAACATTTTATTTAAGTAAGTTTACTTTCATATAATTTCATTGAAGTGAGTGAAATATTTATATGCTAAATGATCTATTTGATTGCAGATGGCCGATTTAGGGGATGGTAAAAAGAAACCATCGGGTGCCCAAAACAGAAAAAGGAAACGCACTTAAAATAAAACATTGTATTAGAGATCTTTTTACAGATAGATTACAGATCTTAGAGAAAAATAAATGAAACATCAAAAATTTATTGCGTTTTTTTTTGTTGACCGGGGGGGGGGGGGGAGGGGGGGAGGGGGCGCAGTCTGAGTTTCGCACCCTGGCGCTATATAGCCTTAAGACGGCCCTGTTCATATAGTCCGGGTTTTTTTGGAAAATAACTCTAAAACTAGCATGTTAAGTGACATTATGGTGGACCGATATTGATTATAGGTGTATTATTTTTTTAACATTATAAAGATTATAACTCAAAAGCATATGATGCAGATTTAGAATAGTATACATTCTAGGGTTAAAAAATGGGCGGTACCTGGCAATGACGGAATCCATGATGGACGACATTAATTGTGATACATTCAAATCGAAAAAAATGCCACACTTCATAGGCGTGAGCTGTCAAAATAATGATTCTTAAATTTTATAAAGTATAGAGCGGTTAAAACCATTTGTTTCTAAAAAATATAAACAGATATCTTTCCGTGAACTTCCGTTTAGTATAAATTATAATTGATACTTAAATAAATTAACACTATTAAATTAAAGTGTGCTTAACTGCCATTTTTCTAATTTCCTACTCGCCGTTAACAATTCTAAATAAGTATTAGGATAGTTATTACAAAAACCGGGCATTAAATCCGTGTCATTCAGTTGAGGTTCAGAAACCTTGGTACGTAATAAAAACAGCATTTGTAAAGAAATATTCTACCTCACCCTTGGCAGTGGAGCATTAATTATTAAGGGATAAATACTAGAGTTCCAGATCATTTTTTGGCATCTGGAGATCAAATCTGGTATCCTCACTTATATTTCTTTTATACGATACGTATCTATATTTTATAGCTCCCTAGATATTTCAACAATAAATATTGTCAATCTGTTCTTAAAAAAGGCCACAACACACGTCTCCGCCTTTTCTCATGTTTTTTTTCCACAACTACCTACCTGTAAGGAATCATGTTCGGATATTTCAGCCAAAAATCATCAATATCCGTTCATAAATAACGCGACAGAAAAAAGGCACCCCTTTTCTCCTCCGATTAAAAAAGCTCTAGGCAAAAATGATGTTTTAAATCACAGAACATGTATGCCATGTTTGGTAACAATCGGTTAAGAAATGTGCCCTATAGACCGAACGGAACGGAGACTATTTGTAATTAATGAAAAATTTCACGCGGGCGAAACCGTGAGCAACAGCTAGTTTTTATAAACACAATCGGTTTTAATTACTCTATAAACATATCAAAGTTGTGTTGTAGTATTGTTTTGTTATTTGTGCCAATTCTGTTGATTGACAGGACCAAAATGTATCGCCATATTCTTTTCTTCCGAAGCGAAGAAAAAGATGGAATTATACGTTTTAATATAAAAATCATTACTATGACTTTTGTAACAACAGGATTGTCGCCTCCGTCGGATATGACGTAAATCATGACACCAAGGGATAGAGTGAGAAAAATCACGCTATCTCACTCGAAAATTAGCTAAACTTTCAAATAGTGCCATCCATGACATTTTTAATTTTCTCACACATCAACACTACCGTGCATGTACACGAGCTATGTTTGTAGTAATTACAACGCGATTGTTTCATACATTTTTCCGAGAGCTTCCGAGGTGTGACAAAATGTATTATCCACAAGTTTCTACATCTTATTTTCTTTTAAAACTGCCTAATATTCTGTATATAGGTACTTAATTGACTGAGTTCATTGACTCGCCGTAATACTCTTTTTTACTTTACCTTTCGATTCAATTAAGATAAGTTTATAGTAATATTATAAAGTAAAAGTAAAACGAGTACAACTAATAGAGAGAATTACAAATAAGTTTTAATTAATTTGGTGATAATCCCGCATCATCATCATCATCATCATCATCATCAAGTTTCACAAAGTATCTACACCAAGTTTAGTTTCTGATTTTCTAAATTATAAAATACATAATGGCTGAGTATGTTTTTAACGACTTTTCTGGGCTCTAGGCCATGATGGCGCATGGGCTTTATTTGTATCACTTACGTTAATTAGGCATTAGATTTATATTTTAAGGAAAACAAAATTCAACTTCAATTTCAACTTCAATTTCTTCAAAATGACCTCTGCAGCAAATCGCCGCAATTCTCCAATGTCAAGTAAAATGTATTATAAAATTATTAAAGTAGTAAATTTGTTAGTAAATTTGTTTCCGTGTTTCCGCCCCCCACGAGATTCAGGTGGACGATCAGGACGCGTGGTTGGATTCTAGGGGGCAAAACAAAATTATGTTACCCCACGAAAATATACCTACAAACGACAGTTACGAACACCTTAGCATATCTATTATAAAAAATAATCAGAATTAAATTACTTTCCACAAATTACACTTTACTTACACTTACATACACTTACATCCAAATCAATACTAAGATTATTTTTGTTTCAATTGTTCATGATAAAACTCCAAGGAAACGCTTCGCGAATTCAATATGGCTTCCTATTCTTCCGACAGAACTTTTGCGAAGCTCGTTATATCTACTTCTTGGAAAGGCGATGTCTTGTGGTGTGGTGCAGTTTTTAGAACAAACAAAAATAAATGTATACTATTTAAACTTGAAAAATGTATGCCACGGGGCTTATAACTTTGTAGTTTGTATTTTTAGGGTTGCTGAAATCTTTCGGATTTTTATTCTCTCTAGTTGTAAAATCATTTCATTTTTCATTTGCTGCTGAATTTTAGTATTTATTTATTATGAGGTTTAAACTTCATGCACACATGTACACAATATTTATTTAGTACCTACTAATAAAAATTGCATATAGTTTTATTTGTGACTGAACAAAAATTATTCCGTCAACACTTCAAGATATACAATATCGGTCATGATTTTTTTATATTCAAATACGCACTCCGGGGTGGAGTTGGGGAGGTTTTCAGTTCATGCTCCTTCTAGGTATGAATATTTTAGGGTTATTCGTATGAAACATATTAAACGCAGTACTAGTTACATTCCAAGGCTTGGATTTGCTTTGAACCGTTGGGTCTATAACAATTTAGTGTCGAACCCACTCCGCCTCACTCGTGAACCTGTTATTGTTTAACGTAGTATTGATTTACAACTCAAAGCCCGCCTTTATTTCAGTTCTCCGTAAGTCATCATTCGGTCTTAACGACCAGCCACGTTTGTTTATGTCGTATGCACGCACGGGTTAATTTTAATCCGATATTGCGGAACTCGCGTTTTGTTGCTAAGAGTAAACCGTAAGGCGCTTTTATCGTTTAAGGATTTCTCAAGAACAACTCACATAATGGTGGATGTACGTAATGATATTCAGGATATAACTTTGAGAGCTGGGGCAAGTTTTGTTTGGATTGAATACATCATGATAATATTAGTTCTACGGCAGTATTTGAACTTTTGGCCTTTCAGTCCCGGTCAATAACCTGTTCGTAGACTATTTTCGTGATAGCTTTGCGAACGAGCAAGTTTATGAAACCGATTTGGTTGAGTTAGTACCCACTGTTTTTGAAGGAATTTTTGTATCGCTCAATGTTAAGGAGAATTTGTATTTGTATTTGCTGTGAAGAATATTTATCAGTGATAGTTACTACTGAAACTAGATATGGAAATTTTAATAGAAGACACGTCAATTTGACTGCACCTTCCTGATGGTAAGCCGAAGGCAAAGTCTCAGGAAAGAGGGCCACTAGGGTTATTATTACAAGTGGCAATAGGTTATGAGAACCGTTTTCAGGAATCGTTTACTTCTTTGCTTACGACCCATCTTAGAAAGGGTTGTGCTGTGAACATTAGCAATAGTACAGAGGAGTCAGTTGAAGAACCATACCCAAATAGCAGTTCTGATGATCCTTTCAAAGCCAACAGAATTTCAACATTATACAAAAGCGATTTCGCTGTCATTAAATTGTTTTTTTTTTTTATCTTAGTTGCATTCGGTAGTTTTGTTGCAAAGTGCAATTTAAATCATTATTTTTCTTGTGTTCATAATTGTTAGAATGTCTGTATTTTACCTTGCCTAGCCTACGCTAGCCAAACATGGGTGTACACTAATAAGACCAGAAACAGATTGCTTGCTACACAACACGCCATGGAAAGGAGTATGCTATGGCTAAGGAGGATACACAAAGTTAGCAACAAATCTATTAGGAAAAGGACGAATGTTACAGACGTACTCAAACATGCTCTAAAAATGAAATGGCGATGGGCAGGACATGTAGCCAGGGTCCCAGACCAAAGATGGACTCTCAAAATCACAAAATGGAGAGGCCCCCCAGGGAACAGACATCGGGGCAGACCAAAAATGAGGTGGATGGATGACATTGCCAAAGTGGCAGGCACAAACTGGCTAGATAAAGCAAAGGACAGACAGGTTTGGAATGAGATGGAGGAGGCATATACCCGGATGGGGTCAAGGCTTCAATAACTTAACTACTAACATAGTTTAAGAAACATACTAACTCAAAATAGATTGTAAAATTAAGGTCTTGAATAAATATGCTTTATTATTATTATTATTATATAATTGTTAGAATTAAGGTTTTTATGAAAGGATGAACTCACGAACAGCTACCTAGTATCTAAATAAAAGGTAATACTGTATGCTTAAAGAGTTGCCCAACCCCTCACGGTCGTTGAACTAAGAAGAAAAATTTAACAGCGTAGTCAAAGTTGTTCTTAGATGATGGGGAGACGATAAATCCAAGTTATTGGCGGGTGAACTGCACAGCTACCCGCCTGCTGCCAACAGACTTTGGCGAGTGGCCCATTTAGGGCAAGCGCTGACTTGCGGCAGTTGCGGCACGACACGGTAGAGGATTTGAATGTGACGACCAGAAATAAACCTTATTCACATGATGATAAAATTGAATTTTCGATGGAAATGGTGGTTGTATAGCGTTGCTGTTTTGTTACACAGGGCACAAAGATTTTAACTCGCCAGGGTGTCAGACGGATAGATGTTGTAAATGAAGTCTAAAAACAAACGAATCTACAATGGTTGGCGTCAGTATGCAACGGCGATCGTTTTCAATGTTTCGCATAAAGGACCTGGGGTTGTAGGAAGTCGAGAAAATATTTATTGGTAAAGAACTATGAAAGAAAATAGGTACCAAATCGTTTGATTTCAGATGGGATTACTTGTACCTATTTCATGCTTACGATGATTGTCACTGCATTTTCAATTTTATCTTTATAAGCTTGAGGTCTATAATTGTCACTTAAACGTACGGGATTTGACGTCTATGACATGCATTGACGACTGTCAGTAACTTCAAATCCCATACATTCGTCATTCTATTCTACCAAACGCCGACCGAAATGCCACTTGTCTAGAGGGGCTGGCTGGAATAACAATAACACATAATAGGCTCATTTAAATTACACTAGGTTTTAGTGCTGTAACAGCTAACTTAGTACGTATGTAAAAACTTAACCCCTAACCGCCTTTAAGGTCAACGACATTATTGTTTGTGACCTCGTCTCGATTGATACACAAGAGCCTTCCGCCACATTCGGGCATGGTGCCAGTATAGCATGTGGCGGGGAACTTCTGTAATATATTGACCTAATTATGGTTTTGTTACAATATGTAAATTATTATGCGGCTTTTGACATTACTGCTTACACATATTAACGTTTTCAAGGTACAATCCAACCTCCGAGGAGGCCATTTCAATGGGCCTGGGTCAGCCGGAGCGTGAGAGATTGTGGTTTTAGTCAGTCTGAGACCGACATAACCGCCCCTAATGGCACTGACAGGGAGTTAAATAGTTATCCGATGGGATTTTAGTACTATAAAAAAGGGTACAAGCCAACCGAGCGTTCAGGGATCAGCAAGTGCATAGCCGGGCAGGGGGGAGTGTCGTCGCAGCACTAGTGGGACCGGAGGGGGTCACGCGGTACTGCGACGACAATCCTCTTTTGATGAGGCCGTAAAGCTGAGTGCCACCATTATTAACATGGTACGTGTATATAATGGTGACCCTCTTTCGTGAGACTTTGTCTTCAGCTTGAAGTGGAATTGACGTGTCCTAAATATATAAAGAAAAACTCAAGAAAGCTTTTTGTTGGAAGCGACCGTCTGACCTCATAACCCCGGAAGGAAAACCTGCGCCAGAACCTGTCCTGTGTGTGGTTGGTTTCGCCCCAATATTGGTAGGACCAAAAAACACCACTGCCTTATATTCTTAAAAATGACCCTTCGTAACGTCATCGACCTTAGTTTCGAGCAAATTTGTGGCTTCGTCTGAATTGAATGCAAGAGCCTATTTCCACAATCGGGCATGGTGCCAGTGTGGCAGGCAAATATCTCAGAGCTTAACCTAATTACAGTTTTGTCTTAGTTTGGAAGTTGAAATGGACAATGTCTTGGACATTTTTTATACCGCTAAGCTGTTTATGGTCTACCTGAATCATTCACAAAACTATTATGACGTGATGACACTTTTTTGTCAGTTAAACGGGTTTATTAATTAAAATTTCTTTGATTATCATCTGAACAAAAGATGTGTGCTAAATATCAGATTAATCAGTCACACAGAAAGGGGACAACAGTAAGGGGTAATATTTCAACGTGAATAGGTTATATTTACCACCACTAAACATGCCAAACTAAATAAAATCTCATGAAAATACTGCTTTAATTTGACAGTCAAACACCCAATTAAGATACGCTTAATGCTAACTAACATATGTATGCATGGAACCCGAATTGCATTAGATAAATAATGACACCGCAGAATACCAAGTTATCCAAGCCCGTCTCTACAAAGTCAATAGTCCCCGAGTTTCGGAACATTTCGGAACACACGATAAGTTTGCACGTGCGAATTTTCAACTCACGGAACATTCATAGGAAAATTTTGCAGCTTCGGGTTAAATTATTCAGGTGGGGTTATGTCGCTTTGTGCCTTGTAGAATAAATTTAAAGCCGAAACCTGGAATGGCGATAGCTTTATGCAAAAAAAATACGTATTAATTTGGTTTTATTTCGAGGTATTGTTCCGAGGTCTTTGGCGATGGTTGTGCTGTTTCGACAGCACAACCATCGCCAAAGACCTCGGAATAATGGTCTGAAGTAATTTTGTTGCGTAAGCAGAAATTTCATTAATTGATGATGATGATGATGAAGAAATTACGTCTGATAAGAATATGAGACAGCTATTTATTTATATGTATGTATGTATGATGTATATATATGGCCTACCTATTTTTATTATTTTTTGGAGTGAAAACTTTATGAGGCACGCTGGGCAGTTTTCATCGCACGCCACGTCATGACAATTCACAAATTTGTTCGTTTTTTAAATTCTATACGGCCAGTAGTAGGTACCTAAGTATTTAACAAAATATGATACAAAAAGTTTTGTTTGTGGTCCATTTGTGGTACTGCGCGATGTCATATTTTCGGTCAGCCAGTCTAGTAGTTGTAGTCATGGTTTCTGCCCTTTTTATCCTAAAAACCCGTAACTCTTGTTTGAGGTCAACAACCTTATATTTGGACAAATTATTTGTGGTTCCGCTTGAATTAATAAACTACAGCCTGTCGCCACATTCGGGCATGATGCCAGTGTAGAATGTGGTGGGGAATGTTCTGAGCTTTACAATCACCCAAATGCAGTTTCATGCTATTTACAAATTGATTTACGTCAGTAATTGGTTATTTTTTATGTTACTGTGGCAGTAATCTAGTGTAAGGCTGACTTTATGGTAAGCGGTCACCACTCACAACTTCGGAGGCGCGGTGCCATGCAGCTTTACAGAGAAGCTCTGGCTTACCTTCTCACCGCCGGGAACACAACACGAGATTATTATGGCCCCGGTATTATGTAGGGCGGAGGTACTTCCCCAGTCGAACTGTTCAATGGGACAGAAATACCGTCATGTCCTACCTCCTAGAACTACCCCCTTAGTTTCTATATTATTCTACGTAAAAAAGTCGAACTCAATCCAAAGATTTTACGCCCCTTTTTCACAAATGAACGACGCGAAAGTGATACAGAAGATTGGTATTATATCGTACACCGATTGACACGTAAAGATTGATAGTGTTTAGCTTCGGCCAAGGACGAATACACATAACTATGTTTGTCACTTTTTGTCAAATAAAAGGTAGGTCAGGAGTGACAGAGATCGATCGACATTCTATTTCTGTTTAAGAACTGATGATAGAATTGCTCCACAATTTGTTGTACTATTAGTTAATGAAATCAGATTGCGGTTGTAAAAAATAATGTTAATGCATTTTTGTCTATTGTTTCAGTTAATATACAGCCTATGACCAAGTGCCAGCTTGACGCCAATGGGCTCACCCCTATTACGTGGGTCAAAATGTGTGTTTGCCAAAATAGGAGGTAGGACACGACGGTATTTCCGTCCAATTGAGCAGTCCAACTGGGGTAGTACCTCCGCCCTACAGAATACCGCGGTCATAATAACCTCGTGTTGTGTATCTGGTGGTGAGTAGGGTAGCCAGAGCTCACTGGAGAGTTTTTGTGCTGTCAGTGGGAAAACATAAGACTTTTCCTGCTTTATCTTCTACACTGACGGCACAGAAACTCTCTGTTCTAATAGGGTCGGCAGCGCGAGTGTGGCGCCTCTGGTGTTATACACGTCCATAGGCCACGGTAACCACTTTCCATCAGGTGGGCCGTGTGCTTGTCTGTCACCTAAGTGGTATAAAAAAAAGACAGATTGCACTCCGGAGTGCCGGCAGAAGTGAAAACTTTTTCTTTCTTCGTTATATCTGTATATATTGAAAGATAAAAAGAACCTACCATAACATACCATACCTATAATATAGCGCCAATCATAGAACCTATGACTAATTTTCTGTCTGAAGAAATTAATGAATTTCCAAAAAAATAATAATCACAAACGTAATAAATTACAAAAAGAAAAAATAATCACAAAAAGAAGCCCAGGTTCGAACCCGGCACTATCTGAAACCATAAGAACTTACAGTCGAAGCGCTTACCACTAAGCTACGAAGCTACTTAACGTACCTAACAAAATAAACAATCTGTAGCTAATGTTGTATGACGTCAGTCGTCGGTTACGGTTCAAAGGTCAAGCGATCCTGACGCGAGTTTAACACTTTTCACCCATCCAACGCCGCTAAAGAAGTTTTCACTTCAAAAATGTGCCTATAAGGTGGCCGTCAGATGGCCGTTGGAGCATACGAGTACTAGAGTGAAGACCGCGAAAAGGCAGGCGGAAGGTAGGACGCCTGAAAGATGGACTAACGACCTGAAAACGGTGGCTGGGACAAACTGGATGCGAAAGGTGGAGGATCCGACGAAAGGACGCGCATTTGTACGTGGTAATTGATTGATTTCATGTTTAAATTAAATAGCATTAAAGTGATTTTATTATTTATAATTCTCAATTAAAATTTCGAATTTTCGAATTCCGGCCACTAAGCTTCAAAGATGGTTCTTAGCTATTTTTTGCGCTCACTAGAGGTCGCTGCAATTAGCCTGTCGAAATTTTTACGGTTGTATTCACGGGCGAAGCCATAATATAAACATATCTACGATGTCTTGTAGCTAAACAAAAATCAGGCTTCTAAGTAAATGCAATAAAAATACGGCCATTTAAGCCGTATATTTTGACACTTGCCAATAAATCAAAACCTAGTTACTTGTGACCTAGAACTATAATTTGGCAAGAAGCAAGTCGTTTAACATAAAGGCCTATGGAATTTGATATTAATGGGCTCCTATGACAGATATGAGAGGGCTTTTATGAAAGACAGGCATATTTAGGGTGTTTCTACAGTCTCTCCAAGATTTTTTGGGGCCCAAGCCGACATTATTTTATACTAGACTAGCTGTTTCCCGCGGCTCCGCCCGCGTGGATGTCGGTTATCGTGTAGTGTTGATCCGACGCTATTGAGCATTAAATTCGTCTCTACTCAACTTTGTCCTCGACTATGTACTCACTTCTGTCCTCGACTTTCTACTCGCCTCTATATTCGACTCTCCACTCGACTTTCTACTCGCCTCTGTATTTGAATTTATACTTGACTCTGTACTGACTTCTCTGTTCCCCTCTCTACTCGACTTTGTACTTTTCTCTATACTGGCCTTTCCATTGGCCTCTCTACTTGCCCATCCATTCGATTTTCTTTTCGCCTGTCTACTTGCCTATCTACTCGCACGTCTAATCAACTCTCTATTCGATCTCTACTCGCTACTACATTCATCTTTCCACCCGCCTCCCTATTCGCCTTTACAGCATTCTATTTGATTCTATACTCGCCTCTCCAC
Source organism: Eilema caniola (assembly GCA_949126895.1). Taxonomy (NCBI): domain Eukaryota; kingdom Metazoa; phylum Arthropoda; class Insecta; order Lepidoptera; family Erebidae; genus Eilema; species Eilema caniola. The sequence continues at coordinate 5,772,826 of OX421488.1, read as the reverse complement.
TGGCTCTCTAGTCGCATATCTACTCGCCCCTGTAGTCGACTCTACTCGACTTCCAATCTTTACACGCCTATCCACTCGTCCCTATAACAATCTCTACTCGCCTCTCCACTCGCTTCTATATTTGGTTCGCTACTCGACTATATCCGTTCCGAAGCTCTAATCCACCTTTGTACTATATTTCATCAGGACATCTTAAAAGAAATTCTTACTATTTATGCCATATTCACCCCCTTTTATGTGCCATTGAAAAATTAGAAACTTTAATCCCAACGCCCAATTAGCCTCCCCCCCTCCCCCTTCTATCCCTTTTTTCGCGATAAGGGGTAGCCTATGTTCATTTCCAACCTCTAATCCATCTCTATACCAATTTCATCAAGATATCTTCAAAATTGTCAAACTTACATACCCTTGCCCTATTCCACCCCTTCAACTCCCTTTTTCGCAATAAAAGGTAGCCTGTATGAATTTTCGAACTCTAATCCATCTCTGTACCAAATTTCACCAGGATATCATCAAAAATGACAAACTTTCATATTTACTATCTAGTCCTTATCCCTCCCCCCCCCCCCTTTTACCACATTATTCGCGATCAAAGGTAGCATATGTCCGTTATTAAGCTCTAATTAATCTCTGTACCAAAATTTCATCATTTTGAAAACTGTCAAACTTTAATCCCTTTTAACCCCCCCCCCTTATGCCTCCATTTTCGCGTCAATAGGTAGCCTATGTTCGTTCCCAAGCTCTAAACTATCGTTGTACCAAATTTCATCAGGAAATCTTCAAAAATGACAAACTTTCATCCCAAGGCCCTAGTCCCCCCCTTCTACCCACCTTTTTGTGATAAAAGGTAGTCTATGTTCGTTCCCAAGCTCTAAACTATCTCTGTACCAAATTTCATCAAGAAATCTTCAAAAATGACAAACTTACATATCAAGGCCCTAGTCCGCCCCCCTTCTACCCCCTTTTCGCGATAAAAGGTAGCCTATATCTGTTTCCAAGCTCTAAACTATATCTGTACCAAATTTCATCAAGAAATCTTCAAAAATGACATACTTTCCTCTCAAGGCCCTAGTCCCCCCCCTTCTACCCCCTTTTCGCAATAAAAGGTAGTCTATGTCCGTTCCCAAGCTCTAAACTATCTCTGTACCAAATTTCATCGGCAAATCTTTTAAAACGATAAACTTTTATCCCAAGGCCCTGGTCCCCCCCCTACTACCTCCCTTTTTGTGATAAAAGGTAGTCTATGTCCGTTCTCAAGCTCTAAACTATCTCTGTACCAAATTTCATCAGGAAATATTCTAAAACGATAAACTTTTATCCCAAGGCCCTGGTCCCTCCCCCCTTCTACCCCCCTTTTCGCGATAAAAGGTAGCCTACTTCCGTTTCCAAGCTCTAAACTATCTCTGTACCAAATTTCATCAAGAAATCTTCAAAAATGACAAACTTTCCTCCCAAGGCCCTAGTCCCCCCCGCTTCCTCCCCCCTTTTCGCGATAAAAGGTAGCCTATGTCCGTTCCTAAGCTCTAATCTACCTCTGTACCAAATTTCATTAAAATATCTTCAGAAAAGACAAACTTTCATAAAACTTTCATCCCCTATTTCCCCCCCTTAAACCCCCTTTCTCGTAATAAAAGGTAGCCTATGTCCGTTCTCAAGCTCTAATATACCTCTGTTCCAAATTTCATCAAGATCGGTTCAGCGGTTTAGGCGTGAAAGCGTAACATACAGACAGACAGACAGACAGACAGACAGACAGACAGAGTTACTTTCGCATTTATAATATTAGTATGGATTATGCCCGCAGCTCCGCCCGCTTGGATGTCGATTATCGCGACTAAATGTAACCTATGTCCTTTCTCAAGGTCTAATCTACGTACCAAATTTCAACAAATCGGTTCAGTGGTTTAGGCGTGAAAGACGGACAAACAGACACACACACATACACACACACATTCACATTTATAATATTAGTTGAGATTACTTTCAATTTTGGTACACCAATTTTGATATCTCCACTAATACGACAACAAGTTGGCTCCTTTAGTCCGTTTTTTTTAATTCAGATAGTAAATTGACAACTGCAAATGTCAAATTGTGAAATAATGATATCAGCTATAAGGGCTTAGTGACGTGCTCGAAACTATCGACAATGTTTGCGGCCTAGATAATAGTGGTTTGGCTTTATTATATTTTAAGAAAAAAGTTAAAATTAAAAAGTTTTTTAGTTTCGTACTATCCAATACGCTAACGATAAAATAACCTATAAAAATCTGTACTTACCAAATTTAATTTATGGACAACTTTCGATACTGATGGCACATGACTATTTTTAATTGCAATAAACCGGCAACACAGGTAAAGTCATTTTACTATCTGAAATTAAAAAAAAACAGACTTTAGATAGCAGTTGCTTCCATACAAGCTCTATAAGTCAAATGAAATGGTGGAGAAGAAGACCTGTTTAGGGACGCCTTTTTGTTTTTATCTGATTTTCTTTTTTTTTTGTACACTTCACATCCCCCTTCATTACCATATTCTTCTCTGTACCTCAAAGGTTTGCTGGGAGAGAACTCATTTTGAGTTAAGCTCGCCTTTGTACATGTTCCATTAAATGTTTTATAAATGATCTATGTATAATGTGTGTACAATAAAGAATTAAAGGAAGTAGTAGGTAAGCCATATTCGTATAGAAACTATCGTGAGCCATTTTTCAATTAGATCAATTTATTACGACCGGGGTCCTTATTCATGAGCAGAGCATCCTGACGCGGCGACGTCAGGTGCTTGAAATTTGAAATTAAATAGATCTAGTAGTAAGCCAGGCCCGTAAGAGCTCAGGATCTGAGGTGAAAGCCTCAGATGTAATCAGAAACAACACTAAAATGCTGATGATTACTTCCAACCTTGCCCTAAAACAACGCTTGTCCTTAAAACATAAATCTCAATTATCTAATATAAATAAAAATATACATAGTAAAGTAGTTTGTGTTGTTTTCAAATGATTGAGTCAGGTAATCAAACGCGAATGGGCGACGAGCCAACGCTTCCCTGACCGTATTATTAAAAAAACATTTACAACAGTCCAATAATCTGGCTTTCTATTATTATAGTGGCTAAATAATAGTCATTTATATAGTCATTAAATAATAGCTTACAATGAAAATGACGCGTTGGAATTTTTGTTTGAGTTTGTGTAAATATAATAAAATTTCAGTTTAAGTTTTCATTTAAAATTTGCAGTGTTGAAGTGATTGCAAGGTCGACAGTTGTGAGTATCCAGGTTTGAGTCCTGGGTTGTGTACAGTATTATTGGATTTTCTACTATAAAAAGATAAAAAGAATAGCTTGCTGTTTTGAGGGATTTTTCATAACAATGTTGTTTGGCATTACCATCATGTGTTTGGGCTTACTATTTCACCTCTTCTTGATAAATATACGACTTTTATGAGAGCAACTGCTTTCGGACCGCCCAAACTTGAAAAAGAAGTATTTTTAAAGAGTACTTGTATCCAAAACTACGAGTATTTCCGTTAACCCTTACAGCTAAGCTTAATAGCTTGTGTTAGGAGTGGTTCAACATCGAAAGTGTAATGGCCAGGATTCGAACCCTGGACCTCTCAACTGTAAAGCCTACTAAAACTTACGATGATGACATTCGTACGTATATAAAATACCATACAGACATAGGGTCCAAGATCAATGTGGCGATGAAAGCTATCCACACGTACAACTTAAACGATGACGTCACGGGTTACGTCATAACCCGCAAATGTAGAACGGGCATAAAATATGTACAAGACAATAAAATCACATTATTAATGTCTTTGTAGTTGGCTGTAACTATGCGAAGACTTTTTATTTAGGTCAATACGAATGGCGGTTTGTCTTTATCTGTGGGACCACAGATTATATAGATAGAGTAATCTAGATGCCGTTTGTGTTTTAAATCAATGACTACAGACTATCAAAGATAAGCTGTTTAGAAAAAAAAATGTATTATGAGTTCCTGAGTGGGGGGGAATGAATTTTGTAATTACAAATTTGGAACATAATGCAGGATGAAGAAGTTTGACACCAGACCTATCGTGTATAAACACTGTTTTTTTACCATACAATCAAAAGAGGCCAATATGTAATGTCACCTATATGCCAACTGATGTCAGCAAGAAACTCAGCGGATGTAGGTTGTAAGGATATAACCCACGATATAACCAGACGGTGGGCTGCTGTCACTTCTCTGGGGGGAAATAGACGTGAGTATATATTAATGTCCGATGTAAACAGGACTCGAACTCGCAACCACAACGTATTATTCAAACACTAGCTTTTGTGAATGTCGGTAATTGTCCTATGTCCTGCCTCAAGGTCTAATCTACCCCTATACCAAATTTTATCAAAATTGCTTCAGTGGTTTAGCCGTGAAAGATGGACAAACAGACACACTTTCCAATTTATCATATTAGTATGGATTCTACAGCTACATAGATTGTCGAGAATAAATAATATGAATATTGTATCAATCCCTCTATATACCTAGAAACCTTTTCTTCATAAAAATTACAAAGCACTCTATCTTTTCACAAATTCTATGAAAATCATTCAGGCCACTACAGTGGTTATTGCTCCACAAAACTGCCCCTCTAGACAAGTGGCAATTCGCTAGCTGGCTTTTGGTGTAATAGAATGACGAATATATGGGATTTGACGTATATGACAGTCGTTAATGCATGTCAAATATGTCAAATCCTATACATTCGTCATTCTATTCCATCAAACGCCGTTTAGCGAATTGCCACTTGTCTAGAGGGGCAGGGTTTACCACTTGGCATATCACTTATGAGTTGGTCTAAGTAGGTTTAATGTGCTGAGAGAGGATTGGGGATGAATATACATTCCCTGTGGAGTAGAATAGGGCCAGCCTATCTCTTCCTGTGGGTGTCGTAGAACGTGACTGAGTGATAGGGCTGTTCATCCGACAGTAAACCCATAACTAAGTGCCCGTTTGACGGCGATGGGCTCGCCCTCTGTTACGCGGGACCAAAAATCATAGTTGGCGAAATGTGGGTGTTAATACACCTCTGCCTACCCCTTCGAGGATTTACAGGCGTGAGTATATGTTATGTATGTTTGAAATTTATAAGTGTATTTTTAGGGTTAAGTCACATCGCCTAAGTCAATTTCACCCTGTTAGCCGGTATATATAGTTGCAAATCGACGGGAGGTGCTTTCCTGTACGCTTTTATCATAGCAGGGGAGCCGAAGAAGGAATTGTGAGAGTTCAAATTCAAATTGTTTATTGTGAAACACAGGTATAAACAGATGGTCTTTTACATAAATTGGTCGGCTATGTTTAGCAATAGGTATTGGCATACAATTTCTAATAGAGATTTGTCGTAGATTAATGACAGATTATATTTATTTTACTAAAGTAACTTGTGCGCGTCAGTTTAATATGATGGAGGATAACTTCCATATGGACAAGTATTTCCAGTCAGTATGAGCCTTTGATATAGAATGGAGCAGTACAGTAAATCGATCGACTGTGGAAAAGTTCACTGCCATCTTTCTATCATCTAATGTACTAATTTTACCAAGTAACCACAGCGCTCGAGTAACTACGCATTTAGCATCATGGGCTTCCATTCTATCATGAGTAGGTAGGTACTCAGTGTCGCTCCTGTCATCAATAAAGTAACACAACTGAAATTACTCAACCGTTTTTATTTTTGTATCGAAATTCTTAAAGGTTACTGTGGTTGTTACATCCTTTTGAAAAAGTAATTCGGATATTGTTAAACTTGAGTACAGTTATTGGTATATAGCTTAACCCAATTACGTCATAAAAAAATTACTCTTCATATCGTGGTGTGGCGGTAGTGAACGCGGCCGCTACGCAGGAGGCGCGGGTTCGATCCTCGATCATTCAGTGCAAATATTTGTATGCATGAAAATGGGTATTTGCATTGGTCTGGCTGTTTCTATGTATAATATGTATGTATTTACAAAAAAAAAGTATCTAAGTATGTTTATCCGCATTCTAGATTCCATAACACAAGCTAGTTAGGCTATGCTTACCGTGTATCTAGATAGCGTTGTGTGAAATGTTGTGGAATATTTATTTATTTATTTATTTATTTATGCATTATGCGTTTTTTAGGGGCAGGCTAACGGTGTACTATGAAGGCGAAGGATGTCAAATCCACCAATCAAACATTATACCAAAACTTGCGTCAGGGCCTTGATTATCTCAAGTTGGGGTCAAGATAAATGCCGTTAACTATAGCACAAATTTCTTACCTTATAGCTTCGTCAGACGAGCGTACAAGACAGCTTCTGCGTTAAGGGTAGTTCGCACCGTCGCGGCCGCCGCTGCATCACACCCTCCACCCGCACTTTGATAGAACGCCCCCACACCGTCTCCACCGCCTTTATTTACTTTATATTCTACTACTTATATCCTAAACGAGCACAGTCGCGACGCCCTCAAGCCCCCACTATACAGTCAGGTACATTATGAGAAAAAAAAATTAAGGCAAGTTCATTTTAAGCACCCAAGAAGTCCACTAAGGAGGTTAGGCGATAAAGTCTGATCGGTTTTAGGCGTTCGAAATTCAAAATCGGTTGAACGTTGCAATTTGGCTTTGTATTTTTTTAAATTTTATTTTTTAATTAATTACAAAGTTATTCGGCTCTCGTGCTATTACCTACATTCGCGGTTTTTGTGTGTTTTGATACGTGGCGGAGCACGCGTCGTATACCCGTCTCGCTCCATATAAAGCGTTTTAAACGGAGTGTTGGGAGCTGCGATCTCTTTCACCCGGCTCGTACATTAATCTGAAACAAACAAAGGTCTGATTAGTCTGTGAGCTGGTTGACGTTAAAACTATATGGACTCAGATATCTATACAGCTTGTCTAGCGGTTAAAAGTAAAAACTTTTGACTAGTTAAGAAGTTTCTATTCTAACATATATGACTTAGTCCATGATCCAGCTTAAGTGCTGAAGTGGATAACTTCGAAACAAACAAGAAAGGACTTAAACGACAAAGTTAGCGCATCGTTCGCCGGCAAACTAACGTTATTATAAGTCGCTCGAGTGTCTTAGCTTCTATAGCGACGCTTCCCCGAACAAACTTCCTAAAACACACACGTTTTTCTCTGGATCACAGGTTTATGAACAATTTCAATTTCAAAAAAATTATAGAAAAAATAATAATCTGTCTAATCATTTATATTCTATTCATCATTATTTAATCTAATCATTTATATAAAAATACAATAGTCAATAAATCACACTTTCTGTTGTATTAGTCCTTGAAAAATGTGTTAACATCTCTCTCTAACAGAGTATCGCTATCCTTCTCCAACACTATATTTCATACGACTCTAATCTTTCCAATACCATTATAAATACCTTAAATAAGTAAAACGCTGCATTTTGACAGTTCCTACAATAGCATGAAGAAATTAAAAGTAAAAAAAAAAATTGTGGCTCGTAGCCTCGTAGCATGTTTAAGTGCCGCTACGTCAAGCGTAGCGCTGTGTTCACGTAGATGCACAATCATAGCTCGTAGACATTCAAAAAGTTTTTTATGTTTCAGCCGTTTTAGGTTTCTCCTCATCATGTGCGATCTTAAAATATCGTAAACCAAATTAATGCTCAAAAATGACTAGTTACGTATATTTTAAGACCATTTTTTTTGCGGTGGTGGTTATGTCCGACTTGAACCGACTAAAACCGAAAGCGAAAAAATTGTTTTTTGACGCCTGCTATACATTTATATATTTTTCTAAAAACTTTATTAAATACACACAAATATTAAGTGCGCAATCTTGCTACTTATCTCTCGGCTAACTTTGGCAACTGAAGCAAAGGCACACAATAGTTGGCAACAGGCCTTTGTGCACCGGCGGAGTTGCCATTGTCTCCACAAAGATGGCATGACTCGATTATGAGGAGAATGGCGGACTTGCTTTGTTGGTAATTAAGGCGAGGCCACTTCTACATTAGCCGCGATTTACGATGTTCCGGGAAAGTATAGGCAGAGGCAAAAGCACCTTAACAGAATCTTTGTTTCTATATACAATTTTTGTCGGTCTATCTGTTTGTTCCGGGTAATCTCTGAAATGGCTGGACCGATTTTGACGGGACTTTTATTGGCAGGTAGCTGTTGTAATAAGGAGTAAATTAGGTACCTTTTATCTTAGAAAAATAGCGTTGACTCAACACTAAGCGATAACCGACATCCACGCGGGCGGAGCCGCGGGCAACAGCTAGTTTTTCATAAAGTAATTCAATATAACATTGTCATGAGAATATTACATACCAGTGATGTAATGTTGTAACGAATATCCTCCGTGTGGTAGTAATTCATATCCGTGAGGTCACGGAGGAAGAATAGAAGTATCACCACCCCATCTCATCCGGAGGGTCTCGTGGAGGTGACTAATGGAAAAATACGCAGACTATATCACTGCGAGATAAGGAAAACTCGTAATAAAACCTTATACCGACCGATCAGGCTAGCGTAGTGACTTGATTGAGAGAACGGATATCAATTTCTAGACCTCCGTGAATTACACGGTGATGCGAATATTTGTTACACCTTTATTACATACTATAGAGTCTAGAAAACACCAAAAATATGCATGAAATGACTGCAGTTAAACATTCTCGACCGTAAGAAAGCTTGCGTTGGCGCTTTCCTAGACCTAGCAAAAGCGTTCGTTCGAAACGGTATCAATTTCTATATTAACAAAAAAGCTTGAAAATTATTTTGGGGTAAGGAGTGTTGCTCTTTACTTGTTCAAAAGTTATTTAAGGCAATGTTAAAGCATCGATAATCATAAAAGTGAGCTACGATCTACACATTATGGCGTGCCACAGGGGAGCATCTTGGTACCAACTTTATTTATCATGTATATCAATGACATACATGATAGTGTTGATGCTGACGTTATTTGTTAAGCGGATGACACTGCCATTATTTACCAAGGTCTAACTTGGACGGAGGTGTTCTGAACGCAGAGGAATGAATGAAGCAGATAAATAAGTGGCTCTAATACAATCTGCTTACCCGAAATGCTAGAAAAATATGTGTAACAATATATTATAAGATCTGTTTTGTGTGCTGCTGTAAGTTTTTCAAAAATCCAAGTATATAACAGCTCCAAATATAACTTAAGTATTAAAATACATGAGTGTTCGGAAAGAGTTATCGAAAACTGACACTAAAAAGTATCTTGGTGTGGTCATTGATGAACATTTTCATGCACATTTCATGCACACATAAAAGACCTATCCCACAAAGTCCAAAAAAACAGTAAATCTATTAAAATTGCTTCGTTTATCGGCGTCACTAGACACATTAAGAGTTGTGTCAATTATTGATAATTTATTGCATAACGTGCTTGTGAAGTGCTCCGAGAACAGCAATGATCTAAGTTAAAAGAGCTTATAGGGCAGTAATTAAAACTATGTTTAGGAAGCCCTTCCCATATCCTACAGAAATTTTGTACAACGAAACTAAATTATTAAACTATCTTTAAATATTAAAAACTCACTTTACAAGTTCCACACAATTATATTTAGTTTAAACACTGTATAATACTAATATTTAATTTATAATATTACGACATGTTTCGAATTACTCATCTTCAGGTAAACATATTTATTTTGAATGAGGGTACTTATTAAAACTTCATGCTCTTGTTCGATTGAAGTGACCAAAGATATAAAGTAAGTTTTTAATATATAAAGATAGTAAAATGAAGTTCCATCAAGAAGTTTCAACAAATTCAATCAACTACATAAATTATTAAATGTGCGTCAATTATATATTCCAAAGACAGTTATAACATTCATAAAAAACAATAAATTCTGAAGACTACAAAGACTTAAGCGACTTGTGTATAAATTACCACTATCCCAAGTCAACACAAGCTTTGCCAGACTCTTTAGTCCATTTAAAGATATCCACATTTAAAATCAATCAAATAGCGCTTGCGAAACAAAATGGCTCAATTCCCTATCATACGATCTAATTGCTCAAGTGTCATGATGTTGTAGTCATTGATGATTGTCAAATGAAAAAAAAATATTGCATACATAATTAAATAATTTCACCATCAATGTATTTCAGTATATTTATATATATAAATATAATTGTTGGTAAAAAACTGTGAACAGAATGATATAGTTCTAATTTTTGTGTAAAGCCGAAAAACTCTGATGTTGCCCAAGCAATCAATACTTCATGTAAATTGTAAACGTATTTGGCACCAATAAGACAGGCTTTTTACTTTACTATTTTGTAATAAACGAATTTTTATTTTATATCATGCACGTTTTTGTTGGTTTCTTTTCCTTAACCCTTCCTCTCCTGAATCTTAACGCAACGCAAACCTCCTCCATTTGGTTTGGATAACTTTTACGAGAGTACATTCTCTGATCTCTGAACTCCGCAATGAAAGCTTGCGCCAGTGCCTGGTCTGCTAATCAGCACATATACCGGCTTGCGCAAGTGGGTCGAGTCTCGTAGATTTGGCGCCTGTGGGTTCAGTATTTCGAGGTGAAACCGTGGGCAACAGCTAGCTATTTTATATTCCCGAATAAAATAAATAAACAAAAAGAAAACTAGAACAATGTATTAATTCTGCCGTTGAATAAACATTCGTAACATACATTTGGCTGACTTTTTTTAAAGGTCGTCTAATAAAAGTAATCATTGACCTTACCGGATGTCTGCGACGTGCGCGCGCGCACTCCGGAAATAAACGAGCCGCCATGATGGCATTTTATTGTTTCAAATATATTCCTCGAGATGTCGTCACCGTTCACCTTTGGATTTATGAGCAATCAGTTTAATTGATGGCGTTATATCTAGTTTAAAGGTCGGCTTTATGTCCTATGATAATGAAACGTTTTTATGTGTGGCAATAAATATTGTTTTGAAAATTTTATGGTACCCACTGGTATTCGTTCATGGTTGAAAGTCATCAAAAATCATAATAGAGTTAGAAATCTGATTCCTATACAAATATCGACGTCGTACTTTGAAGAACTAATAAATAAGAAGCCATAATTTGATTTTATTGAAGAGTGCAAGTCCTGTTGCAATTTTGCTTGCGGTGAGGAAGGTTTATTAGCCTCGCTTTAAGTAATTAATTTTAAGCATCAACGCCTACCTCCTTTTCATATAACTTTAATTTTATAAGTCTTTAATTTCATGTTTAATCTCCTTTTAATACAAGATCAACACCATAAACTCTGTCCGGCTAAGTGGTCACGTCTTTGCAAAAAGTCGCCTTAATATAATTCAAGTTAGTTTCAACATAGTTAAATCTTATATATGTATACCTACTGTTAAGAATTGAAATAGTATGCACCATAATAGGTTAAACTATTACCGCAATACTTCAAAGTCAAAGTGGAACTCAAAGGTTTTTATTCAATCTAGATTCATATGGTTGTTTCTTATTGACGTAAATATTGAATTCTACTTAACCTAACTTTGCCACCGTTTCCAAGGCGCTGGTGGAGAAGAAACGGCGCAACTTCACTGCGGCATTTTCGTGCACCTTTGACGTAAATATCTCTGCATCGCCCTAAGGTTGACTGGTAGAAAATGCCCATGGCATTCGATTGATAGATAGATAGATCTTTATTTGCTAGAACATTGTGATAAGGATGTTACAAATTATGTCTTATGACTAGGTAGGTACATCATGTTCTGCCTAAATTGGGCACGGCTCCACCCGCGTAGTTCCTGGAACCAGGCCCAAAAAGTTCGGGGTAATAATTTGAAGTTCCTTGGCCGACTTTGATCTGATTTTTATTGCAAATAGCTGATGTTATAAAGCCTAATTTAGGTTTTTTTTTATATAGGACACGTCACTTTGAATTCACCTCTCCTGATGGTAAGCTGAAGGCAAAGTCTCATGAAAGAGGGTCACTATTACGTACACGTACCATGTTAACAATGGTGGCACTCAGCTTGACGGCCGGCCTCATCAAAAGAGGATTGTCGTCGCAGCACCGCGTGACACTCACCGGTCTCACTAGTGCTGCGACCACAATCCCCCCTGCCCGGCTATGTTCCGTACAAAAAAAATTCAGGCCTAAGTCCAAACTAACAAAGTTACACTAATTCAATAATCTAGCTAGATCAATAAAAAAGAAATATAGTTAAGGCTTTTTAAGCAAATCTGCTGATCAAAAAGTGGTCAAAGCTTCTACATCAGTGGTGTTGAGAAATTCTCTAAATCGTCATAGCCTGAACATTTTTTTTTTTCATTTTGGGTTTTTCGAACACATATAGAAAGACGAGAGTGTTAGGAGATACATAGATGTTGAGGACTTGTGACCAGCTCCCCAACCACTGGCTTACTGCGTAGAACCGGACCACCTCTTATTTACGGTTTATTAGAAAATATATATGAAATTTGTTGAAAATTTCGTTAGCGCGATTCAGAAATCATGATGAAAAATATCATTGCCACCATTTTGATTTCTAAATCTGAATGTGGTTTTTAGTCATATTTTATTATCATTGTAGGAATGTAATATAAGAATATAGGTATTATTAAATAATGTTTAATTATTGTTCAAAGTTAATAAAGTTGTATTTATTCTAAACCGGGTGTAAGAGGAACGCTCCCGAAACTGAAGGCCCGTGGTAGTACTCCGGGTACACCACATATTGGCATAATTTTATTTAAGATTTGAGGATGTTTTTTTTTAATTTTTAACATTTTTTTTAGTTTTTTTTAGCATTATTTATTCTCCATCGTATTAGGAAAGCTAATGAAATTGTTGTTTCATTATTACAGAATGTAATATATATTATAGAATACAAATATATTACAGAAAACATCATTACAGAAATAGCACGCACTTGCCGCCGTTGCTAAAAAAATTTAGAAATAAAAAAAAAACATAAAATTGAAAAAAAAAAAGGTTATGCCAATATGTATATACCTGGATTGGGCCTTCGGCTTCGGGAGCGTTCATCTTACACCCGGTATAAATATAATTTTACTTTATTCTTATACTGTACTAGCTTTTGCCCGCGGCTCCGCCCGCGTTGATGTCGGTTACACAACATAGCTTATGTTCTTTATCAAAGTTTAATCTACCCCTATACCAAATTACCATCAAAATCGGTTCAAGTTCGTGAAAGCGTAACAGACAGACAAAGTTACTTTCGCATTTATAATATTAGTATGGATTGTGAAAGCTTGTGTAGATGTTTGTTACCTAATCATGCTCAAATGGTCGAATGAATCTCTTTTTTACAAGCTTTTATATATTTTTTAACTTGCAATGTATGTTTGTTCGGGTGGAATCTTACAACTCAATTTTAAGGCACTTGCCCTCAACCGATGGAGCTGAAATTTGGTATGCACGTTTAGTTCGGATGACAATGCAAAAAAAAAAAAAAAAAAAAAAAAGATTGTTTTTAAAAAGGTTTTTCGAATATATCTTATTTATACCAATGAGGTGGCAAACAAGCACACTGCTTGTCATATATTACATTCCTATAATGATAACAAAATTTGACTAAAAACCACTGATGGAAAGTGGTTACCGTGACCTATGGACGTGTGCTACACCAGGGGTGTTCCAGTCACAGTCGTGCTGCCGACCTTGTAAACACAGAGTGTTTGATATCTCGCTGAAATTTTGTACAAAAATTATACTCTGCAGTAGTACGCCAGACTATACAGTTAGCTAAAGCACACCTATATTGTGACTATTTTATGCCTAGAATAAGTTTCCATGGGTTCTGGAAATTATATTAAATTTCCACACGGACGTAGCCGCGCGGACAATCGCTAGTGATTGATTTCTACACGATATTGAGCACTGTAAACGATAAAAAAATTATGAAGGTTGAATTGAAATAAAATTTTAAGCAATTACTTGAATAATTTAAAATAATGTGACAATTTTTATTGTGGTTATGACAGGATTTAACGTAAATTCTTCGTATCAGGGGTGTACAGAGACCTACCAACATTCTTGAGACCCAAGCCCACCTTGCCTGGTAGTTGGTGGATCTGCTAAAATGACTTACGGATAGATTAAGTTAGGAAAAATATTCAATCGGTCTAGGCGGGGTTTGAACTCGCGATCTCTGCCTTACAGGGCAATGCTTTGACCACTAAGCTATTAGACCTAGACCAATCCGTTTTTTTATATGTCTTTGAGGCGACAGTGGAGGCCTACCGATATTCTCAGGAACTATCAATACCAATGATTTTAATCATTTTAAAAAATTGATATTTCACTACTCGGCCCTAAAATCTCATTCGATTTGAATAATTTGAATGCAAAATGCTTCAAAAATTTCCTTCAAAATGACTTACGAAGTTCTTGCGCAGGCTTTTGAGGTTAGATGGTAGTCGCTCCCAGAAAAGCCAACATACCAATCAAAATCAAAAAACTAACCTTCAAACGAAAAAAACTTCATTGTTTAGTAACATAATTCTAAGCGTCATTGGACTGCAAACACTTAAGTTACAGGGTAAAACGAGGACATTACACAAATATGTACTTACCACTTGTTCTAGTTCATTCACGAGTCATCACGACGACCGAATGGAACGCTGAATGAACTACTGAACAATATTCTTCCATTACAAACTGAAATACCTCAGTCATTGATAAATAAATCCATACTAATATTATAAATGCGAAAGTAACTCTGTCTGTCTGTCTGTCTGTCGGTCTGTCTGTCTGTCTGTCTGTATGTTACGCTTTCACGCCTAAACCATTGAACCGATATTGATGAAATTTGGCGTAGGGGTAGATTAGACCTCGAGAAAGGACATAGGCTTTGTTTGGTCGCGATAACCGACATCCACGCGGGCGGAGCCGCGGGCAAAAGCTAGTATCTGTATATTACGACTTCTATTTCTACCAGACCGAACAAAACATTTGGTATCGCGATAGTCCACAACCCGTCTTCTAATCTTTGTAGTTTCCATATAAAAGATAGTATAACAACCTGCAGTGCAATAAGTAACAGTCATTGCAATAACACGTGTATTATCAAATGATAAGAACGCTGGAACGCACCTGTGTGGTTGAGGCTTTAGGCCTCGTTATGCTGGCGCGTCTTTCTAGAGATAAAATGAGGACATCGTGGATCACGTTCTCGACGGAGCAACCGCAAAAACGGAGATGGCCATAGGTCACAGGCCGGGGTACAAGGGATATGTCTAAAGCAAAATAACACCCTGGTATCTGATAACCCAAGACGGCGTGCGGTTTTAGTAGGTTTGAGCTTGACGTAACTGCCCCTGCTTTAGGGCAATATCCGAGAAATTTCGGCATAAAAAGGTCTTTTACAGGCTTTAATAAACAGACGGTATGTCAACATTAAATAACCCATCCAATTATCTAGTTTATGTGTCCCAATCTGTGGTCCCAATACAATAAAAGCAAAAGTCCCAATACCGTACAATAAAGTGACACACGCTTTTAAAAATAACAAGTGCTGCCATCTTGTATTCAGTAGCAAGAACATTAAAGTGCCGATTATTTTATAAACGTAGGTATTTAAAAAAAAATACCTAACGTTTGCGTTTTTACGTTGAAATATTTACTACCATTATTGCATACTTTTTATTACTATATCGTGTCTAGTCGTGTCTAGCAATTATTTTAGAAGAAAGAACAACAATTTCTTAGAGTAATTGTAAGACAATTTATTATTATAAAAAGTTGTAGCTACGTTGTCCTGATATCATTTTTTTGTAGTATTTCTGGTTGATAGAACATTGTTTAATGGTGTTGTTTTTATTCCTGTTCGTATGGGTCTAGTATTTGGTCGCCGAGTACTGTTCTTGAAGAGTAGCCAAAACGCTGTAGGCAAAGGCCAAAAGAAACAATCTCTAGCAATTATGCGCAAGCGCATTGGAACAATATTTTGTGTTTTAGAACGGTTTGTATGCACAACATCAAACGTCTATTCAAGCCTATTGACCAATTAACCACAAACTACAAATTATTTATGTATGTTTTTGTGTGTACTTGGTTATAAAAAAGTAATTACGTACTTTTATTTTTAATTTAATTTTTGGACCTTAAATGCGAGCATTTCTTTGGTCTCAGTTTTCGAGTGAGCGTCTATCCTGGTAGCGTCCAAAGCTTCTAATTTTAAGTGTTTTATTCTTCTATGAAAAATCATATATTATTTTATATAGGACACGTCAATTTTACTTCACCTCGCCTGATGGTGAGCTGAAGTCAAAGTCTCAGGAAAAAGGGGCACTACAAACACGTGCCATGTTAACAATGATGGCACTCAGCTTGACGGCCTCATCAGATGCTTTTTTACGCCCCGCTTAAAGGACCCGGGCCGGGACTGTTGGAAGGTTGGCTTATGCGCCTTTTATGGGAACGACTGTCGTATGATCTCGTCAATTGACAGATGATAAATCATCTTAACATTAAAATAAATAATTGATTGAATATTGAAATTTTCTTAGGAAAAATTTGAACATTTTTCAAAATTTGTTTGTATTTTATTTAAAGAGATTTCATTTTATTTTTCACGAAGTAGTAATTATATAGATATTAAATAATAATCACCAGGGTACATGTAACTGACATACATAAATACATACATACACAAATTTATATTATAATTCTAAGTAAATTCGCCTATTTTATGAATTTATTCTGTTTAACATTTGGCAAATAATAAAAACTATGCTATATGTTTGTCCATTAATTCTGATAACGTAAAGTTAATATCAAAGGCGACTGTACCTACCTAACAAAAGTATGCGAGTGATGACTGATGATCACAAACTCACAGAGCATCAAAAACAGAAAGATCTTAAAAAGTCCACCACTTGAAGTTTCAGATAAAAGGAATATTTGAATGAAATTTTGAATCAATAAGTATGCTATTTTTCAAATCGATTACGATTGGAAAAAGTGAATCTCCTGTAAGGGAAAGATCGCGGGTTCGATCGAGTACCGCCTGAGCGATTCACTTTTTCCTATCTTAATCGATTTGAAAAGGGATATTTCCTCCCCTAAAACTTAGTATCCAAAACAAGATATAATACACACAAGTAGACTTTATAAGACATTTTCAACGACTTTCTTTGAAACAATTTATTGTCATAACTAGACCAGTCACTCGGTTTAACCCGTGGCATTCTTTGGAAGCCCATATTTACTCCCTTTAACCCATTTTACGTCCGTAATTTTTCAAATAATGTATTGAAATCTGCCAGATTTGTTGAAGTTTGTGATTACTGCTCCGCTCTCTTGAGCAGCGTGATGATAATATATCTTAAAACCTTTCTCGATAAACGGACTATTCAACACAAAAAGAATTGTTCTTTTCAAACCACTAGTTCCTGAGATAAGCGCGTGCAACCAAACATATAAGAACAAACAAAGTCTTCTGCTTAATATTATTTTATTAGTATAGAGTAGCTGATCGTATGGGATTTCCCGGATTTGATGAATATGTATAACCTTCCTCAACAAACAGGCTTTTCAAAACAAAGATAATTTTACAATTCGAAGCAGTAGTTCCTGAGATAAGACGTTCAATATGACATTCAACTAAAACAAACTTTTCGGATTTATAATATTAGAACAGATATGACTTGAGCCACTGAGATTTCTCATCATGGAAATCTTAGGGCATTGCTTAAGCTTAGTAGGGGCAAGTTGGGGCAAGTAAGGGTGTGGGGGAAGGGGGCAGGTCGGGTCAAGGGCGAACCGTCGCCTCGATGCCGCCTCCTAATGCCTTTGGATATGTCGAGAGCCACCAAGGGTGTTTTGTCAATATTCTATTTGTCTGTCAAATAAACCTCGATGTTGGCACAAATGTATGGAGAGCTCTTATGGGATTTTGTTGGATTTAACGTGAATTTTTAAGTGAATAATAAATTAAAGAAATTTTGTTGAAGTGATTTAGGAGCGGGTATTCTTTGTTTGTGGCAGTTTATGAGAATAACTCTTTGTGATGAATTTTTGAAGTGAAAACTTCTTTAGCGGCGTTGGATGGGTAAAAAGTGTTAAACTCGCGCGTCAGGATCACTTGACCTTTGAACCGTAACCGACGACTGACGAACATTAGCTACAGATTGTTTATTTTGTTAGGTACGCTAAGAAGCTTCGTAGTTTAGCGGCAAGCGCTTCGACTGTAACTCTTTATGGTTTCAGATAGTATCGGGCTCGAACCTGCGCTTTTGACACTTTTTGTGATTATTTTTTCTTTTTGTAATTCATTAATTTCTTCTGACAGAAAATTAGTGATAGGTTCTATGATTGGCGCTATATTATAGGTATGGTATGGTATGTTCTTATCTTTTTCTCTGTATATAACGAAGAAAGAAAGAAAGAAAAAGTTTTCACTTCTGCCGGAACTACTTGAGTGCAACCCGTCTTTTTTTTTAATACCACTTAGGTGGCAGACAAGCACACGGCCCACCTAATGGAAAGTAGTTACTGTGGCCTATGGACGTGTGCAACACCAGGGGCGTCACACTCGCGCTGCCGAGCCTATTAGAACAGAAAGTTTCAGTGCCGTCGGTGTAGAAGATAAAGCAGGACAAGCCTTAGGTCTTCCCACTGACAGCACAAAACTCTCCAGTGAGCTCTGGCTACCCTTACTGATTATTTCTTTATCGGAATGTAGTCTTGTACTACGACTGCTACTGACTACTATACTGCTATGACTGCTACACTAAAGGTTGTAGGATATATTCTAACTCAGTACAAATATTTGAATGGATTATGATATCTATTTGCATTGGTCTAGAAGTATTTCTTTGTATAACATCTTTGTATTATACAAAAAATATTTTTTGACATTCAAGAACCCTTATTGCAGGTTAAGCTACTAACCTCTCTAGTACTATTATATATTCTATGCCTAAACCATTCCTAATTCGGGTTTGAGACTGAATCAAACCCGCGACTTCTGAATTAGCAGTCAAAACGCTACGGCCACTGCACACCATATTTCCATCAAACCAACTCCTCAATTAAAATCGCCTCGGTAGTTTCAGCTTAAGAGGTCCCGGGTTCGAATTCTGGGAGATTACACTACCCACATGAACCTAATTAACGCAGTTTAGCTTCGCTGGCTAGGTTAGAGGGAATAGGTTGTAGGAATTTATTTATTCTTTATAAAAAAAAGTAAACTGAAGAGAGTCCCACCTTGGTTTCACACTATTCATATGGCGAAACAGTTAACGAGGCGCCTATAAAAAAGGGCATTTTAAATGGAAGCAATAAATTGAAATCATTTATTACATTGAAATGACACGAGAAAGTCGTTAATTAAACCACCGACAGACAACATGACAGCATTCTGTTATTATAAATTAATTTCAGAACCATTTTTCAAGTAATTAATTATTATTATAACATATATATTATTTTAAAAGAGGTACATAAATATTCTACGACAAAATTACTAAGCTAAGCATAGTTTATCAAGATCTGTTATGGGATAGATTTTTTGTTAATACATACATTTTTTACATAGAAAGACCCAGACCAGTGCAAATATTTCATGCCTACATATATCTATTTGCATTGAGCGGCAATCGAACCCGTGAACCCTGCGTAGCAGTGGAATGTTCTACCGTACCACGAAGGTAATCATTATCTTACTACAACTAAGATATGGTTGACGACATAAAGGTGCCTGGGACAGACAGAAGTGAAGAAGGCGGAAAATCGGGAGCAATAGCACACTTTGAGAGATATTTATATATTACTAGCTGTCGCCCGCGGCTCCGCCCGCGTGGATGTCGGTTATCGCGAGTCGGACTATAATTTGAGATTTAAACTATCCTATCTCTCAAGTTGGATCGAACTGCACATGGTGTGCGAATTTTATTATAATCGGTTAAGTGGTTTAGGAGTCCATTGAGGACAAACATTGTGACACGAGATTTATATATATTAAGATTTATGCTATTTAAGTGGCAGACAAGCAGAAGACCGACCTGATGGAAAGTGGTTACCGTGGCCTGTGGACGTGTGTAAAACCAGTCACACTCGTGCTGCCGACCCTGCAGAAACCTTCTATGTGATGGTAAGTAGTGGATACTTACTCGTGCTTATGGGCGGGTCCTACCAAGATCTTAGAAAAGTCACAAGGACAGTGTGTAATATTCTGTTTGCTTAACCGCTTCGTTTGAGCGAGGTACATGGACCAAGAGCCCATGAACCCCAGACCTTCGTAATTTTAAAAAGCTGAAAGTTTGTCAGTGCATTCTCACATTATAAAGTTTGGGTTCCCGTGGCTTTGGCAAGTAAATGATGCTAACTACGTATAACAAACATATACTACGACACTCTTCTCTCCGTACTCCGTAACGACACTGTTTTTCAATACAAATACAATCCTGTGACAGACAGACGAACTGGCGTGGGCGTAAAATACAGAGACATAAAAAAAATGCCTGCGTTACGTAATGCCTATTAATAACAGTTTGATATCATTACCGCCTCATTTACGTTTGAACTTCGAACCCAGCGTTCGAAACATAACGGTTTTTTATTTACAAATTTCCCGCCAAATTTCGATATTAATTGAAGGGCAATATTGGTTTTCACTTCCAATAATGGCCACAAAATACATTTAAATTCAATTTATTAGACTCCGCGCGAAGTAATGGCGATAGGATTTAATTTCATTAACGATTAAATGCCAGAAAGCGAAAAATTATTTATGGTCATAAATTTTGGAGAATTCATCAAGTGCTTTTGTTTAAGTTAATTGTTTGTCGATAGGAAGGTTTTTTAAGTGTCCTTAATGAAACCGTCATGTTTTTATAGGCGCAACAAAGTATATCACTTGTTTTATTGGTTGATTACGGCAAATTGCATTTTGTGTTTGCTTTCGACCCCGTCTACTTATTTAATTTTACGACCCACACTATGAAGTGGTATGTAAGTATGTTTGGTTGAATTTTACAAGGGTAACAACAGTACCTCACTACCTAAGTGAGTAGGACACATTATGAAATTATAAAAATAACTAAGAAATACTGAAAGGAATGTTATCCCTGGATTTTATATCTTAATTAACCGTTAAAACGATATCATTAGATTAATAAATTACCTTTATAAATTTGTAAATATTATCATTTTTCTAATGATAGATCTCGCAAGACTGAGTGCAGATTTAAAAGAGTGAGAAATAAAATAATAACGTAATCCATACTTAATATTATAAATGCGAAAGTAACTCTGTCTGTCTGTCTGTATGTTACGCTTTCACGCCTAAACCACTGAACCGATTTTGATGAAATTTAGTATATGGGTAGATAAGACCTTGAGAAAGGACATAGGCTATGTTTGGTTGCGATAACCGAAATTCACGCAGGCGGAGCTGCGGGCAAGAGCTAGTATCATATATTTAGAGAAAAAAGGTGTTAATTCTGTGGGTAGTTGGTTATGCGCTGGTAGGATAGATAGTGGCGGTGGTGGGACACGTGGAAGGTAAAAAAAGTACGAAAATTATTTGACTATTACTTGTAGATACCAATAATATATTTCACTGTTTCAGTTTATTTTCATTCATTTTCAAGCGAGAGGCGACACTCAGTCGACCACTAAATATGTCAGGGCGAAGTTGCCGACCACATTTCCTTCAGCAGATAGCTGATAGCTGCACAGACGGGGGTTGGGAGTATTGCAGAATATCTAAGTGACCCTGGATGTACTGCTCTGTAAGACTATCATGTCTTCCTGAGAAGTTAGCAAGTCGAGTTTACAGTTAGGTACTTTACGGCCTGCTTGCTAGGCATTAGGAATAGGTACATAAATAACTTACTTAATTACTTCTTGTGTTTCAATTGCCAGGGTGTAAGGTGGTCCACTTAGGCATTTCTTTTGCTCCACAGATGACCCCGAGCCGCCCCCTGATTAAAAATGGCTCTCAATGTGACGGCGTCCCTATCTTGACCCCAGAAAGAGGGGGGGCTTTGTATTGAATCATTTCTACTTATTTTCTACCTACCTGTTTCTCTATTAGGTTACACCGATTCAAAACACGTATGCTACCGAAGGTTCTAGTTAGTTAAAATAGGTATCTAGAAATGCAGGTTAGGTAACAAATATAATATATAAAATAAACACCACCGTAAAACAGTCACGACACCACTCATTCGAGTTGCAATGATGTCGTAAATTCCTTCAATATGACGTTACATGCTACCTCACATCACACGGGTGTCTTGTAGAAACGCATTTACGAGTAAAAGTAAAAAAGCTACCCTGTGTGACGAAGCACGTAAGAGTATCGTATTCGTATCATAAACGTATTGAGAGAACGGAGCATTGCCATTGGCCGGCTTCACTTAGGTTCTCAGTATGCAGGCGGCCAATCGTAATGTCCCATTCTTTGAATACGATTACGAGAATTTTTCGTGCTTGGGGCACTGACGCAGTTGTTTCACGGCAAATATCGATTTTTAGTCGCATCACATTTAGACTGAAAAGCCGATCCAGTTGGGCAAAGGCCCAGAGAATGATGATTCATTAAGGGGTGAGTAGACAATCCCGCTAATTTCAAAACTATTTTACGAGTTGTGTCTACGTGCAGATGTCATAAAGTCCGTCCCATTTGGCGGCAGTTAGGCGCCGGCGCGGCCCAACTCTAGCGTTTATGATTGGAAATGCCTTGTCTATGATAATTTTAGTGGCAAGCTTCGTAAGAACATAATTTAGTTTTGTAATTGACTTATGTTTTTAGTCGAATGTAAAAAGAAGGCAATTTATTTAAATTTTGATAACCTTCGTAACGTAGTGGAAGAGTGTTCGCCTGCTATATAAGGTCGCGGGTTCGATTTGCGTTTAGTGCAAATATTTGTATGCGTGAACTGTTTGTATAAATATGTATATTGCATTGGTCTGGGTGTTTCTATGCTTCTTTGTATATTGTACTAGCTGTTGCCCGCGGCTCCGCCCGTGTGGATGTCGATCATCGCTTAGTGTTAAGCCGGCGCTATTGTGTATTAAATTCGCTTTTCTACTCAACTTTGTCCTCGACTATTTACTCGCCTCTGTTTTCGACTCTCTACTCGCCTCTATATTCCACTCTCTACTCGACTTTCTTCTCGCCTCTATATTCGACTCTATACTCGAGTTTTTGAGTTTATTCTTGACATACAAAAATACAAATCTTTCTTCTTTTAATATTAGTATTCATAGATGAATTTATAAAAGAAAATGTATTGAAGTACATAATATTATAGATTGTTAAGTTATGTCTGGTCACATTCTAGAACTCATAACAAAAGCTAGTTAAGCTATGCTAATATGCTGCGATCCGCTCAATTCCTATTAGCGGAAGTGCAATAACGCATAATAATGCTGATTCAGCAGGCGCGTAGGAAATGGGCACGCGTTGATTGCCCAACTGCGCCTTTCCGGGGGCGAGGCGGGCATGCACTGCAGTTCGACTCCATTGTCATCCGTCAGACGATAGTGTATTGAATGATTGTGCTATTTTATAAACCCATACTCCATGATATATTCTTTTACGCTTTCAAGCCTAAATCCCTGATCGGATTTTGATGAAATTTGGTACAGAAAGAGATTGAGAGAGATTAGACCTTGGAAAAAGACATAGGCTATGATTGATGGCGGTAACCGATATCCTCGAGGGCGGAGCCGCGGGCTTTCTAACTGTTGTCTGCGTTGTAAAGTAATAAAATCACTACACCGGTATTTAGTATCTATTCAAATTACCGCTGGCAATGTGGGTTATAAGAGACACACGTAACAAGACAGTGTTGCTAGCACTTTGTGTCGTTCAAATTATTTCGATGAATGAAATTGTTAGAAATGTGTTCAAATATATTTCAAACACACAATCTTTTTCCGGAGCAAATTTCCTTTCTTTTTTTTTTTTAAAGAATTTTTATTAGTAACCAAAATGTTTCAAGTCCGAGAAAAAAGCCTGCGCAAGAGCCCCCTCTCTTGTTTAGCAGGTGCATCGACTAGCATGTGCGAATGTTTAGAACCCTAAATGTGTTCCTTTGGTAGGCACACCCATTACTCATTAATAAATGGCTATGGTCGTATTTCGACCAATGGACAGAACACTAGTACAAACTTTATGACAATACAATACAATGACAATGTCTCATATTATCGACGTACAATGGAAACGCACTAGAATAATGTTATTTAAGTAGTTTGCGTGGTCTCGTATCGTATGAGTGACAGAATAAAGTGGCGCTGCGGTCGGTATACGATCAACTTGTTAGGGATGCGGTGTTGCCGAGCGTGCGGATTTGCGGATATGATTTGCGAATATGCAGTAACATGTAAGTGCGGCGTGTCTAATTTTGTGAGCAAGATTTCCTATATTGTTGAGGCCGTCAAGCGGAGGGCCGCGATTGTAATATTGTTTATGTTTGTTATGGTGACCCTCTTCCTGAGACTTTGCCTTCAGCTTACCATCTGCCGAGGTGAAGTCATATTGAGGTGTCCTATATAGAAAATAAATAGAAAATAGGGCGGTTGAGGCGGTGGTTAGATTGGTTAGATATTACAGCTGCCTAATTTTTATTTCTTAACGACCAAAAAAGGCAGATAGCTGGTTTTTTCCTTGCATTAACGATTAGCTTTAAGGAAGTTGAATGACTATTCCTCAACGTGGTAATACTGTCAGTGTTCTAGTTACATGCGATGACTGCGAAGTGGGGGAGAAATTCATGATAATGACGCTTACTAAGTTCTAGTTCTATCAAATATTAATTACCAATTGTTTTCTGTTTTATGTTTATTTATTTTTTATTTATTTTTATTTAAACTTTCTGTACAAACGCGTACAATGGCGGACTTAATGCCAAAGGCATTCTCTACCAGTCGACCATAGGGTGGTGCAGAGCTTAGACGTGGTAGGCGCGAGTATAGATAATTGGTAGTATTTTAAATTCAATTAGATAATGAATACCTACAAATATACACATACATATATATACACAATAGATTAGTTTAATTTGTATATAGTCACATATATCCACACATATAAATATACATACATATACATAATAAAATAGAATACTATATTAGCGCTGAGTTGAATTTGCCACATCATTAGAGAGCAACTGCCGAACTTTTGACTTAATCAAGTCGCGGCTGGGGGACATCCTGATATCCAGAGGAAGTGCATTCCATGAAATAACAGATTGCACGAAAAATGAGGAGCCTAAGAAGCCTGTACTGTGGGAGGGACATAACAGTAGTCGGTTATTTGTGGAGCGAAGATTTTTGTCATGGTTCGAACATAACAATTGGAAAAAAGAAGTTAAGTAGGTAGGAGACGAAGGAGAATTAAGGATGTTAAAAAGAGTTGTAAGCGAGCGTAGCTTACGGCGATGACGAATAGATAACCAATTAAGTTGGGAGCGGAAGTGAGACACGTGGTCAAATTTGCGAAGGTTGAAAATGAAACGAATGCAGTTATTGAGAAGACGGTCAAGCTTATCTAGGAGGTCTGCATTCAGGTCGAGGTAGCACACATCACCATAGTCGATTATAGGAAAAATTAAAATTTGAGCCAGTGTAACTTTAGTAGTTGTAGGTAGAAAATTTTTTAGGCGGTATAGAGATCGAAGGGTACCAGTAACTTTTCGACATACATTCGTAACTTGCACTCGCCATTCAAGGGTGGAATCAAGGTAGAGGCCCAGATCTTTTACCGATGCGCTGAAGGGTATTACTATACCGTTAAACATCACCGGTGGTAATGTCGAAGTGTTAATTTTACCCATAACCCTGCTGCTACCTATTATGATTGCCTGGCACTTAGTTGGGTTTACGGTTAAACCAAATTCAGTGGACCAATTTTTTAGCTTTTCGAGATTTGTGTTTATATCACGAATCGCTTCTGTGATATTCTCTGCAGGTGCATGAGAATAGAGCTGCAAATCATCTGCATACAGATGGTACGCACATTGAAGATTGTATGTGACGAGATTGATAAAAATAGAAAACAAAAGAGGAGAAAGAATACCGCCTTGAGGGACACCAGAATCGAGAACGCACCAGTTCGATGAGGACTCATCCATGCGAACAGATTGCTGGCGCCCCTGAAGATAAGTTGAGAAGAAATCGAGTGCTTCCGAGGATATCTTAAGATAGGATAGGATAGCTAGTAAAATTTCGTGGTTGATGGTATTAAAGGCATTGGAGAAATCCATTAGGACGAGTACTGTGGCCTTCGTGGCATCCATACCAGTCCTAATATCGCCAGTTACCTTCAGAAGAGCGGATGTAGTGCTGTGGCCAGATCTAAAACCTGACTGTAACGGACTTAATAGGTTGTTTTTATGGATAAAGGAGGAGAGTTGTTTCTGCACACAGGCCTCAAGCACTTTAGATAAAAAGGGAAGTATAGAGATGGGACGAAAGTGACTGGGGAGTGAAGGATTTGATATTTTGGGTAAGGGAATTATATATGCTTTACGCCAAAGTGAAGGATACATTCCAGAATAAAGGGAAAAATTAATTAAATGGGAGATCGCAGGTAGTAGCTGATCGATGATAGTCACGATCATACGTCGGCTTAACATATCAACGCCTACCGCATTGGATTTGATAGATATGATTGTCTTTTTGATATCCTCGGATCCCACAGGAGAAAATTTAAAAGCGTCTATGTCGGGACTTCTAAGGCCAGCTATGAAATTCAGAGTACGGAATTTAGTTTGGTGATCTAAGGGAGTAGTGGTGGAGAAATGTTTGTTCAGCTCATCCAGACCAACCGTCCTCTGAATTTCCACACGCTGTTTGCCAATGCCCAGAGTACCAAGAAACTTCCAAGTGTTAGCTGGTGAAGAGGTACTAATGTTATCAAGGATATGTCGGCGTTTAGCGTTGCGTATCATCTGGTTGCATCGATTCCTTGCTGACTTAAATTTGTTCCACTTCTCTGTCGTCCGGTTTTTGCGAAATTTAATAAAAGCCTGATCTCTACGTCGCATAGCAATTTTAACCTCTGTCGTCATCCATGGTGCAGGTGGACGCTTAAGTTTCACTCTCGTGACAGGGGCGTGAACATCATAGAGGCTAAGAACGTTGTTATTAAAAACCGTAATTTTTTCGTCTATGGAGGGTGCTGCACTTAGAGAATCCCAGTTTATCAATGCAGCGTCCTGGCGCAATTTGTCAACATCCATTCGCCCAAAAGTACGCATATGTAATACCTTAGGAGGAGGTTTCGGGGGCTTTAAGATGTAAGAGAGGTAAATGAGGTCATGGCGTGAAAAACCTGGAGCAGGCAGTTGCCCATGAGAGAGAGCGAGAGAAGTGGAAGAGGTCAATATTAAGTCGAGCCAAGTATCGTCGACATCAGTGTTATGATGGGTAGCTTGCAAGTTCAAAACATGGAGATTTGCTGATTCAATAATGTGGAGTAATTTACGGGCACGTGATGTTTGTGGTTTCAGGAGATCGGTGTTTAAATCGCCCATTATGATGTGATGTGTGTAACTTGACCCCAAGGTTTCCAGTGCTGTTTCCAGACTAGAGAAGTAATCAACGGATGGAGGACAATACACAACTCCAAGGACCAGTTTGGTTCCCCCAACACCAACCTCCAAAAACAGGTACTCCGCATCAGCAGTGTACACTGGTATGGAGGAGGCAAGAATTTTATAAGGTAAATAACTTCGTATGTAAATGGCAACACCACCCCACCCCTTATCAATCCGATCGTTTCGAATAAGAATAAAGCCTGGGAGAGAATAATAAGTCGATAAAAGTTCAGGCTTCAGTACACTTTCCGAAATAAGGATGGCATGTACGTTCGTGTTTGTGAAAGCCTCCAACAAATCACTATGATGTTTGGGAATGCTCTGTGCATTTATATGACAAACATTCAGCAGCTTACTCGAGTTTTGTACAAAAGTCCGTCGTAAGCAATCTCCAAGGGTATCAGTGATAGAGCTGAAGCTATCATCGTTAGATAAGCGGAATGAACTATTGGCAGAATGATATGTTTCCTCATCTTCAGATGACATTTAAAAGTAATTAGAAATAAATATATATATAATATATAAACAAGCAGAATATATACTATCTAAGGTAATACTAATAGATAATTATAATGTAAAATAAACAAGCCAAATACAAAGCCTAATGCAACGGTGCATCTCTGCACCACCCGCCAGCTTACAACACATAATAATACTAAGGCTTAGAAAATATACAAGATACAACATGACTACTATTAGCTTGAGTAATTAGGTATTAAATTAAAAATAATGCAAAAGAAGTGGTTAAAATGGTATGGAACTCGACCCGTGCAAAAAAGTTGTAAACAAGGTATGGAACGCAACCCGTTGATCTACTGTCATGTCAATGTAGTGATGGGTAATTGTCCGAAAAATTTCAAATTCCGGAAATTTTTCAATTTATTTTTCTGAGAAATTGAAAAATTGGATTAATAATGGAAATATATCTTTTTATCGAAATTATTAGTTTAAATGAAATAGTTTATAAAATATAGTTCATAATAAGTTGAAATTCAAAGGATTCAATGGCTTTACATGTTGTTTAAAAAAAAAACAAATGTGCAAAGTTATATTTTAATACAGATTCATGGTCAATGGTTTATTTTACACATTGTCGTGCGGTGTTCCACAGGGTTCGGTCCTGGGGCCGCTCCTGTGGAACATCGGTTACGACAGGGTGCTTCGCGATGACTTCGCTTACGGTGCCACCGTCACGTGTTATGCGGACGACACGCTGGTGACGGTGAGCGGGAGTACGCACCGCGAAGCGACCCTGAGGGCCACGACCGCGGTTGCTCAGGTCGTCGACAGGATCCGGCGGCTGGGTCTCGAGGTGGCTCTGCACAAGTCCGAGGCCATGTTCTTTCATGGCCCCCGGCGCAGGCCAGGCCCGGGAGCCAGCCTTACAGTGGGAGGCACTCCCATCGACATCAAGCCCCGGTTGAAATACCTGGGGCTCGTGCTTGACGGTCGATGGGACTTCGGACAGCATTTCCGAAGTCTGCGCCCCAAGTTGGTGCTCACGGCGAATGCCTTGGGCCGGTTGTTGCCCAACTTGAAGGGCCCAGAGGTCTCCTGCAGGAGACTCTACGCGGGTGTCGTGCGGTCCATGGCCCTATACGGGTGCCCCATGTGGGCGGACACCCTGGAGGCCAGATTCCTGCCTCTGCTCCGTACGGCGCAGAGCACGATGGCCTCCAGGGCCATCAGGGGATACCGCACGATATCCTTCGAAGCGGCGAGTCTCCTGGCCGGATCGCCACCGTGGATCCTGGAAGCGAGGGTCCTTTCGGCACTATATCAGTTCCGAAAGGAGGCGCGGGAGCGGGGATTTGATCCCGAGCCCGAGGATATTCGGGCCGAGAAATCCCGGCTCCACCAGGTCATGGTGGCCGAGTGGGAGCGACGACTTGGGCAACCACGCGCAGGGCACGCCGTGATTGCGGCAGTAAGGCCCATCATGGGGGAGCGGCTAGAGAGGCCACACGGTAGCCTCTCGTACCGTCAGACGCAGATTATCACCGGGCACGGTAGCTTCGGGTGGTATCTGCATCTGATGGGTATAGAGCCAACGCCCGAGTGCCATCACTGCGACGCGGGGGCTGCACACGCTCACCGAGTGCCCGGCGTTTGAGACGCCGAGGCGGGAGCTTGTGGCGGCCCTGGGGGTGAGAGTGCTCACGCTCTCCACCCTGCTCGCGGCGATGGTCCGCTGCGCGGATGCGTGGGCGGCCAGCGCCTCCTTCTGCGAGCAGGTCATGCTCGCGAAGGAGACAGCAGAGCGAGCGCGGCGCGATGAGCGAGAAAGGCTCGCTGACATCGCTGCACGCGCTCGAAGGCGGCTCGGGCGTCGGAGGGCGCAAACTGACCTCCGCCCCCCATGAGCGCGGGCCTGGCACCCTAGCAGAAGCAGGCCACGGCGGCGGCGCGCATCGTAGGACGATGCGCGCCTACCCACACCGGGGTTGAGTCGGGGACCGCGTGGTCCCCCCCTTCCCGAGGAGGGCCAGACCGAGAGGGATGGCCCTGGGTCAGCCGGGGTGCGAGGGATATTCAAAATTCAAATTCATTTATTGACAATACATAGTACAGGGAAAATTGTAACAGGGGCATATATTTATGAAAAGCTATGCTAACGTATTTCACATCGATGTAACGTTGACACATGTACTAATGTTGGACATTGTATCACATGTGCCATGTGCATGACAACCTCACCTTCGGCCTAGCACTACGACCCAGAGACGGCGTGCGGTTTAGTCGGTTCGAGTCCGACATAACCTCCCTCCTTTTATGAGTGTTTTTGACTGATCTGACCCACAAAACTGCCATTGTTAGTAGACAGCGATGTCCAAAGGTAAGCACCTACCGACTAATATTTTACTATTAAACAGAAATACCAACAAACTAGTAGGTATCTATCTACTTAATATCGCACGTTCGTATAACTACTCGTACACGTAGCATTATAATACATTTTAGACTCAGTGGCTTTGCCTTCGTGTGAGTTTATGTAGGTATGTTTATTTGTTTTTCAGAACATATTATACTAGCTTCAGATAGTGAATCAGATACTGAAATGAACTGTAATTTTGACAATATGCGTAATGAATCAGAAAATTTATTCACTGAAAATGCTGATTACATTCCAAGAAAAAAAAAAAGCTTTCAGAAGTCGCCGGAAAAGACAATACTCCAAATTGCAGCTTACCTAGAAGTGATACGTACATATCAGAACCAGATGAGTACAGTCAGTACGCTCAACGTTGGTCTAGTCCAGATTATACAGTTAAAGAATCCCAAAAACAAATCCCAAATTCAGAAAAACAGTTTTGTGATGCGGCAGTGATGACAGAACCAGAGTACAAAGCGGAAGAAAATGAGAACATTAGAATTTCAAATTTAATGTTTTGTAAATTTATCTTGCATGAACTTGACCGGTATACCGGTGATGAACGGTATAATCTTATGCAAGAAATCATAAGTCTTTAAGAAAAATAATAAATAACAGTCTTAGTAATAGGGTACGGAATCCTAAATATGAGAAATTTTAGTATTTTGATAAAAAGTAACAAATAAAAATTTGTTATCTTGTTTTATTTTCTGATCTTGGTCGACTCCCCATTTTTTCCAATATTTGAAAAATATTTGAAAAATTGGAAAAATATTGGAAATTTTTCATTTTTTCTTTTCTTTTCATTCCGAAATTTTTCCATTATCCATCACTATGTCAATGTGACATTTTATCGTGTTGGTTTAAATAACAATCGTGTTCGTGTAAATAACATAAATAATCTCTCGCAAAAGCCATAAACCAAAAGTTGAAGTTGAAGTTAAACATAAATAATCTAAATTCTATATGTTAGTTTAAAAATTGAAAAGCGATCATGTTCATGAACGAGGTAATGAATTAGTAGTTTAGGTTGTGGGTACATAATAAAAAGGTTGAACTTAACACAAATTATGATGTCTATGACTTGCATACCTGTGTAGCAGATCAACGGGTTAAGTGGAGCATTATTTCAAGAGCGAAGTCTGCGTTATGAATGTGTTCAATGATATTATTGTAGATTGGAATTAGATTTTTCGAGACTCGTTACTATTTCCGCTCGCCGAGGTAGCACCAAGAGGCTTTGGATACAGTTCAGCCAGCGCCTGCAACTCCTCTTCAGTAGTTATCCTATGTCTACTCCCGTCCGAAGCCTTTACCACTATTACACCGTCCTGTGTCCAGCATGCCCGAGGACCAAAGTGCAGCCGTGTCTTACTAAAGATGGATTGTCGAACCTTAGTTAAAAACTCTCTGACTGAGATCGGTGTACCCTTCAGAGCTGTTTTGGTTCTCCACACAGCTGATCTAACTTGCAGGCTGGAAAAACGTACGAGTATAGGCCGATGATGTTCTTTACTGGATGCTCCGAGCCTGTGACAGGTGGCCATAGAGGCCAATGAACAGTCCTTTAATGAAAGTTTATTATGAAGTATATCCAAGATAATTGCACTGCTATCTTCATTTTCGGACTCTGCAACGCCCAAGAATAGAAGAACATTACACCGGTGTCTAGTCTCCATGTAGTCAATGGCCTTGGAGCATTCACTTATCTGCTGTCGTAGCAATCCAAGTATTGTAAAAATGAGCTCTCTAAAAGATCGGAATTCTTCCGCCACTTTCGCCACAGTATCCTTAGCAGTTCCGCTACTTTGCAGCTGTGCTTCTAGGTCCTGCATCCTCTTCATAAACCTTTCTTCAAGTGCTTTCTGTGTAGCCTCTATGTTGCTCAGTTGTGACATTGTGTGTTGTCAATGTGCTGGCAGGTGGCGATAAATGAAGTATACTCCTACATAAAACCTTGCAAACGTAAGTAGTACTTACTTAACCTGTCTAACACTTGTTTTTTTACAAAATATAAAGAAATACTAATTATTTTAAATAAATTTGAAAAATTCTCTTTGCTCAAGTGTGTGTCTTATAACGCCTACCCGCAAAAAAAAAAAAAAAAAAAAAAAAAACAAAAAAAAAAAAAAACCTTAATTATTATAATATAATATAATTATTATAGAATATATATATCCAGAATATTGTTTATTTATCTAAATATACTGAGTTATTGAATGAAATTTTGAAGCAATTAGTATTCTAACTTTTTAAATCGATTAAGATAGGAAAAAGTGAATCGCTCAGGCGGGACTCGAACCCGCGTTCTTTCTCTTACCGGGGGAATGCTCTGACCACTGAGCCACCGACTTACGCCTGAAGCAATCCAAATTCTTCTATATTCCTATCTTAATCGATATGTTGAGTTAATTCCGAAGTTATAAATTAATGAGAGCCAGAAAATTCAACACAGTACATTAGCTTTCAAACTCACAGTTATAGAACGTAAGACCCCAACAAGAAGACTTTATTATTTAATTGAGATATTTCAGTCTCGCTTTTCATCATCGAGAATTTGTCGCGATGACGTTAAGTACATCGTTTCAGCGAATTGTCAATGGTTCCATTAGGCGGATGGCCCGCGGGTATCCGCGGTGTCGCCTCTCTACTTTAAAGAGATAAATTGACAACTGAACTTCTTAGTACAGTCCGCGTCAATATCTGATCATGTATGTTGTTTTAATTCTTTTCCGCTATTATTTTAGACTAACAGGTAGGTAATTGTTTTTTTTTAAGTTTTTTTTTTCAAATTTATTAGTTTTATAATTTTAATCGAAGACAGGGCGCTATGGCGCTCATTGGAGGAGGGCTATGTCCAGCAGCGGACTAATATAGCCTGATGATGATGATGATGATGATGAATCGAAATTTAATAATTGTTATTGTATTCTGTTACTGTTATTCTTTATAGTTGTGAGTGGACATTATCACGTATTTTTATTTTTTTTGTTTGGTCGGCCGTCAATTGACTGACTCCCGCTAGATGGTCAAAAGCTGAGGTGCGGTCCAGAAGATACAGACCACCATTTCCGATGCTGTTGAACTTAAAATGGTGGTCCATACTTTAACGGCCTTGATAGATACAACTGAGGCAACTCGAGCGTCGGAGGTCTATGAATGACCTACATCATGACCTCGTCCATGAGCGCGGGCCTGGGGGTGACAGGTGGAGCCATCTGTCACCTTAGGAGAAGCATGCATGTGCGCGCGCCCCCGTACCGGGTACGATTTGGGGACATCGTGGTCCCCCCACTCGAGGAGGCATAGATCGCAAGAGATGGCCCTGGGCCATGCTGCTGATAATATGTTCGAGTCCGACATAATCTCTAGGTCCGGCTTTGGGGAGGGGGGGGGGGGGGGGGAAAGGGGTATCCGCAGTAGGGTGAGTTGAAATAGCTCCTCAGAACACTTGCCGTGGTAGAGGTACGTAGCACTTTATTATTTAATGTCATTAAATGTAATTAGGCGTACAATAATATAGGTTTTTTCTTCCTTTCTTTGGTATAAAAGTTATTCCAAAAATCGGGAAGGAGCTTGACTACGTAGGAGGCCTGCTGTTTAAAATGGAAATAAAATTCTACTATTTATGCTAAGCTACATTTCTGTTAAGCGCCTAGTTGTTGTGTGAAAATATATTTCACATAAGGAAGTACGTACTTACAAATAAAAATAAATCATAATATTATTAATCGTTACTGCGTATCGCTACCTACTCACGATATCACGAACAGGACCATTATTCTGAGTGACATCGACTTTCAAACGCAGTTTTAACGTGAGAAGACGGTGGATTACAAATTGTTAACGTAGAAGAAAGAACGCTTCCGAAGAGGCAGCCTCCGCGGTAATGAACGCGGCCGCTACGCAGGAGGCGCGGGTTTTTAATCGTCGCTCAGTGCAAATATTTGTATACACAACTATGGGTATTTGCATTGGTCTAGTCGTGCCTCGGCGAGCACGTTAGGTCATCGGTCCCGGTGGCCATACCAACATCAATGGCAGTCGTTACGGGTAGCTGGAGCCCTCAAAAGTCCAACAACTGGTCTAACTACAATACTGCGATATAAAATTTGGGTTGTGGAAGTCAAATGGCAGTCGCTTCACGAAAAATGTCGAAGTTCAGCCAAACTCCGCGGGCAGCATTTCGGCAGTTAGGCTGGTAAAAGCGGATCCCAGACTCCAAGTGGCAAGCTTCGGATGCGACTGGGATTTATGCTAGGATGAAGAACATAGAAGAAACAACTGGCGCAAAACAAACGCGTGTCGTTACGAAATGGTTTGTCACTCAGAATAAGGGGCCAGAGAGGTCAACTTCGTTCCCATGCGCGTTTAACATTATATATATATCTAGAAAAGCTAATTCGACATTATACTTAGTATATTGTTATACGAAATAATTCGTCATGTCACGACAATTTGCCATTAAACGATTATGTTACTTTAAATATGTATTGTAGGTATTTTTAGGGTTCCTTATCTAAATGTTTCACCATATAGTCGGACCAATCAATCTGTGAACCAAATGATGGCGCCACTGTTCCTTCGATGGTTGATGGTATGATTTACTAATTTCACTTTGATGTTATGCATTAAAACAGTATGCATTAATTTGACATTGACAACAGTTGTAGTTCTGATTTTAGCCAATTCAAGGTTATGATGCCTCATAAATTCAACCACAGGTCCTGATCATTCACCTGAATCTCGTGGGGGCCGGACACACGTAGCCAATTTACTGGTGTGGTTTACGTAGCTCGCCCCTATATATGACAGTCGTTAACGCATGTCATAAATGTCAAATCTCATACATTCGTCATTCTATTCCATCAAACGCCGGCCAAAGCATTTCCACTTCTCTAGAGGGGCTGGTACATTAGACATTGGCTTTTCGCCATTAATAATTTTGTTATACATTTTTCATTTTACTTGCTCATAATGTCGTTATAATGTCACTGAAATTAGGCACATAATGATACCTATTATCAAACTGGTTTTTTGATTGTTCTTAAATCACGAGTAGGATAATGACATTTTTTAAATTTCATTGGTTGAGTTGCATTATTCTTAAAAAATAGATACAAAAACATCGTGTTCAATGGAACAAATAAATTAATAAACTGTTGCTTGTTCATTTCATGCAACTTCGTATTTAAATAGAAAATGTCATCTTGTACGTGTATAAAAAACAAAACTTTTACTAAAATAAAATAAATTTATCTTTTTTTTACACAGAAAGATCGAAACCTGATTCTGTTTAGTCTGTGGTCAGTGTTTTTTTTATTATTGCCGCCAGTCCGCCAGTATCAAATAGTTTCGCAAGTCGTTTTTACTGGTGAAATTATAGGTATTTATTAATTAAAATGTCTACAAGTATTTACTAGTTATTAAGAAAACGATGTATGTACCTAGTACACCGCCCGATATATACTCATATACTGTACATTCTGTACAACGTCCAATATATGATGTGATCGATCCTTTACGTTATGGAATGTTTACTATCTGAAAACTGCAAGGATAAATATCTATTTTAGTATTATGTTCTTCACAAGTAAAATGAAAAACGTCGTATGATACACGTGTGTATTGTTGATTACCGTCTTCGGCTCTCTTTAGACAATATCGCCTCAGCGGTAATCACCAACTTTACACACCTTTACCATAATCCACTATTATCTACTTGAAATTTTCAAGTTGAAGGATATGATAATAGGTATAGGCTTACGCGATGGAATCTGATCAAAGTTGTTTTATTTCAAGTTAGTGAAATTCACGTAAATTTCCGACAGTATCATAGAATTTTTTTTTTGATCGTACATACCTTCATACAATCATTTACGCGGTTATGTCTAATGCGCAGAATAACCACATCACATTACGCCTAAACAGATTGGGAGTTAAACAAAAAGATAGTTCAAACCGCGCCTAGACCGATTCAAATTTTTCCTATCGAATATTTAACCTGCAAGATGTTTTTAAATTTCAATCAAATAGTTTGAGCGATGAATGATTGGAAAATCATTCATTGGTTTCGATGGTTCGTAAGAATATCGGTAGACACACTCCACTGTCGCATCAAAGACAGATATAGAAGGAGAAATTTAGATTGATTACGGCGAGATTTGGAAGCTTAGTGACCAAAGTATTGCCCTGTAAGGCAAATATTGCGGGTTTAAACCCCGCCTAGACCGATTCAAACTTTTCCTGTTTTAATCGATAAGATAGTTAGATCTACTATAATATAGATCAAATCGCTAGGTAGGCAATAATATAGTTTGACCTGATACGATATCGATAGATCAGTAACAACTAACATTCACCTACTCCCTCAGGACCTTTGAATCTTGATATTCAAATAAGTTTTAACCGATTTCAAACAAGGAGGAAATTATATCCTTGTGTCAAAGTTTGTTATTCTGTAGTTATAACAGATAACATCGTTGCTATAACTATTTAACATAATATTAGTTCCATGACACATAATGTGTACCACCTGTAGATAGATCGATACACGCGAGAGATTATACACAAGGGATATTGTTGTCCGAAGTCTGAACCCATAACGATACGAATAAATGGCTATTATACCATTGGTCACAGAAATTTGAACACAATTTCGAGGGGTTCCTTGCTAATTGATAAACTGATAACCAAGACGGTTAACATGTAAGGTTGTATACCTAATATGTGTGTAAGAATAAAGGTTTGAATCCGAACATGACTGCATATGACAAATGCAGTCGTACGTAGCGGATACGCGTAAGAGCAAGGTCCCATTACTCTGTTGCGCTGCGTTGCGTCGCGCTGGGTCTTCGCAGTGTCGTCTCTGTGTCGTTTTCCATATATTTTTTATGACATGCCTCACTACACCGCTGCATCGATGCGCGCGTCGTTTGGACGGATCGACGGACAAGAGATGAAGCGGAAGGGTGATGCGCTGCGTCGTCAAGGCTCCGCTGCGACGACGGACGCCGACAATGTCCTTGCAGTAAGAGGAGGAAGCTAGACGAGCATAATGACATTTTTTATCTAAGTGGTGGCGTAATAAAAGCAACAAAAGAACAACATTTGTATGTATCCATTGCAAAGGCTGAGACTCACCTGCGACTTCGTGCGTTGCGTTGTCGCAGCGTCAACGCAACGCAGGTGTGGCATACAATGCGTCGTTCCGGTGCGAGACGACGCGTCGCAACGCAGTGCAGCGCACAAGTGGGGCTTCGCTCTAATTAATTGCGGCCTCCCAATGTTCCCCTTTATCCGTTTCGAAGTTTAGTAATGTATCTGTTGCATGTGTCTGCAGTTGTCGTATGCGGTTGGCTTCCGAATCATGTTTTTAGGGGTAAACCGTTTTTTAATAACGCGCGTTCGTATAGCCGGACACATTTAAGTTTAACTATTTTTCCGCCTGTTTTATCTTTTGTATTAACCAAGCCGTATTCTCACATTATGAGTGCGTTTCTGGGGTTGTCAAAGCCATCAGTCGCGTCACGGAAAATATCGAAGATCAGCCTTTTCGTAATTATACTGAAAGCCGACTGTGATAAGGGAAGGTTTGGAGGATGATGAAATAAATAGAACCGTTATCTATTCTGTGATAGAACTTATGACGCTTAACGTGCTTTTTGAAGCACGGAATTCATCATGCGTGCGTTATAAGACTGACCAGCTTAACCTAGCAATGTGTTACTACTTAACCACAAGCCTTAATTCTATACTCGTAGCGGTCGCCACAGGCCCCCGTTTAATCTTTATATGTTGCGAGCGAAAGCAGTATTTCCAGTCAGGTACGAAAGTAACTTCATTCCACGCACGCCTTGGAATGAATTGCTGTAGTTTTACCAAGCGACTACAATGTGGGGTTCTTCAAGAAGACCATTAGTTCCTATTGAGACGACAGCACGAGTGTGACGCCACGGTAATAATTTTCTTCAATTTTTTCTGCTTTTCTTTTCTGCGCAGGACTCGCGGGTTCGATCCCCGCATGAATATGGGTATTTGCATTGGTCTGGTCGTGCCTCGGAAAGTACGTTAAGCTGTTGGTCTTGATTGCCATACAAATATCTATGGCAGTCGTTATGGGTAGTTGCAGCCCTGAAAAGTCCAACAACTGTTCTAACTGCAATGCTTCGATATCGCCTTTGGGTTGTGGAGATCAGATGGCAGTCACTTCACAGAAAATGTTGAATTTTGGCCAAATCTGCAGACTCCAAGTTGATAGCTTCAAATGCGACTGGGATTTACGCTATATTTTGAAGAAGAAGTATGCTTGTCTGACACCCAAGCAGTATAATAAATCCTTGCACGCTTTACATTATGACATGTTACATTATGCCATGCCACATCAATTTGTTATCTGCTATCTGCAGATGATCTATAAATTTAAATAAATGTTAACCTACTTTTGTCGCCTACTCTCCGTTAATAACATCGTATTTCTATTTATAATACAACCTGCCATACACTTAATTAAGGCACACCCCATAAAATATTTTAAGCACACCATGTGAAGCAAAGTGGTTTATTTAACCATATATCTGCAGGTATAAAAGGCTTTTATCATGCCCCGTGTCACGTCATGTCAGGTGACATAATACATTGGGCTTACACGGTCGCCGGAACTGACGAAGACACCTGCGCGCCTAAACTGCCAGTTAAGTTTCGGGGATGTGTTTGAATAAAGTTTTTTTATCTATAGCATTAAAGAAGCTATGTATTTGTAACTACATTCGTATCTGAAAACAGGTTTAGAGTATGGACCACACATTTATTTAATCCATTTTGCTTAAGTTTGTTCATGTCTTATTTAATAAACGATATTAAACACATAACATTTTTATAAAATAACTAGCGGTCCGAGTACCGGTTTCGTCCAGAAATAAATTCATAAAAATCCTATAACCAGACTGCAGTACTATCTACTGAGGCGAAATAATATATTGAGCGCCCGAAAACGCCAGAACTTCGTCACTACATAGTATAAAACAAAGTCGCTTTCTCTGTCCCTATATCCCTTTGTATGCTTAAATCTTTAAAACTTCGCAACGGATTTTGATAGGGTTTTTTAATAGATAGAGTTAATCAAGAGGAAGGTTTATATGTATAATACATGTTTAATATAGTAGAAGATGCAGGGGGAATAGGATCTGACGCCACGCGGGCGGTATTAAATATTGGCGGTACGAAGTTTGCCGGGTTAGCTTGTCATTTTATAAAAGCTGAAAGTTTGTCAGTGCATGCTCCCAACAAACGTAAGAACGATGGCCCATAATGAAGTTTGGGTCATAATGATATATTTCGATATCTACATCAATCATTATTTATTAATCATTTCTGATCTGAAAAGAAAAACTACTGTACTACGATATTTTGGTAACATAAAATACGTAGGTGTAACATAAAATTTGAAGACAGTCCATGAGTGACGTGCTTTGTTTAATGACGCTCATGTTACGAAGAAAACAATCGTAATAATGCTAATTATAAAAACCATGATATCACGTCCCAGAACTAAGATAGAAGAGAAGATATACTCCATGTCGTCACCGTGTAATGATTACACGTTCCCTAGTATGACGCAAATATGACATCATTTTTGGCACATTAGATACTGTGTTACTACGACATAAATGTTTTATTTATTTCTTATACTAGTATTTTAGTTTTTTCGGTACAACATTATTACAATATAAACATTATTTTTTCTTTGACTTGTGCTATTTTTTTATTGTAATTCTTATAATGTGAGCTTGCTGTTGTTCGCGGCAAGGGATCTTGATTGCATTCCTGTGACTAACAGGCACATAAGCAGATGTGCTATTATAGACTAAAACTATTTTTATGCTTTATTTGATTCAGATCCGTTTAGCGATTCTGAACTGATTGAGTGAGTTCATGTAAAGTATCCGTTATTATATTTATATTTTGTTTATTTTTTGCTCATAAATAAGAATATTATTGTCACCTAGGAGATCTTATAGGTGTTAAAGCTAAAGCTTCAATAGACATATTCTAAGATTAAAACATCATTTGCAAAGGATTGTTTTAACCGACTTCTAAAAAGAATTTGGATGTTTATAATATTATTTTAATTTTAAAATTGGAACACCAAAATGCGCCAGTAAACCACTATTTTTATACATATTTAATACATTTTCAAATATTTATTATTTTCTGATTTTCCAAAGTCCAAAGTCTTTGTAAATCACATCACAAAACTGCGGTAAATATCATTATACAAGATAAATATTTCCATTGATTACGTTAAACACCTCAAACTCCTACCACATTATGTTAGAATAAATATTTTCCTTTCATACCCGGTTAAACATGCCGAAGTCACTTCGCGGTTTGAAATAACATTTTCCTCAAAAAATACACGGTCAAACTTTTAACAACTTAACCCGGATAACTTGTGACGTCCCTCCCAAGAGGGAGCTTCTCACACATCCAGTGATCCACAGTTAGAAAAATATATGCTATCAAAAGGGCTAGCTGTTTTCATAAACGTGTACATTAAGTCCCATGATAAAACATTTATTCTGTTGCCGCTTAGGGTCAATTCATACTCGCGCAAAGTTGAAGCGAAATATTTCGCATAAAAAATTAACCTATCAATAAGCGATCCGAGTCCCTAATGCGAGTTGCACGAAAATATTTGACTGTTACTGGCCCTGCGTTTAGCTGGTCGATCAATCAAATTGAAAATGCGATTGCGGGTTATAGGGAAGTATCCTTTGCCCCTGTAATTTTTTCAATCAACCTAGGATGCACATCGATTGCTATCCACGTTTGATGTTAGATGTGAAGGTATGTCTCGCAAATACATTTTTAAGGTAAAAGTCGGTCTAAAAGTAAATAATAACAAACAAATCGCGTTAGAATCCGTAAAAATTGGTTTTATTTTAATGAATGATATTCGCTCCTTTTTTCATTCACAAGTGAATAGAAAAGTCTCACACTAGACAGTCCACAGTCACTCGCAGTCGCGTGTATTCAGTAGAACACGCGTGAATTCACGCGAATACTTTATTTTTTCGAAAGGGATAATATGTATTACGGCTCAACCTAATAACCTTAGGGTATGTGATGATTTTGCTATTTTAACTTCAACTTTCGTTCCAATGTACTTCATCTCTGCGCTAGTCTGACTTGACCCTTAGCCCTACATAATTGAAGAGTGAGGGGATTTACGTCGCCCCGTATTATATCGGTTTTGATGGGTTTCAGGCCGACATTTGATGGCGCTCGGCCTCGCTTAATGGGCTTGTGAAACATTCACAGCTGATTATGTTTTTAATTAGTGCCCTTTTGTGGTTTTCTGATTTGGATTCTCGAGAAAGATGTTGTTTGCATAAATTAAAAATGGTGATTGTAAATACGTACAGTCGATAAAGGAAGACGGTAGCCCCTTCACATACCTACAACTTTATATGTAAAGGTGGAACCCCATCTACTTTGTCGATTGGTCTAAGAGCCCGTGAACGCCAGACATTCGTCATATAGCTAAAAGTTTGCCAGCACATGCTCCCAACACAGGTAAGAACGATGGCCCATTATGAAGTTTGGATATATAAGTTCCGAGGGAGGCGCGGGAGCGGGGATTCGATGCCGAGCCCGAGGATATTCGGGGCGAGAAATCCCGGCTCCACCAGTTCATGGTGGCCGAGTGGGAGCGACGACTTGGGCAACCACGCGCAGGGCACGCCGTGATTGCGGCGGTAAGACCCATCATGGGGGAGTGGCTAGAGAGGCCACACGGTAGCCTCTCGTACCGTCAGACGCAGAGTATCACCGGGCACGGTAGCTTCGGGCGGTATCTGCATCTGATGGGTATAGAGCCAACGCCCGAGTGCCATCACTGCGACGCGAGCGTGGACTCGGGGCTGCACACGCTCACCGAGTGTCTGGCGTTTGAGACGCCGAAGCGGGAGCTTGTGGCGGCCCTGTGGGTGAGAGTGCTCACGCTCTCCACCCTGCTCGCGGCGATGGTCCGCTGCGCGCATGCTTGGGCGGCCAGCGCATCCTTCTGCGAGCAGGTCATGCTCGCGAAGGACACACAGAAAGACTCGCTGACATCGCTGCACGCACTCGAAGGCGGCTCGGGCGTCGGAGGGCGCAATCTGAACTCCGCCCCCCATGAGCGCGGGCCTGAGGGTGACGGAAGGAGCCGCCCGTCACCCTAGCAAAAGCAGGCCACGGCAGCGGCGCGCATCGTAGGACGATGCGCGCCTCCCCACACTGGTGTTGAGTCGGGGACCGCGTGGTCCCCTCCCCCCTCCCGAGGAGGGCCAGACCGAGAGGAATGGCCCTGGGTCAGCCGGGGTGCGAGGGATATGTCGCATGACAACCTCACCTTCGGCCTAGCACTACGACCCAGAGACGGCGTGCGGTTTAGTAGGTTCGAGTCCGACATAACCTCCCCCTCCGGCTCCGGAAGGGTGGGTATCCGTGGGGATTTCCCGCACGTAAAAAAAATATTTCTACTATATAATACATACAAAAACGAAATAGAAAAGAGGCGGGACGCTGCAACTTTAGGCATTGAAAAAATCCTCCCCATCGACCGTAGCGTTATTTGAAAATGTACTCTTGTACAAAAAACGTGTTAATCAGTTTTTGTTACCCACTGAACTTCGGATAAGAGGAAGTTAATGAAAAATAAGAGTAATCGCTTCGGTTCCCGGTTTGGCCCGTGAATAAAGCCACTCGTCCGAATTTAATTAAACTTGGCACGATCTAGAAAGTATTCCCTATCGATTAAAAAAGGTATTACGCAAGTCATTTCCATCAATCTCGGACAAATATGCGTCCCATTAAGAATCTCCTTCGTTGTTAATGTTGTTTCAAATGGCATCATGTTCTCCCGATTAACTTTGAAATATCTAGCTGCGTATACTCATTTTGCCTCTTAGTAACATAATTCTTCTCGCATACAAACAAATCTTGTCCAGGTAATGAAGAATACAAAATTTCACGCGTAAACCACTAAACTGATTTTGATTAAATTTGGCATAGAGATATATTAGGGTTGGCTTGGCTACGATGGCAGAGCTACGGGTAACTATATCTTTTACATTATACCTATATCCATGTGTTTCTTAAATATATTATGTCTACTCTCATACTGAAATATCAACATTAAAAAATTAAAAACAAAGCTTTAATGACAGTCTTTATGCACAGAATATTAAAATAAAATTTAAAAAGGTCTTCTAATAGGCAACTGTATCAAAATATAACTTTTTTCCATTACGAGACAGCTTCAACAACTGCAAGGAGGTGTCAATGCATTTTTCGCTACATAATCTGTGGATGCACATGCGCGCGATTAGCAATTGAAATTTGGTTTAACGTTTCTACCTTGAGATTAGATAAAGTAGTGTATGAAACTGCGCATATTTTGGGCTTAAACACTCGTGTAATAGTATAAAAAAATTTGCCTACGGCTAATTTTATTAACTAACGCTCGTATTTTAAGAACCCTTATTATGGAACAGTTTCATAAAATA
The DNA here is from genome assembly GCA_949126895.1 of Eilema caniola. Taxonomy (NCBI): domain Eukaryota; kingdom Metazoa; phylum Arthropoda; class Insecta; order Lepidoptera; family Erebidae; genus Eilema; species Eilema caniola. The sequence continues at coordinate 5,728,859 of OX421488.1, read as the reverse complement.
CTATTTTTAGACGATAATAATTCAGTACTCAGGTCGTATTTAATAAAGATGTAAGCGAAAAATTAGTACATTCAACGACAGAAGTAGCTTAAAGACGCCAATTTATTTGTCACCGTAGCTCCTAAACCTTTCATGAAAAAATAAACAAAACATATAAATATATTAACTTGGTTCCCTGGGTATTATAATACTAGTGATTAGTTCATCAAGTACTGTGTAAAAATCGTTATTATTTTGTAAGTGTTAATCAACTTTTGACACTGAGCCTTTTACTGCCAAACGTTTGGGTGTGGACCCGTAATGGGAGAAGTGGTGTTTTTATTTTATGTCGAATGTAAGTAACCATATAATATACGCCTAAATCGGTGCCTGCCCAAGATTACCTGTCTGTATATACCCATACATGTGTGTTGTTATACCCATACATGAATGTTTTGTGTAGAAGTCTAAAATATTTAAGAAATTACCTTTGTTAATGTTATTGATGAAAATATAAGGACGACTCCAGGTGGCACTTATGGGTTTACACTGAAAATCAGTTCTGTGGTGGTTAATACCCACCTCAGTATATGCTGAGTGTCTAGCCCTAATTGCGGAAAAAGTGTACATATTTTTTAATAAAATTGTAATCTATTAAGCACATTTCTATGTACCACCGTGCCACGTAGTAGGGCCACGTAGGGCATGACACGTTGACAATGTCATTAATGTCAATCTTGTCACGTGCATGTCACACGCGCCGCGTTATCTGCTCAGGCGGCGACCACAGATAAGTAATAAAAAAAAACTATCTTTGCCGCAAAACCATAGAGAATAGATTATAGGAGAACCGTTTTGGAGTTCGGACATGGTCGCCTCTTGAGTTGCTGCAGGTCCACCGATATTTTGGCATGGTGATTTTGTTATATATTTATTTTTCGATTTTCCTTTAATGATGTGTTCCTTTTTATCCGCAATAAAAACTAATTTTCTTTCTTTCTTTTCTTTCTTTCTTACTGATTTCTTGCAGTACTTTTCAGGGGTTACGTATTATAATAACTACAGTTATTATAACTATTTTCAAGACAACTACGGTCAAAAAAACTACTGTTTAAAACACCTAAAGATCGTTTCACATATTTTTGTAATAACTACTGGTCGAAACAAATAATGGACGATTCACCTACGGTTTATTCAACTACAATTAATTGTGCTAAGGTTCATTGAACTATGTATGAAATACCTAATAGTCGATTCGCCTACGGTTTATTGATACTACTACTTTGTCACAGAAATTTACGTTGTTGCAAAACCGACTTCATGTAGTCTTGTCTTGGGTTGTTTTATAGACAATTGTTTAAAATTTCGTTTCATAGAATAATCAATATATCTACAGAATACTTACTTTAAAGAATTTTAAATCATTGAATTTTGTTTCATATAAAGTTAAACATTAGAATAATCATTTCATAGAATATCAAATCAAATATTCTTAATCATTATATTGTTTATTTAATAGAAAACTTTATAAACTAAACAATTGATGCGTCTACAAGGTCGACGATCTACTTCTGGGTGGTTTATAAAAAAATAACCACGAAGGCCTAATGCGGGAGCTTTGCTACGCTCCGCTCCCGCATTAGCCTTCTAACCTAACCTATCCGAGTCGGGGTAATCTGAGTCGGGGTGTTAACTATAATGACGTTTTATTAATAATTTAATAACAAAACGATTATTTCTGTCACAAAGTAGTAGTATCAATAAACCGTAGGCGAATCGACCGTTAGGTATTTTAAACATAGTCAACATGTCCAATATCTTAAATGAACATTATATTAATCGTCCGTTAGTTCAAATAATTTTAGTTTATTCGAAATTATGTGTATGAACCAGTAGTCGAGTCGACCAATATGCGTTATGACGTTATGTGAATCAACCGTAGTTATCTTGAACATAGTTGAAATAACTTTAGATATTATGATACGGAACCCTTTTCAGGTCATAAAGTTTATATTCATGCCCCCATCTATCTTATCAACCTATGCAGTTCTATTCTAAAACAACAATAAGCTTCTAGCATTGCAGAATTAAACAAAACTCCGTAACGGAACTCTGGTTTTGTTTGAAATAAAAATAGTTTTATAGTACGGATTCGGCTGACTGTCCCGAAAGGCTATAAAACATGTCGAGATTGTCCAGACGACTTTTGTTACGGAAATAAAACGAAATCTAGCCGCCCATTGTACTCCTGGGTGTTGTGTTTGTATGTTTCATTTATAAATTAGCTGCTGCCCGCGGCTTTGCCCGTGTGGAAATTAGCAACCCGCAACCGAAGGGAACCTAATTCCGGGATAAAAATTCTATGGTGTTAGAGAGATAAAAAGATTTATAACTCTGTATTGTACATCAACATTAGATTATAATGAAATCCATAAGTAACGGCCTTATCGCTAAATGCGATCTCTTCCAGGCAACCGTGGGATGTGGAAATATTCAGTAGCACCACAGATAATCCATACTAATATTACAAATGCGAAAGTAACTCTGTCTGTCTGTATGTTACGCTTTCACGCCTAAACCACTGAACCGATTTTGATGAAATTTGGTATAGGGGTAGATTAGACCTTCAGAAAGGACATAGGCTCTGTTTGGTCTCGATAACCGACATCCACGCGGGTGGAGCCGCGGGCAAAGGCTAGTATAATATAATTCTGTAACACGCACGTTGCAATTTGTGGTGTAGCTCTCACAGTCAAATATAAATTACACATAATGTAAACATCTACAGGCAAATAAAAATATACATACATTTATGGACAACGTTTCTTGATACAATCCATACTAATATTATAAATGCGAAAGTAACTGTGTCTGTCTGTCTGTCTGTCTGTATGTTACGCTTTCACGCCTAAACCACTGAACTGATTTTGATGAAATTTGGTATACAGGTAGATTAGACCTTGAGAAAGGACATAGGCTATGTTTGGTCTCGATAATCGATATACACGGCGGCAGAGCCGCGGTTAAAATCTAGTTAGAAATAAGCACAGAGAAATAATACAAAACTTACATATTGTTATGATTGATGTTATTCAGATTAGAATCTTTTATCCAGGTATTAGGCCCTACACCTGGCTGAAACTAATAGGTACAGGGATATCCGTACGAATAGATCCAGGACAAGCCTGAAATTTGATCAAGGGTGATTAAGTATTATCTATTCCTGTACCCAGCTAGCGTTTGCTGGAATAGAATGACGAATGTATGGAATTTGACGTATCTGACAGTCGTTAGCACCTTTCATAAACATCCAATCCCATACATTCGTCATCCTATTCTACTAAAAGCCGGCCAACGAAATGCTACTTGTCTAGAGGAGCAGATCCATTCAGCCGCTAGGCCGTGATTAAATAACAATCATTTTCACAAACTTTCACATTTCTAATATTAGTAGGATTAGCTGTTACACTGTCGCCCTAGGGCAGCCTATTATGTGAGCGGCCTTGGGGTTCTAGTCCCGCCATAATTGTTAACTTTCCGATAGGAGGTAGTACACGACGGTATTTCCGTTTAATTGAGCAGTCCGACTGGGGAAATACCTCCACCCTACAGAATACCGTGGCGATAATAACCACGTGTTGTGTTCCCGGCGGTGAGTAGAGTAGCCAGAGCACACTGAAGAGTTTTTGTGCTGTCAGTGGAAAGAACAAAGGCTTGTCCTGTTTTTTGCTTCTGAAAAAATAATCACAGAAAGTGTCGGAAGTCCAGGTTCGAACCCGGTACTATCTGAAACTAGCTAAGCTACGAAGTACGTAGCAAAATAGACACTCTTTAGCTAGGAATGTTGTATGACATCACTGGTGGTTTTTACAAAGTAGTCGGTTACGGGTCAAAGGTCAAGTGATCCTGTCGCGCGAGTTTAACCATTTTTAACCATCCAACGCCGCTAAAGAAGTTTTCACATCAAAAATGATAAAGTAAGCATACTAATTGCTTTAAAATTTCATTAAAAATTGAATTCCCGATAGCCAGTGAAATAAATATGAACATAATATAAGATAAACGAAGCTTCACTCGAACGTTATGATTCTAGTATTTCCATTCAATCAATTGAACATCGATATCTATAATAAATCAATCATAGTTAATGTAAATACATACATCTGTTGGCGTGCGTCCGTTTATTTGTTCATAAATATATACAAAGACTGGCATTGTCTGTCCGTCAGGATGCTTATTTGACTGTGTTAAAAGCTATTTTGGTTTATATTTAAAACTGTTTTATTTGAGTTACAGGGTAAATTCGCATCAATTACAACAATGTCCCGTAGTAGAAATATTGATCTTATGACCGTTTGACTCGAGATCGTATTAACATTCAACAGAATCGCAATGAATTTACAATTTGAGTGAGTTAATTTCTACGGCAAGGATTATGGCAAAAGGCAAACTTTTGATAGATGTTGGACGAGGGATCTGGGAATGATTTAACAATACATCAATGGCGACAGGTCAATAATTTTTGATAGAACGACATCGAAGTCAGGGCAGATAATTTGAAATAGAAACAAATCGTAATTTGAATTTTTACTTTTTATTTATAACACAACATTTACATTGACGTCATCATCATATCAGCAACACACAGTCCACTGTTGAACATAGGCCTCTACCATAGACTTCCAGAACGACCGATCTAAAACAGCCCGCATCCAGCACTTCCCGGCGACCTTCATGAGGTCGTCCTTCTACCTGGCAGTTGGGCGTCCTACACGACATACCCTTTCTATATCCGACAATAATATTAAAAACATCCCACGGCTAACACATCTATAATTAAACCACAACCGATATATATTTGGCATAAATTCCCGGACATTACACCAGGCTTAATTACATATTAGAATATTGTGGGGATAGAACAGCTTGGCGCATGCTACGTGATGATATATACATCACGATAAGAGGAATTATCACGTATATTATTTCGTCAGAAGATCAGATCACGTGGAGCTCTTGGCAATGACTGCGAATAGGCATTCCCAGATAATCCATAAAGATAATGTATATAAATGTACGATATTTTGCAAATATTTGTTTGTGAAATAGTTACCAGACGCAATCAGTTATCCATAATAATATTATAAATGCGAAAGTAATGTCTGTCTGTCTGTCTGTCCGTCTGTCTGTCCGTCTGTCTGTATGTTACGCTTTCACGCCTAAACCACTGAACCGATTTTGATGAAATTTGGTATAGGTGTAGATTAGACCTTGAGAAAGGACATAGGCTATGTGTGGTCGCGATAACCGACATCCACGCGGGCGGAGCCGCGTACGAAAGCTAGTGTAAAATATTAGAAAGTTATTTTAGGGATAGTTTGATTAGAATTATTTATAATCTGTGTTGATTTCGCGGTGATTTATTATTGTGGTGCATTGGCGATTTCGATCACATACAGGGCACGCCGTAATAGCAGCGGTAAGACCTATCTTGGGGAACTGGCAAGAGAGGCCATACGACAGCCTCTCGTACCGGCAGACACAGAAGACCACCAAGCACGGGAGCGTCGGGCGGGGTATTCGCGGGGATTTTGCGCACGTAAAAAATGTCAATCGCAGGTATTCTGGTTTTTTTTTTGTTTTCAATCTGCACTTAAACTCCTACTTTCTATACTCTTTGCAAATTAGGACACAAAATTAGGACACTGTCTAGGTACTATCGCAAAGGATTTAATAATCCTTTGCGATAGTACCTAGACAGTGTATTAATTTTCAAGAATTTTTTAAAAATAAATACCCCTTGTGATGTTAAAAAGATCGAAGTAAGCTTTATAGCAGGCTGTACCCATTAATTTTCATCTGGTTCGAGATTTTCAAATGAGTACCACCTGCATAAAGCTTGTTTCGATCTTTTTTAGCATCCGTCGGTATTTTTTTTTTATTAATTTATTTTATTTTATAATTATTCGTTATGACATACATTTATTTTTGTAATCGTCTTACAATTTCCTTCATTTTGATACCGCACTCAATAAATTTGAATGAAAAATGTTTTTTACCACATAGGTACCTTTTGGCGTCAAAATATCAACATATAGCTTTTGTTCATGTTATGTACCCCAGAACCACACCTCGGAAGCTCTCGGAAAAATGTATGAAACAATCGCGTTGTAATTACTACAAACATAGCTCGTGTACATGCACGGTAGTGTTGATGTGTGAGAAAATTAGAAATGTCAGGGATGGCACTATTTGAAATTTGAGCAAATTTTCGACTAAGATAGCGTGATTTTTCTCACTCTATCCCTTAGTGTCATGATTTACGTCACATCCGACGGAGGCGACAATCCTGTTGTTACAAAAATTCATATTAATGATTTTTACATTAAAACGTATTTCCATCTTTTTCTTCGCTTTGGAAGAAAAGAATATGGCGATACATTTTGGTCCTGTCAATCAACAGAATTGGCACAAATAACAAAACAATACTACAACACGACTTTGATATGTTTATAGAGTAATTAAAACCGATTGTGTTTATAAAAACTAGCTGTTGCTCACGGTTTCGCCCGCGTGAAATTTTTCATTAATTATAAATAGTCTCCGTTCCGTTCGGTCTATAGGGCACATTTCTTAACCGATTGTCACCAAACATGGCATACATGTTCTTTGATTTAAAACATCATTTTTGCCTAGAGCTTTTTAATCGGAGGAGAAAAGGGGTGCCTTTTCTGTCGCGTTATTTATGAACGGATATTGATGATTTTTGGCTGGAATATCCGAACATGATTCCTTACAGTTAGTTGTGAAAAAAACCATGAGAAAAGGCGGAGACGTTTGTTGTGGCTTTTTTGAGAACGGATTGACAATATTTATTGGTGAAATATCCAGGGAGCTATAAAATAAAGATAAGTATCGTATAAAAGAAATATAAGTGAGGATACCAGATTTGATCTCCAGATGCCAAAAAATGATCTGGAACTCTTTACAGAACTACTAGTATTTGTCCCTTAGTAATTAATGCTCCATTGCCAAGGGTGAGGTAGAACATTTCTTTATAAATGTTGTTTTTATTACGTACCAAGGTTTCTGAACCTCAACTGAATGACACGGATTTTATGCCCGGTTTTTGTATTAACTATCCTAATACTTATTTAGAATTGTCAACGGCGAGTAGTAAATTAGAAAAATGGCAGTTGAGCACACTTTAATTTATTAGTGTTAATTTATTTAAGTATCAATTATAATTTATACTAAACGGAAGTTTACGGAAAGATATCTATTTATATTTTTTAGAAACAAATGGTTTTAACAGCTCTATACTTTATAAAATTTAATAATCATTATTTTGACAGCTCACGCCTATGAAGTGTGGCATTTTTTTTGATTTGAATGTATCACAACTAATGTCGTCTATCATGGATTCCGTCATTGCCAGGTACCGCCCATTTTTTAACCCTAGAATGTATACTAATCTAAATCTGCATCATATGCTTTTGAGTTATAATCTTTATAATGTTAAAAAAATAATACACCTATAATCAATATCGGTCAACTTGTTGTTACACATATTGAGAACACTTGTATTTTTCCTACAGTATTTATTATTAAACCGGACCAGTTTCGCAATGTTTATGAACATTTCTAGTCGTAAACACCTCTAGTGTTTAAGATTAGAAGCATTTCAAAAACATCAATGTAAATTTTTGAAGTTACCATAAGGCGAAACCGGTCAGGTTCAATAATAAATACTGTGGAAAAAGTACAAATGTTCTTACTATGTGTAGTTCATTAGATAATTATACAAAAAGGCAAGATGCATTTGAGGGTTTAATTTCACTATAGTCATGTGTGAAAGAGAGGACGCCTTAAAAACCGAAGCTAGCCGAACTTTTCACTCTTCCTCCCGAAGTGCCGTTCCTACACATTTTACTGGCGACAACCATGAAAGCGCCCATGATTTTGACGTGCGGGGAGAGGAAATGAAATCGGTGGGAGGGGGTGAGCTTCCATTCTGTACGCTAGTACTATTATCTATTCTGTGCCCAGAACACTTGGGCAATAAATACCTTTCATTTGATATCCGTACGTTAGTTCAGATAATGAGGTAATAAAGAATATTACAAACATACATACATACAAGAAACGCGCGAAAAACATAACCCTTCTAGGAAGTCGGGTTCAAAAAGGAAAATCTTTTTATAAATCATTCAGTTGAAACCCAGCACAATTCAGTTTGTTGACTGAATCCACTGATCGTTACTCGCATAAAATATTGACTCCGGTGACGTCACAACGTCAGTTCGTTAACTGTAACATTAAAATCGACTATTACGATTTGTTCTCTTTTGAACTTTTAAGTTGGCTTTTAACTACCACAGTAACTACCCGGCTTTAAATTTACTTCGTTGGAACATACCAAATACATCGTACATATCAACTAATGTAGCTGTCACTATAATTTTTTTTTGTATAAAGACACCTCAATTTGTCTTCACCTCGCCTGATGGTAAACTGAAGGCAAAGTCTCAGGAAAGAGGGTCACCATTACATACACGTACCATGTTAACAATGATGGCATTCAACTTGAAGGCTTTATCAAAAGAGGCTTGTCGTCACAGCAGCGCATGACACCCACCGGTCCCAATAGTGCTGCGACCACAATCCCCCCCTGCCCGGCTATGCACTTTCTGACCCCTGAAAGCAATCCAACCGAGATTGGATTCTGGAAATGCATGCTGTTGTTGCACACCAAAATCAATTTAGCACGATTTGTTAACATTGAAGGGACAGTGTCGCCAATCAACATCGTGCAGTTCACAGAATTGTTGGCACCACTGTAGTGTGTAGTTTTGCGGCAACCAACAAGCAACTTGAGTCACAAATATCTGGTCCCCACGGAAGTGATATGACGATAGGATGGAGAGACCCAAGAAGTGCTGCCCCTCTAGACTAGTGAAAATTCGTTGCCCGGCGTTTGATGGAATAGAATGACCAATGTATGGGACAGTCGTTAACGCATGTCATAAACGTCAAACCCTATATATAGAGAGTCTAGAGTCAAAGTCAAAGTCAAAGTCAAAATCATTTATTCTGTATAGACCATTAAAACGGTACTTACAAAACGTCAAGTTTAAAAAAAAATCTAGACTAGTTTAGCAAATGGACCACCGGTTCGAAACGCGGCCCCGACCTGAGAAGACTCCGGCAAGAAACTCAGCGGGCATTTTTTTTTTGGTCTATTTACAAACATTTGCTTAGTCTACTTAGTCTAAATACAATAGTTTGCTTGAGTAGCATAGTTGAGCGAACAGCTCATTTCCAAGCTTGTTTATCATCTAAATATTCTTGGATTTTATAATAGCCTTTTTGGCACAGTTTAGTCTTAATTACATTTTTAAATTTATTTACAGGTAAATCTCTAATTTCATTAGGGAGCTTGTTGAAAAAGCGTATACAGTTGCCCCGGAAAGAATTACTAATTTTATGGAGTCTACTATCACAAGCTACAAGATTGTTTTTATGTCTTGTGTTTATATTATGCCTGTCACAAACTCTTGAAAATTTAGAGATATTTTTCCTTACATACATCAGGTTCTCGAAGATGTATTGTGACACTACGGTTAGAATGTCCATTTCTTTAAACTTTTCTCGAAGGGAAACTCTTGGGCCCAAATTATAAATAGCTCTCACAGCCCGCTTTTGTAAAATGAATATTGTGTTTAAATGCGCGGAATTACCCCAAAGGAGAATTCCATAGCTTAAAATACTATGAAAATAACTGAAATAAACTATTCTAGCCGTATCCACGTCTGTTAATGTCCTAATCTTTTTTACAGCGTAAGAAGCCGAACTATATTTTTTCAATATGCGATCGCCACTGCAATTTGGCGTCAATACTTAAACCTAAGAACACTGTTGATTCCACAAGGTTCAACACTTGTCCATGGAGTTGTACATTGGTTTCAACCTGTGTAACATTAGGTAATGTGAATTTTATACATTTAGTTTTGTTCCCATTAAGGCAAAGATTATTAGTATTAAACCAATGGACCACTCTTGTGATAACACCATTCACTTCGTCATAATTATTTTGTTGCCTTTTAATTTTAAATATTAACGAAGTATCGTTAGCAAATAAAATAATACTAGTTTTATCCCTTACGTAGTAGGGGAGGTCATTAATATATATTAAGAATAAAAATGGTCCAAGTATCGAACCCTGTGGAACACCCATCGAAATCAGAGATCCCACTGAACGTGTACCATTAACATCGACCCTCTGAATTCTATTGTTCAAATATGAAGTCAGAAGTTCGAGAGCCTTGGTCCTTATTCCAAATGTTCTAATTTCCTGATTAATGTATCATGGTGGACGCAATCGAAAGCCTTGGATAGATCACAGAATACACCCAATGCATCATGCTTATCCTCCCAGGCCTCGTAAATACAATTTAACAATTCCATACCAGCATCAGCAGTTGAACGTCCCTTAGTAAACCCAAACTGTTTATCATAAAACAATTTGTTTTCACCAAAATGGGTCATCAACTGTCCTAGGATTAATTTCTCAAATACTTTACTCAAGGTCGGCAACACAGAAACGGGTCGGAAATTAGAAGGGTCTGTAGCACTGCCAGCCTTGAACAAAGGTATGACTTTGCTATGTTTCATTAAATCAGGAAATATACCGCTGTTGACACAGTCATTAAACACAGTTGCTAGATGGGGAGCAATGACATCAATGATACATGAAATAGTTTTGACTGATAATCCCCATAGATCCGCGGTCTTTTTGATATTAATAGAGTGAAACGCTTTGGTGATGTCCTTGCTATTAACAACTGAGAATACGAATGCGTCTTCACACTCGTTTATCGATTCCTTAAGCAATGACACAGCGGAAGTGGAAGACGACTGAAGAGTTTTAGTCGTTATTAACGGTATATTTGAAAAGAAATGTTCAAACTCTGTCGCAACTTCCAGATCCTCCGTGACATGGCGACCTTCTATTTTTAAATGAAAATCTCTTACATTTGATGGAGATTTCCCACATTCGGAATTTATAATATTCCAAGTAGATAGATCACAGAATATCCGTGTGGTGACGGAGAAAGAATACAAATGTTGCCACCCCATCATCCGAGGGTGTCGTAAGAGGCGACAAATCGGAAGAATACACAGACGAGATCGCTGTAAGAGAAGGAAAACTTGAAATAAAACCCTTTGCCAACCCGTCTGGCCAGCGTGGCAAGAGTAGGCTAAAACCCCTCAAATGGAAAGACGCCACAACAAAAGGCCCCCAGTTCCCGGTGGTCCCGCTATTCCCAGCCATGGTAGAGGTTCGGGTAACGGCGGGGCGGGGGGTGCTAAGAATCTCCGGGCTACGGGAGGCTACCGTAAAAAACTACTACTGGCAGCTTACAACTGTAGTACACTAAGGCTGGACCATCACCTAGCAGAACTCGAGGTAGAACTAGGTCGCATAAACTGGCACATATTGGGGTTGTCCGAGATCCGAAGACAGGGGGAGGACACGATAACCCTTGAGTCAGGCGACCTGTTCTACTTCAGAGAAGGTGATCTGCTCTCCCAGGGAGGTGTCGGTTTTCTGGTAAAAAAGGACCTCATTGGCAGCGTTGTTGAAGTCGGCAGTGTGTCGAACCGGGTAGCGTATCTGATCCTAAAAATCACGAACAGTCGTTCGCTGAAGGTGATACAGGTATATGCGCCCACCTCGCGCTACGCCGACGAAACCACCGAGGCTGTTTATGAAGATATTGCCAAGGCAATAAATCACACCGCCAAGGCCACTTACAACGTTGTTATGGGGGACTTCAATGCCAAAGTGGGAGTACAGGAACGTGGCGAAACGAGAATCGGACCTTATGGGGTGGGGCGCAGAAATCACAGAGGGCAAATGCTAGTCAACTTCCTCGAATCACAGGGGCTCTTCTTAATGAATAGCTTCTTTAAGAAGAAACCCCACAGGAAGTGGACTTGGCAACGCCGGGACTCTGTGATAAGGAACGAGATAGACTTTTTCATAACGGACAGTAGGCACATATTTAGAGACGTCTCTGTGATCAACAGGTTTAATACCGGAAGCGATCACAGACTTATCCGAGGCTCTCTAAATATCAACATTAGAGCTGAAAGACTCCGAATGATACGGTCTACTCTCCGACCTACGCCGCTCCAAGTAGCTCTAGGGTCCGAAAAGTTCCACCTGGAACTTCAAAATCGCTTCGCAAGTCTGGAAACCACCAGCGGCATTGACGAGAGAACCGACACAGTGGTCAAAACATTACAAGAAGTGTCTCGAAAGTTGTTTCCCGGAAAACGCAAACAGCAAGAGTCCAAAAGCTCTCCTGAGACTCTTGAACTAATGAGAAAGAGGCGTGAACAACCATCCACACAGTCGTCTTCGTCAGATGAAAGGGCCTTAAACAAACGAATTAAAAAGCTGATACGACGCGACCTCCGACGCTTTAACACTCGCACCGTCCAGGAGGCGATTGAGCAAAATAGGGGGTCGAAAGTGTTCGCTCAGCAGTTTGGGAGGCCCCATCTGACGAAACTTAAAACTGTGGATGGCAAAATTATTGCCTCAAAGTTCGGGATGCTTGAAGAGATCGAGAAATACTATGGACAGCTGTATGCATCACGGATGAGTAAACCGACGGGACACAGTGATGAAGAAGACCACAGAGCCCCACTCACGCGCCATTACACCGAGGAGATACCCGATGTCGAGCAGTGCGAGATAGAGACGGCTCTCAGGCAACTGAAGAACAACAGGTGTCCTGGTGTTGACGGAATTACTACTGAGCTCCTGAAAGCAGGCGGGATTCCAATCCTCAAAGAGCTAGCAAGTCTTTTTAATTCCGTCATCCAACAGGGTCTAACACCTAGGGCGTGGAGCGAAAGTGCGGTGATACTGTTCTTCAAAAAAGGCGACAAGACCTTGCTGAAGAACTACAGGCCCATCTCGCTCCTGAGCCACGTCTACAAGTTGTTCTCGAGAGTCGTTACAAACCGCCTCGCGGGTAAACTTGACGAGTTCCAGCCACCGGAGCAAGCCGGGTTTCGAAAAGGCTATAGCACCGTGGACCACATCCATACTGTTCGGCACATTGTAGAAAAAAGTCAAGAATACAATCAGCCGCTGTGTTGTGTTGTGGACTACGAAAAAGCCTTCGACTCCATCGAAACCTGGGCAGTTCTGGATGCCCTGCAGCGGTGTCGTGTTGATTGGCGATACATTGAGGTGCTGAGATGCCTATATGACACTGCCACAATGTCCGTCCAGCTCCAAGACCAGAAGACGAAACCGATAAGCCTCCAGCGTGGAGTTAGGCAGGGGGATGTTATATCCCCCAAACTATTCACCAATGCATTGGAGGACGTCTTCAAGACTCTGGATTGGACTGGGCGGGGTATCAACATTAACGGAGAGTACATCTCACACCTTCGGTTCGCCGATGACATCGTCGTTGTTGCGGAGTCGCTGGAAAAACTGGGCGAGATGCTGCACAGCCTAGATAGAGCTTCTCGACGCGTCGGCCTCGGTGTAAACTTGGATAAAACCAAGATCATGTTCAACGAACATGTTGCACCGAGACCGATTGCCATCGAAGGGGCGACGCTCGAAGTTGTCCAAAAATATGTATACCTGGGCCAGGTTATCCAGCTCGGTAAAAACAACTTCGAGAAAGAACTAGCCAGAAGGATTCAGCTGGGCTGGGCAGCATTTCGCAAACTACGTCGAGTCTTCTCTTCCCCCCTACCGCAATGCCTGAAAACAAAGGTCTTTGACCAGTGCGTCCTACCTGTTATGACTTACGGTGCCGAAACGTAGACACTAACGGTAGGGCTAGTCCATAAACTAAAAGTCGCGCAGCGGGCTATGGAGCGAGCTATGCTTGGAGTTTCTCTGAAGGATAGAATTCGAAACGAGGTGATCCGACAAAGAACCAAAGTTACCGACATAGCTCGCAGAATAAGCAAGCTGAAGTGGCAATGGGCTGGCCACGTCTGTCGAAGGACCGATGGCCGTTGGAGCAGACGAGTCCTAGAGTGGAGACCGCGAGAAGGCAAACGAAGGGTAGGACGCCCCCTAGCCAGATGGACCGATGACCTGAAAAAGGTGGCTGGGACGGACTGGATGCGGAAGGCGGAGGATCGTACGAAATGGCACACATTGGGGGAGGCCTATGTCCAGCAGTGGATTGCAGTGGGCTAATTGATTGATTGATTGAATATTCCAAGTAGTCTTAATTTTATTTACAGAATTAGAAATTTTATTTTTAATGAAGTTTGACTTCGCGAAGGAACAGGCTCGCTTAAATATTTTTGAGTAATTTTTAACATAATCCTGGAAAACAGGGTTGAAATTGTACGATTTTTCAGAATATAGATCATACAATCTCCTCCTGCTCTTATAAATCCCCGATGTTGCCCAATCACTGAAAACTGGACGGCCACCAATCGATAATGTTTTTGAGGTAAAAATTCTCCCAAACTCATTATTTATCAGGTTGATTAGGTCTGCGTAAGACTCTTCTACATTATTGTACGAGGGCAAGTCAGGTAGTTTGTTTACAATAGTTTAGAGTTTAGAGTTTAGAGAGGTTGTTGGGCGTTGTAAGGGATAGCATGCATGCCAATGCTCTCATTATCGTCGATGCCTTAGATCGGGCGAAGTGGAGGAGGAAAAGACAGTGAAGGCAAGGATGCAAGAGGCCACAACGCTAAGGAGATAATACGCTTCGACGACTCTCGGTTAAGATCGGTTTACTTCATTTTTAAGGTGTTCTCTCTATCACACGGGACCTGCCTACAGTTTGGTATCTTTTAGAGTAGATAAAACCTAAGTTATGTACCTTAACCTTTTTGTACACCACTTGGTTGAACACCAATGTGACCGTGGCCTATGGACGTGTGCAACACGAGGAGATTCCCCTCGTACTGCCGACCCTGTAAGAGCAGGAGTTTCATTGCCGTCAGTGCAGAAGTCCAAGCACGATAAGACTTTGGTCTTTACACTGACAGCACAAAAACTCTCCCGTGAGCTCTGGTTACTCTACTCACCGCCGGGAATACAACACAAGGTTATTATAAATGTGTATAGCGTAACCTGCTGATCGTTTACCGAGCAGAGCGCGCATCTGGCCAGGAACATTTTAAAACCAAAGCCAGGTTGTCCAGGATCTAACTATTCTTCCCGACAATCAAAAGCTGAGGACTTTACGGACTGTAGTTGGGGGTTTTCAATCCACATTTACTTCACTATCCAGTGTTTGACAGCGTCTCTGTTCCACGTTGTTATTGGTCTATGTCGCGTGTTCTGGCCGCCGGCCAGCTCCGTGCACAAAAATAGCTGTAGCGACACTCTCCATGTGTTTTAATTGCCTATACAAGTGAATTTTATCAACTATTCTTATTAATCATTGTTTTGTATGAGTTTAGCTACAATTTGAGTGATATCTTGGTAAAGGTGTTATGAAAACAAAGGCAATTCTTAAGTCCTTTGCTTTCAATCAATGAATTAACCTAATTACAGTCCCTTATTGAATATAGGACTCTTCCAAAATGCGCCAGTACACCGTACCTCTGTTTGCGAATTCAGTGTATCTCAGCTACCTTCTTCAGGTCGTCTGTTTATCTTGTCGAGTGGCATCCAACCGTTCATTTGCCGTCTCGTGATCTCCAGTCTACGACCCGTTTGCTCCACCGGCTATCTATCCTTCAGCAGATAAGATCAGCCCTTTGCCACTTCAGCTTGCTTATTTTGCGTGCTTTGTGCCATAGCGAATTACAGAACTCAGTTCTATGGCGAATGACATTTTCATCATTTTTTTCATGACCCTAAGCGTATCTCGCTTTATAGCCCGCTGCGCGACTTTTAGATCTTGGACTAACATTGTCAGTGTCCACATTTTGGCACTATATTTTCATAATAGTTAAGATCGAAGACCTCTGTTTTTAGGAACTACGGTAGGAGTAAGGAGAACACCAATTATAAGTAATTTATACTTTTTAAAAAGAAATGTCCAACGAAATCGTGTGAAAAGTGCAAAAGTTTTTCCTTTGACCGCAAGCTCTTGGCAATCCAGTGTAAATCCAAAGATTAATTACTTCATTAATTCCATTCCTTCATAACGTATCTTAACAAGTTGTTTATCAAATTTAAATGCAGTACACGCTTTATAAAGAAATAAAAGTTTGCCGCCGTTTACAAATAACCAGTTGAAACGTTTTCTTTCGTTATTTTGTTAATTATATATCTACCGAAATTGCAGTTTTAATAAAATGTAATGCGCGTAGAACCGTATTTAATGAAACCCCGGACTATATCCACTTGTCACATTCAGGCGACAAATAACTACTCAATATACCTATATTCTAAATAATTATTATTAAATCCACTTGTAAATTGTGTTAAAAAGTTCGGTAAATGTTAATTGATACAGCAAATGTCGGACACAGTTTATCTATCAATTATCTTTTACTGATTTTTTTTTATTGAAGTATAACTAGCATTGTCACATGGTTTCCCTTGCGTCAATCCTAACTCCGAGTGCATCTGATGCAACCCGGACTGACAATGATGACATTGCACGCGAGATAAAATATCCATACAGGCGAAACCACCTTTAGAGACTAGTATATCTATTCATTAGTATACATACCTACTTATAGTTGCACAATTTTAATAATGAATCACCAAGGCAAGTTAAATAAATTGTCATTTTAAAACAATACGAGAATGTCTGTCATTGCGAAGAACATTTTTATATTTATAGTGCGTATTCATACAAGAGAGAATTATTTGCAGTAGTGGCTGACACACATTTCAAGCTTAGCAATTTTATAATTAGCGTGACCGAGTGTACAAAACGTGCACATTACGCGTGTATATAGTGGTTTCCTTCATATTATTTGGTTCATTTTACAGTGGCACAGAATGAGCAAGCTGAAGTGGCAATGGGTTGGCCTCGTATGTCGAAGGACCGATGGCCGTTGGAGCAGACGAGTCCTAGAGTGGAGACCGCGAGAAGGTAAACGGAAGTAGTCCGCTAGTCAGATGGACAGATGACCCGAAAAAGGTGTCTGGAACAGACTGGATGCAGAAAACGGAGGATCGGCACTGGTAGCGCACATTGGGAGAGGCCTATGTCCAGCAGTGGACTGCAGAGACTTATCTATCAATCGACAGATGTACCAGCTTGTAGATGAAGTTACCTTTGGGGAGAAAGGTTGATTTTAGAGTTACGAAATGCCTTATGGGCCGCTTTGCACGCCGGCTTCTGAAGACTCGAGACGGTGTGCAGTTTTAGTCTGTTCAAGTCCAACAAAACTGTTCCCGTCGGATAGTGGGAGGCCAGGGCATCCCTGGAGATTTCCGCACAATAAAGGGTTCGAAGATCTCACCCATACACCGGTCATTAATCACTTCTATATAGTATTCTGTGTGCGTCTTAAGCTATCAACAATCCGCACTTCCGAGTCAAAATGTGTCTTGACCATGTGGGACGTCTCCCGTTCTTCACTTCCGTTGGCAAGATCCTCAATATTTATGTCTTCAAATTGAAATTGATTGAAGCTTATTATTAGATGAACAGCTACGGTAAACCTTCGTCAGTTGACCGCAAACGTAATGAATAATTAAAGTCTGCTTCTAAGTTAATTTAGTTATCCACAGATTTAGTGTAGTTAAGATACCACGAACCGTCTATTGGATCCAAAATGGTGCTGTACAGTAAGCATCAGATCACTCTCACTAAAAATAGTCTACCTAGTAATGAAATACTAAACTGTTTTATAGATTTTAATGCTATTATTGTCAAGGTATCATTTTAGTAATGTGCTAGTCAAGCTCGATTTGATGTAAACTGTACGATAGCTTGCCACTTTGTGATGGAAAATTACTCTGTTCGAGTCAATATTAAGCCGGGATCCCACGGCCTGTCGAAAGCACAGGCCGCGACGGACCGCGTCAGACCGCGCCGCGCCACACCGTGGGCACCGATCGGCGCGTGGCGCGAATGGAATCACAGGCCTCGTGCTTACATTTGCACCTCGACGCGCCGCGTCTTTGAAGTTATCAACTCGCGATGGATTGGACGCGCCACGTCGCACCGGTTCCCAAGGTGCGATGCCTGTTCAGGCGCGGCGCGGCCTGTCATTAAAACGGGCCGTGGGACAAAAGCTTTAGCTCGGTTACATCATCGGTGTCGGCGAAAAATTTACACATTCGGTATTCATACTTTAGTATTTAATATACGTCATCTAGTTTACACTAAATCTGTGCTATTACCTGTACAAATGCTGAGAATATGAGGCTGAGGCTTACCTGAAACATAGAAATTGAATTATTAGTTTATTAGTGGATTTTCTTGTTGTTAAAAAATACAGAACTAACAATAAGAATAGAACTTGATGGGAAATATGGTTTTCTTGTTGAAATGAATGAATTTCCTTGTACTCAACATGCGTAATTTAATTAAATAATCAAAAAAATAATGTAAGTAACAAAATGTGTCAAACTAGTCTGTAAGATCGTAATTAGTGAGCCGCTGTCGCTCGTGAGGGCCCGGACGGGTTTGGTCGCGGCGGGGGAGGAAGTCAGTTCTTTACGATGCGTTCTTAACAGAAGTGTTATCTCTTGAGTTTTACAGTACTTATATTCTAGATTCTAGGGAAACCAGAAGGCCAAATTCGCTAATAAAACCTGTTCAAAATTAAGAATCAATCTAATGTTTAGAACGATCACAATGTCAATGATCTTTCGTAAAAATTGTGTAACGAGAATACCGTTTTTGATATTTGATTTGATTTTGACAGATCGACACTGAATTTTGAACCCAGTTTCATTACTAATCTTCTGGTTCCACGACCATACACACCGGTGTGATCAAACATTGTGCAGTTTTAGTCGTTTCGTGGTCGACATACTTTTTTTTTACGTTGCGGAAATCCCTACGGATACCTCTCTTCCCCTTTCGGAGCCGGAGGAGGAGCTTATGTCGGACCGGAACCAACTAAACGGCACGCCGTCTGCGGGTCGTTCTCGCACCCGGCTGACCCAGGGCCATCCCTTTCGGTCTGGGTCGAAGTCGACATTACCATCTCATCGTTTGCTTCAAGTGTAAGTATTATAAAATGTACAGTCGCCCTCAAAGTTGAACAGAAATCAATTTACAACCGATCCTTACATTGATATTCTACTTCTACTTTTATAATACATGTAACACATATTATATATTATGGAGGGCCACCATATATACATGCGCCATATTAACAATGGTGGCACTCAGCTTGACGGCCTCATCAGATGCTTTTACACGCCCCGCTTAAAGGACCCGGGACTGTAGGAAGAGGGATTGTATTGAAAAGAAACGGCACATAAAAATCTCGCCTAGGTATTTATCATAAATACCTAGTAGAAGATTAACTCAAGCTATGAAACAGGAAATGTATATCGTCAGATTATGTTAGAAACATGAAACAAACATTTAGTTTTAAGAAATAAATATAAACAGTATAGAATCCCCCCTCCCTCCCCATCCCCGCAATCCCATAGTATGAAAGGTATAGCGTGAAAGTACGAGAAGGATTAATGCGAGAAATTGTATGTTACTAGGGGACGGAATGAATGTGAGGCTACACTTTTTAGATCTTAATTGTTAATATGTGTAAACCCTGATAGGGTTAGAGCATAGGGATTCGACGTATTCGAAGGCACTAGTTTAAAAAAAAAGACAAAAAAACACGTGAGCTGGCAAGGAATTCCTGGTTCTAATGGTGCAACAAAGGAAATAGTCACCGAACTGTTTGGTTCTTGCAGGCTACATAGGCTACAATTTATAATCTAATTGCTAATGACATCCACGCGGGCGGAGCCGCGGTCAAAAGCTAGTCATAAATAATAATTGACTACATGTAGTTTTGTAATCTTCAATCTTATTTAATCAAAGCTTTTACAGTTAAGGTGACCTGTAACTTGGAATATTATGTAAACCAATTTCTAAGGGTGACTGTACACCGTGCTTTTAAGGACAAATTTTAAATATCCGGTCACGATAGCTGCTTAACGGTGTTAGGACCTCCCGCAGTGGCCCATATTGGGGTAGCCCATTTAGTAGATATAATTATTAAGTGGTCTAACTAAGTATTTAACGTTTGACGTTGAAATTTCTAATAAATAATAACATGAATGCTTTAGAAAATCGATTCAAATTATATGGGCGGAGTAGTCAAAAATCAATGTTTAAAAATGATTGAAAAATCATTCATTGGTTCCGATAGTTCGTAACAATATCGGTAGACACACTCTCAAAGACATAGGAGGAGAAATTTGAATTGGTTAGGGCGAGGTCTGGTAGCTTAGTGGTCAAAGCATTGCCTTTGTAAGGCAAAGATCGCGGGTTCAAACCCCGCCTAGATCGATTCAATTATTTTTCTCTCTTATTCGATTTATATAATAACATTTTATATTTAAAACAGTGTTCATGAATGTTGTTTCCATTCATTTCACAATGGGTAGACTGCTAACGGCTCGGGTTTGCTTCGCCAGGGAAATTCGTAACCTATGCAGTGCCTTCATAATCCATACTAATATTATAAATGCGAAAGTAACTCTGTCTGTCTGTCTGTATGTTACGCTTTCACGCCTAAACCACTGAACCGATTTTGATGAAATTTGGTATAGAGGTCGATTAGACCTTGAGAAAGGACATAGGCTATGTTTGGTTTCGATAACCGACATCCGCGCGGGCGGAGCCGCGGGCAAAAGCTAGTTTCATATAAAGTGTAATAGACAAAATTATCTTTGAAACGGGTAATATCTACCTATAGTTGTTATAAAGAGTATTGTTAACCAACTATATATTTCTAAAGGACTAAATTTAAAGGGCATTGGTGATTGGAGGGTTTCTTCAGGGTCGGTAGCGTGAGTGTAACGCCCCTGGTGTTGCATACGTCCATAGGCCACGGTAACTACTTTTAATCAGGGGGACCATGTGCTTATCTGCTTACCTTACCGGTACTACCATAGCCGTATAAAAAAATAAGGTGTCTATTTCACTTAGTACAAACAAATGCAAGTACATTTTCAGAATGTGTACCCTGACAATTTCGTAATAAATCGAATGAGGTTGGATACTAGGTACCTACAATTTGACCCAATTAACACCTTGGCCAGGAGTAGCGGTACCATTCTCCTTCGGAACAGATATAGCTTAATATTTCATTATATCATAGCCACACCCTTGTACCATCGGGGAGGTATAAAGACAAGATGTTTCCATTTGCTACGATCGATCCTCGTTATACATCATGTTAGTTATCATTTCCATGGAACAAATTGACATCGGATTTAGTGAAAACATCAAAATAAAGCGCAGGTAAAATCGTAGGCGTTAGTTCTCCAATTTTTTTAATATACTACTTAGGTGGCAGACAAACACACGGCCCTCCTGAGTGAAAGTGGTTACCGTGGCTCCGTGGGCAACGGTGACCACTTGTGCAACACCAGGGGCGTCACACTCGCGCTGCCGAACCTGTTAAAACAGAGAGTTTCTGTGCCGTCAGTGTAGAAGATAAAGCAGGACAGGTCTTCTCATTGACAGCACAAAGACTCTCAAGTGAGCTCTGGCTGCCCTACTCACCGCCGCGAACACAACACGAGGTTATTATGGCAGCGGTATTCTGTAGGTCGGAGGTACTACTCAATTGGATGAAAATAAAACCTTTTTAACCTTTTATATCTTTAAGTAATCTATAAAAATTAGTAGCAAAGATTAATTTAATTACCTTTTTCAGTAATTCTTTACTAACCATTATAAAAAAAGGGAATTAATTTGTTATTACCTGCAATTCAAACATTATAACTTCGTATATATTATTAAAACTGTCGAACAGCACGCAATAGTAGGTACAGTCAACGTGAAAAATAGCGAAACAAATTAAAATTCATTGATCATTTAAGTACTAAACCTCTCATAAAATATGAACAAAACATTTTATATTATTAACTTTGTCCTCTAGGGATCTTAAAGCTTCTTTTGCATGAATTATTGATACGTATATTCCTACTTTTTTTTGTAAATCAATCAATTAGCCCACTGCAGTCCATTGCTGGATATAGGCCACCTTTTTCAGGTCATCGGTCCATTTGGCTAGTCTGCTCCAACGGATATCGGTCCAGTGACAGACGTGGCCAGCCCATTGGAACTTCAGCTTGCTAATTCTGCGAGCTATGTCGGTAACTTTGGTTCTGTGTCGGATATATTTCAGAGAAACTCCAAGCATAGCTCGCTTGTTAACCCGCCGGGCGACTTTTAATTTATGGGCTAGCCTAGTTTACCTATGTATGTCGCCGCAATATATTGTGGTGCCAATCGCGGTCGAGACCATGGGCAGTTGGGGCTTAGAAGCATAACAAAAATCGTAGATATAGGCCGAAGAACATGGGAGAAAACTGATGACTCTCGTTTCGGCTCGTACCGGGTGCAAAGGTTGGCTATTGCGTTCTGGGCTCTTTTGCACCAGATATGACTCGGGTTGGGTTATTTGTATTAATTATATACCCCCGTAAATCCCCGAAGGGACAGACAGAAGTGTATTAAAACCCACGTTTCACGATGTGATTTTCAGTTCCACGTAACAGGGGGTGAACCTTTTGCTATCTAGAGGGCACTTTGTCTTGGGCTGTATGTTTAGTGTTGGATGGAGAAAAGCCCCTATCCCATAGTCACCTTTTACGACTCCCAAAGGAAGAGCTGGGGTAGTCTTTCTACTCCAACGGGAATTAATGGATATGAAATAATTTATTTGTCGTTGACTGTACAGTCGAGTACTTCAATGTTAATTAATTAATGCCCACAGGAAGCTGGCCTTTAAATTGGGCCAATAACCCTTACCTATTTGTATAAGTGGTGACGTCATGACTTCATTACGACCCAATTTTGTTTCATTGTCAACTGTTATAAGTGGATAATATATCACGTAATGTCCGCCCATTCTGGGTGGCTTTTTGTGTTATCTGTCCCTGGAGAAATAATATAGAGGAAGCTCGAAAAGTTTATTATTTAGGGTTTCTCTGAGAACCTGTTATTATGACTCCATAGTCCGCCTGTGTCTGTCTATCGTCTGTGTGTAGGTCACGACGTTATTTCCGTCTAATTGAGCAGTTCGACTGAGGAAGTACCTCCACTCTACAGAATACCGCGGTTATAATAACCTCGTGTTGTGTTCCCGGCGGTGAGTAGGCTAGCCTGAGCTCACTGAAAAGATTTTGAGCTGTCGGTAGAAAGACCAAAGTCTTGACCTGCTTTGTCTTCTACACTGACGGCATAAAAGCTTTCTGTGCTTACAGGGTCGGCAGCATGAGTGTGGTATATTTGTGGTTTTGGTCTATTAAAAAAGACTGTTGAAATATTCATAGATTATGTAGTTCTGTTGTCGCTTCAATAACAAGTTCTAAAAAAGGGGACTCCCGTATAACAAACGTGTTTTTAAGGCCGGCTAGATAATGGTAACGGAACACTTTATGAACGAGTTCGAGTTTTATTTTTATACCACTTCAGTGACAGAAAAGAACACAGACCACCTGTTGGGAAGCGGTTACCACCGCCCATAGACATGTGTGATAACAGGGGCATCGCATTTGTTTTCATCCTGAAAGAACCTTGTAAAGTCCTACTTGAAGAACCCCCTATTAAAGGCGCAGGGACTCCCCCAGGGAGGGATGTAGAAATGTATGAAATGGAACGCAGAACTCGCGGATAGATCATCCTTCCGGCCATCCGGCGTCCGCATCATCATCATCATCATAATAAAATAAATAAAAAATAAAATTATAGGCACTTGGAAAACCATTCACTTTCTTCGGACACTTTCATAATGTAGCAGTTGAACGCTTTGCCACCATGCAAATGTTGCATTGAAATAACTAATTAACTAAACCGACACTAAAACTCTCTAGAACATCCCTACTCTTCTAAAATCAAAATTGAATCTTTAACAAAGTCGTTTCTATATCGGTTCGCGCAAGATTTCGAAGTGTCGTCTATACGATCGCTACCGAGTACCGTAACTATCGTAAAACCGATAACCGCCGGGGGAGATAGCGTCCACTGCAGCCACAAACCGGTAAACCCTGTGGGTAAACCGAACTGTCCAATCGTTACTGTGTTCTCGATTTTATGACAATCAATGCAATGTTTTTTGAAGTGAAAACTTCTTTAGCGGCGTTGGATGGGTGTAAAATGTTAAGGAAGCGTCAGGATTAGTTGACCTTTGAACCGTAACCGACGACTGAGGTCATACAAGATTAGGTACAGACTATGTATTTTGCAAGTTACAATCGATATCGTCGTAGCTTAAACGGTAAGCACGTCGACTGTAAGTCCTTATAGTTTCAGATAGTATCGGGTTCAAACCACCTGGCCTTCAGGGATTTTTTGTGATTGTTTTTTCTTATTATAATTTATTACTTTTGGTGATTTTTTTTCTTTTTGTAATTTATTACTTTTTATGATATTTTTTTCTTTCTGTAATTTATTATTTTTTGTGATTATTTTTACTTTTTGTAATTTATTAATTTCTTCTGACAGAAAATTAGCAGAAAATAAGTGATAGGTTCTATGATTAGCGCTATATTATAGGTATGGTATGATATTTTCCTTTTTATCTTTTTCTATGTATATAACGAAGAAAGAAAAAAAGAAAATGTTTTCACTTCTGCCGGCACTCCCAGAGTGCAACCCGTCTTTTTACATTTGCGGCAGATGCACACTTGTATACTTTTCATGGGAAGGTCAATGAGACAATAGCTTAACTAATTTAAATGACATTTTTAAGCATTTTGCATGCTAAATAGTCAAATCGATTCGATCGAAGATAGGAAACATAGTGAATTGGTTTAAGCGGGGTTATATACCACTACAATATTTCTTATCTTAATCGATTAGCTTAATCAATTCTAATTTATTGACTACAGTGACCTCTGAACCTCACCTAAAATAATAAACAAAACAATAAACGTATTTACTTAGTCCTCCTATACAAAAAATAGGAATAGAAGTGATAAATAAACTAGCTTTATTACGTGAATACGTCTAGCCGCAGTTGTGAATCGGACTCATCAACTTCCTTTCAGGAGCAACTTGCAGTCTGGGTTACCTATTTCTATTTCCCTGTATTACTGTTTTCCCCCGAAAAGATATTAGATAAATATATATAGACATTTGTTCTCGATTACGCCCCGAAATTTATAAAACTCGTACAGTCAAGCACAACTTACTTAACACGTTCATGTGAACAAAGTTTAAATACGACTATATGCGATAGACCACTACATTTTTCCCATACAAAACGAGCAACGTCTAATGTCGTTGTGCAAATAACTAAGGATTATGTATTAAAATATATGACTGACGTTTAGAGACGTTGACGTTCATATGGTGAAGCCACGTTATGTGCACTCACAAAGAGTAACGTAGTAAAGTATGACATCTTGGAGGTAAAACGCTATAGCACCCGACTTATGGTCGCAAGGGTGCTTAACGATGAGATTGTTACCCACCTGATAAGTGCCTACGCTCCACAGGCCGGGCTCAGCGAAACCGAAAAGATCTCGTTTTGGAACCAGCTCGGGGAAGTGCTTAGTGGCATTCCGCTGTCGCATTCTCAGAACGTGTGCGGCTGCCGACCTTGGCATAATGAATACGTATTTTCAGAAGAAATCCGAACACCTTATCTCCTATAACCTACATGGGGGACACGCTACCACGATCGATTTCCTACTCACTAGGAGGCAAAGCATCGGCAAAGTGGCAAACAGCAAGATCATACCCGGGGAGAGTCTCACTACGCAACACCGTCTTCTTGTCATGGACATCTGGGTGAAACCCAGAGGCAAGCGTGTTGAGCGCGGCTAGCGCAGCATCAGGTGGTGGCTGCTTGATGAAGCCAAGCCCCAGAGTTTCGTGTAAGCCATCGGTGACAAGTGCGCCGATGCTGTAAACGAACCAGAAAAAGAATGCCGGGACAAGATTCAAGCAGATTTCTTGAGGCGGGAAAGGTCGTGCTCAGTATGTCTAAGGGTGAACGCAAATGTGGCAAGGACACTTGGCGGTGGAACAACACAGTCCAGAGGGACATCAAGGCGAAGAAAGCCCTCTTTAAAAAGTGGCAAGCGTCTAAATCTCCCGAAGATCGCGACGCGTATAACGATGCTAAACACTACTAAGATAGTCGTAGCCAGGGCCATACGATACCACTTGCAATCGCTGTACCATAAGTTGGAATCGTCTGAGCGGATATAGCTCATCTGTAAGTTGGCGCGTTCCAGGGTTAAAGCGGCGCAGTCTATATCCAAGTGCCACTGCATTATAGACCCTAGGGGCAACTTATTATACGAGGAAGTCGCGGTGAAGGAGAGATGGTGCTCATTAATTTCCACGAGCTGCCGAATAAGCAGTATAAAGAGGTGGAGCCACCAGACCTACCTCCAAATCAAGGACTAGTGTCACCGATAACGCCTGCAGAAGTCCAGATTGCCATTCGACGCATGAAGAACCGGAAAGCTGTCGGACCCAACGATGTCCCCATCGGAACTTGGAAGGCAATAGGTGCCCGTGGTGTGGGCCTCCTGACAAATCTTTATAACCGCACACTCCTCGCCGGTAAGATCCCGAACCACTGGAGACTGAGTATCATTATGCCAGCCTTCAAGGGCAAGGGATCGGTGCAGGAGTGTGGCAGCTACCGTGGTATAAAGATAATGTCCCACACCTTGAAGCTCTATGAAAGGATAATTGACACCCGGATCCGACAGGAGAGTGCACTCTCGGAGTATCAGTATGGGTTTCGTCCTGGGCACGAGACAATGGATCTGGTGTTCGCTCTAAGGATTTTCTCGGCGAAATATAGGGCGAAGAACAAGCCCCTGAACTGCCTAATCCTAGACATGCAGAAGGCCTTCGACCGTGTTCGTCGCGCGGTTATCTGGTGAGCATTGCGGTCCAAGGGAATCCCAGAGGCCTATATTAACACCATCCGAGACATATACCACGAGTCTGGTTCTGTGGTTCGGTCCGCTGTTGGCGACACGAAAACGTTCCACATCATCGGGTACACCAAGGTTCCGTACTTAGCCCTTACCTATTCAGCTTGGTATTGGACGCTTTGTCGGACAACATCGTAACCCACATGAGCAGCCTCCATGGTTGCTCATGTATGCTGATGACATTGAGTTGAAGGACGCAGACAGTAACAGATTGGTGTGATGTGTTTCAGGTGTCCATGGGCGGCGGTGAACGCTTACCATCAGGTGATCCGTCTGCTCGTTTGCCACGTATGTCATAAAAAAAAACAAAAAATGTGTGCGACTTGGTTGACCGCACGGACCAGGTTAAGTACCTGGGATCGGTACTTCACGTGACTGGTGACATCGATTGCGACGTCAAGGGACGTATAGCCGCCACGTGGGCCAAATGGTGGGAAATGACTGGTGTCACATGCGATCCTCAAATGCCAGTCAGGTTGAAAGGGCAGGTCTATAAGACGATCATTAGGCCTATCCTTCTACTCGGCTGTGAGGCGTGGTCAAGTGTTGGAGCGACACAAGCAGGAGCTGTGTGTCAAGGAGACGAAAATGCTGCTGTGAATGTGCGGAGTCATGCGTAAAGATCGTGTGAGGAACTGTCGTATCCGCGGCAGCCTTCTTGTTTGTGACATCGTAGATAAAATGCAAGAGATTCGCCTTCGCTGGTATGACCACGTCTTGTGGCAACAGCCAGGCTATGTGGGTAACAAATGCAAGGCAATGGCGGCCCCGCCGGGTCCAGGTAGAAGGGGCAGGCGCAAAAAGTCCAAGCTTGACGTCGTGCAGGGTGACATGCGTGCAAACGGTCTCATTACCATGGACGCCCAAAATCGTGTGAAGTGGAGGAGGAAGAGCTAGAAGGCGGACCCTGAGCTCCGAGGGCATCTAGACCTCGGATGCAATCAGGATAACGTCTAAATATCAATGATGATGGCAAAAATTCGATGTGATGGAGCACTAGAGTATTGAAAGCTTGATGTGATGTGGCACATAAAATTAACTTTTTAATAATCGTATGGCTAGGGGCCGTAGTTGTACGTTGAGCTGTATAAATTATCGAATTATTGATGACCGTGATTATACGTTATGCCACGGTAACGTCACCAATTTTTGACGTAGATATACACTAGCTGTTGCCCGCGGCTCCGCCCGCGTGGATGTCGGTTATCACTTAGTGTTGATCCGACGCTATTGAGCTTTAAATTCGCCTCTTCACTCAACTTTGTCCCCGACTATGTACTCACCTCTGTTCTCGACTTTCTA
This sequence comes from Eilema caniola, assembly GCA_949126895.1. NCBI lineage: Eukaryota > Metazoa > Arthropoda > Insecta > Lepidoptera > Erebidae > Eilema > Eilema caniola. Next base: position 5,700,499 of record OX421488.1, on the reverse strand, counting down.
CTCGCCTCCATATTCGACTCTCTACTCGACTTTCTACTCGCCTCTATACTTGAATTTATACTCGACTCTCTACTGACTTCTCTGTTCCCCTCTCACTCGACTTTGTACTCTTCTCTATACTCGCCTTTCCATTGGCCTCTCTACTTGCCCATCCATTCGATTCTCTTTTCGCCTCTCTACTTGACTCTCCCCACTCGCCTATCTACTCGCTCCTCTACTCAACTCTTTATTCGATCTCTACTCGCCACTACATTCATCTGTGCACTCGCCCTATTCGCCTCTCTACTCAACCCTTTACTGCATTCTATTTGATTCTATACTCGCCCCTCCGCTGGCTCTCTAGTCGCATATCTACTCGCCCCTGTAGTCGACTCTCCTCGACATTCGATCTTCACACGTCTATCCACTCGTCCCTATAACAATCTCTACTCGCCTCTCCACTCGCTTCTATATTCGGTTCGCTACTCGACTATGTCCGTGCCGAAGCTCTAATTCACGTTTGTACCAAATTTCATGAGGACATCTTAAAAGAAATTCTTACTTTTTTTATATAGGACACTTCAATTTGACTTTACCTCGCCTGATGGTAAGCTGAAGGCAAAGTCTCAGGAAAAAGTGCCACCATTATATACACGTGCCATGTTAACAATGGTGGCACTCAGCTTGACGGTCTCATCAGATGCTTTTTCACGCCCCGCTTAAAGGACCCGGGACTGTAGGAAGAGGGAAACACGTGAGCTGGCAAGGAATTCCAGGTCTTAATGGTGCGACAAAGGTATGAGTCACCGAACCGCTTGGTTCTTGAAGGATTTTTTTTTCTATTTTATTTCTATTTTGTTCTATTTATGCCATATTCACCCCTTTTGTGCCATTGAAAAATTAGAAACTTTGATCCCATAACCCTATTCCCCTTCCATCATTCCCCTTCTATCATTTTTTTCGCGATAAGGGGTAGCCTATGTCCATTTCCAAGCTCTAATCCATATCTATACCAATTTCATTAAGATATCTTCAAAATTGACAAATTTACATACCCTAGCCCTATTCCACCCCTTCAACTCCCTTTTAGCAATAAAAGGTAGCCTATGTCCATTTTCGAGCTCTAATCCATCTCTGTACCAAATTTCACCAGGATATCTTCAAAAATGACAAACTTTCATACTAACTATCTAGTCCTTATCCCCCGTCCCCTTTTACCACATTATTTGCGATAAAAGGTAGCATCTGTCCGTTACCAGGCTCTAATTAATCCCTGTACCAAATTTCATCAGAATATCTTCAAAACTGTCAAAGCTTCAATCCATCTCTGTACCAAATATATCATAGGATGTCTTTAAAACTGGCAAACTTTCATCCCCTACAACCCCCCCCCCCCCCCCCTTTAAGCTCGTCTTTCGCGACAAAAGGTAGCCTATGTTCGTTCCCTAGCTTTAATCTATATCTGTACCAAATATCATCAGGATATCTTCAAAAAAGACAAACTCATCCCATAGCCATATTCCCCCCTCTCCTTCTACCCCTTTTTGCAATAAAAGGTAGCTAATCCCGTTCTCAAGCTCTAATTTATCTCTGTACCAATTTTCATCAGAAAATCTTCCAAAATAACAAACTTTCATCCCTAAGCCCTAGTCGCCCCCCTTCTACCCCCCTTTTCGTGATAAAAGGTAGCCTATGGCCGTTCCCAAGCTCTGAACTATCTCTGTACCAAACTTAATCAGGAAATCTTCAAAAATGACAAACTTTCATCCCAAGGCCCTAGTCCCCCCCTTCTATCCCCCTTTTTGCGATAAAAGGTAGTCTATGTCCGTTCTCAAGCTCTAAACTATCTCTGTACCACATTTCATCAGGAAATCTTCTAAAACAATAAACTTTTATCCCAAGGCCCTGATCCCCCCTTCTTCCCCCCTTTTCGCGATAAAAGGTAGCTTATGTCCGTTCCCAAACTCTAAACTATGTCTGTACCAAATTTCATCAAGAAATCTTCAAAAATGACAAACTTTCATACCAAGGCCTTAGTCCCCCCCCCCATCTATCCCCCCTTTTGTGATAAAAAGTAGCCTATGTCCGTTCCCAAGCTCTAATTTACCTCTGTACCAAATTTCATTAAGATAAGTTCAGAAATGACAAACTTTCATAAAAACTTTAATCCCCTATTTCCCCCCCTTAAACCCCTTTCTCGTGATAAAAGGTAACCTAAGTCCTTTCTCAAGCTCTAATATACCTCTGTACCAAATTTCATCAAGATTGGTTCAGTAGTTTAGGCGTGAAAGCGTAACATACAGACAGACAGACAGACAGACAGAGTTACTTTCGCATTTATAATATTAGTATGGATTGTTCGCGTTATACGTCGTTGAATTAATTCAGGCTAAATGTTTAAAGGGCTTTTCGTGTAATTGTTTTGATTATCTATTTAATACAACATTGTAATGTGATAATATTTACAGTGAAAATACTTCGTTGGGATACTTAGGAACAAATTTTATGGTGTCTCCCCCTTTAGCTCTTTTGTTAGTCTAAAAATGTTTACTTTATATTAATTCCTAGGGATAGATAAACACCGTTCTGGAATAGAATACACAGCGCTGCTTAGACTTAAACTAAACATAACATATACTTAACATACACGGACAAACATACTTAGATACTTTACATTCATTCACAGAAACTTAGTGATAGGTTTATTGAGAAAGCTGCGCTATTCGACTTGGATAGGTTAGGATAGAAGGCTATTAACCTTCGGGCTTTTTTTATAACCTTGCAGTAATAATTCATTTACCTAGCTGTTTGAATAAATGGCTAGGCAAGTATTTAAGCGTCATCGATCCACGCCATTTGCCTAGCCGTTCAATGAAATGGCTGAATATCATTCAAGTTAATTGTACGGCTGACATAACATTATACAAACTCAGAAAACCTAAAACTCGATACGTTTACGTTAAGATTAAAACATAAACCGCACAATATACAATATTCGTGTCTACAAATGTTTGCACTGAGCGGAAATCGAATCCGCGACTACCGACGAAACACGTCAAACGCTCTACAGCCACAGAAGTCATCCCAACTTATATTATAAATGCAAAAGTGAGCTTCTCAACCGGTCACCACCGGATATGTCAGAATATGGTGAAAGGAGAGGCCAGCTTAACTAGTTCTAGAATGGAGAGGTTCTACTGTGATTTATTTTAATTAACTACGAAGTCAAAGTCAGAAATCATTTATTTTATCTATATAGACCATTTAAATGGCACTTACCAAACGTCTAAATTAAAGAATATACTATCAAAGACAAGATTAATAAATGGATCACCCACCGGTTCGGAACGCGGCCCCGGCTTGAGAAGATTCCGGAGAGAAACTTAGCGAGAATTTTGTTTTTCAAGAATTAAATAATCAATTTCGTTTAAGCAATCAGTTTCGTTTATTCAGTTGACGTACATGACAATTTACTTGATTAGCTTAGTTAGCTAACAGCTCATTTCCAAGCTTGTTTATCATCTAAATGACGTTACATATTACGTGTTTTTTTTTTCAATTACAATAATTTCATATGTACAGTCTAGAGTAGTGTACAGGCTAGCCGAAAATTTCTGCGTTCTGGTCTTATCCAGAGGTTCTCAAATAGGAGCCTGAAAGTGCGGCGAAATGGTTCCAGTAAAGGATGGTACGGCAGTGTTTGCTTCGCGCTCTGCCGTGCCCCCCGATATAGTTGCACCTTTATATACATAGAACTTCATATTAAAAAGTGCAACCGTATCTCCTTGGTCGAATGTACCCAATAGAGGACGAACGTCTCTAGACGTAATGAGGTTTCGAGAATTTCTTATTAGTAAATTCTCAATACGGGATCTTAAGGTCGGGATCAGTCAATTGTGATCTAGACCCAACCTCACGATTGCGTACAAACGGCCAATGACGTAATAAAATCCCATAATTAAATGAAAGCATCTCCACAATGAACTTTACTAGGAACTAAGATCTCCAATGATAAAACCTAAGTGACATGTATTGTACCGACGACCAGTATAACTAGGACGTTTGAAGAGCGGTTGTTCGAATGAAATCTGTGACCGACCACACTGGCCAAGGTCTTTATAGGGTAGTCGAGAGGTAGTATTATACTCTTAGTTGTATTATAAGGCTGTACAGCCGCCGATAGACGCCTGCCAATTGTAGCCTGACGTCAACTGACGTTAGGTGAGATAAGAAAATTGATATTGTGTTCATTATTTTTTTTGGCACAATAGAAAAAGGACAATAACGAAAATACGAGAAAAATAATAACTTTTTTATATTATGACGGTGGCCAACAAGCACATGGACCGCCTTTTGATGTTTGATAGCGTATAGGAAATAAGAAAAGATTTTGGGTCCCACACAAAATCTTAGTTGAGTAGCATACATATTTACCTATGCCTACAAATCCTAAAAGGAGTAGGATAGGTTAGGTTAGAAAATAAAATTACGTAAATTTCGCTTATTACGATTTTCGGTTCCACGTTATAGGGAGTGAGCCTATTGTTGTATCTAGCGCCCGTATTCTAAAATTATTCCGTACAAAAAAAAACAATTGACCTTGCATAAATTCGCATGGAACTAAAATTGATATGGATATTTTATAAGCAAAAAAAAATATCAAAAGTCCCCAACGATTGGATTTCTGTATTCCTTTTTATTTTAGGTCAAAGGAATTTTTTTTGGATTCTCGCATTTTTCTCGTAAATGGCAAAGTGTTATCGCAGAAATAGGTAGGACAAAGTTGTAGATCATGTACTTACCTACAAAATTGATTCAACATTTATTTATTTTTGTACGGATAACTATTTGGGATCTACTGCCAAAATTTCAAGTTTAAAGGACCAGCGGTTCAGGTTCTGCGTTAAAGAATCATACAATGGGGAATTAAATTTCACATGCAATAGATTTGTCTTCTTCTAATTTTGAGATGGGGATATTTCTGAAATGGTGATTCACACAAAAAATGTGAAACCAATTTTGTAGGTAATTACATGATCCACAACTTTGTCATTTAAACTTTTGCGATAACACATGACGTTTACGAGAAAAATACGAGAATCCAATAAATTTGAACTTTGACCTTAAAAAATGCAGAAATCCAATCGATGGGGATTTTTGATATACCTATCTTTTATCGTAGTGTATTTACGACTCCTAACCATTTTCAGCTCTATACGAATTTGTGCAAGCTTACCATTTTAATTTGTCTATTGTGCCTGGAATTATGTTCAGTTTTGGAACTGAGTGCCATGTAGGCACTCAGTTCCAAAACTAGAATGAAACTAGAAGGAAACTAGAAGGAAACTAGATACAGGATTGAGTGTCGTTCTAGGACATAAGTCATAGCGTAGTTTCCGATTGCATATCCGAGAGGCTTTCGAGGCGTCCGTTTTAGAATTGACTTATATGGCTTTTAAGGGAGTCGTGCCGTCTAACTTGCCAGCACTGAGAGGAAATACTGCGCCAGAGTATCATCTGTCGATTAGTCACAGTACCAGCTTGTACATAGGAGGTAGGACACGACGGTATTTCCGTTCAATTGAGCAGTCCGACTGGGGAAGTACCTCTGCCCTTCAGAATACCGCGGCCATAATAACCTCGTGTTGTGTTCCCAGCAGTGAGTAGGGTAGTCAGACTGGGGAGCTTTTGTGCTTTCAGTGGGAAGACCAAAGACTATTCCTGCTTTGTCTTCTACACTGATAACACACAGAAACTATCTATGTTTACAGGGTCGGCAACACGAGTGTGACTCCCTGGTGTTGCACACGTCCATAGGCTACCGTAACCGCTTTCCATCAGGTGGAACGTGTGCTTGTCTGCCACCTCAGTGGTATATAAAAAAGGTGGTATGTGCCTCAAAGTGAAGGGTGGAAATTTTTGATCGTTTATCATGCATATTATGCAGCCCATGCGACAGTTTAGGGAAGCCGGCACCAAGCCAAACGGACCTCTTGCCACTAATACGAGTATATACCTACAGTCATTGATTTTAATTTTTTAATAACAAAATAATCTTAAAAGTTGTAAATTGGTTGTTCATTTCTCGTTAATACAGTGTTTTATTTTTTTATTGGGACAGTATACTGATATACTAATCCATAGCAGGACCAAGGGGTGGTCTGTGGGAAATTCCGCAAGAAAAAAGTACGTTTCTAAATTAACATAGAAACCGCATTAAGTTTGTAACTTATTTCATTAAAATCGGTTCAGGCGTGAAAGCGTAACATACAGACAGACAGACAGTGTTGCTTTATATAATATGTAGATATTAAAATTATCTAGATGCCTGGTTAGCCTAATAACATATAAAAGCTAAGCTAAGCTCTTTTTGTATCCTCATTTTTTGTTTTGTTTATTGGTTTGTTTGACCTTGAACTACAAGAACAATCCTAATCTTATTTTATAACTAGTACCGAGAACAGATTGTCTTTGAAAATCTGTTAAATCTGTCAATTAAAATCAGTGGGATTCATCCGTTCTAGAATAGTGTGGTTAAATTTAAAAGACAGATTATGTATTACCAATATGTATCAACATGAATGATATGGATGAACATAGAACTACAATTTGCTATTAATGTTTGTTTTTATTCGAATACCAACTACCATTGTTAAATAGTATTTTATTAAATTCTTTCAAACAGTTATTAAGTCTTCTACTTACATTTTCAAAATTAAGATTATTACGATAGACTAATGAAAAATAAATACATTATTAACTTTTTAATATCCAAAATTAAATTATAGAAACGAAACTGTGTGCAATAGCAAATTCTCCCTCTCTCCAAACATTGTGCTGTGCCCGACGGGGCCATAATATTAACATGATTTCTGTATCACATTATGGAACGCAATAAATGAATTGAGTATTGAGTATTTCGACCATATTTCAACTGTGAAAATGGTTCAAAAATATTAAGTTTTTGATGACGTTATAGTTTTTTACATTAAAATTTAGTAATTACTAAATAGTAAATGAATATTTAGGAATTTTCCAAACGCTAAAAACCTATAATTCCTATTTACAATATAGATTAATACGCTAACAAACTTTTGCTTAAGCTAGCGACATCTATTATTCAGTAGCGGAGTTTACGAATGTATTTACGATGCCTGTTTTATTTTAGTTTACCATTGATTGATTAGCCGCTAATACGAACTGTTAATCGTTTTTATGGTACAGCTTTACTTCAGATATTTGTTTAATGTGAAACAGGGCGCGATTTTATTATCGTACAATGTTACATTGCAGATTTTAATGTGTTTTAACCTTGTGTAAACAAAGAATCATGTTTTACACTGTGGCTTCATTCTTTATGTGTTTGTTACAAATATTTCGAATGGCTGAAGGTTTAACAGAATTTGTGTGTTATTTTCAAAAGTGGTTTATTATGTACTTTATGATATAACTGAAATACATTGGTTATAATGTAATCTATGAAGATTATATTTAGATATGTACTGTAAATTTTCGATTAGTTATGAGTTTGCTAAAACGAAACTGAATAATGAATTGTAGCGTAGTGGTGTAAGCCGGTGTGGTGTGGCGCAGAGGCCCGGGTTCGATTCCCATTCAGGAAATGCAAGCCGCGGTTTACATGAAAGGTATAGTTCAAGTACAGCAAACAAAGATCCTGAAGTGTTAAGGACGGAAGAAGCCGGTGGACTGTTGTCTTTGTTGACCCCGGAGGGGAAAAATGCGTGAGTATGTGTACGTATAAAACCTATAAATGAACCCTTTCGTAATAAATTTGCATAACAATTGAAAAATACAAAGATTTTGCAAAATTTGCTGTATATTTTTTGTGTATTATCTCGCATGGTTACGTAGGCAAGCAAGTCCTAAATAAACAGAATCAAACAAAGATCCGATGGCATATAATTAATTCACGTAAACATAACTTAAAATTATTGAATAGAAAATGAGGATATAGTGAGGTACAGTCAGCACCAAAAGTTTCTGAACACTGAACTACAAACGATCTTTATATTGAAATTCGACAACATTGGGATAACTCGATTAAGATAGGAAAAAGTGAATCGCTCAGGCGGGACTCGAACCCGCGATCTATCCCCAAGACGGTTGTATTGTTGTTTTATTGTATAGGATAATTTGGATTGCTTCAGGCGTAGTTCGGTGGCTCAGTGGGCAGAGCATTCCCCCTGGAAGGGAAAGATCGCGGGTTCGAGTCCCGCCTGAGTAATTCACTGTTTCCTATCATAATCGATTTGAAAAGTTGGCATACTAATTGCTTTAAAATTTCATTCAATTGGGATAACTTTTTAAATTGTGCATTCATCATTGCGTAAGTCTCAGTCGCACTCAAGGTTAGTTAATCTGTACCTGTAAGGTCTTTCCTGAGATTGCCTTAAGCTTACCATCAGGCGAGGTGAAGTCAAATTTACGTGTCTCATATAAGAAAACCTCCGAGACCGGGGTCCACTTAAATATAAAGTGGCTACCAAGAAATAATTAAAATAATATTAAATAAAGTAAACAAATCATTTGAAAATGATTCTTTCGCTGGTTCGGTAAGTTGGTTCTACTGAGAAGATACCAGCAAGAAACTCAGTGAACAAGATTATCCTTTTTTTCAATGTGGTTTTATTTAAAACAAATTAATATTGTGCAAGCAAGCAAAAGATTAGGATGACCACGCATTTTTATCATTAAGGTATTCGTCTAATTAATATTATCCTTTTTTCATTAAACACTTTTTCAATTCACTGAAATTTGGCAGGTAGGTTACGTATAGGGCGTGGATTGAAGAAGGTAGGACACGGCGGTATCTCCCGTCCTAACTGAGCAGTCCGACTGGGGAAGTACCTTCGCCCTACAGAATACCGCGGTTATAATAACCTTGTGTTGTGTTCCCGACGGTGAGTAGGGTAGCCAGAGCTCACTGGAGAGGTTCTGTGTTGTCAGTGGGAAGACCAAAGGCTTTAGATGCTACCGCTGCCTAGTGGGGATGTGAAATGTTGGCGCGGCGGTCAGGGAGACCCGGTGAAACGGTTATCCGCTGGCCGCCCGCAGGCTGTACGGTTCCCGAACCTGGGGATCACATAATCTCCGCCCCAGGAGGCTGAACCAGCAGCCTGTGTAAAGTTCCCGGTGCTGTAGTCGTGCCGGAGGAGGAAACCGGAGTGGACTCGGCTATAGTATCTGGGAGGGGACCGGGGGCCCTTCCGCCCGCCGCGCCAGCGAGTCACACAACCCTGGCTCGTCTGCGGTGGTGGGGAGCCTTGCTTTGTCTTCTGCGCTGACGGCACAGAGACTCTCTTTACCTTCCCCCCCCTCCTCCCTTCTTTATCATGGCATTAAAAAAAAAAAGGAATAGAGTATATACAGCGGCACCTTCGTCCACACTGAAAGTGGACTTCTGTAACATCAGGGGCCTCCATTCCAATCTTAACGAGGTCCACCACCATCTTGAGACAGCAAAGCCGACCCTATTCTTTCTGACGGAGACCCAAATATCATGCCCGGCCGATACAGCCTACCTTATGTACCCCGGGTACAGACTCGAGCATAACTTCCTGAGTAAAGCCGGGGTATGCATGTACGTCCGGGATGACGTTTGTTGTCGCCGTCTAAATGGCCTTGAAGACAGGGACCTGTCCACACTATGGGTACGTATGGATTACGGTGGCCACACCCGTATCTATGCGTGCATCTACAGGTCTCATAGCGGTGACCTGGGCACGGCTCAACTGTTTGAGCACCTGCAGCGGTCGGCGGACAGAGTAATTGAGCAGTACCCTGCCGCGGACTTAGTATTCTTGGGGGACTTCAATGCTCACCACGTGGAGTGGTTGGGGTCTCACAGGACTGATTTTGCGGGAAGGACTGCTCACAACTTTGCCCTGACCTATGGGTTCTCGCAACTGGTGCATTCTGTCACCAGAAAACCAGATGTCGGGACCCACAGAGAGTCTTTATTGGACCTTTTGCTGACTACGCGCCCGGATGAGTACTCCGTAACTGTGGAAGCACCTCTCGGTACTTCGGACCACAGCGTCATCCGGGCGCAAGTGACTCTCGCGCGGCCAGAACCACCGCGGCCACCTCAGTGGCGGCATGTCTGGCACTACAAGTCAGCAGACTGGGACGGACTGCGAGAATTCTTCTCGTCGTACCCGTGGAGGCGGCTTTGCTTCACTTCAAAGGATCCAAGCTCCTGTGCAACAGCAGTCGCTGAAACGATCCTATCGGGCATGGAATGCTATATTCCCAACCGTTGGATCGCAACAGGAGCGAGCAAACGGCCGTGGTTTAATAGGCCTTGCAGAGAAGCTAGAGACCGCAAGCAATCTGCATATAAGGCTTGGACCACGGCACTTGCCAACAAGGATCCTAACATTGCTGAAGTGAAGCGGAAATTGAATGCCGCCTCGAGGTCCAGTAAAAAAGCTACTGCCAGGGCGAAGTTTGAGTTCATCGGTGGAATTGGCGAGCGGCTTACTCGTTACCCATCCGGTAGTCGAGCATTTTGGTCGCTCGCCAAAGCTGCCGAGGGAAACTTCTGCCATTCCTGCCTACCGCCGCTGCAAAAACCCGACGGTAGCCTAGCTCATGGCGCTAAGGAGAAAGCCGATCTTTTGGGTAATCTCTTTGCGTCAAACTCGACGATGAACGACGGGAATGCCGAGCCACCTATTATCCCCAACTGTGGTACTTTCATGTCTGAAATTAAAATCACACAACGGGTGGTCCGGCGGGAACTCAAGTCCCTGGATGTTCGGAAGTCGAGTGGGCCGGATGGAATACCGGCGATGGTGCTCAGGCACTGTGCCCCCGAATTGTGCCCAGTACTTACACGGCTTTTCGCGCTCTCTTACTCCGCAAGACAAGTCCCAGCCTCGTGGAAGACTGCATTTGTGCATCCTGTGCCTAAGAAAGGCGACAGGACAGACCCGTCCAATTACAGGCCTATTGCTATAACCTCCCTTCTCTCGAAGGTAATGGAGCGTGTGATTAATGCACAGCTCCTGGGATACCTTGAGGGAAACGACCTACTGAGCGACCGACAGTATGGCTTTCGCCACCGTCGCTCCACTGGTGACCTTCTTGTGTATCTCACAAACCGATGGGCGCAAGCTATCGAGAGTCGGGGCGAGGCATTAGCGGTCAGCCTCGATATAGCAAAAGCCTTTGACCGGGTCTGGCACAGAGGTCTTCTTTCGAAGTTGCCACGCTACGGACTTCCCGAGGGACTTTGCGAATGGATTGCCAGCTTTTTGTCCAACAGAAGTATCCAAGCCGTCGTTGATGGCAGCTGCTCGGACCGCATGGACATAAACGCTGGTGTCCCACAAGGCTCCGTGTTGTCCCCGACGCTGTTTCTGCTGCATATCAATGACATGCTATCTGATGGATCTATTCATTGTTATGCGGACGACAGTACCGGGGATACGTGTTACACGGGTCGTGCAAATATCCCTCAATTCGAGGTGGAGAAGAGACGCGAACAACTTGTGTCTGAAATCGAGACTACTCTCTCGGGAGTATCCGATTGGGGTCGACTTAACCTAGTCCAATTTAACCCCACTAAGACACAAGTATGTGTATTCAGCGCTAAGAAAACCCCATTTATTGTAGCGCCGCAATTCCTGGGCACACCACTTTCCATCTCTTCGAGTATTGGGATCCTAGGTGTCGACATCTCAAGCGACGTTCAGTTCCGCAACCATTTGGAGGACAAGGTCAAGCTGGCCTCAAAGAAACTTGGAGTGCTCAACAGGGCGAAGCAGTACTTCACTGCGGGGCAACGACTTCTGCTTTATAAGGCACAAATTCGGCCCCACATGGAGTACTGCTGTCACCTTTTTGCCGGAGCGCCTGCATACCAGCTTGGCCCCTTCGACTCATTGCAAAGACGGGCGTTGAGGCTCGTCGACAATCCCATACTCACAGGTGATGTGGAACCTCTCAGCCTCAGAAGGGACTTTGCCTCGCTGTGTGTGTTCTACCGCCTATATACAATGGTTTGTGCTCAGATGAATTGTTTGACATGATGCCCACCGCTGCATTCTATCATCGCACCACTCGCCATAGGCAGGGAATTCATCCTCACACACTGCGACCGGAAATGGTGCGCACCGTGCGTTTTGAAAGGAACTTCATCCCACGCACGCTCAGGTTGTGGAATGAACTTCCTGCCGTGGTTTTCCCAAGCGACTACAATATGGGGTTCTTCAAGAAGGGTATTGGTGGTGATGTCAAAAAGTTAGGGAAGGTCTTCTAAGAACGTTTTGCTGTAACTGCAACGGTTAAGGTACTTGCCCTTACTGCCCCGTTTCAAAAATACACCCTGTAATATAGATGATGCGGTGTACTAACAATGTATCTTTAGAATTCAACACCCTTCTGGGGTTAAAATAAGGGATGGCAGTTTCTATGAAAGTCTAACTCACTCCACGCGTACAAAGTTGCAGGCGGCCACTAGTTAAATATAAACAGGCTTAGTACAATTAAGATTGTAATATAAAAGTTCTGTTTTAGCAAAGCTTAAGAGCTTGTTTCGCATGAAATGTCAAAGTTCAGTGATGCGGTGCGGTTGCCACCCGCGCCCCTAATCTTTATTGATTCATCTTACCAGTGATTGTTACAAATAACAGTAAAACCAACAGTTTATTGAGAAATGGAACCAATAAGCCTTGTATCGATTCTACTCGGAGTAGTTGCTATATTTAGATTCTAAGAACTTATGTTATCACGATTTATTTAGTTTTCGTTTTGGTCAGGAAGAAACTCTACGTGATGATGGCTGCTGAAAAGCAACCGGAACGTCGAGATTATTTGAAAATCAATAAGATTTGGTACTGTTCTTGGGTTTTTATCTCGGAGATCGGGGTTCGTTACTGCTCCACCTATCTTTGGTTTGGCTACTGCGGTTTCTATGGCAGCAACTGTCGCCTAACTACCCAACACCGAGAGGAAACCCTGAGTCAGAACCTAAGCCGTCAATTGGCAATATTGATGTTAGTTTGCCTCCGAAGGAATTGGTGGGCTTATACATTAATGTCAGCCACTACCAAAAATAGAAAGATACGTAAATATGACTGAATATTTTCTGTTCTGAGAGTAGCAAAATATGCTTTTCAAAATGTATAAAACAATGGTAACATAAGTAGACTTATAAAAAGACAATAGTAACTCTATCGCGATTGAAATAAAGTTTAATTTTAAATGTACCGCACAAAGTTAGGACCCAAAGTAACATTTCTTAATACTTTTATTAAATACTAGCTTTTTCCCGCAGCTCCACCCGTTTGTTTTTAATGTCTTATTTTTCTGCACCCCTTTGGACCCTAAGCTTTCATTTAAAAAAAGAACAATGAAAATTGGTTGGGTAGTATTTGAGTTATGAGCGTTACGCTAACGTATTATTATAAATGTCCATTTTATAATGATAGATTCGGACACCTAATGCGTAGGGATTGTAGGGACGAAAGTAATACCATAAAGAAGGCACTAACAATGGCACAAGGGCAAAGGTAGACCTAAGAGGAGATGTATGGACTGTGTGAAAGATGATATGGCTACGAAAAGAGTGAATGTTGAGATAACTGCAATCAGAGATGAATAGAAAAGGCACACAAGTTGCTGACCGCAAATAAATATAGGACAAGGGTAGAAAATAATGATGGTTCGCAAGGTCAGTATAGCCAGCAGGACAATAATCTGTTAATTAAAACATACAGCCACTCTTTTCAATTGATAGTAAATCACAAGCCACAATGACTGTGTTTACAAATTACCCCACGGTCACAACGCACGCCTGTTGTGTCCTGTAATTGCTTGTAATGCTACACCCACACAGGGCAGGCTATAATTTGTCGTCACATGTACATAATATGGGCTTTATTGCAATTTACTGGACACAAATACTACTATTTTGTAGCTTAGCGGTAGTGATCCTCTGCTAATTTTGGTCGCGGTTTCGATTGCCGGTCAGTGTAAATATTTGTGTAGGCAAGTTACTGCCTAGACTGTTAACTAAACGGCGCCATTCAATAAACATCCTGAATATATTCAGCCGTCACCTTTATTGCAATATTTTAAACCTGGTTGGCTAATGTTTAGGCCATTCGTAAGATGGGGCACCACCCCGAAATAAGATAGAAAATTACAAACATACATACCTAAGCTAACACCTGTAAATCCCCGAGGGTGTTGGCAGAGGTATATTCACAGAAAATTAGTTATAGGTTTATTAAGAAAGTTACGTAATCTGACTTAGGTTAGGTTAGCGGTTTTTGTTTTATAACAATGCAGAAATAAGTAATGTTTGAAATGTTAGATTTAATGGATAGCTAAGTAATTAAACATCATCGATTCAAGCTATTTGCCTAGCCGTTTAATCATATGGTTGAACACCATTCAGGTCAGGAGTACCCTAATAGACGAGCATGAAGAATATAATGATCGTGGCTAAATGGAGGTGTCTGCATACCCCTACGGGAAAAAGGCGTGATTTTATGTATGTTTGTTTGTATGAACACCATTCAGGGCGCTAATTGAACCTAAGCGAGCCTAAGCGGTTAATTGAACGATTGATCAAGCTAGTAGGCGGCGACATATATGTATTTGCATTGGGCTGGTTGCAAATCCGAACCGAGGTGGAATGGAACCTGCAACCTCTGACTTAACCGAGGTCGTGAAGTGCGAATGTAGCTTAGCGCTGCTGTGCTGATATTATTTGAAATTAAAAGTATACCCTTCAAAAGAACATTGGATATTTTATTTATTTTGATGAATTAACAATTTTCCTCGATAGTAGTTTTCCCGTAGTCACGAAGCTCGCAGGAAACAGATAGTGATTATATAAAGAAAAATAATAATGTTAGTAAATATTTATTAAGCATACAAAGTAACACAAATGTAAAATAGTTAAGTTTATGGAATTGTTTGTACATTTGTGATTTAAGTTTACGTCCGGAGTTATTTTTACAAAATGTGATATCCGCTATTTCTGGATTGTTTATTGTGAATTTTTATATGGTAAAACGACTTTATATTTGAAAGCCATTGTACAATCAGAGTAGTATTATTATACACTTGGGTATCGAAGTTTAAGCTATGAACGCAACTGAAAAATAGATATGAGGATGACAGATTGAGGAATGACAAATTGATGATACAAAACTGTTTGTCATGACTGATTCATTAATACAAAGTTCAACCATTTGGGTCACACATTTTAAATTTTGGCAGTCGACGTTGTTTGTACCTATTGTTTGCTGGAACAACTCTAACTTGTTGTACGCCTCGTTGATTCTTAAATTTAGTTAAATAATGAATTAACTAATTCTCCGACCTTTTTCTAACTCAGTTACTACAAAACTGTTAAACTTTGATATTTTTCGTGAAGCAACTGACTGTTCTGACTTGCACGACCTACTAACGTTATCTTCAATAATTAAAGCAAGTTTTTGCACTTTTAAGGGTTCTAGCAACACGGCTTAACGTGCTCTCCGAGGCACGGAGGGGTCAAGTAATGAACTAATTGTCAGTATTAATTGTGTAGCGTGAACAAGCGTGAGAAAGAGGACGTGATCATTAGTTCTAATAATCAGGTTGGATCAAGTTTCTATAGCAAGAACTCATTTAGCTCGCTTCACGTTGTTAGACAACTCGTAAGGGTTATCCAATTAATATTTGTGCTGGCATCCAGGATCTAAAAGGAGGCGAGGCAATCTGGAGTGAGAGTTGTCAGAATCATTTATCCGTATTTTTGGTTCGAAAAAATTGTACTTCCGAGTCTGTATTTATTCCAATAGAAAGCACTTTCATTTTAGGCCTTAATCAGAGGGCTTCTATGAAGTATTGACTGTACATCCAAGACTTCGGGCCTGCAAGAACACAGCCGAAAGTCGTAGCATTTGCATATTGTAAACTTACTTTATTATTCTTTCGATAAGGTTTAGTTCGAACTAAATGTCTCGTGTCGCTTGTTGGCCTAATTCCGGGATAAATTTTTTTTTTATTCATGACATCAATCAGTAGCCCTTCGGATGGTAAGAATTGAGGTGAGGGGAGGAAATAAGTCCAAAAAAGACGGGCACCATTTCAGATGCTGTTCTTCCTGAAATAGTAGACCCTGTTAATGGCCTCTTTGGATACATTTCCACTTTGGGATTTTAAGAAGAAGGAAACGCGTGTGGAGCATGCCTGTCCCCCGATTCAGCTAATTTTATGACATAACAAAACCACTGTCATATCGCTGACATTGCATAAAATATCATTAAATTTTAGACCTTATGGCTGATTTTCAAAGTCAAAAATGAAAAGAGAAAGAGTTTATAACATTTTTCATTCACTCTACAAGAATGTCATTCAATTTTAGACTTTAACAATCTAGCAGTATCGTCTAAAGTAAAGTGGCATTGGTTACAGTGACTGGTACCGCAGTGTTTTTACCATGAAAAAAATATTAGGCGACTCGGGGCCCTGTTCTTGATAGTTCAATAAACTTATTGCCCGATAGGTACTAAGGATACATAAGTCCCCGAAGGTGTAAGCAGAGGTACATTGACATACACATTTCACTACCTATGATATTCGGCCTCGCGAAATAGGGACTATTTTACCGTCAAGTGAGTACTTCATCATGGGCCGTAATGCTACTGCTGGAGAAGAAGTTAGGATTTTAAAAATCATCAATCAATCATCATCAAGATTGGTAAGAATGATGGGTCAATAATTGTGTCAGTGCTGCAGTGGTAGTGAGTGCAACGACCGTAGCTTACGAGTTTAATTCCCCAATTGGGTATTTGACTGACTAGTCAAATTAGTTACTTTTTATTAAACGTCAAAACGGTAAATTATAAGGAAAATTGTATGAAAAATTTATTTGTGACGTCATAATATTTAATAGTCAAATAATTTGCTATTAAAGGTTGGATGGATACTTAAAAATAAATAAGAACGATAAAATAAGAACCGAAGCAACTGTTTTCACTCTTTTACAATTCTTAATTTAATAAGTTCAGCTTAATAATTTATTTTAACTGCAGGATAATACCCAATTGAGCAATGTTTCTGAATAATATTATTTTCCGGGGTAAGTAAAGACACAGCTAGTTATGAACATCCGTTCTTCCATCAATAAATAATTAGATTTAGCCTATATTTTTTTCAGTATAATTATTTTCCTTCAAGATAGGGGTTTGTAACTTGGTTCACTCTTAGTTATAATCTTATAATTTAAACTAAATTCTCGAAAGAAGTTCATAAGAGGTGTTAAAAAAGGGCTAGTACCTACCTACTTGATGTCAGTTCGATGGCAGCGATGAATGGGAATTGAATTCACAAACTCTCGATAAGAAGTCAGGTGTTTTACCAATTATGCATTATGATATTTCCAAATTCAAACAGAAATTCACTTGTAAAATATTTAAAAGACTACCTCCATTACGAATAGCACGAAAAAAGAACCAATTGAAAATTTTCAACTAAATTAAATGTTTTAAAGATATTGAAACTGACAGTTCTTATTTTATTAATTAAAAACCTTGATCGCCACATCAGTTTTCATTAGAAAACACACTTTTCATAGTGCCAAAGAAAAGTCGATAGCTGCAAATAGCGACATCTATCGATTGGCCTCAGAAATACTCGACTTGTTTTCTAGGTTAACATTAAAATTACAGCTGGAACTGCAGAGAAATGAACGAATTTTTAATAAAATAGTTTAATTTAATGGTGTGGTAGTATTTTGATAATAAATTCGTAATATTTTATTGTACTTAATACATATAATAAAATATTTATGTACAACAACATGACAGTCGATTTTAAATAAATTATTAGTATGTAAGTAAAAAGGTACCGATTAAGGGTTTTTTATATTTTAGTCTACTTTAGTGTTAGCGATCTTTCTAAAATAGGTCAAAGATAGAAATGAGGTTATAAAGTGAAAACTAATGTTTATTAACAAAATTATATCTTTAATTAAGAGTTAGTAGCTATCAATTCTCTTACAATAACTTGTAATTATC
Source organism: Eilema caniola (assembly GCA_949126895.1). Lineage (NCBI taxonomy): Eukaryota > Metazoa > Arthropoda > Insecta > Lepidoptera > Erebidae > Eilema > Eilema caniola. The sequence goes on along the minus strand of OX421488.1, from coordinate 5,682,476 downwards.
AATGGTTTAATTTGATAGTAAAGTTCAGACGAGAGAGTCTCACTCGTGGATTTTCAGAAGACATATTCTGCATTCAATGTTTTCGCAATTCCTTGCGTTGAATGCGAAGCGGACACCTCAATTTATATTTATCTTACCACGTAGTGACACTCACTCTACACGTTTGTACTTACTGACCATCCGGAGACACTCCCAATACATAGAATTGACAATTTAAAAAGCCTCAACAATATAATCAACACGTCACTCGCGTTTAAATCGATTCTAAGCTATATCGATTCAATACCTATACGAAAAACTTAGCGGACCTCAGCCTATACAACGTACACATAGGAATTTCATTCTTTTTTCAAACAACAACGAAATATTCTTACATAATTCCCGTCCGCCATTATCGCGTGAGACGCACGGGATATTCGCTCTTAAAGACAACGTGCGTTAGGTACATATTTTCCATTTTCTCAATAGCTCTATTTCGAGCTGCGCCGGCGGTTACAACCTTGAATTCGGAACGCACCTTTAATTTTAGCCGGTTAACCTAGATACGGGGACGATTCCGAGTGAGCCGGATCGATATTCGCATGCGCGATGTCTCGAACGGTTTTAAAATAGTACGGGTGTGGTGGGTACCTTCAGGCGGCGGATTTTTGGGCAAGGTATGTCGGGGCCCGGTGCTCGCGGGCGACTGGCGGCCGGCGGGCCGGGCCGGACGGCGACGCACGCGCGCTGCTCGCCACCCCATAACGATCGCACCAGCTTTCCTAGTTCCTCCACTCGGTGCGATACTCAACGAACAGGTGTAGCACCTCCATTTCTTACTATCGCATATTTACATCGTACATTTTAATACATAAAACATAGCTTGAACAAAAATTTATTTTCAATCGAAGAAAATTCGAAATAAATTCTGTAAAAAAAATTTTGGAAGCAGTAGGTAACCTATAAAAGTTTAGTTTATCGTTGCATGATTTATTGGCTGTATTTATTGCGTTATTCTTATAAATGTATTCGTTTCGTGAAATCAATTTATCATTTTCTGTAATACTTTTAAGCGATGGTGGCGCCTCTTCCGGTGGAAATGGGACTGTTCGCAAAAGCTCGCTGTTCTTTTGTTTGCCTTTCAGTTAGCAATGACGTTTGACATTACGAATAGTAGTGGATCGTCTGTCTTGCTCGTTCAGCGAAAGTAAAAAGAGATGCAAATAGTATTAGAGTACACGAGTAGGTACTAGAAATAATAAGATAGTCAGTCGAGCGCTTCAAAGGAATTTTAAAACAGTATTTACTTCTCGTAGTAATTAACTAACAATGAGTAACTAATAAACAGTGTTTATTCATATAACGTTTACGTAAACGTTAATACAAATAACATTATTATAATACAATATTTCATAATATCGTATATATTCACTCATCAAATTACATAAATGCCAATATATTCCACATTATAATTACTAGAGTATTCTTGCCAATCATATCATAAAAATATTTGAAGTCAAAAAAAAAGTCCTGAAAATATACCGAATCTTAAAGTAACTAACGCCATCTATTTTTACAATGGTACAGTTTTGTACAGACTCGGAAAAACTGCCACAGTTTGCCTGTAAATAGAATGTACGACTAGGAGTTAAATTCAAAGTATGATTTAATGTATTACTTGATATCATAATGACAATTATTACGTTTTTTATTTTTCAATATCCGTATAATGAAATGGAGTTTAAACTCCATTTCGTACTGTGCTGAAAACGGATACAGGGCTTGTGTACTGAGTTTTCCGAAACCAACTAGTTTCTAACTATCCTAATAGATGGCGCTATAATAATTTATTGTTTTAACTTCTTCAATGTCCTATATCATTGCCATTAAGCGTCCTTTAGGCAAGGCGTTATTCTCGCTTCGGAAATACAGTTCTAGAAAGGACATAAAAAAGTTACTTCGTCTAAACATTCGCATAAACAATTACCGCTCGCTCGGTCACGTCTGGCGAGGATTGCCTTGCAATATAATATTGATAGTGTCCGTCAAAAAAGAATTTTAAAACAACAAAAGGCATAGGTTGATACGTCACTTGCAAATCTCGTATTGAAATAATTGTATTCGAGAATTAAGCGTTTGCCTGTGTGTAAACATTTTGATACGATAATCGTAGGGCGAATATTGCTAGCGATTATCGCATCGTCTAAATGTTTAAATTAGTTCCCCCAATTTGTTTGAAGTTAATTAATAAATATAATTTAATTTGTCGTGGATTTTATAAATATCTGGGGGTCTAGGCCTCATTTGTACTAGGTGAGCCATCCCTTTTTCCTTAATCTGCTGCCGTCTCGAATTGACCGAACCAGTCGGAACTATTTCTAAGCATCATCATTTAATGCTTAAAACTTCAGCTTGTACTGCATAGCTTACCTGTGAATTGCTCCTATGAAAATGGCAGGCGTGAACATGCCCCGACTGTTGAATGCTTTTAATCAACAGGAATCTTCCGGGAGCAGACGAAACTTGCAAAACATTCTTAGCAAGACGGCTGACGGTCCTGATGTCATTGACTTCAGTAATTTTATGTTGCTTTCCATGCAAAGTGACTATACGACTCATTCAGACGGTAGTCGGAAAAATCCCCGAACTCCACAGGGCATGGTTAGGATGCACCAGAGCTTTTATCGTCATTGTATTTACCTAAGGGGTAGGCAGAGGTGTATCAATACTATGAAACACATTAAGTGTGAATAAAAACATATTTCTTAATATTTTCGATCCGTATGGTACGGTACATACAGTCGACAAAAGAGATAGAAAAAGTGTAATCGTGTCTCCTTTGTCCGACTGTACGTCATTCAAATTGCCCTTAGAGCGATTCAGATTATCCTATCCGATATCGGTGTTGAGTCCGATATCCGAAATCGGGTCTGACAATGTAAGAGAAAGATGCATATTTGAAAATTTTCACTTTCTTTGATATCGGATCAGCGCCCAACACCGATATCGGATCGAATAATCCGAAAATGCTCTTACGCAATTCACACGTGTAAATAAAAAAGGTCACATACATTATTAATTTGCTTTATTTTGAAAAAAAAAATACTTTATACTATGTTTGGGCATCACAATAGGAATACATTGATGGTATAAGTCTTAAAACTAAAACGTTACGATAACAATGTCTTTCAAATGTTACGTTCAGGAATGTTTGTGTGTATAATATCTAGTAATCAATATTTTTACAAATTCTTAGACGGCTCATAAATAATCTGTTTATTTCGTAACGAAACATTACACGTCAGTTTATCAATATTTTAGAACATAAAATTGAGAACCGATTTCACCGATCGAAGTCGAGCTAAATTGCGTTAATTAGTTTAAATTTAAACTCCAGTTTAGTTGAACTTGAACGCTACAACTATTTTCATTGGTGAAATCCGATCTCAAACGCTCACGCTTGTTGCGTTTTACTTTAGAATATTTTCACGCAAATAGATTTAACATATGTTTTTACTACATTACATATTGGGTTTCCTATCAACTCCATAACTATCCAGCAAATTTTTTCGTCATATTAATGAATTGACATTTTAATTATATTTATTATATACTATCTGACTAGTCCCGGCTTCGTTCGGAAACTATAGTACAACCCGATTGCAGCCTTGCATGTCATGCAACCCGATAGATAGATAGAGCTACAATAGGGTATAGGACTATTTATGATGAGACTGATCAGTATTAGAGAATTTTCAGTTTATCCGATCTGATATCGGTGTCGGACGCCGATTCGATAAGTAAAATGCAAGAAATATGTATCTGTCTTTCATTTTGTACGGCCCGATATCGGATATCGAAGCCGACACCGCTGTGTTGGCGCCTATCGTCATCCGACACCGATATCGGATCAGATAATCTGAAAATTTTGTATATTCGGTTCTCAAGAACAGCAACAATTTTTGTATTAAGATTCTTAACATTACCCAGGACTGTCATCCCTTAAAAATACAATTCTTGCGAATGTCAATCGCCCAGGCACTCGACTATCGACCTATCGTTATACAGGGTGTAAGTGAAACGCTCCCTAAAATGAAAACAGGCTGTCATAAACAGCAAACAAAATTCATATTCTTTTTTCGATCACAATATATTTTTTTTTTCAAAACATGATTTTTCAAAAAAAACCACGAAATAATGGTAATACATTTTCTAAAAATGATTATTGGAAAAGAAATAAGTATAATAAAACGGATTAAAAAAAATTCATTGCGTGTTTTCACTTTCGGGAGCTTTCTCTAACAACCTGTATATTGAGTGGATGTTATAAGAACAAGCGTTTTTATATTCATTCCTCATACATTACACCTAATAAATAGTTTTTGGTGGGCGAAGACAATTTTTTTTTATTCCAATATTTGTTTTGTAAATGTCTTGAGGTATTGAAATGGCATGCTATGTCCAAAAAGCCAAGGACCTATAATTAAAATATACGGATGGTTGCACAATCGGCCACATAAGAATATTTTAGGTTGCTAACTTTCTTATGAATTTTAAATCGGACTTAAAACGGAAAAAAAATCGATGGAATCGGTGTTAAAAAAGATTTTCTAATTAAATTCTTGTTCAAACTTGATAAATAAGGTAGGTTACATGATTTCTACAACAATGTCAGGGCACAAAATATTACATTTTATAAAAAAAGTAGTCTCATTCATTATACATTTTTTCCTTCAAATATACCTACAGAAGGATAATCAATGATATACATACAGTTTAACCTGTAAGGCGATGTACGCCCATTAACGTTAAAAGAACAATCAGCGTCAAAAGTAAATTATGATCATGTTCCGTAAAAAAAGTTACTAAATTAATTAGTATTTTTCAAAGACCATTTTGTTGTTTACCTAGTTATTGAAATTTATTAAAAAAATTTAACACTCAATATTTATAATTTTCATTCGTAATCCTTAACTTTGAAATCATCTACTTATAATTCCTTAGAATAGAAAAAAAATCAACCAATTTGGACGCTGATTGTAATAATATAATGATTTTGTTACACATATTTCGGGTATATTTTGCCCAAAAAATAAAAAATGGAGTTATGTTTTAAAGATTAAAATGTTACCTTTGCGAAGGCAAGCGTTTCTAACAACTAACGAGTTTTCCCGTGATTTACGTACTACATAACAATTCACTATATACAAGTTAAAATCTCATTTATATCACATTCACATTCATTCAAAAATATATCTTAACACTACTACAGTATGATCACGATTTGCTTACTCCGAAGAGCACAATTAACTATAAGTTTCTTTTAGTTTAGGTCGGATTTCACCAGTGAAAATAATTGCGAGTAAGTTTAACTAAACTGGGTTCACACGATTTACTTAAATGAGTAAAATGTAACGGTACAGTTTAGTACTTGATCACGGTTATTTTTATTGGTGAAATCTGTTCTAAATCAGTATTCTATTGCCATTCTAGAGCTGTTAGTACATTTATTCAAAATTTATTATAACTAGATCTTTCTGTGACAGCTCAACAGAAAAGTACAGTCGGCCACAAAATAATAAGTAGATTTTTTAAAAATTTTTCTACGTATTACGCTGTGGCAGTCTATCTAATTTCTGTATTATTTACTACTATAAAATTATAAGTTTTTGATTTCATTTTAAAAGTTTACTAACAAAAATAATTTATATTTTTGTCTATCACTTATAATTTTATACACAATTTCTATAATTTATATATTTTATCGGAGGCGAACGGAAATTAATGAGTACTTATTTTTTTACTTTTTTAGTTTTATACCTGAGATCGGCGCAAACATCCGTGTTTTTTTTTTAAATTTCTACAGGCAGTTCAAATGTTTCTCTGATACTAATAATCGATTGGATATTGCCGTCAAACCCATCGACACAAAATTATATAATAAATTATTTTAGGCCTCTTAACTTAAAATCTACGTAATTGCTTTATTGTACTCATTTTCCTAAACTATCAACTATTTATAAACTAACACCTGGTTTTTGAATAAACTATCAATATATTTGTCAAATAAACTATAAAAAAAAATATTTGTCAATTTTTTAGTTCTATTTCGTGGTTATAATCAAAGTGATCTATGGTTACATCTTACACAAGCAAAATAGCTGTTAGGGGAAAAAATGTGATTTCGGTTACTAACAGTTTTTTTTTAACCAAAAAAGAAATACTTGAAGGGGCTGAATATACCACCATATGCTACCCAAAAAAAAACAAAAATATGACGCGTTCATTCCAACTCTCTATAAGATGGAGGCTAGAAGAGGAAAATCTAATATACACACGAATGACATTAAAATTCGACTCATGTGTATCATCAGTTTGTGCTTGGACTCGTCACCTTCAATGGATTGCGGAACAACTACGTTTAATGGACAAGACGTGGATATTATCTAGTAATTTCCTTGGCTTGGTGCCGAATCTAATGTAGCAAAAGTATCTAGATAAGTAATCGTTTTAGACGTGCTAATAGCGATACACACACACCTATCACAATAATATCTACCCAAATTCAATACATTATAATGTTTTAAGCATTTTTCATGCAAATTTTGAATATTTCAAATCAAATTAAAGAAAAAAAATTGAATCGGTCTAGGCGGGGTTTGAACACGCGATCTTTGCCTTACAGGGGCAATGCTTTGACTACTGCTACCAGACATCGCCCTACCCAATTCAAATTAATATTAGTGCTAAAAGCATCGCCCTTGTAAGGCAAAGATTGCGGGTTCAGACCCCGCCTAGACCAATTAATTTTTTTCTCTTTAATTCGATTTACATTAATATTATTTGATTTATTTTAATGTAAAAATTATCTGTAAATTTTTTGATTTCAGCTACTTGTGAGGGTGACTGTGCTATTCGGTGAGATAGTTGTTATATGGGTTTGGTACTGTTTTAATTCTATTCATTTATACTTTGATTTAAACTCTTTTACTTTGAATAATTAAGCAAAAAATATTTAAATGATATTCGAAATATTTCAATACTTAACATTTATTAAAAACATGGTGTCACAGTTATGTTATTGGTTTTTAATTTAGACCTTGACATTAGTACCTGTAAGGGTCAAAATTAAGCAATATATTTCTAATCATCAGATATTAAATTACATTGGGACCTAAACATAAACTGGCAAAATGTGGGTGCTAGCACCTCTGCCTACCCCTTCGGGGATAAAGGCGTGAGTTTATGTTATGTTATGTTATGTTTCTTTGCAAAAGTTGTCAAAATAGCAATATTATTCTCAGGTCCAATTGTTGTGTCAGTTTTTCATCAGAACATGATATTTTAAGCTGCCAAAAAGTAAAAGAATCAAGTACTTTTGTAGGAATTAAGTACTTTGTGTCGTACCTAACACATTGAAATGTAAATGATTTGAAAAACAGTCAGAAATGTTTATAGTAAAGTAAGTAGTAGGTAAGTAAAGTAGTATTATACTTTCGCAAAATAACCACTTTTTAATAATATAATGAATTGCAACAGTGAAATATTCTTATGACAAATAAAAGATAGATTCGTACTGCCCGAATAAGCTCCATATTTATAATATCGTCCGTGCTTATGACGTCACAAGCCGGTTGCAAATAGTACAAATGCATGGAAAACAAGAGAATATTGCATTTATATCGGTCTACGTTGCGTTTACACGTATAATAGTTCTTAATAAAGGTAATTTAAAATTGAACGAGAAATCTAAAAAGTTATGAATTGGAACTGAATTTTATTGTTTAGGTATATTTTGACTTTTTTTGGGATTTTAAGATAATGAAAAATCATAGTTTCAGTTTAGTTAAGCAATATTTTATTTTGCAAGTCATATTTTTTCAGAACAAACCAACATATTAAGCAGTATTGGGAAAAATCGACGACCCAGTCAAACAGTCTATTGGTGGCACCACGATCACTCAATTTTATTGTTAATTTACCTCAATATTACCAACAAAAGTAACATATACTCTGAGATAAAATTGGTAAGAGATCCATCAAAAATATTTGATTTCAGTTGAAATAGTACTTAATTAAACACACAAGTAGCGTAGTAGTTTACAGGATTAAAAAATATCAAGCTAAGTAGGTATCAGACTGATATCATTTCCATCAGAGATAGCTACAATTTTTTTGACGCAAAATCTGATTTCACTAATTTTAAGTGAATCCCACCTAAGGGGGCTAACATGAACCAGCATTTCTATCAAACATTATTATAGGCTATTCAAAAACCAAGTGTAAACAAATAAGTGCTATATCACAAATAATTACTAACAAATGTTGTTACGCCACAATACAAAATTTCATACAAGTTCATATTTACACAAAATATCTACAAATTCACTTAAAATAATTGTTAATTACATCCGGATATGATTCCTACTTGAGTCATCGAAATAACGACCAGAAAAAAACCATAAAGGATTAAAAAAAAATTACAGTTCAAATATTTTTCAACGTCATAAAAAAAGCATCAAAAGCAAAATAAAGTTTAGACTGTTTAAACTAAAATGAATTTTAAGTATACACTATTAAGAGTTTAAAATAAGAGAGTCAACACAATAACAATTTTTTCCGCTTCAGTTATTTTCACAAAGTTTATTGTCCATTTTATAAAGATGTTAACTTTACAACATATGCTGTATTCACATTTATACATTTCATAATTATCACAGTTTGACTCTCGAAACTTCATTTTTTTATCAAAGAAGTACTATCACCCACAACAGCAATAAAATATTAATAAATTAGTTAAAAAAAAACTATTAATAATTTGAAATACTGTCGCGTTCAAAAAAATTTTATGAATTGGCACACTAATTTGACAATCTATAATTTTATTGCTTCCAATACTGATATATCAGCAAAATCTCATATTACTATAATTTTGACAAATGCCATTACAAAAAGAAATAAAAAAAAATCATCTAAAAGCACATTTAAAACGCAGTTTAGCGGTTAAAACGCGATGAATGATGACAGTAACTTTGGTATTAATATCATTTTGGATACATAACACGCAGAACTATTATAAAGGAACACCAAGACATATTACTCAATCAGTCCTGATCCTTTAAGGAACTCTAAGTCTTGTCGCCACGGACTATTAGTCCGACCCTCCCAAAAACATCTAAAATACAAGATAGGACCGCTTCGGTTACCATTGCATCCGTGATTCGCAACCAGTTACGATAGAAGATTTTTTTACCTTTGATGGCAACTAGTTGCGATTGGAGAATATTTTCTCTTAATATGCAACCAAGCTGTAATCGATTTACCATAATGGCAACTAATTTTCGCAACCCGCTAAAACATTCGAAGTCGAAGTCGAAGTCGAAGCGGATAGGACGACACCATCATCCAAAACTAGTATACATATGAATCTGTTTAACAGATTTTTACTTAAGATCAATAGATTTCCGATTCGAACCTTGGAATGTTCATAGGACGTTGTTACCGTACTCCTTGCCGAAGAGCGAGAGGATCACGAAGGCTAGTCCGAGGAAGATGGAGCCGAGGAGATCTCCTAATGCTGTGAGGTAGGGGATGGCTGCGTTATCAGGATCCTTCTTCTTCTTCCACATGAGGTGGACCAGCATGTATGAAAGATATAACAGCACCATGACCTGGAATTGAAAGGTGGTGGGTTAGATTTGGATTTTTTTGGTAATCATGTACAAGGATTCAATGGGCGTTCATTCATTCCTGAGCTCTATCTACATGTTGACCCTTCAGGACCATTGCGTGGAGTTCCCACTATGTTAAATTCTCTGAAAGTTGGATTCCCATTACAGAATAAATAAAAGAAACACGACATTCGACCTTTTTCCTTAAATTAAAAATTGGTTTTTAAAATGGGGTGCACCAAGTATTAGTCTAAGTACATCTTAGAGATAAGTATAGGTGATTCTTTAGTTTAAGTTTGTTTCATTATTATTTCATTATAGTATTACTAGCTGACCCGGCGAACTTCGTACCGCCAATTTTGTTCCACCCGTGTGGTGTCAGATCCCGTTCCCGCTGCACCCTCTACTATATTAAGCATGTATTATACGTATAAATCTTCCTCTTCAATCACTCTATCTATTAAAAAAAAATCGCATCAAAATCCGTTGCGTAGTTCTAAAGATTTAAGCATACATGGGGATATAGGGACAGAGAAAGCGACTTTGTTTTTATTATTTTTATTATATGTAGTGATTATTTGATTTCAACGAAATTTTTTGCGAATACCAAATTAGGATTTTTTGTTTTCATTTTAACATTTCATTTTAACATTAGATTAAATATTTCAGAAAACTTTCAGAACATTCAACATATTGGGATTCAACATAATATTGAGATTCAACATAATGGGAATTCAACGTAATCGTCCTGAAGGATGTTGACTTCTTAATAAGTTGTGTTCAAATCTGTTCAGCCAGGTTAGATACTTCGGTTTTCACACCTGAAGAAGGCCAGCTTGAAAGATATGACCTTGGGTCGGCCAGGGTCTGACAGGATGGTTTAGTTAATGAATTGCCTTTAATATTGTCGCTTTTCAACAGGACCCTTTCGATGGCGAATGCGTGTCGTAGAACACCTTCTAGAGAACAGCCCTATTGCCATAATCGTCATTGAGGTTTTTTTTTACGTACGGGAAATGGGGGGATCCGAAGGGGAGGTTATGTCGGACTCGAACCGACTAAACCACACGCCGTCTGTGGGTCGATGTGTGCTAGGCCGGAGGTGAGGTTGTCTTTTGACATATCCCTTGCACCCCGGCTGACCCAGGGCCATTCCTCTCGGTCTGGCCCTCTTCGGGAGGGGGGACCACGCGGTCCCCGACTCGCCCCCGGTATGGGGGAGGCGCGCATCGTCCTACGTTGCGCGCCGCCGATCGTCATTGAGGTGAAGAACTATTCTCCGTCCAAAAGTAAACATGTAGCCCATGACAAAATGCACATTTGATAGCAATAGGTTCGCCCCTTACGTGGGATCGAAATCATAATTGGCGAAATGTGGGGTTTTTATACATTTCCATCTATCTTTTTGGGAATTTACAGGCGTGAATATAATGTGTGTCAATAAGCTGGCATGAAAAAGTAACTGCCGAGTTTGTCAAGAGAGAGAGTCTACCATTTTAAAATCGTCAGTGTCAGGGATGGTGGCTCGTACCTTCAAGACTTCACCATAACTTCTTATGTGAGACAAATAATAAGACAATTGTACATTTGAACAGTATTTTATTTTTAAACCTGACCGGTTTCGCTTTACGGCATTCTTTCAGATTCAGTTTGCTGTGAGGCGAAACAGGTCAGGTTAAAAAAAAATACCGTGGAAAAATAAAAGTGTCTAATTCACGCGAACCCACTCCTAGCATAAGCAATTTTGCTTAGTTGGAGGGGTAAGAGGGATTATTAGTAATTTCGATTGCTCATATTCTTTAAAAAATAATAATAAATAAGATCGAAACAAGCTTTATAGCAGGCGGTAGGATATATTTCGATCATTTCAGCATCAGTCGGGTTTTTTATTTTTAACATTTTATTTTATTTTATACTTATTAGTTATAAGATATATATTTATGTAATCGTCTTTTGACCCCACTCGATAAATTTGAGTGACTTTTTTTTACTAAAGCCGCCATTTTGTTTTTTTATATTTTGATATACCCAGTGTCACTCTCACAGTAAATACGAATCTAACGACAACTCTCAAGCTAAAATACATCGAGCCATTCAAGCTGCAGAGCGTACCAAATAATTATACATACATACTCTCGAAAAACAAAACCCTCCTTCTGTCGCAGACGGGTAAAAAAAAATGTGTAGCTAGTTCCACCAAGTGCCATTGACTAACAGTATAATCAGTTCTCAGGTGATACCTTCCATTCTATTAAGTAAATACTCACTTGTAACAATGCACACATGAGGTAGGTGATACCGAAGGCGAACTGAATGGTGACCATGCCTTGGTACACGAAGTCCGCTACAGTCATGAAGATGATTTGCCCGAAGATCGCCAGTATTAGCAACATGCGAGCCACTTTCGCGGCAGGAGCTGGAATGAAGGAAATAATAAATTTAACTGGATAAGTTTATTCTTGTAAATAATTATCACAGGTATTACAAATTAAAATGTCCAGTCGTCAAAGAGGATACGGTAGCAATAGGATGACCAGATCGAGAGGGATGGCCCTGGGTCAGCGAGGGATATGTCGAAATCTCACCTAGCACAGCGACCCACAGACAGCGTGCAATTTAGTCGGTTCGAGTCCGACATAACCTTCCCCTCCGGCTCCGGAGGGGGAGAGGAGTCAGTGGAGATATCCCGCACGTTGACAAAAATACCGTTTGCACTTTTTCGTATGAAGTTGTATGTATAGGTGCAACCGTATCTCTATTGTCAACTATACCTTCATGAGAATTTCTACTAATGAGGTGCGGTTCACCATTTGGGGACGGGGGATGGGGCTGGGTTCATGTCCCTTGTGACCACCCCTTCGAACCATGCCTGAATCTAATTCATTGTTCAAGGAAGTTAAACACGAGATAATGGTGTGATACTTGCGTCGAAATAGCTCGATTTGTTCAATAGAGCAAATTACCATTGCAAATCATATGTAAGTAAGTAAAATATAGATAAGATACTTACTTCCATAGAACAATGTCTTCCACGGCCACTCAACAATCCTGGTGTTCTCTGGTAGGATGCCGGGTATGGCAGTCTGGTGCAGGTTGGTGGCCAGTCGCGAGGACTGGACGCAGACCAGGTTGCCCCCGATGCCGTTGACAATTGGCTGGAACACTTCGTAGCCACGGTAACGGTCCACGGCCTGGTCGAGAACGATGCCTCCAATACTGTTGGAAAGATGAGTTTGATTAAATGAATGATTTTTCAAAAAGAAAAAGATTATAAGAACTAAGAGAGATCAGTCGGAAATTTGACACAAACAAATTAAGCGAATTAAACCTATTCAAGTTGATAATATACAGCTTCCGTGGCGTGGCGATAGTGAACGCGGCCGCTACGCAGGAGGCGCGGGTTCGATTCCCGCTCAGTGCAAATATTTGTATGCATGAATATGTATATTTGCATTGGTCTGGGTGTTTCTATGTATTATGTGTATATATTTACAAAAAAAAGTATCTAAGTATGTGTATCCGCATTCTAGATTCCATAAAATAAGCTAGTTAAGCTATGCTTACCAGGGGTCTAGATAGCGTTGTGTGAAATGTTGTAGGATATTTATTATTATTATTATTTATAATATCAGTCGAAGTTGAAGTAGTTCAAAAGATACAGCGTTATTAGCATTCGCATCAAGGATTTTATACATGAAACGTTTTTTTTTAACATATCAATCAATCCCCTGGCTTCACCCATTGGTGGAGAATCATGTGGTACGATGACAGGTATCATTTCAGTTTACAAATGCAAAGTTCCTACTATAAAATAGTTACCAAGAACCACGGAAGGGTTTTTGCTTAAGCCGTTTAGCAATCTTCGTACCAATCTTCCACTCTTGTTGGTTGTTGCGATGGTTCTCATAGAAATTCAGTTTGTGTGGTCTTTCAGGTTTTTGAATTCCATGTCTGACATGATCTGACTGAATCATAAAAGACTATTATTATTCCAAGGTACGTACCCGCTGATGAAGAGAGCAGAGATGACAGGAGTCCACCCGCTGGTAAGCACCTTCTTAGTGTACTTGTTACGGTACACGACATACACCCACAGGGGAAGTAGACCATAGTAAACGCACATCAACGCTATTGGCTGCCATAGTGATACCTCTGTAATACAAAAATGAAAGTATATGAAAAACTAGCTGTTTCGCGCGGCTACGCCCGCGTGGATGTAGCTTATCGCGTAGTGTTACCAAGCTCTAATTCACCTCTGTACCAAATTTCATCAGAATATCTTCAAAAATTATCATCCACTATTTTTGCCAGCTTACTTTGTACCTAAAGGAACTGTGGTTGATAAAAGACTTCCATACATGCTATGTTCGTTTTACAAGAGGTGAGAGCTTTTCCTACGACTTCCTTTTTGAAAATATTCACTTTTTTTGGTACCTACACAAATACACAGCAAGTTGTGTAAAAGTGTATGAACTTGTACCTACGAAGAGTATTTGACTGACTAGTCAAATTAGTTATTTTTAACTTAACGTCAAAACGGTAAGATAAAAGGAAAAATTAAAAGAAAAAAATATTTGTGACGTTATAATATTTAATAGTCAAATAATTTACTATCAAAGGGTGGGTGGACGATTAAAAATAAATAAGAACGATAGAATAAGAACCGGCGCAACTGTTTTCACTCTTTTACTATTCTTAATTTAATAAGTTCAGCTAAATAATTTATTGACGTGACAACGTCTTATAAATTGGTTTGCCGGGTGACACTTCAAGAAAATGTGTTACGCTCAGGCGTTACGCTCCGCTTTATGCGCTTACAATGAGAGCGAGTGAGAGGCACGCGTCCCTTCCAGCCCGCCTAAGAGCGAGAGAGACAGACATAACATCCTTCTTCCTACTATACGAATGAATATTCACATTAAAATTATTTTACCACTCAAAGTCGTTGTCACGTAAAACTTTCGCCTGTATACCGACTTTACAGGCAACCAATTTTTTAACTACAGACAAATACCCAATTGTTAAATTTGGACGAGTGGTTGCTGTAAAAAACATTGTCTGTTTTGAAAGCCTCAACCTAAAATATTAGTTCCGATCAACATCCACAGGATGTTTCATTATTGTAATTGTACGCTGGACATTGATTATAAACACACTATCACCTTAAATATGGTGGCGTGTTTATACAAGACGATGCGATTGATTTAAACAATGATGTGAAAATTAAATTTGGCTTATTATTTTGGGGATGACTAATAACTTTAAATAGAAACAATTACTTGGCGGAGTAATTAAAAATCAGTGTTTACAAATGATTGAAAAATCATTCGTTGGTTCCGATAGTTCGTAACAATATCGGTAGACATACTCTACTGTCGCCTCAAAGACGGATATCGAAGGAGAAATTTATATTGGTTAGGGCTAGGTCTGGTAGCTTCGTGGTCAAAGCATTGTCCCGGTAAGGCAAAGATCTCGGGTTAAAACCCCGCCTAGATCGATTCATTTTTTCTATTTGAATCGAATTACTTGGCATATGAAATCATAGGCAGAGGTACTATAAATTATGATTTTATCATTATTACCTATATTATAAGTAGGAAACTAAACTGACGAATTTCGCGGGAGCGAGTTAAGCACCTTGGTGAAACTGTACGCCCCCGACAAGGATAGATTAGATTAGTATACTTTCACCATAATGATAAGGTTACTGGGTTGTAATACTCCCCTGTCTTCACCTCTTCGAATACACAGGTGTGATTTTATCCTACTAATATCATCAATGTGAGTAGGCATTCTGATTGCAGAGTTACTACAAAAATAAAAGAAATAATTTTGATTTCATTTTCATCTTGAAGCATGAGATAAATCTGTACCACCGATGGTCAAGATCCTTTGGCTATTTGGATGCTTGGATGTTTGCTAATCGATCATACTTACTGCTAAAGGGATTTAGCTGACAATTGGGTATTTTCCTGTAGTAAAAATAAATCAAATAACTGAACTTATTAAATTAAGAATAGTCAAAGAGTGAAAATAGTAGCGTTGGTTCGTATTTTACCTTTCTTATTTATTTTTAATCATCCACCCAACCTTTAATAGTAAATAATTTGACTACCTTATCATTTTGACGTTTAGTTAAAAGTAACTAATATGACTAGTCAGTCAAATATCCAATTGGTACAGGGATTGATGCAGTCTAAAATTACACATAGGCTTGCTATCCCGGGAATAGGTTGCGGCAACGGGATTTGAACTCGCAAGCCTCGGGCCACAGCTAGTGAATTTTATAAATACTCACTTATATGTTCATACATGTATTGTGCGGTAACTGCTAGTACGGTGTTGCTCACGATATCTCCTATGGACGCTGCGAGGGGGGTGGCCACGTTATCAGGGTTCACCTTCAGCTTATGAGACCCGTAGATTACCATCACCATCACGAAATCTGTAAGCAATAATAAATGACAGTTTAGGAGCACTCGAGACCCGAGAACCTTTCATGCAAGGATGAAAGGTTTAATGGTAGCAGAGGAAGCTTGTGAAGTGAGTTTTTTTATATATAGGACACGTCAATTTGACTTCACCTCGTCTGATGGTAAGCTGATGGCAAAGTCTTGAGGAAAGAGTCACTATGACTTACACGTACCATGTTAACACTCAGCTCGACGGCCTCATTAAAAGGGGATTGTCGTCGCAGCACCGCGTGACACCCACCAGTCCCGCTAGTGCTGCGACCACAATCCCCCCTGCCCGGCTATGCACTTGCTGACCCATGAACGCAATCCAACCGAGATTGGATTACTATGGAGGGATTTTCGCAATTGTGCACGGTGGTACCCACCCGGCCGAAATTTGTGACAAATTTGTGCCATCAAATTTCTACCACCAGTAAGAGAAAGGATGGAATTCGATGGCGGGTTTTTGTCCCTGTCTAGCTTGGAGCGGGGAGTATATGTATGCATGTACTATTAATAGGGAAGTCATTGGTATCTATGTTTGTCATGGGGCTGTTGTGTTAACTATCGGATGGAAAATAGCCCTATTTCTTTGTCGCCTGCTACGACATAGGCGGGAAGAAATGAGGTTCTATTCTATTCTGCTGGAAACCGTATTTCTATGCATAATATGATGTATTTTATATAGGCTTTAGGCATCGGCCCTCTAACGAAAACCTGCACCAGAGCTACGTGTACGGCTTACAGGTGCAGATGGCTTAGCTGATTATTTTTCCGTGGGTTCCATACCACCATTTAATAATAAAATCATTTCCATACATTGCAGCAAGTGCTTCAATCTGTTTGAGCCGTGACACCTCATAAATATAATATTATAGTAGTTTAAAAAACTAAACACTTATTATTTCAAGGCACGTATCGAAATTACTAAGGTCGTAAAACTGTAACTTTACACTATCATTATAGTGTATTTAATATGTAAATCTGTTTTATGAATGTTATGAAATAGGTATGACGTAATCAGAAATAGCGTTACAGGATACTAAATCAGTAAAAGGACATTAAAAATGTTTATGACATGATAATAACATTGGTAACTATCAATCAATAATAAATAAGTAATATAAAATACCATACACGTGTTGAGAGCACGTTAAGCTGTCGCTCTCGATTGCTATACGAACATCTATAGCAGTCGTAACGTGTAGTTGGAGCCTTATAACGTCCAACTAAGTTGGGAAAAATCAAAGAAAGGACCCGTGATCGAGGCGTGTGAAAACTTGTTACGAGCCTATATGTTCACAACTATGGGCCCCTGTACTTTCAAAGGGGGTATGCAAATAATATATTTTACGGGTCGAATGGGTACTGATCCTTTATAAGAGGCAAGTCTTGTAGAGTGTATGATATCTTCACGTCGGAGAGTTCTTTGGTAAGTCAAACTCACCTGGTCAAAAACGGAAGACGCTATTCTCTCGGGGCTAGGGTGATTAGGTACAGCCGCTCCCGAAAAGTCAAGAAGTCTTCTTTTAATTTTGTAAATTCTTTACTGACAACACTAACTGTTATATCAATATTTAAAGTCAGTAAGAAA
This sequence comes from Eilema caniola, assembly GCA_949126895.1. NCBI lineage: Eukaryota > Metazoa > Arthropoda > Insecta > Lepidoptera > Erebidae > Eilema > Eilema caniola. The sequence goes on along the minus strand of OX421488.1, from coordinate 5,664,777 downwards.
GATAGTTAACATATGTTTTAATTTAATAGCTTGGACAGTTTTACATGAAAATTTCCTTGTGTGGTATCGAATTAAATTATTTCAATGTCGTGATGACTTCTTTATCATATTTTACCATATTTAATGTACGTGAAATCCTTGGCTCGGAAACTGATTGTCCTGAATACGTTGGGATCGAGGTTATTAAGTTCGATGTCACTTGTACTGATCATTATAATTAGAGATGTGACAGCGGACTGTCTTACTATAGTCATTTGTGCAGGCCTTTCGATGAAACGGCCCATTAAGTAACCTATCGGTGAAATAGCTTTTTGAAGATTTGACGGGAAATGGACTTCTGAAAAACTCGTTTCGAAAACGAGTACTAACTCTCGAGTACCTTCATTTTAGAGGACATCGGATGTTGATATTTGGAAACGCCAATAGCTATGCAAATAGAATGCATGCATACAAAATAATTAAACTTAGCGGGAACTGAAAACGAGACTACTAAACCCAAACGTTTTACTGCCATTATACAGTGATCGCCGACACCATGAAATATACTTACGAAAACATCCAGACCAAAATTATAGAAATATTTTACACTGAGCGGGAATCAAATTCACGACTTAATGTAGCTATCAATAGCTCTACTGACACGCCATGCAGGCTTCGCTCTCCTGAGATACAGTTTTTTATTTAAACAACGCCTTAAAATTAAGCCACAGAATTTTGTAGTTCAAAATTGCGATGACCGGTAGTTCTAAAAAACGGAATGTGACTCCCGTTAGTGCGAAAGTGCACATCAATACACACATTACCTATTTCACTGGGTTTTTTTTACACTTAGGTGGCCGACAAGTACGGCCCACCTGATAGAAATACCAGGGGTCATACTCGTGCTGCCGACCCTGTAAGACAACATGTAACAGAGAGTTTCTATACCGTAAGTGTTGACGGCAAAGCAAGACAAGCCTTTGGTCTTCCCACTGACAGCACAAAAACTCTTCAGTGAGCTCTCCACGATGCTCACCGCTGGAAACAACACGATGGTATTCTGTAGGGCGGAGGTACTTCTCTAGACGGACTGCTGACAGAAACAACACTCATCTCAAACTATATAAATCTTGGTGATATCTTACCAAGCACAAAACAGGTGGTAGTAGCCGTGAATACTGCGCAGGCGATGAGCAGCAACACGTAAGACCAGTTGATAGTTCGGTCCGTGATGGTGTTCACCACTATCGCGAATATCGACACCACTGTCGCCGCCACTATTGCTTGAACCTGGAAACATAAAATGGTGTAAATAGATTTGTAAACCGACCCCTGCCGGTAATGCGGACCCTAGCTCCTCTAGACAAGTGGCAATTCGTTGGCCACTTCTGGGCAGATATCAAGTTGAAAAGCTTCGGATGCGACTGGAATTGACACCAAGATGAAGAAGAAGATTTGTAAAAAGCCATTGGATGTAGTGTGTGCTGAAAACGTAACTCTGTCTGTCTGTAGTTTATGCTTTCACGCCTAAAGCACTGAACCGATTTTGATGAAATTTGATATATAGGTAGATTAGACCTTGAGAAAGGACATAGTCTATATTTGGTCGCGATAACCGACACCTAAACGGGCAGAGCCGGCGGGCAACAGCTAATCATCTTAATAAATACCTTATATTGTAGGGCATACCACAAAATTCCGTCTGGTCTAACTACAGAACTTCGATACCGCCAATCGGTTGTGGAGGTCAGGTGGCAATCGCTTCACAGAAAATATCGAATTTCAGCCGCATCACAGACTAGAAAGCCGACCCTAAATTCGTTAAGAAAAGGTTCAGAGAATTATGATGATTCTAGAAAATACTACACTCAAACTTTTGACTCAAACTATTATGAATAAAAATTGTGACACGGTTTCAGAACGAGGCGTTTTTTCGTTTGAAATTTGGAATTAAGTTATAAATTTTGTTGTCATCTGTATGACAGCTATATGAAAGCCTCAAATATTTTAATCAGAATCGTTCTAGCCTTTCTGAGGTACATAGACACCATACCCAAATACACAATAGTACTAGTTATCTGTCACTATCCCTGCGAAGTAACCGAACGAATATAATAGTGATGCCACACACAGAGACTCCTCTCGAGATTCGACATACGATCCTGTTTATGTTTGGAGACACGAGACACGCTCATAAACAGACGGACGGTTGTCATATGAACAAATGAATATAGATGTTGTCATGCGTTCGATGACTGGGGCAGTACCTTAAAGCTGGCTTCCTAATGGTTCATGCTAAAATTATCCCCCGAATCCCTGGAATTGAACAATTTCCGGGTTGGTCAAACATCTTGTTAAGGAATTATAGTATAGAGAAAAAGTCTAGTAATCTCGATGGCATAGCAGTAGTGAACGCGATCGCTACGCATGAGGCGCGGGTTCGATCCCCGCTCTTTGTATGCAGGGTATTTGCATTGGTCTGGTCGTGCTTTCGAAAGCACGTTAAGCCATCGGTCCCGGTTGCCTTGCGAATATCTATGGCAGTCGTTACGGGTAGTTGCAGCTCAAAAAACTCCAACAGCTTGTCTAACTGCAATGCTTCGATATCGCCTTTGGGTTGTGGAGGTCAGATGGCCGTCGTTTTGCAGTTAGACCGGTAAAGGCGGACCCCAGACTTCCAAGTTGAAAGCTTTGGGTGTGGCTGGGATTAACGCTAAGATAAAAAGAACGGTACAAGGCACTCTGTGCATTATGTCTAGTAAGTCCTTACCGAAATTACTCATGGTTTTAACAATACAATAACGCAGTTTAACCACACGTACCAAAAATATTCATAGGTAGAGATATGTGGTTTGAAAATACACCTCTGCCTACCCTCTTTCGCGTATATAGGTGACAAGAAATAGAAGATATGATGTATTTACCTGTACAAGTGATATGTTCCCCACGACCATAGATATGACTTCTCGCGGGGAATCCATATTACCGAGGTTTGCCTGGGTTGACAACCGCGACGCCAAACACATGTCCAGGTTACCTGGGAACAACATCAAAATTATGTTAATAATACTGGCCAGATAGAAAATAAAGTAATTAAAAAAAGCATGCCATTATCTGGGACATTCGTTACAGCTAGAAGTCCCTAAAAAGTCTGCCAATTTCGATATCACCAGTGAATTGTGGAGGTCAGTGTCAATATTCGAATTCGTAACGTAAACGTATCGATAGCACGAAGTATTGTGATTGGCGGCCTGCCTACTGTGAACCAATCGCAATGATCCCTTCCTTTGATGCGTTTACGTTACGAATGCGAATATTTTTCGAGGCCGGGGTACATCACGTAAAATATCTAAGTTCGTCCTTTTCGTGATTAGACTGAAACCCGACTTTAATTGCGCAAGTTTTACAATTCTTCCACATTGAGATATTTTTTGTTGTAGTCTTAAACTTTCTTTTTCGCTTTTGTTACTTCTCGTACTTTATCTTTCACACATTCATTAATTCCTTTATCATGTGGAATTTGTGCTCCTTTGGTATCTATATATCTATATTTTCTAAGTCTGTTGTCTAATGTTTTGCAATTCTTCCAAATTGAGATAAACAATTTTTTTTTAGTTTCTTTAGCTTACCTGATGCGTGTTAAGTTGTCGCAATGCCTCTTTCATTCTATTTTTAATTGGTTCAAAGTAGGACAATAATCCGATTTAGAACTATTACGTAGATCGAGCGCTACGCAAGAGACTTTCACGCAAGAACCAACAACAACTATACAATGGTTCTACTCAATTAGATGATCGATGCGCGAGCGCATAGACGATGATAAATACAGTCGACAAATCAGTTACGGTTGCACTGTTACATACGTCATACAACTACCTATTGTAAAGTTGCAACCGATCTTCCTTTGTCGACTGTACATCTACGCTTACGCCAACCAGGTAGCAGCACACTGGAAAAATATAATTTGAACTCGAAACGCCATCGATAGAAGAAGAAGAAGTAGTACATCTTCGCGTATCGAACACGAAATCATTATGTATAACAAAATATATCTTTAAATATACCTCTGGCATATTTCTTGGACCTAAGTTGCGAGACAAACGAAGCCCAGCCACGCGCGGATTGTTTTGTAATAATCCATGCCTGCCAAATTTGAGCTCGTCTATAGCAGTAGCATCCCAGACTATCCTCAAAAACGAAACGAATTTTAAGTCGAGATACATATATTTATTATGCGCGGTCGTACTTCACCAATTACGCAACTGGGTGGGTGAAAGGGACTCCGCACGCCGTTTGTAATGGAGTTACCTCCTTATTTTAAGGTTTTATTTGTACTTTTCGTAGCTTTTTGTCCGACTACAGCGACCACCCATTATTAGATTTTGTTTACTTATGTTTATTTTATTCTTTTCTCGGTAAAAATCCAAGGACGCCGCTATTTTGTTTAGGCTTAACAAAATTAATGAGTCTTATTTGTGTAGCATCGCGATTCATGGTTTAAATAATAAATAAAATGAAATAAATATTCCACAACATTTGACACAACGCTGTCTAGAACCATGGTAAGTATAGCTTAACTAGCTTGTGTTATGGAATCTAGAATGCGGATAAACATGCTTAGTTTTTTTTTGTAAATACATACATATTATACATAGAAACACCCAGACCAATGCAAATATACATATTCATGCATACAAATATTTGCACTGAGCGGGGATCGAACCCGCGCCTCCTGCGTAGCGACAGCGTTCACTACCGCCACGCCACGGAGGCTGTCAAATATTCACTTTAAAGATTTTACTATTCTATTATAATTGCTTTTGCAAATCGTTTTTCAACGAGAATAAACGCTTTTATTCGTATTTTGTAACTGTCTATGAATACATATGTGTAAAGAGACTTAGATGTTTGACATAATGTAACACCTATTTTGTTAATAAGAGATCCCCTTAATATACCGCCGCCGTCTGTAACAAAGTACCTATTGACGATCTTTGGATGCCTTGAAGACTGTCAAGGCATCCAAAGATCTACCTACCTCATATGCATAGTATTAGGGGTTAAAGTATGAAATTGCCGATTTGTACTGACAAATTGAAATTCGTTTTTTTTTTTTAATTTAACGTATTTATTTAATCAAAATAATTACCATTATTATCTATACATTGCTGCCATCTAGTAGGAAGGTCATTTATGCCTTTGCGATAGAACTCTGGTGATCTAGATTCGACAAACTGTGTGAAAGCATTTTGTACTGCCTCCTGAGAAGAAAACTTTTTATCACATAGAAAATTGTCCAAATCACGAAAAAAATGGTAGTCTGTTGGAGCAAGGTCTGGCGAATACGGAGGGTGACGGATAGTTTCTAATTGCAGTTCCTGTAGAGTTAAAACGGTTTCTCGTGCTGTATGAGGTCTCGCGTTATCATGGAGCAATAATGGTGAAGATCGATTCATGAGTCGGGGCTGTTTCACTGCTAGTTTTGCTATCATTGTTCGGAGTTCGGCACAGTAGACATCTGCCGTTATTGCTTGACCAGATCGTAGAAAGCTATATTGAATAACACCATGCTGAGACCACCAAACAGTTACCATTACCTTTTTATTGGTAAGCTTTGCTTTAGGACACTGTTGTGGCGTTTCACCTGGGGTCAGCCATTGCATTTTTCGCTTACGGTTATCGTAAAGAATCCACTTTTCATCACATGTCACAATTCGATCCAATATTCCTTCATTTCTGTATCGATTCAACAAGGCAACACAAGTTTCAACACGCATATCTTTCTGCAGATCAATCAAATCATGAGGTACCCATTTTTCACATTTTTTTATTTTATTGATTTGACGCAAATGAGTCAATATTGTTGGTAAGGTAACGTTAAACCATGCAGCTAATTCCTGGGTAGTTTGGCTCGGATCGGCTTCCACCATGTCTTTCAATTCATTGTTATTCACCTGTGTGGACGGCCTTCCTCGTGGTTCGTTCTTCAAATCAAAGTTTCCATCACGAAAGCGTTTAAACCAAAATCGCACGGTGCGTTCATTAGCAGTCCCCTCTCCAAACGCAACATTAGTTCCGCGTCGGAACTCGTATTCAAAAATCACTCGAATTTTCGAAGTATCCATCTTTCTTGTCTAAGCTGAATAAAAAAAACAACTGAAAGTCGATAATCGAATGTTGCACATTTTTAAATGAAGAACTACATAGGTACCATGTGGAAAAAGTTTCACTCAAAAATCTCAAACCATGAAGGTTCTATGTCAATTCGAAGTACCTATTACAATGAAACGGCAATTTCATACTTTAACCCCTATTATAATCGACAAACAAAATACGCATACGCTTCCACATACAACTTTATTTGAATATTTAATTACATTTGCAAAAGTGTGCTTAAGTATTCTTAAAAAGTATACACTTTTCATAAATAAAGATGTATGTACAGGTGAATAGATATCTTCTGTGTCAACTGTACACATGCTTGAGCAGAGCAATACAAAGCAATTGAAATGTAAATAAACACGACAATATGTAGTGTTAAAACAATATCTGACAGTCATTTTGGATGACTAAACAACTAATTGACAAACCACTTCAGAAACGAACTTCCCTCATAAAGTAGATTACGTCCACGACATACATTCGAAGATATCTATAATAACAATCTTTCGAGTTTGTTTGTTTATAAGTGTTATTGATAATAATATGATGTTGTGAATTTTCAGTAGATCTCAAAAGATTCCTATAATATTCGTATAATGATCACTGATCACTCATATGAGCAGAATCACAACAATTCATTTACTAAGCAGCTTTTAATTTCATGTAATTATCGCCGCATGACAAGAGAGCGATATTCTTAGCAATCCATGTATTCTCTGTGCGGGTGCCGGGTCCATCGCGTTACTATATAAGTTTGGGAATTCGGGACAGTGCTTGGGACTTGCGACCCAAGTGTGGGTTCAGAAGGGGCTTTTGTTGACGTACATCAACACTCACCTTCACTACCCAAGTTCCACTCCCTGCCAAACCAAATTTGATGCGAACTATTTGATTTATTATTCTGATTTCTTTGCCGTACATTTTTCCATTAAAGGCATAGACATAATAATTGAAAAAAAATCTCTAAGTGCCAAGGAGGCCCCCTTGTAGTCAAAAGCTCTTGTAGGTGAACAACAATGGAGAACAGAAAAGATGTAGGTATATGTGAATTAGAGACACGCATCAGATACATAATAAATTGTTTTTGTCACGCAAGTTTTTTTCTCTCGAACTGTTTCTGTGTAATAATGATGGACACTTATTTTCTTTTAGTCAGTGGTATTTTGCTATATGTACTAGAAATACACGGTTTACCCATGGGTTAGCGCCAACCGTGGTGCCACTGAGAGGAAGGGGGGAAATACGAAAATTGCGTAGAATGTCGGAGATATGCAGCACAGTCGCCTCAAGAAAAAAAAGAAAAAGAAGAAATTTGGATCAGGCGAGATCTGGTAGCTTAGTGGTCAAAGCATTGCCCCTGTAAGGTAAAGATCGTGGGTTCAAACCCCGCCTAGACCGATTCAATGTTTTGTATTTAAATCGATTGCGAAGTAAGATCAATGGTTTGGTAGGTACCTACTCTTATAGGGAAAACGAGTCTACGCCAAAATGAAACACGATTATCTAGAAGTGCCTTTATAGATTTTTTGTGCTTGTACCAGTTTGTTTTTTGAGTAGAGTAAAAAATATTTTAGCGATTTGCTAAAGATATATCAGTAACGTCAGGCTACCAATGTATGCAATTTAAAAACAATTGGCGCTATTTTATTTATAAATCTTTATTGAGTCGTACCATTATTTACAATCACATATTTAAATTCGTAACAATAGAGGGTATTCAGGATTATGTCACATCAAACAACCGTATCGTTCGCGGCGCCCATGATGCTGGCAGCGTTGCATCGCTAAATTGCAATGGCCATGATTTGACCCAGAAACGCATTACATACCTAAAAAAAAATTCTAGCGGGAAAGTAGAACTGTAATATTTTCTGCTCCTCCGTTACGAGAACACACCATAATAAAAACAAAAAAAAATACGGTCAATCAGTCACCGTTATACTTAAAATTCCATTAAAAATAAAGAAACTAAACCGTGAGTACCATGACAAATCTTTTTCTTTTTTAATTTCAGCCCTTTTACAAATGATTATTTGCCACACCGAACGTTGTATCTATGTACTTATAAAGCATTCGTCATCTCCTTTGTGAGAAGACAATTCTACAATAATTGTACCACATTTAGTAATTATGCGACAATCTCGCAGACTCGCCCCGCAAATGACAGATTTATATCGCTAGCCTATGTTTATGGACGACTTCCGGCAATGTATGTGAAGATGCTTCAAAACATATTTATGTTACGTTACGATTGCTGTTTATTCTGAATTATTTAAATTAGGGTGTTAATTTTAAGTTACGGCACCTGTACACGCCACCCCACATCGTATTAGGGCCTACCTGTAAGTATGTTGTCAGTGTGTGCAAATAAATAGAATAAATAAATAAGATAACGTGGGCAGAAAACGGAAATACCTCTGGGTTCAGATCGGAAACGTACTTATTGGTCGGTAGTGTAGTGGGTTGAGAACAGAAACGCTGATGCTACTCGAAGAAAATACTCGTTATCATGTTGCTATTTTTACCAGTTGTGGTTGAGGTTTACATCTCAGAGCCAGGGTACCGCTTTTTCCTTCTCTTCATTTAGGTATATGGCCTTTTAATACGGCTTTTGCTCCTTCGTTTTTAGCAGGTGCACCGCATAGCAGGTGAGGATGGCTCTGAGTCTCTAGAAGCTGGTACGGCCCTGTACATATCAATCCTCTAGTGCTGCTATCTACTACCTACCTACTAAATACTATCTTCATCCTATCTCAATCTGGTAGGTAATATAAAAGATGTTTGTTTGGTCAAGCCCTCTGCAAGTTTTCTATTATGGGTTGAAATCAAATTAAAGAGTTACAGATATTTTTTCTTTTTTGATTTTCTGGCGTTAAGAGATGATGCGTTCTCACTCACGTAACTATGAGTTAAATATATTATTTAAGTAGCTATGCAATGATAATATAGGCTGTTGATATATCAATTCTTCGTGATGTAAGCTCAATATGTTTTAAAGAATAATAATAGACGTATGGTATAATGCAGTGTTACGCTGAAATGTTTTTGTAAGTGCGATGACAGATGACGATTTTCTATAGAAAATACTAAATAATGAACAAGTCAAAATAATTTTCACACAAAAATTAAAAAGTATATAGGCAGTGGTTCTACGGTTTACCATTATATTCAAAGGTCAAATATATTTGTTATGTTAATATCAACCATAATCTTTTGTTACAATAATTGTTTTAAAGAATTTTGCTAAGCCTATCAATATAGTTTAAAATATATATTTTTTCTATGCAAATCTATATTTTTTCCCAATGTAAGAATTACTTGTTAAACTTCGGTATCGAAGGTAGCGGGTTCACTGCACCATTGAGAAATCGCAATCAATAACAACAATAAAAAATAATAATATAATAAATTTTATAATAAACTATGGACCACACTCTAGAATGTCACTCATCTGAAACGTGATTTATCTGAGGAAAAATTGTGCAGACAATCTGCCAGACAACCTGTCAAATTTGTCGATGTGTACAAATCTTTTCCCCGCTAAGGCCTAGGCCTGGGCCTTAGATTCGAAAATGTTAATGTAATAGTGAGATGTGAGTCGGACAAGTAGTTCTTAAATTACGTACTTACAAAAGTTCGCGCACAGATTGCTTGTGTTATCAAAATATAGTGAAATTCAAATGTAACTCACCTTTGAGACCAGAGAGCGACGGGACTAATACAAATATGGCGGATATATTTTGGAAGACCTCCCAATCCTGTAACAAAAATATTTTAAAATTACTCATCCATATCGTAGAAAGGTAAACTTACTCGGCTTGGTATTATCTCCATATATCTTTCACACAGTACATCTTTTTTAGATGATAGTAAACTGAAGGCAAAGTCTCAAGAGTCAAGTCAATTTCAGACACCAGCAATGTTAAAATGGTGGCTCTCAGATTGACAGCCTCATCAGATGCTTTCAGACCCCGTTTACAGGTCTCGGGACTGTAGGTTTGAGGAAACACGTGTTTTGTTAATGAATTCCTTGGCTTTATGGAGCAGTAAAGAAAAGAATCGGAGTATCTATCACTTCTTAGGTACTTATTCCTCTAGGCTCGATATCCATACCTTTATTATGACACTACTTTCATCCCCACGCATTCCGTATTAGTATTCGGACAAGGGATTCCTAGGTCATACTTCTTCTTATAGATATCCCCCTGTTCCAGAAAAATACTCAGTCCTGGATCTCGATTTATAACTAGATCTTTTTTTTATACCACTTAGGTGGCAGATAAGTACACGGCCCACCTGATGGAAAGTGGTTACCGTGGCCTATGGACGTGTGCAACACCAGGGGCGACACACTCACGCTGCCGACCTTGTTAGAATAGAGAGTTTCAGTGCCGTCAGTGTAGAAGATAAAACAGGACAACCCTTAGGTCTTCACACTGACAGCACAAAAACTCTCCAGTGAGCTCTGACTCACCGCCGGGAACACAACACGACAGTTCTAATATAAATCTGGAATACGGGCCTCTTTTGCTTCTTTCATTTACAAACTTAATGCCTTACTGGGGCTTAAACATGTAATGTATTCTTCAAAAATATTCAACCTTACACACTTTACAACGGTTGCAAGATTGTGGCCCTGAAATCGTCGTTTTACCAGAAACGGAAACTAAGTTCAGTAATCTTATAAAAACAGCAGTAAAAACAACCAAATCGGAGTCATTACATTTAAGTATTATTTTGATTGTTTTATAAATGGTTGTTTTCATACTCTTGCCATACATCTACGGTCATTAATGTTAATGAAAACAAAATAAGAGTCTGTTAATGTTTTGGAAGTCATCACCCATAATCATTTATAGAGACCCCCCCATGTTGATAGGATAGGTCGTTATCATCCTATAAAAATTATAAATGTGAATATGTTTGTTAATTAATCATGATCGGCTGTAAGGATTCAGCTGAAATTTGGCATAGGATTTATATCATAGTCTGGAATAACACAAAGTACAGCACATTTTCTTCAGGGAATAGGTTGCGAGAAGCTGGTCAAAATTCCACGTTGGTGATGCCGCGGGTTAGTGAAAAATAACATCAAGGAGAAGTTCTATTGCTTGAAACATGCACTTTTACGCTTGTTTTCTGTTTGTTTTAGTATTACGTGACATATTAATGTGGTAGTAGAGCATTTCTCCTCGATTTAATATTCCATGGTGGTTACCGTGTCTTATGTAATGCGAGTGAAAGTAGGAAAAAAAGTCTTTGGTATTTTCAATACTAAAAATCCAGTTCCTTTCAAATGAAAAATTCAGTTTCCCTGCTTCCTTCGTCTCCATCGTAGTGGCATGGTAATCATTATCAGCATCATGACATGTCACTACGGAGCATCATTTTCCACCAATAGACTAAAGAAGAAAATTTTAAACTTACCCTAACGGTGCCGAGAACTAGACCAGCACCGATGGTACCACAGCCAGCGATGAAGAACGGAAAAGCTACTTGCACCAGAGTCGTCCACCATCTTTCTTCTTTTTTCTGAAAAAGAAAACAGCCATACATCAATTCATTGTACACATGTCCTTTAAGGTTGTCTGGAAGAAATCGCGTAACGTCCCATTATTCCACCCAGTCAGCTCGGTACCTCTAGCACGAAAACTATCCTTGATTCTGAGCTATTATTTTTTTCATAGCAAAACCACTGCGGTCCCACAAACACTGTAACCAATGCCATTTAACTTTAGACCTTACAGTCGTACTGTTAAAGTCTAAAATTAAATGACAGTCTTGCAGAGTGAATGAAAAATGGTATAAACACTATAAACTCTTTCTCTTTTCATTTTGGACTTTAAACCCCAGCCATAAAGTCTAAACATAACATTTTATGCAATATCAGCGGTATGACAGTGGTTTTGTTATGTCATAAAATTAGCAGAATCGGGGGCCTGGTAGAATGGAACAATGCAATTGGCCGCCTGCCTACTGTGAACCTGTGTGTACGTGAAGCCGGCCAATCACAATGCTCCGTTCTCTCAATACGTTTACGATACGATTACGATAGTTGTTCGTGCTAGGGGTACAGTTGGCACCGCCTTAAGTTTCACTAGAAATCTGAGGAACTACACTGATCTGTGCCCCGAGCACGAAAAATAATTGAATTTGTAACGTAAACGTATTGAAGGAATGGAGCATTGCGATTGGTTCACTGTAGGCAGGCGGCCAATCGTAATGCTTCGTTCTCTTGTTACGTTTACGTTACGAATTCGAATATTATTCGTGCTCGGGGCACTGATTTCAAAAATTATTTTTGTTTCAACAAAAACAAGTGTTTTTTTTTACATATAAAAGCTTTAGTGTGATAAACTTTCAAGTGATTTTGCACACCTAGTAACACTCTCCATTGTACTACCACTTTTGTTTTGTTTTCGTTTTTTGTATATTATTCATGTGATGTACAGTAAATAATTTGTATTGTATTGTCATGTTAAATTAGTTTCTTCGTCATTCGATCGCAAAAACAAGTTTGCACTTTAGAATGAGACCAGAATTCCGCCCGTAATTTGGTTTATTTTGCTTTTTACGGGAGCAACTGCCGCCAACTGCGTCAGAGCCGGCAGGTGGAGGTTAATTTAGGTTTTGGGAGATATTAAGGGGGATAAGCAAGATACACAGATTATTTAGCGCCATACAGAGTTCAGTCTGAGAGACTATTTATTAAGCATGAGTGGTTTGTATACAGAAGTCACAGTGACTTTTATATGCAGTCTTTCTTTCCCTATTAATATAGGAGAGGAGAAGTTTCATTTAAAATAGCCTTAGACAATGTTGTACGTGAATCAATATTTCTTTCTTTCAGTTTGCCTTTCCTTCGTAATAAACTTTATCACTAACTTTCATAACCCATTGCAGACAATGATATCTATCAGTACCTACTTCAGATTCAAGATAATTACTTTAGTGTTATTGTCGTTATTATCTAAAATAATGAATTTTTATTTGTTATTGTAGCTTCTTTGTGGATCAGGGTTCTTGCATTTTATAGCCTTGGAGGGATATTGCGACGTGTTTATGTTTATTTCTGATAAAGCTGAAAATGTTGGTCAGATTAGAGGTTATTTAAATGCTTTAACGTTTGAAGGGTATTGTTTTATATACTTGTTAGTCTAAATTATATTAAAAAGGTGTTTTCAGGTTTTATTATCCTTCTTATCAGGTACAAAATTCTCTGTAGAAATGAACCCAACAATAATCAAAATATTTTCTTTTTGCATTATTATGTATATCCGAACAGATTTTAATGCATTATTTTTTTTAATAAGGTCTTGATAAGACTTAAAATCTGCCGTATTCTTGTTTATTCTACCGCTAATCCCAATTTCATCCGAAGCTTTAACCCGGGAATCTGGGGTAGTGGGGTCCAATTTCTTCTAGTTTAACGTGGGCTTGGCTTATCTTCGACCATTTTCCGTGATGCGACTGCTTTCTGTATTCTATCCATTGGCGATATCGAATATTGCAGTTAGACCGCATGTTTGATTGCACTTTTATTGCAGTAATCTTTATTCAGATACTTAAGACGAAAAGCCGCGGGCATCAGCTAGTAGCAAAATCACTTATTTTTCCTCAATACGCATGTTACTACAATTTTACAAAGCAATATTCCAAGAATGTTATCTGTATCTTTAAATTTACGTCTTATATTATATTATTCATTTGGGCACTCAATGATACATAGCTCAAAGTGGAAGTGAAGTGCATACTTAAATAATTACAAGTAATGGTGAAAGATTACTTGAATATTACTAATTAGAATGGAATTATAACATTACTGCGATTTATGTTGTTCGATTGCTTTACAGTAGTTATGAGGCTAAGTTGGTGATATCTTATGTCATGCATGAAGCATGTGTGTCTGTAGCCAAGGATTGCTTAAGGGTTGCGAGGGAATATGGGTATCGTTATGCCCATCTAAAGACCTAAGACGCCATGCGGTTTTAGTCGGATTAAGTTCAACATAACCGTATAAATGGTATTGTATCATGGGCTGGTATCCACAACTCCTCGTCATGGCGCGGTTTTTGCGTAATGATGGGCATCTCACTCGATCCACCCCAATTCTAACTTGGTGGGGAGGTATCCCATAAGATTATTATTAAGCTTGTTGGCTGAGGTTTCATTCATTAATTTTTTGTCTGTCTATCTGTCACTACTAGTTCTGTCATGTTAGTAATCCGAAGTGAAAAGCAGGTGAACACTTACCCCGGATAGCGGTTGTTTCTCAGCGTCTGCTTCTGCCAACTTCTTGTCCGGGGGATCACCCGGACTCTTGTCATTAGAATTTATGGACGCCATATTGTAACAATTGTCGTTTGCACCAATTTCATCTGAAACAATAAATAAAAGATGTATTATTATGTGTATATTGAATATAATAATTCAGGATATTGAATTTTTAATATTTGCTATTAAGAGTGGATTTCAGCAATGGTAGGAACTGCATTTTCTTTAAAGAATGTTAAAATAGAAATTACTGTTATTCTCTCTAACCCCTCCAGCTAAGTTAAATTGGGTACTTGACTGACCAGTCAAATTAGTTACTTTTTTCTAAACGTCAAAACGGTAATTTATAAGGAAAATTGTATGAAAACTATATTTGTGACGTCATAATATTTAATAGTCAAATCATATACTATTAAACGTTGGATGGATGATTAAAAATAAATAAGAACGAAAAAATAAGAACCGACGCAACTGTTTTCACTCTTTTACCATTATTAATTTAATAAGTCCAGCTAAATAATTTATTTTAACTACAGGAAAGTACCCAATTGCTTGTATTACGAGCGGGTTCACGCCAGTTGTTTAATGGCCAGGAACCTTTCAGTCGTAAGACCAACTCCTTTACCACTAAGCTACCGAGGCTATTCAAGGTGAACCATGTTTTACTCAATATCAATCAATCAAATAGCCAAGTCAAATGCTGGACATAGGCCTCTCCCAATAAGTTTACTCAATAAATTTTATGGAATAAAACGTGAAAATCGGATTTAATTACTCGCTTTTCAGGAAAGAAATTCACATTAAATAATAAATAAATAAATAATAAATAAAGCGTTTATTTTCTCCCACAATCGATTTAGCATATGCATACGTTTACATTATAGAATGTCACTTAAATATATATCTTAGCATTTAGAGGAACACAGTAGTGGATCCCGCCAGCAACAAGAATTGAGTTCGGCCCAAACGTAAACCAGACCCTGCTTGCTTTGCCCGATGAATTTCACTGAGCAAAACGCGAGGATCCAGACCAGCCATTACCAAACCCAGACACTCCCACCAGCAAAATCCAACACTATTTAAGATATGTGGGAGTCAGGAATCCAAACTAGGATTCCCTGTGCTATGGGCTCCTGGCCCCCCTCTCGAATATCGTGTCTTATAAGTTATAACAGTAGTAATATGAGCATAAATATATCATCATAGCACCAAATACTTGCAATCTTTTAGGGGAAGTGAGTCCCAAGGAAAGAATATCAATCGACTGATTGTAAACTTCATGTTGCGTAAAGGACGTATGGGGGTAATCAGAGGTATACTTCGGGAAACATATGTTGGACCTAAGTCGGGAGACAAACGAGGCCATGGTGCGCGTCGACTGCTTCGTAATACTCTATGCTCAGTGAATTTGAGCTCGTCCTCCGCTTTAGCACCCCGTACTATCCTTAAAAGACACATTAGAAACGTGTACTGTGCGTGTAGAGCACATTTTAGGTCTAAGATATACCCTATGTCCCGAGGTATACCTAACTAAACCCCCATGACGGCTCCCGCATTCTGTTCGTTTTCATATAAACGTCGACGTACTGGGGACCTTGTGCGGCGTTTTAATACCACTTAGACAGACCACCATACGGCCCACCTGATGGACAGTGTTTACTCAGGCCTATGAACGTGTGCAACACCAGGAGCATGTTAATGCTGGCGACCCTGCTGCCAGTCACCTGTTAATGCAGGTACAAGTTCGTCGTGGGCCACAGACAGAGTAAGCTTGCATAAGTACACAGTCATTATATTATCTGCATTATGTCTGTTTCGTTACATTAATTTAGTTTGTTTATTGCATGCCATCGCGTCTGAGAAAGCAGAAGTTACAAGGTCGGAGCGATTCGGTTCAGCGGTACCCACCAGTAGCTAAATGTTATATGATAACGGCCTCGTAAATTTAGATTGTTTGTTCTATTCTGTTGTTTGTTAAATGTGGTTTCAAAGGTAACAAAAATACAGACGTTAATCATTATCATACTTCTAGCGCAGTGTGCTATGAGGCGAGCTTTGCTTGGAATTTCTTGCATAAAATTTATTAATGAGGTCATCAGACAAAGACCTAAAGTTAACGACATAGCTCGCAGAATAAGCTATGCTAACGCGCACATTTGAAGACACTTATTTCCAACAATGGACAGCAATAAGCTTTGATTGATCATACTCCTAGTGATTTCCCAGTATAAAATCACGTTGATTTAACATTGTTTTCCTGAACCTATTACCTTTACCTGAACCTATTACCTTTACCTATTATGAACCGATACCATTGTTTTTATGCTACTTGTATGTGGAACTAGAATATCAAGTTCGCGTGTAGTGACGTCATTAGATTTGAACTTATGTTTGTAATGTGAAAAGAACGTCACAATACGTTACGTGAATCATATAATACAAAGAATATGAATAATATGACGATATGTTAACGCTTTTACGGCGACGTAATCTAATCTATTTGTTGAAATAATCATGTAAATTGTATTAAAAAAGGGTAGGTTCTCATTTCATTTCGGTAGTAAAAATAATCGATGTTACACGAACGAATATTCACAGTTAGTGAATAAACAACGTGCGAAACGAAGGCATGCTTCGAGCGGTTACAAGAACTTTATGTTGGTTAGTATATTCAGCTGAAACTATTGTAATTTTTTGGTGTCACTAGCACACATTATTCTTTTAACAATGTCCTATACTCTGTCCATTCGTTTATTTTCTTTTTGACAGCTCACACACAATGATCGATATAACTTTGTTCTAGCGTCAACACCTGAAACTCCGAACAAAAATTAGGCCCCATTATTTAACAAGGCCACGTCAGCCAGAAAGCAATTTAAGGGATGGAGTTAGTCGATTGACTGTGTTTTTATTATAATAACTTCAGCTACTAGAACATGTATTTTTATTATTGCATTACTGTCGGTTTTTTGTTTACATTTAATTGATTCAGGACTGATTGTTTGTCCACGCGGGCACTATGAAAGGATTTATCGAAGGCGCGTTATTGTCGTCGTTTATATCGATCGAGAAACACCAAAGATATATTTCATAATGTGAATTAGGTAGATAGATATATGTTTTGGAGATTGTCGAGTGCGTGCGTTATGTTACATACACACTTATAGATTTTTGGATAATTTACATCGAGTTTTTTAACTTAATCGATAATTTAAATTTTTGTGCAATCACTACTTTCATCTGTCAAAAAGAAATAAACAAATAGACAGAGTATACTTGGTTGGTCCAAAGTTTGGACTTTGGAAACTGAGGTCTGCTTTTTATTGGTATCTAGAAAGAATGTCGTCTCAACCTCATGTTTTAATTAGCAGGTGCACACAGTAGTAGGTAAGGTGTTGAAATGACCCTGTAAACCGCAGAAGGGGAGGCGTAATGAAATAAATACAATAAAACAAACTACGTGCTAATCTAGGAATCTATCTAGATACTTGGTATTAAGCTGAAAGTTTTGAATATTTGATGATATGTCTCAAACGAAATTGGTAAATCTGTGCTTCTGTCTAATCTGGCGACAGTGCTGGATGTATTTTCGATCAAGGGAAGTACGTTGGGGTGAATTTTTAATGTGAATTTCGATCGAAATACACGTGAACAAAGTAAATAGAATTGCAGCCACCGACGTAGCTTACTTAATATAATAATAGGACCGATAGCACAGAAACAGTACTATCAAAAATATTAAAGACACTCAAAAGTTAAGCAAATATAGATAAATCAATGTATAATTTCAACAGAGATAAAGATAAAAGAATACGTAAGGCTCGTGGACGTTTGAGAAATTGATAAAGTAAGTAAGTATACTTGATAAGAACTGAAATGCAATTGATATGTGAATTTGGAGACTTGATAAGACGTCTATTGGCTGGCCTTGGGGGTAAGTGTACCGTATGATGTATAAAGACCAGTTAACATCTTGGGCAAATGTTTTATACTTAAACAGACTAACCCTCTGGGGTCGGTCTGGGTGCCAGGGATATGCCTAAGACAACTTCACCTCCGGCAACCAACGGCCCTCAGATGGCGTGTGTTTTAAGTCGGTTCAAGTTCGACTTAACCTCCCCTATCAACTCCGGCGGGAGAGGTATCCGTTGGGATTATACGCTCGAGTTAAACAGACTAACAAAAGGTCTGATTAACCAACGCGACCACTTTGAACTCTTGGGTGGAGAACTCGTGAGCGAAAAGGCAAATGGATTAATGGAAGGTGAGATGGCCAAGGCAGATGGACTGACGACCTGAAAAAGGTGGCTGGGATAGACTGGATGCGGCAGGTGGAGGATCAGGAACAATGACGGCCATTGTGGGAGGCTTCTATTCAGCAGTGGATTGCAATGATTAATTGATTGATAGCAATCCAAACCTTACATTTTCACCATGTTATAAAGATCACAGTTTAATAGCTATGGTGGGGAGCTCGGAATAGAAAAGGAACCCGGAACTTAAACTGTAGCAATATATTTATCTACAGTACAGAACCCCATTAAAAATCTAACACAGCAGCTTGCTCACGTAAGAGAAACTATATCAATACTGTTAGTAGAATGAGAGCAATGTCACGCACTGGGTTGACGGCCAATGAACTGGTTTGTGACTCACGACGACGCGATAACAGACGAATAAAGTTTGTAATTTGGTGTCAAAACCAATCATAACAAACATCGTTTTGGATCTGCAACGCGAGAGGTGACAGGTGTACTGTAGCAGTAGTAATAGTAGCAGATCGGTCATGCCTCCCCCCATTTCGGAGGAAATATGGGAACACCGCGGTTCCCACAATAGAGGTGATAATTTCGAAACTGGAGATGGTTCTGGCTCAGTCGGTGTGCTTGGCATATGCCTTATGGAAAGCTACCCAAGACGTCGGAATGGTTTTAGTACGTTCATGTCCGATTTAACCGCTCCCACTGAGCGGCGGGGGGGCATTCAAGGGGGGATTTCCGTACGAAAAAAAAGGTGATCAACGCGCACGTGGCACGTCTGTTGCTACATCTAATGGGTGAAGTTAACTGTCACAGTGTATTGATATCTTGGTAACCACAGTCTAACGAACTTTCTTATTAGATTCGTACTACTGTGGCAATACATTTCGTGTAACTTTGTTTTGTACCAAAAATAGTATCTGAAATAAAAAAAAAATCTTAGATATACTGAATGGGGTATGATCCATTCCGTTCTCCATTGGGTATAACACCAGAATGGCTTCCGTATCACATAATACATACAAATACATCTCCATACAATAGATGTTCGAGAAACATTGCTCACGGACGTATTTTGAACTGTTAAATAAAGAATGGTTTGAAACAATTACTTCGTAATACACGTTCTAATGCTAACAAGGAGTAATGATGTCTAAACATGTATTGTATAATACGGAAAAGACAAATCAGAAAGATAAAGGCTATCCTTTTGCACCATATTCACAACATAAGCCTTTTCCAAGTCAACTAACGCTGTATAATAATTGTTTCCATGGTAAAATAGAACAAGGTGCTTAAGTATCCAAAGGAATTTCCTGGAATTTATCGTCATAAGTCAATCTCATTAGAACTAGTTTCACTTAATGGATTTCATCATTCGAATGTACTTACACTAATTAATTTTAGATAAGAATCCATTATTCGAGATAATAGCACAGTTAAGTGTCGTTGGAACGTGTTAAATAAAAATCGAGGTGTTAGTGTAATTATTAATTTCATTATTAATTAGACTAACATGAGTTGTATTGTCGAAGGACTGATTGACGTTGGAGAAAATGAGTCTCTAGAGTGGAGACTGCGAGAAGGTAAACGGAAGGTGGGGCACTCCTTAATCAGATGGATTGATGACCTGAAAAAGGTGGCTGGTATAGACTGGATAGGTACGTAAGGCGAAGGATCGGACAAAATGGCGCAAATTAGGAGAGGCCTATGCCCAACAGGTTGATTGATTGGTTTGTATTGAAAGTTTGTTAACCAGTGTAGATGTTTCTTACTCTTTCATGCCAAAAAGGCTGAACGAATCTAGATGAAATTTGGCACATATATAATTTATAGGCTGGAATA
The DNA here is from genome assembly GCA_949126895.1 of Eilema caniola. Lineage (NCBI taxonomy): Eukaryota > Metazoa > Arthropoda > Insecta > Lepidoptera > Erebidae > Eilema > Eilema caniola. The sequence continues at coordinate 5,644,258 of OX421488.1, read as the reverse complement.
TATCTACAGCTACTTTTATTGCGGGAATAGTTTCAACTGGATAAGAACCAGTAGAAAATCATAATAAACTTAGATTTCACAAACATTCTTACCTATAACAGTGTATCCCTCCTTTTTTCTCAAGAATTTGCTGAACGAGAGCTCAAGTTTCGCACTCATGCTTGATATTGACATTTTGGCAGATAGTGTTATTGTTGCAACAACGTTACTATTGTAATTACACTATTTTAAGTCGAACACTTCGCTTGCCAGCCGTACAAAGACTAAATTCCAATTACAACTAAATAGCGGAACAAACGTTTCCTTGTCAAAAAATCTACCATTACAATACGCTTTAAATCTTTTCACGAAGATAACACTCTTTGCACAACTATTACAAACGTTTAAGTCCCACTGATAAATTTTGATCACATAGTTTTGCAATGATAAACAATGACACTGAACTTAAATCTACGCAAAAACACTATTGAAAATAACTAAAGTGTAAATTGAGAAAATAATAACCAAATTTAAGTAAAAAAATCACATTGATTTTTACAAACTGAACTAAAGTCTATCACATTTTAGTTGGAATAACATAATCAATATTTTTTTCAAATTCAAATTTCGAATGTAAACATTTTTTTTCTGGTCACTTTAAGAATAAACGCGGGTTATTCTCATCATTTCTTATTGGAACTGATGGCCTTTATTAAAAACAAACTCATTGTTGTCTATACGATATTTGCGCGCGAAATGTGGGTAATTATCACGGGTAATTATAATATGCGTTCACCCATTCTATTTATTGCTCAGAGGTGATAGTGCAGTATTTATGAGGTCCGTCTAAGATTATATTCTGCACTACTAATAAGAAACGTTAAATAAAACTGCACTGTAAATACCTTCTTAATGTAAGACTTCAAAAATATAATAGTGGGTGTAAAGACTGTAGTTAAGGTCATTCGAACGTAAGTAATTCTTGCAAGTAGTGAGGTTTTCGAAAGTAGATGCTATCAAAATGTTTGAGAATTTGTGTACAATTGATGTTAGTTCGCACGTGTATCCATTGTCGAAAATTGGAGCAAGAACATGATGATTGTGGGGAGAAAATATTCACTGATTTATAAAGGGTGTCCAGGCGAAGTAGGGGAGGGGTCTGAAACTGTTATAATAAATTTACAAAATTTACAAAATAATTCTCAAAATTTATTATTATCCAAAATTTATATATTACCCATATTGGCCTTTGATGTATTAAATTAGGGTTATTTGGAGCCCAATATCGGCAGTTTAGTATGTTGACATGACCATTCCAGTAGTATGCTGGCCTCGTCACTAAATATTTGCGTAAGACAACAAGATAATATTATTTTTAAGAAATAACTCTCCATATAATACTCGTTTAAAATATAATAATTACTTAAGTTGTAAGTTGTCAAAAATTATATAGGTACTTAGGCCTGTCAGTAATAGTTACCTAACTTGGTATTTTGTACTAAGTATTTGAACAAATGTTAGGTATTCGAGACTTAGGGCGCTAACACAGAGAATCGATTGTTTAAACTTAATAGGGTGTGTGTAAATGAGTGCGTGGTGAATCGTGGTGAACAATCGACGATCCCGGGGGCTCGCACGGGCAATCCGCTTCTCTATGTAAGCACCCTTTGAGTGAAATGTGGCAGGTATCTAAAGCAGTTTAGTGCGTCTAGACCTCAGTTTTTATCATAGGTAAAATTCAGGCATTAGATTGCATTTCAAACACATGGAAGCAAACATTCTGCCCGAGGCACGTGGCACACTAGAGTTACCCACCTAAAAATGAAGGTCATTAAGGTAGGGACTTAGTCCACCTTTAACCCTTCTTGCCTGGAGTTGTGCCCAACACTACCCACACTAAGCAGCGGCTTAAAATTGTTAATAATGTAGTATATACCACAATAAATTATTCAAATAAATCTTTTTGATTTTAAAGTCTCATAATGCCATCTGTTATCAAGATCGCGAACTAACAAACCACTGTTGGTTTACCGAATCAGTGTTATTAAAATAAATATTTATTCACATAATATTTATGTCTGAGCCTGTGAGATTCGGAAAACAATTTGAGTACCTATGTGATACAATGAATGATTATTATTATTTTATAAGCTATCTGTTTACAAATTGCATAAGATGAGCCTCCCTTGAGATTCGATGGGGACATACTGCTTCCCACACCCGAAGCAGCCACCTTAAAACTGTAAATGGCCCAAGCTCAGCCGGTATGCGAGGGAAATACCTTACTGGGTTACCTTACACCCTGATAATTGAGACTCAGAGACACATAGTGGGTCGTTGAGACATAGTAGGTTGATTCGAGTCCGATATAACCAATCCCAATGACCAACAGGGTGGCCAATGGTCAACTCCATGGAGGCTTACGATAAAAAGGGCACCGTATGTAGGGTATGTAAGTCTGCTTACTTTCTCTTCTTCCTTTTATAGCAACGCACGATTGACACCTGGTGCCGCATATGTTTATAGGTCACGGTAACCGCTTGCCATCTGGTGGAACCTTGTTTTTTATATAACTGAGCATCGGACAATAACACAATTCGACTCTAAATACAATATGTCATTTTTAGGTCGACTTTCGACCGGCAGAGTTGAATAAAGTAGGAATAAAGGAGCGTAGAAAACTAGCACGCTATACCAGTTTGGTGACAAGCTGGACGGGCGGCTTGTGGTATGTAGGCTATTCTAAGTCTGTACTTGGGGCTCACCGGACACATTCCTTTGGAAAACTCGCTGCCCTAACAAGTATGTACCATCTAAACAGTGTACCAAGTGCAATGTTCTGAGAATTATATTTTACATGCGTACCAGATTTTAATGGTACCTACTGTTCTGTATGAGATGGAGACTCATACAGACATCCATCAATACTGCCCTTCTAGATAAGTGGCAATAAGTTTGTAGAATATAATGATCAATATATAGGATGGACATACATTACGGGTGGAGCCGCCCGTCACCCTAGCAGAAGCAGGCCACGGCGGCGGCGGCGCGCATCGTATGACGATGCGCGTCCCCCCACACCGGGGTTGAGTCGGGGACCGCGTGGCCAGACCGAGAGGGATGGCCCTGGGTCAGCCGGGGTGCGAGGGATATGTCGCATGACAACCTCACCTTCGGCCTAGCACTACGACCCAGAGACGGCATGCGGTTTAGTCAGTTCGAGTCCGACATAACCTACCCCTCCGGCTCCGGAGGGGTGGGTATCCGTGGGGATTTCCCGCACGTAAAAAAATAAAAAAGGTTGGACATACATTGACACCTATCATAACGTCAAATGTGTCTTTTAATTTTACAAAACGAAGACCAACGAATTGCCTCTTGTCTCGGGAGGCCGTTCGCAACAAACAAGAACCTATTCCCAGGATAAAATGTAATTTGATATTCCAAAATATTAATTTATCTTTATATCATCTTACATTTAGACCCTGCCCCTCTAGACAAGTGGCAATTCACTAGCAGGCGTTTGATGGAATAGAATGACGAATGTATAGGATTTGACGTATTTGACATGCGTTAACGACTGTCATTTACGTCAAATCCCATACATTCGTCATTCTATTCCACCAAACGCCGGCTAGCGAATTGCCACTTGTCTAGAGGGGCAGTTCAGCCGTTCTGACGTATTCCAGTAACAAACATTCAGACAGGATGCATTAAAATTGACGAATTAATTATAAAAAAAACACAGTTTTATGTATGTATATTGGATTTAAATGGACAGTTGTCTCTGTTTACCCCGTGGGAGAAAGGCCTGAACATATTATTACCAAAGTCAGAACTAAATAATACTTATACAATAAATACAAAATACCACAGTGAAATGAAATATTCCACTGCATTTGTTTGTCAGTGAAAGGTTATCTCAGAAACTGCAAGACAGTTTTTTATCGCAATTTGATTATTTTAATGAGTATGCTGGTGAGTAATAATTCATAACTATTACGAATGATGTATTATTGCGCAGAGGGAGCCAATGCACCTGCTATGTTTGAGGTCACAGGTTCGTTTCTAAAACTTGTATCTTGTTGTGTCATATGTCTAACCTGCCTACAAAGTCATTCGGTTACCACTAAGTTTGCATAGTCATCAGTCATCATCACTCATGTCCTAACTTAGTTGAGGTCGACGGTTTTCCATAAGCGACTTCCATCTGACCTCTACAACCCAATGACGAAATCAAAGTTCTGTAATTAGACCGGGAGGCCTCGCTGCAGTCATAGGGAGTATGAAACTGTAGCTTTTTCAAAACTCAATTAAATTTAATGTTATTAATTAAGTAAAAAGTAGGTATAGGTATGCTTTTCAGGGTTTGGTGACCCCTGGTAGCATCTCTTATCAATCATATCATAAAAAGTTATCTTAACAAATAAAAATATAGTGTGACTTCTAATTTCTGTAATCTTGTCACGCGATTTGATTTCGTATTTTATGAAAGGTACAAAGGCTTTTTAATTTGGTTAGGTAGCAAACAAGGGCATGACCGCTATGAAGTATTGTGACGTCAATAAACACGCTTTTATAATCCCCTCTTCTCTTACCGTGGGTAACGCAGAAGCCGACTAAGGAATAGGGTAGTTCTCCATCCAACAATAAACATTACAGCCCATTGGTAAAATGCCCGCATATGGCATAAGGTTCGCCCCCATAACGTGGGACTGAAAATCATATTGGAAATGCAATGTTAAGGCCGTTTCTAACATTTTTAAACACATTTATTAAGTTACCAGCGATCCGCCCCGGCTTCTCACGGGTGATAAAACATTCCCGTGGAAATCCAATATAGCCTATATTAATCAGGGTGAATGAAGCTTTTTTAATTTTTGAAATCGGCACAGTAGTTTTGAGTTTATTCTTTCCAAACATACAAAAAATACAAATCTTTCCTCTTTATAATAGTAGTGTAGATGTAGATTTAATAAACCTAATTGCGCAAAATAAAAATCATTTTCATAAAGTAGGCTAAACCGTCTAGAGACTTGTAAAGATAGAAACACGATTCATAATATTTGCCTCCATAGAAATTAGCAAACAGCTCTACCTACCATTTCAGGGATTTGAAGGCATGTTAATATTAAATGATAAAAATAGCTCTTCTACACTCTCTCCTCATGATGTAGCTTATTTTCGTTTCTACAGAAGAAAACTTGCACCCAAGCCTCACCCGTAAAATATCAAGGTGTATCACCCACAGTTCTTGGTGGGTTTTCATATACATCTGACACAAGACATGGACATCTTCTTCATCCTGACTGGGATTACCAGTCGCATCCGAAGCTATAAACTTGGAATCTGGAGTCCGCTTTTAACAGTCCAACTGCGGATTCGGCTAAACTTCGACATTTTATGTGAAGCGACTGCCATTTGACTTCCAACAACCCAAAGGCGATGTCGAAGTATTGCAATTAGACCAGTTGTTGAACTTTTGAGGGCTCCAACTACCGGTAACGACTGCCATAGATGTTTGTATGGCTACCGGGACAGACGGCTTAACGTGCTCTCATAGGCACGACCAGACCAATGCGAAAACCCATATTCATGCATACAAATATTTACACTGAGCGGGGATCGAAGCCGCAACTCCTGCGTAGCGGCTGTGTTAACATAATTTACTATAAAAATATATTCTCTCATCATCATCATTCATAATCCCGTCGCACCCAAGGCTTTCACCTCTGAGTCCGGGGTCCACTTTTTCTAGACTTATAAGCGACTGCTATCTAATCTTCACAATACCTATACCACTTAATCTCAATGAACAGTTTTTTTCTCTTTTCACCCGTCTAAAGCGATGTAGGATATATGAAGTGTATAGGATGTAGATGAAAAGGGTAGGATTCGACGGTATTCCCGTCCAATTGGGCATTCCGACTGGGAAGTACCTTCACCCTACAGAATACCGTGGTCATAATCACCTCGTGTGTCACAATCATAATAACTCCCAGCGGTGAGTAGGGTAGCCAGAGCTCACTGGAGAGTTTTTATGCTGTCAGTGGAGAGAGAGATCAAAGACCTATTACTTTGTCTCCCATACTGACGGCACAGAAACTCTGTGCTAACGGGGTCGCCAGAACAAGTGTGATTCCCCTGGTGTTGCGCACGTCTATAGGCCACGGTAACCACTTTCCATCAAGTGGGCTGTGAACTGGTCTGCCACCTCAGTTGTATAAAAAAAATGTCTTTTAAACGGCGGTCTTAAGAGCCTCATTATATTATAGTGCTCGAATTTCAAGTAGTAGAATACGTGAGCGGTTTGCAGGCGGCCTGGTAACCCAGTTTCATTGACCCTAGCAACTGCATGACCGAAATAAGCATGTATACTTGTTTACGTATTGTTATTTCATTCACCAATTGCGCAAAAAGAGTGTAATGACTTTATTATAATATGTTTATTGTGTGTGACACTAGCGTATCGTACACGTACTCACGTATTTTGAATAATTTCATGTATTTTTTTATTATGTGACTAATATTGAAGTCTGCATAACATAAGTTAATATTTTCATTAAGAAATGTTTTTTTTGACGAAATCGTTGCTTCTCGAGTGCTGTATGTGGTATTGTAGCTGCAAAACCCAAACTCCAACCCTCGTTTTTAAATTATTTTCATTTATTCTGGATTGCATTCCAATAACATCATGATCAGCTGCGCGCTAGCCCCTGTCCACAAAACAGGTTAGATAGTGGTCAATAAAAATACAGTAATGACACTTTATCCATTTTCTAGTTGAGGTACTTATTGGCGCCTCAGATGTCGGATGTTGCTCACCGACCTCCGTCCTCCATGAGAGTAGGACTGGGACGCGCCTGTCACCCTAGCAGAAATAAGGAGGGATATGCCTGAGGCAATCTCATGCCTGCCACTCAAGGTATTGTCTAAATACAAGTCTAGCGCCTACATAAAAAAACAATGGACAATCTTGAAAGGTAAGCCGGTAGGATTAGTGTTATATCACCCCTGCGCCACTACAAACATCTTAAAGCCTGATTTCTATATGTACACTATAATACACATGTGGAATCTAATCGGCGTGGACCGATCGCAATCGCATTCCTTCTCAGGAGCGAATGGTCTCTAAGTGCGTGGCCATACTCAAAGCGGTGGCGGGCGCGGGCGCGGTTGCGGAAATATATTATGTACAAAAACGCTCGTTGCTGCCACACCGAAGCGGGAGCCTACCGCCTTACGCGACTGCTTTGAGCGACTTACCGAGCCTATGCGGCGACTGTCATAATGCGCGAGCGGGCAGGGGTAATGAACAAGTACGGTGTTGTCGCACTTGTCGCTCGGTGTTTATTATACATATCTATACTATTATTTAGTACCAGTTTATGCCTCTGTTATCACGACCTAAGTACCAAATAGTTTTAAATTGCGAAAAAAATTGTAGAAAAGATCTCATACCAATTTAAAAAATCAGCACTAACTTCACTATTTTTTATTTAGTTCGTATACACAATTTTTGTATTCAACAATTCCCATCTTAAGATTGAACTGTCAAGTAGGTAAAATACCAAATGTTAGAGGTACGATGAAAGTGTTTAGGGCTCGAGAATTCGTGAGTGAAAGTGGGTATATTTACCAATAAGTGTTTATATTGAATGTTGAATTAATATGATTAGTATTTATGTGCATGTTGAGTGCATCCGGTCGCGATGGAATCGACAACGATGCAATTGTTTTTGTGATATAGTGTACTAATTATTTCTAATTGTTAATGAAGTGTTGCGAGTCGCATCTGGAATCACGTTACGTGATCTGTATGAGCATTAACAACGTACTCCTCACCCATAGTTCAGAATACCTAACATAGGCCAAATCGCTTGTCGCTTGTCGCGCGTCGGTATGGTGGACACCCAACTGCTTCCGGGCCCGCGCCCGCCACCGCCACCGCCACCGCTCTTAGTCTTGCCAAGCACTAAAACGCGTGCGTTTCTTTTTTATTCCAATCTACCTATTGGCGTCTTATACCTGCGGTTGGAGTTCGATGCCCGGACACACACCTCTGTGATATATCCCACTTCTGTGTTTACTGTGAAGGAAAATCTTGTAAGAGAACCTGTATCCTAAACCTGTACCTATCTTACGAAAGTTAGTACTGTAGGAAGTTAGGAAAAAACCCGAGGCAAAGGGCCCTTAAGGAAAATCGTGAAAAAATTATAGAATTAAAAGATTATTTTTAAAATTATCAGCTATTCGTTAATCTTATTTTGTTATACCACTGTGGTGGCGGACAAGCACACGGCCCACCTGATGGAAAGAGTTACCGTGGCCTATGGACGTGTGCAACAGGGGCGGCACACTCGCGCTGCCGACCCTGTTAGAACAGAGAGTTTCTGTGCCCTCAGTAAAGAATTCTTCCCAAGTCTTCCCACTGACAGTACAAAAACTCTCCAGTAAGCTCTGGCTATCCTTCTCACCGCCGCCGGGAACATAACACGAGGTTATTTATTATTGCCGCGGTATTCTATATGGCGGAGGAACTTCCCCAGTCGTTCTGCTCAATTGGACGGAAATATAAACTAACCATGTAAATACCTGTATTTGTTATAAATCAAATATTAAAAAAAGAAATTGCCCATTTTAGCCCGTGTCCGGGTTAAAATGTTCATATATATACATTTAAAAGGTCATGTGTAGAACACGTGTTTGTTCCTTATTGTCTTCAAGATATTAAAGATAAGCTTCTGGAAATAATGTTGTATTCCGTAGTAGCCTTCTCAAAATATAATAAAGCGATACAGTGGCCTCCGTCTAGTATTTTTATGATACGTTTTATAATATTAACACTATCACACTTATGTTTAATTAGATATCAAATTATTTATTTGCCACATACTCTACTATCAAATCGTTTGTTTTCTGGGATGCTTTCATTTTTGATGGAGCTACATCTACCATCATCAGGCTATATTAGTCCACTGCTGGACATAGCCCTCCCCTAATGAGCGCCCTGTCTTCAGTTTGCCGCATCCAGCATCTACCTGCAGTCTTTCTTAGATCGACATCCCACCTGGTCGGAGGGCGTCCAACACTACGCTTGCCGAGTCGCGGTCTCCACTCAAGAACACGTTTACCCCAACGGTTGTCGGTCCTTCGCGAGATATGGCCAAGCCCACTGCCACTTCAGCTTGCTGATTCTTTGAGCTATGTCGATAACTTTGGTTCTCTGTCGGATGTATTCGTTGCGGATTCTATCCTTCAGAGAAACTTCGAGCATAGCTCTCTCCATAGCTCGCTGAGCGACTTTGAACTGATGGACCAACCCTGCCGTGAGTGATATGTGTGCTACATTTATACTAATATTAAAAAGAGGAAAGATTTGTAAGTTTGCTTGTCATGAATAGAGTTAGAAACTACTGAACCGATTTTAAAAATTCTTTCACTATTAGAAAGCTAAATTCTTCGTGAGTAACATCTAGGCTATATTTGGATTTTTTAAAGTAAATTTACTACGATTTTGTTATCGATACTGTCTTCTTCATCCTAGCGTTAATACCAGTCGCATCCGAAGCTATCAACTTGGAGTCTGGGGTCCGCTTTTACCAGTCCAACTGCGGATTTGGCTAAACTTCGACATTTTCCGTGAAGCGATTGCCATCTGACCTCTACAACCCAAAGGCGATATCGAAGCATTGCAGTTAGACCAGTTTTTGGACTTTTGAGGGCTCTAACTACCCGTAACGACTGCCATAGATGTTTTTATGGCACCCGGGACCGACGGCTTAACGTGCTCTCCGAGGCACGACCAGATCATACAAATATTTGCACTGAGCGGGGCTCGAACCCGCGCCTCCTGCACAGCGACCGCTTTCACTACCGCTACGCCACGGAGACTCTCATCGATACTGTGTCGATACTGTGTCCGACTGAAATCAGCCTGTACTTACGGGATGTAGCTCACAAACATTGTGTTGTGAACTGCTTATATCACGTCATGGCCCACGGTTTCTTAATGTAACCGATGATATGAAACGTTCATAATTATTAACATCATAACGTTTTTCTAAGTTGAATCCGAGGCTTACATCGTCTTTATCAGATCCTGTGCTCCTTTTTACATTTCATAAAAAATAGAACAACACTTTTGTTTGACTTGAAAATTTTGAACCTGAGATTTTAGTTACCTACCTCAGACTTGATTCTTGATCTTTTTTCACAAACAATTTGATATTTTAATATATATAATAAGTTTATTGTCGCAAATATAAGTAACAATGTTGGTCTTAAAATTAACAATTCCTAAGTTACAACTGTATTAAATATGTACAATAAACTTAGCCATTAGCCCCGGTAGTCGTTTAAGTATCCACCTACTCAAAGTTTGAATCGAAAGTCCTGTTACTTACTAGTTCCTTTAAATTAGTAATCGTTATAAAATTCTTACAAGGTTGTCTCGTCATTCTTTAGCATCTCTCAATATTGACTGCAGAAAGTCTAAATAAATGTTCATAAAGCATCGTAGCGTAAAACAGTATTTACACAACAAGATTATTACAAAATATGTCTACATTACAAGTGAACTGCAGAAGTGCCAGTCAACCCTGCTTCCGACAACTGTTGTCAATTCCCCGAGCACGAAAAAGATTCCAATTCGTAAAGTAATCATATCGAAAGAACGGAGCATTGCAATTGGTTCACAGTTTACTAAGCTGTGGTAAATGTCATAGGGAACACAATTATAACCTTATTATGTAAACTAGTTTACGCAAATATGTTATTGTGTTGCAGTTAATTTACCCAAATAAAAAAAAATGCTTCATTCTCACGATTCTAAATGCTCGGGGCACTGATTTCATTATAACCTACTCGTTCACCACTTTTCCTTCTACTCCATTATTGATTTATCATGGAGTTTACGGGAGTGGCTACCATCTGATTATCCAAAGTTAAGGTATCACAAAACAATCAGCAGAGTTGGCTCGGTCTCCAAATATGTTAGTGGAGGAAGTGGTTCACCTTGCTATTTAATGTTCACAATCAATCAATTTTAATTATGCAGTTTAACGCAGTCTATTGCTGGACATAGGCCTCTCCCAATGTTAGGAGGTTTCAGCCTACAGTTTCCACACTGGCCAGACGGGTTGGTACAGGGTTTTACTTCGAGTTTTCCTTCTCTCGCAGTGATATCTTCGGCGTATTTTTCTATTAGTCGCCTCTTACGACACCCTTCGCATGAGATGGGGTGGTAATACTTGTATTCTTTTTCTTTCTCCGTCACCACGCGGATACTTAGGCTTATAACTACTAAGTAGGTGTTACTCATGTAATTATGTATGTATGTACACAAACAACATAATCCATAGATTTAAATTGTTTATGATATTATAAAATGTTGTTTTATCATAATTATGTTGTAACTATTCTAGTCTAATAGCCTCATTGATAGAATAGTTATTATTGTCATAATTTTATTGTATACCTACTGTTACTCAATTAGAAATAATGGTTTATCATATTATTATAATGGTGTTATTGATTAGTAAATTACAGAAAGTAATCCAAATACTAAAACAAGAATTTAAATTATTTAACATATTTATTATTTTCTGACGAGTGTGATGTGAACTCGTTTATGATTAAAACGAAGGAAGGAAATATTATCCATTGCAATATGGGGTCTAGATTGCGAATAAACACCTAGACATGGTTTTTGTAAATAGGTAGTTAACAATAGATGCAATCAAAATGAAATAAAAAATTTTGAGCTTGGAATTAAATCTGTAACCGGTAATGAAGCAGTTCAACCTCCACCATTACTCCACACAGATCATCTCAAGTCTAAATCTATTGTACCTATAAAATTAAACCTGAAATATAGCGGTTATAACACTAATAGTGCAGACGCACTTGAAGACGGAATTAACTTTATCTTGTAACGGATCAACGTTATCGGTTATTTGAAATAAATATCAAAGTGAGTAATTTTATTATAGCTGCCTTATTATAGCTAATACCCGTGACTCCACTCGCGTGAATTATCCTACACAACCTAATGTAGGTGTACAGGATAAATTAACTTGTAATAAATTATTATATGTTCAAGACTTTTCTTATAAAAAAAACCGTATGGTGCTTGCGTATTTCGCGAACAAACCGACAAGAATCCAAATGTTGGGGTTTCTAATCGTTAATTTGTTTAATAATCATTATTTAAATATATTTATTAAAAACCATTTTTTAAAAGAGTCCTATGTACACACTGTACTAATTTATAACTTAATAATAGTGGATAAATGAAAAAGCACTGCGTCAGCAGGTTATTTATAAATATTGAGTTAGAGTTATTGTTAAATACAGACATGTATACTTATGGTATATCTCGTACACTATCCTTATTATCATTAAAATCATATTAAGATGTCGACCGCAGTGATCGACGAATCGTCTGTAACGCAAGTTTCATATGGACCACGACCGAACAGCCCAGAAGCAATATATTCTACATGCAACCCGGCCGTGAAAGCCTAAAGACATATAAAATCATATGAGTAATAATACTAAAAAGAGCTATCAATCTATAATTTTCTGTTAAATTACACCTTATTAGATACATAGAGTACTATATTTGTTGATTGTTTATTGCATAAGCTATTGATAAAGCATAATATTTTACGTGCTTTATATATCTTGCATTATAAATTGTGATATTTGTCTGGTATGGCCGCAACGTGATCTAGTACAACTATATATGAATCAAGCTATGATTGTTGAGTAGACATGGATATTTATTGAAATATGTATCTATCATAATTACTTCATAATTTTTATCGATATCAGACGTAAAGCAAGCGATTAATAATTGACTTCGGTCTACACGGTGTAAAAATCCTTATCGTACGTGATACGAATCTCTTATCAGAACATCACCACACATGGTGAAGTAAATTGAAATGACTAAAACCTCAGGGTATTTCATTACTATAACCTGTCAGAATATAACCAGGAGGGAAATTCTGAGGCGAAACAGCTATATTTATCACTTCTGGTAACACTTTGGTGAATACTTTTCGGCAGCATTAGGACTTGTATCCAGTTGCCAATAAAATCTTTAAAAAAAAATACTTCGGCAATTAATCAAGTGTGGAAAACTGGCTTTAATAATGCAAGTTTTTGTTAATTACCACTCAGTAGGGACAATTAGGATAAGTTTTTAAAGAATTCCCCGTTTCCTTAGTGGGGGTTAAATCGATGAGAGATAGTGGGAACAACACTCAAATATGTATTACAAATTGTAGCATTATTTAGAATGAATAATGCTGAATGATTATTATGAATGATGGTCAATTTCAAATCAAACAATTTATAAATATAAAATGTCATGACGTTTAACACGATTAAGACTTTTTTTTATAAATAAAATAGGTTTAGTTTGCAAAGCCAGCAGCTAAGTAAATTAAGAAATATTTAAACATTTGAATAAATATGGAAAGATAAATAAGTTTCAAACGTACGTAAATACTTATAGTATTACATATGGCGCTGTCGTAATTATTTTGTGATATAATCTCAGGGTAGTTATTTTAGTAGTATATGATTAACTTGTGGTAAGGATGAAATTATTATTGTTAAGAAAGTATTAACTATGGAAGTGGACGGCTACAAGGGAGAGGGCGACCTAAAAAGACATGGATGAGTGTGTGAAAGATGATATGGCTAGGAAGGGAGGAATGTTGAGATGACTGCAACCAGAGATGAAAGAAATACATGTTGCGTTGATCCCCTGAGTTGAAAGGGTAGCCTACTAGGAAAAAGGGACTTCGACCCCCTGAATAGCTGCATGCCGAACACATAACTTTGCATGCAACACGCATGGAACACAATCTTTAGCTTAGATGATCCGTATGATCAACGGATTTCGATTACATTAAGTTAATCCAATAATTCTCTTTAACGATGAATCTATGAACAAAGGAAATATAATTCATCTGTAAATAACATTTTATCATGATTTTCATATTGTATTATTAAATCTTAGTTTTATATCAACGTGATATAAAGTTGAATTTTGAAAAGTAGCTAAAACGTCGGTCTAATTAAAATAATAAAATAATAAGAAATAAATTGCGACAGAATTAGTTAAAAAAAGATTTTAGTTCGATTTATAATATTGTTAAAAAATTATATGACATTCGCACGGCAATATTTTTTATATTTTTTTATTTAATTTAGTTCCAAACTAATTTGTCGTTAACTACATATTGCTTGCGGCTTCGCTCACTTGAAAATTTGCTCCCGTTCCCGTAACCTATTCCCGGGATAAAAGGTAGCTTATTCCAGACTATAATCTATTCCTGTACATGTAAATTTCAGCCAGACCTGCTCAGCCGTTATAGCATGATTGAATAACAAACTTTCGCCGTTATAATATTAGGAGGATAATTTCGATGACAGTTACAACTTAAACTTCTGTATGTTACCTGTCATACTTCGGTCCCAGATAAAACATTATTCTGCAATTTATTGACATATAATTTCAATGTTAATATGCGTATACTTAATAATAATTAGCAGCTATACATTGTTAAAGATTTTCTCTCTTGATGTTTATATTATAGGCACTGCTTTCTTGTACATAATTTTAAGATATTACTCTAATCCTAAAATCATACTTAAAATCAACAATTTGGGTTCGACGCGGCCATGCCAATTTTTTCATCGAGCTCAAAGACCTTTCTCAAGGCTTGACCTGATAACGCCTGAAACTTTACCTTTAGTTTACCAATACACGTGGTGAAATCATATTGACTAGTATAAAACAAATTAAGAGGCATTTTTTCGTAACGATCAAGTTTCTTAATCCTTCCAACTATTTTTATATTGCTTATTGACTTTCACGGGAGCGAGTACCTTCCAATCTATCCCTCTAATCTCGAAAGAAAAGCCATGTTACAGTGCATTGTTTATGTTTCAACTTGGACCACTTTCATCGTAAATACCTGCGGGTACCCTTAAGAACAATAACCTCGGTCATAATAACCTCGTGTTGTGTTCCCGGCGGTGAGTAGGGTAGCCAGAGCTCACTGGAGAGTTTTTGTGCTGTCAGTGAGAAGACTTAAGGCTTGTCCTGCTGTATCTTCTACATTGACGGCACAGAAACAATCTGTTCTAACAGGGTCGGCAGCGCGAGTGTGTCTCCCCTGGTGTTGCACACGTCCATAGGCCACGGTAACCATTTTCCATCAGAGGGGCCGTGTGCTCGTCTGCCAACTAAGTGGTATAAAAAAAGAGTCAATGGGGGTGGTTCGGACTCAAGGTGACTAAAACACACGCTGCCGTCTATTCATCGTAGGTTACCGGCGCGGCGGTAAGATTGTCGTAAATATATTTATTTATTTTCTCTTCTACGTCCATCTTTACAGGGTACACCCTAACACGACAGAGTAGGCAATCTAAGCATGCAATAACATGACTAACATTCTCTATAACATACAACTGATAATGTTGTAACTGTGAATTCACTCAGAGAGCAACAAAACAGGTCGACGTGAAGTGATATATCTCGCACCCCGACCGACTTAGGGCCATCTCCCTTGTGCTAGCCCCCTCTGGTGACTCTGGCCTTAAGATCTTGACAGCCCCGTACACATCCCTAACAATTTTTTTATCACGCCCCCCAAGCCAGTTGGACCGATGACCTGAAAAAGGTGGCTGAGACAGACTGGATGCGGAAGGCGGAGGATCGTATGAAATGGCGCACATTGGGAGAAGTCAATGTCCAGCAGTGGGTTAATTGATTGATTGATTGATTGAGTGCTTCATCACCCTAACGTTAATCCCAATCGCATCAGAAGCTTTTCTACTTGGAGTCTGGGGTCCGCTTTTACCAGGCTGACTGCTGTTTTGGCTGAACTTCGATATTATACGTGAAGCGGCTGCCATCTGACCTCCACAAAAGGTGAATTTTTTATCATAGTATTCTATAATAAAGGAAGGTTGAGAAATATAAATATCGTTGTACTGATCACGAACTCTGAAGCAATGCTGACGCTAATGATTTAGAAAACCATGACGTAGATGACGAAAGAGTTTAATTAAAATTGGAATAGAGCCTCTGTTGAGGCCATGTTGATTACCGTTTCGTCACGTACTGCTTTTGTTTCCTTCAAAGAGAAATGATTTTAATTTTAAATAATATTTAAAAAGAGATATTTAAATTTACCTCTTCGGTCTCTTAGGTCCGGTTCCTGTTACGTCCAGTGTATTGTCACATTCCTATTACGTCCATTTCTTTGAATGTCCAGTTTTGTGAACGTCTATTTCTTTGAATGTCCAGTTCTGTGAGCGTCTATTTCTTCGAATGTCCAGTTCTGTGAGTGTCCATTTCTTTGAATGTGGACGTAACAGGAACTGGACCTAAGAGAACGAAAGGAAATTTACGAACTCCTATGCGGCTATGGATATATATATCTTTCTATCACTTTCAGAATAACTATTTAAGGCAGTTTAGTTATTTAGAAATCGGCATTACGATCGAGAGGTATCAGTTTCATATCCCAGCCAATACACTTACGACTGACGTGAACCCACTTCTAACAAACACAAGTAAGGCGGTATATTGGAATTTCGATTGCTAATGTTATTTAAAAATATTGTTTTTAGCTTTCTAGCATAATTGAGATTGACAATAAAGTTTAACATGTACGATCTTTAGGTAGGAATATTTTGTTGTTATTTACAGCTAAATTTAATTATTTATATCAGCTAACAACGAAAAATGTCTTAATTATTTAAGTTTTATTCAGTGAAACGGAACGCAACGATAAACATTTCACCGTAATAAATGCCTCTCTAGAAAATGTACAGAGTATATTTATACATTTTCTTCTCAGTCTTAGGTCTCTCTTGACAATGTCACGTTCCGTTACACGCAACGCATGTGCGTACATGTTACACGCAATTTACAACATACCTCACAATTCTACTGAATTGTTGTGAGTGACAGTTGACGTTACTGTAATACCGATAATTTTTTCTGTCTTTGGAGGTACGTTATTTACAATAATAAAGAAGATTAAAATAAAAATACCTAGAACTGAAAAAAGTATTATGAAAACTAAGCTAAAAATTAAAACGCATCGTGGAATTTCTCCGCATCGCATGCCTCTTATGGTTACGTTTCTAGAAGACTGGCAACATTGTCACGTTGAATGGCAATGCTTATCCTCTATCCTAGAAAGAGGCCAGTCTCCTGGTCACCAGAAGCGTCGACATAAGAATAGAATTCAAAGATATAAAGAGCATTCATAATATAAGCCCGGTGGATACTACTTAAAGTCATTATCTGAGTACCCTTGCGTCAATTATTTGGGATTCATTTTCAAATAATTGACGCAAGGTTTCGGTCGCATTTGTTCGCTTAGTCCTTCTCCTGATTTTGTTGGACTTTTATGTGAGCAACTGCCGTTTGATATAGCGGAAGCGTCGGTAGTTGAGTGGTCAAAGAATCGGCTTTACGATCGAGAAGTACCGGTTTCGAATCCTGGCTGTTACAACACCGAAGTTAACGTGGACTAGCTAAATTGCTTGTGCTAGGACTGGTCTTAACACAAGCAGTTTAGCTAAGTTGGAGGGGTTAAAGAGAATATTAGTACCTCTTACATTAATTTAAAAAAATTGATAGGAGAGCCTTAGTGAGCAGGTCGGGCCTTGCTTGTGTGATTGGGCCTCAATGGTCTTGTACCCGACAATCAATCAATTAACCTATTCCCGTCCACTACTGGAGATAGGCCTCTCTCAGAATGCGCCATTGAGCCCGATCCTCCATCTTCCGCATCCAGGGTGTCCCAGCAATCATTTTCAGGTCGCCAGTCTATGCGCAAATACTGTAAGTAATTGTATTAACTGAGAACTTACCGCTGATTGTGAAAACTGGGTTGCCGTTGAGGTACGGCGACTGATCTTCGATCTTATCTGATGGTTTGACAACATCCGATGCTCCGACCATGCCTGTGAACAAGGAGAGGTGTTTGTTAATACTCAATTCAAACAATATACAATATTAGTACAATAATGTGACAAACATAACAAGTATAAACGATGTGACTTGGAGCCTGCCTCTTTAGACAATACGTTTGTAGAATCCATCCTGCCCCTATAGACAAGGTGCAATTTGCTAACCGGCGTTTGATAGAATAGAATGACGAATAAATGGGATTTGATGTATTTGACATGCGTTAACGACTGTCGACCACTAAACGCCAGCTAGCGAATTGCCACTTGTCTAGAGGGGCAGATATTATAAATAGGGAAAGTATATGTGTGTGTGTGTGTTTGTCCGTCTTTCACTCCTAAATCACTAAACGTCTTTAGGGTTTCATGGCCGGTATCGCCGCCCAGACCTGCGCCACTGAAGATATCGACCGCAGTGATCGACGAAACATCTGGAACGCAAGTTTAATATGGAGCACGGCCAAACAGCCCGGAAGCAGTATATTTTACACGATTTTGAAGAAATTTGGTATAGGAGTAAATTAGACCTTGAGAATGGACATACGCGCTATGTTTGGTCACGATAACCAACATCCACGCGGGTGGAGCCGCGGGCAAAAGATTGTAGAATATAATAGATTCACTTACAAACGTCAAAATTCGTGACAATCTCAGAAGTTCATCATTCTAGTCTAGAATACAAAGGCAATTAGAATTTGGTCTGTAAATAAACAACGCCGAAGAAAAAAAAAGCTCTTAAAAGTGGCTCCTAGGTAGGTACAGTCAGCATCATATCGATCTTGTTGAACAAACTACTCAAAATGATCTTAATACCTTGGCGTGCCCCCTCCCCCCCCTCCTGTTGACGGATTGTTCTGATATTTGGAACACACCTTTAGTTCGGACATTAATACAATTTAAATCGAAATTACAGTTTGATTTGCTCTTAATGCGAGAGTTTGAAGATTATTTAGACACTTTGTTGGCAAGATATTTTTAAAAATGACTGTAGGTACTAATAAAAATTACACGGGATATATAGGCATAGATATTATTTTTATAATATAAATTATAGTTTTCCTTATAAATTTTGATATAACAGCTGTGTAGCTAGGTACTTTTTGTATTTTTTTCTTAGTAAGGGCCTAAGTTTATGATTGGAATACCGCAGCCTATAAGTGGAACATATGTTTTTCATTTCCTGGAGGAAATATATGAATATTTAAAATGAAATTCTTTAAATATATTCTAATACCTATTGCCCGCGGCTCCGCCCGCGTGGATGTCGGTTATCGCTTAATGTTGAGTCAACATAGTAGCTTTATGCATGCAAAGTCTCAGCCCCATCGGTTTAAAATTGACAAAGTTTCATACAAACTTTCATCCCCTATTTTATCCCCTTGTGGGTAGAATTAATCAAAATCCTTTCTATCTAATCTACCTGCATGCCAAATTTCACTCCGATCCGTCCAGTGGCTTGGGCTGTGCGTTGATAGGTCACTATGTCAGTCAGTCAGTCACCTTTGAGTTTTTTTTTTAGTTATATATAATATGTAGTGAAATATTTAGATTAGATTTATCTCTAAATTATTTAAGGTAAACTAAGTTAATGTTTTATTTAGAATAGGATCTACTTTCACCACCTTGTGGTTAGCAGAAACCTTATAAGTACATTCGTGCACTTAATCTCGTTTTTAACCCAAATACAAAAAGCTTAACCAACTAGTTGTGTCGTTATTTGTTTATTATTAACCGACTTCCAAATAGTAGGAGGTTCTCAATTCGATTGGTATGTTTCTTAAATTCAAGTTTCTAATCCTCTTAGCGGTGGGTAGATTTTATTATAACACGCATCTGTGGTGTCGTACAAGGCGACTAAGGGATAGGGCTGATTAACTTTTACATCAGACAAATATGTACAGCCCAGACCCAGCCTCAGATGCATGGCTCGTGTCAACAATAGTGCCTGGAATACGGCAATAGGCTCACCCCCTATTACGTGAGATCGAATACAGATTGGTGAAATGTAAGTGTTAATTCACCTCTGCCAAACCCTCCGGGGAGAAAGGCTTATATGTATCTATGTATATTTTATATTAGAAAGAGAATTTTCAAAAAAAAAAGCCGCCAGATTATTCAATGACGCAATTGCGATGTTTATTTACCATCCAAACTTGTTCCAATATAATTATAATAAATATTATACGTCATACAGTTTTATCAATAACTGTATCAAGCCCATATTTTGAACCTTCATATTTGTTCATATGTGCAAATGATTCTTTATTTGCGTAGTTGTACACATTACACACCAAAAAAACATTTTGAAGACAATCGTATCGTTATCGTCTCGTAGTTCATTGCTTTGATAATAGTTGTAAGTTATAAATATAATAAAAGAATCAACGTGGAAACAATTTGTGTAGTAATTTAAGGCTTAAGGAGTACGGACGCGCAACAGCCTGTACAAACACACTATGGAAGTAGTATTGCCTTCAGAAGTGCGCACAAGTCCGGATCTCCGGTTTCGAAATGGACCGACAAACATCGTGAAAAGATGTGTGTGATGCATGATGTGCGGCTGTCTGTGGCAGTCTAGCGTGCGTGATAAAGGTAGGGATTAGGCAGTCAATAAATTTCCAATCCAATATCTTAATCCAGTGGCAATATTAGTAAGTACGAATCATGTTTGTATGCCGATAATCCTATTACTAATATTATAAATGTGAAAGTTTGTTTGTGAAGTGTTTTTTATTCAGTTACACTCTAACGCCTAAACGCATTTAACGCAAATTTGTGACAGAAATAGATTAGAGTAGAGGAATAGGATACTTTTTTTCCCCAGGAACAGGTTCCCATGGCTTGCAGAAATGGGACCTAAATTCTACGCAGGCCAAGCAAAGTGACGATATAGGAAGTATTTTGATTGTCTAACTAATCTCTGCTGAAACTGTAGATTTATGCACCGTAGAAAGTCGTCTTTAAATGTAAATACTTAAAACAACCAAGTAGTTATGGATGTTTTAAAATCATAATATTCGATTGAAACAATGCAGTATCGATAATAAAACAATAATTGTTGAATTCCACATTGAAGTTATGGCATTGCTAAGGTCGCGTCTTTAAATAGAAAAAATAGATATGCAAAGTAATAAGTTTGTAATGAGACATTTAATGCAATATATATTAACATGCAACATGTTTACAGAAACAGAATCAAGTAGGTAGATTTAGAGTCTGTCATCATCCTTCCCATCTGATTACCTAGCTGTCTTCAAAGGTTATACTTTAGAACCCGAGATCCGCTTATTGATTTAGATTAGGTACTATGTCGCCGTTTTCATTAAGTGAATTCTATCTAACCTCCACAATTAATTGGCGATATCGAAATTCGACAATTAGACCATGCCCCGATCACGAATAATATTCAAATTCGTAACGTAAACGTATCCAGCGAACGTAGCAATGTGATTGGCCGCTTGCCTACTGTAAACCAATCGCAATGCTCCATTATTTCAATGCGTTTACGTTCTAAATTTGAATGTTATTCGTGTTCGGAGCACTGTTGTCGAAAGTTTTAGGGCACCAACTACCCATAACGACTGTTATAGTATAGTAACCGATGGCAGAGGAGACTCAATGTGTTAAGAATGGTCATATCGGTCACCTATCCGAAGACCGACCTGGCTAGTGTAGCTGAACCTCGCAAAGTGTTAACCTATTCGGTCACCACTTAGTCACGAGTACTCCAGTTTGTCAAGGCTTTCAAATATTTCTAGTCTTACTTGTTATTAAATCCAGTGCTCCATTTATTTCTTTTTAAAACGTTTTTTATTGTTTTCTTTTGTGTAATTATTGACCATTGTCTGTGACAATGTCATTGGTTTAATAACAAAAACACGTGTAGTGCATATAAAGAGACATGGTAGTAAAAATAAGTTATGCTCTGCAAGAACTTACGTAAGTACTTACATGCTTGAGTTTTTATGTGACTATAATTTTATTTCTTTGTGTTAAACAGTATTGTTAACAATGAATTCTAAATAAATCATAATAATGTGAAAGTTAGTTAGTTTATTTGTTACTCAATCATGTGAAAATCACGTCATACATTCATATATCTATGGCGAATTTATTTATATTAATTCATAGGCAGACGCAGATACGGACGCATTTACTATGACAAACGTGCGTGCACTATCATAGACGAGCCCCATTCTATGGTGCGTAGTCCGCGAAATAGTGCGCGCTTCCGTGAAATCGCAGGCCGTGGAAAGGCGGCTTACGGCCGGTCCTAATATGCGACATCAAGCCAATACCAGAATTTCGATCGATTCGTTGCTCAAAACGTTCATATGTGGATCGAAGATGAAAAAGGATGGCGACATAGCGATCCATCGATTGAATATATGGACGTTTTGAGCAACGAATCGATCGAAATTCTGGTTTCGGATTGGCATATTTGGATTGAGATCGCATATTAAAAAACAACCTAGGTCCTCATAATCACGGCAATCACATTACCACTAGCATATCCCTCACTCCCCATCTGGGCCAGAGCCATCTGAAGGTAATACCAGGCAGGTAATACCATACGAAGGTAATACCAGGCATTCAGTAAGGTTAGCATATTCGGCAGATCCCTATATTATTAGAACATTAAGGAGTGATACGAGGTACGAAGAATGCCTAAAATGCCGAAAATATTAACTCGGTAAAATGTTACTGATTTGCAATATTTTATCGATTTCCCCTTTCAACTTTGTTCCGATGTTCCGATGAGTGAGATTTATCACTTACTTCTCACGCGATCCAATCGCATAGTTAATCAAACTGGTTACGAGAAATTATCATTGTTATAATACTTAATCGTAATTAACATTGTTCTAGATTCCTTTTATTGCATCGATAGGCACGATTATAAGTACCATAGCAGGAAACGAAGAAACGGCACACCCAAGCTAAGCAGTTTGAAGCATTTTCTATCCTTTTACATATTTTTGGATGTTGTTTACACTTTTAAAAACAATTTGATTCTCTGTTCGGTAGTGTTTTTGATAAGTGAATCCTTATAATTTTTGAGCTGGGATAAAACTACCGATTAATGTCATCGTATCTAGGTGCGTGGCGATGATAAGAGATCCAACGGTATGGGGACTTAATATCGACATCTTGCTGGCAGCTTTCAAGTCCAACGTTACCTCATACTCTCTAACTGCGCAAATATACAAATTTAATCGGTAGCTAAGTATACTTAGTCCTTTTTTTAATTCAGATATTAAATTGACAACTGCAAATGTCAAATTGTGAAATAATGAGGCAGCTTTTAGTACTCAGTGACGTGCTCGAAACTATCGACAATGTATTTGGCTTCAATAAATTTTAAGAAAACAGTTAAGATTTAAAAGTTTTTTAGTTTCGCACACTATCTATATAAGCTAACTATAAAATAACCTACAAAAATCTCTACTACATTGCAATAAACTGGCAACACAGGTAATGTAATTTTACTATCTGAAATTAATAAACAGACTATAAGTATATAAATGAGCTATTAAAACGCTCAAACGGTATTGCTATCTGCATGGTATGCTTTCGGACATGTTACCGTTAGACATCGATGGGGAAGAATTTTACAATATATTAACAATCTGTGGACAATATTGGCACACGTTGAGCAAATATATATATATATACAGCTCTCTATTTATAATCAAAACCACTAGGTATATAACCACAAATTACTTGCATTATACAGACAGCGTGACTTTGACCGCAAAACTCATTTACGTACAGGATACACAGTCCCCTGTGAGTATCACTTTACATCTTTAACTCACATAAATGAGTTTAGAGGTCAGTTTTAGATAAAAATACTTTTTGAATGAATTAAATTGTAGTCATGCTTTTTCATTTTAGGTAATACATACAAATACACCTGTAAATCCCCGTAGGAATAAGCCGAAGTGTATTAACACCCCATTTTACCAACTATGATACAGGGGACCAGCCTTTTTTTATCGTGCGGGAAATCCCCACGGATGCCACCCCCGCTGGAGCTGGAGGGGGAGGTTATGTCGGAGTTGAACCGACTAAGCCGCACGCCGTCTGTGGGTCGCAGTGCAAGGTCGAAGGTGAGGTAGCTATATAGCCTCAAACCTCGGTTGACCCAGGGCCATCTCTCTCGATCTGCTGGCCCTCTTCTTGCGGAGGCGCGACGCTTGCCGCTGCCGTGCCCAGCCCCAGGCCCGCGCTCATGGGGGATGGAGGTCATTCATCAACCACCGACGCTCGAGTTGCCTCAGTTGGCGAGCAGCTATTGCTGCGAGTCTTCTTCGCTCCCAGTCCCGCTTCCGCCCCGCCGCCTCCTTCACGAGCATAACTTGCTTGCAGAAGGAGGCACTGGCCGCCCACGCATTCGCGCAGCGGACCATCGCCACAAGCAAGGTGGCGAGTTTGAGAGCTCTCTCTCCCATTCCTAGGGCCGCCACTAGCTCCCGCCTCTGGGCCAGATGGGGAGTGACGGATATGCCAGTGGTAATGTGATTGCCGTGATTATGAGGACCTAGGTTGTATTCAAAGTATGAGCTAGGACCGTCCAATTGAGCAGTCCAAGTGTGGAAGTACAGAATACCGCGGTCATAATAACCTTGTGTTGTGTTCCCGGCGGTGAATAGGGTACTGGAAAGTTTTTGTGCTGTCAGTGGGAAAACCAAAGGGTATCTACTCCTGCTTTATCTCCTGCACTGACGGTACAGAAACTCAATGTGTTTATAGGGTCGGCAGCACGAATGTTACTCCCCTGGTGTTGCACACGTCCATAGGCCACGGTAACCGCCTTCCATCAAGTGGACCGTGTGCTTGTCTGCCACATTAGTGGTAAAAAAAAGTTAAAGCTCTGAGTATATCTAATAATAATCATATTCCGGCCGTTCTTGGGTCCCAAAACTATATAGGTGATGGAATGCCTACCACAACCACTTCAGCGGTATACATACGTGATTATAAATTATATCAGCGCTAGTAAAAGATTATTTTGAAATTATGGTTTTCTAAGACGCATATATCAAAGTACAGCAGTGCGCAAAAACAGCATTCATTTGCTGTAAGTAAATCAACAGGGCTTAGATACCAGATTAGCTTATAGTATCGGTGTACTTAAGACCTTTATCCTCTAAGTTATAATTTTTGTTCAGGCTTAGGATTAAATTATAATATTTATCATTTGAAAGTGATAAGGAATGTAAAAACAGCAAAAACTCAAAAGTGAATACCTACTCAAGACGGTACATGAACCCGCGACCAGTTCCTTATAGGGGGAATACTCTGATTACTGAACTACTTGAGATACGTCTTTCGAATGACAGTTTCTGGTACCACCGGCCATCCTGATTTATCAGGGAATGGCATACTATAGAGCTATTTCCACGAAGCCAGCACCGGCCATAGCCGGCCCACCTGTAGGAGGTAGAACACGACGGTATTTCCGTCCAATTGAGCAGTCCGACTGGGGCAGTACCTCCGCCATATAGAATACCGCGGCCATAATAACCTCGTGTTATGTTCTCGGTGGTGAGTAGGCTAGCCAGAGCTCACTGGAGAATTTTTGTACTGACAGTGGGAAAACCAAAGGCTATTCCTGCTTTGTCTTCTACACTGACGGCGCAGTAACTCTCTGTGTTTACAGGGTCGGCAGCACTAGTGTGACGCCCCCGGTGTTGCATACGTCCATAAGCCGCATGTCTGCTACCGCAATTAACTTTGAGATGACAAAAATAAAGTTAAAAAGTGTAAGATACGCACACGAGCTCCTTCTTCTTCTTAAGAACTTCATTTCACCTTTATATACTTTTATTTAGCCTATTCTAAGACATTAAAGTCTTATTTTCAACAGCGATACGTCTGCACAGGGACTTTGCTGTCCGCGTATAAAGAAAATTACCGTACGATTTTCTATTATCTTGACCAGACTTGGCTATCGCCCACAATTTGAGGAGATTATGACGGGCCCTAAAGGGGTTTACGATTATCATGACAGTGTGATATGAGCATGTTAATTTTTTGGTAAACTAGCTGGCTTTCTTCCAGCTTCGCCCGTGGTATATGTCGAAGCAGAACTTCAAGCCATATATACCCGCAAATTATTTATTTTCAAAATAGTGTATAGGAATCTATCGGATTTGTTGATATTTATTATACTGCTCCACTCCCAAGGAAGTAGCGTGATTGTATGTAGCCTGTGATAGCGAAAGCTAACGGAGCTATAAACCAAGAACTGAACTGACCCTTCCTCGATAAATGGACTACTCAAGACATTATCTTTTTAATTCGGTCCAGTAGTTCTTGAGATTGTTTCGTTCAACCAAACAAACAAACTCTTCAGCATTATAATATTAGTATAGATATCGTTGTTTATTAGATTATGATTACTGTAACGGGCTTTAAACGATAAGTTTCATTGATAAAGTAAATCTTTACGCGTGTGGAAATATCCTATAGTTGAAATAATAAAATAGATGCATTATGACAGTTATGATTTAGGGTTGGAGTGTCTTAAATCGGTTGTGAGAATAATCGAGTTAAGTTACATAAAAGTAATAGCATCATTGCCAGAATGTAACTTTTGTAACATAATATGTTACTTTTGACCCGTATTTGTCATATACGTCAAATCCCATATATTCGTCATTCTATTCCACGCCGGCTAGCGAATTGCCACTTGTCTAGAGGGGCTGATGAGAAATCGTTTGAACGGTATCACCGGGGCTACCAGCGTTCACGACTTTTCATTACAACAATAAAGTTTACTTTTGTTTAAACCATTATTAATCAAAGCGCAATATTATAATATTTTTTCAGTTCAGTAGTGTGGTAATACTGTTTCGTTGTTTTTGTTAAAAAAAACATACTATCATAAAGTTATTAGTTATTTACAAATTATAAAACTTAAATTATAATAGTGTTGTGTGTTTTTTCCATCAGTTTCTCATTTCACTGTTCGCCACTGGTAGGTGGAATACCTGCTGATTGACAGTAGAGGCTTTGGCGCAGAATTTCCGCTAGGGGATTGGAAGGTCAGATGGTAAAAGGTCTAATAAAACAGAGAAACCAATCCAATAGGATAGGAGGATTAGGAAAGAACACAGGGCTCTAAAATGCAAGTTTTGAAAGTAACCAGAATTAAATCTCGAATGATGATTATGATTACGACAGCCTCCGTGGCGTTTCGGTAGTGAACGCGGCCGCTACATAGCAGGCGCGGGTTCGATCCCCGCTCAGTGCTAATATTTGTATATGTATGCATGGTATTTGCATTGGTCTAGTCGAGCATGATAAGCCGTCGGTCCCGGTTGTCATACGAACATCTATGGTAGTCGTTACGGGTAGTTGGAGCCCTCAAAAATCCAACAACTGGTCTAGCTGCAATGCTTCGATATCGCCTTTGGGTTGTGGATGTCAGATGGCAGTCGCTTCACGGAAAATATCCGCAGTTAGTTTGGTATAAAGCGGATCTCAGACTCCAAGTTGAAAAGCTTCGGATGCGACTGGGATTGATGCTAGGATGAAGAAAATGATGATGATTATGGAGGTAAGTATCGTTACGTATATTTTTACCTATACCCTTAGCACGAACAACTATCGCTATCGTACGTTTAAAACGTATTGAAAGAACGAAGCAATGCGATTGGACGCCTGCCTACTGTGAACCTGCGTGTGTGTGAAGCCGACCAATCGCAATGCTTCGTTCTCTCAATACGTTAACGATACGTTAGCGATAGTTGTCCGTGCTAGGGGTACTGCCCCTCTAGACAAGTGGTAATTCCCTAGCCGGCGTTTGATGGAATAGAATGACGAATGTATAGGATTTGACGTATTTGACATGCGTTAACGACTGTCATATACGTCAAATCCCATACATTCGTCATTCTATTCCACCAAACGCCAGTTAGCGAATTGCCACTTGTCTAGAGGGGCTGGAATCGCAAGAGAAACAAGGCCTTGGCGCATGTGAATTAGTTTGTTTTAATCTATAATGCGTGGCTTGGCTGTTTTGCTACCGTCACAAAGATTTCATAGGCATTCGTTCATTGGGTGTTTTTTTTTTTTTTTTTTTTTTTACGTGCGGGAAATCCCCACGGATACCCGCCCCTCCGGAGCCGGAGGGGAAGGTTATGTCGGACTCGAACCGACTAAACCGCACGCCGTCTGTGGGTCGTGGTGCTAGGCCGAAGGTGAGGTTGCCTTGCGGCATATCCCTCGCACCCCGGCTGACCCAGGGCCATCCCTTTCGGTCTGGCCCTCCTCGGGAGGTGGGGACCACGCCGTCCCCGACTCAACCCCGGTGTGGGGAGGCGCGCATCGTCCTACGATGCGCGCCGCCGCCGTGGCCTGCTTCTGCTAGGGTGACGGGTGGCTCCACCCGTCACCCTCAGGCCCGCGCTCATGGGGGGCGGAGGTCTGTAAGCGCCCTCCGACGCCCGAGCCGCCTTCGGGCGCGAGCAGCGATGTCAGCGAGTCTTTCTCGCTCACCGCGCCGCGCCCGCTCTGCTGTCTCCTTCGCGAGCATGACCTGCTCGCAGAAAGAGGCGCTGGCCGCCCACGCATCCGCGCAGCGGACCATCGCCACGAGCAGGGTGGAGAGCGTGAGCACTCTCACCCCCAGGGCCTGCACAAGCTCCCGCCTCGGCGTCTCAAACGCCGGACACTCGGTGAGCGTGTGCAGCCCCGAGTCCACGCTCGCGTCGCAGTGATGGCACTCGGGCGTTGGCTCAATACCCATCAGATGCAGATACCGCCCGAAGTAACCGTGCCCGGTTATCATCTGCGTCTGACGGTACGAGAGGCTCCCGTGTGGCCTCTCTAGCCACTCCCCCATGATGGGCCTTACCGCCGCAATGACGGCGTGCCCTCGTTCATTGGGTGTAAAACAAAACGGCCAAGACACACGTTTTGACTGAAATGTAGAATTTGTGAAGGAAGGCCTAGTAAAGTTATGGCGCTAGATCAAAAATTTTGGCTGTACATGAGATCTGACCACTTTTTCATGTATTTTGAGTAAGGTGTAGGTAGAGCGTGCAGGCTTTATAGCTTGGCTTTATACGAGATCTGATAACTTTTTCACAGGGTACTACGTAGACTCGTCTTGGCAACATTTTTACGTGAAAATGTTTTTGGTGGGACTACCGTAGCAACCCGTGATATCGTCAAAAACACCCAAAAAAACCGGGTTCTGAGCATTATAGTACATTTTGTGGGCTGACTGAGCTCAAGATATATGTCGTGAACTATACTAGTCGTAAAAGACCTGGTTGACTATTTCGATTGTGAAAAATTCTTGATTAAACGGACTGATTGAAAAAAAAAATCGCTGAGTTCAATGAACTAAGTATAAAAAATTGCTTTATCATTCTGACATAGATAAATTGAACTTCTAGGTACAGTCAACGACAACAATTGCTTAACAATTTCTAATTTATGCTTCACTTTATCTCTTAAACCTGTCATACAATAATAAATTAAACATTAAAAATATTCCTTTGTTTTAAATTAGCTAGAATACACCTAGAGGGATGGCCCTGGGTCAGCCCGGGTGCGAGGGATATGTCGCCTGCCAACCTCACCTTCGGCCTAGCACAACGACCCACAGACGACGTGCGGTTAAGTCGGTTCGAGTCCGTCATAACCTCCCCCTCTGGAGTGGAGTGTATCAGTGGGGAATTCCCGCACGTAAAAAAAAACAAAAAATACAATCCAAATGAATAAGAACCAACAATCCAGACGCTAAGCAACAAATAGGGATTCCTACTTTCATGGTCTCGATTTTTTATACTACTTAGGTGGCAGACAAGCACACGGCCCACCTGATGGAAAGTGGTCACCGTGGCCTATGGAAGTATGCTAAAGGTAGTCACACACGTGCTCCCGACCCCGTTAAAACAAAGATTCTCCGTGCTGTCAGTGCGGCTGATAAAGCAAGACAAGGCTTTAGCTTTCCCAACGAAAAGTCTCCAATGCTTTTTCACATTCCGCTTGAAGAACTCGAGATATACCTAAACATGTATTTTTCCAAGTTTCATAAAACCGAAGTATTTTATCTTTAACTATAAGAAAAACAATGATGACCTTTTTTATCAATATGAAAATCATTTCCTAAAAATATTTCCGATAAAATTTATAGGTACATACACTTAAAATTATCTATTTGTGTCATTACCAAGTCTATTTTTGTTTCAATCATGGTCGTCCAATCAGTTCGATCTTATCAGATGATATCTATTGAAAATGAGCACTTATTCTCGTTGTATAAGTGTAGGTGTAATCAATAATACAATTGATGCGTCAATTCCCCGTTAGAGCGTTTTCACACTCATCCGATATCCGATATCCGACATCCGATATCGGAGGAAGTCAAATGTATGAGATATGTATCTCTCTTTCACATTGCCCGGCCCGATATCGGTTTTCGGAGCCAACACCACTGTTTTGGCCCGAAATTGGAACACAAAGAGACTAAAATAGCGACTGCAAGCAATTTTCGACCTTAAGGACATTTTCTGAGTTACATGTCGTTTTGATCTAGTTGATGACGCTGATCACGAATATAAGAAAAAAACTCGATACCATGTCATGTCAATAAGGTCGAAACTCTCGGTCTTTTTTCACTCCTATCATCCCTAACTAGTCTGTGCTTTCAGGCAAATGGCCGTATCGGGCCGATTTTATCGGATAAATGTTGAAAACAGCATAAGGTGTCGGCTATCGGCGCCCGACACCGATATCGGATATCGGATGAGTGTGAAAACGCTCTTATAGTAGTTTCTATGTATATGTAAATAACACGCTTAAATGCACAACACAGTGCAAACACAAATGCACTTATATGAATAAAATTCACGGAGCATCTAACACAAAAGGTAAAAATATTGTATACATTGAGAAGTTAATATGTTCAGATGAACAAAGTGTATTACATTCATCTACATGTACCTACATGTACTTTTGTAAATGTTAATTACGTATTATAGTTATTGAAATCTGAGCCATTAAAAGCTAAAAATGAAGTGTAACAGCAAATTTAAAAAAAAACTACTCCTTCGTTAGGGTGCGTATTGGCTCAATACAAATTTACCAAGCGTACAGATACCACCAAATTATTATAATTTCAACTATCCTGCATTAATTGTACGTAAGTGTAAGTGTTACTGTTTGGCGCATGCACTAAGATAAAGCCTTTATTTGAAATTAATCTCCTGGGACTACAATAACTCATTCAATTAATCAATCAAAAAATTAGCCCACTGCAGTCAACTACTGAACATAGGCCTCTCCCAATGTGCGCCATTTCGTACGATCCTCTGCTTTCCGCATCCAGTCCGTCCCAGCCACTGACTATTTAACTCATTCAAATGAACTAAATCTGAACTATAATGGACTATTATAAAGATTAGCAGCTCAGGCTAAGCGTGATCTACATAAATAAAAACAGACAGGTACTTAATTACATCTGCCTTTTGAATATTCATGAATACGATTCTCAAAATATTTTACCAAGTATGTCTAATAACTTTATTTTTACCATAAATGGCAAACAGGCAATCGATTCGTTTTAATTTTATGGTGCATTTTGTATGTTTCGAAATAGTTTTAGCGTATGGAATTTTATTAATTTATTGATCAGTATATCAATAATAATATTATAAAAATAATATCTAATTATAAAAAAATACAAGTTAATAAATAATTTAATTATCTATTATTTATTTTTATATTTAATTTCTAATTATACAAATAAATAATATATAATTAAATACTGTTTTTGTAGCTTTTGTAAAGTAACACAAAAGCAATGAATATGAGAATGTTATGCCTGGTAACAAGACGGTTACAATAGACTACAACAAACAACAGGGACTTTTTGTTAACTAATTTGTAAGTAACGCATAGATCACTCAACCGAGTTACGGACTGAATTTCGACAGTACAATACTTCGACATGTAGCAAACTTCGAAAATCCCATCTTCGAATGACTACTACTTCGACAGTTTTTTTTATCATTCTCCTATTACTAGGTGGTTTAAAAAAAAATAACCACGAAGGCTAAAGCGGGAGCTCCGCTCCGCTTCGCTCCCGCCTTAGCCTTCTAACCTAACCTATCCGAGTCGGGGTGTTAAGCATAATGAAGTAATTTGAGGCATGAAAACCAAAGGGGAAAAAAAAAAACAATTTAACAACAATACTTCGACATGTAGCAAACTTCGAAAATCCCATCTTCGAATGACTACTACTTCGACAGTTTTTTTTATCATTCTCCTATTACTAGGTGGTTTGAAAAAAAATAACCACGAAGGCTAAAGACTACAAAAAATTATCTGTCGAAATAGTGTTCATTCGAAGATGTGACTTGTCTAAGTATTGTCTGTCGAATAATCGTCTGTCGAAGTAGTGGTAATTCGAAGGTGTGTGTTGTCTAATAATTGTCCGTCGAAGCAATGAATGTGTTTTCGAAGTTCGCTACATGTCGAAGTATTGTACTGTCTAAATTCAGTCTGTAAGTGCACTCAACCGATTTAAATTTGAGGTAAGGGCGTGTATGGACAGCATGATGTATATCAATCAATCACTCTATCATTGTCCACTGCTGGACATAGGCTTCTCCCACCGTTAGAGGCTTTGGCCTACTGAGTCCACGCAGGCCAGACGGGTTGTTATGTCTTTATTTGAGTTTTCTTTCTCTCGCAGAATAATATCATCGGCGTATTTTTCCGCTATCGCCTCTTACGATACCCTTCGGATGAGATGGGGCGGTGATACCTACTTGTATACATTCTCTGTCACCTATAATTAGATATCAATTAATATGTTATATTGTGTCCACAGTATTACTAAATGAATATTTTTTCCCAGGGAGTAACTAATAAAATTGCTGTTACTAGAGGAAAACCCCATTTTTACTTTATTTATTATGTTAGTTTGGCTCGGTTCTATCAATGCCGTACAGCTTTACGGAATACAAAAGCTAGAGGAAGTATCCTTAAAGCTTATTATTATGGAAACTAGAGTGTCCATAGTGTCGCCAAACACTCATCCAATCATATCATATCATATCAATAATCATTGTACTCTTTAAGACATTTCGGACTCAGAAAATAATGGACTTCCGTACAATAATTAGTCATACCTTATTACTTTTAGCGAAAAGTACTCAAAAATCTATCCTCGGTGGATGAAGAAAAAGCTGGAAAGCAAAAGGCATCAACTGCCACACTAATGGTGGTCTCATGGGGATACAATATTCTACTCATTTCTTGACATTACCAGTGACATTACCCGTGGTATCATTAAGTAGTCCCACGGAGCCATCATCACCATTTCAAGTTTATACCCCCGACAGTTTTTGTGGTGATGAATCAGCCATGACAAGTAATTTGAGCTTAGATTCACTATCCCAGAAGATACGCCGCTTTCGTGCCCGTAAGATAGGAACACTATTGTCTAGTAATATGTAATACACTCCAATTTACAACATATCCATACTTATTTTACAAATGCGATAGTAACACTGAACTGATTTTGATGAAATTTGATATGGGATAGATTAGACCTTGAGAAAGGAAAGTCGCTGTCAAAAGTTAGCTACTAATAAAGGTTCATTCCCCGTAAATACACTTTTCAAATATAAATAGATAGGTAGTTATTCCGTGTTTGTGACACTTGAGAATCAAAGAATGATCTTTTTGACGGTTTTTTTTTGTACATGCGGGGAAATCCTCTCGAATACCCCTCGCTCTGGATCCGAAGAGAGAGGTTATGTCGGTTCGAACCGACTAAACGGCACGCCGTCTGTGGGTCGTTGTGCTAGGCCGAAGGTGAGGTTGTCAGGCGACATATCCCTTGCATCCCCCCCTGACCGTCTGGCCCTCCTCGGGAGGGGAGACCACGCGGTCTCCGGGTCGGCCCCGGTATGGGGAGGCAAGCATCGACCCGCAATGCGCGCCGCCGCCGTGGCCTGCTTAACAATGCGTTGTGACAGGTGGTATATGTGGAATACTAAATATAGTAGATACTAATGTAACTAAGGAATGTATTCTAGAACAATAGATATTCAGTCAAGAGGCATCATCATCCTCTCAGCGAATTCCCTGACACGTCCAAAGTTTGTACGTTCCAGATTGGTATGTCGGATTTTCCAGAGCGACTGCCATTTGACCTCCCGACTAAAGGAAAACATACATCAGAACCACGTCAGTTGTTAAGCAAGCGTACAAACTTGCAGGCCAGGTTAACTTAGGCTCCAAAGATCTTAGTGAAACATAAGTACATCATTTTCATCCTAGAGACTTTTGCAATCGCGCAGAGTTAAAGTGCTTCCTTGGCAGTTTTTTACCTCCTCTGTACCATGGCGAATTTTTCTATAATCATTAATGTTATATTTTATATTGTACCTATTTACCCTGCAGTCGGAATATACTCAATACTTTGTAAACATGTTACGTACAACATTAAACACACTTCAATAATATCCTCTACGCATTAAATATAAAGTTTAAATTCTAATGCAGCTTGCATTTGATAAATTTTCTGACTTTCACCTCAATTTTCTAATGAAATTCTACCATCAGATTAATCGTTCGGATTTCCATACTGGGATTGGCCGTGTTTGGAGTAGAGCGGAAGTTCTGTGCACGTGGCAGGTACCTACGGTGCTATGCTGTGGGACTTAAGAAGTGCGTACTATACGAAATGAAGGGCGCGGATTGTTTCGATGTATTCTATATTTGGTGGTGCATATGAGCTCGTCCACCCCTGTAGTACCTTGCACTATCCACAACAGACAATTATTGGGCATATTGGACTAAAGTTGTTCAAGAGTGTGGGAGTATCACCAAGATTTTCGAAACCCAAGCCAAACTCAAGAAGATCTTGGTGATACTCCCAGTATCTTGAATAGCTTTAGTGTTAAATATACCAAAAAGAAATTGTTGGAGACCCCTTTTTTCATTTTGACACGTTTAAAAAAGATAATGTTCAACAAATGGGCAAACACCACTTATCTAAATTGACTGAAAACGTGACTTTATAACCATGGAGGTACGGTTCCAAATCAATTTGCACTCCCTATGATCGATTATAGTGCAGGTTTTCATGTTTCTCACAATATTTTACAATTAGTGATTCTAAAAAATAATTTTACGAAGATTTCCCGTTACAAGATCAGTGGCCAGAGCTAGAGCACGAATACTATTCGAATTTATAACGTAAACTTATCGAAAGAATGAAGTACTGCGATTGGTCGCCTGAACGCCGTGAACCAATCGCAATGCTCCGTTCTTTTGATACGTCTATGTTACGAATTTGAATGTTTTTCGTGCTCGGGGCACTATATTTGGCGTGTAATAAATCCATTGAAGTAATCTTCTTCATTCGAGTGCCAATCCCGGTTACCGCCAATAGTTGGGTTTAGGGTCTATGGCTTTAATTTTACAGAGGAAGCCAATGGTTTAAGACGAGCTACGAGACGGTATGATACATCATTATGCAGGTTGACTGTTTTGCTACACCAAGTCTTTTGCTGTCTCTAGTCGCACGCAAAACAGACGACCACGAGGCATAGAGACATATTATGCCTTTTCTATGTAATTTATGAAGCCGTATGAAGCCGCGATCAAAACGTTTTGATGCCTTAACTAAGCCTTAAATTCCTCTTTTGCCTCTTGCCTTATCTGCATAATTTCAGCCTAAACTTAGCCGGTTCGTTGCCTCGCCGCCAATAATGAGTAATCGTAGGTACTTTACGAACCATTACGAACCATGCCTAAACTAATTGCGAAAAATGCATTAAAAAACTTACCTACTTACTATATACTTGACGTCATAATAATTCCAATCAACATAGTAATTATTACCATACACTACTTTAAAACACATAAAAGATCTTTCCCGGTGCAATATTTGCGCAATCAATTGCATATTGCGTAAACTTGTCAAATTTATGTATTGGCTTGGGTGATAGCTGTGGCACTTGGTACTTTAGCGAACCAGTGTTGGCCCTTTGACTCGATGATTGGTTTTATTGTGAAAGCGGTTGTCGTAACGTGCACCGGAGCGAACGCTTGCGACATCGCTGCAACAGATTTTTGGTCGTTTTCTTAAGATAGGTAGATCATTTTAGTAGATGTTTGCGGTACTGTATTGGATGTTTTTGTTGTTTACGTGTGTAGTTGTTTAGAATCCAAGTTTCAAGACCAACACCTGCTAATGAGGTTCCAGCGCAGGAGTTTGGGGTCTACTAGCGAACCCGGATCTCCATACCGCAGGTTTTGCTTTCAACCATGCACAATACAAATGTAAAAAAAAAACACATACAAGGGTTTTGAGTTTGTTAATAGTCTAAGCATACAAATAACTAACATACAAAAAATTACGAAAAAAAGAATCTATCTGTTTATCCCCATTCTAGACGCTGGCGCTGTGTAGAATATCGTAGAATATTGATTTCTTTTTAATTAATATTTATTCATTTACAATAATACCTTACAGCTTACAGTTACTTTAGTAATATATACTTCGATCGAACACGTCAGGTGCGTGATTAATTCAATGATAATTTCTATGAACGTTGCAGGAGCTATTAAATCACTTAGATAGGTACGGGTCCATCTTAGTATGTTAAATGCATTAGAAAAACTGTTCATTAAGATAAAATCATCTCAGTGTCATGGTGGGTTTTTCTTCTCTGCATTTATACAATGGTCTCATTTCCCCCTGGTAATTAGACAATTGTAGGGAGGAATAGCCGGAACGCGGACCCTGGGCTTCGATTTGAAGGCCTCGGATACAATCGAGACACCATGATTTGATGGTGATGCTGATGATGAATGCGAATACTATAATTAATGCGAATTAATGCATTGATGGATTATTTCCCACGCCATGTCATTTTATTGCTATTATCAACTCTGTTAACTCCTAATTATATATTGTTATGTCAATAGTGCTTTAAATAATGTATTATTTAATCACGTGTCTGAATAATACATTGTTTGAAACTGAGTTTCATTCAAACACGTGCTTGAATACATATAAGTTAAACACTGTTTCAGACGGTCAAAATTCTTTCAAATAAATAAAAAATGCAAATTACCAGACAAAAGCAATACATGGTATTTTTTATCTTTAATATTATATAACATATCTCACGGTCTGCATATTAATATCATTATCGCGTGTAAATTAGAATTAAATAGGTGATATTTCATTCTGTCGACGTTTTATAACCAACATAAGAGTATCGGTAAAGAACCGACTGCTTTTTTTCTGACTTCTAGGTCATAGAAGTTCCAAGTATCGAAATAGCTAAATTTATCCTTGATTACGTCATAAATATTTCGGAAATTTGGCAAATAACACGTTAACCCGGTCTGTACACCATTTTACTTCCATAGTGGTGTATTTCAACATTCCTTCCAATTGAGCAGTCCGACTGGGGAAGTACCTTCGCCCTACAGAATACCGCAGTCATAGTAATCTCGTATTGTGTTCCCGGCGGTGAAGTAGGGTAGCCAGAGCTCACTGGCGAGTTTTTGTGCTGTCAGTGGGAAGACCTAAGCCTTGTTCTACTTTATCTTTCTACACGGACGGTACAAAAACTCTCTGTTCTAACATGGTCGGCAGAGCGAGTGTGACGCCCCTGGTGTTGCACCAGGTGGGCTGCCATTTAAGTGGTATAAAAAAAACACAAACAAGCCCGCTGTATTTCTTGCAGGCATCTTTTCAGAACGTAGTTGATCTATTTGCTAAACATTTGACATCCAACATTGGATTCTCTACATGCCACAGACTTGAATAACTTCTAGAACTGTTGAAGTCTGATGGCAGTTTCTTCGTGGAATTTATCCATAGCCAATTCACCAAAACTAGTTCAACTAGTTGCGGATCATTGTGTAGGTAGATATACATTTTCTATGATATTTATTTGTTTATTATGTGTGTGGAGGGTACAGCCTGGTACGAAAATTAAGTAATAAGAATGAATGATTAAAGTTCTTATCAGTTTTTAAACGTTTTATAGAATGCCAACAGGATTCTGTATTTTGACATGCAGTATTTCAGAGTTCCGTACTCAAAACTTTGCCAATTCATTAGTAGATACCTAACATCTTATAAATGAGACTTGTTTAAGTCCCGGAGATCTTGGTGGGACCCCAAAATACACCAAGTTCTATGAACAATTAACGACCTCGATATCTAAAATGATAATGGCAGTAGCATTCCACTATCACAACGAGACTGACTCGTGACATTGTCTCGTTTTAGCATAATTAGGCGGTTCGTTCAAAAATGTAAATGAAAAACCAAAGGTCGGTTCTTAGACTTTATGGAAATAAGTACTTAAAGTGAAAATGGGACAATTATGATATGTTTTTGACCCAAAGATATGACAGAGTAGGTACTCTGTCCTACTTTGATATTAAGCCTATAATTTGAATTTTGCAATCAATTTTCATTGCAGCAACAATATTATCATTATACACTAGTGAACTTGCTGAAATATCTAATATAAAATGTAGTATTATATACATAGTTTTGACAACATGTGGATACATTATGCGTAATTCTAAATTATAATAAAGACTGACTTTGACGGTGGGTTTGACTTCGTTATCGACTTGGACTCATTGCGTGTGTTGGAATACCTTTAGTATCTTCTAGTCACGAGTGATGACTGAATAGATACGTGTATCGCCTTGTCAATCATATATCTGAGCAGGTGAGGTAGTGGCCAAACGCTTTCCTATCAATGACAAAAAAGTTGTAGGTATAATATTAATTTGAGACTAGTCTGTGCCTGAGAGTTCGACCCACCTGGAATACTGGTGAGGTTCCCGTCTCCTACAGGAATCTATTCTAGAGATAAAAGGCTGTATGATTTCTGTAGACGGAGAACAGCCCGATCTCTTTGTCACTTTAAGATACTCACAGGAATGAATGGTGTGGCCTAATTCTACTATACCAGAAACCAATCGGGAATGCATTGAAAAATAGGTAAATCGTGTATGCCACAAACACGTGTCAAATAATCTAAACCAATTGTTATACCAGCGGTATGAATAATTTAATATGATTATTTTATACGCCGATAGCGTTAATACTAATATTAAAACAATAGTACAATATAATCCACAATTTCTTGCAATTACTAAATTGATCCAATAAAATTCGGCTTAAGATATTAAGCGTACATGAACAAATTAGTTATATTGGCTTGTTCATTTTACGATACATAATTTAAAAAATCGAATATAATTAGCATTTATTTTTTCATCGTTAGGTCCTAGCGTTCATTGCCCTCGAGACTACGACCGTACATTGTTCAAAGTCATCTGGTTTGGGAATTCATTTGACAATTTGTACATGTTTTGAAAATGGAATTCACCAAGGCCTCTGCAAAAATTCGTTAGTTGGAAATGTGAAAATGATTATTATACGCTCAAGGATAATAGAAAGCAGTTACCGTGACATGAAAGGGGAAAAAAGATAAATTGGAACATATATAAAAAAAAACAGACGAATATAATCACCTTTTTTAGTTTCTTCTTTCGAGGGAACACTCAAAAGAAAAAAATGCATCAAGATTCAAGTTTTGTTAAAATATGTATTGTTTTACAAATTAATTCTAAAACTTTAAAAAAATGCCAATCCCTTAATTGATTCATTTGTGGTTTGAGATTTTTATGGGATCCAAACATTACCAAAACCGGTACATCAATAACACTGGTCTGTATCAAAACTTTTCCTTCAGATAAAATATTATGAATATGTATATCAATTTATATCAGCTATTAATATCCATACTAATATTATAAATGCGAAAGTAACTCTGTCTGTCTGTATGTTACGCATTCACGCCTAAACTACTGAACCGATCTTGATGAAATTTGGTATAGGGGTAGATTAGACCTTGAGAAAGGACATAGGCTACGTTTGTTCGCGATAGCCGACATCCACGCAGAAGGAGCCGCAGGTAACAACTAGTATTATAAAACAAAATGTTAATTACACAATTAAATTCTTAATAATGCGAAATTCCACTGTAGTGCTTGTGGGAGGGAGTATAACTCATACTATTTATGTATAGTGGAATTCGAACAGAGAACACAAGAACTGCTTTTCGTGTACGATTAGAAATATATTGTTATTTTTTAATATTGGCACACTGTAGAATGTTACTAGGTGTGGAAAATGTCTTGAAAGTTTGTTACCGTAAAGCTTCACTATTTTTATGCCATTCAAAATAACAAGTGGTTTAGATTTTACAGGCATTCAAAGTATCAAGAGCTACTGGTCCGATTTGGATAAATCTTTTTGTTTTAATAATAGACCGTTTATCGAGGAAGGTTATATACCTAGGCTATATTTATAACTTTCGCGTTTTTAGCTTATAATCTTCCTTGATAAATGGGCTATTCAAAACAAAAATAATTTTTGAAACAGACATGTATTCTTGAGATTTTATTTAGATGTCCATATATTGGAAACTAATTGATATATCGAGATAATTCTTACAGATTTGTTTTTTGTTTGCAACACAGAATGCAATAATCTGAAATTCAGAATTAATAAACATTCTCCATTGTAAGTAAACATGTCTTAATCATTTCGTTATGGCGCGAAAATTGGAATTAAATTATTTTTACGAAATTTTGTACAACGTACATAATGAAAATGTTTAATATTTATTAGAAGTTTTATTTCGATTAGTTTCTTTTTTGGGTTTTTAAGTTACCTTATCAATTCACCCCCCACTCCTCTTTGCCCATTTCCAAAGTGTATTCTAGAGTGCTACTGCTGTCTAGAGTTCGAGAGAAGTTCCCGATAACCGCTACCGCTAATAAATTTATACAAAAGGATATTACCATATTCGATTTAGAAACATCAACAACGGTCAAAATTGTTATTATTAGACCAGTATTAGCGGTCAATTTAATGTTAATGATACAACATCGTCTCCTTGGCACCGGTATTTTCGCAGAAATGTCGACATTTGTTTTACATAAATATCATAAACCTATCATACTCGTGTATAAGGTAAACTTAAAGCCGCTTATGCTAAATTTCCTCGTGGCGTAGTGCTACATGTTCCACTGCAACGTCTCTTACATTTCCAGTTAAGCTAATTTACTGTTATGAATATAAAAGGCGCAGTATCAGGAGCAATGGTGCACGTGCAGAGGCCTATGTCCAGCTGTGGACTAGGCTAATTGGTTGATATGAAAAAAAATTGTAAGAGGGGCAGACACGGGCAAATTTTATCAAAATATTTAATAGTTTTAATCTAAGTAGGTTCTAATCTACAATACCTTGAAAATTGTTATTGTTTTATAGTAAGTATTTAGTCAAATTATATTTAAATATCTACAATAAAATCTATTTGCTAATAAATCTTTATATATCCATTGATAATGTTATATATTTGTTGTGGGCAAAGTGATAAATTGGACGTTATTGTACTTCCCGGGCATTATGATAAATATCAGAAGTGGACACTGCTCGTCTCAACATGGATAGTTATAGGTTAGAAGGCTAAGGCGTGAGCGGAGCACCCGCATTAGCCTTCGCAGTTATTTTTTTATATAGCCACCCATCCGTACATGAACCGAAGTTGACTAGGGCATTAACCTGAATCTGATTATTTAAACTCTCATATTTATCATAATGCCCAATTTATCACTTTGTCCATAACATAATATATATGTGTACAAATAACGTGAATTGAAACGTATATTTATGTTTGTCGATATCAAATTAAATAGTACGTAAATATACAATCATCTAACTCATTTTCACAGCGTAATTGTAGTTTATTACAAACTAGCATGTAACTAGCAGCTGTAATATGTATATTTTGTGTAAAAATGATAAAAACAAAGGCTTTGTTATAATGTGCTGTGTTCCTCTGGGTCATAGCGCAATGTTCCACCTTAAAAAGACTGTGGAACGTAAAAATAATGCTACAGACTAGCATATTCTGAGATAGATACATACCTAAGTGTTTACTAACCTTAGAAACTTTGCAGCTTGATTAGAGTAATGTCCACGGCAGCGTCGCGCATCGCGGGACGATACGCGCCTCCCCATACCGTGGGTGAGTCGGTAACCGCGTGGTCCCCCCTCCCGAGGATGGCCAGACCGAGAGGGATGGCCCTGGGTCAGCCAAGGTGCGAGGTATATGTCGCCTGACAACCTCAACTTCGGCCTAGCTCTGCGACCCACATACGGCGTGTGGTTTAGTCGGTTCGAGTCCAACATAACCTCCCCCTCCGGTTCCGAAACGGGGGGTATCCGTGAGGATTTCCCCGCGCGTAAAAAAAAAGAATACCTAATGTAGATTAACGTATATTAAAGCCCATACTAATTAAGGTTAGTATGGGTTATAATATAAACATATGGTCCTATTTAAAGGATCGCTAATTGATATTTAAATGTTTTTCATGATAATATCCTATCTAAAAGTATTTTTAAAATAATATGTAAGAAGAATATCTATTAATAAATAATATAAAGTTGTATAGGGCCTAAATAATACCTTTAAAGGCGTAAACAAGCCTGGTAGGTACACTTACTGATTTCTGTAGGGTTCAGGGGTTCAGACGGCAGTCACTCCCGTAAAAGCTACAAGAAGTAGGCGGAGGAAACAGACCTCGTGCTTGGAACCGGGTATAACAGTGATTATGATGTTTTTTTTATTATGAAACCTGTACGTTATGCCAATGCATTTGGAAAAAAATAAAATTGGCTCCAAAACTACTATAAAATAACAGTATCACAATACAGTATTTAGAAGTTAGGTGTGTTCATGTAAAAATATAAACACACAAAACAAACAACACCATAGGTATTAATTTTCAATGCGAAAATTATGCAAATCGACTCAGATATTTCGAAGAAATCAGCATACTGACAAAAAACCATCTTCAGTTGTGAGTCAATTTTAGAAACGAACCAGATATTGATTTTCGAATATCCAATTTATCCAGGTATCCAATATAAACTATACTTTTTTATTGCTTTTAAATACAGTCGACAACAACACATCGGGATTACCAATATTGATGGCCAAGGCCGGTCGGAATCTCAAGGAAATCCTTTCTAGCTTACACTTAGTCTTCCGACCATACAGGCCGATGTGACGAAACAACGTGCGGTTTTAGTCGGTAAGATGCACGCAAAAAAAGAGCTTTCGAAGTAAAAAACAAGTTCCAACTTAAGGTGAGAACAGAAGTGGAAAGACGTGACTGAATAGATAACATCTAACAGAAATGTATCGTCGAAAATGATATGTTTGCGCCGTTCTCAAATAATTTTGATAAATGCAAACAGATGTTGACGATATATTAACTGTTTATACTGTTGATCGACGGCATTTGGTGAAACTTGCTGGTGGTAAATCTTTGAGAATGCCGTGAACCGAAACCGGTCATGTTAAAAAATAAAATACTTTGGAAAAGTACAGGTGTCTTGTCTTATTCAATATGATTGATATAAAATACTTTAGAAATATATAGCGTAGGGAAGTGTGGTGGAATGATTTTCCCATCTTAAGTAGGCAATCGGACTCCGGTGAATGAAGGTCTTGAAGACAATAGAGACAATATGATATACAACGTATAAATACTAAGAAAAGAATTTAAATTGAAAGGTATTTAGCTAGGGCTATGGGCCATTAGAGCAACCGAGTTCTAAAGT
This sequence comes from Eilema caniola, assembly GCA_949126895.1. NCBI lineage: Eukaryota > Metazoa > Arthropoda > Insecta > Lepidoptera > Erebidae > Eilema > Eilema caniola. The sequence goes on along the minus strand of OX421488.1, from coordinate 5,600,547 downwards.
GGAGACCGCGAGAAGGCACACGGAAGGCGGGACGCCTCCTAGCTAGATGGATTGACGAACTGAAGATGGTGACTGGGACAAGGGAAAGAATTAAAGGAATTAAAGACTGGATGCGGAAGGTGGAAGACCGGGAAACCTTCGGAGAGGCATATGCTGGACATAGTTAACTTCAATAGGCTAATTGATTAATGTAGTGTGAACAATCGAATACTTAATAGAAATTACTTCGGAATATTGGCGCTGTATAATTCCGACAAAAAATCACTTCCTCATTAAAATTTAAGATAGTTGTAGGGTAATGAATATGTGATGTGTTCCTGTTTAGTAACTTTTCAACAATGTAAAAACTACTAACTGGATTTACATGTTACTTATTGTTTTATAATACTGTTGCCCGCGGCTCCGCCCGCGTGCAATTCTGATCTCGTTCCCGAAAATCATCGGAACCAATTCCAGGGATAAAAAGTAGCCTATGAAGAAAGAACCAAGTAAAAATGTTTTAAAGCAGGTGTTTTCTCTTAGAAGATTATCTGTGAACTAATTTTTACCCGCGACGGTAGGAATTATGTATATGCGTTTGGGATGAGAGGATGTTTGTGCAAACACATGTCGCCAGTTTTCTCCAAAACTACTCGTTTGATTTTGATACAGTTTTCAGTTATACGTTTGGGTTTTATCTGTGCTTTTTTAGATTAGCGCCCTCTGGTGACACCTCACCAGGGGGTGCTGAAGCAAACAAATTATTTGAGTAAATCAATGTTGAAATTTTTCTACAAAACTATTATTCCGATTTTGATGTAGTTTTCGGTTATGGGTTATAGTTTGATTGGTGCATGTTATAAGATAGGTGTTACGGTGACACCTGTCCAGGAGGCGCTGCAATAAACTATTTTGGAGGTATTTCATTAGTCGCGTGTTTTTTTTTTAATTTTTAATTTAATTTTCTGGTATAGTTTGTAACCTTAATTCTGTAGGCAGACTGCCCATATAATTCCACGGTCTAACCGTGAAATTATAGTTAAAAGAAGAGATAGCAGACACAACAGTTCGACGGAGAATGAGTTTAGCAATATAGTTTCTGATAAAAAAATTATCTTTAAAGAATGTGTTTTATCAGAGTTTTCGTAACTACTACTTACTATTTGAGAAATCAATATTATCATTTCACAATCACAACACTGCTCTATGATGTCAAAATTTTCGTATTATCATGTTGTCATCGGAGGCTTACCAATACATTATTTCAAACTTAATTTACTTTCATACTTTGAATTGGACTGTCCGAGTCCGTCTGTCTACCCGACGGACTCAGACATCGATCTCCGATCGACTATCGTCCATCGTAATTATTGTACTGACTCTTTTAAGACAACTGTAAAATCTGACAGATTAAACAATAAATACCAAATAAAAGATACTTTTTGACCCAGTTTGACCATATAACACTAGTGTTAACGTCCATCAGGATACTTAGGATAGGTACTAACCTATCCTGACGGTAGTTTTTAATTAGGTAGGTTTTTAGGTTTTAATTGCAATTAAATTGGCAATTAACCCGACTGCTGCCTCAAAGATCGAAACAAGTATGACATAAGGCGGTATCCATTATATTTTTCTTTCGGTTTGTGATTGGCAATAGGATAATACCTACTGCTAGAGAAGGTAGTAGCTGGGGGGCTGGTTGTCGTGGTCAATAAGTGAGTCAGTCAGTCAGTCATTCCCTTAACAGACTTCAAACACAGATCGGCGGAAGCTAGGAGAATCCATCTATGAGGGGTTTCTCAGATGACGTGGGCCTGCGGTGAGAGTGTGTAGTTGCTCGACAGACCATGGCCCACCTGCTAACGTGTATGCTAACGTGTATACTTGTCCACCGGAGGAGCTTATGAGCGACTTCAGGTAGCAGAACACTGGGAACACAGACTTTGAGAGCAGAGGCGCCGTCGACTCGTCAGAAGAAGAAGTGCTTCAGTACCAAATATACTTTCATCCACACCAACTTTTGTATCATTTCTTTTTTTGTCAATTATGTAAAAATGTTTACTGGTGTTATTTTTGACAACGTGTCTATTTAATATTGATACCAAGCTGCTAATTTGCATCATCTACTAAATTCAGATATAGATAGAATATTCTAGTCTAAATATAAATCATTGAATAAAACATAAGATCTAATGAGTATTTTAGCATATTATTAACGCCTTATACCAATGACAATTTATTATAAACTAATAATACGTCATTGCCTGATACGTAAAATTTATTTATAAAATAAAACTGGATTTTTTAGCTGTAGCTTTAGGCTGTAGGCTTTATAGTTCATTATCATCATCATATCAGCTGCACATAGCCCACTGTTGAACATAGGCCTCTACTATAGACTTCCAGAACGACAGATCAAAGCAACCCGCATCGGCTTCCCTGGGTCAGCCGGGGTGCGAGGGATATGTCGCATGACAACCTCACCTTCGGCCTAGCACACGACCCAGAGACGGCGTGCGGTTTAGTCGGTTCGAGTCCGACATAACCTCCCCCTCCGGCTCCGGAGGGGTGGGGTATCAGTGGGGATTTCCCACACGTAAAAAGAAAGCATCGGCTTTTCATTAGTTATTTTAAGTATTTTTTGAAAATAAAGTTTATAAAGATTTAAACTATATTTAGTAGTCAAAAAAAATATTACTTAAAAGTTCTTTTGACTGTGTGTAGTTTCTTACCTCTAATACAGGTGTATAAACATTAAAAGGCCTTACTAATGTTTACACACCTGGCAAAAAGAGTAGTAAATACTAGTAAGTTGTACAAATTATGCTTAGTCTAGATATATAAAATATCTTACGAATATAATCGGCAGATATACCGGGTCCTTTATATAAGGTAAACAGGTAACATTGTTTCTATCTTTATTTATTCAGAATCTTTACTACATAATAGTAGTTATGTTAGGCTATCGGACCTTTACAAGTTCACTACACCTATATTAGAATAATAGGACGGAGCCCGGGGGTAATGGGCTCCCCAAAATACTAGAAAAGACACCTACATCAGGCTACATCCACGATTAGTCACTCTCCACTAGTCCACAGACTTCTGTACACATGTAACGTTCACGGTTACGACTTTACAGGCAAATACTAAGCTACACCTACTTGTTAAAAACATAAAATGTGGTATCAAATACCTGTAATAAAAGGAAGGTTACACACATATTTCCGTATACCGTCATTTAAACATTGTCCTGTGTTTTGCGTACGTAACCATTGTTTCCGATGACAGTTCTTACGTCGTATTCATAGGCTTATTTTTTGTAATACTGGTTTCTTAAAACTCGTTTACCGATCTTTATGTAATTGCTTTTAAGTATTTCTTAATGAAACACCTATTATTACGGTTGTGACATAATAGGATATTCTAAAAAATTGGACAACAAAATTCTGTGTTTGGATATCTTTAAATAAATTGGTGTTTGGTTGATTTATTTTTCTTTCAAGGGGAATTTTAGCGTCAAGTTGCTCCTTTGCTTGTTTATATCTCAAAGTGTAAATCCAGAAGATTTTCTCACAAATAAAGTCATAGAAATAGATTGCTTTAATGCGGCTCAGCAGAACTAAGGTAGGAATTTTAATTTAAATGTAAAAACCAGTTGTACTAAGCTAAATATTTACATTTTTTTTATGAAAATAAGAAGATTAACATAGACGACACTTGTCAAGCCTAGTTTTATATTTAGGCAGATGTTCAACAGCTGTCGAACGTGTAAAATAATTCAATTTCCTGCATCTTTGCACAGAATCTCACAAATTGTCTTATAATTCTTTTGCAACAGATGTGCATACAAGTTTTATTTGTTTATTATACGTAAACATTCCGGATCATTGAAGACCTCGATTGTCTATCATTGATACAGTATAGTATTTTTTATAATATAGTAGACTACAGTAAGTCTGTAGTAGTCTAAAGTATAGTAGACCATAGTAGACTAGAGTAGACTACAGTAGACCGCAGTAGACTATAATAGACTTATAGGTTTTCATGTCGGAACACGGTCCACTTTTATTTTATGTTTCACTTGGAATAAAGAGAAAAAATTAAATCGGTCTAGGCGGGTCACTTATTTTGACCATTACGCGTGCGACTACCGGACCTCCTAACCCAATTCCGACAGGAAAAGTAGGTTTGTTCTCAACCAACTTCAAAAAAGAAGGAGTCTAAAGTTCTTCAACTTGTTTTAAGATTTTGACAGCAAACGTGTACTCCCACCATCATAATAATATTGTGTTTCACCCCCGATTGTGAACATTAGTTGCTATTAAATGCTATTACGAAACGCACTAGTTATCGGATATGTTACGATTATATGAACTTTGCTTTGAAAACATTTATTCCATACCCGTGCGATATTCTCTGTGATGGAAACAAATTTCTGGTCACGTTTTCATTACATTTCAATAACATTACGGTATTAATTGTTAACCTTTCGTAGTTCGACTGCACCTTTTAACCCTAGTTTTGTAATATAACATAACCAGATGTTATTACAGTAGTGCATGCACGTGAAGTACCTATATAAAATATGAAGCAAATTGCTGGCTGTTATCTCTACTTATCGTAGAGGGAAATCCCTTGCTTCACAATATATATAAATACTAACTTTTGCCCGCGGCTCCGCCCGCGTGGATGTCGGTTATCGCGACCAAATCTGTACTTGAAACTGCGAAAAGTCTCATATAAAAAAATTCAACCCCAATTTTAAGGGATTGCAGGTTTCCAAAAAAGTATGCACGATTTTTTTTGTTAGTCACAAAGAGACGGCATACCAACTTTGAGCTTTAAGCCTTAAAAATTGGGGAATGTTCTATATAAACTTCCACCCCACATTATAGGGAAGTGGGGTGTGAGTAATTGACAAAAAGTAGCCTATGTCACTCTCTTGCCATTCAACTATCTCCACTTAAAAAATCCTTTCAATTCGTCGCTCAGTTTTGCTGTGAAAGACGGACAAACAAACAGTCACACACGCTTTCTTATTTATGATATTAATATGGATGCTCACGCCTATCTATTGAAGCAAGGGTTAGTTAACGGTACTAATGAATAGGAGAATTTGGGAGGTCTATGCTAAGGGTAATGGCAGAATTTAAAGTATTATTTATTGGAAGTTTACGTCAAAGGTACTGGGATAGACAGATGGATATAATTCATTATTGTACACCAACATTAGATAACAAGAGACAATAGTATGGATTACAGTAATTATAGTTAAATGCACAATGAGAATATAGGAGAATACCTTTAGGGGAAGCCTGTGTTCATTAGTCATGATTTCATGAGGGTTACTGCACTCCGTTGTGCATAACCAACCATTGTGGACCAATGAGCTGGCATAAGACATTATTTTCCACAATTTTTTGTCATTTTACCAAAATACTTACGACAATTATAATAAACTTAGATGATTACAGTAAACTGTCTTCACTTAACTCCCGTCTCGGCAAAATTAAGTTTAAATGTGTGAAAACTAAACATAATCATGTAATTGTTTAAATTTTTGGTGTCATTATTCAAATTTGAAACATGACATCTATATAACAATAATTTTGCATACAAAACACGTAACCGTCTGTTTAAAAAGATAAATTAGTCACGATAATTTTATTTATTTAAAATTTATTAATTTGTTTTTAAGCTGTGGTTTAGAATTTCATTAGATTTGTGTGCTTATGTCTAGACAGGCGGCTTGTCACAAGACTTCAAAGGTGATAAAGCACTGTTTACGCTTTGCTAATCTCGAGTTTAGTTGGGTTAAGTTACCTACCATAATATTATGTTTAACTAAATCAAAACAGTGTAGACATTTCGACATCCTGCAGAATCAGACAAGTGTTCCATAATACCACGGTAATATTGACTATAGTTAGCTAGTATTAACGTGATGATACTGTCGGAATATAACGCGAAAATTATTGTACATTACATGACCCATGGCTGCTGTAAAGTAACTGAAACGTCGGACTCAGTGTAAATTGGCTAGCCGGTGTTTGGTGGAATAGAATGAAGAATGTATGGGATTTGACATATATACGTTAAATCCTATACATTCGTCGCTAGCGAATTGCCACTTGTCTAGAGGGGCCGACCAAGCAAGCATTTTTTTTTTATATAGGACACGTCAATTTGACTTTACCTTGCCTGATGGTAAGCTGAAGGCCAGGTCTGAGGAGAGCGGGCCACCATTATACACACGTGCCATGTTAACAATGGTGGTACTTTTTTGCATTGTAGCAACATCCCAAGGACGACCCAAAATGTATTCAAAATGTGCTTTATGATGTGTCTTTTGGGGATAACACAGGGTGTCACGGCTAAGGCGGTGGATGAGAGCAAATCCACTATTCATAGATTATTTCAATACATTAAGCGCTCCAGGGCTTCGTTTATCTCCATTTAGGACCAAGATATATGGCGGAACTCATGATCATGAGGATGACGATCGGAAAAACTCATGAGCACCTCAAAAAACGCAGTGTAGGTGGTAGCTTACGACAAATTTGACGAATGATAGGTATGCCATCGCCACATTAAGAGAAATAATCCATACTAATATTTTAAATGGGAAAGTGTGTTTGTGTGTCTATTTGTCCGTCTTTCACGCCTAAACCACTGAACCGATTTTGATAAAATTTGGTATAGGGGTAGATTAGACCTTGAGAACGGACATAGGCTATGTTTGGTCTCGGTAACCGACATCCACGCGGGCGGATCCGCGGGCAAAAGCTAGTACCAAATAAATAGCGATGAAATCTGTTTAAACAATTCTATTTTATACCGGCAAGTGTCATCATAAGCTACATAAACTATGTTCATATCTACCAAGAATGTGGTCACAATGGAAATTCACACGTTCATGTAATTTTGTAAGTTAAACGGCTCGATTAAAATGTCGTTAAGAGCATAATTTGGACGAAACTAAAAATACGCCATTCTCTACGTGTTTACACAGTTTAGAGTTTGTTGCTTTATATTTATACATAACTAGCGGCCGCCCGAGACTTCGTACGCGTAAAGTTACATACAAACTATCATACCCATTTTAACCCCTAAAGGGGGTTCAATGGGATGAAAGTATCCTATGTCCGTCTCCTGGTTCTAAGCTACATCCTCACTAATTTTCAACCAAATCGGTATAGCCGTACTTGAGTTATAAGTAGTGTAACTAACACGACTTTGTTTTATATACCTATATAGATATAGATTAGACCGAGTATGTATATCTTCGGTCTTATGATCGAGAAGTTCGGAGTTCGTATCCTGGCTATTACACAACCAACGTAAACCCACTTCAAATAAGACAAGTAGATACTTATTTAGTTTAATTGGAGGGATTGTGAGAGGTTAATATCTATACTATATATACTATTATTAAGAGGTAAAGTTCGTCCCGAGGAGGGCCAGACCAAGAGGAATGGCCCTGGGTCAGCCGAGGTGCGAGGGATGTCACGAGACAACCTCACCTTCGGCCTAACACATCGACCCACAGGCGGCGTGCGGTTTAGTCGGTTCGAGTCCGACATAACCTCCCCCTTCGGCTCCGAAAGGGGGGTATCCGTGGGGATATCCCGCACGTAAAAAAAGGGGGTAATCTCTAGAACTACGGAACCAATTTGGAAAATACTTTTAAGCTAAGCGCAAATCCGATTATCTGGCTTGCCACTACCCTACCAGCGATACTACCAGTAGGTAGTGTCGTTTACAACTAACGACACTACCGCGCCAATTTCCTTGAAAGGTTCGACCGATTCGGCTATTCTTCTTATCGTATGTTCTTAAAGTGAAGGTTTTATAAAAAAACAAGGTCTCTTGAACGGTAACAGAATTCCGCGAGTAGCCAGACCTCACTGGAGAGTTTTTGTGCTGTCAGTGGAAAGACCAAGGGCTATTATTCCTGCTTTGTCTTCTACACTGACGGCACAGAAACTCTCTGTAATTACAGGGTCGGCAGCACGAGTGTGACTCCCCTGGTGTTGCACACGTCCATAGGCAAGGTAACCACTTTCCTTCAGGTGGGCCGTGTGCTTGTCGGCCATCCCAATGGTATAAAAAAACCAGCTAGTTCAGAATATGGCGGTTGCTCATTTTAGTCAGTGCAAAGTAGTGCATGTTTTGTACGTAAGATGTCAGTGGTGAGGCATTCTGTAGTGACGAAAATCTGTGTGGTTTCAATTCCCAATTTCCTATACTTACCCAGCTTGTCAATTGTCATAAAGGGATTTCCTATTTCACCATGCTATCGATACACACGGTCATTATAAATAAAAACAGGATAATAAACTTATTAGCTACTTACTTAGTTGAATTATTCTTTCATACGCTGTTCAAACCATTTCTTTAACTTTTGATAGTTCAATATTTTATCAAACAGTGTTATTGTCTTGATGTGTAACCTATTCGATTTCACACAACAATCGACTTTATTTATAAATATAGGAGTTTCGATCGATTTTACATAGTTATTATTCTAACTTGTACTTTTTTTTAATGTTTAACCACATTTATTTCATGTAGATAATAAATTACACTATTATATTTTTTTAAATATTTCAACATGAACTAAAATATTTACAAGTACTTTTTTATTTACAAGAGGATTAGGGTGGGTCGTGTATTTATCTGCCACCGAATTGGTATAAAATAAGGGGTAAAAAGTTCAGGAGTCTGAGAGTTTCTCCCCATCGATGTCGACTGGTACCGTGGCCAAAAGGCTGGTGGCATTTCCCCTTTGGATGGCAATGCCAATCTTTCGTTGCAAAAATATTTAATATTTTATCATTAACAGGTGTTTATTAATCACAGAACTAATGCCCGATAAATATAGACATGTGATAAAATTCCCAGGTCCCAAGAGATCCCAGTTATACAGGTTTCACTGTGTTTCATTTCTAGCTTGAAAGAGATAATGTCATTGCTCCTAACTATATTTAGAACATATATATATGTACCTACTTACCCATGTCATAAGTGTATAAAAAATATTGAGATTTTGATATACTTCTACTCAAAAAGTTCTGAATCAAATGAGAAGTTCAAATATTGACACGTTAACCCGTTTTAAAGATGGTTTTTAGATAAAAATCACTTCTTTTTTATTTGTATTTGTATATTTTTTTTTGCGAATTTAGGCCACCCCTTCTCTTCCCATGTGGTGTCGACTAAGGGATAGGGCTGATTAACTTTAACATCAGACAGATATGTACAGCCCAGACTCAGCCTCAGATGCATGGCTCGAGTCAACAATATTACCCGGAATACGGCAATAGGCTCACTCCCTATTCCGTGGGACCAAATACACATTGGTGTTAATTCATCTCTGCCTAACCCTCCGGGGATAAAGGCGTGATTACATGTATGTATGTAATTTATTCTCAGGCGAAGCAGTGGGATGCCAGTTGTTTAAAAATATGTTTATATTGGCTTGTTTATAATAACAGTGCGGCTTCTTAACTGTTATTAAATAATGTAAATGTTTTGTTATAAAAGTTTATATAATTTTAATTGAGGTTTACTAATAGTCTAGAGCGAGACTGAGTCGAGATGAGATCGAATGAAAACATTTAATTGTTTAAATATAAACATAATTTACTAACAACTACTTATTGTATGTTACTTACAAGTCCCAAAGTAAAAATAAAAAAATGATGGTATATCGTATATTTTTTTTACTGAACAGAAATGCATGCATTTTTTCAGAAAGTTATTGGTTAGATTCAGAAACTACCCTATGTTCGATTGCAAGTGGTAAGTAGGAGAGGAGATATGACTAAAAATCTGACGTCCACTTAAGTAAAACCGCGGACAATAGCTAGTTTTATTCTAAGAACATTTCTTTTTCTTAATACACAAAATACCTTCGTTTACCTACTGACGATTTTATTATTCGATGTTTACACTTTGTTTTTTTTTTACACCAATTTTTACACTAAATCAAGAATTAAATTCACTACAACTAATTTGAATATTTTTGTTTTTGTCGTTATGGCGCTGTTTTTCTAGTTTTCGTAAAATTTGCATTTTATATTCGATAAAATTTAAAAATCATTTATATGAATTATGGCGTTATAAAAGATTAATTTATTTTATTTGATACTGATATTAATCGTTGATATTTTCCTTAAATAGATTTTTGATTACTTTGATTACTTATTTTTCCTAAACAGTCATTGATTTTTGATATTTTATTAAATGCCTACTTTTATAGTAGGTACATAATGTAAGAAACTGTATTTTTTTTATTTCGTATTTTTTTATTATTATTTTTTTTTACTATTTTGCTTTTTTTCTTGACTTTTTGTTATTTAGAATTGTTTTAAAAAAGTTTGATATTAACTAATTTTCTTTCTATGAAAAGCTTTTAGATAAAACTAGAAATTAAAAAAAAAAGTTGAATGAAATGGAGAAAGTCGCTCTTAACTTATGGCATGATTAAAGGAAACGGGGATTTCCTTCTTTATACATATATAGGTACTCGTATATCTTGAAAGGTAGGTCCTAGAAGTACTTATATTTATTTCATTCAGAGAAAAGCCCAAAGTATAAATATTTATACCATAACGGTGGCCAGGGACCTCAATTTCAATGGTCAATTCTGTTCGTATCTCAGTTCTCAAAATAAAACTAATATAAAAATATGCATCATATATTTCAGCCGACGACCATAGGACGCTGGTAAGGATACCAGAAAATGTTTCTATTTATTGGTTAAAGAGTAGGGCTTATCGAGAGTACCCGGGTTCGATCCTGGCCAATACCACCTACTTAAACCCATTCCTAACACCCTTTAGCTTAGCTGGTGAGGTTACCGGAAATGCAAAACAGAAATAGAAAGGCTACAGTGAGAGCTGAACTTTTTTTTGCGATTACAAATTGTTAAAGTTTTAACCGCTGTTAGCCAAAGAAATTCTATAAAGAATTCAAGAAATCACATTGTTCAAGACGCAACGAATTACAATTGCAAAAATTTAAAAGAAAAAATAATTTCGGTCTTTGATTTATTGGAGCTAAGTTGAGACAGGTAGAAATATTGTACTGCTTAGTTTGGTCCCAAATCTTTTGAACGTTGATGACAATGAACTGGGAATTACCATCGGGCAACGAAGAAAAAGAGTTTATATTTACAACTAAAATACGTGCAGCTGGGTTTATTTCAGAGTCAGGTAAGTCTTGCTAAATAAACACGTCCAAGGTTGCATCCTTGAAAGAAAAGTAACTAATATTTAATATAGTTATAGCTGGAAAATAGACAGTTACCTAATTGGATGTCTGTAAATGAAGACAATATAATAATGAATCGTTAATTCAGAAAGAACTAGTAATAATAAATCTATCATCGCTGACAGGGCTATCGTTGGCAGTAAACGTGATAAAGTGATAACAGATGATACGATATATGGTTGATATCACTATTCCCACGACGAAAATCTTATGAAGGCAGAAAAAGACCGACAAGTATTTGAAATTGGAGTACGAGATTGTCGAAAAATGGTGGGATCTCAGAGAAATAATTTTTATGCTCTGAGGGTGGGATACATCGCCAAGAACCCGCCAAGAGACCCATGAACTTGATGCGGTAATTAGTTCTAGTGGCACGCATAGTAAAGAAGTACTTCTCTCTGAAGGCCTAACCTGCAGTCTATTCTTGGTTCCTATATCCGACGCCTGTGAGATAAGTACTATTTTTTACACGCTTAAAACTTGGTAGACTGTTAGTTTTAGAATTATATTTTTATATCATTATATTATGTAAACACACAAGTTTCATGTAAGTGTCTTGGTAAATAAATGTCAAATTAAAAAAAAAATGCTAACAATATGTACCTACAAAGTTTAATAAAGAATAATATAAATAAATAATAATCTTTATTGTATATTAAGGACATAAAAAAGTATCAGAAATATAAAATTACCATAGTCAACTGATAAAGTGTCACTACTCTATCGCATATATTCAAGCATGTGCACTGAAAGGGTGAGAACAGAGATAAAGACTTCTTTGTTTTCTTTAATTTCCATACGAATCTTTTGGTTTTATTCTAAACATTGTCACACAACATATAATATGGCGAACAAAAACTGTGAATGTGCCTCTTCTTATCTAATTAAAAGGTATTTAACATTATCAATAGATATTTTTAAATGCATTACTTTGAATTGTCCATTAAATTAATGATGCGCAACAACTTATTTTGAAACCTGTCACGATATATTTGTCGCTATGGCCAATTCATTTATTTTACATTTGTAATATCTAGAAAATAACCAAAATAAATAAAGTAATAATAAATAAACCAACCTGGACCGATTCAAAAATTCTAAATCGATTTGAAATTTAGCATGCAAAATGCTTAAAAGTTCAATAACAAAATAAATAGTTGAAAATTATGCCTTGTTCAATAACATGCATTTATTTTGCATTATGTTAATAATTAGTTGCAAGTACAAATGGGTATCTTTAAATATTATGACATGAATTTAAAAATGTACCGAGCATATGCTAGATATACTTAGTATATTTTAATGATCTAATTAACTAGGCTAAAGTAATAGTTGTGTATTTCCAATGCGAATCACGTTCGTCTAAACATACAATTGTAACGATGAACAAACAGTAAATTGAATATTTTTCAAAAGAACAATTGCTGTTTTGCAGAAAAATATTTTTTGTGCTTGAAATCGATTTTTGAGCATCGCGTAGAAACCACTTAACAGATACAGCAGAAATTTTGCATAACATTGTACAAGAGTCAGATCATCACTTGGCTGTATATAATGCCACAATTACAGATGTACTACTACTATTATTGTACTACTTTTATTGTTCTTTAACTCATACACGGCAGATCTTCACGAAATATTGTAGTTCGATACAACATGCACATGGCCAACAATAAATAGTGTTATGTCTAAAAACCATAAAATCACTACACTATAACACTATTATATAATTATATTAGTATAGAAATATAGACAATCAAAAATCTACTCTTGAAATAATTTAATATGAGTTAGAGTCGAGTCTGCAAAAAGAAAAGTACGTTGACCTATTCAGAACCTGACGCAAATATAGTCACTGGCAACAGTTAGACATAAAAGTAAATAGTTAAAAATACAGGTTCAAATGAGTCGCCAATAAAGTAAAGAACCCGTTATTTATTTATCATTTTTGAACTGTCGAATTCATACATTTAACTAGATCTATTAATGCGACAGTTCAAAAATAGAAGTTTTTCTGTAGTGGAACTGTAATATGAAATTCAAATGATTCGTTATCTTGCATAATAATAGCAGTAGGAAAACTAGGAAATGTATTTTTAAATAGTGAATTTGTTCTGTTTCTGTGACTAATTACGATAATTACACCGATAACACAACGAAGAAACGCAATATTTTCCTCTCCTTTCTCTATCAACTTTCATAAATTTAATATCACAAAACACTATGACAGATGCGATGCGTATATCAATGACACGCATTTAGATATTTGGCTACCGACTACTCGTACAGTTTCATAAGATGCGGATGCAATATAATTATTAAACAAAATATTGTTTTTTATTCTTTTACATTAACAATTAAATCCTAGATTAATAAGTAGTATTTGTAGGCATATTAAACTATTTTGTTAAATATATGAATATTTATTTATTGATTAAGTATTTACTTGCAAATGGGCATTTAGGGTTACACGCAACATCTATCAATTTCAAAAAACATTACCACCTGTACATAAATACGAAGTGTACAAAGCAAATTTTTCTGCTGATATAGAATAGAAAATCATGCATCCTACTTAATTTTATATGCAACAGAAACATAAAAAATGTGTACTTACTTGCAGTTGTGCTTCTACCGGATTCCTTATTTCTAATATCACAGGATTTTATAACATTCAAAAAATATTTATACTAAATATTTTATATTTACACACACTTAAACACTTTATTTAAAACCAAATATATTTACACTGAATTGTTTATTTCATCTGTTTACATTTGAATTGTTCGTTTTCATTCGATATTTAAAACAATTACATTTTCGGTCACGTGTGACGGAAGACGTTGTCGTGTTTTGAATGCGACAGGTGCGTTCTGAAGCGCGAACGCGGCCAGACTGCTCATTCAGGTAACACACCTTTGCCTTTAATATCAAGTGGACAACTCAATCAGTGATAATGATAAGAATACAAAGGACAGCCTCGTCAGCAACAGACGGGGGTTGCATACATTGCGATCTTAAGACCGGTTCTACACGGTCAATGTTCTGTACAATGAATGTGTATTTTTTTGGTGCGGGGATTCGACACGCAAATTTTTTTTTCGCCTTTTTGAATTTGGCGTGTGGTCGCAAATTTTGATTTAAAAAGTCAATGCGTGGCAGATTCGCTTTCATTTTATTATAGTTAGTGGTAATTTTACTACTATTATACTTAACTACATATAATATTGTTTTCAAAAAAAGTGTATGGAGTTCAAATAAAATCACGTTTTAACGGATTCTATTGCGGTTTATTTGTAATTGTTCACTTTTAGCCCGACGTTTCGGCTACTTTCCAGGTTTAAAGCGCTTTTATTTCTATAAGTGATATTTGCGTAAACTTTAGAAGAATCAAGTGTATGGAGTGTTATGTTATTTGATAATTTTCCTATCCGTTACTATTCTACCTATCTTACGTCTGTCACTCTAGATGTTTTTTTTTTCTACTTTATGCTGAGCTAAATATGTTTTCTGTTTGTTTCGATTGTTTTAATAGTTTTACAAAACACAATACGAAGTCACATTGAAAATACTTAGTGCGTACATTTCTTGAGTGCTCAGATAACTGAGATTATCTATGATAGCGAAACCATTCGAGGTACAAAGAATTACTAACTAGTAATAGGCGTAATAGATAAAATTGACTAATGACTCAATTATGTTCCATTCATTTTCCGTACGTTCATTATTATACAAACCTGTTTTTTGCGTGACATAAACTGGTGTCCTTATGTCGATTAGATTAAGGGGCAGGTCTATAAAATTATAATTAGGCCCAAACACTGTAGTAAAGCGTAATTAGTGTCAAAGCAACACAAGCAGAAGTTACGTGTCACAGAGTAGAATATGCTGCTGCGGTGGATGTGCGGAGTCACGCGTAAAGGTAACCTTCATACCCGTGACATCGCAAATAAAGTTCCCTGTGATTATAGCTGATAGAATCAAAACATAGGGAGAGAATAACTGTAAAAAAAATCCTTTAAAGCAATCAGTGGGAAGACCAAGGGCTATTCCTGCTTTGTCTTCTACACTGACGGCACAGAAACTCTTCGTACACAGGGTCGGCAGCACGAGTGTGACTCCCCTGGTATTGCACACGTCCATAGGCCACGGTAACCACTTTCCATCAGGTGGGCCGTGTGCTTGTTTGCCACCTCAGTGGTATTAAAAAAAACTCGGTTTGGGAAAGATCGAGATGGGCTGAGGATTACGCTTGTCGTAAATTTAGAGCAAAAGTTCTTCTCTAATTAGCTGAGGACTCTGGAGAAATGTCGTCTCTGTATTTTTGTGATTTAGCCGTTAGTTCTTCAAGCCTGATTGTAGGCATTGTGGTAGGAAAATATTTTACCCAGGTGAGGCAGACAAATTCGATCAGTGCTATGAGCACGAAAAAAATTCGAATCCGTAATCCAGAGAACGGAGCATTGCGATTGGTTCACAGTAGGCAGGCAGCCAATCCCAATGCCTCATTCTCACGATACGTTTACGTTCCGAATTTGAATGTTTTTCGTGCTCGGGGCACAGATATGTTTAGTTTTAAGCCGTAACTTTAATCGGCAACGGTGGAATTGTGGCTGATTGTTGTTGTCGTTCACTAGGTGGATACTAGTGGACTGAGAATGGTCGCCACGATACACCAGTAGAGCAAATAGCACTCTGTGCTTCACTGTGATCTATCATTTATCAGCTGGATTCTCTGATCTCGACCATCTGCTACTAGTGGATCGGACAACACTTAGGGTCCAGATCCAGAACTTTAGTGTCTATTTTGATCACTTAGGACTTTTTCTTCTTCTGCCGTGCCGTTTCCCTATTTTATTTAGGGTCGGCCCTCCTCGTTCTAAGGCGCCATGATTGTCTATCTTGATTTATCCGGTCGTCGATTTGAACCCTTTTTAAGTCCTTGGAAACGGTTGTCCACCTCGTGGCCTGCGGGCGTCCTCTACCCTTCTTATTTTCAGGGATAGCTAGGGCTTTCCTCACTACATGCTCTTCATCTCGCCTCATCACATGTCCATACCAGCGCAGACGGCTTTCGACCAACTTGTCTGCTATGGGCTTTGTGTGTGGCTTAAAGGAGCCTCTGACATATTCGTTTTGTACTTTATCAAGTCTTGTAACTCCTGCTGATCATCACAGAATTTTAATTTCATTTGTATGCAGCTTTTGTTCATGTTGTTTTTTGATGGCCCAGTACTCCAAGCAGATATCATTGCTGGTATATATGTCGCAGGCAACTAGTTTAATCAGCCATTCAATTAACTGCCTAGGCTCTTTACTGAACGGTGCCGTCGAATTAGCGACCTGAAAGGTATTCAGCCATTTCAGTAAACGGCTAGGCAAGTAGTTTGGATCGATGACGTTTAATTACTTGCCTAGCCATTTAATTAAATAGCTATGAAAATGCCTTTTTTTCTGCATGGTTATAAAAAAACCAAGAAGGCATTAGGCCTTCCGACCTAAAGTATACAAGTCGGATAGTACAGCTTTCTCAATAAACCTATCACTAATTTTCTGTGAATACACTTCTGTCTACCTCTTCGGGGATTTTACAGGCGTGAGTATACGTATGTCTATGTAATTTTCTGTCTTAATTTAGGGTGGTGCCCCATCTTAAAAATAGCCTAAGCATTAGCCAGCCAGCCAATATTAAATTTTGTAATAAACATTACGGTTGAATATCATTCCGGCCGTTCATTGAATGGTGCCGTTTAGTTAACAGCCTAGGCAGTTAATTATACGACTGATTAAGCTCGTTGGCGGCGACATATAATATATAATAACAGGAATTGTGGTATATTTTTGGAAAAATGGAAGACTTTAGCGTATTATTGTTTCTCTTCAGCAGATATTATTTAAAATAATGCTATAGAAATACCTACTAAAAAACTTAACCGTTTTCGGTAAGCCAACGCTCAGAGTGAAAAAGAGATGCTAGCAGTGGCTGCAGGTTGCAGGTATAATTGATATAATTATTGAGAAAATAACAGGAAGTTCGCTTTGTGAAGTACCGCCAGGATATTTGTAACTGGACTTTTTGTTTCATTCATTATTCCTAAGTTTCTTAATTTATGGTTGCATAGGATTTAATGGCTTTATTTAGGGGTGTAATTTAAGGTGTCGCCAAAATAATAGAGTTAGTCCGCAAAATGTTTAATATTTTACGACAGATATACTATTTTGCAGGCAAACCCAATATGGTCCAGCGACGTTTGTTTTTGCATTATTTCCAGTGACCCATCATGAAGAGATAGGCAATCTCCTCACACCTAGATCCATCCAACCAAATAATAATATAGATTTGTCTTTGTGATCTCCTCTGACTTCCTTGTTCCGGTGTTTTCATCAGCAGTCGGGTTTATTCCGAGTCTTGTTCGAATTATACTTAGGTCCGTTGAACAGCTTGCACCTTAAGACAATTTAATGGATGCATGTGCTAAATCCCAATATTTGGAGAGGTCTATGTCCAGCAGTGGACATTAAGCTAATTGAATGATGTACTAAATGTAGTTTTAGATTTACTTAAAGAGTCTTTCCGAAGAAACTAAGGCTGCATCCAGCCTCAGTAGCTTCCTAGCAAAGAAATACCTAACTTTTCTTTGTTTTAAATGATAAGAGAGCAAGTTTGAGGGCATGTTCAAGGATAACGACTAAATACTAGTTCCGACTGACTCATAAGTAAGTACTATTTATCTTAATTTATTCTTCAAGAGTACTATTCAGATAGGGGATTCAATGGGATAGCCTAAAAATGTATACGAATAAAGGCCATGGAATCACGCAGTCTCGGATGATTTTGCGCTGATGTATCATCAGACACCGTCAAGTGACGCGGTGGAAGACATGTATATAGTGATCAGCAAACATTTTATGGAAGCGACTGCCCTCTGACCACCCAATCCTAAAGCCTGTGCCAGAGTCACGCTCATTGTTTAGCAGGTATACCGACTAGTAAGTGATGTTGACTTAGACCAAAAAACTGATGAAAGGGCCCAGTCTCCTACTGGTATCTATAGACGTTCGAGCTTTACATAACCACCTTTATTCCCTACAAAAAAAGGCTCTTTACCCTTTTCACTATCTTCCATACGTTTAAGGGTATTCTCTTGGTTATAATTCATGGTAATATCATTAGTTATCTATCATTGAGGTGGCTATCAGTAGATAGGTACTTGTCGGAAATTCACAGTAACAATTTCGTACCCGATATACGCACGCACCACGCATTACAACTACGCAGTGTTCATTATTTTAATGATGGAGTTCAGACAATGTAGCCATCTATCCTGATTTTAGCAGGACAGTCCTAATTTAAATAATAGCGTACGGCATTGAAGATCGACGCGACGACCGGTCCGGTTCAATAATAAATACTGTGGAATCAGTATAAGTGTGTTCTCAATATGTGTAACAGTAAATTCCACCAAGTACCATCAATCAACAGTATATATATAACCCAATAACTATTCATAATGCTTAATTGTAGCGTTAAGCGTTAATCCCGTTTGCGGGGTTCGCTATTTCCAGTCTAACTGCATCCCGGCTGAACTTCGATATTTTCCGCGGTACCTTAAACTATTATTGCCTAAATATATTATGTTTATACAAATTCACACCTTCAGATATAAAGACGTAGGTATAAAAATTGGTTGCTGGGACCGAATTCCGGCATTTTCTTTTGCAATTTCATACCTACTTTCAATAATCTATATACCTAAAATAATTTCCTGTTTCCCTTTGTCATGCCATAATTTACTTTTTACTAACTACCTTACTTTTCCATCAATCAGAGAGTTAAAATCCAGCTGGTTTCTTTAGAACTAATGAAATCAATGACTAGTATCTTCATTCATCATTGTGTTGACTCTATCCGATTGAAATCTATACGAATGGCGATTATTTTTAATCGGGACAGTCCTAACTTTTCTCCAAAAGGTAGCAGCCCTTAGTTCAACGGCCTACATTACCATTTGTAAACAAACTTTCTCTCAATCTCAGTACATTGTAGTAACTAAGACAAAAGCGAACCAAACAGTACACCTTACATAACAGAACCTAATTTGATAATTCATGTATAGAAAGCAACTCTTAAATAGATCAATGAAGAAGAGAAAATCTCATTGTAACAATTACCCAGTAGCGTTCAAAGCTTGCACTATTTTTTTTAAAGAATATTACACTACTGGCACGTATGATGACTGTTAAGTACTAAGAGAATTAGGCCACTCTCCCTTTTGCACACGTACAAATACACGTACAAAACAAATACAGATGATTAGACCGTTTTATTTGGTCAATATCGTAACTTAGTTAATATGTCAAAACGGCCATCATAGCAAGTATAGTAACCGTAATTACTAATATTCCCTCTAACTTTTTACAGGTGGGATGTTGGTACAACCCTTTACATCCGTTTTGTTTTAACTTATACACACCAAGCCAAGTATTTTGTACCCTACAATAATACCTTAAAATTATTTTAATATTTAGTCAGTTGGATTAGATAACTCCAGAACCGGCCTACTTTTAACTCAGACCAGCGGCCTACTTTTAACTCTGAAAGCAATTTATTTTGGGACATTTTAGTACTCAAAATTGTAAATCTGTTCACTCAAACGCATAATACCAGAATCGCTAAATATCAGCCGATAAAAATATTGATTATCGACCGAAACAGGTTTGATTATAGGCGGAACACGTTCATTCGCCTGTTATAATACTTATTTTGGTCGTTTCCATAGTAGGCAGTCCAATTTTTGTAATCTCTTTCTAATTTCCTTCATTTTCAATGCCTTACGCTACTAGATAGGTTTGAGTAAAAAGAATTGCTATTTTCCGCTGACATTTCACGCGCGTAATTCCCTGGGTAACAACACCTTTTAGGTACCAAGTACTTATAAATAATAAAAGATATCTACAACACAGAAAAGCAATAAATTATTGTGAAATTTATTAATCATTAGTTACCACTCCAGTACATGGCCGAGAAATTGAAACACATACTTACATTCACAGATTTACGACACCAAAATGATAAATGTACAAACCACAAAATTAATGACGTTTATAATGTAACAAACCGGTGACAAAGTAAGGAAATAATTACTTTTACGTGAAAACAGTTCAGTTTCAGATCCTATTGGATTAAGTATCGTAAAACCGATAGCGCAATGAACACTTATTCTAATTACTTTCAACAACAATTACGATAAACAAACCGTTAATAATGTACACAATATATTCACCAACACGAAACATAGATTTCTCGGTAAGTTACGATATTTTTTTATTATCAGTGGTTCCTTTGTTTACTTTTATAAATAAACTAGCGATCCGCCCCGGCTTCGCACGAGTGGTAAAAACGTTCCCGTGGAAATCCAAATTAGCCTATGTTACTCAGGGTGAATGTAGCTTTCCAATGGTGAAAGAATTTTTGATATCGGCACAGTAGTTTTTGAGTTTATTCATTACAAACATACAAATATTTCCTCTTTATAATAGTAGTAAAATAAATAAATAAATTTAAGATTGATGGATTTGGTGACTCGTCCATCGCTGCAACATCCTGTGCTATCGTCAAGACACCCAAAAACGCGTACTGGGCATGTAGACCACATTTTAAACACATTTTAGGTCCTAAATATATAGCCGGAGGTGTACTATGGACTGCAAAAGTCAGTATTGAAACAAAAATTGTATGAAGGGACGCCACACGCTAGTAAGTGATAAACTACTAACTACCAATGCATTGCTTTCTTTCTTTCACTACTTCTAACTGTGTATAATATGTGCTTTTAGTTTTGTGAACAGAGATAACATCATCTATATTTCATTCTGTTATATTAAGCTAAGTAATTTAAAATAAGGCTGCGGTGCTCAAAGGATTGAAATAGATGTTAAGCTGTCCACGGACTTCTGCAGCACAAGCTTCTGCTGCTTCTTGGGTAAGAAAGATTCCTTAGTCCACATTACTTACAAAGGCAACTCTCAGTCCTGTCAACGTTTCATTTCAAATGAAACAAAAATATTGAATGGACACCTCATAATTCTATTTTTTTAAATATTGACATTCTTTCCGATATGTCAATTAAAGTACTGTACAGTCGCCGTCAGAAGTTATTTGACAATAACAAATAAAAAAAAAACTATCTTTACATTTAAATAATAATGCGATGTACAATTATTTTTGTTTCTTTACAGATTTTTTTCATTTATTTGTATTTCAGAGCTGACTGTTGGTAGGTACCTAAAGTTAATTGAAAGCAAAAAAAGAGTGTTTGTTATCGGTTCTCATTGATTAGATTTCGGTACCTGATAGAAAGATAAAATTATTGAAACACGTGCAGAGCCCGGGTGCTGGAACTCGTGCCGACATTTTGTTGCAATCTGTTGCTAATTTACACGGTCCTACTATCTATACCTATACTGTCATATATTTGTAAAGTGGTCGTCTCTATATTGTACAGTGGCGATCAGAAAATGTTTTTCTGTTTAAATTAGATTCTATCATCATCGTGATGACTCAAAAACTACACCTCTTTATGTTGTCTTCATTGCAAATAAAAAGGTAATTTATAAAAAAAAACATACAGCAACGTTTGATGGGACTGCCCACATTCACATATAGGGGAAGATTTTACCGGAAATTTCCATCCTTATCACTCAGCAGCTCTGTGGCGCGGCGGTAGTGAACGTAACTGTTCCGCCGGGGCGCCCAGTCGTTTCTATTCCCGCTCAGGGCGAATATTTGTTTGCATTTCTATCTGCATCATTCTGGGTATTTCCATGCATCGGACGGAGAGCACGTTAGCCATCGGACCCGGTCACGAACAGTCCGCCTGCAGCTTTTGATCTGTCCGGCGCGGCGGCCTGCATTCCTAAGCCGATAGCGCCCATTCACGAAAGCGTTTTTGGCCTGCCGGCAATTCCCTGTTGTCAGTTTTGCGACCACACACTAGCAGTTGTGAGTCGACATTTTGATCCGCAGCTGTACGATCGACTGCTGGTATTTGCTCGTTCGCCTTGACAGCCTAGGACTCTCCGGAATCGTTCAGCGACCGCACACTATCGGCTCGTATTAGTCGTCAGCTCAAAATCGTTAACGAACCTGTGAGTGTGGTGGGTTATTACGATTAACTGACAGATTTATATCGACCGGCCGTCGTCCGGTAAACTGATAGTTTGATAGTGAGTGCATTTACGGCTAGATGGAGCCGCAAAAGTCCAACAACTTGTCTAACAGCCTCCGTGGCGTAGCGGTAGTGAACGCGGCCGCTACGCAGGAGGCGCGGGTTCGATCCCCGCTCAGTGCAAATATTTGTATGCATGAATATGTATATTTGCATTGGTCTGGGTGTTTCTATTTATAATATGTATGTATTTACAAAAAAAAAAAAACGTATCTAAGTATGTTTATCCGCATTCTAGATTCCATAACACAAGCTAGTTAAGCTATGCTTACCATGGGTCTAGATAGCGTTGTGTGGAATGTTGTGGAATATTTATTATTATTATTATTTACTTCTATATCGCCAATGGGTTGTGGAGTTATGGAAAAAGTGGACCCTGGACTCCGAGATAAAAGCTCCGGATGCGACCGAGATTTTCACAAGGAAAAAGAAGATCTTTATTTATACATATAATCACGCCTTTATCCCCGGAGGGTAGGGCAGAGGTGAATTAACACCCACATTTCACCAATCTGTATTCGGTCCCACGTAATAGAGGTTGAGTCTGGGCTGGTGATGTTACAGTTAATCAGCCCTATCCCTTAGTCGCCTTGTACGACACCACATGGGATGAGAAGTGGTGACCCAAATTATACTCTACCAGGAACCACGCATATATATATAGATTGACGGCTGTTCTTGAGATCAGTTTGAGATTTTAATAGTCGGGATCGATCTGATGCTGACTGTACGTGGATATAGTTTCCTACTTTGCCTTCCCGTGTATTATAAATACTATATTGTGACAGCTGTTAGTCTGAGAGAGTAGTGAGTACGGTTAAATAGTTTATTTTATTTTGTCTTGTATACCTACCTTTAAATTAAATTAATAAAGAGAACTACATACCGGCAAATTGCTCTGCAGTTTGGCAACTGATGGTTATGGTTAACATGTATTAATTATTAAGTTATTAAATAAATAAAAATAAAAAAAAGATAAAGATCTTAAAGATTTCTATATTATATTCGCTTCTGTTTACACCGTCAATTGACTACACTCCGCTGAATGATAAGAAGCTAGGGTAAATTCCAGATGATAAAGACAAGATTTTTTTTATACCACTGAAGTAGTAGTCAAGCATACGGCGCACCTGATGTTGAAGTGGTTACGGTGGCCTATGAACGTGTGCAACACCAAGAGTCACACTCGTGCTGCCGACCCTGTAAACACAGAGTTTCTGTGCCGTCTGCGTAGGAGACAAAGCAGGAATAGCCTTTGGTCTTCCCACTGACAGCACTAAGACTCTCCAGTGAGCTCTGGCTACCCTAGTCACCGCCGGGAACTCAACACAAGGTTATTATGGCTGCGGTATTCTGTAGCACGGAGGTACTTCCCCAGTCGGACTGCTCAATTAGACGGAAATACCGTCGTGTCCTATCACCGTGTTATGAACCCCAAATTTCCTAATGTCATTGCTTTAAAATTTTGTTTATACCCTATCCATTATATTATTGTATTTTAGACGGATTGAAGTAGTGATTCCATAAAAATTTGAATTGATATCAATCGAATAAAAAAAAACATTAATCGATAAATGAAAATGTAGGTATCATTATTTTATGTGGAATTATTATTTATTATCTATCTATACATAATAATGAAGCAGAAGATATTTCGTATGTGATGTTGATGATGATGATAATGACGTGACGTTGTCAATGACATACGACGTATTGGCGCCTAATTTTTGTTTGGTGTTTTAGGCATTGACGCTAGAACAAAGTTATATCGAGCACTGTGTGTGAGCTATCTAAAATACAACATCTAGTGGACGAACTATAGACGGACAAATATTAATAGGCAATTCAATTATTATTAGGCAATTCTCGCCAGGCGTGGACGAGCGAGCGGCAATTATTTCTGCGAATGTTTAGACAGAGTAACTGTTTTCTGTCCTTTCGAGAATCGTATCTTGTGGGCGATAAACTCTCCTCGTCAAAACGAGCTTCGAAAGAGCTCTTCAAAACACTCGATCACAGAAATGTATTTCTGTGCACTCGATACTAGTATTTCGAAAATTCTATAATAAGAAACAATTACCATATTATGTCCATACTGATAGTTATCAGGATTAAATGCAGTATATAATCGCATTGGCGTTAAGGGGGCAAAAGGATTTATCTATATTGTAATCTTAATGATATACCTACGCGATTGTTATATCAGCGAGAAATTCCTTAATTAATTGCAAATTACAATTATATGCTGAGGCTTTGATATCTGATTAATTAAACATTTCTTTTGTATCAGTAGGTATTATAATAATAAGCCCAGAATCAGCAAATAGGCAAAAAACTAACAGTTTTTACATGCTGAGTTCGCAGTATTTTAAACATCACTTGGCTAGAGTAACAACGAAAGATTGCGATGGCATGTTCACAGAATGGAGGCTACGCGACTGCCAAGACATGCCCTATTGAGTGTGGTTGCTTTTGCCAAGAGATATATTGGTAGACCTATCCATGTTACTTTTCAAGGGCTGCACAAAGCGTCACGTCATAGCCTTTTAGATCAACCCTAAAAAATGAGAAATCCTAGCTGGAGATCGCGCCTAGTGGAGGAAGTCTTTAGCTGATGAATCCTTTAACTGCACAACTATCAAATGACCCACATGATAAATAAGCTCGAATCTTACGTCTTGCTACCGGCTCCTTAAGCCGCTTTAAACTACCGACGATTCTTTAACCATACAATCTAATATGGAAAATAAACGTTGGTCCAATCATTTTCAATGAAAAGATAATGTATCTGCCGCACATCATTTCAGTTAGATAAGTGATCTGTGGGGCACGACACACTTATATCTAAAGTAAGTGCATATATTATTATTATCTCAATACTTTAAGAAATTTCAGATTTGTTAAAGCCAATGATGAAGTATCAACACTTGAAATAAGAAGTCTTTCAATTATTTCACAATAGTCGCTCATAGTTATTTGAGTAGGTTTGTTCAACTATATACATTAAGTCATGCCTTTTTACCATTGGTGTACCGAGTGAAGGTACTGAATCTAGCACCTGGATCTTGATGAGAGGTATGTAACCAGTCCATCATGATTATTGGGACACAACGAATAACATCCTGGTCGGTAAAACGACTTCAGTCTCGTGTCTCCCGTGATAGCCCCCCTCGGGGAGATATCAGTGCTTTCCGTCTTGTGGTCTCAACTTTTATCATTTATCGTGCAGGAAATCTAACGGATACCACCCCCGCTGGAGCCGGAGGGGGCAGTTATGTCAGACTCGAACCGACTGAACCGCATGCCATCTGTGGGTCACAGTGCAAAGCCGAAGGTGAGGTAGCTATAGAGCATACCCCTCGCACCCTGGTTGACCCACGGCCATCTCTTTCGATCTGGCCTTCTTCGGGTGGGGGGAATGTGGGGTTCCCAACTCGTCCCTGGTATAGAGGGCGTCGTGACCTGCTTCTGCTGGGGTGACAGGCGGCTCCACCTATCTCTCCTAGGCTGGGGAGATATCAGATCTTGCTATTGAATTTATAAGTAGTTGTATATCCCATGTCACAGCTCTACAGTATGGAATAAAGCATTTCTATCCTGAAACTGACATTCTGAAAACCATCATTTCTAGATTGACATGTCCATAATTACCATTTTATTGTTTATCTATTTTTATTATAGACTGTTAGATGACAAGTCGTAATATAATAGGTAAACAATGAAATGATGATTGTATTGTGTGTGATGCAATATTGTCATGCAATATATGAAAAAAAAACATAAGTAATTGTGATGAAAACACATACAATAATACAGATACAATACAACATAATGTTTTATTATCTTTACAGGTAACTCCCGCTGGTCTAACGTCACGCATATATTTTCCTCAACCGACACGAACTGAATTACAAATAAGAAAGGAAATAAGATGTATTGAATACAATAAGATTCCGTGTGTGGTTTGGGCAGTCCCGCAAGTGACGTGTTCAGTTTTTTTTACGTACTAATTGGGATGATTTCAACAGTACCCACGCACTAGATTTTCCGAATAGACAATCAATCAATCAATCAATTAGCCCACTGCGGTCCACTGCTGGACATAGGCCTCCCCCAATGTGCGCCATTTCGTACGATTCTCCGCCTTCCGCATCCAGTCCGTCCCAGCCACCTTTTTCAGGTCATCGGTCCATCTGGCTAGGGGGCGTCCTACCCTTCGTTTGCCTTCTCGCGGTCTCCACTCTAGGACTCGTCTGCTCCAACGGCCATCGGTCCTTCGACAGACGTGGCCAGCCCATTGCCACTTCAGCTTGCTTATTCTGCGAGCTATGTCGGTAACTTTGGTTCTTTGTCGGATCACCTCGTTTCGAATTCTATCCTTCAGAGAAACTCCAAGCATAGCTCGCTCCATAGCGCGCTGCGCGACTTTTAGTTTATGGACTAGCCCTACCGTTAGTGTCCACGTTTCGGCACCGTAAGTCATAACAGGTAGGACGCACTGGTCAAAGACCTTTGTTTTCAGGCATTGCGGTAGGGGGGAAGAGAAGACTCGACGTAGTTTGCGAAATGCTGCCCAGCCCAGCTGAATCCTTCTGGCTAGTTCTTTCTCGAAGTTGTTTTTACCGAGCTGGATAACCTGGCCCAGGTATACATATTTTTGGACAACTTCGAGCGTCGCCCCTTCGATGGCAATCGGTCTCGGTGCAACATGTTCGTTGAACATGATCTTGGTATTATCCAAGTTTACACCGAGGCCGACGCGTCGAGAAGCTCTATCTAGGCTGTGCAGCATCTCGCCCAGTTTTTCCAGCGACTCCGCAACAACGACGATGTCATCGGCGAACCGAAGGTGTGAGATGTACTCTCCGTTAATGTTGATACCCCGTCCAGTCCAATCCAGAGTCTTGAAGACGTCCTCCAATGCATTGGTGAATAGTTTGGGGGATATAACATCCCCCTGCCTAACTCCACGCTGGAGGCTTATCGGTTTCGTCTTCTGGTCTTGGAGCTGGACGGACATTGTGGCAGTGTCATATAGGCATCTCAGCACCTCAATGTATCGCCAATCAACACGACACCGCTGCAGGGCATCCAGAACTGCCCAGGTTTCGATGGAGTCGAAGGCTTTTTCGTAGTCCACAAACGCCATACACAGCGGCTGATTGTATTCTTGACTTTTTTCTACAATCTGCCGAACAGTATGGATGTGGTCCACGGTGCTATAGCCTTTTCGAAACCCGGCTTGCTCCGGTGGCTGGAACTCGTCAAGTTTACCCGCGAGGCGATTTGTGACGACTCTCGAGAACAACTTGTAGACGTGGCTCAGGAGCGAGATGGGCCTGTAGTTCTTCAGCAAGGTCTTGTCGCCTTTTTTGAAGAACAGTATCACCGCACTCTCGCTCCACGCCCTAGGTGTTAGACCCTGTTGGATGACGGAATTAAAAAGACTTGCTAGCTCTTTGAGGATTGGAATCCCGCCTGCTTTCAGGAGCTCAGTAGTAATTCCGTCATCACCAGGACACCTGTTGTTCTTCAGTTGCCTGAGAGCCGTCTCTATCTCGCACTGCTTTTTCAAGTTTCGTCAGATGGGGCCTCCCAAACTGCTGAGCGAACACTTTCGACCCCCTATTTTGCTCAATCGTCTCCTGGACGGTGCGAGTGTTAAAGCGTCGGAGGTCGCGTCGTATCAGCTTTTTAATTCGTTTGTTTAAGGCCCTCTCATCTGACGAAGACGACTGTGTGGATGGTTGTTCACGCCTCTTTCTCATTAGTTCGAGAGTCTCAGGAGAGATTTTGGACTCTTGCTGTTTGCGTTTTCCGGGAAACAACTTTCGAGACACTTCTTGTAATGTTTTGACCACTGTGTCGGTTCTCTCGTCAATGCCGCTGGTGGTTTCCAGACTTGTGAAGCGATTTTGAAGTTCCAGCTGGAACTTTTCGGACCCTAGAGCTACTTGGAGCGGCGTAGGTCGGAGAGTAGACCGTACCATTCGGAGTCTTTCAGCTCTAATGTTGATATTTAGAGAGCCTCGGATAAGTCTGTGATCGCTTCCGGTATTAAACCTGTTGATCACAGAGACGTCTCTAAATATGTGCCTACTGTCCGTTATGAAAAAGTCTATCTCGTTCCTTATCACAGAGTCCCGGCGTTGCCAAGTCCACTTCCTGTGGGGTTTCTTCTTAAAGAAGCTATTCATTAAGAAGAGCCCCTGTGATTCGAGGAAGTTGACTAGCATTTGCCCTCTGTGATTTCTGCGCCCCACCCCATAAGGTCCGATTCTCGTTTCGCCACGTTCCTGTACTCCCACTTTGGCATTGAAGTCCCCCATAACAACGTTGTAAGTGGCCTTGGCGGTGTGATTTATTGCCTTGGCAATATCTTCATAAACAGCCTCGGCGGTTTCGTCGGCGTAGCGCGAGGTGGGCGCATATACCTGTATCACTTTCAGCGAATGACTGTTCGTGATTTTTAGGATCAGGTACGCTACCCGGTTCGACACACTGCCGACTTCGACAACGCTGCCAATGAGGTCCTTTTTTACCAGAAAACCGACACCTCCCTGGGAGAGCAGATCACCTTCTCTGAAGTAGAACAGGTCGCCTGACTCAAGGGTTATCGTGTCCTCCCCCTGTCTTCGGATCTCGGACAACCCCAATATGTGCCAGTTTATGCGACCTAGTTCTACCTCGAGTTCTGCGAGGTGATGGTCCAGCCTTAGTGTACTACAATTGTAAGCTGCCAGTAGTAGTTTTTTACGGTAGCCTCCCGTAACCCGGAGATTCTTAGCACCCCCCGCCCCGCCGTTACCCGAATCGCTACCATGGCTGGGAATAGCGGGACCACCGGGAACTGGGGGCCTTTTGTTGTGGCGTCTTTCCATTTAAGGGGGGTTTTAGCCTACTCTTGCCACGCTGGCCAGACGGGTTGGCAAAGGGTTTTATTTCAAGTTTTCCTTCTCTCATAGCGATCTCGTCTGTGTATTCTTCCGATTTGTCGCCTCTTACGACACCCTCGGATGATGGGGGTGGCAACATTTGTATTCTTTCTCCGTCATCTGTTAAGAATTAGTCAATCACTAAGCTTACATACTACAGTCCAGTTGCATCCAGGCTATCCCAGCTACCTTTTCCAGGTGGTTTCCACTCTAGGGCTCGTTTTCTACACCGGCCAAGGGTCCTTCAACATATGTGGTCAGCCCTTTGCCACATCAGCTTACTTATTCTGCGAGCTATGTCGGTAACTTAAGTTCTGCGTCAGACGACCTCGTTAAGATACAAATCAAATATTCGCGAATCTAAACACAAATAGGTAAGAGCAGGCTGAATATCGATTTTAATTAGATAGTAACCTTAGTGACCGGCTGTGTCAAATATATCCAACACCACCTAGCGAAATCTAGCTGAACTTCTACGAAACTGCGGATCCTACATCGCGCAAGTACTGTTTGATGTCTCATGGTAATGTTCGAATGTGGGTGATACCGGTGTCACCCGTATCACCCACCTCTCAATTCAAAAGGAAACTTCCCCAAGAAGTGGTCTATAAGCTAATGCAAAAATTTAATTGTACTTCCACAAGTTGTCTACAATGCTTTCAAAGAAATAAACTCCTCAGCTTTATTATAAGTTACAACTGATAAAATTACCTTCACTTTATGTATGAGTTATATCTTTAACTACAGAGGTAGCAACTAACTGACTAACCATCCTTGGATCCATCACGGAAGATGGCATTTCATCTACATATTATTATACTCTACATTCTATCTAAAATATACCCGGAAGCTAAGAATACTCTAACTTTTTCCTCATCCAAACCTTGTATTTAGGTGTCTTAAGTGAATGTTTCGGGTGATAAACTGCAATTTAGCTTTAATTGGATTTCCTTAAGATATCAATTGTGTTTTTGAAACATTAACTGTTTCAATGACAAAGACTACATGTATCACCACCCCATCTCATCCGAAGGGTGTCATAAGAAGCGACTGACGGAAAAACCGCGTATGATATAACTGCGAGACAAGGAAAACTTGAAATAAAACCCTGTTCTAGCCTGTCTGGCCAGCGTGGAAACAGTATGCCAATACCTGCCATCTTTGGGAGAGGCAAAATAGGCTAATCGATTGATTGATAATAAAATATATTTACGTCCAGGACAAAATTTGGCTATCCAGGATTGGTCTAGGTACACCTTGAAGCTTAAATAAAAGGAATACTCTTCCATCTCCTTCTTCATCTCAGCGGTAATTCTGATCACACCCGAAGCTATCAGCTTGGAGCCTGGGGTCCGCTTCACTAGTTGTAATAAATATACCAGTTGTAATAACACTATGCTCATATGACTACTGACAAAGCTATAATACATCATATAATACACCCACTATGAGGGAACTACAGCTGCCGGGCATATAATCTTTTATCTTCGCAGTGCCTTTTATCATGTTGTTCCCGAATACTTCAGCGAGTGTATGTAGTTTTCTTCCATTCTTTCAATCGGCCTAACGGCAAAATAAAAGAAAAAAGTTTGCAAAATTGCTGCCTGGTGGACCCATTTCATTCATTTAATATTAGTTCTATGGCAACACTAAGTAAACAATATATTGAAGAAGAAAGGGATATGGGGAAAAACCGTAACAGTAAATTAGCTGTTTGTGTGTCACGTTATCATAGACAAAGGCATTTTAGTTTTAAGTCGAACACACGTGATTTCAGTCTTAATTGTCAATAACAATGATTGGAAATCAATTTTAACCTACTTCTATTAGAAGTCGGTTGTCTTATCGGTTTAAAACGTCTCTTTTACGGTGTTCCTATTATGCCGTGTTGGTTCATGGTGGTTCCCATGTGATTGTCGTAGAAGGCGAGTACGGGATAGGGCTGCTCACCGTCCGACAGTTAACAAACAGCCTATAACTAAGTGCCCACTTGATGGCATAAGGCTTACCCCACTTACCCTTACCGGTACCTTAATACATAGGTAGATCTTTCACGTGGTGGGTCATATCACTTTCAATTTAGATAGGAAAAAGTGAATCGCTCAGGCGGGACTCGAACCCGCGATCTTTCCCTTACAGGGGGAATCCTCTGACCACTGAGTCACCGAGCCACGCCTGAAGCTATCCAAATTCTCCTATACTACTGTCTTAGGGCGATGGTTGTGATCGATTTAAAAAGTTAGCATAGTAAATGCTTCAAAATTTCATGTCACTTTGATCAGCAAGTTTTGTGATATCAGTTCGAGTCGTGACGGTGACGTGAAGCCTAACAGAGTTTCCAAAAAAGGTGGAGTGCCACCTTAGCGTATCCTGGTATACAGTGTTATTTTGTTTACAACCTCCTCCAAGCCAACCTCACCTTCTAGCTGACAAAAGTACCCTTTGGTTACTTGGGTCCCCTGGTTACCCCTGGTCGGAGTTGGGATGACCGACAGCCATTGCCCTCTCAATTTACTTATATTAATCTTAACATAAAAGACCCCAGTCCAGAACACGAATGCAACCTAGATCAACACTAAGATAGTAATAATTTAATAAAATACTAAAATATGTTGCAAATTTATAACTTTTCTGTAAGTATTATTATCTACTAGCTGTGGTATTATTACTGTTTATCGACAACAAAGAGCAGGTTTTAAAAAGACCAAGTCAGAGTCGGTCGGGAAACGAATAACAAGCACTTTCTCTTTTAAGTGTTATGAAGTTACGGCATGGTGCATGGTCCACATACCTAAAGCCCTTTGTACTTTTACGCCATACTACCACAACTTCTCTCTTGCCGCGACATTATTCCTAATTAAATTACCTCGTAGCCGACCACAGACCGCAAATAGCTATACGAGACATTATGCAGCCGATACATACAGCATACCGTGATAATATTGTTTATCTACACTCAAATCGAAAAATTCGAATTACGAATTCAAAGACGATTCTATACATACGCATTTTATAAACGCATAATTAAAAATAAAACTTATTATAGTACCGCCAACTGAATCATAATAGTAGTTTATGATACTGTTGCATAATAAGGGTTCTTATAACACGAGTGTATTTTAAAAAAACGAGCCGTAGGCGAGTTTTTTTATAGTATCACACGAGTGTTATAAGACCAAATTATGTACAGTGTCATACACTACTTTATCTACTCTCATACTATAATACATAGACTAATTTATTTTACAAACAAAACCAAACTTTGTTTAATATAAATGTAAAAAAAAAAGTTGACGCCAAGCCAAGGCGCAAACATCGATTGCGCATGCGCGTTTCTTTTTTTTTCTTCCGAATCGGCCGCTTTTTTTTAAAGTAGAGGTTCAGTCCAGATGGAGGTTGTATAGGTGTATAGTTATGATTAAAAAGTTATTTTATGATATAGGTGTCCATACAAGACCTGTATCGTAATAAAACTTTTTTTTTGGTCTGTGCGTAATGTTTGTCATAAGAGTTTTGATTTCAATTTTATAATCTTTGTATTATAGTATCAGAGTAGATAAAACTCATAATAGTACCGCTATCTTTTTTTATTCAAACTAGTCTATGGTTAAGGCTGAATATGAAAAAAAAGGCGCACGCATGCGCAGTTCGGACTGTGAAAAAAATGGTGCGCATGTGTGTAGTTTGAACTTAATTTCCCGCGCTTCCCATACATTTCTGGCCAATCGTGTTTTTGTATTCGAGATTCCAAAAAAGTTTACCCAAAAAAGTCAATCCTGTTAGTGATTAAAATATGATTGGAGAAGAAAGTAGTGACGGCGAGATTTTCACTCCGCCAGATATTCTAGACGCGGCATCGGCGTTAACTGAAAGTCTCCTGCCAGAAAAGTCAAAAAATTGTACGACAAAATATACCAAGAATTATGAGTGAAGATAAATTAGTGTATGAAACTGCATATAACTTAGGTATTAAAACACTCGAGTCAAGCTATTATCGCATTCGGCTTCGCCTCATGCAATAAACAGACTCTCATGTTTTAATACTCCTTCTTGTATGACAGTTG
Source organism: Eilema caniola (assembly GCA_949126895.1). NCBI lineage: Eukaryota > Metazoa > Arthropoda > Insecta > Lepidoptera > Erebidae > Eilema > Eilema caniola. The sequence goes on along the minus strand of OX421488.1, from coordinate 5,567,058 downwards.
CATAAACTACTATTATTGTTTTAATTCATTGTGACTTTCTCAATGGTACACTTCGTGCACGGCGCCCGGCATAATTTTACTAACACATGGTCAGTTTTTGGAGAGAAACACAAAACAAACAATAATATGGAAGGATGGCATTTGAAATTAAATAATGCTTTTAGAAGAAAAAATATCAATATTGTTCAATTATTAGAGGAGGTCTCATTGTACCTATTAATAGCCCGGTATACAAACATTTGACTAATACCAAGCGTATGGAGAGTTTTAAAAATTGCATTTGGCTCCATACCAACTTTGTGTAATGCAATCACAGCGATTCTCTTTATCACCCCACTCCGTTTTAATATCGCAAAATATTATACAAGGTATTGGCGCCAAAATTAGAAAACTCAATGAAAAATCGTATAAAAATGATAGATTCCAAATTGAAATGTAATATCTTTCTTATTTTTAATTGTAACAGTATTTATGGCCCGACTGTGTATACAGATGTAATTAAATCTACATTTTCAACATCTTCACAGTAGATACTTTCAAGTGTAGAAGAGTACAGATGCGATAAAGGCACTTCCTCTAGATTTTATATTCCCTGTGATAATAGGTTAATTACTATTTGCATCACCTTCTAACCTAGCCTTCGACGAGAAAATCATATTACAATGTATGTGTGCCGTGCGTTGAATATAAAGATTTGGCACAGTACCAAACTATAGAGTACTAAGTCTAGAAAACAGCAGTTGTATGTAATGAATGAGTGTGTGACGTGTCCTTTGTCGCAAATCCATAATAATCTTTCTACAAGCATTAACCTAGCTGATGCCGCGGCTTCATCGACGTGTCGGATATCGCGGTTCTACTCCACCTATTGCGATAAAACTAATGTAAGATTTTAAGTCTGACCAACCTTTCTTTCGAAAACCGCATCAGAATTTGTTCGATAGTTTTTACGTCTATTGCGGATAAACAGGCGAGATTTAAAAAAAATGTATTCTGAAGGTCATTTATGTTATTATGGGGCTGTTTTTTTTTGTCATTATGGAGTATTTTACAAATTTAAAAAAAAAAACTATTAACTTATAATTACTAGTATTCCTCTTAAACTACCAGTAAGCTAAATTGCTTGTGCTAGTAGTGGGTTTACATCAGTAGCGTAATGGCCAGGATTCGAATCCGGGACCTCTCGATCATGAGGCCATAACCATAAAGCTTCCGAAGCCTGAAAGACAAAAATAACACAGTTGCCACGCTATACTTCATGAATGGGTCTATTTATCATAACTTATCAGGAATTCATATAATTATGTTTTTGTACTTTGGTGACAATATCGACAATATGACATACTACCAACTAATACGCGATTATCTATTCTAATATCACACTTTATAGATAGATAAGTAGGTATATTATTATGTTTATAGTGAATCAGTAAAATGGGCAATAAGGATACCAAATAGTAAATAACTTAGATAAGAATATTTGCCGGTATTGACGAAACGAATCCGCGATATTTTTCGACTCACGGGACAAAATCGACAAAAGATTGATGCAGTAGCACATTTTCTCTTTTCAGATAAAGTTTTGAGAATGCGGTTAAAAAAGCGAAAGAAAGTGCAGGGAAATGACCAATCCGATTTGGTTTGTATGGCTTTGGTTATCTTCAACGTCAATTTTCTCGTACTGTAGACGACACGGCTTAATTCCGTCAATTCGATCAATCAATATGTTAAGAATGGTCACCCATGCTAAAATTAACCTGATTAGTACTAGGTTATCACTTAGCTACAAGCCACTCTGTTACAAGTTTATTTACGGCTCATTAGTTCTTTAAAAAGCGTGACTCTTATATGAAAATCCAATCAAAAATAATCTGATAGTGAAATTTCACATCGCACACACCATTTTATCATAGATGCCATCTTTGAATTACTTAATTATTTTACTGTCATTAATTAATCGCTTTAAAGGACATCATTCATCATATTATGATTTTGATTTTGAAAAAAGTTTCCATAAATATTAATTCATCGATTATTATAATAATAGATAATTGTACTTAGTAACTTTCAAATCTTGTATTTCTTTAAAAGGCGAGTACGATGTTGCCTTATTTCGTGCAGAAGTACCCTCGGATAGCAATCCTTTCGGTCATTGCTGGTGGTTATGTCAGACCTTGGACTAACTAAAACCGCACGCCGTCTCAGGTCTTTAGATGATGACAACGCCATTTACGGTTTTTAGATGGCCACTTCAGAATTGGGAAGCATGATGTCCCCAACGAGCCCCAGAAAGGGGAAGGAGAACGTCAGCGCGATGGGTGTGAAAAGGGGTGACAGGCGGCCGCACATGTAACCCGCACGCCTGCGTTCAGCGACCAGCCCACCTCTTGCCTGCTCTCCACTGTGCCCTCTTCTAGTCATAGGGAGACGTGGAAAGCTTCTGAGTAGCCCTCTACAGGGTCACTCCCGCCGCAGTGGGTATTTGTCCTAGGCGGCTGAACCTCCCTTGAGAGTTAAAGAGGCGCTGCCATCTCCATTGCCCAGAGTATACCGTGATGTTGCTTTGTTTCTCCATTGTAACTTCCAGATAATTAAACAGGTCAATAGTTACTTAGTTGTTTTTCAATTGGAAATTAATTACGAATTAGAGATACTAATCAACTGTGTCAACATTTGTTTTCGCTGGGAAATTTCCCAAAAGATATGTGTTATCCTGGCCCTGAAAGATAATTATACTGTTCATTGACCACTGCTGACCTCAAAAATGGAAATAACATGTCCAAACCTAAACGGAGAAACCAATAGATCAATAGTGAAAGAATAAGAAAATTAGAATCCCATAATAACAACAATACTAGTATAAAAAACCAAGTCTCGCAACTCAGTTATTCTTCCGTGAAATCCATGTAATACAAAGTCGGTTTTTAATTTATTCAGTCCCTACTTAAGGGACGTTCTGTCTTCAGATGTTACGTTATTATCTAAGCTAACAACATGTTATAGTGACCATTTATCATTATAAAAAATCTTTAACGTTTTAATTGCCTTAGAATTTTTATGATCGGTCCGTCAGTGAGTGACAAAATTACGGAACTTTAGACTCCTTATAATTCTTAAAATACTGGTTCAAATTGAAGGAAATTGTTTATACAATGCCTGCTTGCTTACTGAAAATTCAGGCTTCTAGTTAATAACTTCGTTGTGGTTAATAACAACGAAGTTATAAGGGATCGAAAATGGCCTGAATTGCTTCTAGAAAATGATGGTACGGCAGTGCTGCTGATTTTTGCTCGACTTGGCGGGGCACTGCTGTGCCTCCGGATTTTATCATCCTCATCATCCTACGATTCTTCTTCCAAGTCAGTTGAATTCTACTTCCAGTCTTACTACGAAACGGCTGAACTTTGATATTTTCCATGAAACAACTGCTTCCTCGACCACAATCCGCTATGGCAACAACGAAGTTCTGAAAACTTGTTAAATTTAAATACTAACGTTGCATTCAAACACCTAACCCACTTCTTTACTTCCGTCGGCTAAAAACAGGGCAAGGCCTCCTAAAACTACAACGATCAACAATGTTATTTGATGTAAAAGGAAATTTCCTACTGTAAACAAACCTCGACGCAATTGATGAATATCTATGTTCACAATGTACTCATATAACTTAGGCGTATCTCTTTATCAATTGAACCATTGGTAGTCACGATCGCATTTGATTTTTTCCCTCTTTTTAACCCGACTTCATAAAACAAGGAGGTTCTCAATTCAACCGCTATATTTTAAGCGTCAGGATTAGTTGACCTTTGAACCGTAACCGACGACTGACGTCATACAAGATTAGGTACAGACTATCTATTTTGCAAATTACGATAGCGTCGTAGCTTAAACGATAAGCACTTCGACTGTAAGTCCTTGTAGTTTCAGATAGTATCGGGTTCAAACCACCTGGCTTTCTGAAACTTCTTGTGATTATTTTTTCTTTTTGTAATTTATTACTTTTTATGATTATTTTTTCTTTCTGTAATTTATTACTTTTTGTGATTATTTTTTCTTTTCATAATTTATTAATTTCTTCTGACAGAAAATTAGCAGAAAATAAGTGATAGGTTGTATGATTAGCGCTATATTATAGGTATGATAGGTATGGTATGTTCTTTTTATCTTTTTCTATGTATATAACGAAGAAAGAAAAAAGAAAATGTTTTCACTTCTGCCGGCACTCCCAGAGTGCAACCCGTCGTTTTTTATGTATATTTGTTACGCGATATCTTTTTTTTTGTTTTACGTGCGTGAAATCGCCACGGATAAACCTCAAAATTACAGGAAAACGCGCCTACGCGTGTACTTAGTTGTGTTAGCAATCAATTTGTATGATGTCGTTTCTGTTTCAAGTTGGCACCGACTTCTAACATATCCAAAATCTCTAAATTCAGTATTTTAAACTTTTTTAACACATTTGGTTTTGAAGTCGGTTTTATACTATTATTATTCATGTAAAATGGTGTGCCCTGCTTCCTCTGCCTTCATTTGAAAGTCGCTATTTCACGCGCCACTTGAATAACCCAAGTTCGTTAGAAGAAGGAAACACGTGTGTGGGCAAATCATTTCACATATTTGCCGTTTGAAGTTTCAACCCGCTTGGTTCGAGAAGATATTGTTTCTAACGTGTATGGATAGGATTCCTCATGCCTTGTAGGTACCTCAATCATCTTAGCGGTAATCCCATCCGAAGTTTTCGACTTGGAGTCTGGATTCCGCTTTCTTACCAGTCTAACTGCGGATTTGGCTGAACTTCGACATTTTCCGTGAAGCGAATGCCATCTGACTTCCACAACTCAAAGGATTATCGAAGCATTAGAGGTTCTGACAAGTTGTTGGATTTTAGAGGTACTATTTATGCATACCTTATAGTATGGGAAAAATCTTCTGTCACTTTAGATTATTTGGACATTACACAATCTGACTTAATGATTTTTCTTGCCTTCTTGCATGTTTTTTGATTTTGCCTGCCTGTCTTTATTATCTCTCTACAACTTGACAATATTGAATTGACGTCATCACTTAACATTTAAGTAGGCGGATTACATTAAGTAGGTGTAGTGGTACGTATGACGTCATTGTATTAACACAATTAGAATTGTGATTTTAATCACTTTTGAACATTGTGATAGCACAAAAAATTGCTATTTTGAGTTATAACTTTTATCTATATACGCGTAGGTATACAGTAATACTTAATAAATACATATTGTAAAGCATAAGTCTGCCTAGGTATAATTTTCGCGTTATCTCAGCCCAAACCACAGATTTATGTATTTAATATATCAAGCTAGCTAACCAAAATTAGGAGTTTTATGCTTGCATTTTAGAGCAATACTCAGTCCTGAATGTCGATACATAAGTAAATCTGGGCTTGACCATTAACGCTTACAACAGATTATTAATTAATAATTGAATTGCTGTCATTGTAAAAACTGCAAAAGTAACTTTATAATCATATTTATATGGGAGGATCCGCCCCGGCTTCTCACGGCTGGTAGAAACGTTTCCGTGGTAATCCAATATAGCCTATGTTACTTAGGTTGAATGTAGCTTTCTAGTGGCGAAAGAATTATTGAAATCTGCCCAGTAGTTTTTGAGTTTATTCATTACAAACATACACACAAAAATACAAATCTTTCCACTTCATAATAGTACTGTTATTAGTAAATAACCACCGTTTAATTGAATTAAAGAGAAAAATTTAATCGGTCTTGTCGGGGTTTGAACCTACTAAGCTACCAGACCTTGCTTAGGGCGAGGTCTTGTAGCTTAGTGGTCAAAGTATTGTCCTTGTAAGGCAAAGACCGCGGGTTCAAACCCCGCCAAGACCGATTCAATTTTTTCTTTTTAATTCGATTTGAATATTCAGCATGATAAATGCTTACAAATTAAATTCAAACCGTTTAATTCTTTACCTCTTTTAAGACATCATGGTAAGCCTCTAGACGACAGATTCTATTCAAGATGACAGTTCTAATGTCATTGGGAGATTCGACACACAACTAAGTGCGAACTTTGGATTATAATTGGGTATTTGACTGACTAGTCAAATTAGTTACTTTTAACTAAACGGCAAAACGATAAGTTATTAGGAAAATTGTATGAAAAATTTATGTGTGACGTCATAATATTAAATAGTCAAATCAGTTACTATTAAAGGTTGGGTGGACGATTAAAAATAAATAAGAACGATAGAATACGAACCGACGCAATTGTATTCACACTTTTACTATTATTAATTTAATAAGTTCAGCTAAATATTTTATTTTAACTACAGGAAAATACCCAATTGTAACCTAAATATGGATAGGTATTGTTTGTGAAAAAGCACGCTCTAACGGTTGAAAGAATCTGTCTGAAAATCGGTAAAGGGATCGATTATATAACACATAGGGGTCTGAAATAACACATAGACTACTCTTTATTGTGGTAATAGGCTCCCATGGGATTAGAATATCACACGGGCGGAGCCAGAGACATCAGTTAGTAGATAATAGCTTAGCCACGTGCAGCGCACGTTACATTGCCACAATCCATCATCACTGACAGGTCTATTGAAGACAACATGCCTGATACCGACCTGATACCAACCTCATACAGTTTTGATAGACCGATTACAGATATCGATCGATCGAATAAAAATGTGTGAAAGCAGAAAAATATATATCTTACTCCTAGTCAGTTTTCATGTGTTTGTCTTTTTTTTTATTTTATTTATTTATTTACTAAGCATACAATTTATAAGTATTGCATCTACTATTGGTTCACAAAACTGTTTTGAACAGTTTGTCTGTGTCTGTCTTTATATCTCGGTTTCGCTAGGGGCTATCTCATAGCCAGAGACGGCCCTAGGTCAGCCCAGGTGTAAGGGAAATACCACCTTACACCACGGCATTTGAAGATCTGCGACGGATAATTTAAGTCGGTTCAAGTCTGATATAAACGCCCCGGTCGTAAAACGCTAACGAAAGGCTAAATTAATATAACGTAATCCGGGTTTGGTTAGAAAAAAAAAAACAAAATATCATTGAAATTCATCGATTAGTCATTCTACGATATTATCATCTGTACGATATTATAAGGAACCAAATGAGCCCAATACGATTGCAATATGGAGTTCTAAATCGCGGTAAATATAATATACTATTTACCCTAGAGAACAAACCCCTAGTTCCCTTACCTATACAACCCTACGTAATAGGTACCCAAACTGTTTGATAGCACTTACAATTTAAACAATTTAAAATTTTTATAAAGTCCATTTAAAACAGTAGATTTATGATGCTATACTACAGAAAATTGATGCTTTAACTACAACATACATTTTAAAAATATATTAAGTGACGTTTCAATTTATAACAAGTAATTAATTATGTAAACATAATATACAATAAATATCACACGACTAATAATCAAAGAAAAATACACGTAGATGTATATAATTATTTTTGTAATTCAAGTAATTAAATACTTTCATTTCAAATTTAATCAAGATTTTTTTTAAAATCTTACAAAATATAAATAAACATAAAACGGAAACTAAATAAATGAAGTAACAAATAAAATGGAGGCCAATAAATGACAAAAAGATTATGATCGGTAATTTCGACGTAGCAAGTACGAGGTAGCGTGGCCGAGCGGTCTAAGGCGCTGGTTTAAGGCACCAGTCTCTTCGGAGGCGTGGGTTCGAATCCCACCGCTGCCAAATGTCTTTTTGTTCCATATTTTAATTGTTTTAGATATACAATTATAATTTTTTTCGGTATCACTCATTATTTCTACTTACATAGTGTTAATTTGTTTGTTGTTAATTTTTGTTCGTTGTTAAGTTTGATCCCATGGGAATGTCGGGATAAAAATAACCTAGGTAACTCACTGTTATTGTAGCTAGCTTTTACAACAAGTTTTTAAACATATACGTAATATTGGATTTAGCTGTTACAAGCAAAGATAAAAACAAACATTTTCAAAAATTACGTTTTTATAATAATAATGTTGGTAGATTTTATCACCGACACGAGAACTAAAAATAAGATAATAGGTAGGTAACAATGCAAGCTGTAACAATTAAAAAAATAACTGTAGTAACAATTATGACATAGTTGACATTTATTTATATAATTACATACCTACCTAAATATAAATCTACTAATAACATTAATTAAGAGTTTGTTTGTTTGAACGCGCTAACCTAAAAAAGTAGGTACAGTTGCACCGTGCACGCCTGAATTTTTTTAACATTTGATAGGCCAGTTTTTGAAGAATGTTAATCACACGAGCAAACCCCAGACACCAAGGTGAAGGACTCCCGGGTCTAACTCAAATAGGACGGTGAAGAGCTTCACGCTATGGCCATTAGGAGCCAAGCAATAAGAAAAAAGGTGATAGACACAGGCAGGTTATGTAGTGAGGTGAAATCGTAGGACGAGACTAGTCTATAGGTACTATGTATTTCTAATATTGTAAAGGGGTCGTACATTGGAGATAAGTAATAAAAATAACTTGAGGTTTGTTATAATATTAATGATATCTTTCCCAACTCAGTTTAAGTCTATGATGCGACTTTGTCTGTGAATTTTCTCCGTCCGTATGTTTCCGGCCTGTTCATCTGTTTCTTCACAATAGACGCAATAACTACTGGCAGATTTTGATGTGGTTTTTCGTTAGATAGTTATTTTATCGCAATCGATTGAGTAGAACCGGAGTTATAACCAAAAGTTGAGAATACCGACATCCACGTGAGCGGAAACGTGGGCATGGGCTAGTTTTTAATATAATCATTATATGGAATAACCAACACAGCGTTTTGTACTTAATATTTATAATTAATCAGGTAGGTACTGATTAATGTGTATATGGTATGGGGTTCAAACCGTGGTCTTCGGGGTCAATAACAATTGCAAATCTCATCCTTCATACCTGGTTATTGACGGTTGAGGCTGTTATACAGGCTTCTTCTTGGTAATTAAGGGTTCCCTTCTTAACTACCGATCCGATTAAACGTTCTTTCGATAAAACTTGGCTTGTCTTAGTCGTTTTTAAAGTAGACATTAGTTTTTAAATCTGTTTTTTTTTTGTAGCCGTATGTTGACTGAAAAAGAATACAAGTATCACCACCCCGTCTCATCCGAAGGGTGTCGTAAGAGTCCACTAACGGAACAATACGCAGACGATATCACTGCGAGAGAAGGAGAACTCGAAGTAAAACCCTGTACCAACCCGTCTGGCCAGCGTGGAAACTATAGGCAATAGCCGCTCAACACTGGGAAGCTAATTGATTGATATTATTATCAAACAAAATGTGATAATTACATCTATCTAAAAAGTAAATTGTTGAATAATTACTCAGTATCCTCAATAATATCCATAAATAAAATACTAAGCCGATCGGCATAGAACTCTTTTAATCGCATCATCTGCCAGATTACGATAGTAATGATAATCCTATTATAACAATCGAACCGATTTAAAAATAAAATGGTGAGCGTCAGTTGCCACTTGCTTACAATAATTACTGACCAGCTGTTTTCCGTGGCTCCGCCCGTATGGATGTTGATTATCACTATTCATTTAGCATGTGTCTTTTCCGTCTAATCTATATGTGTACCTACCAAACATTCAAAGAAATTTCAACCTCTATTTGAATCCCTTTTTTCGTGTTAAAGGGTGAGGTAGGTAGGTAAGGGCCCATGTCCTTTCACTAGCTCTAGTACATTTTGTATTAAATAAAATTCTCGTGTCACAATGTTCGTTCCCATACTCTTCCGAAAGGGCTCGATCGATTCTTATGAATTTTTTATAAGAATCGGCTATTATCTATTTTCCATACCCCGATCCGCCATAACCGACATCCACGCAGGAGGAGCCGCGGGCAACAGCTAGTCTTTGTATAAAATTTCATCCAGTCAATGATTTAGACGTGAAAGCGTTACAGACAGTCAGAGTTACTTTCGCATTTCGCTTTTGTTTGGAATCGGATTTCTTTATAAACTTGACATTTAATTTTTTTTTTTTTCGGCCGGTGTAACCTGGTCGAAACGTCAGGCAATCAAAGGTATGTAAGTACCTATACCATGATCGCGTTAATTCCCGTTTTCTGAATTATATAACTTGACAATTCTTTAAAGATTTCAGCCTGGGTGACGTCACTGGATATCGACCAATTACTATCTCTATCAAGGACGTCGCAGCCCTGCGCTCAACGCTGATTACTTAGAGATTTGCAAATCAGACCTTATTGCTGAGAGGCGGGCCGCGGCATTTTAGTATGGTTTGGTTCCCGGTGGGGTAGAATTGGGCCAACCCATCCCTTCCTGTGGGTGCCATAGAACGCGACTAAGGGATAGGGCCTTTCTCCATCCAGCAGTAATCAATAATCATACAACCTCGCTTGATGGCAATGGACTCAGCCCCTATTACGTGGGACCGAATATCATTGTTGGCAAAATGTGGGTGTCGATACACCTCTGCCTACCCCTTCGGGGATTTATAAGCGTGATTATGTATGTATGTGCCTTGGAACAAAAGTCTTGCTGAATTCTTGTACAGATAAAACTGGAGGTAGAAATGGTCTCCCAACTTAGTTTTACTAGTTGCTAAAGTTCATATCACGCCTAATATCCGGTTACGATTACGCCTAATTCCTATAGATAACATATTATTTTAATCGACTTAAGAAAAATATACTATCTACAGATTGTACAGTATCCGGCTTATTTCCTTTTGAAAGTCTGGCTTAGATTGGCTGGATCCTTGTAGAGAGTTCTCAACGAAGAACTAAATAAGCGATTGCTATTATATTTTTAGCGGTCATACCTTGCAGAAAATAAGAGACAATGTGATATGGGGACAATGAGGAGATTTCATAGAGGCAAACATTTTTTTTCATGTCCTTTTCTTCAGAATTGTTATATTCCCTCAGAATTCACAATTATAGATTCGTTGACTAGGTAATAATTTGACGCTCAAGAAGTTCACATGTTGCGTAACACGCGCGATGTTGCCAGCTAACGCGCAACAAGACGCGCGATTTGTTGTTTGTGCTACAAATTGATCGTATAGATAGCCAACAAAGTTCCGCATTGATGAACGACTTTGTATAAAAAAGTTGTGCAACAATGTTGTGAAACATGGCGCGCAAAAATATCACCTTGGGGATACTGGCTTAACGTGTACTAATGTGTACTAATAATTTGTGTATTAGTAGGTACACATACTTAATACGCGCACCTGGTACTATATAAAATTTTAGTTAACGCGTTAAGTCTGATACTATTGATATTTTTCTTGAATTTGACAACTCAGTTCTTGAGGAAGGGGAGGAGAAATAACAAAACAATAAAAACGCTGTGGAAAGAGTCAAGTACAACGGGTTACACCGTAATACAGCAAATGAACGGATAAAAATAGTGAAATTTGCTAAAAATAATGATATAAATTTTCATTTTTAATCAAGAATCGTGATGGCAAAGATACGTATCAAAAGATTGGAGCACGCTTAAAACAAAACACGTGCGTTTTGTTTACGATGAGGTTTCTTATCGTAACATGATTCTGTTGTCACTTTTTGAACGAAAGATATAAGAATTACAACATTATATACCTACTGAAACTAATTTGATTAGCGGTAGTCATAGAATCGATAGTTATATGCGATTTCATTTCATTGATGTGTGTTTGAGGACATCTCACTTATTCAATGGCTTACCATACCAACACATTATAGCATCGTGGGTTAAGCGCACCAGGAGATAACAAGAAACACATCACTCAAGATGGATTTCGGATATTGATACAAACAAAAAATAGTGAGTTTTACCATAAAATAAAACTTACCTATTATTTTTCCATCATTATCCGGAATGGCTACCTGGTGCATCATGGGTGCAATAATGACATTAATGGCGGTCCTCCCCCGCCAAGAGCGCTTAATACCAGAAAGTCAGTATAGAGGGCGCTAAATACGAAGAGAAGACCGGAAATACGTTGACAACAGGTAGAAAGACAGGTGCTTGACTCAAGATGGATTCCGGATATTGATGAAAAAATAATAGGCAAGTTTTATTTTATGGTAAAACTCTCTATTTTTTGTTTGTATCAATTAGTAACATTAACTGCATAAAACAATTTTGTAGTGTCATATGAATATATAGGATTACAAAGTTACATTTGCAGTTAAATCAGTATACCTGTAACTATGTATAATAGAATGGAGTAAACGTTATTAGTGACACTAGTGCTTTATTTGGAGATAGGTCTGGTAGCTTCACCTCTTTATGCGGCTTATGCAGCAGCTCATGGAACTATGAGCGCCCTCTTTAGTTTACTATGACTTCCTTATATAACAAATTGTCCACAGGGTCTTTAATGCATCGGCACTTGTATATAGACTGCGCCGCTTTGGCCCTGGAACGCGCCAACTTATAGATGACTTTTGCCATGCCCCTCAGACGATTCCAACTTGTGGTACAGGGGTTGCAAGCGGTCTCGTGTGGCCCTGGCTACGGCTCTTTTAGTGGCGCGTTTATCATCCATGTACGCGTCAAGGTCTTCGGGAGATTTAGATGCTTGCCGTTTTTTAAAGATGGCTCTCTGGGCGCTAATATCCCTCTGGACTGTGTCTTCCAACACCGAGTGTCCTTTTCACACTTGCATTCACCCTTAGACATGACAAGCATCGGCCTTCCCGACCTTAGGAATAGCTGCCTGAATCTTCTGCCAGCAATCTTGTACTGGTTCGTCTACAGCATCGTCGCACTTGTCACCAATGGTTGAGATGAAACTTTGGGGCTAGACTTCATCAAGCAGCTACCACCTAATTCTGCGTTGGCCGCGTTCAAAACGCTTGCCTTTGGGTTTCACACAGAAGTCCATGACAAGGCGACGGTAGTGAGACTCTCCCCGAGTACAACCTTACAGTTTTTTTACCTTGAAATCGATCTGGGTAGCGTGCTCCCTGTGCTTGTAGGTGATAATGTGATCGAATTTCTTTTGGAAATACGTGTTCACAATGGCAAGGTTGGCAGCCGCACACGTACTGAGCATATGCTCCTCTGGGTTGCGGCTACCGTAACCAAAACCGCCGTGGACACGCTCAAACTCCTCACACCCATCACCCACATGCCCGTTTAGGTCACCACCCAGAACAATTCTCTGCAACAGCGGAATGCCACTAAGCACTTCCCCGAATTGGTACCAGAACGAGATTTTTTCGGCTTCGCTGAGTCCAGCTTGTGGAGCTACTGGGGCTTTTTATTCTCTTTTATCTTTTTATTATACAAGATGCAACAACTTTGTCTTTTAGATAAAGAAATTTAAAAAGCAGAATGCAAATTTCAATGTTACTTAGAAATTGTTTACCATCACATGTATTTCTGTTCTAACAAGGCCGTCTTCCCGAAGACCATCATTTTATCAGATGACCCCTAGGTCGGCCGGGGTGCGAGGGATATGTATAATACAAAATCACCTCCGCCAACCAACGGCGTAACAGACGGCGTGCGTTTTTGGGTGGGTTTGATATCCGTGGAAATTTTGGGTACGATATAAAAAGGTGGCCTTCATTTTTATTTTTCTTTACAGCTCGTTTTCAGACAGAAAATGTCAAAACACAACTTGGAGGGAAGTACTTCGTAATGTATGTAGGTTTTGTCTTTTGAATGGAATCTGTAATTCACTTATTTCCTTATGTTTCAGCGTATTTTTTGTCATAAAATTCTAGTTAGGTATTAGGTTGGTATTGAATATTCGATATCATCATTATGTACATAATTTTCCGCAAAACTGTACAACAAAATAAAATTGTCAATACTAAAACAATAAGATAAAAGGATAATATAATTTATCTACAATAATTTGGTATGAACGCTTAACCCTAATTTCCTCGTTTCAGATTCACTCCATTTGAACTCTGTACATTATGCATAATACATAATGTACAAAGATTTTATTTAGGTGTTTTTATACCATGGTTCAAGCCTTGCGTGAATTATAAGTGGCTATAGGTAAGTTGTGACTATTTTATGCTAGGCGTACATGCGTGATACATGCCTTTGGAGTAGGTGCATTTTTCGTAATTATGGTGTATTCACCAACTTAAAAGCGGGTTGCAGTTGTTTTCAATATTTTAAACACATTTTTTCATCAATTATTCAGCAAATTATGCCAAATAAAAATCATCATCATAAAGGGAAGGCTATAGGGACGTGTAAAAGGCAGAAACACAATTCACAATATTTGCTTACACAGAAATTAGCGTCAAACATGGCTCTAAAAGGCTCCAAATTGCTACTTCAAACACGTTTAAAACTAAGACGCCGTTATCAAATAATTTCGAAGGTTTGTATTAAAAATAGAGCATAAAAACATCTAGGGACTGGTAAAGTTACATTGTATCACGCAGATTTTTTTTCTTTTAAAACTTGAAGAAACTTATATATCCTCTAAATCGCTGCATCCTAGCTTCTTTTGCTCTCGCGGGCTCTATATTAGCAGTGCGAAGAATACGGACGTCACCGGCCTTAAGTATACATAGATACTTACAAAGTTATATACTTGCTAAAGTTTCAGAGCAATCGGATAGAATGTTTCTTAAAATCTTTGCTGAAAACTGAAAACGTAGGTAATCGAGCTTTTCCCTTAGAGGTAATAAAATGGGTCCAGTTTCATTGGTCCGTATCATTTTAAAATTTTAAACTTCTGTCTTATACCGGGTGTAAGGGGAACGCTCCCGAAGGTGAAAGTCCGTGGTAAAAAAGCACGCGCTTGGCGCTATTTTTGCTTTTTTCTGTAGTTGTGTTTTTTTTTAATGAAATTTGATCATTTAAGCTTTCCTAATACGATGGAGAATAAATAAAGCTAAAAAAACACACACACAAAAAATGAAAAAAAAAAGGAAAACAAAAGTTTTTTTTTCACCAAATCGGAAGATAAATTATGCCAATATGTAGTATACCCGGAGTACTACCACGGGCCTTCGGCTTCGGGAGCATTCCCCTCACACCCGGTATTTCTTAAAAATAATGCAGATTAGTGCGCTCTATTGAAACATTTTTTTACATTGATTCAATTTTCATTCACTTTTTGTGCAATGCAATCTAGTTTGTCTACGCGTATATACTTTTGACGCTGGCTGTACATTAACATTTTATGTATTGTCACGCAGTGACGTCACTACTTCAACATTTGTAATTGTTTTATTTTTATAATCTATTGTAGGTACACCGTTCTTGCATATTTTTTCCTGATAATAATAATAATAATAAATATTCCACAACTGCGGGTAAACATACCTACCTACCTACCTTAGATACATTTTTTTTTTTTGTAAATACATACATATTATACATAGAAACACCCAGAAGATGAAGCATTAGAATATTATTATGAAAATTAAAATTATACTAACTTTAACCCGCGGCACTACCCGCGTGGATGTCGGTTATCGCTACCAAATATAGCCTATATCCTTTCTCAAGGTCTAAACCACCCTTGGTTCAAATTTCATCAAAATAGGCAAGTAGGTCTGTAGACCCGCAGACGGCGTGCAGTTTAGTCGGTTCGAGTCCGAGTCGGGATTTCCACAAGGTAAAAAAAGGGACCTTACTTATTAAGGTAGTAGGTAGATACATAAAAATGCCTTTTCTTGCGCAACTATAAGAGAACCAAATGCGAAATTTTGTCTTTTATTAAAAATTGAATTATTTTATGATTAAATGTTAAGATTAAGAAAGAGATTTCTTATTTTAAGCAATATAAAATAGGTAGGTACATTTAAATAAGTACAAAATGAATTTTTGTATGAAAATTTTAGTAGGTACTTATGAGATTCTAGCGCAATATTATTTATAAAAGATTTCACGATATCGCAGCATTAGTAGGGTTGCCCCACAGTTATATTAAATTGAGTTGTCCACTAACATTATAAGGTGCTCTTTCATGCATCATACATAACCGTGAAACCACGTGGCCGCCAGACGTAGGTACACTATCGATTTTCATAATATATATAACTATTTTTGTAACACAAACAGACGAAAACATTCCAAAACTATACTAGTTAAAAGAAAAAACTACACACAACATTCACTAACACTTGATTTCTAGAAAAAGCACGTTTTAACGCATTCCACTTGAATAAAATAAACACGCTACTCTACAATCGGTCACTATTTCATAATTCCACCGTCTACAACCACTCACCATTACATGGTCGGTGCAAATATCCATCCGCACTCAACAAAATCTGATGTCAAACTGGCGAAATTGCACTGTTTCACAATTTTAAAGTTCGTGTGTGTTCGATTTTTGAAAACAGCTGTTTCCACATTAACTTGACCTCTATGCACAAACGATGTTAACTGTGTCACGTCTCTAATTATAGTAGCGTGTCAAAGGTCACAGTCGCGGCGGAGTTTTTTTTTCCAAAACGTATTACAACGGTTTTTAGACGCTTATTTTGTAACTGACAATCAAAAAAGCTTTTTTATTTCATGAAATACTGTTCAATCATCGCAATTTTGTGTAGATTCAACGTTATTTACAGAAAATCGTCGCCATTTTAGGTTGTTGCGACGGACGTTGACTGCGCATGCGTGAATTTAAGGGCAAGGGTGAACTGGGGAAATTATTCCAAGTTACGCACATAACTTGACGTATTTAATTTGAAATTGTAGCTTTATTAAAATATTAAAGCAGACATCTCGAGCTGAGAAATGGAGGTGATATAGCGAAGGTCTAAAAGCTCTGGAGAACAGGCACAATAAATATAGGTCCTACCGTTACTATGAGAAGTACCTTTCTTGTAAGTTATCATATTGTATGACGATTATATTTTATGATTTATTTATTTTATAACGTTTTTATCGTGTGGTGCATAGAAAAAAATACAAGTTAGTACCACCACACCATCTCTTCCAAAGGATGTCGTAAGAGGCAACTACTTTCTTTAAATCTTGGACCTAAAATATGCTCAAAATGTGCTCTATAGATATGCGCAGTACCTACACGTTTCTTGAATGTATTTTGGGGATAGCACGCTGTGTTACGGTAATGGACACGCTCAAATTCACCAAGTATAGATTACTAGCTGTTGCCCGCGGCTCCGCCCGCGTGGATGTCGGTTATCGCGTACAAACATAGCCTATGTCCTTTCTCAAGGTCTTATCTACCACTACACCAAATTTCATCAAAATCAGTTCAGTGGTTTAGGCGTGAAATCGTAACATACGGACAGACATACAGACAGAGTTACTTTCGCATTTATAATATTAGTATGGATTACAAAACGATTACGAACGAAACGAAACGCTTAAGGTCCAAGATATATGTAATGTGAATAACCTAACCTAACCTATCCTTTTTTTTTTTTTTCATTCCCACCCGTCGGGGGACGAGAGGGATATGTGGGACTCCCCGGGAACAGGTTTCCGGTATATCCACTAAACGACCCAGCGGCACTCCCGCATCGCCTTTCTTGGAGGGGGTCTGGGAAACCGGCAGAGCCTTTACGTCCAGTCCCCCTCCCCCCCCAGCCAGCAGCTTCGTCGGCGGAGTTCCGGCGCGAGAGGATCGTCCTCCCGCGCGGGAACTGCCGCCTCCTTCTGTGAAATTACGTCTTCACAGAAGGAGGCGACCGCTGCCCACTCCTCCTCGCTCCCCAGCATGGGCCTTACCAAGCTGGGGAGCGAAACCTTTTTTTTTTTTTTTTTTACGTGGTGGAAATGCGTTTAGGCACTTCGCTCCCCCCCCCCCCCCCGGGGGGGTAGGGAGAGAGCTTCGTGTGGGACTCCTGGCCTGTAAAGAAGGCCAGACTACCCACTAAACCACCACGGTGTCCGTCATTACCACATTTCGACGATGGCGGGAACAACATCTTCCGCCATCGCCGTGTGGGTCGCCCACCACTTAACGGTGGCAGGCCCATCTCTGGTGCGGCAGAAGAGGAGTCCTTCTGCCGCCCGCCTAGCAAAGGCACACGCGACACGACGTGCGCCTTCAACCTCGAGGCCTATGTAAGGGCAGCAGACGCCCCCGCGTCTACTGCCCCGGCCCGGTTAGGGGGGGAGGAGTTGGTGGTACCGCCTCCTCCGGGCCCCGGCTCGTTTGCGGCGCTGCGGGAGGGAAAGCGGGTCACATTCCCTCTCCCTCTCCGCCGCCTCCTTCTGCGAGATAACCGTCTCGCAGAAGGCCTGAACCGCCGCCCACGCCTCATCGCCGCCGACCATAGACAGAACTACGGTCGGCAGCGAGAGGTCCGTCCCCACTTCGGCGATGAGAGCACGGCGCTCCCCAGCCCACGCGGGGCACTCCTCTAGGGTGTGCTGCGCCGTGTCATCATCGCCTCCACAGTGGTGGCACCCTCTGGTCGGCTCTCGTCCCAACCGGTACAGGGACCTCCCGAAGCATCCATGCCCCGAGAGGACCTGCGCCATCCGGAACGTTACCGACCCCCGCGATCTATCCATCCAGTCTCTGAGGACCGGACGGATCGCCTCGACGGTCCTTCTGCCAGCCGTGGAATTGGCCAGCCGCCGCTCCCACTCAAGGAGCATGGACCGTCTTGCTTGGAGCCTCCGCTCTCCCACCTCCGAAGGTGCCGGGAATTCGCCCCGGCTCTGGGCCTCCTCACGCCAGTGATACACTGACGCGAGGACACCGGCCTCCAGCTCCCACGGAGGGGAGCCCGCCATAACGCAAGCCGCCTCGAATGAGATGCCGCAGTATCCTCTAATCGCCCCGACGGCCATCGCACTCTGCGGACGTCGCAAGAGGGTGACGTTGTGTACCGTCAGGGCGTCGATCCACGGGGGAGCGAAACCTAACCTAACCTAACCTAACCTAACGGACTAATATGCAAACGATTTCACTGTGAGAAAAGGTATACCTATTTATTCGATCTCTACTCATCTCTATATTCGTCTCTCCACTTGCCTTACTATTAACCTCTCTACTCGACGCCCTACTGCACTCAATTTCATTCTATACTCGCCATCCCACTCGCCCCTATAACAACATTTGTTACAATTTCATGAGGATATCTTTAAAAAAAATTCTTACTATTTTCCCCCTATTCACCCCCTTTTTAGGGCGATTGAAAAATGACTTACCTTCATCCCCTAAGTCTACCCCCTCTTCTACCTCCTTTTTTACGATGAAATGTAGCTCATTTCCATTCCCTAGCTCTAATCCATCTCTGTACCAAATTTCATCAGGATATATTATTTCAAAATAACAAACTTTCATATAAACTTTCATCCCCTATTACCCCCCCCCCCCCCTCCTAAAACCCTCTTTCTCGCGATAAAAGGTAGCCTATGTCCGTTCTCAAGCTCTAATACACCTCTTTATCAAATTTCATCAAGATCGGTTCAGTGGTTTCGGCGTGAAAGCGTAACATACAGACTGACAGACAGACAGAGTTACTTTCACATTTATAATATTAGTATCGATTTTTACTTTTAATGAAGCGACTGCTGTCTGACCACCTAACCCCGCAAAGAAAGCCTCTCTCTGAACTCAAAGGTATTGGGTGAATCCCCTACAATCCACGAGTAAAGGTAAATAAAACAATATTTTCAAAGCCAAATCTGTTATTTAATCTCGTTTTGTAGAACAAGCACTACAAACAATAAATATACGGCCCCCAAGCCAACACGTGTACTCGAGCATGTGAAACCTCCCTTTGAAATTTTCCAATAAGTACCTACCTAACTATAATAGAGTAATTTAACAGCACCTCTAAGATATGATATAGTAGTATAGTATGATAATATATAAATTCACTATGTTACGATAATTATAATCACATTGTTACAGTTGTTAATGTTATCTATAAACTACCTGTTACCATTCTGTAAAATATAAAATGAGATGATAAAAAGCTTACCCAGATATAACAGACTTGTCGTGCCTTTAAATACAGTAGGACCCAACTTTAAACCCTGACGTACGCCTCATTGTATGCAATATAAATGCAGTTCGAAAAATCATAGCCGGTCTATCACTGTTGTCTTAGTTGTTGACCAAAACCGCATCCCGTTTCAGGTCTCAATTACCGGGGTGTAAGGTTACCTACCCAATAAGTCATTTGCATCGCAATCCGGTTTTTAAATGGCCCCATCCTACTCCGGAAAAGGGCTTCATATGGAGAGCCTCCGAGTGGGGTATTTTTGTGAACGTGCGCAAAATCCCACCGAACTCTGCGGGGGAGGCTATGTCGGACTCAAACCGACTAAAACGCACGCCTTCTGTGGGTCACTGTGCTAAGCTGAAGGTGAACTTGGTACGCATATCCCTTGCACCCCAGCCGAGCCTGGGCTGTCCCTTTCGATAGGCCCTGCTCAGGTGTGGGGACCACGATGTCGTAATGATGATGATGTAACTCTGAAAATGGTTGAAAATTGCTTGTAGTTGCTGTTTTAGTCTCTTTGTGTTCCGATATCGGGCCAAAACAGTGGTGTTGGCTCCGATAACCGATATCGGGCCGGACAATGTGAAAGAGTGATACATATCTCATAAATTTGACTTCCTCCGATATCGGATGTCGGATATCAGATATCGAATGAGTGTGAAAACGCTCTAACGCTGTGATGTGACACCCATGATAGAGATTTTAATTGGTCGGTCTTGGTAACGTCACTGGACATCGACCAATGACTATATCTATCAATATTAGTGCTGTGTTCGACGCTGTCTGTTCAGATAATTGCACAGCTGGTTGCTGGTTCCAGATTCATGATAAATCAATCAATCAATTATTTAGCCCACTGCAGTCCACAGCTGGATATAGGCCTGTCCCAATGTGCGCCATTTCGTACGATTCTCCGCCTTCCGCATCTAGATTGTTAAACAAATACGTAACTATCGCAATTAACCCTACATATTTTATAATAATATATTTATATGTCTTGTAATATGAATAAAATAGTTTTAATCTTTTCATTGTACCTACTTAACAATTGAGGTACCTACGAAAAAATACATCCATTAAATTCGAAATCAGAAATCAGAATTGACTGTTTATTTGTCAAAACATATATTCAACTACCGCCTTTGATTAAAAAAATTAAATAGAAAAGATAAAATAAAATAGAAATAAATCGCAAGTATTGCATTTAGAACAATGAATAGTCAACGAATTTAAAGCATGTTTTAATTTCCTTCCTGTCGCATATGATAAGGCAGACTGGTGTCTTATCAATTATCATATAAGGGAAGGAAATGTTTGAAAATTAATAGAATATATAAAAATAAATAATAGTATTTTTAACAGATGCTATCGTAACCGTGACCATGGGCACAGAACAATGACTCCTTGTTGGCTTTAAGTAAGAAAACAATTTTATATTGCGAAAAACTCAATACAAAAAGGTGCAATGTGTATGCCTATCCAAAATGTGTCAAAGTCAGTGTGTCCCGTTCCAAATTCAAAATCCATTCGCGTCTCGCCAACGAGCCGTGACATAATAATTATCCTTTTTTTTCTTTTTTACGTGCGGGAATACGGATACCCACCCCTCCGGAGCCGGAGGAGGGAGGGTTTATGTCGGACTCGAACCGACTAAACCGCACGCCGTCTCTGGGTCGTAGTGTTAGGCCGAAGGTGAGGTTGTCATGCGACATATCCCTCGCACCCCGGCTGACACAGGGCCATCCCTCTCGGTCTGGCCCTCCTCGGGAGGCGAGGCGCACCCTCAGGCCCGCGCTCATGGGGGGCGGAGGTCGGTCTGCGCCCTCCGACGCCCGAGCCGCCTTCGAGCGCGTGTAGCGATGTGAGCGAGTCTTTCTCGCTCATCGCGCCGCGCCCGCTCTGCTGTCTCCTTCGCGAGCATGACCTGCTCGCAGAAGGAGGCGCTGGCCGCCCACGCATCCGCGCAGCGGACCATTGCCGCGAGCAGGGTGGAGAGCGTGAGCACTCTCACCCCCAGGGCCGCCACAAGCTCCCGCCTCGGCGTCTCAAACGCCGGGCACTCGGTGAGCGTGTGCAGCCCCGAGTCCACGCTCGTGTCGCAGTGATGGCACTCGGGCGTTGGCTCTATGCCCATCAGATGCAGATACCGCCCGAAGCTACCGTGCCCGGTGATGATCTGCGTCTGACGATACGAGAGACTACCGTGTGGCCTCTCCAGCCACTCCCCTATGATGGGTCACCGCCGCAGTCACGGCGTGCCCTAACATAATAATTATCCAATGTATAAATTGGGTATTTGACAGAATAGTCAAATTAGTTACTTTTTACTTAAACGTCAAAACGGTAAATTATAAGGGAAATTGTATGAAAAATTTATTTTTGACGTCATAATATTAAATAGTCAAATAATTTACTATAATATAATGTAAATAATAATATTAAATAAAGTAAATAAATCATTTGAAAATGATTCTTTCACTGGTTCGGTAAATTGGTTCTACTGAGAAGATACCAGCAAGAAACTCAGTGAACAATATTATCGTTTATTTTTTAAAACAATTTGTTTTTTTTTTAATTAGATTTATATTGTGCCAACAAGCAAAAAGATTAGAATGACCATGCATTTTTATCATTGAGGTATTCGTTTACATTGTAATATCCTTTTTTCATTAAAGACTTTTTTACTTCTATTTTAAACTTATTTACTGGCATGTCAACCAAATCTTGAGGAATTTTATTAAACATTTTAATACTGTTACCTACAAATGAATTGCCAACCTCATGAAGTCTGAGTTTATTTTTATTTCTCGTATTATAATTGTGTGTCAGAGTTTTTTTTTAAGAGATCTAGGTTCTTGCGCAAATATAAAACATTATCGTAAATGTATTGGCAAGCAACTGTTAAAATATTAATTTTTTTAAATAGTTCTCTCAGCGAGTGACGGGGTCTGAGGCTATAGATTGCTCGTATCGCTCGTTTCTGTAATATAAAATAGTCTCAATATCGGCAGCTGAGCCCCACAGCATCAGACGACATAAGGCTATGAAAGTAGCTAAAATAAACTAATCGTGCCGTTTCCTCATCAGTCAGTGACCTTTTTTTTCTAACCGCATAGGCAGCTGAGCTAAGTCTTCCTGCCAAGGCTGTGATATGAGAACCCCACTGCAGTTTACTATCTAGAGTCATTCCAAGAAAAACTGTGATATCGACTATTTGAACAGATTCATCGTTCATTGTAATATGCTATTTGTTTTACATTAGGCGTAGTAAACTTTACACATTTTGTTTTCTTCGCATTGAGCAGCAAGTTGTTACTTGTGAACCAATGCAATATTTTAGAAAGGGTGATTTTCACATAGTCAAGTAATACTTTGTCTATCAGTTTTAAAAATTTAAGATGTGTCATCAGCAAATAAATCTATTTCACAAAGATTTTTAGTGAAGTGAGGAAGATCATTTACATATATATATATATATATATATCAAGAATAAAAGGGGTCCTAATATCGAGCCCTGGGGAACTCCCATGACTAATGGGGCGCCAGATGAGTTAGTGCCATTAATATTGACTTTTTGTACTCTGCCAGTGAGGTAAGATTTAAGCAAGCTAAGTGAGCTTTTAGAAACACCGTAATAGCCTAATTTTAGTAACAAAGTCTCATGATCCACACAATCAAAAGCTTTTGATAGATCACAAAAAATACCGATGGCATCCTGCTTCTTGTCCTATGCATCAAAATATATGTTTAACGAGTTCAACTCCTGCATCCGTCGTGTTTCTGCCTTTAGCGAAACCGAACTGTTTCTCATGAAGTAACTCATTAGAAGCGAAATGTGAAAGCAGTTGATTAATATAATTTTTTCAAAAATTTTGCTGAGTGCTGGGAGTATAGAGATAGGCCGAAAATATGATGGATCACTTTTGTCCCCTACCTTGAATAATGGAATGATTTTACTGAACTTCATGAGTGTGGGAAGCTGTTCCACATGTGGATCGAGAATTTGGATTCAAGTTAAAGGAGGGCAAAAAGAAATCGTCATACGGTCACGCATATTTCCCTCCAGGGTAGGCAGATACAACAGCCCGCCATTTGACTTTATTCTTACACACTTCACGAACTTCCTCTAATTTCATCTGACTGTCATTACAAAAAATATTAAAAATAAAAACCCGACTGATGCTGAACAGATCGAAACAAGCTTTATAGCAGGCGTACGCGTTAATTTTCATCGGGTTTGAGATTTGCAAATGGGTACCGCCTGCTAAAAAGCTTGTTTCGATCTTTTCAGCATCAGTCGGATTTTTTATTTTATTAATTTATTTTATTATTTATCTATATAGAAATGAAATATACATTTTTGTAATCGTATTTTAATTTTCTGCATTTAGGGCGATCTTCACTCGATAAATTTGAGTGATTTTTTTTTACCAAGGTCCGCCCTTTTTTATTTTATTTTGATACATAGGTACTTCCAC
Organism: Eilema caniola; assembly: GCA_949126895.1. Classification (NCBI taxonomy): domain Eukaryota; kingdom Metazoa; phylum Arthropoda; class Insecta; order Lepidoptera; family Erebidae; genus Eilema; species Eilema caniola. The sequence continues at coordinate 5,542,626 of OX421488.1, read as the reverse complement.
AGTGTCATTTCACAGTAAATACGAATTTAACGACACTTCTCAAGCTAAAATCCATCGAGCCGTTCAGGCTGCAGAGCGTACCAAACTAACATACATACTCTCGAAAAATATAACCCTCCTTCTGGTGCAGTTGGTTAAAAAAATGCTATGCGCATACGTAAACTTCCGGATAGTGAAATCCAAATATAAATCATTCACGAGTAACAATAAATAGAAATGCTAGATACGGGTACTTATCCAGGTGAGTCCTAATCCATCAATCCACATCAATGTGGTGACAATGATGTGTATCTGATATAATGATAATAGCAGCGTCTTATCACATTAGTTTCTATGTATAGATGTTACAGGCAATCGGTATTTTTCCCAACGGCATCATGTGAAATAAATTGATCTATATTTGCGAATGGCTTTGCGGAAATTCTATTTCTGGATGATTATAAAAAAAAATGACCACAAAGGCTTCCTAACCTTCTAACCTAATCTATCCAAGTCAAATTGCTCAGTGTGGACACTGGCCCCGGACCTGTATAAATATAGGTTAAGGCGCTCATTCACAGATTGCAGACTGCAGGCGGAATGTTAGTGAGTGGGCGCCTTTAGAGTTAAACGGTTTCTGCATTAGTCTTCGTGGTTATATTAATTTGCTCAAACATGCAATGAAATATTGACATTACGTTCCTCTTAATAGGCTGTGAAGTATGACGTTTTAGGTGCTGCTAAGACCAGACGCCGGTAATGAAATGTCAAACAAACCTTGCAGGCCTAGGCCGGCAAAGTCCTCTTTTTTAATTTCGATTCCACATAAATTTGTGGTAAAGGCATCGACACTCTGCCACTATGCGTATTAAAAAAAAAACAATAAACGACTTGGTATGTACTTAGATCAGTTTTATTTACATAAAAAATCCACATTAACATAACTAATAACACATTATTATCAATTGTTTTCTTAACTATACATATAAACATTGAAATATTAATATTTAATTTAGTTGCAACAAATTGACATTTATAACAATGACAAGTGTCACTGTTCTTTCAGAAACGTGCCTTTATACTTTTTTTTAAGCAATATGATAATGAACATAAATGTAAATGTTTTCTGTTAAAATCAAGCTAAAATAGACGAAATAGTACCTAATATACACGTGTGTTTTAGTTTTTATCTTGTTTACTTTTAATTTCTGTAAACTAAGTCTCTAATTTTTTTGTTGTTTATTTCATTGCCTGTTTGAGAAAATCACTATACATACCTCGGCGGGAAATATGGGATTGCCTGCCTCAGACCTATCCGTCTTCGGCCGGCATAGAAACATTCGGTACACACAATCTGTATATTTCAAGCATTTAAGTCGATTAAGATAGGAAAAATATTGAATCGGTACAGGCGGGGTTCAAACCCGCGATCTTTTCTTTAAGGGGAATGCCAGACGGACGGAAGTCCCGTAGCTCAGTGATTTGAATACTTAGATTGCAAAATGCTTTGAAGTTATATTCAATACAATTCCTAGGCAATGTACTTATGCTCTGTTCCTTGCCTACTTTACTCTGTTCTTTAGATACGTAGAATTATATTAGGTCCGTATTCTAGGAACAGAGTATGTAGGTAGAATACGGACTTCGGAATGCCGGCTACATACTACACCTGCAATGTTCAAAATAAATAGGTCTTGGTGAATATTTGCAAATTACTTTACGGTATTATTATTTCTGGATAGTTATAAAAAATCACTACATACTAGACACGCTTTCCAAACATTCTTTTTTAGTTTTTAGCAACTTTTGAGGGCGACTACATGTAGACCTCGGGGCACATAACTTGGACTCAAAATGCTACCGAGGATAGTACAGTATGCTACGGCGTGAGAAGCTCACATCCACCAAACATAGTTATCAAAGCAATCCACGCGTGCCAAGCCCTCGTTTCTCTCGCGACTTGAGTCCAAGATATGTGCCTTGAGGTATACTAAAGTAAAATCAAAAAAGATGACTGCGTTCTTTAAAAAAACGGAAACAAACCATTAAAAACTCGATTAGAATCTAAATCCATTATGTTGTGACGCAAAATGTAAATAAGAGCCGTAACTACGTCTGAGTGAATCTGCCCAAAATGATTTCATAATGAGAGTAGTTCTGAGTTACTTGACCTACTTGTACTAGACGGGTGCTCTTAAGAAAACTTACCACGGTCCGTGATTTTACTGACTTAGGCCAACGCTACACTTGCGGTAAATTGTGCTGTCACGGATTTTCCACGACGGAACCGCGCCGATTCACTCCGTAGCGTCGTTCATCATCATCATGGACATTTAGATGTTATCCTGATAGCTCAGGGTCCGCCTTCCCCCTGGGTCAGCCGGGGTGCGAGGGATATGTCGCAAGACAACCTCACCTCCGGCCTAGCACCACGACCCACAGACGGCGTGCGGTTTAGTCGGTTCGAGTCCGACATAACCCACCCCTCCGGCTCCGGAGGGGCGGGTATCCGTGGGGATTTCCCGCACGTAAAAAAAAAAAAAAAAAAAAAAAAAGGGTCCGCCTTCCGGCTCCTCCTCCTCCACTTCGCACGATCTTGGTCGTCCATAGTATTGTTGTTCCGACTTAATATAAGAGATGCGACAAAAATTCTGACAAGTATAGCGCTAGCCTTATAACGCACGGCAGATGATACCGTAATCTTCCAGACATGTCTTCACAAACGTTCACAATAATATTAGTAGGCTAGGATAACTAGCAAATTCACAGTCACTTGCCTGTCCTGCATGTGAGACGCTGCAACCCACTGCTAATGCGACCAACAAAACCACCCCTGACAGCTGACAGAGGTGGTAGTACAAAAAAAAAACGAATAACTCGCTTTAGATACTTTTATTGAGTATCCGCGACAGAATATCCGTCCAGTGTCGCGTACTCGCGTAGGCCTTTCCACAGTCCGTCTGCAGATTCGTGCACCTTGGAAAGTTACTCTTAGGCTTTCAAATTATTTACTTGCGTAAACACGCAAATGAAAGGCATGACAAAATTACTCTGAAGGTTTTAGGTAAAAAATAGAGACTGTTGGGTCATTGTTTTTGTTTGAGACAATTTTATTATTTTACATTAAAATATTATATCTGCTGATTTATATGGACTCTGTGAGGGAATATGCATGTGATTCAAAATCCGCACATTTTTTTTACACCTGGTCTATTCTTTTAAATTTACGTACATATTAATATATTTTAATTTCATTACGATTTGATTAAGAAAATAATTGGCAAAAAGTACGTAAGTGGAGAGGGAAATTCAAATGAGTTAAAACGTAACGCTATTGGTACACAGTTCCGACCAATGGCGTTCCGACTCGGAGTGTACTTTGACGTCATATCCCATAATAAAAAAATCAGTTTATGTCATCTGGTGTCTATTTGTTGTGAATAATTGTCCAGTTGCATTATTAAATTAAAGTAAAAGACAAAATATGAATATTATACAATCCAAAATACTTTTCCAACTATTTACGACATTATGTAGTGTAGCTGTTATGTAAATTGACGTCATGACTAGCGCGCCAACATGGTGGTCGTTTGAAAAGCTGAGCCTACTATAAACATAAAAACAAAACAAATCATGCATTCCTTATTAGAGAGGGCGCGTGTTCGATCCCCGCTCGTTTAAAATATTTTTGTCTTTTATATATGTCTATTTAAATTCAGTCTGGCTGTTAAATATGTCTATTAGGTACCTATATTATATATTTATGTGTATGGAACATATGTACATAATTACAAAAAAGTGTGCACTTATGTTTATCAGCAAGCAATTAACCTAAGAAAGTTTGGGAGTGGTGAGTAAAAAGCTCATGACATTGACTCACTTTAATGTATTTATGTACTAAAATGTAAAAGGCGACTAACGGAGAAATACGCAAAAGACATCACTGCGAGAGAAGGAAAACTCAAATTGAAACCCTGTACGAACCCATCTGGCCAGCGTGGAAACAATAGCCCAAAGCCTCCCAACGTTGGGAGAGGCCTATGTCCAGCAGTGGATTGCTACTACTACTACAGATTGAAAATGCGAATCTTTAATCTAACAACACTCTTTTTCTTCATTGATTTTAGGACCTGGTAACACTTTTTACATGTCACATAACAGGTGGAGTTTTGGCGCGAGCGCGGGAAAACGCACATCGCGGTATTATTTTATTTTTCGAAATTGGTGTGAATTCGAGTTTGTATGTGTAACAATGGTGGATTTTTAGATATAACGTCTTGGACAATTCACACAAGTGTAGGAAAGAGGGATATTACAGTGAACTGTGACATTTCGTGTTCGTTCTAAATCTCCTGGGGGAGCTTGCAGTAAAGCTTTACTGAAGCAGAAATCATCACTCATCGTCATCGTCATGAAAAGTGAATAAACAAAACCATAGATGTAGTATTTTAACAAAACTAAATAAAGACATGGCTTAAAGGTCTTGTAACCAAGCCAAAAAACTTAAAAAAAAAAACATAACAGGTTAGTGCTGTCACTACAATTAGTGATGTCACATCTAACCGAATAAAAATCATCTCTTAAATCGATTTATAAAACTGTTTTAAACAGAATCGATTTCTAAAATATTGTGCTTAGTTATATCAACATTTTTTTTTAACCTTAATCCAATCAATCAAGCTATTACTTACCCGCAAACCATGTTATTTCTTTATTTATCTTAACATCAGATTTAGTTAATCAAGACGTATTTCGTTGGTGAAAATGGATGCAACAATATTTAAGTAGTAGTTTAGTGGTTTGCTGGCAGTTCAACAAACTAATGAATAAAGCTTTTTTATTTGTGTTATAATGAGCGAAGGAAAACGTTTATTGTGAATTTGTGGCGGTTTCATAATTCATATTCAGTTTTTGGGTGGTCAACTATTTCAAAAAATAAATGCATAGTTATTATTAAAAAAACTTGACTGATCCATCAAATCATAATAAGTCGATGACATTCGTTCCAATAATAGTTTTAACCATTTATTCAGGTCACATCGCATCCCTAGTAGTATCAAGTTCAAGTTTTCAAACCACCTGTCAAATGACAAACCCCCAACGGCTGGCGGCTGTTTTTTAAATAAATTTTATTAATATTATTGTCTTGAATTGTTATTTACAGTTATATAGCGCGAAAAACGCAATATCTGATTAAAACCATGGACAATAAAAACACACAAAATGCCCAAAGACATCGTGAGTATTTGCATAGTAAATTTAAAAGTTAATACTTGTACTATTTCGTTCGATACTATCTCACGTGTTATTCCAGGATACCTTAAACTTTCTCTAAAGAAATCAAGACTAAAAGCGACTCAGGAAATCAAGAAATTAAATCGCAGTTCCGATGTTATTATACTAGACGAGTCCTTTGATAGATTATTGAAATCGGATTCGCCTAAAACTGTAAGTACAGCGTTCTTTCTCATCTGTTCGAATTGATAATGTTTATACTTTATTAGTCCTATTTGCTGTTTGTTAACTATACTTATAAATAAGTCTAATACTGTAGTATAATAGATTTGCATATACCTACTTACATTTAATTTCAACTTTTATGTAGTAGGTACTTACCCAAGACTGCTTTCAATTATTATTTGAATATTGGTTAGTCTTTTGTTTTTATATACAATACTAGCTGTTACCTGCGCCTCCGCACGCATTGATGTTGGTTATCGTGACCAAACAGCCTGAAAAACATATTCTTTTGCAAAGTCAAATCTACTCCTATACCAAATTTTATCAAAATCAGTTCAGTGGTTTAGGGTGAAAGCTTAACAGACAGACAGAATAAATTTCGCTTTTATAATATTAGTATGGATAAAGATATTTACCAATTGTAGCAATTGTGTCACATTTGTCCCATGTTGTCTTATTAATTATACAAAGAAAACAAATATTTGCTTGTCAAAATCCTGGGACCGGTACAAATGTGAAGTTAATGATGGCTAGACCTGATTTTTGCATGATAAATCTTTCTTAAATCATATTATACCAAATACTTACACTTATTTTTATTTCCTGTTTAAGGTCCAATCAAGTCAGAAAATTTATTCCCCAATCGTTATAAATGATTCCTGCGAACTATCATTTAATGATGAACTCCCAAAGATTACAATTGCAGAAAAAGAACCTCCAAGCAAAATGGGAAATGTAAGTACTACCCAAGAGGTGCCTGATGCTCCACCCGCATGCAAACCCTTGATTGTAGAAAGTACAAGTTTTCTAAATAATGGTTATAATAAGTGCTATTCTAAATTATAATTCTCCAATTTGCTTACATTTATGAATGGCTAAGCCTTTCTGTCATAATTCACGAATTCTTTTACATAATTTTTATTCCATATTATTTAATAGTACCAGTCTCTTTGCTTTTTTTATTGCTTATCTGTAATCTGGTTCTACATTAACATTACAGATATCGTTCAATTGCTCACGAGAAGACAATTCACCTTGTACAGGTTCTAGACCAAGTAACGGTGGCTGGTCACCGGCTCAAAATATCATTACTGCTACACCTAGACATGATATACCCTCCACACCCAAAGACATAGCAAATGAATCCCAAGAACAATGTTCAATAAAGAAAATACAACAATCGCAGAAGAAATTACTCAACGATTTGTATGGAGAAACATGGAAATCTATACCAAAGCTGTTTAAAGCTATATCAGCAAAATATGAAAACTATGATGCAGTCTCGAAAAAATTACAATTTGATGATGAAAACAGTGATAAAGAAAATATTAGACATGATTTGAAAAAGAATAAAATGTTATATTTAACTAATTCTGATATTAAACGGAAAGTTGATATATCAGCGCTGGACACGGATAAAAAAAGTAAGAAAAAATTGTATACAGAGACGATTCCAAGCACTCCAGAGGTATTAAAAGCAAAATCTGTCAAGCCGAGAAATGTAAACAGTACAACAAAGAAAACTAAAGTGAATAAAGCAATGAGTGTGACCGAGATGGTAGAGATTATGAAGAATGATGTGGATTTGTTGACAAAAAAGGTTGAAGACTTGGGTGTTAGGCATACACCAGTGACTCCTACTGTTGAGCCTTGTAGGAAGCTTAGCTTTCTTGGCTCTTTAGCAGGTAAAGATTCTATTGTTTAGTTAACATTTTAGTTTTATTTTTTATTCACTGTCAATTCAAATCAAGTTCACAAAATTAAGGTAAGTTATAAAGTTCACAAAATTAAGCATGCGTGTTTTGCCAGTGGTGTACTAGCGGTGCAAATATTATTTCCTATCAACAGTAGTAACGCCTTTGTTCAAGAAATTCGTTAATGCTATAGAAGCTATGCTCACTTAGCCATTTATACAAATATTTTTTTAAATATTCTAGTACTTTGTCCATCAAAAACACCTTAATTTTGGGTCTAATTTCTGAGTGTTAGCAGCAGTTTATAAGGTACAACTTACTGATATACATACAGTGAAGTCTTAGAGTAATAGCTTCCATTATTTTTCCGACTTACAACACATGCCCACTTGGGTCATTAATGAGGGCGTATCTCTCATGCTATGCCCTTGGCTGACCCCCTCGTGTGTGGGACCAGGGTGTCCCCATCTTGGCCCCGACAGGGGGAGGTACGCGCATCGTATCGCCGACTCAGCGTGTTCCTGCTAGGGTAACAGACTGCTTCACCTGACACCCCCAGGCAGTAGGTTCAGGTACTGCACCCTAAAATGCAAACTGCCCACACGCACACCTGTGCTGACGCTACTTCTAACATATCTACTTTAATTTCAGACAATGTACCTTCCTGGCGGTGCCACATAGAAGCTATTCAGTACAGGGACAGCTTCAAAAGTCTTCGAGAACAGCTGACGAGGAGGCTCTTTGCAGAATTCAATAAAGGTGTGTTTGATGACGCTATGGATGCTGACCTGCCGATATTGTGGGACATCAAACTACGAACTACTGCAGGGTAAGATCTCATTGCATTTTTAACTAATGCATATCAGGTTCCCGGTGGCCACAACAACAGTAGAATAGGGTCACAACATCTCTTCCCATCAGTGTGTCGAAAAAGGCGTCAAAGGGATAGGGGGCTTTCTTTTCTCTATCCCACAGTAGACATACAGCCCATGACGAAGTGCCTGCTTGAGCCCAACAGTCGCACCCGCTAATAATTGGGACTGTAATTCCGCAATAGCCTAGTAGTATGGGTAATGGACTGCTGAGACGAGGTCTCGGGTTCAATCCCAGGTTTTCCATGGCACACACCAATGACTTTTCGATGCTTTTTGAAGTTATGTGTGTATTTATCGCAGGTTTATAAGTGCCCAGTTAATGGCAATAGGCTCGCCACCTATTACATTGGGACCTTAAAACATAAACCGGCGAAATGTGGGTGCTAGCACCTCTGCCTACCCCTTCGGGGATAAAGGCGTGATATTATGTTATGTTATATGCAATTCATGAAATGTGGGTGTTGTTACACCTTTGCCCACCCTTTGGGGATTTATAGCCGTGAATGTAAGTATGTATCATATGCAGTTTCTACAGGGTCGCCAGCACGATTGTAATGCCCCTAGTGTTGCATAAGTCCATAGCCCACGGCAACCGCTTCCCATACGGTGGGCCGTGTACTTGTCCTACCACCTAAGTGGTATAATCACCCTGGGAGTCTTTTCTTAATGCAATTGATGTTAGACATTTTCTATGAAGCGATTACCATCTGACCTCCACAATTTACTGTCAATATCCAAATTGTCAGACTTTTAGGGTTCTAACTACCTGATAGATGTTCATATGACAGTGGGAGCCAACAGCTTAACACACTCTCCAAGGCTCATAAGGGTCTCATTGACAAGAATGGGGGTACTTGTTTGAATGTGTATATTTATGTATGAATTCTATGTTTTCAGCACAACCACTAACCGTCTAATAAAAAGCGCCAGAGGCGACCGTATTCGAACCTCTAGCATTAAGCTGTCGACCAAAGTTGTGGACGCGCCACAGCGACTGAGGGACACGCTCATTCACGAGCTGTGCCACGCGGCCACGTGGCTGATAGATGCCGAATTGAGAGCTGGACACGGCCCTTTGTGGAACAAGTGGTGAGTTGGAATGAGAAAGGGAACTGACAAATGCGTGTAGACTAAGTGCCGTGTTCTTAGTTAGACCATACTGTATAGACACTATAATTCTAACCCATCATGAGGGAGTGGCTAGGGAGCCCACATGGAAGCCTCGCGTACCGTCAGACGCAGATCATCACCGGACAAGGTAGCTTCGGGCGGTACCTGCATCTGATGGGTATAGAGCCAACGCCCGAGTGCCATCACTGCGACGCGAGTGTGGCCTCGGGGCTGCACACGCTCACCGAGTGTCCGACTTCGGAGACGCCGAGGCGGGAGTTTATGGCCTCCGGCATTCGGCCTAGCTGCCTAGTACAACGACCCACAGACGGTTCGAGTCCGAAATAACCCTGGGGGAGGAATCCGTGGTCTTAATAAATGTGTCAATGTGTGCATGTTGGGATGTATTGTATTTGTATCTATTAATTTATATCAAAGCAGTGCCTATTTTTTACGTAGCGTTTGTAATGCCACTTACTTTGTCTATAGAGTTTTTATAAAGTCTAAGGCTGGGTGCTGCTTTTGTCCTACTAATATTGTAAATGTGAATGTTCTTGAAGATGGTTGAATATTTGTTATTCAATCACATTCTAATGGCTGTACGGATCTGGCTGAAATTTGGTACATGGACAGATTATCGTCTGGAATAACACATTGCCTATTATTCTGGGAGGTACCCAGGTTCCCACGGTTAGCGGGGACGGGATCAAAATTGCACGCACGTGGAGCCGCGGGTATCAGCTAGTTCATAGATAATAAGTATGTATTTTCGTTCTCATGCAGTTTTTGTGATGAAGTATCAAAAAACAGCATTTTTATTTTCCATAGAAAACACTTCAACGATGTATATTTGCAGAATATTTTAAAAGCCTTTTCTCTTAAAATTTTCAGGGCGAAACGTGCGCTCCGAGCTTACCCTGAGCTCGGTGAGATATCACGATGCCATGACATGGCTATCCACTTCAAGTATTCCTACAAATGTACTAAGTGCGGTTACAGGTATGTTCTCTACTCACGCAACGAGTGTTATCCAGAGAGTTAGCGAATCATGGTATGCCAAAACAGTGGCACTGTTAAATGGTGTAATTCTTCTCTTTTTTGCTTGTCAACCAAACAATTGGCTGAGTTTATAGTCGTATAGCGAAAGATTTTAGGTATAGTTTCGAGGGCAGAATCTCCTGGAAGTATTGATTGATTTTTTTCCTCCGTCCTTAACTCCGTGCGTGGTTTTACTGTCTCAATACCAGCAGTCTAGGAGGTAGGATACGACGATATTTCCGTCCAATTGAGCAGTCCGACTGGGGAAGTACCTCCGCCGTACAGAACTTGTTGTGTTCCCGGGGGTCAGTAGGGTAGCCAGAGCTCACTGGAGACTTTTTGTGCTGTCAGTGGGAAGACCTAAGGCTATTCCTGCTTTGTCTTCGAAACTCTCTGTGGTAACAGTGGTAAGGCCACAGTAACCACTTTCTATCAGGTGGGCGAGTGCTTGTCTGCCAACTGAGCGGTATTCGAACCCGCGATCTTTCCCGAAGGGAATACTCTGACCACTGACCCACCGAGCCATGCCTGAAGCCATCGCAAATTATCCTTTACTTTAATATCGTCTTCGCTATCCTAATCAATGATGAATTTTTCAAGTCATATTTCGCTTATTTCAGTATTCAACGCCATTCAAAATCTATAGACGTAACGAAGAAATGCTGTGGGTACTGCAGAGGTACCTTCGAATTGATTCTTAACAAGAAAAACAAGGATGGAGTTGTAGTTTCAACCCCTGCCAGGAAGGGAGCAACGAACGACTTCGCTTTATACGTCAAGGAACATTACGCCGGCCTGAAAGACGGTACGAGAACACACGCGCAGGTTATGAAAATATTGGGGGAGCAGTTCTCGAAAAGTAAGGGTAGTTGACGAATTAGTTGTAAGTAGAAATATGAAAATGTATTTCGGAATTTTGTATTGAGATTATAATATGTATATTTGGCAGGTACAGTGATACCTGGTGTACGAAAATAATAATTTATTTATTATATTAGTTAATTTTTTAGATGATTTACACAGGTTTGTTTAGGTAATTTAGTCATAATAATGAAATTGAGATTGTAACTACCAATGAAAAAAAAATTGACCTGTACACAAAAAAATATACCTGTACACAACAATTAATAATGTTAAATGGTAGATTTTTGATTTTACACGGGTTTTGTAGGTAATTTAATTCAATTGTAAAAAAATATTGAAATAATATAATAAGTTATGCAATGATTGATATTTTTAACAAAAAGTTTGTGTATGTTATTAAACCTGTTTCGTAAGAATAGTGTTGTTAATATAAAATGCCAATTATTTTATTTAACATTTATATGTAGACTAATTGTACTGGATACAAAGTTTTTTTCGACTTGCCATTAAATATAATGCATTTTATAATATTTTATAATGTATATCTAGAAGCTTACTTACCTTTAGCTAAAATACTAGTAACTTCTCAGTGACTGATAAAAATAAAAAGATTGAAGCCTTCCAAGTTATATGATTTAAAGATACCATTGATAGCGTCGGTAGCTTAGTGGTTAAGGAGTCGGACTTACGATCGAGAGGTCCCAGGTTCGAATCCTGGCCATTACACTACCGACGTGAACCCACTCCTAGCACAATAATTTCAAATAGTGAAGAAAAAAATGTAACAAGCACTAAGAAATCAAAACTCTCTAAAATATTAATTATACTTTTACATTCTTCACGTTCATCTTTTTTATTTGAAATTAAATTTAGTTGGTACAAAGTTTTCATGATTAGTAAAAAAAATTTCTTTACTGCTAATAATTATATAATAATAATAATTCGTAATTGCCATAATTTCGGTTTTTCGGTCCATAATTAGATTAATAGAAGAATGGGAACAATCATACGAAATAATTGTAATATTTGTTGGCGTTATTATTATTGTATACATTACGTTAGCGAGAATATGTACTTTATATTGTGAATTTATCTGTAACAGCCTTTCGTAAGTGATATTGATTTTTAATTATTTCTATTGAATGTAAATATTTTCTTCCATTTTTTGGAAAAATGTAATCTGTATTATAATTTTCCTAGTGACATTTTATAGACAAATAATTGTATAAATAACTTTCTTGTAATTTAACTGGTCTGCATGACGTTTTTTGACAATTTGCTTATGTGAATATTACCTTGTTTTCCTGACCCAACCAATCATAACCGCTGCACCGCGCCTTGGATACGTGCGCGGCAAGACGGAGGGAGTATCAACCAATCAACCGTCAGATTTGGTCAGTCCGCCGCCAACGCTCACGGCGGTATGTCACTCGCACTCGACTCATGCTCTTGCTTGCTCTTTCTGTCTATTTCTTGACCGCATCCTCCGCCACGCCACGCGTACCTAGGGTGCGGTACAGCAGTGACGGTCGGTTTATAGTTGTGCAACGAGCATTTTTATTTAAATCATTCCCATTGGTACAATTAAAGCCTACGACAGAACCTCGTCCGACAATCAGGGGTGTACCGTACCGGCTTGCAGGCGAAGTTGGTTTGGACTGCTATAATTGTTGTACATACATGACATTTGTAAAATTACAATAAATTTATATTTATTTGTACATTTTGTATTTGCTAAACTTTCATTGATGTTGTAATACCATATTTGTGAATACGTAATATAATTAATATATTTTATAGATGAGATCTTTCTTGTATTAAAAAGAATGTATTTTTAAATGAAGTTTTATTGCTACGCGGGACAAGTTTATTGTTTTTCCTTTTGTTTGTAACGCTTTCACGCGTAAACCAATGGACAGTTTGATGTTAAGTATACAGGGCGGAAGATTTTATCCTTACCTTGAGAGGAAGTTCTTTAAATATTGGAGATAGCAAATTTCACTTAAAGGACTCCTTTATTTTTAAAAAGAAACAAAACTGCATTCAAAGATTTTTGAAAACTCGCTTGCCACGCCGGGTAATCGAACCGACTGAAATTCGAAAAAATAACACCTGTATTTTTATGACACCGATTGAATCGATCGATAGTATCAATCATAAGGATCAAATCTGTCTAAGAAACATGGTGAATTAAATGAAAGGAAGTCCATAAAATCTTAACTTATGAAACCAGCCCCTCTAGACAAGTGGCAATTCGTTGCACGGCGTTTGATGGAATAGAATGACGAATGTATGGGATTTGACGTATTTGACATGCGTTAACGATTGTCATAAACGTCAAATCCCATATATTCGTCATTCTATTCCACCAAACGCCAGCTAGCGAATTGCCACTTGTCAAATTAATCCCAGTCGCATCCGACGCCTTCACCTGGGAAACTGGGGTTCACTTTAGTCTAACTTGGGTTTGGTTTAGCTTCGAAATTTTCCGTGAAGCGACTACCATATGACCTCCACAACCCAAAGGTGATATCGAAGCATCGCAGTTAGACCAGTTGTTGGACTTTTTAGGACTCCAACTACCCGTAACGACTGCGATAGATATTCGTATGGCAACCAAGACCGACAGCTTAACGTGCTCTTCACACGGCCAGACCATTGCAAATACCCATATTCATGCATGCAAATATTTCCACTGAGAGGGGATCGAACCCGTGCCTCCTGCGTAGCGGCCGCGTCATGCAACACTTCAGAAGCTGTTAATTGAGCCCTGAGACTGCTTGCGGTTTTAGTCCGATGTAACTACCCCTACTGACCAGCGGCGGTATCTGCACGAAGAAAAAGTAATTTTATTGTTAGTATGAAGCTTTTGAGTTAAAGTACTTTCTTCTGTCAACTTTAATTTATAAGTTTAGATTTCAAAGGTTTCCTTTCTTTTGATTTACCATGTTTGCATAGTGAAATCGCCAGTATTTAGAGTACTTCCCCTCCAGGTAAGGTTAAAATCTTCCATCCTGTATACTAAACAAGAAAATAATATATTAACTACGTACTTTGGGATTAAAAAACGACTTTCGTTCATACACGTATAAAACATTGTAAATATTTTATTGCTAAGCACCTTTTGTCGTTGTCTGTACCTATATGCGTAAACACAATACATGTGTCTTTCAAGATAATAAAAGGCTATTTCAAAATAAAACAACAAATTCAATACCGTTTTCAAGTTTATTTTTACATATTAGATGATTAATACGTACAGTCTTGGGAATATAAAAAAAAGTTGCTATAATTTACAAGAAATTGAATGTTATTGATCAGTGTACACTTGTACACCAATATAATTATATATATGTACACTTAAATGTAAAAAATAAAATTAAACCGTGGCATTGCATGGTCTTCTATGTTTAACCATACTTAATACTTATACATTATTTTATGTACATAGGAATTATTTTAATGAGCATTTATTGAATGCCACATTATATTTATGTCAAAATAATATTATAAAAACGTGAAAGGATGGTATTTTTATTAATAAATATTCTTTAGTATTTTTGTCTAATTTATATAATTATTTTTAACTATCTATTGTAGCGGCAACATTCATTATTTGTATTAACTATGGTTTTTTAAGCTATAAGTTAGTAACGTAAAAAAATATTAAAGTAATTTTGACGATAAAGTATGTGAAGTGTCCATATGAGGTGTTGACTTAAAAAGCATTCAATAATTATATTGTCATGCAATAATGCCCTGATGACCTGAAAAAGTTAGTTGGAATAAATTGAATGCCAAGAGTCGGGTGCTATGGCGACAATTGGGAGAGCCCATTGTCCTGCAGTGGGGAGTTATAATTAACTGGTGTACAGTAGACGAAGTTCAACAGTCCTCTGTGCTACTAGGGCCCTTTTAAAATCATCACTTGCTCTGTATCACGATAAATGAAAAATAATATTACAGGAATTACAGGAGAGTCAAAAAAAAAATTCGTTACTAGCTCATAGCCTACACTTTAACATATATGAGGTCATAGAATTCAACATATCTACACGGATATATTCTTTGATTTATATAATTCAATTAACAGATACAAATGGGATATAATTATTACTTTTATGGTGGCAATACCCAAAAGCTGTATAGTACCGTAAATAAACTACCTCAAGTCATTTTTTTTGTATTCATTTTGGTACAGAATTCAGTAGTTTACGATTTTAGGGATTTGGTATTTTTAGCCCAATATTAATTGTTAGTTTATAGCAGTAGTTGCTTTAGACTTAGGGTAGTTTAACACTGGCATAAAAAACGTCACGTCAGTCATATTTAGACTGATTATTTTCCATTGAACATTGATAGATATTATTGCAAGATAATTTGGGTATGTTTCTATCTGACTAGGCAATAATATTTCAGCTGATTGTTATTTTGGGCATCTCTGACAATTAGAAACAATTAAGATATTTTTCTATCATGTGTATCTGTAACTTTGGACATAATAATATGTATTTTTATTTATTATATGACAAATGACACAGAATATTTAGATATGAAAAAAGTGATATTAATATTTTAATGATAAAATTGTAATGCCGATGTAGTTATGGACACAAAAATGTATCATTTATTAATCATTTATAAATCAATCACTTTTATATGTCTTGTTTATGACAATATTTATGATGGGTTAAACAAAATTAATGGTAAGATGGCTAATTTACTATCCGACATTTACATCCAATGTCGGAGAGTAGGTACACATAATACTTAGAATTATTTTGATAATATCTTAATTTTAAATTATGGACAGATTGTTTCAAATAAAATGTTTTACTGATATCACAAATATTTAATCTTCATTAAACACTAAAAAAACGGTTTATTATGAAACTTTTCCTATACTATGATCTTTTTTTGATTGGGCAACATAAATCAATATGGCAGATCATTTTAACTCGTTAAAATAAAAAGGTTTTGAAAATATTATTTTACTGCATTTTTTCGAGGTATGTATTAACTAAATGTCATAAGATATATTTTACACAGACAAACTTAAATTAAACGTAAGCTATTTACACAGGCCGTTATATTTTATAATCTTATAATACGCGTTATGCTAAACATTTACAATTTTACATGATTTTGGTTTGACAATGTCAAATGAGTCATGGCTTTAAAAAGACAATGTTAAATAAATTTCGTTACGTATTTGACGTAAAATTAGAGGTTATTGTCGACAAATAAAAATAGTAAGTAACTGTACAGTTAAGAGTAATTAACTAACAATAAAATATTTAGTTTTAAAAAGTGTGTTGCCACTATTTAGGCGATTTTTTTTCTTTAGTAATCTCGTCACACTATGAGTGTCTATTCATCAGATAACTCAGTTGCTGATGAGGAACTTAAGAATATACTGGCTCTATCATAGTCGTGATATATCCAATAGCCAGGCAGTAAATATTATCAAAAATTGAGTTCTGCCGTATATGACAGATTCATAGTAAATCAAGTATGCGAGGGCTGAGCATTGGGAGATGGGTCTTTCATGGAACGAATTCGTAAGAACCCATCTTGGGCTACTAACATACTGTTCCCCTCGCTTGCAGTGGGAATTTCATCCTGCGGTTGGGAGTACGATGCCTCGTAACCGCAGTTCCTTGAAGCTGGTTGAGGAGTGCCTCCCAGTGCACAGGGATACCCCCTATCATTAGCGTCTTCTGCGAACCCATATAAATCCGTAGATTTCGGCCTATCAGGAAAACTATTGCCTTTACCACGCTTCTGACTTCCACTGGAGTTAACCATGGAAGCGGAAGGAGAATTTCTTCGCTGCGAAATCCTCATTTGTTGGCATGGATCGTTGTTGTAACTCCTGTTAGGGTTAAGGGTTTGGATGCCAGAAGCATGGTAAGACGCATTTTCGGTGTTGTAATTGCCGTATTCGTCAGGCGAATGAGGCTGATGGTAGTGGTGGCCGAGGGAGGAGTCATAACCCATCGTCATACAATTCTGGACGTTTTTATTCTTCGCTCTGTGCTTTTTACGGGGATTACTGTTTGTTCTTGAGGAAACTCTGTCGTATGACATGTGCTTGAAATTGTGTGAGCTTCGGTTCGAACCACCATTGTAGTTTTGGTTCTTAATGTCTCTTACGAAGTCAATATCGTTGTATTCATGATCTAACGGGTCATCACCTTGCAGTGACTGTATAGCAGGATCACAGTTAGAATAGTGATCGTCTGACGCTGATTCGATCCCATTGTAGCCAGCCATGTTTGGATGGTGTTTAATCAAGTGATTTGTCACACCCTGACTGGAAGTTGCGTTACTGGATTCTGTGGAGCTGCTATGCCCAGCGTTGGCTATTGAACTGTGCCCTGAGTAGTTCTCAGTTCCAGAATTGTTATCGCAGTTTCCGGCCAGTGTGTTCAACTGGAACCTCGGGTGGTCTATGGCTGGGCCACAACAAGGTTCAGTCATTGGTATATTTGGATGGTGGCCAGCAGTTTCGTAAATTGGCTTTCCAGTTCTCATCGTGTAAGTGTGTAAATTTGTATTGGTATTACAAATAGCTGGATAATCTGATTCAAATTGCTCATTGCTGGAACCAGCTCCACACGCGAAAAGGCCAAGGCCTGATATTTTGTGGCCGTCAGCTTTTTCGTGCTGCAAAGCGATTCCGACTTTCAAGCTTATCACCCACGAGATAAGTGCTACTATGCTGACTTCTAACAGTCTCATAGAGAACTGGTAGCCCCATTGGAGCCAGTCAAACTTGGTCATATTTACTTGGTTGATACCAAAGATGCCGTAAATCTGCAGCGCAGCCATCATAATGAAAAGCAATGCCGTTGCCAACTTTATTTGTATCGCTGGCTGCAAGTTTTGGAAACTGTTAATATAAGTGTGGCTCTTTTTCTGGAAAACACTTCTGAGCATCTTATATACATAGAGATAGCAGATCCCCAATGTTAAACATACTACTATATATATTATTTGACACGTAAGACCTAATACCCTCTTTTCAACGCCGTGCGTATTTCTAGTTATTGTATTACTACTTTCGAAGATATGCAACATTAAACACGACAGTAAGTGAATACTGCCACCGACTATTATAACCCTAGGACGAAGAAGGAATGCACAGCATGTATTCTTAAAATTAATGCTATTTGTAAGGAGAAACAGTATGATAGCAGCGAACGCGATGCTGAGGAAAATCTCAGGGACGTGGAGAAGAATCTCGCTGATGAACTTCGGGAGGGAATTATTAATGTTGTAAGGATCGTAACACATGTAGAAGATCCTCAATAGACAGACGAGAACTAAAATTAAGTGAAGAATTATAAAATAGTTTTGGGTGAATAAATGCGTGTACTTATTGTAGCAGAAGATCTTGAATATGGAGTAGACTGCCAACATTGTGAATATAACAGTCGCTAAGTAAATGTGGAGGTTCCAAGCGAAGGGCCAGGCAGCTCCAGGTCTGGCAATTGGCCCGTTGCTCTTAGGATCCATTTTCAGAATCTTTTTATCTGAATTTACATTGGCGAGGTTATGATACATCTCCGTCGAAATTTCAGGGTCTTTTAGCTCAAACCCAATGGTAGTGGCAGGAGTGTAATCCTCATCTCTACTGTCATTTCTATCTAATTGCTTATTCGTCGTATACTGGAGATTTCTTCTCGTGTTCGTTTCACCATTTTGATCGCTTATCAATGGTCTATCTAAGTTATTCATTTCTGGATCTAACACAGCTAAAACGGAACCTTCGGTAGAAGAATCCCTATTGGAATCACTTAGAGTAACGCCAGCATCTTTTGTGATATAAATGTCACTTTTTGATGTTTTCTCTTGATTGTGTTGAGGTTTTGCGGTGACTGTCCGCAGAAGGACATCAGGGATGTCTTCTTTTCTTCCGTTGGAGCCTGAAAGGATCCTGGATATGGTTGGTATATTGAGTGAATTGGGCACGAAGTCTGTGAAGTTCGCCTGGTCTGTGCCTTGCTGTTTTACGTCGTCGTCCTCGTCTAATTCGTCAGGCTGGAATGTTAAAGGAATATTTTGATGAATATATTCTGGCAACCGTGAAAGAGACGACATTTGTTAAAATATATAGTTGGGATGATATAAAAAACTAAGCTAACAAAATTGGTCTGATTATTTCGTAGGTCCTAATTTTATCCTGTAATGCTTTACCAGCTCACCTTATGACTAGGCGTGTTCAGAGCTTTCTTCTTCTGCGGCTCGATGCCTGTCGGCGGCAGCGGGGGTGCGGGCGGAGGTGCCGGCACTTGTGGCGAGGATGTGTCCTGGAAAGTACCACATTTGTGGATCAGGTCTATGTTTATTTTTTGTAACCATGAATAATCGGATAATCCGGTAAAACTACCGAACTCCAATGGATATCACCGGTGGGTTGTAGCGGTCAGATGCCAGTCGCTTCACGAAAGTTGTTGGAATTCAACGGTTTTGTAGATTGACTGAAACCGACTTGGAAATACAATGTGTTTAGAAAATCATAACTTCACAATTTAGAAAAAACATCTCTATAAATATAATTTTGAATACTGCAGAAGCTATTTTGGCCAGTCGACGCGTTTTTGCTTTTTTTATAGAAATACAAAGTTTCATACCTGTCCTGGAGGTCGGATGGGTATCCTGTCATGTCCGGGACCGAGGGAGGGCGGGGGTATCGGCCGCCGGTTGAGATAATTGCTCCCGTCTGTGTTTGTGCCTGAAAATATATCATAAAATGTTTAGTTATTGTAAGATATAGGAACGAAGTTCGGCGGTTTCTTATTTAGAATGAAGCCGTCCCTAACTGAGTTAGGAAGAACGAATATCGATCGATTTAGTCAGAGCATTCCTCATTAAGGAACTGGTCGCGGGTTTAAATCCTGTATTGGGCGTTCACTTTTGCCGATCTAAATCTGTGGCAATGGTGTTTATCATATTAATAAGTAATTTTACGTTGTCGTTGCCTACATCTGCCTTTTAATCAGCTGTCTATTTATAACTTATCATTTCTAGTTTAATAAATTTTAAGGCAGTTGAAAAACGAGTTTGAGTAGCTTTCACTAGACTTGTTCCAATTTTTACTTCAATATTGGATGGTCTATGTTTGTCCCGGTACTCCTGGTGATTAACGGAGGAGACTTTGGCGCAGGCTTAGCTTTTAAAGTTATAGTCAGACGGCAGTCGATCCCGTTGGCCAAGATAGGACCAAATTATGCAAAGGACTTTGCTTTAAAATCAGAGCTTTGGATGCAACCGATGATAGGGGACAGAAGGCAGGTAATAGCCAACACACCATCGTCAGAAGACCAAAGGCTATTAAGATCTTAAACTAAAAATTGTTAGAAGGTAAAATATTATGTCTCACCTCTAAGTGTAGGCTTGTCAGCAAAGGGGTTCTTATACTCGGGCGGCAGAGGGGGAGTGAAGAAAGCTCTTCCAGGGGGAGCGTATGAGGGGACTGCCGCACCTCCCCCCACTCCCGCCAGGAGAGCCGCGCCGTGGTGCTGCGGAGGCCTGTGGAAGAAAGTACACGTTAGAAACTACAAATTTATGAAAAGTTTTTTTATTTCTACTAGACATGTTGAGAACAAAAATAGTTTTTTATACCACCTTACTGCAGTTTCATTGGTGGACATTCAGTTTCCTAAGTAATACATTGAAAAGTTACATTTGGGGTTACGTTTGTCAGAGGATGCGATTTTCTTTTTTAAATATCGACTGGGATTGACGTTATGTTGGAGAAGATATTGTATCAATAATATTGATGTTTCAGTAGTTTTATAGGACTATGTACCCTCAAAGTCTGGACACTATCACAAAAATACCCGTATAACCTCAATTTTTATTTTTGACGTCCCAATCTTGAGATCGTACCAGTGCCAAGTTAGCTTTTTCTAATCCCTAGAGGACTTTATATTTCATGTTTTGTTAAATATTTTAGGAAAAGTTCAATAGCGAAGGTAGCAAAAAAAATTAGATTTTTTTTAATCCACTTTTATCGTAGACTGTACCTATGAACGGTGTATCTTATTTATGAACTGAACTAATATATTCTATGCATAGGACTTGCACCACTGCGAACTTCCGACATACTGTGAATTTTAAACACTTTAATATGGGTTTCTGAGTAAACATTCAGTCATACGCAAATGCAATACTGACAGCATTCGCGTTAGGGTTGCCAGATGACCGAGATTAGTATAGATACGGTAATGGCGTTATATGTATACTAGACACGCTATTCAAAGAGCTAATTCTTCAAATAAAAATCGGTTCAAAATCCAGTCTCGGTCTTACAAATGTCAAAAACTGTTTTCGTAACACAATTTTCATACAAATCGTGATTGTTTTTGACATGGGTGATGGTTAGGTATATCGGACTCGAACCGACTAAATCCACATGCCGTCTTTGGGTCTTAAGCTACCTAGGGCCATCTCTGGTTTCGGTACGTCCCCAGTATCATCATCATCATATCAACAACACATAGTCCACTGATGAACATAGGCCTCTCCCATAGACTTCCCGGCGACCTTGATGAGGTCGTCCTTTCACCTGGCCGTTGGGCGTCCGACACTACGTTTGCCTGTACGCGGTCGCCATTTAGAACTTTTGTTCTCTTACGGATATCATCATTTCTCATGCGATCACGTAGGGAAATACCGAGCATAGCCCTCTCCATAGCTCGTTGAGCGACACTGAGTTTTTTTTGTCCCCAGTATATTTAACTCTATTAAGTATATTATGGTTTTATTTTCGTTTAAAACTCATAATTGGGGCGTGAAGCTACATACAATAACATATGCGAATAACTCTCATGATGTCGCTGAACCTTCCAACTGGGTATACCCAGTATATCTAGATCCTATCTGTTATTACTATTTACTAGCAATTGGAGGTCAATTTTGTACAACAGTCTAGTATGGAAATGGCAGATTCTGGCATCGTGCCATAGCTTGGTCAGTCAGTTCGTTTTATTTGGAATACGCCAACCGCATTTTAATGAGTGTAGAAAAAGGCTCGATTTTAGCCCACAAAATAGGTAATTAGGTACCTGTTGAAGTAGATAATACGAGACGTTTTTTGGTATTAAAGTTGTTTGGCCATGCATCTATTGTAATATAGTAAAATAATAATTAACAAAAATAATTTTAAAATGGTGTAAATATTATATGTATTATATTACAATCTAATTACTAAAGTATTTAAAATAAAGTTGGTATTACTACTGTGTCTTCTTGCCATTCA
This sequence comes from Eilema caniola, assembly GCA_949126895.1. NCBI lineage: Eukaryota > Metazoa > Arthropoda > Insecta > Lepidoptera > Erebidae > Eilema > Eilema caniola. The sequence continues at coordinate 5,520,337 of OX421488.1, read as the reverse complement.
CTAATAGATGTCGCTACAAGCGCATTGCAGATCATTATCGTGATTAAATGTCAAGATTACTATTGTATACGTAATTAAGAAAACCAACTGGAATTGTTTTGTTGGTTTTCGAATGACATTACAGTATACAATGCCTATTCAAACTCAAACAATGCGGCTATAAAAATATTTCACAACTTTGACATTGAAATAAATAACAAATTTAGTTCCACTATTCGCCACTAGATGGCGGGACACGGGTGCAAATTTGTTTTATTTGTACAGAAGCCTTTTTTTCTTTTTTAGGTGTAAAGGGAACACTGCCTTTGGCACGAGTTGCAAGTTGTCTGAACTCTCGAAATAAGAACAAGAAAGCCATGATCGATAAAAACAATTTGTCTATTTCATTTCAAAATTATATGATTATTCTGAAACATTATCTTACTTTATACAAAATCCACATCGGATTTATATAATTTCGCATTCGGCATTAATGTTTCAATCAAGCTTATGGCGCGTATTTAAACGTCAATTTAACAATGACAAGTGCCGCTCACACGAGTTGAAAGAAATATTCTTATGTAACTCGTGGCTCAGCGGTAATAAATTCGAATGCTCTAAGGTTCAAATCCTGAACAAATTTTTGTTTTTATATTTTTCCACATTTGTCTGGTATGGAGTCTGAAAAACTGCCCGACTGTCAACAGTTGGTTCGAATACTTATTACATTAGACCCAAAAATGATTTTTCCAACACGTGGGTGTTACATTGCTACTGACCCTCTCAAGGACACAGGCGTGAGAACTCAAAAAATTCCTAACGAGTTTTTAATAATCCAGTTACTGTTTGCTTAAGAATTATGCCAAACTGAAATAGCAAAACTGATTACAAACACGATTTATCGTGATCGTGCCCTTTGTAACTCCTGGACATTTGCATAATCGCACTAACTCGAGTTTACTAACGACTTATAAGTCTGTGTGGGCCACGAAAACGGCGGGTAGCGTAGCGAGAGCGGTTAAAGTTGCATAACTAACGCATAGCCATAAAGATGATCAGTTTTTTTATGAGATCTCTAGAATATTTTTTTCTCGTGTTATATATGGTACCGGCACTCCAGCCGTAACTATTGCTGACAACGGTCAGGATCGATGGCTCTTTGGCGCTGCGATGAAGAAAACCTTACTAAAAGTTAATACCCCAAGAGGTGTCTAGCCTATGGTGACGTGGTTGGTAAGCTAAATTTACAAGTGAAAATAAAATAAAAAAAGACGGGTTGCACTCCGGGAGTGCCGGCAGAAGTGAAAACTATTTCTTTCTTTCTTCGTTATATGCAGAGAAAAAGATTAAAATAACATACCATACCTATAATATAGCGCATACATTTTCTGTCAGAAGAAATAAATAAATAATTACAAACAGAAAAAATAACCACAAAAAGTAATAAATTACGAAAACAAAAAAATAATCACAAAAAGTGTTAGAAGCCCAGATTTGAACCCGGTACTATCTGAAACCAAAAGGACTTACAGTCGAAGCGCTACCGCTAAGCTACGAAGCTTCTTAGCGTACCTAGCAAAATAAACACTCTGTAGCTAGGAATGTTGTATGACGTCATGTCGTCCTATAAAGTCGTCGGTTACGGGTCAAAGGTCAAGTGATCCTGACGCGCGAGTTTAACCATTTTTACCCATCCAACGCCGCTAAAGAATTTTTCACTTCAAAAACTGGCACACTGTCTATATTCACAAATTAATTTCATGCAAACATCTATACATTTATACATATTTTGAATGAATAAAATTGAAGTGTCTGGTTGTAATATAGAAATTACCATTTTTTACTACATGCACATGAATATAATACGGTACATACATCAAAATAACATTTTTCTCAATTTTTGTCTGTCTATCTGTCTGCCTGTTTGCTCCAGCTAATATCTGAAATGGTTGAACCGATTTGACGGGACTTTTATTGACAGGTAGCTGATGTAATAAGGAGTAACTTAGGCTACTTTCATTTAAGAACAATAGCATTGACTCAACAATAAACGATAACCGACATCCACGCGGGCCGGGCCGCAGGCAACAGCTAGTAATAACTAACAGTAGTAAATAAAATGTACCAACGTATGTACTAGGTGATGCCGCGTATTTAGTGGCTCAACCGTAATTCTTGTACAACTTTTATTGGCACGTATTTTATTAAAAGTTGAAGATTCTTCAACCAAGTCGCAATAATGTCTTCAAAGAGTTCATAGTCAATTTTCATTTACGTTCTTGACAAACACTTAACTCTTTAATTACTTGAGGTTATTCTAAACATTGTTTATGCGGTAAAGGAAAACGGTTTAACGGAATCCATGTCATGTCTATGAATTTTATAAAATATAAATATTAGTATATTCTTCTGACTAAGTATATCTAATAGTGCAATTGTAATGATTTTTAGAATTAACTCACAATCACGAGTGTGTAACTATAACTAAAGATAAATATTAAACTAGGGCGAATGCTAGGAAAATTGCCAAGTTTAAAAACTTTTTTGTTCAAGTCTCGACTTCACAATAATGAAGCCGAATAATGCTTTTGTCTCGATACAGTGGTTCTCAATGTAGAGAGAGGCCCCATTTTAAGAGATTTCAGATTAATGACGCGATTATTGTCAAATCACGCATAGAGCATGTATGAAAACAATTATGGATGGTATCAACTTGCGAGAGGAAGGATGTTATCTCTGTCTACCCCATTAGGAAAGTATGTATAATTATAGACACGATTGATTGTATGTATATTATATATTGCAATCATTGATATACAAAATTCGATATACCAAATATTTCCAAAATTTGATATACAATTGTTTTGTATATCAATGATTGTAATAGGTAAACTTCTACCCTAAACAGATATTCGTAAAACAACGTTGTTATTTTACAAACATAGCTTAAACAAATTTTTGAATTGGTTAGAAATTTATTGGATAATTCAATAAAATTTACCAATGAACCAACAGCTCATAAATTCTGCCATCAACTTCGACGTTTCATATCTGCCAAACATGCCATTTAAAAACAGGACTTAATTTTCGTATTTTTTAAACAAAAACAAGAGAGAAAAATCCGAGCTTAAAAAATTAAAAATACGTAATCAAACTTTGGGAGCCGCTGTTCGAATTTATTTCCACGAATCGATACGCCGCTGATTGATCGAGTGTACGATAAAAGGAAAATTTCCTACGGTAGGGGGAGGGGAGGGGGCGAGCTGTTAAGTTTGTGACAATAATATTACTTACGGATCAGAACATATTTCTTTTTTTGTAAAGTTTTTTATGTTTTACCAATACTTTCACTCAATACGAAATATTAAGTTTTGACTTAGTAATGGATGGGTGGTTACTGGCGTAGCATGTTAACTAAAGTAAGGTCAAATCAAAATAATAAAATCTTAAGAAAATAACAAAAATTCATCCGTTACTTAAGTTAATCGTATGATTAAAAAAACCACCTGAATTTCGGGAAATATTCAAACTTTCGCAGTAAAAAGATCCATTAACAGACATAATGTTGCCAAACTTAAATGATTTTACCTCGAAATTGTAGATCTGAATGTGTACGACGGTTTGAAGATGGAATTTTTAGTTAAATTACAACCGTGATTCATAATCGTGAAACTTCGTTACAATTACAATGAAGATTAAAAAGCAAATCGCTAGAATACGTAACGTCTTATTAAATAGAAATTCTAAGTGTTAATAGTGTAATAAAACCAAATACATATTAAAAAGAAAAAATGTACATCGGAGCTATAATGCTAGCCTTTCGCTTAAGAGAACAGTCTATAAGTACGTAGAGATCGTATAGGATTTTGACACACTGTTATATATCCCACCAAGACCTTCAGAGTCAAGTCAACTTAAACTACGGGCTAGTACACCTTGTGATCAGATAGCAGTCGCCCTAAAAGCCGCTTGATTCATGTCCAAAGGTGGTGAAAGAGTAAACGGCTCCTGGGATATTAAGTGAAAGCTTCAGATCCAGCCCTGATATAAGAGCAGTGGCATCTGTAAAAGTCACTAACCAATTTCCAGGCTTTAAGTGCAGACTTTGAACGCAACCAGACTTGGTGCTTCAATGAAAAAGACTGTGTTCAGTAGAAAGCGTCTTATACTTCGTCCACCGATGCTAAAACTATCGTGACTAGCCCCCCAAATCTAATTTTGATGCTTGTTACAACAGTAATAACATCGGATTGTTATTATCAAATATAAATAAAGCTATAAAATCGTTAATAAGTAAGGTTTAGCGATGCCGCCTCAATAAAATCGTAGGAAATGACGTTTCAAAGATATCATCTTCGAGTTTTTAGACTGGTTTTGCGAGAAAATATCCAAACAGTTTATTTGTTTGGAGATAAAATGTCTCTAATATTAGGGTTCTACCGAAATGTGGTAAATATTAACTGTAACTGAGTCATTTAGATCTTCGGGACTCAAGCTCAAGTCAACCTAATGATTGTTGGATGAGGCGAGATGAGCCAGAGGTTGGAGGATGCACTTTTTCTGCTTACGGGGTCAGCTACAGTCGTCCCCGTAAAAGAGACGATAAACTACATAGGAAAGCGGAACCTATGTCGCAAAGTGTAACCTTTGATACATGTATAATTGGCTTCATACTCAGTTATGATATTCAAACGAATCCGCGCAGGTCAGTTTTAAAAATCAAACACAACACCAACAAAATTATTTTAAATTCGTTTGGAATGAAACGTAGTAGAAATTATATATATTATATATATATATATACATTTATTATAAATGTGAACAAAATTATTTTAAATTCTAATAGTAAAATCTAAGGAGTTAGACTTTAAATCAAGAGACTGCGGGTACGAACTCCCTTTTGCAGCTGAAACGGTTAATTCAATTGCAAGAGATGAAAATATCAGTAAAGTGTACGACATAACTTAGAATTTACAAAATACAGGTGCAGATGAGAAAAGTAAATGTTTTTTAAGACCAAGTAAGTGTTAAAATATTTACATAGTTTTCATTCTTTAGTTTTCTCGAGCTCGTTAAAATTCCATCCTAAATTCCACCTAGTAAATTTCACTAAAACAAATTCGCATACTTAATTACATTTTTAAACTCATGCCAGCCCTGCGAAAACTAATCTTTCGTAAAAGATATAAAAGATATGCGAATTTTACGATTTGAACGTACCAAACGGTCCGTGAGAGATGTACCTTTTTACGCGGGCCGCGTAAAGAATTGACCGTTTTACGCGTCCCGTAAAATCTCGATTAGACCTATCCCGTGTCGACGTTTTACGATAATTATTTTTTATTTCTACGGGGCGGACTGTTTGAGAAATAAATAATTCAGTTAATGTAATCTATTACGCTCTCCGAACGATGGAATATCGCCGTGCGATTTTATTCCTGGCTTCCTGGACAAGTGGCAATTCGTTGGCCGGCGTATTGTAAAATAGAAAGTATGTATGGGTTTGACACTTAATTTTACGTCGTCAACGTATGTCATAAACGTCAAAATACGTGTCAATCCTTAAATTCATCATTCTATTCTTTTCAATGAATTGTCACTTGCCTAGAAGACTGGCGTTTTAAAATCCGTAGTACTAGTTTCGGTTGGTTGTTATTCAGCTAAATGTTTATGGTAAAGCTTACCTCGGTTTATGATACGTCGGGTTGCTGTTAGTCTTGAGAATGTCGGCATTGGGGACGGACGTGGGCAGAGCGTGCTCCCTCTCCAGTTCGCTCTCATAGCTCTCCAGCGGTACGTGCTTGCCTGGCAACGGATCAGCTGGAAAAAAAGAAAGAAGATTGTTAGTTTAGTTATTTTAAAATATTGTTGTTTAGGTAAGTGTAGCCAGTTTAATGAGAATTTCAGTAAATAGGTCTGTAATATTCATTATTAATTATCCGCTGTGTGCAGCTCTGAAACCGGCTTCATATAACATAATTATAAATACAAGCTATGGGAGAAAATAGCGCAAATTAGCCGTTCAAATAATTACATAGTAACATCATTAATTTCGAATTATAGTCGAACACTGGTTCATTAATTAAATTATAGATAAATTAACATTCGATATTGTAACTAGTATAAATAACGTATAGATATTTAGATATTTTTGCATAACGTTTGGAATTAAACGTAGTTGAAATTATATATATTATATATATATACATTTATTATAAATGTGAAAGTTTGTGGGATTGCATAGATGTTTGCTCAATCATGCCAGGAGTGATCCCACAAATACGTCTAAGCGATCGCGGGAACCAAATCAGTATACAACGCGGGTGAAACCGCCGGCATCAGCCAGTATCTGTCAATAGTAACCAAAATACTGTTTTCGTCATCACGTATTCAACTAACAGAATATGTATGTGAATACATATTAAATAGCTACATAATACACAGAAATGTACTTGATATCACGGCGTCGTTTGACGCTATCACATAACGGTCTCATTTGTCGAGTTCTTGGTAAAATGCTTTTGGGGATGTTATCTTGAATAGATGTAGGTAGACACTTGGCGAATTCGCGGTATAAACATACATTGCGATAAGGGGCATTAGGTACTATGTTGATGGTTGCAGGCTTGGTACTTACCTTCAAAATAACGTTATACAATGAGTGAAACGTTTGTTTTACAACTCAAATAATTATTTATTAACAGTTTCAATATTAAAATAGTTATAACTCTCATGAAGATTGTTTAAAGTACTCTTTACTTAGATTGTTGTTTACCTATGATGGACGTTACCTATGATATCTCTAAATTAATTTTTTAACTATTCAAGATGGCAGTCACTCACTTTAAAGTAGATCGAACCAAATCATTGATGAATGGCTGGGCTACGAAATCAAAAAGAGATTTGTGCTGAGTTGAAGAACGAGAAATTATATTGTGTATGAGCTAGGCTGGGAAGCATCAATAGTTAAAAATAAAATGAAATATAAAAAGTTCGTAAATATTAAACATTTTCTCTATCAGCGGCAATGTTTTGTTTAAATTGAATTTCAGTTGAATAGAATTCCGTTTTCATCAACATCAACTTTTCAATACCTGTCGTAAATAATTCTTTTGTTAGAATAACGTTTTCTAACTAAAGTTATATTACTTGTGTGCAGTCCAGAACTATACAAATAAATGAAATTGAAGTATCTGTTTGTAACATTAAAATAACAAATTTTTCATTAATTTAAACACCATCTTTTAAGTGTTTGTGTGTGTTACATATATGAATGTAACACACACACACACTTAAAAGATGGTGTTTAAATCAAGTGATCCTTGGAACGGCTGTGCCAATTTTGATATGATTTTTATTGCTGGCGTGAAAAATATGGCTACTTCTTTTTAGAAAATAATATTAAAGTTCTACTCAATAAATGTAAGTCCACGCGGCTAGCTCATTAAAAAATTAATAATAAAACGCATATTTTTTCCCGAAGGATCTTTTGAAGGGGTTGTTCTGTCTTTATACCAATAAAAGTCATTCCGTTTTAATTCATTCCAAATGCATATTCCTTACTCATACCCATACTGAACGTCTCCGAGAACGTAATCTAGTTAGCAGCACACTGGCAAAACAGAATTTGAGAGTAGAAATGCCGTCGATTCGAGAGAAGAAGAACTAAATAATACCGTGACTCCGTAAATAATAATAATAGTTTAAAAATTAATAATGCGTAATATTGCAGCTTTATCTGGCAGGTAAAAAACTGCATTTCTAATTGAATCATCACGCTTCCCACCTTTGGGCGTGAGTCAGGCTACAGAACCGCAACCGCATCGTGAATCACCAACAATTATGAATTTTATTCCGTTCTAACTGATTTAGTATCGGTAATTGGCAAAGAGTTGGGGTTCCTCGGCTGTAATTGTTTAAATTAATGTTTATTGGAGAGGATGAAACGTTTAAAAATTATAATTGAATGCAATTTTGTGCAATACTTTAATAGTTAACTGGACGCTTTTATTCAATATGACCGGCCTCGCCTTTGCCCGTAGTATCTTTTGAAATATCATATCACCCCTTTGAGTTCGTAATTTTTAGTCTTCAAATAATGTATGGAAATCTGCCAGATTTGTTGACATTTTTGATCACTGCTCCGCTTCCTTGAGTAGTAGCGTGATGATAATTTAACCTAAAAGCTACGTTGATCAACGGGCTATTTAACACAAAAAAGTAATACCTATTATAAGATAAATTTTCAATTTAAACCAGCAGTTCCTGAGATGCGCGTTCATGCAACCGTTTTTTTTTAAGTGGACTTTATTGGACACACAAAAATTTAGAAACATCGGATATTGAAGTATATGTGACAATTGAAAGTCAGAGGTAGTTCTGGTACTGCTGGCCGTTGTGATTTACGAGTTAGTCTTATCACTAAACTGCCAAGGAACGTTAATAGACGCTTGAAATAGAAAAAACTGTCTTTATTAAAGTAATGGTAAGTACGAAGTTAGCATCTGATATCATAACTATGTATATTCCAACTCTACTGTATAATACATACCTATATCAAGGATTTTACAGTAAAAACACATTTTTAACACAAAAAAACATTCAAACATATTTCACATTATAGTTGACTCACTTTACGAAAAACCTTATACCTCATCGAAATGTGCAAAAATAACACGTTATTAAACAATTCGTGCCTGACCACATTTTTTGCATGTGTTCGCACGTTTCGTAATAATGGCTCCCTAAATAATAATAGGCGGTCGTGTATAACGTGGCATTGAGTTTTTGTTTTTTTTTTCTGAAAAATAGGAGGTAATTTTGACTAATCTGAATTGTGGTTTCCTGCCTGCTATTATTTCGAGGCGCATAGGTCTTGACTTGACCAGTGAAAATAATTGCCATCAAGTTCATCCAAACTAGTTTTTTCAAGTTTCATATTTTTGGTGATAATTCGTTTAACTAAACCAAGTTCCAACGTTTTACTCAATAAATTAACTTCAGTGAAATCCGCTCTTAGAATCAATTAACCCAGTGAAAATTTGGTCAAAATGAAATTTGTAATGTTGAAATCAGTTCTCAATTTAAATAAATCGTAGTTACTATCATTTGGTGAAATGCACTCTAAAACGCATTATATTTCCTTTTACAAAGTTGAAGTAAAGTAGATAATAAAAACGATCATTTATACAATTTTAAAGAATCATCCAAGTCTAAGTACCAAAAACTTTAATGTTATTTCTAAACAGTAGCGTCATTATGAGTCTGTGCTACTAATGTCATAGTCATAAGGCTGGTAACCCCGTTACTCAGACTGTCAACAAAACACTAATGATAATTTTCTTCAACTTACAAACGGAACACAAACCCATTAGTCCCTTAGAAAAAAAACACTATACTTTCTCTATTCTATATTTAAAACTTAGAATTGAACAATTATGTGGGTCGACAAATAATGCGTTACATAAACGATAACTTTGAACAGTTACCGTTACTTTCCATCGTTCGTAATTAAGGGGAATATACTAAATATACATATATTAGACTAGCGTTACCTGCGTCAACCCTATTTTTTTTTAAAATGAAAGTAGCCTAAATTAAGCCCTGTAACATCAGCTATCAGACAGTGAACTAGCATAAAAATCGGCGTAGTCACTTTAGATATTAGCAGACACAAACATAAAGAAAGAGAGAGACGGACAATCAAATGTTTACAAAAATATTATTTGCGATTTCATTAAAAAGCTGTTATTATAAAATTACAAATTAATACTTCAATATAATACATTTGTATACAAATTAAAAACTTAACCATTAAACTATTATGTAGGTCAAAGGTGTACAAATAACGCGTTTCATAAACCGATGAGTAACGCTTACTTTCCACGGATTAGTAATAGGTGAAAATAATATCTATTAAATATCTATATATTAGTTATTGTTGCCGTTGTAATTAACTATGAGAAATGATTTATTTCGACACTGGAAGGCGATGAGTGCGCAAGTATTCACTGCTAGCTACATTGTTTGTCAGTAGAGCAACTTCTATTCACATTCTACATAGTCATATTTATTTGTTCGAGAGTTAATTATCGTGTTTTTATTTAATTCAATGAGAACCTAGACTTAATGTAGAAACTCGTGAGGATAAATGGCTTGTAAATAACCTTGTCTGACTGATACAGTTGTGTGAAGTTTTATTTATTTAATGAATTAATTATAGTCGAGTATTTAAACGACATCATTGGCGCTTAGAACCCGGTTTCATTCAAAGCTTGTATTTAAGAGCTCTGGGTTGATACTCATACACTGTTATTGGATTATGTTAGACTTTGCCTTAAGTCTTGATGTAATTTCTAAGCGTGTAATTTGAAATGTAAATAAATGAAATTATTCTACTATTAGGTTTAGAAGATATCCGATATTTTGTATCATATTATGTTATTTCAACTTGTTTGTTTTTATTTAAACATAGGCATTAATGTACTTATGCATGGCAACACTGTTAGAACGTGTATAATTACACTTTTCTATTCATAAGTAGGTTTGTTAGACGTTAAAAATTAACGAAGTAGGCCATCGAACAAAGAGTTCATACTTGAAAAGCAAACATGGTCGAGTTGATGTTGACCTACCGTTAAGAACAATGCCTGTTATCTTATTCCACTGAACTTTGAATTCGATAACCTGTGGGAACACTAATATCTAAAACTTAATACGTTATACGATACTGGATACTGGTTGTGAAGCTGATGTGTGCAACCCTAGGTATTTCAATTAAAAAATAAATTGTTCGAATTTCGAAAACGGCGGGAAAGCAGACTGTAAAATATGACGTCACAATTCATTATTATAAATAATATTGGTGGCTAGGTTGGATGGATTATTAAAAATAAATAAGAAAACAAAATAAGACTTACTGCTCACATACTATTTTTAATTTAATAAGCCCAGTGAAGTCATTCATTTTAACTATAAGAAAGTTCCCAAATGTAATTTAATTAAGTTTAGACGGAAATGGCATGAATTCTAAATTTAAATTCTTACTAACGAATGTCCAAATTCGGTATATTTGAGTAACAGTTCCAATAACGGTAGGAGTGTGAAAATTAACTTTATTTTAACATGTCTGCACGCGCCGTACACGGTAAAACAAAACAATTATGTATTATATTGTTATACTCTGGGCAAAAACATTGTAAAACATAACAATAAACTGAAAAACAAAAAGTATCACATTAAAAACGGTATAATACCCTAATAACGTTAGCTTTTTAATATTAAGGTGCAAAATTGCGTTTGCCCAACACGTATTACCTATCCCCAGAAGTAAATTAAACTCTAACACGATTACAAATTTAGAATTAATAACTTCAAGTAGATTCCGTTGCCAAGTTAGTCTGTTTGGGAATAGGGTGGCCATGATCTAAGGAACTTTGGGATAATCTCTTGGCCCACTACTTTATTGGATGTGTTTCATGTGCAAGAATATGGCGATTTTGTCGAATTTTATACATAAAGGATACACTTTATTCAGAGGTAGTATCATCATGGTCATTCTGTTGCCTGTCACTAAAAGTGACAATAAAGACATTCAAATTCGTAAATACAATTTGACGAAATAGGCACGGAATCGGTATATCATGTATTACTACTTTGACTAATAATTACATAGAATATACTTTGAAACCATTGCTGTGACTTCGTGGAAAAAGTTAAACGAGCTCAATCAGGGTACGATACCTCTCCGGGGGTCACCGCACGTAAAAAAACCTATTTCGCTGCACATCAACTAATAGAAATATCCGAAATTTTACACCTAGCAGTGCCACCCTACTAGAACAATTAAATTTCTAACACAAAAGTTAATATTATAACAAGCACCTATTGTACTTTTCTACATGATTTTAATAAAGCTTTTGTTCATCTGTTTTAAATAGATTCGTTTGAGCCAGTTACAAAATTTTCTTTGTTCAATTTGCGTGACTACGTTTCCGCTTGCCTGGATTTTTGCTGACGCCATGCTAATTATTTTAATAAACATGAGTGTGTGTTTCTAACACTTTTGAACCGTGAATTATTAAAATTGTATATTCCGAATAATTAAATAATATTTATTAATTCGGTACGATGACCTGTTATGTATATTTTTATTTAAAATTATTCACGATTGACTCATCGTTGATTCTGTGTCATAAAATTGTCTGCAGTCGTGAGGTCTTTTATTCAATTCCTGAGTCAGATAAAGTATTTTTAGTAGCAAATATCGCTCTGGTGAGTTGTGTAAAAGTATAAAAGTGAAGTTAAATAACGTGTGACTGAAAACATAGCTAAAACACCTCTGCCTACCTCATCAGAGAGACACAGGCGTCGATATATAACACCAGTTATCAATTTTATCTCGCTCAAAAGCCTTTTATATCACCCATTTGGACGAAGCCGGCAAAAGCTGGATGTTTAATAAAATTTTAACAAGGGCATGGTGTTAGGAGTTTATTTGTTTATCTATGTAATGTGCTTTTAACCCGGCCTTTATTAATTTAACAGGAATGAATGAATGAATGAAACTACGGGTCGTGGCACTTAATTAAGATTTGTTGGCGATAGTCGGGTTCAAGTGTTGGAACGTTAGCTGTTTATTTGAGCGCGATTGAGTAACTGTATTTATGTTCTGTGAGAATTTACGAGTATGTGGTGTCATAGTAATATAAATTATTATTACGACGTGATTCGCTAACAAGTCCTTACCAAAATGTTTTCGGGATTATCCTTATTTTTACAAATATTATGGTGTATGTAACAGTAATGTCCATTTTGAAAAAAAAAAACACGTTTTCGGAAACGCGTTGAGGAGTGAAAAAAGAACATTGAAGTACGTACCTATTCGATTTTTTTAATCTCAAAACAAAACATACAAAAATATTTTGAAATGAAATTTATTTGTTAATTTCATCACATTTTTAATGATCACAATGTTTTTATTGAATCTATTAATTGGGAATAATAACATGCTAAAGTTGTTGAAAATAAATCACTTTTATCCTGTTAAGTTCAATACACCTATTTTATAATTCTATACAATAATCGAAATAATTATGTCAGTTGAAACATAAAAACGTTCCATAGAGACGTGATGCACGAACAAAAAACGAACACGTAACGAAAAAAAAAACAGCAAATACGGCCAGCAGAAAAAACCGGAACACTTCAATTAAAATCGGCTCGCATCGCAATTGTGCGGACATTAATCGAAAACAAATGGGTACGATTCAGTGGCTTATGAAACAGATACAGTTGTCCCCATGCAATGAATCATAATAGGGGTGGGAATACCCCTATGTGGGACACAAGATAACTTGTAAGACAACCTTAGTTAAGACATTACTTAAAGCTACACGAGGGAGTTTTGAGGGACTGAATATTGTTACATCGTGTACTTTGCTACACACAGGGCGTCCCAAACTTATGGGACTTGAAGGGGAAATACCTTAAATATCGTAGATAGTGTATTTTGCTGAAAGAAGACTTTATGTTATTTTTAAAAGTTAGTAATTCTGCATTCATAGATTTTCAAAAAATTATTTGCTTCGGCTGGGAAGGAACTGTAAATATTTTTTCTCAAACATGCAATGAAATATTGACATTACGTTCCTCTTAATAGGCTGCGAAGTATGACGTTTCAGGCGCGGCTAGGACCAGAGGCCGGCAATGGAATTTCATACAAACCTTGCAGGCCTAGGCCGGCAAAGTCCTCTTTTTTAATTTCGATTTCACATAAATTTGTGGCAAAGGCATCGACACTCTGCCACTATGCGTATTAAAAAAAAAATATATCTTTAATTTTTTTGTTGTTTATTTCGTTGGCATGTTTGAGAAAAGCACTATACATACCTCGGCGGGATATATGGGGTTGCCTGCCTCAGACCTATCCGGCCTCGCTTCGCTCGGCCGTCTATATGTCTTCGGCCGGCAACCCCTTTCATCCCGGCCTCTGTAGTAATGTACTATTACCAAACCTAAATTAGTTATAATCGTAGTAGTTAGTTTAACTACCGAATTATTAAGTGCTGCTGTTAAAAAAACATCTCCGCAGCGACGTCAAAATTCTCTCTTTCGGCTTATTTTTTAATGAGCGTCTATGATTTTCATCGTTATATTACAGAACATATTATTATCTGTATAACTGTTTCACTTACTGGTTTTATGCCAAGATTGATCAGTCAGCCCGTCGATTGTCGTTAGATAATAAACCTGTACTATATATATTTGGCTGTTCTCCTAGTACTAAGATGGGAAATGAATTATGTACCAATTTACATTACTAGAGTAATGAGTCCTAGAGTGGAGACCGCGAGAAGGCAAACGAAGGGTAGGACGCCCCCTAGCCAGATGGACCGATGACCTGAAAAAGGTGGCTGGGACGGACTGGATGCGGAAGGCGGAGGATCGTACGAAATGGCACACATTGGGGGAGGCCTATGTCCAGCAGTGGACTGCAGTGGGCTAATTGATTGATTGATTGATTACATTACTTCGATCACAATATCAGAAGTACTTGTGGTCAGTTTACTGTTTGGTAATACTGTACCTTTCGTCATATTTTAACTTAGATTATTTATTTTATTATTAAGTTTTTTGATTATATATACTTTTTATTCATTAAGACAAATGTAGATTCGTTTACATTTTGCCTTAAGGATAATAGAAATTGTAAGTTGAAATCTTAAAAAATGCCACAGTGGAGTTTGTTGCGCCGTTTCTTCTCCACCAGCGCCTTGGAAGCGGTGGTAAACTTAGGTTAAGTAGAATTTATTATTGACGTCAATAAACAAACATGTTGTTCTAGATTGAATAAAAATCTTTGACTTGCACTATAATTTTGACTACGGTCAGTAGAATAGGCTACCTGGGCGCGGTTACCTTTTCAATGGGTATACGCTTTGAAGTAATTCATCTGCCATGCTTCAGAGGACACATTAAATTCGGTCCCGATTGTTAATACCTAGTCGTTAGCTCAAGACATAGGCCCATATGCGGATACCTGAACAAATCTGTCAGCAGTTGACCAATAACCACAACTCGGGCTCAGATCAGCAGGCAGTTGGTTGATGGCAGATTATGATTACTTTGCTTCCAATATCGTAATTACGTGTTGTCTAGCATTTTTGTTCTCTACCAAAAAAATCTGCTATTTACTGACTCGCAAACAAATCGATCTTCTCGCTAAGCAAATGCGAAGACGGAATTACTCTGAAATTGTTGTCGTTGTTTAAGGTCAATATTAAAGGAACCTTTCTTTGTAAAATAAATAAAGTAAATAAATACAAATGCTCTTAATAGACTATTAGCTGGTTGCGCCTTTCGTCGCCCGGGGCTTGCCGTTTTCCTGAATTTTCTCTTATAACAAATAACTTTGTCCTGGCTAAATCAATTTATCTAACCGGTTCAACCGTTCTCAATTTTTTATCCAAACGTACCCTAAACATCAAAAGCCATTATTTTAAATCTCTTCTTCTCTTCGTTCCAGCGTCAATTCCAGTCGCATCCGAGCTTTCACACTTTTTCCAGTCTAACTGCGGGTATGGCTGATCTTCGATATTTCCCGTGATGCGACTGCCATCTGACCTCTAAAACTCATTGGCGATATCGAAGTATTGCAGTTAGACCAGTTGTTGGACTTATTAGGGCTCCAACTACCCGTAATGACTGCCATATAAGTTCGTTTGACAACCAAGACCGACGGCTTAGCGTGCTCTCCGAGGCAAAAACAGACCAATGCTAATAACCATATTCATGTATACAAATATTTCCACTGAGCGGGAATCGAACCCGCGCACCCCGCTAAGCAGTCGCGTTTACTATCGCTGCGCCACAGAGGGTGTCGAATATTTTTAATCTAGACAAAGTTAAAAGGTAAAAGTCAAATACATTCGAACTTCTTGACCTCAGTCCTTTAAAAACTACCTTCCAAATAGTCGAGATAACTCAGACATTAATAAATAAGTATGTTTTAGACCTAAAACGGGACCGTCTGAGGTCAAACTATTTACTAAAAAATTCAAAAACCATTTGTAAGAAAGGTACTGAATTATTTGGATCAACTTTTTTGCTGACTTTACGAAAGCTATTAAAATAATAGATTGGCTGTCGATAATTGCACTCTAATAAAAAATAAAACTCTGTCTGTCTGTTTCACGTCAAACCACAGAACCGATTTTATTGTAATTCGGTACGAAGGTAGTTAAGACCTCAGGAGAGAATATAGGCTATGTTTGGTCGCAATAACCAACATATTGCGGGCGGAGACGCGAGCAACAAAAAGATCCTAAAATATGGTGTTCTTCAAGAATAAGAAGGTTTTTACAGGGTCAGCAGCAAGAGTGTGCCTCCCCTGATGTTGCTCACGTCCATAGAACACGGTAACCAATTTCCATCAGGTGGGCCGTTTGCTTGCCTGTCACCTAAATGGTATAAAAAAGGTACTAGGGAAGTACTTCCATGGTAAATCAAATCAAAAAAACTTATTCCCTTTACAGCTAATTTCACCTATGATGCACGTACATTGTTATCAGTTTCATTGAGAAAAATGTTAGCTTATTAAAACGTTTTATTATTTTTAACGCGAGTAAAACCGCGAGCCTTCCATAGTAAGCCATAAAGTAGTATCACAATACAAAATTCTGAACAGTAAACTCACCAAACGAATCACAGGCCTCTCCGAAACTCAGAAATTCGACACGACTTATTAAGTCTTAAATTTAAATATGCCTTTCCGACTTTGATCATTAACATTTGCTCGGAGTAATGGGGGTTTATATTGTTTAATTTTAACATCCGACTTTCTTGTTCATATTTATAAAGTTAAATAATGCTGATTGTTAAACTCGCTTGGTTTGCGTTTGGCGAATTGAAACAGTTATTTAAGTTAATTAACATTAATTTCGTCTCACAGCATAATTCTACTTTAAAATTGTGATGTGATTTCATATAAAATAATATCTACATTCATGATTATTAGCCTCTAAAACATAGCGGGACAGTCTAGTTTAGTTCACCTACTCGATAATAGATGGCGCTACTGTACTTTTATGAAGCCGTGAAACTATGGAAAACCGGTAATGACATAACAGATAAGATATTAGACACGCCAAAGACGCATTAAAACATCTCCTATATGTAATAAACCTGTATCTTAAGTTTATTCTCCCATCTATGTACGATTTTATTAATCACATTCGATGCTATGACGTCAAGATAAAAGGTTATTACGAACCTTATGTCATCTCATCATATAAAATATTAATCCATGACGACATCCTTTTATATTTTATTCAGGGGTTAATAATAATTTGCCTGGGTATTCGTTTTAGGGAAGAAAGGCGGGTATTTGTTGCTATTTTGGAGACGCATTATGGCTAATAACGTTGATCTTAAATGGAACAGTGAATGTAATATTTAATAAGAAGTAGGTAAGAAAACACACGCATTACACTTCGATACTTACATTTTTCAGAACTAAAAAAATTGTTAAAAATTTTAACTCTTATCTACATTCTAGATACTATTTCACTAAGAGCAATAATGTAAGAAATTCCTAGTAGCTGAAGATTTTCCAATAGTTTAGATCTACATGATTTTTGTACGACCGAAAATGAGTTGCGAAAACCTTTTTACAGTTAGTATGTTACTGAATGCTACTTTTTATATAGGGATGCATTTTGAAGGTACAATTATCTGTATTAACACTTCTACGTGTAATTTTTCTTTTCACCAAACAAAATTCGGACACCACCCGAAAATCTGTTATCAATATGGATAGGTTGTAACAGTTTTGTTATATTACACTTAATAAGAGATTACCATTGAATTGATATCAAATTTTATCTAAAAGAAAAGCAAAAAAATCGTATATAGAACGTTAGACTTCACTTGCGTTGATATTTCATAACAATATTACATCCATAAAACTATTTATGTTATCAGAATTAAAATCTAAAAGAGTTTTTAAGTACAGAAAGTACGATATTAAGTACATAACAACATACATAAAATAAATACGTATGATGATAAACGATAAAATAATCTTAGTAACGCTTATGTTCAAAGATTTGATACAATATTTCAAACAAGTTTTAAAACAACAAAGATGGTGTTTTGTTTTTAAACAAGCGCTGGTAAAGTTGATCCCGGTGTTCATAAAAGGAATACACTCAAACAACCAACTCGAGTTCAAACTATTAATAGTGAGGGAAGTCAGTTTTTAAGGGTGTGTAAGTGTATATTTTTTGTAAATAATTGTCGCATTTTGACTGTTTTATTTATGGATCCGTTTGAAAGGTTAATTTATTTGAGAATGTTTAGCTTTTGGTAACTCTTGTATTTTATTACGTATTTCATTACTTTGATAAAAGAACAACAAAGATACGAGTTATTTCAAGTTTCTACAAAAGTTTGTAAAACAATAACATAAAGTATATCTCAATGGCTTTTAGATTCTGAGAACTGATTTTATTGTAACAACCAATAAGTGGAGTGATAAAATTCTGACTTAATTTGCAATTTAACATGCGAATAAATGCTTTAAAAAAACAAGATTATTACCTATAAAATCTCATCATTAACACTACAATTTATGTATAAAAAATAAACATATGTTACGAAAAAACTTTCCATGTTAAGTCCAAAAACGTTTTGATCTATCTAAAGTGAAAGGTCGTAAAAACTTGAAAACAGGGAAAAAATCCACTAACACGTAATAAAGTTTGGTTTTACGAGTGCAAAGACTGGCTAATACCTATGGTTTTTACTATCTGTTAAAGTTAAGCCGATAGTTAATTTTAACCGCCGACTACATAAATTAGGTTTGAGCCAGAAATTAATATGAGTCCGCGTATAAGGGATTATGTGCAGATTTTTATGCGTTTTTGAATACTTATTGTAAGTCAATAAGAATGAGGTGTTTATGATCGAAGATTTTTTTGTGGATTGCCTTAAGTGCCGACCGCTAAATCGTTTTTATTAAATGGTGTGCGTTTAATTTATATTCCGAAACATTTTTGTTGCTCAAGGATATAAGTCATCTAAATTTTGTTTCATTTGAGTTTGACATTTCTTTCACTGGAATTAATTCAGTGATAATGTCAGGGTGAAGGACAAAAGCACATAAACTTCTGCATCTTTCATATTAGTAGGATTATCATTTTTTTTTACATCTTCCCGCCCTCATCCCACATTATTTGGGGTCAGTATTATCATTATTTTACATCGTAAATCAACTAATGGTGACAATGAACATAGTCTTACCCCAATATTATGAGTCGAATTGGGATTATGAGTTTGGGGACAAAAATGTACTCCATAATCAATATTCTTGGACACTATGAATAATATATGGTTCAAATTTTACGTTTCTTTTACAAAAGATAGCGCAATAAAATGAATAAATTAGATATTATTCTACTTATTTTTATTGAGATTACCTAAATACGTGAATGGAGCTTTACAAGCAGAGGTTACATTGGTGGTCAAAACGATATGCTATGCTCAAAACGTTAAGCCATTAAAGAATAGTTACAGTTTACATTTATGGCAGCACTTGTAATAGGGGTTAAAGTATGAAATTGCCGTTTCATTGTAATAGGTACTTCGAATTGACATAGAACCTTCATGGTTTGAGATTTTTGAGTGAAACTTTTTCCACATGGTACCTATGTAGTTCTTCATTTAAAAATGTGCAACATTCGATTATCGACTTTCAGTTGTTTTTTTTTTATTCAGCGTAGACAAGAAAGATGGATACTTCGAAAATTCGAGCGATTTTTGAATACGAGTTCCGACGCGGAACTAACGCGGCAGAAACAGCTCGCAATATCAATGTTGCGTTAGGATAGGGGACTGCTAATGAACGCACCGTGCGATTTTGGTTTAAACGCTTTCGTGATGGAAACTTTGATTTGAAGAACGAACCACGAGGAAGGCCGTCCACACAGGTGAATAACAATGAATTGAAAGACATGGTGGAAGCCGATCCGAGCCAAACTACCCAGGAATTAGCTGCATGGTTTAACGTTACCTTACCAACAATATTGACTCATTTGCGTCAAATCAATAAAATAAAAAAATGTGAAAAATGGGTACCTCATGATTTGACTGATCTGCAGAAAGAAATGCGTGTTGAAACTTGTGTTGCCTTGTTGAATCGATACAGAAATGAAGGAATATTGGATCGAATTGAGACATTTTATGAAAAGTGGATTCTTTACGATAACCGTAAGCGAAAAATGCAATGGCTGACCCCAGGTGAAACGCCACAACAGTGTCCTAAAGCAAAGCTTACCAATAAAAAGGTAATGGTAACTGTTTGGTGGTCTCAGCATGGTGTTATTCACTATAGCTTTCTACGATCTGGTCAAGCAATAACGGCAGATGTCTACTGTGCCGAACTCCGAAAACATTGATAGCAAAACTAGCAGTGAAACAGCCCCGACTCATGAATCGATCTTCACCATTATTGCTCCATGATAACGCGAGACCTCATACAGCACGAGAAACCGTTTTAACTCTACAGGAACTGCAATCAGAAACTATCCGTCAGCCTCCGTATTCGCCAGACCTTGCTCCAACAGACTACCATTTTTTTCGTGATTTGGACAATTTTCTATGTGATAAAAAGTTTTCTTCTCAGGAGGCAGTACAAAATGCTTTCACACAGTTTGTCGAATCTAGATCACCAGAGTTCTATCGCAAAGGCATAAATGACCTTCCTACTAGATGGCAGCAATGTATAGATAATAATGGTAATTATTTTGATTAAATAAATACGTTAAATTAAAAAAAAAACGAATTTCAATTTGTCAGTACAAATCGGCAATTTCATACTTTAACCCCTAATATTACGAAAATCACTTGTGATTTTTCCTTTCTTCGTGCGCCAAGATTTACTCAACGGCAGCTAACTTATAAAGAAACTATCCGTAAAATTTAAACGTATTTAATTTAGCAGAACATTTCTCTATAGTGCAACCACTTTTGAAGTGGGGTCTGTTACATTGATGAGCATGGCGCTTTTCCAAGTCGCGAGTAATGTATCGTAGGATTTCTGTCGCCCTCAACCAAATTGACTGACGTTATGAAAACGATAGCTGATCCACTGCTGGGTTATCTGTGCCTCGCCCAATATGCGGCATACCGCACTTTTGGCGAGGCCTATAATCCAGATGTGGACCGCAATGATTGATTGATTGATCTCGCTTTGTGTCTGTCGCATCGCAAACATTGTCCAGTGTAATCTCGGCCTTGC